>JASDDO010000024.1:528049043-529299043 GCA_030015575.1 Agapanthus africanus | reverse complement strand
GGGGGCTTCATTCTAGAATTGGCGGGCTATTCGCCGCACTCGTAGGGGGTACAGGTTGACCCAGGAGAGGTGCCCAAGTTACCGGATTCCGTGAAGTGCTGGGTGGTCCATTCACGTTGCTGAAGGGAGCTGCCTCGCTTCAGGTTTTGGCGGGTAACTTGCCGCGCCCATAGGGGTCTAGGATTTTCATTGCACAGGCTATCCACACGACCAGGGGAACGTCGGGTTTCAGCGGCTCTGTGAAACCTGGGGATCCCAGATATCTGTATTGTTCTGTGATGCTGTACATTTCTGTGATGTTGCATTTTATCACGCCTTGATCGAAATATTTTATATTGATATATATACTAGTAGATGTTGTATATGTTTTGCATCCGCGCTAGTCCAGTCCCCGCTCTGTCGTTAGTTAGCTAACCTAACGGGTAATGATGGGACCCAGCGGCGAATGCGGATGGCATATACGTACATCAGTATATTTTCGTTTTTTTTGCTGTGATCAATTGATGGGACTGCGTTGATTCGGATCAATGCAAGTTAAAAACAAACTTAATCTGATGTTGTTGGAACACTTTTCAAAAAGCTGTTATTGCAAGGACGTTCACTTTTGTTTTGCATCGTGGTATTCAGTTGGAATATCCTGCTCCTCAGTCGACGAGGCAAGGGCCGAGATCCCTTCACCGGGGGTGACCCCTTGGACAAAAAGTTTGCGTCAGGGCAATAACTTCACTATAGCCGATTACCTTTGCTTTGCACCATGGTATTCAGTTGGAATATCCTGCACCTCATTCTACGGGGAAAGAGCCGAGATCCCTTCACCGGGAGTGACCTCTTTAGCAACGGTTTTCGTCACTATATTTTTATAAAGCTATCCGTTCCTTCAACGATATCAAGTTCATTACGTTAAAGGTTTTCGCCAGAAACCATTCGTAGCCCTCCGTCGTTTCATATGGGTAGTCAATAGTATTCAAGCTGTGTTTGTTGGCCAAAGTCAAGGCACAGTGTTTGGTAGCTGTTGGTTATTCATATGCAACATAGATAGATGCGTTGGTTTGGAACAGTCGTACTGCCTTGTTGGCCAAAGTCAAGGGTAGGTACGGGTGGATTCAAATCAACCTGGAGAATGACGGGTAGAACTTGACATGTGACTTATGATTTGTTGGCCAAAGTCAAGGTCATAAGAGCATGGGGTAAAAATCACATCGGGAGTTTCAAAAGAACTGAAACTTGCCAGATATGCGCATACCTTCTGGAGTGTGATAGCGTGAGCGGATTCCGTCACGTTATCATGCGATGATAGTTGGATCCCGATTCCCACTGATGAGTTAGTTTACTCCTCGGGTGACCCCGACTAATTCTTCTTTCAGGTTTGGAGGAGAATTTGAAGGTACAGTAGGAGGTTTCCAGATTAGATAAACTGGTAACCATTCTGATCTGGGTTAGAGTGCATGCTGAGTGTTTCTTTTCTCTCTCTCTTCGGCAGCGACCATTGACCCGACCCTAGACTATGACTCAGTGACCAAGTTGACCGATCCTTCTTAAACACTGGCTTTTGGATTGTCATAGTTGCAAACCTCATTGCCACTCCTACTTTTACCCTTTTCTCCAGGACACCCCGTATTACTGCGAACGTCCACTTCCATTGGACAAAACCATCGTTTGGTTAGATATGAACTCGAAAGAATTTATTCGAGGATGGTTTCAGGTTCTGGAGGAAACGGATAGGACTATTCAGTTGTCTTTTCCTTTTACCTTCTCTCAGGTTGCGAGTACTCCTTGGTTTAGGAGTAGTACACCCATTACGCAAATTGGATAGTCTTCTTCCAAACCTTAGGCTGGTGCCGAACGGTGGGGAATGAAGAAAACCAATTAGCATAACGATGGTGTGCAGAAGGTATTAAGTAAAGACATAATAAGGGATTAGTAAGAGGGCAAAGTAAATTGCGACTGCTATTCACGACCAAACCAAGTATTTCTTCGCCAATCCTAAATCATCTTTGTATTTCTCCAGAACACTCCGTATCACTACGAAGATCCACGGTTTATTGGATACTCCATCGTATGGTTATATACGAACTCGAAAGGAACTTGTTCCAGTTCGGGGATGGATTCTGGTTCAGGAGAAATAGGAATAAGGTTTATTCGGTTGTCTTTTATCTTCACCTTCTCTCGCATTGCGAGTGTTCCTAGGATTAGGACAGTACACCCATTATGCTTATTCGATAGTCTTCTTCCAAACCATAGGCTGGTGCCGAACGGTAGGGAAGGAAGAAAACCATTTGGCCTAAAGGGGTGTGCAGAAGGTGATGACTAAAGACATAAAAGGGATTAGGAAAGGTGGCAAAGAATTACACGGTTACAGTTGTGAATCTGGAAGAGGCATTACTAGGAATACCGGGATACCCCATCAAAACATTTCAATGTTTCAGTTTCACTGTGTACTGTTAAAGGAAAACTGATTTCCCAGTTAGACACTTGCTCCAGGGTATGTATTTACCAGGTATGATTCTCACATCTGTATGGTTTTACAGATGATGAGTGGGAGTAAGTTATTGGGAATTGGGTGATCATCCTCATTATATCGGGATTCGTTGTAATCGGTGATATTTGAGGAAATCACCTGGGCTGTTTGCCGGTCGGCGAATATTTGGTTTTGAATATCCGCTGTTATGCACCAATTTCAAATCGATATATCTGTACGTCTATTTTCATAGAGTGAGATATACCTTTTTGAAATTATGTCTATGACATTTACCTATATCAGTGGATGGTTGGGTAAGGAGCATTAAACAGCAGTGTAATTCTTCTTAACCATAAGTACAGTTTTCAACCTATGACACACAGTGATTGAGTTATCAAACTCAAGGGACTTATACAGAGTATTGTATGTTGTCCAGGGTCTATCAGGACAGAGGGGTTAGTCCTCGTACTATATTCGGTTTACTTATGACTTCTCTAGTTTTTAGACAAGTGTTTCGTGGAAACATAGAGTCCGAATTTTGAGAAGTTACAGGTATTTGAATAAAGTAGAGAACCTGGCATTGCAAGTATCGGGATTCTTCAAAGTGATCGAAGATGTAGATACTTGTGTATGGTGTTCAGTTGATAGTAATGGCTAAGAGAACTTGCTTCTCTTTCAGGTTACTCATAATTGGAAGCATTCCTAAGTTGAGTAACGTTGATCGGCCTCTTTCCATTTAGTTGACATGCACTGGAGACAGCTGCATGATTTGAATCTGGTTCAATTAAATCAGTGCCTCTGGTTCTATATTGGATATAGAACAGTTCGTATCTTAACGATGTTAAGGTACGGGGAGTTGTCCGGCTTATGATTAAAACCAGACACTGGACAACTCAAGGCACGTTTCTGTAATGGCTGTTTGTGGGTTGACCCAGGCTATGATGAGGGTTGACTTTCTGCCATCTGGAAGATCAATAAAAATATTGTTCTAGACTCGCCACAGTTTTAATAAAAATGGATTTTTTCAGAAAACAGTAGTGGGAGTATGGTAGAACTGGAAGTGGTTCCAGAACCGCAAACGATTACTGAAGATTTGATAGGAACCTAAAGATTCAATCTGGTTTGACATTCCATTGGCCACTCCTCAGATACGGTGGGTAACTTCAGGCACCCGAGAGGTACTCCGGTAGCCTCAAGGACGGTGACTGGGAAGTTCTTGTTTACCCAGACTTGCCATTGCTGTTGTTCCAAACTTTGAGACCCGGCAGGAGGATGAGTATAGCGTCATTCTAAACTAGCTTTAGAAGTGTACGTGTATATGACTCTGCCAGAGGGTTGTCGTAGTCAGTAGGAGCAGCGGAAGCATTGGTGGACAGGTGGCTTATGTCTATTTATAGACTAAAGCAGATATAGCGGAGATAGATCATCTATTTCTGATGTGACAGTCATAGGTTTGACTTCATCAGAATAGGGGATGGATCTGTTGAGAAGGTAGTAGGGTGTGATGTCATGGTATTTGGATGACATACATAGAGTAGGAAGTGATATTCCTATACTACGATCGGTTATACTTTGGTCGTCACACAGTGGTTTCTCCACATGGGACTTGGACATTATATCAGACATACTGGTTACTAGATCTATGGTTTTAGATCTAGATTTGGGTGGTTTACCAATTAAGGGTACTTAGACAGCATTCTAAGAGTATTTGGAATGGACGACTCCTGGCACGGTAGTATACCTGCAGGTGATGGAGTCACCCTCTCTAAAGGTGTCTTACAGACTAATGCGGAGAGGGATGTGCATGATTGGCAGATCACTTGCTTAGACAATTGAGTCAATCATGAGATGTCAAGTACCACACCAGATGTTGTTCTTGCACTAGATGCAATAAGTTGATATTAATCCAATCCTGGAGAAACAGTCGGAAGCAGTTTTAGAACATAAGTGGATGTTCTAGGGATGTGATAACGACAGCCTCGTTCGGGAGACAGTTATCATTCCAGGCTTCCAAGGTGACCTGGACGACAAGGAGATTGTCAGAGTTATAGTTTTTCCTTATGACGAGGGGCAGTATTTTGGACAGGTGGTCCAAGGCAATACTGAGGGAGGCATGGCGCAGGATACTGATTAAGTTCAGTTGACGATACAGTCTAAGAAGTTTGGATTTGGAGTTCATTTATGAGCTAGGTCCCATCAGACATCCAGACACATTCTAAGACAGGTATTACTCATTTCGGGAGATGGCTTTCTCCGCGAACTTGAGATATAGAGAGACATAGAAAGAAACATCAAGGCGGATCCACTCACTGAGGCTATTCCTCGAACGCAATAGTTTCGTAAACGGGATTTGTGAGACTGACAAGTAGAGGAGTTAGGTGTTCGGTATCACACGGGATGTGAGTATGCGACATCGTAATAATTAGCCTTGAGTGCAAATGGGAGATTGTTGGAGATAGTGCCCTCAGAGTCAATTATTGGACCACATGCACGTGATTACAATGATTGAGGGAGGACCTGTCCCAGTAGGACAGTCTTACTCGAGATGATAGTATGCTATCTGGTTTATCTTTATCATCGTGTACTGCTTTAGGTGACCTGACACGTCGCTATTACATGTTGATAGAGCCCCTAGGATTCTTGCTTGACCGCCAGCAGTATTAGGGCGATCATATAAGTGGGAGCTGGTAGTCTATAAGCACATCCTTAAAAGGTCCCTAGTCATGGGAGTTTCGAGACAGGGCATCGATACTCCAGAATAGACTAGTGTATACAGTCGAGACCCCGACGAGGGGCGGTGGCCGGTCTCACAAGCCACTGGTGTCAGTTGGTTCACCTAAGATGTATACAGGTGCTCATTGGGTTATGAGTACACCGGACAGGACTCGCCGGGAACATGCTAGTTGGTCTTATACCTGACGTCAGATAGCAGTTCCCTGGTGATATGTGTACAGGTTAGTTCATCGACCTGATGATCGTCATTTGTCTCGTGTGAGTTCCCACTGTACTTTGATTACTACCCTACCACGCTCAAAGGAGACGTGCAAACAGGTTTTAGTTGGGTACAGTCCCGAGCCACATGGAGGCAGTGAGCGGATCTTCAGGTGTTCGTCTCTCCCGGTATTGGGGGTGAGGTCGCGCTGTGTCTAGGAGAGCCATTACACAAAGCCCTCGGCCGAGGCAGGAGATTTACTGGTAGGTATTCCAGTTGTATCTCAGGGTGTTCTGGGCTACACTCCGACACGACTTGTACCGCTTTTGGGGGTCTGACTTTTACCAACCCCCTAGGCCCGCCATGCGATGCTCATAGACGAACGGACCAGACTGTACGGATATTGTCACTGACAGGCTCAGTAGGGTGTCAGGTTGAGTTCGCTCATCGACGTCCCTTTTGGTCAATACCTGGTGGCCCGTTACGTATTGGCTTATACCTCTGACGTGCTAGTGGTTAAATCCACAACCAAGGTGTTGACGAGTCTTTAGAGTCCCCCACATTCAGTTGCTCAAGTTTTCGGGCGAAAAGCTGTAGAGGCCGTATGGAGATATGGTAGGGTCTGATCAGATACGTGCGGTATTGCACGGATCAGGATCGGGCAGTTAGTACTAGAGGCCGTATGGATATATGGCAGGGTTCGATCAGATACGTGCGGTATTGCACGGATCAGGATCGAACGGATTTTACTGGCCGGCTTCGGTATAAGCCGGATCCTAGTATAGTACAGTGTAGATTTTGTCTCATTACATTTGTATTTCGGTCGGAATACAAATGCGGGTGTGTATACACAGTATCGGGGTTTTCCTGTAATTTATTACGGGACCAGTTTTCTGGATTTGCAAGTTTGCTTTCCGTTTCGGCCATTTTCATTGTATCTTTCAATGGCCGAAGATTGGTGGAGGAGGGCTTATTTTCATTTGTGCGAATAAGTATTTGTTTAGGGTGTTCTTTGCATATTCTTGTATCATGATTATTCCTCCACCATTTGACTTCTTCTTCTTCTCATCATGGCTTGACTTTTGAGTCATCATGGTTGTTGATGATTAGCTTGTTGGAGTGTTGGTTTTGGTGCAATCATGGTTGGAGATGATGGTTGTTTTGGAGTGTGGGTTTGTTTGTGATCATTTTCCCTTCATGATTATCTTTATTCCCTTGCATTATGGTTGTGGTTCTATCATCCATTGACCACTCTCCCTCATTCTCTCCTCTCCCATAGCTATGGCCGGCCAAGATTGAGGGAGGGCTGTCTAATTTTTGGGTTTGGTTCTTTGTTGATATCATATCAATTTTCCTCACCAAAAATTCTCAAGAAAAACTCCATGGTTCATACCTTCACCATATGGCAATTCCACAAACCCCAAAAAATGAGACATGTGCACTACACATTCTACAGCAAACCTTGGGCACGTCGGCTCGCCAACTTCTTGCCCGAGTTGCCTCGGTATAGAGGTGGGAGCCCGTAAAAGAAGCCGGCGACGTGGTGCCCTTCCGGCGACGAGGTGGAGACCGGAGCTTCCGCGGGAGATCGGGATAACGACGAGAAGACCGGAGGCCATGGATTAGTCGGTATATCTCTCTTCCCCATTTTGTAGTTAGCTAGGACTAGTTAACGGCCCGATCCGGGTTTTAGTGCGCGGTGGTGCCGGTTCAAGAAAATTTAAAGTTAACCATCGCTTCCGCATTTGGCCTTGGGATGGAGGCCGGGGCGCCGCCGTGCACTTACAGGTAGATCTTGAAAACCCAGGGGACGGTACTTTATTTAAAGTAAACGGACATCAACTTAAACCGTTCCTCACTGCGGACCCGTCGGAGGAACTCCTGTTTTTGCAGGAGCCGATTTACACTGACTGATTTTCCTCCATTATACCCCCAAATTTTCGATCATCTAGCCAAAACTTTATTTCAAACAAGTTTGGGGGTATGTATCATTTGTAAATATATAAATACAAAATAACATAAAAAACAACAGAAATTTGAAAAAAAAAATTTGGTTATTTTTGTAAATTTACAGATCAAATAAATAAAATAAAATTTTTATTTGCAAATAATTTCTTCTTTTTAGAGGGGTTTATTTGCAAATATCCATCATTTCTCCCCTATATAAAGAACCCGACCCCCCCTGTTTTCACAAACCCTAGTTTTCATCTTCTAAAAACCCTAGAGCCGCCGCCCTAAATTTTTCCTGTGAGTTCACTCTGTGCCGCCGCCGAAGCCCCCTTTCCGCCGCTGATCCGCCGCGCCCTGCTGTCTTCACCCCCAGAATTTTTCAGGGGAGGTACGATCACTGATAACCCTCTCCGTTTTTAAATTTCTAAATCTGTAGTACCTCATGGCACATAGTATACTTGAACGAGATTTTTGACAAATATTTTCACACGAGGTGTACGGTAGTTTTTTTGCGAACGAAATAGTGCGTAGGGGTTGAAACTATTTGATATACAATCACCCTAACGCTTATGCACTTCCAGAATTAGTCTCTCGTTTTTATGAGTGTATGGAAGATGGGTGTCTCACCCAATTCGGGTTTATTAAACTGCAGTTGGGTGATAGGGAAATTATCATCGATAGGGATATTATACACGAAGTCACATTAATCCTTCGGATACCCGCACATGACCAACCTTTACAATTTGAGGATTACATGCCCTTGATGGGCAATGATTGCTCAAGGGAGCCGCGGAAGGGGATCCAAGCGAGAACCCTTTTCGCAAATGTCTTAACTGTGTATCGTTGGGCACAAAACAACATTTTTGGAAGCTCTCACAACACTACATTTTTTACACCCTCATTGCATATTGTGCATACCCTCATGACAAGAAACCCCCATTTCGACATGTGCACAGTTTTTCTAAACTCTATAGGTGCGGGCAAACGAGCCACAAATTACACTTGTCCCATGCTTGTTACACAACTCTGTCGATATTTCCTCCCTGTGGAGGAGTTCGAATTTTACATGCATGGAGGCATACCTATCAGGCCTCTTATTGAGGGCGTTTCTACGTCCTATTCACGATTGACAGATGTATGGTCGAGGACTGAACCGGCGGAGCACGTGCCCGCCCCCACACCTAGCTCTAGCTCAACCGCGAGCGAAGGAGAAATGACCCCTTTAGAACATGCACATTTGATGCGGAGAGCTGTTAGGGGCATAGAGGAGTTGAGGGCGACATCAAGAGAGCACGATAGGCGATTGACTGAGGTAGTGCAGGGATCGGAACCCTGCTGGGTAGGGCTGAGCGTTCCCGTTCACGCTCGAGGGCACGGCGTGGGGCCGAGCAGTGAGGGCACTGCTTGTGATATGTTTGGGGGAGTTGGTGGTTGTATATTGTTATCTTTTGCATTGCATATTTTTAATTTTTGTATATATTTTTTTCTTTTTCTTTTGCATGTATAAATTCTGCATTGCATCCTTATATAAAAATCATAAAAATTGAAAAATATTGAAAATAAAAAAATTGAAAAATAAAAATCAAATAAAAACTGAAAGTAGTTTGAAAAATTTTAAAAATTAAAACATTCAATTTTGGCCATAATTGACTTGAGTTTGAAAAAAAGGTTAACTAGCTAGAAAAAACTAGATCTTAGACTTAGTAAATTAAAAACCCTAAAAAAATAACCTTTCCTAAAATTTAACGGCAGAAAGTATATGTCTTTGTAGTTTATTTAGAAATAGCAAATTTCGAGTTCACTTCTTGGGCTAAGTTAAAACAAGGGAAAAGTGTTGATATTTTTATTAAAGTATAAGTCTGAAAATTAATTCCAAAGCTTAAGTCTAAATTCTGAAAATATATACGCTACAAATTGCACAAACACGAACCTTGAAACTTGGAATAGTAGAACAGACCTTGAAATGCACTTGTCTAAAGTCCTTAGTACGAAGAAAAATAAGATAAAAATACAAGTGTGAATAACGAGATAAAAAAAATGAACACTGGTTTTTGTAATTACTTAAGGCTGCATAAATAGAAAAAATATTTAGCGAGAGTGCTTTATCACCTAGTGCCTTAGACCAACTGGTTTGGGAGTCACTGCTAAAGCCTTAGGTGTTACAAGACTAGGAATTACGCTTTAATGTGCAAACACATTTTGTAATCGGTCGTTGGTACCTTAAGAAGTATTAACGGTCGCATGAAGGATGTGTGAGCAAATTTCATCTAAAAATTCACCAATTAAGAAGTACTTTGGACGATGGACAAGAGTATAATAGCTTGATTTGAATTTCCATGTGTAAGGGTGATATATACACATACGTAGGGGCATGTGATTGGGGTTTAGATAAGAGATGGGAATGAAAAATAGGGTTTATATCTTTAGTAGAGATGATAAAAATTCCTAAGTTGAGATGGAACCCTAGAAGGAAAACTCAAAAGATGCTAAAATCTAAGTAAATCTACAAAACATATATAATCTTAAGTTAAATGATAGGAACGCGTGAAAAATATGTGTTGATAAATTCTGAGATGAAGATAATAGAGTTTCTTCTTAGAAAACCTAATTGGAGAATAAAAGTCATTAAGCCGAATTGATAGGACTTTGTGGGTAGTATCCGCTGAAAACCCTCAGGAGACAACACTCCTCCTACTAGGGACACATAGACGTTTAATGGCTTGTTGCACGAGCTCGGTGCAATCGCATTTCCCTGTGAAAGTGAGGCTAGGTCTTTTTCGAGAATAAAACTAGTTTTGCTCGAGGACGAGCAAAAGATAAGTTTGGGGGTATTTGTTCATATCATAATTTTGCATTATTATATTCCCCATTCTTATTCATTTTACAAATAAACAGGTGCTTTTGATCCATGTCTGCTACATAGTTGCAGGTTACAGGTTCTCGGAACAAAAACAGTGAAAATGATGAAAAGACGATACAAAAGTGAGACTACGACCAACAAATGAAAGAATCTTGATCATGTCTACAATTTGAAGAATAAACGAAGATCAATGGACAATTTCATAAAGCACAAAGGCAGCGCAAGGTTCAAGAATTCGACACGAAGCAAAGAGTAAAAGTCCACGACATTATGCACTGTGGAAATCTTGAAGAGAACTAGATGACAATCTGAGAAACCAAGTGAAGAAACAAGAAAACAAATGCAACCAGAAGCAGCCCAGAGAAATTCAGCCAACAAGACCACCAAATGGCCGCGGATCCACGGCCGTGCTAGGCACGTAACGGTGTGAACTTTGACGGTGTGGCGGTGCGTTCACTAGGCTTCTTTATGGTAAAATTCTAAATGCAGATATGAATCGAATGTAACCCTTGGGTTTCTATGATCTATAAATAGAAACCCTAAATCTCTTTTTGAGGTATGCCTCTTTTTATCAAATACAATTCAGAATTCATTGTAATGTTTTGAAGAGAGCATCGAATAAAATAAGTAGGTTTTTTACCTTGCCCTAGTTCTTAAATTCTTTTTTGCCCTAGTATAGATTTTATTATCTACCCTAGTTAATTAGCTTAAAACTTTTTATTCATCTGCCGTAGCTTAGATAATTAGGTTATTGAATTGAGAACTCATAAAAATGTCTTTTATCAATCCCCTAATGAGTGAGTGGTTCCTCACTTGTTAGGGTTAGGAATAGGAAAGGTTTGAGAGATGAAAATCTCTCACCCCTTTCTTGCCTATCGCATATTATTCATAGGACTCCATGCATACATACACACACCGCTCACTACGGCACCCTACCCCACAAGATAGCGGTGATACCGTAGTATAAAAGACCGGTTGTGCATGTTTTCCATGGAGGTTAGGGTAAGAGTTAAGAAAGGACGGACAAGGACCTAGAGGAAGAAACATCATTTCTTCCCGATCGTGCTAATCCCCTTTATTAATTATTACCATAACACCTAAATAGATCTAAATTAGGGCATTGAAAGCAGTGAGAAATCTTAAATTTTCAAACTTAACCTAAACCTAACCCTAGCAAGATTTTAATCCTAGTCTAAATCAACCTTAGTTTTTAGTGATAATCAATCCAACACCAATTGGAATTAACTCGTTAGAATAAATTGAGAATACATAAAATCCCTATGGACCGACCCATACTCACGGGCTAGCTACCGAGCGAGGCCGTTCTTGATTGCGGTTAACAATTCTTTGATCCCACAATTTCTCAAAACAATCAATGCCATTTGGGTTATGCAACGCTCCCGCAACATTTCAGCTTTGTATGATGGGGATATTCTCAGACATGGTCAAGAATTTTCTGTAGATATTTATGGACGATTTCTCAATATATGGGGACTCTTTGAGGAATGCCTACGTCATCTTGACACGGTTCTTACCCTTTGTAAGGATAAGAGCTTAACTTTGAATTGGGAAAAATGCCATTTCATGGTCCAAGAAGGTATTGTGCTTGGACATATTATTTCACGAAAAGGCATTGAGGTAGACCGAGCTAAAATAGATGTCATCCATAACCTTCCTCATCCCAAATGCGTCAAAGATATACGATCCTTCCTTGGTCATGCAGGATTTTATAGGAGATTCATTAAGGGCATTAGCAAAATTGCTAGACCCTTAACTCTTCTCTTGGCCAAGGATACAACATTTCACTTCGATTCGGACTGTGAGGCTGCTTTTGAATCACTTAAAAGCTCCCTCACTACAGCCCCCGTTCTATCATCTCCCTATTGGAACCACCCTTTCGAGCTTATGTGTGATGCATCAGATTTTGCTATTGGTGCAGTCTTAGGACAGCACATTGATAAGATGCTACTTGTAATTTATTATGCAAGTAAGACCTTTAATGATGCCCAAATAAATTATACCACTACCGAGAAAGAACTCTTGGCAGTTGTATTTGCATTAGAAAAATTCAGGCCGTACTTGATTGGCTCACCAATAGTGGTTTACACCGATCACTCCGCCCTAATACATCTTTTATCGAAGAAGGATGCTAAGGCCAGGTTAATACGTTGGATCCTGTTGTTACAAGAATTTGATCTTGTCATACGAGACAAGTGTGGATGTGAAAATGTAATAGCCGACCATCTTTCACGCATTCTCTTCTTCACCTACAGTGACCTTGCCAATAAATGATTCCTTTCCTGACGAACAACTCTTGATCGTATCCTGTGAACCTTGGTTCATGGATATTGTGAATTATTTAGCAACGGGACTTATTCCTATCGATTGGTCGAAACAAGACAAACTTTGATTTCTATCCCAAGTAAAACACTTTTACTGGGATGAACCTTATTTGTTTATGTATTGTTCCGACCAAATCATTCGTAGATGGGTCCCTAACAATGAATTCAAGAGTGTATTGTCTTTTTGTCATGATCAAGCATGTGGTGGTCACTTTTGTCCATATAAAACGGTGGAGAAAGTTTTGCAATGTGGCTTTTATTGACCAACATTATTTAAAGATACATATGATCATTACAAAACTTGTCACCGGTGTCAACACATGGGTCGGATTTCACGGAGAAACAAGATGCCGCACCAACCTATCTTGGTTGTGCAGATATTCGATGTTTGGGGTATAGATTTTATATAAATTCCCAACTCTATTGGGAATTTATATATCTTGTTAGCGGTTGATTATGTCTCGAAATGGGTGGAAGCAATACCGTGTCGCACTAATGACAACTAGGTTGTTATTAAGTTTCTTAAAGAAAATATATTTTCACGATTCGGACACCCTCGCTCTATAATTAGTGATAACGGGACGCATTTCTGTAATCGTGCTTTCGAGGCTTTGATGCGGAAATATTCAATCAACCACAAACTTTCTACGCCCTATCATCCATAAACGAGCAGGAAAACTGAGATTTCCAATAGGCAGATCAAACAAATTTAGGAGAAGACGGTTTCTAAAAACCGTAAAGATTCGTCAACCAAATTGACGGATGATCTTTGGGTATTTCATACTGCTTATAAGACCGATCTTAGCATGTCTCCATATGGCCTAGTGTTTGGAAAGGCTTGCCACCTTCCTGACAAGATCTAACATAAAGCAATGTGGGCTATTAAAGGGCTTAACTTCGATTTTGATCAAGCCTGCAGCTATCGGAAGCTGCAATTAAATGAGCTAAGTGAACTCCGCAATGAAGCTTACGATAACGCGGTTATAATAAAGAACCGGACTAAAGTTTTTCACGATAAAAACCTTTTTAGAAAAACCTTCACACCGGGACAATAAGTCCTTCTTTACGATTCCCGTCTCCATCTTCATCCAGGTAAGCTGAGATCTCGTTGGAAAGGACCGTTTGTGGTGCGGTATGTGTACCTGCATGGGGCAGTAGAAGTTGAAAATATAAAAAACGGTTCAATTTCTAAAGTAAATGGGCATAGATTAAAATCGTATATTTCCGCTGACCCCGCGGAGGAGCTCCTCTTTTTACAGGAGCTGCTTTATCATAACTAAATTTCCTCCGCCTCACCTCCATGTCTCGATAATATTGTTAGTGTAATATGCCCTAGAGGCCATTATTGTATAGTACTAGTTTGTATATTACATTTTGGAAGCTTGGGATATATACACGGATTTATGACAGTCTTGCTCGATATAGTAGTATGCTTCTTAGTTTGTATCTATCTTAATATGTGTATATGTTTCTTTTAACGTATTGCTAATACATATTGATAGAGCCCTTAGGATCTTTGCTTGACTACCAGCGTTGTGATGGCAGTCACACTAGTGGAGGATGGGTAGTCTATATGCACATCCTTACACAGGTCCCTGGTCGTGGGATTATCGAGATAGGGCATCGATACTCCAGAGTAGACTAGTGCATACAATTCTCATCCTAGGAGGGGAGATGGTCTATCTTACAGCCATCAGTACGTCATACTGGAGATAGTATGCATGTGCTCATTGGGTTATGAGTTAAACTGGACAGACTCGTGGTGAACTGCTGGTTGGTAATATACCTATCGTCAGGTAGCAGTTCCCAGGTGACATGAGTACAGCATAGTCCGTCGACTTGACACTGCTACTTCGCCTCAAGTTTGTTCCCACTGTTCTTAGTGTAAGGTTAGTATAGCACCCTATGAAGTATTTTGAAGCATCACATGACCCAAAGTTATAATTTTTGAGGTGCTAAACTAACATGCAAGTGGATCGATCCTAGAAAATCAGGGTTATTAAACTTTAAGCTAGAAAAGATTAGGGTTTGAAGGCTACAACCTTTGTAGCTCCCCTTTGCTAGACTCCTTGGTGTCTTGGGTGTTGAGTCGAGGTCCTCTCGAAGTTCCCTTGCGTCTACGACGATCCACCACGGAGCACTCCGTCCAAGCTCGCAACTTCGGCAAACCGAAGAGAACACTCTAAACAAAGCGGCTAAGCTTGTATAGAATGATGTTGTGGTTAGGTTTCTCACTTCAAAAACCTTTCTTTTGTTGTATTTAGCACACTAGAAAAGACTAGAGAGAAAGAGTTGAAGGAGGATGAAGATGGTGGCTATTTTTGAACAAGAGGTAAAAGATAACCATGAGTTAAAACAAGAGAAAGAAATATATATCACTATATATATTTAATTCCTTCTTGACTTCAACCATGATTAAATGATAGATAGTTAATTTAACTTGGGTTTAGAATGATAAAGAGAAGGATAACCATAGGTTAGTGGTAGTTGAGCTAGGTTAGGTTAGAAGAAGAGTGTGGAAACTAACATGATTATCCTTTTCTTTTTCATTTAACTTTAAAACCAAAATTAAATAATTATCCATTGTTTAATCTATGGTGTGAAGCTTATATTGCCACCATTTCCATATATAATCAACCATGATGGTTTGATGTATGTATGTGTACATGTATGCACATCTACATGTGCATGAAACTAGAAAAGAAGAAAGAAACACATGTTTGCATGCATACATCCATCAAACCCTAGAAAGGTTTTAAGTAAGAAAACTAATGGTTAAATGATAAATCAACACTTGATTTATCAATCCGGTCATATCTCATATGACCCCACCAAAAGCAGTTCACCCGATCAATGTTCGGTATCATATACGCACATTTCAATCGGGTGCATGCGCATATCGCATATGCGCACCACAACGTTTCGCCTGGACTGGGTAACTCCTCTGTGGGACTCTAAGACTCGTCAATACGCCGGCAGAGGGTAATGATCATATCAAGTACCCTCAAGCCGCAAGCGGTCAGCTAAACGTAACGGCCACCCGGGTATTGAGCGATCAGAAGACTACAAGCGAACCTGCTACAACTCCCGTCGAGCCATCCGGCAATACTACCGTACAGTCCGGTCACTTCATCAGATATGCTGCATATCGAGCCTAGGGATGGTCACGTCGACCCAAATAACTCAATAAGTCGTGCCGGTGAATGGTCTATAACAGATCGAGAAACTACTGATAACACTTATCAGCAAATCTCAGCAGCCCTGGCCAGGGACTTGCTGTTATAACCAGTCGGGCACTGCACAGCATCAACTCCCAATACCAGGAGAGACGAAACCCCTCCTATCGCTCATTGCCTTCGTGTGTCTCGGGACTGTACCCAACGGCCACCTGTTTGCACGACTCAGTAGAGCCGTGGTAGGGTGGCAATCAAAGTACAGTGGGAGAACACACAAGACTCCATGACGATCTCGGGTCTACAGACTAACCTGTACTAGTGTCACCTGAGAACTGCTATCCGACGATAGATATAATTCCATATAGGAGTTCTCGGTGAGTCCGTCCAGTGTACCCAGTCACCACTGAGCACCCGTATATGATCTTGATGTCAAACATCGATGAATGTGGGAACATCCATCTCCCATCGTATGGGTCTAGTATCATATACGCTAGTCTACTCTGGTATATCAATGCCCCGTCTCGATATACCTACGACTAGGGACGTTCCAGGATATGCTTATAGACTACAGATGTCCCACTAGTATGATCTCCATCATAATCAGAGTAGTCAAACCGATATCCTCAGGGCTTTATCGGCATGTATGAATGAATAGTAGCATGATCAAGCACAAGTCCGACGCTTTCGAGAAATTCATTGAATATAAACAAGAAGTAGAAAAACAAACCGGCTTGAGTATTAAGATGCTTCGATCAGATCGAGGTGGAGAGTATCTCAGTACAGAATTTGCAAACTTCCTAAAAGAGAATGGGATTCTCTCTCAGCTCACTCCTCCTTACACACCACAGCACAACGGTGTGTCAGAACGACGGAATAGGACCCTATTAGATATGGTCCGGTCCATGATGAGTGACACTGAGGTACCAGTCTCGTTTTGGGGGCATGCATTGGAGACTGCAGCGTTTCTACTAAACAGGGTTCCAACCAAAGCCGTGTCTACCACGCCATATGAGATATGGCATGGGAAGAGACCATCTCTTAAGAGAATTAAGATTTGGGGTTGCCCGGCCTATGTTAAAAAGCAGAATCCGGACAAACTTGAGACACGGTCAGTCATGTGTAACTTTGTAGGATATCCAAAGAATTCTTATGGATATCTGTTCTACCACAAAGAGGAACAAAAAGTGTGTATTTCTCAACATGCCACATTCTTGGAAAAAGAGTTTTTCACAGATAAAGATGATGGCAAAGTGGTGGATCTAGAAGAGGTTCTAGAGACACAAACTACAAATGACGATTTGGTTGAACCGACTGTTGCAGCAGAAACTGAAGTACCTCGGCCACTCCGTAGGTCTGGTAGGACTTCTCGCCCACCGGAGAGGTACTACGGTTTCCTCATTGATGGTGACAGAGAAGACTGTATCATGGAAGATGATGATCCTACCAGTTTTCAGCAAGCTATCACGAGTGGTGACTCTGTGAAGTGGCTGGATGCCATGAGATCCGAAATGGAGTCTATGTACACCAACAAAGTATGGACTTTGGACGTTGTACCCCCTGGGGTAAAACCTGTAGGGTGCAAATGGATCTTTAAAAGAAAGATTGGTGTGGATGGGCAGGTAGAGACCTATAATGCAAGACTTGTGGCGAAAGGTTTTCGTCAAAGACTAGGTCTGGACTATGACGAAACTTTTTCGCCCGTAGCCATGCTTAAATCCATTCGGATCCTACTTGCTATTGCTGCTCACTACGACTATGAAATCTGGCAGATGGACGTTAAAACAGCATTTCTAAATGGAGATTTAGAAGAATGTGTTTATATGGATCAGCCAGAGGGCTTCATTGACAGTGGGAGCAACGAGAAAGCATGTAGATTGCTTAAATCCATATATGGGTTAAAGCAGGCATCTCGGAGTTGGAACATCTGTTTCGATGATGTTATCAAAGAGTTTGATTCCATCAAAAATCCAGATGAACCTTGTGTTTATAGGAAGGCTGTAAGAAGAGCTGTCACATTCCTCGTATTGTACGTAGATGACATTCTTCTGATAGGAAATGATATTCCTATGCTACAGTCGGTCAAATCATTCTTATCACTGAGGTTCTCCATGAAGGACCTGGGTGATGCCACATACATCCTGGGCATAAGGATCTATAGGGATAGATCCAAAAAGTTATTGGGATTGTCCCAAACCAGGTACATCAACACCATCCTAAAGAGGTTTAGTATGGAAGACTCCAAGCGGGGTGCCTTACCCGCTTGCCATGGAGTCACTCTCTCCAAGGATTCTTGTCCAAAGACCGATGAAGAGAGAGCTCGCATGAGCATTATACCTTATGCTTCGGCAGTAGGGTCTATAATGTATGCGATGTTATGTACACGCCCAGATGTAGCTTATGCACTTAGTGTTGTAAGCAGGTATCAATCCAACCCAGGGGAGAACCACTGGACAGCTGTGAAGAACATTCTTAAGTACTTACGAAGGACTAAAGAATTGTTCTTGGTGTATCGTAATAAAGATCTCCAAATGGAGGCCTTTACCGATTCGAGCTTCCAGAGCGATAAGGATGACAGCAAATCTATCTCAGGGTTTGTATTTACCCTCAATGGAGGGGCGGTAAGTTGGAAGAGTTCCAAACAAGATACCGTTGCAGACTCTACGATGGAAGCTGAGTACATTGCTGCAAATGATGCCGCCAAGGAAGCCGTCTGTATGAAGAAGTTCGTCTCGGAGCTAGGAGTAGTTCCAACCATTATTGATCCAATACCTTTGTATTGTGACAATAATGGGGAAATGGCGTTAGCCAAGGAGCCCAGATCCCATCAACGGTCCAGACACATCCTGAGGCGCTTTCATTTGATCCGGGAGATTGTAGATCGCCGCGAGATCGAGATTAAGAGAGTAGAAACAAAGAACAACGCCGCGGATCCATTCACCAAGGCCCTCCCTCAGCCGCAGCATGAGCGACTTTTTGAGATGTTGGGTATGAGATACGCCAATAACTGGCCTTAGTGCAAGTGGGAGATTGTTGGATATATGTATGCCCTAGAGGCCATTATGTGATAGTGGATGTATCTATACATGTATATATATTCAGTTTGCATTCTTGCTCGACATGATAGTATGCTATCTGGTTCTTCTTTATCTGACATGTTTATTTGAATAGTAGCATGATCAAATAAACTTGTCAGTTAAAGAAGAACCAGATAGCATACTATCATGTCGAGCAAGAATGCAAACTGAATATATATAAATGTATAGATACATCCACTATCACATAATGGCCTCTAGGGCATACATATATCCAACACTTAGATTACTACCCTACCACGGCTCTGCTGAGTCATGCAAACAGGTAGTAGTTGGGTGCAGTCCCGAAGCACTTGGAGGCAATGGTGGTTAGATATGATTCGTCTCTCCCGGTATTGGGGGTTGATGTCACGCTGTGTTCGGAAAGCTATTACACAATGTCCCTGGCCAGGGCAAGCAAGATTTGCTGGTAGGGATTACTGCAGGGTTACCTAAGACAGCGGCAAGGTTTCAGGAGGCATCGTCCATGCCAAATTCAAAAAATTTCCGTTTTAGCTAGCCCTAACCAAGAATCGTTAACTAGAAATCGACGGAAATGAAAATGCAACCACTTTGCAAGTCTAGTGAGCAAGGAATACAACCTTTATAGACCGGTTCTTCACTTCAATAGCTCCGTGTAGTAGTCCCCTTCACTGCGATCGTGAATTCTGGACTCTAGAGATGCTCCTTTGAAGAAACGAACATGCTTGCTTCGAAGACTTCGAGGCCGAAGATGATCTACGTCGAGGAGACACTAACCCAAGCTATCTCTTCACTACTCATGGAATTAGTGAAGCAAACACCCTATACTAAATGGCAAGTAGTAGAAGATGATAAAGTAGGATGTGGGCTCACTTTAGAATTGATTTTCTCACATTTTATCTCATACCTCCATTGAAGCTAGAAAGCTTTTTTGAGGAAGAAGAAGAAGAACTCATCATATGAGTTAATCCAAATGAATTATTTCAAGCATGGGTGAGTTAAGCCCTCATGCCTAACTCATGTAGAGAATTAACCAAGGGCTAAGGTTAAGGGTTGGGTTAACAAAATATCTTAAGCTAGACAAAAGAGTGGACTTTATCAATGTTTCTACAAGCTTCAACCAAGCTTGACTACATTGATCAAGTCTTCTCTCTTTTGTTATAACTTAAGAAATAAATAAAACCTTAACTTAACCCAAGCATGGTTTAAGTCTCATACACCCATCTTGCATGTATCATCAAGCATGACACAAAATAATGTAAACTTGCATATATCACATATATCCAATGTGCACAAACCAAGTGAGAAAAGAATCATAAGTGAGCTAATACTAGTTAATGTAATGCAATATATCTAATATATAATTATACATTAGATTATCAAATCAACTCTTGATTTAATAATCCGGCTATATCACATATAACCGACTAATATCATGTGTAACATCTTATCGAATCAACACTTGATCCGATAACCTGGCTATATCTCATATAACCGACCAATGTCATATTTGTGGAATAGAATACAGTATCACATATCGTATCAATCTCGGTCCCGCACATATCACATATGTGCTCCTACTCCATTTCGCTTGAACCAGGAAACCCCTGTGTAGGACTCTAAAGACTCGTCAATACGCCGGCAGTAGGTGATGATCATATCAAACACCCATAAGCCGCAAATGGTCTGCTAAATATAACGGCCATCCGGGTATTGAGCGATAAGAAGATCAACAAGCAAGCCTGCTAGTACTTCTGCGAATCCAATCAGTAACACTACCGTACAGTCCGGTTTCTTCATCTGATATTTCGTATATCTCGTCTAGGGGTGGTAAACGTCAGATCCCAGTAACTCGATAAGTCGTGTCGATATGAGGTTCATAACGGGTCGAGAAACTACTGATAACACTTACCAGTATATCTCTGAAGCAGCCTTGGCCAAGGACATTCTGTTATAGCCAATCGAGCACAGCGCAACATCAACTCCCTATACCGGGAGAGACGAAACCCATCCTATCGCTCATTGCCTTCGTGTGACTCTGGACTATACCCAAAAGCCACCGTTTTGCACGTTCTCTTGAACGTGGTAAGGTGGAAATCAAAGGACAGTAGGAATCACACAAGACTCTATGACGATCTCGGTTCTACAGACTAACCTGTACCAGTGTCAACAGAGAACTGCCATCTGACGTTAGGTATAATACCATGTGGGAGTTCTCGGCGAGTCTGTCCAGTGTACCCAGTCTCCACTGAGCACCCGTATACTATCTCTGATGTCAAACACCAATGGATATAGGATCATCCATCACCCATCTATATAGGTTGAGAAGCTATACGCTAGTCTACTCTGGTATATTGATGCCCTGACTCGATACACCTATGACTAGGAACATTTGAAGGATGTACTTAGCGACTACTCTGTCCCCACTAGTATGATCAGCATCATAGTCATGGTAGTCAAGTACTCATCCTAAGGGCTTTATCAGCATGTAACATAGAGACAATCAGTGTACATGTTAAGATAAGGAGCAACCAGATAGCATACTATCATGTCGAGCAAGAAAATCCTCCATATATATGTCCAAGCATCCACTACAATATACATCGTATGTACAGTAATGGCCTCTAGGGCATACATATCACTAACAATCTCCCACTTGCACTAGGGCCATCTGTTGTAGTATCTCATACCCAATAATCAGCAGTGGTTGAAGTGTCTCATACTCAACCATTCCATAAAAGTCTCTACTGGAAAATAGGCCTTTGTGAGTGGATCCGCGCTGTTGTCCTCTATGTCTACTCTCCTAACCTCGATCACCCTGGAGATCAACCATCTCCATGATCAGGTGATACTGCCTAAGAATATGTTTGGATCACTGATAGGACGGGGGTTCCTAGGCCAAAATCTCAACTCCATTGTCACACAATGGTAGAAACGAAGTTCATCTCAAGAACTATATACATCCATACTAACTCTTTGTAGCTTCCTTAGTAACAATGTATCCAGCCATTATCGTCTAGTATGCCACGGTATCTAGCTTGGAACTCTTCCAACATACCGTCCCTCCATTGAGGGTAAAGACAATGCATGTGACTGACATTCAGTCGACCTTACCACCCTGGAAGCTATCCAGTGTTTCTTCCCAGGATCGATTGATATTATCTCACTACACCTAGTGAGAATCTTAACATCCACTTAAATCTATCTCATAGATCCAAAAACCCCAGGATTTAGGAGGTATCACCTTGATCCTATATGGAGAATCCTTGTGATAAGAGGAGATTGACCGAGTGTAGCATAGGAAACTCCTTCCCTATCAAGAGTATATCATCTACGTACAATACGAGGATCATCACCATACTCCCTGCTACCTTTTTGTATATACAAGGTTCATATACAATTTTCATGAAGTCAAACTCTTTGACTACCACATCAAAACAGATGTTCCAACTCCGCGATGCCAGCTTTAACCCATAAAGCAACTTGCATACGTTTCCGCTGCTCCCACTGTCTACGAAGCCCTCTGTCAGTGTACTTATAGACGTTCTCTTCTAAATCACTATTTAAAAAAGCAGTCATGACACCCAACCGCCAGATATCGTAGTCATGGTATGTAGCAATGGCATGTAGGATCCGGATAGACTTAAGCATGGCCACTAAAAAAGGTTTCATCATTATCCAAACCTGGTCGATAACGAGAACCTTTTACAACTAGTCTTAGCTTTGAAAGTCTCAACTTTTCTATGTACACCAAGTAATCTTCTCAAGATATACTTGCTCTTGATGGGGATTTAACCCTTGAGATAAAGCAACCAAAGTCCATACTTTGTTGGTGTATATGGATTCCATCTCAGATCGCTTAGCATCCAGCCATTCTTACAGAGTCCCCACTCTTGATGGCCTGCTCGAAACCAGTTGGGTCATCATCTCATGATGCAATCCTCGCTCCCACTGTCATAGAGAAAACCGAAGAATCTCTTAGGTGGATGAAGAACCCTACCAGATCGGCGGAGAGGCTGAGCTTCGTTAGAAACTATTGAATCCTCTGGGTTTACCAAATCATCAGCTACAGTTGTATAGCTAGAACTCCTTCCAGTTCTACCTCATGACCATAAATTTCTTCACAAGAAATTCCCTTTCTAAAAGGTGGCATGCTGTGAAATAAAACACTTTTTGTTCCTCGGTGTGGTAGAAGATATTCCCTTGCGAATGCTTGGGATATCCAACAAACTTCTACAGAACTGACCTTGCCTTGAGCTTGTCCGGATTTTGCTTTTAGACATAGGCTGGACAACCCCAAATCTTAACATCCATAAGAGATGGGCTCTTCCCATACCATATCACATATAGAGTGGTAGGCACCTGATTTTGTTGGAACCCTATTCAATAGGTATGCAGCTTCACAGTGCATAATCCCTAAAAGGAAATAGGCAACTCAGTAGTACTCATCACAGAGCACACCATATCACATAGGGTGCGATTGCTCCGTCCCGATACACCAACGAACTGTGGTGTATTCGGAGGAGTGATGCTGAGAGAGAATCTCATACTCCTTTAGAATACTCCAGGAATTCCGTGCTCAAGTATTCCCCTCCCTGATCACATCATAGAACATGATACTTATACCCGTTTTGGTTCTTTACTTCTAACTTATATTCTTTGAATATCTCAAAAGGTTCACACCAGTGTTTCAACAGGAACACATGTGCGAATCTTGAGAGATCATCAGTGAATGTAATGAAGTACAAAGAACCAGTCCTGACATGTGTAGACAGGGGACCTACATACATCATCATGTATTGATTTTATGAGATTATGTGTGTTTGTAGTTAACCGCAATCAGAACGGTGTCGCATGTAGCCAGACCGAGGTGAGTACGGGTCGTCCTCAAAGAAATGTTGAATATTTTATTCCAACTTTAGGCGTGTTGAGATAGAAAGGAGGAAGAATAAAGAATGGTTGTAGGTTCTAGATCTATGTTAAACACAGATGCAAAATATAGATCTAGATTAATTATGGATGTAAGTTTAATATAAAAAGGGGGCTTGTAGGGTTCATTAGGATTTAGTAGTTATTGATGATTAATTAAAGATTAGCCTTTTTATCCTTTAATAGATTTAAAACTAGAATGACAGTGATGCATGTAGATTAGGGTTTGTGGAGGGAATAGGGTTCCCACTCTTAACCCCTATCTCGACATGGAACTCCGTTCATGTCTAGCCTTTACCAAAACAATAATTAATCTAAGCTCTAATCGCGGTCGAGACTAACAATAAATTGGTAGCGCGCCCGATTAGGATGTTAATGATTCTTTTGGTAATGTTTATAAACTTATAGGACGTAAAAAGAATTTAAGAATCTTCATCATCTATTAATCTACCCTAATCCTACGAACCCTAACAAGCGGAGAATTACTCGCGCATGATGGGAGAAGAAGAGATGGAGAGGGAAATCATATTAAAATTACAAAGAAATAGAATAAGAAAAAGAACTACCTTTATTAATCAACAAAATTCATTTACACTTTGTTCCCTTAGAAAATGATTACAAAATGCTAGTTTGCTTCTCGATCTCTTCTAAAGAGGTAGATGAACCGTTGATGATCAGCCTGGATACGTGAGACGACATGGACTTCGTGATCTCTTCAGCTTGATGATTTTTCTAAGAGGCTCTCGGTCCTTATTTATAGTCCCAAAGCCAGAACCCTAGCTGCCTAATTTGGAAGCCAGAGGTTAAGATCCTAACCACCAAAATCCCAACTCCCAACTCATCAAAATCGCGACGGATCCGCGGCTAATAGGTGGGTTTGGCTGCGGATCCACGGCCAAGTAGGGGAATCTTGGGCTCATTCTTCTTGTGGCTTCTTCTGGTGACACGTGGTGATCTTTTGAATCTCTGAAAACTGAAAATCTTTTCTACGTCACTGCCGGAATTGATTTATTTAGTTTACTTTCTTAATTGGCAGGTTTGTTTTAACAATTTTGATTTCCTTGATTTAAGCCCTGCAAATTCTGCACAATAACTCAACAAATAATATTAGTAGAGTTTGTTTTATTGAGATATTTAACTTAACCATTAAGAATAGGTTAAAGGCTTTTAATAAGGTAAGCATATTTAAATGGGTCAAATGTCACATGAATATTATATGCTTACTTTTTCCTACCAAATGTTAATTATAATATATAAACACGTGAAAATAGTATTTTTACAGATAAACCCTCACACGTATCATATATTATAATAAACACCTTTTATTATATAAAAATAGTAGGAAAAATGTCATATTAAATGTGCAATTTTATCAACTGAACAAATACCCCCAAACTTATCTTTGATCGTCCCGAACAAATTAGTTTATTCAAGAGAAGGAGAAAAAGACGGGAGAAAGCTAAGCACACTTTCGTAGGCAACACGATTGCACTGAGCACGTGCAACAAGCCGTTAAACCTCTAAGTATCCCTAGTAGGAGGAGTGTTGTCTCCTGAGGGTTTTCAGCGGATTACACCCACAAAATCCTATAATAAAAGAGAGATGGTGAAAGTTACATATAAAGATAAGAAGCATAAAAGAAATACTTTGAAAACTTAGAGTTTCCAACTACACTAACTTTTCAGTTGTCATGAGCCCTATCTTAATAGTCATAAAAAGATGTTAGAAATCACATCACCCCTCAATAAAACATCGTCTTTATTCTTCATTCCCACATTTCATCCAAACATCGATCATATACCCCTACGTATGTGTATTGAACATCCTTACACTCGGAGAATTCAATTCAAGCTATCAAACTCTTGTCTATCTATCTCAGTACCTTTTAATTTGATGAATATTTGGATGGATTTGCTCGCACATTTTTCATGCGACCATTAATACTTCTTGAGGTACTAACCGACCGATTATTCATGTGCTTGCTGATTAGGTGTATTAGTATTTTCCTCGCCTTGCACCACCTAAGTCTTAGCAGTGACTTCCAGACCCGTTGGTCTAAGGCACTGGTGATGAAGCACCCTCGCTATATTTTTTTATTGCTGCCTCGGTGATAACAAAACCAGTGTTCATTTTTCTTCACCATTTTATCTTTTATTCATTTTATTATTTCCTTCATACTTTGGCTTTTAGACAAGAGCATTTAAAGGTATCCTCTACTATCCCAAGTTTCAAGACGTGTGTTAGTGCATATAGTAGGGTATCAACATTCAAATGTTTGGCTTCCAGAATAGAAACTATTTTTCAGACTTATTTTTATTCTCAGATTAGTGACTTCCTTCATCTTACTAACCCTTGGGACAACGGCTCATAACTACTTATTACCAGTTCGTTTAAGAAAACTTCTAATTTTCTTGGTTTTCTTAAACTATTCCTATCTTTCATATATAATTTTTCACTTTCTATTCTTTTGTTATCAAAAAAAAAATTGTGCTTAAATATAGTATAATGCAAAGTATGCGTAAATAAGCACAAACATCCCCCAAACTTGTTTTCAACAGTGTCCTCACTGTTGCTATCTGCTGGATCACAAAAACCTGTAAGCTTGGGGGAACATTATTAATGGGGGCAAAAATATATGAAAGTGAAAATGCTCCCCCAAACTTATTTTTGGCTCATAAATTTGAGGACAAAAGTTATGTTCAAGAGCCAAAAATATACCACCCCCCCTCAAACATGAGTTAGACAATATGAAGCATTTTAAGAGGGGGTGAGTCATTTGATCAAAGTAAGACTTTAGAAAGACCAAAAGTTAACACCAACCATTCAAAGATTTTATCAGTATAGCGTATAGGTTGGTGGAAGAATGTGTTGTATCAAGTCGAGAAAAAATGGGGAAGGGATAAGAGGTGGTCTAGAAAGGGTTTGAAATTAGAGAAAAGAAAGAATGAGGATGAATGTGAATGATTAGGAAGAAGGAATGGTGATGGTTTAACCTCTATAGGTGGAGATTGATCAATCACAAAATCCGTATTGTTTAAAAATTTAAGTTTGTCAGCAAAAAGTTCTTCGAAACTTTTATCAATGGTGTGATTGAACATTTTGCTGTCAAAGAGTTTTGTGCCAGAATTTATCCTACTTGATTCAAAAATTATTGAGGTAGAGGACTTGAAAAACTCATCTACCTCATTTTCAAAAATATCCAAATCAAGTTGAATTTCTGGTATTATTGAACTTGAATTAACGGATTGTGATTCATCAAAACTCACTGAAACTATAGGAACAGAAGAAGAACCGGAGAAAATGGAAGGTGAAATGGGTAAACAAATTGATGTGTTGAGTGTTGTTGTACAAGATGTAGAAGATGGAGGCTGTATTTCGGTCCGATCTTCGGGTATACCATTATCATCAACTTCAAGACATATTTGGAGTTCGGGAAGAATTAAAGGCTCAAGATGATGACCACAAGGAAGTGAAAGGATTTGATGAATTGGTGGGACAAAATCATCCAAAATTTCGGGTTCATCAATCAATATATCCCCAACATCAATCACCTCATTCAAGTGAAGGTTAAAATTCTCAAACACCTCATCAAAAGTATTGTTTTCAATCAGTTTTGGTTCAAGAGTGGAGGTGTAGAGATCACAAGGGTTGGGCATGGTTTCACTTGAAATGGACCCTTCACAGTCGGGTAAATCAAACACTACAAAATCACACAACTTATCAGTCATTCTATTTGGTGTACTTGATGAATCTATGAAACTGGAGTTGTGGATTTCAGTTTGGAATGGGGAGGTTTGATTAGGAAGGGTGTACAGTTCTGTCTCACTACCCAAATCCTTCCTAATTTGGTTCGACGGTTCCAGAAATTTTTCTAATGTCTGCTCCAGACTAGTCTTGGGTTGATAAGGGGTTTCAGTATAAAATTGAAATTCCTGTGGATAATTAAAACTCCTAAATGACTGATTAGAAGAACTGTCTAGAGTAGGTGGAAAAGTCGGATTGGATTGATAGGAATAGAATGGTTGCGAAACTTGGGTAGGAGTAGGATCAATATTATGATAAGAAGAATATTGATATGGGTTGGTTGGTTGGCTATTTTCAATAGACATCTTATATGCCACAAACCGCATATCAAACTCTTCTTTGGACAGTGGTGGTGATGGTTGATATTGGTCCGGGTTGAAACTTTGGCCTCTAGACCGAGCTATGTGCTCAGCAATGGACATTCGTCTAGGGGCTTCCTCACTCTGGGTATGAACTGAAACAGGTGTAGCATTAGGATACGGTTGATAAGAGCTAGGCTGAGGTGGCCAACTGTTTCTTCCTGCTTGTTCCATATGATCTCTTAAGGACGTGGAAGAGCCGGACGGTATACTGAAGGGATTACGAAAACAAGAGATATCTGGTTGTGGACAGCAAAGCTCGGCAAGTGTTCTTCTGTTTAGGTCACCCATTATAAGAAGAGAAGAAGGGGGAAGGGATAAAAAAGAGAGAAAATAATTGGTTTGTTTTGAAAAATGACGGATTTAGACAAATCACACAAAAATGCACAAACAACCCTGAAACTAAGGTTACCTAGGTCAGTCTCTAGACCGCTCCTAGACTTCCAAATGACAAGCCGCAGGATAAATCCTCTACCGCCTCCTTACTACTCTTGAAGCCAGGTAAGTGCCAGGTGAGTGGGAGGCTCCCCACTACGAAAGTAGTGGTCCTAATTAAGTAACCACTCCCCTTAGACACACTTGCCTAGACAATACAACAGTAATGCGGATAAGCGATAGATTACCCACGACCTTCCTTTGTCCTTATTGAGCGCGACAGATCTTAGAGTCTGGTCTAGATATTTTTTTAATTAATGTAGGGTTGATGCAGATGCTCGGTTTGTGATTTGTGGGGCTTAGGAAGGGTGATGAAATCCCCAACTAATCTGGATTTTGGTCTTGCCCCTTAAAAATCCGTATTAAAATATGTAAAAACAAACCGTAAAACAAAACTTTGCAAAACTATTTTTGAGCGGCGATATTTTGCAAAGAATCCTGCAGAAAAGATATTTTATTGGATTTCAGAGGAGAGAGAAAGAGGTTAGAATCTTACCAGAGAAGTTTTGAACCCTAGATCCTCTAACTGGCCGCGCTTCCGCCGCCGATGTGCACTTCCGGCCGCGGTTCCGCCGCAAGGATGAATGGATCACTTGATGAATTTTTTTCTGTGGTCTTCTGTACTCCTCTTGATCTTGATGAATGTCTCTGAATCTCTATTTCCTTAATTCTGTGACTCCAGATCCCCTCGCAAAATTCACACGACAATCGTTAAATATATAATTTGCAGTTTTGTTTTATTTATGATATGGATCGTATAAGAATTCAAGACAAATAGTAAGGAAAAAAAATTACGCACGTATCCCCGGCAACGGTGCCATTTGATTTTATGAGATTATGTGTGTTTGTAGTTAACTGCAATCAGAACGGTGTCGTATGTAGCTAGACCGAGGTGAGTACGGGTCGTCCTCAAGGAAATGTTGAATATTTTATTCCTACTTTAGGCGTGTTGAGATAGAAAGGAGGAAGAATAAAGAATGGTTGTAGGTTCTAAATCTATGTTAAACACGGATGCAAAATATAGATCTAGATTAATTATGGATGTAAGTTTAATATAAAAAGGGGCTTGTAGGGTTCATTAGGATTTAGTAGTTATAGATGATTAATTAAAGATTATTCTTTTTATCCTTTAATAGATTTAAAACTAGAATGACAGTGATGCATGTAGATTAGGGTTTGTGGAGGGAAAAGGGTTCCCACTCTTAACCCCTATCACGACATGGAACTCCGTTCATGTCTAGCCTTTACTAAAACAATCATTAATCTAAGCTCTAATCGTGGTCGAGACTAACAATAAATTGGTAGCGCGCCCGATTAGGATGTTAATGATTCTTTTGGTAATGTTTATAAACTTTATAGGACGTAAAAAGAATTTAAGAATCTTCATCATCCATTAATCTACCCTAATCCTACGAACCCTAAGAAGCGGAGAATTACTCGCGCATGATGGGAGAAGAAGAGATGGAGAGGGAAATCATATTAAAACTACAAAGAAATAGAATAAGAAAAAGAACTATCTTTATTAATCAACAAAATTCATTTACACTTTGTTCCCTTAGAAAATGATTACAAAATGCTGGTTTGCTTCTCGATCTCTTCTAAAGAGGTAGATGAACCGTTGATGATCAACCTGGATACATGAGTCGTCTTGGACTTCGTGATCTCTTCAGCTTGATGATTTTTCTAAGAGGCTCTCGGTCCTTATTTATAGTCCCAAAGCCAGAACCCTAGCTGCCTAATTTGGAAGCCAGCGGTTAAGATCCTAACCACCAAAATCCTAACTCCCAACTCATCAAAATCGCGGCGGATCCGCGGCCAATAGGTGGGTTTGGCCGCAGATCCGCGGCCAAGTAGGGGAATCTTGGGTTCATTCTTCTTGTGGCTTCTTCTGGTGACACGTGGTGATCTTTTGAATCTCTGAAAACTGAAAATCTTTTCTACGTCACTGCCGGAATTGATTTCTTTAGTTTACTTTCTTAATTGGCAGGTTTGTTTTAACAATTTTGATTTCCTTGATTTCAGCCCTGCAAATTCTGCACAATAACTCAACAAATAATATTAGTAGAGTTTGTTTTATTGAGATATTTAACTTAACTATTAAGAATAGGTTAAAGGCTTTTAATAAGATAAGCATATTTAAATGGGTCAAATGTCACATGAATATTATATGCTTATTTTTTCCTACCAAATGTTAATTATAATATATAAACACATGAAAATAGTATTTTTACAGATAAACCCTCACATGTATCATATATTATAATAAACACCTTTTATTACATAAAAATAGTAGGAAAAATGTCATATTAAATGTGCAGTTTTATCAACTGAACATGTATCAATCCCAAGAGTTCACTAACTCTTTCTCCGTTTCCAATAAACGGAGCTATGGTCATCTTATCTTTGTGACATAACTGGCAAGTTTCATAAGATGTAAATTCAAACTGATTTAAATTTGCATCTTTATGTAACTTAGCTAGTCGGGTCACATTGATATGACCTAGTCTACAATGCCTCAAGAAGGATTCATTCATTTCTGAACTCCACATTTTGTATGTGTTCTGTATGTTAAAGAACTGTGGTTTGATTTAGAACGTATATGCTTTTAGATAACGTGCCTGAACCGATCAACTCTTGATATAGGAAATGTTCAAAACATTATCCAACAATACAAAATTATATCATTATTCACCAATAAAGAGACTGATATGATATTGTATATCAGGTTCGGTATCTAAGAACATTCGTTCAGAATCAATGTATTTGGTAATACAAGGTGATAACTGCCAACATACTTGGCTACAACAATTGCACCGTTTCCAACTCTTGAAACATATCACCCATTCTTAGTTCTCTACCTATCTATAGCCCATGTAACAAATTACATATGTGGGATCCTGATCCGGTATCTCATACCCAGGACGTAAAAGATACTGAAAAACAGTTATTGGTAATGAACACACCCGAAGAAGATGCATCAGCATGCACTTTCTTCGTTTGGGCGGTGATCGAAGGCCAAAAGCGTGTCGGATGTTCAAAGTTCTAAATTTATAACCGCGATCAGGACGATGTCGCTATGCAGCTAGCCGGTTGAGCACGGGTCGATCCATAGGAAGATGGTTGTATGTCCGTTCTTGTTTTAGACGAGTCAATGAAGAATTTGTATATCTTTGTTCAGTTCTATCCTAAGTGTTATATGCAAGTATAAAGTTGTTAAGAAAAAGATACGAAAGTGTAACCTAAGAAAATCCGCACTCAAAACCTTTGAGCCGAGTCTTGACCAATTGAAGCTAGAGCAATCGGTAATAATATGGATTAGGGGATTTAAGCGCGGTATTCGTGGAATCCGGCTTATTGACCCTTGTCCTTCCGTTCTTGTCTCTTGCTTTCGCCTCCGGCCAAACCGAACGCAACCGGTCGCAGTTAGGAATCACCGTTACCTTGGTAGGGTAGGGTGCCTAACGGAGCGCTTGCGTAACGTTTGGGCGGAGTTCAAAGGAAAATAACGGGAAAAGGAAATGAGTGCGAGAAACCATAACTTACAATATTGTATTTATTCTTAACAACAACATATTACAACCATTCACAAAACAAACCGAAAAGAGCAAAAGAAAAGATAAACAAAGAAAAGAAAAGATTACAAGCAAGTAATTAAAAGTGCATGGAATTTAAGTGCATGAAAGTAAAGCAAGGTAATAAAAAGCAAGAAAGAAATAAGCAAGAAAATAAAACTAGGAACCATAGAACCAAATACAAGACATGGGTTCAATAACCAAATCTTAAACTTGCAAGCTCAATTAAAAGGTTGCAAGATCAAGAAAAGGCAAAGAGCTCATGGTGAATGAAGCACAATAGAGAGAACAAAATGATACAGCCCCTTGAGATCAATGACCAAAACTTAAACTTGCAAGCTCACTTAAGAGGTTGCAAGATCAAGTTAAGGTAGAGAGCTCAAGGGGGAAGCTAAGCAAAAGAATGATACAAAAACCCTCATCTTCATTTAATATCCACTCAATGCTCTCACTACATTTTCATGGAGGAAAGAATGAAGAAGAAGAAGAAGACTAAAAACTAACAAAAAAGAGGCATAAGCATGAACTCCTTTGGCTTGGAAAGAACTGGGGTACTTATAGGAGGAGAGTTGAAAACCTAGGGCATCATTCTGACTCAAAATGAATGTACCAATATGCCCCCAGAAAACGACACAGAGAGGAGCCCACATGGCCGCGGTTCCGTGGCCTAAGCCTGCTTAGGCCGCAGAACCGCGGCCGTCTTGATAGGTTGGGTAACAATATTTTGTGGCCTTCCCTGGTTTGTAGTTGTCTGCTGTTTGGTATATGACTTTTCTCAGAATCTCTTCACATTTCTTCCAGAATTTTAGTAGATCAAAAGGTGATGTGATGTGAATCTTATGCCATGATTTCCTCGAGCTCCGTGTCGATTTCTTGGATTTTGTGTTGCCATTGTGCTTTGTGCATGAAAATCACAACCGATTTGCCATTTTGTCCCCTAAACTGGTGTGTGGCAACATACGGATAGAGAGCGGAGACCCGTGTTTTATCTGTTGTTGGCAGTAATCCGGAGTTTGTCGTACTTTTCCATGGATTTCACTATTTAGAGCTGAGAACCAGTATTCTGCAAATATGTAGCAAACACTGATCAAAAGCACCTGCCTATAAACAAACGAGCGTAAGAATGGGCGGTATAAAATGCAATATTCTGGTATGAACAAATACCCCCAAACTTAACTTTTGCTCCTCCCGAGCAAAACCAATTATTCACAAAAATGTCCTAACCGCACTTTCGCAGGGAACGCGATTGCACTGAGCACGTGCAACAAGCCGTTAAACCTCTAGGTGTCCCTAGTAGGAGGAATGTTGGCTCCTGAGGGTTTTCAGCGGATACTACCCACAAAATCCGGTCAAGCTAGTTTTGCAAAATTACTATGATTCAAACCCTAAAATTTTGTTTCAGAAAATAGCAATTCTATTATCCTAAGTCTAGACTATCGAACCTTTATTTTTCACATCTCACTTCTTATTTAACTTAAGATTTTATATGTCTTTACGTGCAGTAAAAATAGTGTCGTTAAGTTCCAGAAGGGTTGAATAAAGTCATCATGTCATACAATAAAGCCCAGATAAAAATTTTAAAAGGATCACATAAGTTTTATAAAGTGTTCAGCATTTTTCAAGTTTCGTTTTCCAGTAAGGTTTCATCATTAGAATTTCTATCTTCCTTAACAGGAAACTAGGTCTTATTTTTCACTCCACCTTTTTCTTGTTCTCATTTCATACACACCTCTGTGAACGTGCAATAGTAATTATCATAGAATAAAACCTTCATATCTCCGCTAGAAATATTTCTTATAAAATCCTGTCTTTTGTCAAGATTATTCTCACACAAAGAACTGTTAGGAAATTTAACTCGGAGAGAACACTTGCTTGACTTTGTTTTAATCTGGACTTTCTAGGTTTCTTAACGAGCTTTGGGCCAATGCACCCAAACCAGTTGGCTTTAGGTCATTAGGTGTAGAGACACCCCAGCGGACTTAATTACTCAAGTTACCTAAGCCCAAAAACAAAAGACAATTTAGCGTAAAAATCATGATGATTCAATGCGAATGGAGATATAACCGGCAGTTTAGTTATTTTTTTGGATAAAAGACGTATTTAGTAGGTTCGGTGTGTAATCATTCCAATCAAGTTCCAGATGGGTTATTTTTCAGAATTAGTTCCAATTAAGGCATCAATAACATTCCTTCATTTTCGCTTCACTTCATAAACTATTCTTGATATTACTTATTTCAGAACAAACCTATTTGATCCTCAGAAAATCATTTATCCATTAAAAAGTTTTTAGACATAAAAGACTTGTCATCTAATTTCCAAAACTCACGACACGTGTAGTGTGATGTAAAGACGTATATCAGCTATAGTTAACTTCAAAGGAGAGTTATCTTTCAGGTTTTCAAAATCTAAAAATAAGATTTTGTTATTCTTATCTTATCAAACAAAACTGTCGAATATTGAATCAGAGTTCTCCCACTAGCTAACTTGACAGAAAGTTTTTATCTTTTTAGAAAATTTTCAGATTTTTATGGATTTTTAAATAGGTATGCAAATGCAAAATATACAAATGAATGCGAAGGTAGAAAGCTTACCGAGCACACCCCCAAATTTAAACTTGACAGTGCCCTCACTGTCAGGCTACACCAAGAGGGTCAAAATTGTAGGCTCTAAAAGAAAATTTTATACAAAACAAAAAGAAAACCAAAAAAGATATGTACAAAAAAAAGGGTTCCCCCCCAACTTAAGTGAAACAGTGTTTCCACTGTTTAAGCGGTGAAGTTCAGGATTAGGGGGAAAGAAAACAGTTTCAAACTATTCAAGGCCTTACACAGGCCAAAAGTGAGCACCAACCATTCAAAGATTTTATCGCTATAATGTACAGGTTGGTGGAAGAAGGTGTAGAGAAAAGATAGGGAGAATACGCGAGACCGTATGGAGATAGAAGTGGTATACGGTCTAGGTATATGAGAAGAAGAATGGCGGAAGGGAGAAAGAAGTAGAATATGAACTTGAGGGTGGAAATGGAGCGAATAAATTAGCACAATTCATGATGACCGATGTGTAAAAAGCGATTGTGCTAATCTATTAACCCGTCGAGAAATGGGGTCAAATCCCTCAAGATTCGTGAGAAACCATGGGTACGCCGAACTTGGTAAACCAGACAATGGAAGTGAAAATGATACGGTTTCTTGTAAGGGCGAAACGACGGAAAGGATGTGGGGAAGTGATTGAGGAAGGGTTCGGGAGGGTGCACACAGTCAATGAAAGGAACAGGATGAATTGGAAAATCCGACTCATCAATTAAAACTGGTTCATCCTCAGTATTATCCTCAATAGTCTCCTCAAAGTTAAGCACATCCATGCGTTTATCCTCTAAATCCAGACGCATATGGGGTTCGGGAAAAACATTTAATGACTCGGGATGATGAATTGGAGAGAGAAACTCAGCTAAATCTACGGGTTCATCATCCAAAATATTCCCAGCGTCAATATCCTCAATCAAGTGAAAATCTATATTCTCAGACACCTCAACAAAAGCATGGATATCAATCAATGCAGGTTCTAAGATGGAGGTGTAGAGGTCAAAAGGGTTGGGTGCGGTTTCACTCGAAAGGAACTCTTCACAATAAGGCAAATCAAACACTACAAGGTCACACAACTCATCATCTGTTCTATCTTCAATTGATAAATCATTTGGGACACTCGATAGACTTTCAAAACAGGAGTTGTGGGATTCAAGTTGAAACGGGTAGGTTTGATTTGGAAGGGTATTTGGCTCACTCTCTCCGCTCAAATTCTCAACCTGTCCTACCGCCTCTTTATACATTGGAAAATTTGGAGCTAGTTGAAAACTAGCTACCGGGTCACTAGATTGTATGAGGGCAGCCATGGAAGCATTCAAATCCATCATCTGTTGGTACGACGCTACCCTAAAGTCTTCCAATGACTGTTCCAGACTAGACATGGGTTGTGAAGGGGTTTCAGTAAAAGATTCAAAGTTGTTTTGGTACTGGAAACTCCCAAATGACGGTTCAGAAGCAATGTCTAGGGAAGGTGTAAAAGTTGGGTAGGACTGGTAGGAATTGAATGGCTGGACAGAGGTAGGATCAACATTTGGATACGAAGGTGAATGGAATTGTTGATCCCAAGAATTTGAAGTGGTGAAAGGAGTGAAAGATCGACTATGAGATTGTTCAATACGTTCAACGATGGACAAAGGACGACTTGCAAAGGGGGTATCAACATAAGCGGGTGCGGGAGGTTGAAAAGGTTGATAGAAAGTGGATTGCGGAGGGCAAGTGTTTGTCCTACACGCGTCTATGCGATCTTTCAATGAAATTTTGGGCATGGAGGGATCGTTCGATGTTTGGCCAAAGCAAGAACTGTAAGAAGTAATGTCTGGTTGTGGGTACCAAAGTTCGGCAAGAGTTTTGCGAGGTGGGGTACCCATGATATGAAGAGAGAAAGAAAGAAAGGCAGAGAAAAGGAGGGGGAAAAATGTGATTTTATTTTTAAAAAAAAAATTAAATTTTTTTTAGTTAGCTATTAACAAAAGATTGAAATATACACACAAAAAGAATCTGGACCAAAAAAAATCACGACAAAAAAATACCACACACCTAATCGTTCTAGGGTTCACCTAGGTCAACTAGACCTGCTCCAGAACTTGATTGTCGAAGTAAAACTGTGTCGAGAAACGGGCTCGAGATACACTGATTACGAGACCAGGTAAGTGCAGAGATAAGGGGAGGTTTTCCGACGCTTTCGCGAAGGTCCTTAATTAAATAACCCTTTCTCTTTAGGCGGTTTCGCCGTTAACACTTTCCTAGACACCCCGTAAACAATATACCGTTAAGCGAGGTTCTAAACACTGTTAACTTCTCCTAGTGAGCGCGAAGTCCTTAAGGCTTAAAGTCTAGTTTCTTTTAAAGTTTGTGCGAGTAAACGTTATGCTCAAGTTCATGATTTGTGGGCCACGGAAAAGGTGATGAAACCCTTTACCGTATGTTGTGGGGTTCGCTTGCCCTTAAGTCCGTATTAATGTATGCAATGCGCAATTCAATAAAAATTCTATAAAGAATCAAACAATCATTTTTTTTTAGTTTAAGCGTGGCACTCAACAAATACGGGTTAGTCAATTTTTAGCGTTTGCTAGCGAACTTGCAAAGAATCCTGCAAAGAATAGTATATTGGATGCGTCGGATTTGAGAAGAAGGTGTTTAAGAAATACGTACCGTTAAGTTTTTGGGTTAGGAAACCTCCGTTGTATCAATTCCGGTAAGCTTGAAAAGTTCGTTTGCGCCGGTCAAACTTCCCGGATCTTTGGCACTGTACTTCGTAATAACCTTAATCTTGAACGTATACTTTGCTCCCCACAATCGCAGTTTGCAAATCTGCAAAAATCTGCACACTTGCACACAAAAATGATCGAAAATAACAAAAAGATTTTTTTTTATAAATATATGCAAAAAGAATATTAACCCGAATAACAAGAAAGAAAATACGCTACCGTCTCCCCGGCAACGGCGCCATTTGATCGAAGGCCAAAAGCGTGTCGGATGTTCAAAGTTCTAAAGTTATAACCGCGATCAGGACGGTGTCGCTATGCAGCTAGCCGGTTGAGCACGGGTCGATCCACAGGAAGATGGTTGTATGTCTGTTCTTGTTTTAGACGAGTCAATGAAGAATTTGTATATGTTTGTTCAGTTCTATCTTAAATGTTATATGCAAGTATAAAGTTGTTAAGAAAAAGATACGAAAGTGTAACCTAAGAAAATCCGCACTCAAAACCTTTGAGCCGAGTCTTGACCAATTGAAGCTAGAGCAATCGGCAATAATGTGGATTAGGGGATTTAAGCGCGATATTCGTGGAATCCGGCTTATTGACCCTTGTCCTTCCGTTCTTGTCTCTTGCTTTCGCCTCCGGCCAAACCGAACGCAACCGGTCGCGGTTAAGAATCACCGTTACCTTGGTAGGGTAGGGTGCCTAACGGAGCGCTTGCGTAACGTTTGGGCGGAGTTCAAAGGAAAATAACGGGAAAAGGAAATGAGTGCGAGAAACCTTAACTTACAATATTGTATTTATTCTTAACAACAATATATTACAACCATTCACAAAACAAACCAAAAAGAGCAAAAGAAAAGATAAACAAAGAAAAGAAAAGATTACAAGCAAGTAATTAAAAGTGCATAGAATTTAAGTGCATGAAAGTAAAGCAAGGTAATAAAAAGCAAGAAAGAAATAAGCAAGAAAATAAAACTAGGAACCATAGAACCAAATACAAGACAAGGGTTCAATAACCAAATCTTAAACATGCAAGCTCAATTAAGAGGTTGCAAGATCAAGAAAAGGCAAAGAGCTCATGGTGAATGAAGCACAAAAGAGAGAACAAAATGATACAACCCCTTGAGATCAATGACCAAAGCTTAAACTTGCAAGCTCACTTAAGAGGTTGCAAGATCAAGTTAAGGTAGAGAGCTCAAGGGGGAAGCTAAGCAAAAGAATGATACAAAAACCCTCATCTTCATTTAACATCCACTCAATGCTCTCACTACATTTTCATGGAGGAAAGAATGAAGAAGAAGAAGAAGAAGAAGACTAAAAACTAACAAAAAAGCAGCATAAGCATGAACCCTTTTGGCTTGGCAAGAACTGGGGTATTTATAGGAGGAGAGTTGAAAACCTAGGGCATCATTCTGACTCAAAATTAATGTACCAATATGCCCCCAGAAAACGACACAGAGAGGAGCCCACATGGCCGCGGTTCCGCGGCCTAAGCCTGCTTAGGCCGCGGAACCGCGGCCGTCTTGATGAGTTGGGTCATAATATTTTGTGGCCTTCCCTGGTTTGTAGTTGTCTGCTGTTTGGTATATGACTTTTCTCAGAATCTCTTCACATTTCTTCCAGAATTTTAGTAGATCAAAAGGTGATGTGATGTGGATCTTTTGCCATGATTTCCTCGAGCTACGCGTAGATTTCTTGGATTTTGTGTTGCCATTGTGCTTTGTGCATGAAAATGACAACCGATTTGCCATTTTGTCCCTTAAACTGGTGTGTGGCAACACACAGATAGAGAGCGGAGACCCGTGTTTTATCTGTTGTTGGCAGTAATCCGGAATTTGTCGTACTTTTCCATGGATTTCATTGTTTAGAGCTGAGAACCAGTTTTCTGCAAATATGTAGCAAACACTGATCAAAAGCACCTGCCTATAAACAAACGAGCGTAAGAATGGGCGGTATAAAATGCAATATTCTGGTATGAACAGGCGGCACGGGAATCCTGGTAATCCCCTATTTCCTGCTCGGTCTTATAACAGTTATAAGTTAGAGCGGGACCAACGTTCCCCAGCTCAGTATAACAAGCGCGTTCGGTCAATACATCAGTATTATTATCTAGATTAAGGCGTGACATGGTCGCTACCTGGAGAGAGAGAGAAGAAAACACTCAGCGTATGCTCTTGCAAGATTAAATTGGTTACTAATATATCTAATCAGGATGGCTACCACTGTTTCAGTCAAATCTTCCTTCAAACCCTAAAGGAAAGACTAGCCGGGATTAATTACACCCTACAAGTTTGCCAATCTTTCAGTCAGGCCAGTGTCGGTACTTTGAGGGAGATTCCCTGTGCTTTCGCACGGACCTAATTAAAATAAAACTCATTTTCCCAGGGGCGTAACCCCGTTAACACCTTTCTAGACACCTACTTGATTGGCTAATTATGATGTGTAAAACTCTCCCAGGAGTAACTCTTACCCGTAGTGGGTATCGGGATCCAACTATCTCATAGAAGGTATGCAATCTAATTGCAAATTTCAACACTTGAAATTCCCGATAATATTTTTCCCCTAGCGTCCTATGACCTTGACGAATGCCAAACAACCCATAATCCGCTAGTCAAGTTCAACCCATGCATATCCTGATTGAATTAAACCCACCCGTACGACCCTTGACACATGCCAAACAACGCCGTACGAATACCCTAATCCAATCGCATCATATGCTAGAAGATAAGCACTAGTTAGCTACCGTACACTACGCCTTGACGCATGCCAAACTACCGCAGCACGAATACTAAGTAGTACATATCTGAAATGACGGAGGGCTATGACAGGTTTTTAAGAAAACCATTTGCGTAATGAACTTGATATAGTCGTAGAATCGAGTGATTTAAAATAGAGTGTTCTTGAGACCTTTACTAGTTTTGTTAAAGAGGTCACTCCCGGTGATGGGATCTCGCTCTTTCCTCGTCGAATGAGGTGCAGGATATTCACAATACCACTATGAAAAGAAAAAACTAGAAAAGCAATCAAAAGACAAACCGAGTTTGTAGCATCTACTAGTTTCGCTAAAGAGGTCACTCCCGTTGAAGGGATCTCGGCTCTTTCCTTATCGAATAAGGTGTTGGATATTCTACAGGGAATACCGCTAGGCAAAGCAAGAACTAGAGCTACCAGTTTCTACAACATCTTTAGGTTTCTTTTATTTCATTAATCTCATTAATGAAGTCCCATAATAATATGCTTCCCAAGCATCACATATGAAACGAAAGCAACAATATATAATATATATCATATATATATATATAATATAAGCATTCGTCTCAGAATATAATCAATGATCACATCACAGAATATCGCAGCAGAATACAACATATGAAATATTCGATATATTAGGATTTCCGGGTTTTAAATTAAGCCTGTATAAAATACGGATTCCACGGTCGTGATGAATAGCCAATCTCACACCCCCTAGACCCCTACGAGAGCGGCAAAGCAACCCTACTAATTCTAGAATTAGGAGACCCGGTCTCGACTCCTCGAGATGGTCTCCCACTGGACCCTAGAACCCGGTTACTTGTGCTCCCCGCCTTGGGTCTATCCTAATGCGGAAAAGTAAATAATATACAATTGTGACATCATCCTCAACCCGGAAGTGCCCCAATAAAAGAATATTACATACAATGAATTTTACATGATTGAAAATGAAAAACTCCCATCTCACATAAAAACCCGGCTTTTCAAACACGATGATCCAATATAACATATCACAGCAACACATAACATCACATGTCATCAACGTAAATAAATATGTGTAACCCAGTTGTCGTTGACATATAGCACCGAAACCGGCGATACACCATATATTACACTTACGGTCGCAGAAAAGAAAGTGAAAAACTACAACAATTGGAATCCGCAACCACCTTAGACATCATAAACCCTACGTATCACATACTTTGGATTTCATGCCTAACCAAATGAATTCCTTAGACATCGCATGCCTAACAATTATAAACCCCGCATTTTAGTCTCGATATTGAAAACATCTTTTAAAATCTAGTCGAGCAATTTAATAAGATTCCCGACATACTGATCCAATGCTAGTCAGAAACTTTAGTAGACGGCCGCACCCCCCCGATACCTTCGACGAAGTGCACTAAGGCGAAACACCGCAGCCGCGAACACCCGAACGGATGCTTTTGGAGATGGGGTTCTCCTACATTCACTTGGTTGGGGCTATGGGGCGTGGCTATCTATTAAGTTTATCAGGAGAGTATCCGCGTACGCTACGTGATTGCGACGGACTTTTGATCTCATCAAAATCCCGTGGCAACCGATCATCTGAGACTAAACTGCTAAATTTATAACATTCAAATTAGTTATCTCATAACTACTTGTTGATTCTAAATATTGTATCCCATCACATAATATCTGGATGACATTTAACTTTTCGATCGATTCATTATAGTTCCACAATTTCCCGCTATCTCAACACTTGAGCACAGTTTTAATAATACCCAAAATATACCACAGTACCTATGCACCAGCCGTAGAAGGGAAAACCCAAGCCTCACTCATGTCGCCACGAAACTACGACAAACCCTAGGGTTTGACCGCGGTTCCGCGATCCAAAAAAGTCGAGTTAGGGTTTCATTCTTCTAGAGGGTTCATAGGATCACTTGCATGTTTTTCCGAATACGTTAAACTTAGGAAAATGTGTTTTTGACATTCGATCGAACTTTTTAACTTCGTCTAGACAACATGCGAATAACCCGAAACAATGTTAAAACTACGAATACTAAACACTCTGAATTGTTTATAGTGTAAGATTACATCACATGCAAAATTAGCTAAAGCAAACAACACCTGAAACATCAAAATCAAGTCACTGGAACACAGACAAATTTTTCAGGGGAGGGGGCTCGGATTTGGCCGAGATCATACATATGGTGGCCGGCCAAAATTTCCCTAAACTGCCTCAAATTTCACCAGTGTTCATGTTATATCACATACAACACTCTGTACTTGTTTAAAAAAATTTTTGACAATTATTTAAAATCGACAGAAACTACAATTTTGCATTTCAAGTTTCGGAGTATTTCGGTTTCGTAATCTTAACAAAATCCGTATAAATTTCTACCATGGATCTGATACCACTGCAGGGTTACCTAAGACAGCAGCAAGGTTTCGGGAGGCATCGTCCATGCCAAATTCAAAAATTTGTCGTTTAGCTAACCCTAACTAAGAATCGTTAACTAGAAATCGACGGAAATGAAAATGCAAACACTTTGCAAGTCTAGTGAGCAAGGAATACAACCTTTGTAAACCGGTCCTTCACTTAAATAGCTCCGTGTAGTAGTCCCCATCGCTGCGATCGTGAACTCCGGACTCTAGAGAGGCTCCCTTGAAGAAACGAACATGCTTGCTTCGAAGACATCGAGGCCGAAGATGATCTACGTCGAGGGGACACTAACCAAAGCTATCTCTTCACTACTCATGGAATTAGTGAAGCAAACACACTATACTAAATGGCAAGTAGTAGAGGATGATGAATTAGGAAATGGGCTCACTTTAGAATTGATTTTCTCACATTTTATCTCATGCTTCCATTGAAGCTAGAAAGCTTTTTTGAGGAAGAAGAAGAAGAAGAAGAACTCATCATATGAGTTAATCCAAATGAATTATTGCAACCATGGGTGAGTTAAGCCCGCATGCCTAACTCATGTAGAGAATTAACCAAGGGCTAAGTTTAAGGGTTGGGTTAACAAAATATCCTAAGATAGACAAAAGAGTGGACTTTGTCAATATTTCTACAAGCTTCATCCAAGCTTGACAACATTGACCAAGTCTTCACTCTTCTGTTATAACTTAAGAAATAAATAAAACCCTAACTTAACCCTAGCATGTTTAAGTCCCATACACCCATCTTGCATGTATCATCAAGCATGACACAAAATAATGTACACTTGCATATATCACATATATACAATGTGCACAAACCAAGTGAGAAAAGAATCATAAGTGAGCTAATACTAGTTAATGTAATGTAATATATCTAATATATAATTATACATTAAATTATCAAATCAACTCTTGATTTAATAATCCGGCAATATCACATATAACCGACTAATATCATGTGTAACATCTTATCGAATCAACACTTGATCCGATAACCTGGCTATATCTCATATAACCGACCAATGTCACATTCACGAGAATAGAATACAGTATCACATATCGTATCAATCTCGGTCCCGCACATATCACATATGTGCTCCTACTCCATTTCGTTTGAGCAAGGAAACCCCTGTGTAGGACTCTAAAGACTCGTCAATACGCCGGCAGTAGGTGATGATCATATCAAACACCCACAATCCGCAAGCGGTTTTCTAAACGTAACGGCCACCCGAGTATTGAGCGATCAGAAGATCAACAAGAAAGCCTGCTAGTACTCCTACGAATCTAATCAGTAACACTACCGTACAGTCCGGTCTTTTCGTCTGATATGTCGCATATCTCGTCTAGGGGTGGTAAACGACAGACCCCAGTAACTCGATAAGTCGTGTCGATATAAGGCTGATAACGGGTTGAGAAACTACTGATAACACTTACCAATATATCTCTGAAGCAGCCTTGGCCAAAGACTTCCTGTTATATCCAATCGAGCACAGCGCAACATCAACTCCCTATACCGGGAGAGACGAAACCCCTCTTATTGTAGGGTTCCTAGGCACTCATACAAGGGTTAATAAGGCATCAACCATGCCCAAATAAAAATTTAGACGTGCCGAACAACCCAAAGCCGGGATCTTTGATAGATAATTAGGGTTTAACATGCAAGTAAACATCTTTACAACTAAAAGTGAGGGATTACAACCATTGTAGTCCGCTCCTTCGCTTCATAAACTCCAAGTAGAAGTCCCTTCGCCGCGATCCATGATCTCCCGGACTCAAGAGAGGCTCCATAACTTGAACGATCCATGCTAGCTTGTAGTCTTCCTTTTCTCCGATGATCTACCTCGAAGTTTCTATAACTCAAGCTCTCTCTCTCTAATGAGGTGAACAACCTAATCTAATTGGCTAGATTAGATGAGGATGATGGAGTAGTACTTATGCTTTCTTTTTATATCAAATTCTCACACAAAATCATCATATAAAGAAAACCTAGAAAGCTTTCTCAAAGCTTAAGGTTGAAGAAGAAGAAGATTAATAATTGATCAATCCTTTTGTGATGAATAATGAAATGATATATGATTAATAATGTAACCATGGTCAACTATGACAAGGCTAACCCATATAGAGAATTAACTAAGGCTAAGGGTTTGGGTTGGGTTAAGAATGAGTCACTAGAAAATATCAACCATAATATCTTAGCTCATAACAAAAGAAAACCTTCTGGAAGGTTCATGAAAGAACTAACCCAATTCAAACCCTAACCTTGTTTAATCTCCACTAAACATGTTGCATTAGTAATCATATCATGTTACAGTAATATATATCACATATATATTATTTATTTGTAACAAAAGAAAATAATACAATTAATATATATCGCACATATATCAATGTATTACCCGGTGAGAAAATGAAATAATAAAGTGAGCCAATATTAGATAATGTAATGCAATATACCATATATATTATTATATATTAAATTATCGAATCAACACTTGATCCGACAATCCGGCTATATCGAATACAGCCGACTAATATATCATGTACCGATTCATTGAATCAACACTTGATCCGATGAACCGGCTCATATCTAAATATCGCGAGAATATAATAGGGTATCTCATATCGCATTATCCTCGGTCGTGCACATATCACATATGTGCCCCTACTCCATTTTTCCTGAGTCAAGAAACCTCTGTGTAGGACTCTAAAGAATCGTCAATACGCCGGTAGTAGGTGATGATCATAACAAACAGCCACAAGCTGCAAGCGGTCAGCTAAACGTAACAGCCACCCAGGTATTGAGCGATCAGAAGATCACAAGCTAGCCTGTACATTCTCCTGTGAATCCAATCAGTAACACTCCCGTACAGTCCTACACAGGATTACTACCGACTGAATGGTCAAGTCAGGACAGACTTCGCTTCTTATCCCAAGTAAAACACTTTTATTGGGACGAACCCTATTTGTTCAAGTACTGTCCCGACCAGATTATTCATTGGTGTGTCCCTGACGAGGAATTCAAGAGTGTGCTGTCATTTTGCCACGATCAAGCGTATGGCGGGCATTTTGGCCCCAGAGAGACAGCTGAGAAGATCTTGCAATGTGGTTTCTACTGGCCACAACTCTTCAAAGACGCTCATGACTATTGCAAGACTTGCTCCCAGTGCCAACACTTGGGCCAGATATCCCGGAGGAACGAGATTCCGCTCCAACCGATCTTGGTTGTGGAGATTTTCGACCTTTGGGGGATAGATTTCATGGGGCCGTTTCCCAGCTCTTTCGGGAACTTGTACATTCTTCTCGCTATTGATTACGTCTCTAAATGGGTCGAGGCTATGCCCAGCCGGACTAACGACAACAAGGTTGTCGTTAGGTTTCTTAAAGAAAACATTTTCTCCCGTTTTGGGAACCCCCGAGCGATCATTAGCGACAATGGAAGTCATTTCTGCAATAAGACTTTCGAGGCCTTGATGCGGAAATATTCCATTAATCATAAGCTCTCTATTCCCTACCACCCCCAAACCTGCAGGCAGGACGAAATTTCAAATCGGCAAATCAAGCAGATACTGGAGAAGACGGTTTCCAAGAACCGTAAGGATTGGTCGCTGAAACTCACTGATGCCCTTTGGGCATTTCGAACCGCTTATAAGACCGACCTTGGCATGTCTCCCAATCGGCTTGTGTACGGAAAAGCTTGCCACCTACCAGTCGAAATAGAGCATCGCGCATTTTGGGCAATAAAGGAGCTGAATCTGTCTCTCGAAGATGCGGGCAGCCATCGGAAGCTGCAGTTGAACCAATTAAGCGAGCTTAGGGATGAGGCTTACGATAACGCGGTTGTTGTTAAGAATCGAACGAAGGTGTTTCACGATAAACACCTTTTGCGCAAAACTTTCGTACCTGGTCAACAGGTACTGCTTTACGACACCAGACTACACTTCCATCCAGGAAAGCTCAGATCTCGCTAGAAAGGGCCGTATTTTGTGCGGAATGTGTATCCACATGGCGCTGTGGATTTGGAGAATCCAAAGGAAGTTTCATTTTTCAAAGTGAACGGACACCGACTAAAACCGTACATTAGTGCCGAACCAACAAAGGAGCTCCTGTTCTTACAGGATCCGGTTTACCCTGCATAATCTTCCTCTGCCTACCTCCAAACTTCGGTTATCCAGCCAAGAACAAGTGGACACTGTTCCAAATAAGTTTGGGGGTATGTATATGTAGGGTTCCTAGGCACCCTAATGAGGTCTCACAAGGCATCAACCATGCCAATTTCAAATTTAAACGGTGCCGAGAAACCCTAGAACGGATCGTTGGCTAGATTTCTCGGCGAAAATGAAACTAGTTAACAACTTAACTAAAGTGTAAACGGAAATACAACCTTTGTAGATCCGGTGCTCCACCTCCATAGCTCCGCAACGAAGTCCCCTCGCTGTCCAAATGAATTCCCGGGCTCTAGCGTCGGCTTCGTCGGAGAAATGGCGAGCTAGGTCGTCGATGTCCATGCCGAAGATGATCTACGTCGAGGCATCGCTAGATCAAGCTCCAACTTCACCAAGTCAAGAAAACTTGTAAAGGAAACACACTCTACTACTTGGCAAGAGGTAGAGGATGAAGAAATAGGAAGTGGGTAGACTTTAGAATTGGATTTCTCACTTGTTTCCATCAATCACCATTGATGGAGCATAGCTTTCTTCACTTGAAGAATGGAAGAAGAAAAAGAATATTATGATAAGATTAATTAGAAAAGAAAAGAATAATCATTCTTATCATAAAGGTAACCATGGTAAAGTGTAGAGAGTGAACAAGGGTTAGTGGAGTGGTTAGGATTAAGCATGAGACAAAATGGTGACATAGTAAAAGTGTTCATGAAGCTTCATGAAAGATTAAAAGAATGCCACCATTTTTCTCACCCTTTTTCTTTTTCCAAATGAATAACTAAATAATAAATAAATAAATGAAAAAGAAAACAAAACCCTAACCATTCACAACCATGGTTTAATCTTTACACTTAACCAATAAAGCATGCATCATCAAACATGATACAAACATGTGCACAAAATCATATCGCATATACAATGCGCACATCCGAGTGAGAAAATCCATTCAAAGTGAACCGATACTAGTTAATGCAAAATAATATATCAAATATATAATTATACATTAAATCATTAAATCAACACTTGATTTAACGATCCGGTCATATCGCATATAACCGACTAGTATCCAATGTATCGGCTTATCGAATCAATCCTCGATTCGATAACTAGGTTATATCGCATACAACCATTCGACACATTCATCGCGAGAATGAAATACGGTATCACATACACGCATTATTCTCGGTCCCGCACATATCTCATATGCGCTCCTATTTCGTTTCGCTTGAGCCAGGAAACCTCTGTATAGGACTCTAAAGACTCGTCAATACGCCGGCAGCAGATGATGATCATATCAAACACCCACAAGCCGCAAGTGTAGGGTTCCTAGGCACCCTAAGGAGGTCTTACAAGGCATCAACCATGCCAATTTCGAAAAATTTAGGTGCCGAGAGACCCGACTACGGATCGTTGGCTAGATATTTAGGCGAAACTAGGAACTAGTTAACAACTTAACTATAAAGAATACGGACATACAACCTTTGTAGATCCGGTGCTCCACCTCCATAGCTCCGCAAAGAAGTCTCCTCGCTGTCCAAGTCGAACCCCGGGCTCTAGCGTCGGCTTCATCGGAGAAATGGTGAGCTAGGTCGTCGATGTCCATGCCGAAGATGATCTACGTCGAGGCATCAGTAAATCAAGCTCCACCTTCACCAAGTCATGAAAACTTGTGAAGGAAACACACTCTACTACTTGGCAAGAGGTAGAGGATGAAGAAATAGGAAGTGGGTAGACTTTAGAATTGGATTTCTCACTCTAATTCATCAATCACCATTGATGAGGTAAGCTTTCTTCTTGAAGTGAAGAAGAAGAAGATAATGAAAGTTATGATAAGTTATTTTGTAAAAAGAAATAAATATGAATACTTATCATTAACCAACCATAGTTTAGTGTAGAGAATAAATCATGGTTAGATTGAAGGGTTAGGGTTAAGCATCAAGACAAAATGGTGACTTAGTCAAAGTTTCATAAAGCTTCATAATCCATCCAAAGAAAGCCACCATTTAATCTTTATGCAAATCATTTTCCAAAAAGAATAAATAGATAAATAAATGAATAAGGAAATAGTAAACCCTAACCATTTCATTAACCAAGGTTTAATTCTTTACACTTAACCAAAAGGCATGTATCATCAAACATGATACAAGCAAGTGCACAAAATCATATCGCATATACAATGCGCACATCCGAGTGAGAAAATCCATTTAAAGTGAACCGATACTAGTTAATGCAAAGAAATATATCAAATATATAATTATGCATTAAATAATTAAATCAACACTTGATTCAATGATCCGGTCATGTCGCACACAACCGACTAGTATACAATGTATCGGCTTATCGAATCAATCCTTGATTCGATAACTAGGTTATATCGCATACAACCATTCGACACATTCATCGCGAGAATGGAATACGGTATCACATACACGTATTATTCTCGGTCCCGCACATATCTCATATGCGCTCCTATTTCGTTTTGCTTGAGCCAGGAAACCTCTGTGTAGGACTCTAAAGACTCGTCAATACGCCGGCAGCAGGCGATGATCATATCAAACACCCACAAGCCGCAAGCGGTCTGCAAAACGTAACGGCCACCCGGGTATTGAGCGATCTAAAGATCGACGAGCAAGCCCGCTCACACTCCAGTGAATCCAACCAGTAACACTACCGTACAGTCCGGTCTGATCGTCTGATATGTCGCATATCTCGCCTAGGGGTGGTAAACGTCAGACCCCAATAGCTCGATAAGTCGTGTCGATATGAGGTCTATAACAATTCGAGAAACTACTGGTAACACTTACCAGTAATTCTCAGCAACCCTGGCCAGGGATTTCCTGTTATAGCCAATCGAACACAGCGCAACATCAACTCCCTATACCGGGAGAGACGAATCCCCTCCTATCGCTCATTGCCTCCATGTGACTCGGGACTGTACACAAAAACCACCGTTTTGCACGCCCTCTTGGACGTGGTAAGTTGGAAATCAAAGCACAGTGGGAACCACACAAGACTCTATGACGATCTCGGGTCAACAGACTACTCTGTACCAGTGTCACCAGAGAACTGCCATCTGACGTGAGGTATAATACCATCTGGGAGTTCTCGGCGAGTCCGTCCAGTGTACCCAGTCTCTACTGAGCACCCGTATATCATCTCTGATGTCAAACACCAATGGATATGGGATCATCCATCGCCCATCTGTATGGGTCGAGAAGGTATACGCTAGTCTACTCTGGTATATCGATGCCCCGTCTCGATACACCCTCGACTAGGGACTTTGAAGGATGTACTTACGGACTACCATGTCCCAACTAGTATGATCCGCATCATAGTCCAGGTAGTCAAGTACACTTCCTAAGGGCTTTACCAACATGTAATAGAGAGACAATCAGTATACACGTTAAGGTAAAGAGCAACCAGATAGCATACTATCATGTCGAGCAAGAAAGTCGTCCCTATATATGTCCCAGCATCCACTACAATTTACATCCTATGTACAGTAATGGCCTCTAGGGCATACATATAACTAACAATCTCCCACTTGCACTAGGGCCATCTGTAGCAGTGGTTGTAGTATCTCATACTCAACCATCCCATAAAAATCTCTCTCTGGGAACAGGCCTTTGTGAGTGGATCCGCTGTGTTGTCCTCTGAATCTACTCTCCTAACCTCGATCACCCTGGAGATCAACTATCTCCATGATCAGGCGATGCTGCCTTAGAATAAGTCTGGATCACTGATGGGACCGGCGTTCCTCGGCATGAGCCACAACTCCATTGTCTCACAATGGTAGGAACGTAGTTCATCTCATGAACTAATATACACCCAAACTGCCTCTTTGGTAGCATCTTAAGTAGCGATGTATCCTGCCTTTTTCGTCTAGTATGCCACGGTATCTAGCTTGGAACTCTTCAACATACCGTCCCTTTACTGAGGGTAAAGACAATGCCTGCGACTGACTTTCAGTCGTCTTTATCACCCTGGAACCCTTCCAGTGATTCTCCCCAGGATCGATTGATACCGTCTCACTACAACTAGTGAGAATCCTAACATCCATTTAGATCTATCTCATAGATCCAAAAACCCAGGATTTAGGAGGTATCACTTTGATCTTTTATGGAGAATTCTGGTGATAAGCGGAGATTGACCGTGCGTAGCATAGGAAACTTCTTCCCTATCAAGAGTATGTCATCCACGTACTCTACGAGGATCATCACCATACTCCCTACTACCTTTTTGTATATACAAGGTTCATCTAGCATTTTGATGATGTCAAACTGTTTAACTACTACATCAAAACAGATGTTCCAACTCCGCGATACCTGCTTTATCATTTAAAGCATCTTGTACACGTTTCCGCTGCTCCTACTGTCAACGAAGCCCTCTGGCTGTGTACTTATAGACGCACTCTTCTAAAATATCATTTAGAAAAGCAGTCATGATACCCAACCACCAGATATCGTAGTCATGGTATGTAGCCGTGACAAGTAGGATCTGGATGGACTTAAGCATAGGTACTGGAAAAGGTTTCATCATTATCCATGCCTGGTCGATGACGAAAATCTTTAACAAGTCTAGCTTTGAAAGTCTCAACCTTTCCATTTACACCAAGTAATCTTCTCAAGATATACTTGCTCCTGATGGGGATTTAACCCTTCAGATATAGCAACCAAAGTCCATACTTTGTTGGTGTATAAGGATTCCATCTCAGATCGCTAAGCATTCAGCCATTCTTACAGAGTCTTACTCCTGATGGCCAGGTCGATGCTAGTTGGGTCATCATCTCATGATGCAATCCTCGCTCCCACTGTCATAGATAAACCGAAGTATCTCTCAGGTGGGTGAGGAACCCTACTAGATCGGCGGAGAGGCTGAGGTTCGTTGGAATCTACTGAATCCTTTGGTTCTATCAAATCATCAGCTGTAGTTTGTATGGCTGGAACTTTTCCAGTTCTACATTACAGACCTTGCCTCGAGCTTGTCCGGATTTTGCTTTTAGACATAGGCCGGACAACCCCAAATCTTAACTACCTTAAGAGATGGGCTCCTCCCATTCCATATCACATATGAAGCGGTAGGCAACTGATTTCATTGGAACCCTATTCAATAGGTATGTAGCTTCTCAAGTGCATAACTCCCAAAAGGAAATAGGTAACTCAGTAGTACTCATCATAGAGCACACCATATCAAATAGGGTGTATCTGCTCCGCCCTGATATACCATCGTGCTATGGTGTATTCGGAGGAGTAATGCTGAGAGAGAATCTCATTCTCCTTTAGAATAATCCAGGATTTCCGTGCACAAGTATTCTCCTCCTTGATCTCATCATAGGACATAATACTTATACCCGTGTTTTGGTTCTCTACTTCTAGCTTATATTCTGTGAATATCTCAAAAGGTTCGGACTTGTGTTTCAATAGCAACATATGTCTGAATCTTGAGAGATTATCAGAGAATGTAACGAAGTACAAAGAACCAGTCTTGGCATGTGTAGACAGGGGACCTATATACATCAACATGTATCATCCCAAGAGTTCACTAACTCTCTCTCTGTTTCCAGTAAACGGAGCTATGGTCATCTTATCTTCGTGACATGACTGGCGAGTTTCACAAGATGTAAATTCAAACTGATTTAAATATGCATCTATATGTAACTCTAGCTAGTTGGGTCACATTGATATGACCTAGTCTACAATGCCTGAAGAAGGATTCGTTCATTTCTGAACTCTTCCTCTTGTGTGTGTTCCATATACTAAGAACTGTAGTTTGATTTAGAACATCAACGCTTTTAGATAACGTACCTGAACCGATCAACTTTTGATATAGGAAATGTTCAAAACATTATCCAACAATACAAAATTTTATCATTTCTTTACTGATAAAGAGACTGATATGATTTTGTATATCAGGTTCGGTATCTAATAACATTCGTTCAGAACCAATGTATTGGTAATACAGGGTGACAGTGACCAACAGACTTGGCTGCAACACTTGCCCCGTTTTCTGCCTCATGAAACTTATCACCCGTTCTCAGTTCTCTACCTTTCTGTAGCCCATGTAACGGATTACATGTATGGGATCCTAATCCGGTATCATATACCCAGGACGTAAAGGATACTGAGAAACAGTTCTATATAATGAACACATCCGAAGATGATGCATCAGCATGCACTCTCTTCGTTTGGGCGGCACGGGAATTCTGGTAATTCCCAATTTTCTGCTCTGTCTTATAACAATTATAAGTTGGAGCGGGACCAACGTTCCCCAGCTCAGTATAACAAGCGGGTTCGGTCAATAATCCGTATTATTATCTTGATTAAGGCGTGATATGGTCGCTACCTGGAGAGAGAGAGAAGAAAACACTCAGCGTGCGCTCTTACAAGATCAGATTGGTTATTATTTTATCTAATCAGGTTGGCTCCCACTGCTTTTTATCAAATCTTCCTTCAAACCCTAAAAGGAAAGACTAGCCGGGATTAATTACACACTACAAGTTCGCCAATCTTTCAGCCAGGCCAGTGTCGGTACTTTGAGGGAGGTCCCCCGTGCTTTCGCACGAACCTAATTAATGTAAACCTCGTTTTCCCAGAGGCGTAACCCCGTTGACACCTTTCTAGACACCTACTTGATCGGCTAATTGTAATGTATAAAACTCTCCCAGGAGTAACTCTTACTCGCAGCGGGTATCGGGATCCAACTATCTCATAGAAGGTATGCAATCTCATTGCAAATTTCAACACTTGAAATTCCCGATAATATTTTGCCCCTAGCTCGCTATGACCTTGACGGAGGCCAAACAACCCATAGTCCGCTAGTCAAGTTCAACTCGTCATTTCCTGATTGAATTAAACCCACCCGCACGACCCTTGACGGAGGCCAAACAACGACGTACGAATACCCTAATCCAATCGCATCATATGCAAGCAGATAAGCACTAGTTAGCTACCGTACACTACGCCTTGACGGAGGCCAAACAACCGCAGCACGAATACTAACTAGTACGTATCTGAAATGACGGAGGGCTACGACATGTTTTTCTGAAAACCTATTGCGTAATGAACTTGATATCGTTGTAGAATCAAATGATTTTAAAATGGAGTGCTTTTGAGGCTTTTCTAGTTTTGCTAAAGGAGTCATTCCCGGTGAAGGGATCGTCGGTCCTTTCCTCGTCGAATGAGGTGCGGGATATATCATATATATCACTGTGCAAAGCAAAAACTCTTAAAAGCTATCAAAAGTCAAACCGAGTGTGTAACATCAGCTAGTTATTGCTAAAGGAGTCACTCCCGGTGAAGGGATCTCGGTCCTTTCGTCATCGAATAAGGTGCAGGATATATCATATATACCTCTGTGCAAAGCAAGAACTGTAGCTACCTGTTTTATTTTGAAATTCGATTCTACAACATCTTAGGTTTCTTTTATTTCATTAATCACATTAATGAAGTCCCATCATTTAAGTACCTAAACATCACAGATAAATACGACGTACACTTATGCCATCCGCATTCGCCTCGAAGTCCTCTCGTGCACCGTTAGGTTAGGTAACTAAAGGCAGAGCGGGGCAGGGCTAGCGCGGGTGTAAAACATAAGTAACATCTATATAATATATCATATATACTATATACTGTATCTATCACAGAACATCACATGATCACATCACAGATATCGCAGCAGAAGAAACATATGTAATATTGGATATACTAGGACGTCCGTGCTTTCAATACGAGCCAGTATAAAACACGGATTCCACGGTCGTGATGAATAGCCAAACCCACACCCCTAGACCCCTACGAGAGCGGCAAGCAACCCTACCAATTCTGGAGTTAGGAGACCCGGACTCGACTCCTCGAGTTGGTCTCCCACTGGACTCCAGAACCCGGTTACTTGTGCCCTCCTCCTTGGGTCTATCCTAGTGCGGAAAAGTAAATAATATACAAAAGGTGACAACTTCCGCAACCTGGAAGTGCCCCAATAAAAGAATATTACATACAAGTTTTTACATGAATGAAAATGAAAAACACTCATCTCACATAAAAACCCCCCGGCTATTCAAACACGACGATCCAATATAACATATCCAGCAACACATAACATCACATGTCATCAACGTAAGTAAATATGCACATCCCAATTGTCGTTGACTTATAGCAACGAAACCGGCGATATCACATATTACACTTACGGTCACAGAAAAGAAAGTGTAAAACCACAACAGTTGGAATCCGCAACCACCTCAGACATCGCATGCCTGACCAAATGAATTACTTAGACATCGCATGCCTAACAATTATAAACCCCGCATTTTAGTCTCAAAATCGAAAACTCTTTTAAATATCAAGTCGGGCAATTCAACAAGATTCCCGACATCCTGATCGAATGCTCGTCGCAAACTTCAGTAGGCGGCTGCACCCCTGATACCGTCGATGAAGTGCACCAAGGCGGAACACCGCTACCGCGAGCACCCGAACGGATGCTTTCGGCGACGGGGTTCTCCTACAGTCACTTGGTCGAGGCTATGGAGTGAAGCTGTCTATTAAGTTTACCCGGCGAGTATCTGCGTACGCTACGTGATTGCGACGGACTTTTGATCACATCAAAATTCCGTGGCAACCGATCAAGTGAGACTAAAGTGCTATGTTTATAACATTCATTCAGTTATCTCATAACTCATTGTGAATTCCAATAATTGTATCCCATTCCAGATAAATAGAAAATGTTAAACTTTTCGATCGAACAGTCAAACGCCCAAGTTTTCCCGATATAGATCAACACATGAAATAAGTCTAACAACATTCAGTTCGTGCCTCAGTACCAACGGTCCAGCCGTAGAAGGGTCAAGCCAACGCCTCACATGTGGCACGCCGTACTGCCCCAAACCCGAAGGTTCAAAGGGCAGTTCAAGACGGTCACATAATCGAGTTAAGGTTTGTTGTCTTCTAGAGGGTCCATCGAGTTACTTGCACTACTTAGAACGTCGTTAAACTACGGAAAAATCCAACACTTGGAAATTTCCCGACAGGGGAAAAATTGGGTATTTATATCCGGTCGAACTTTTTAACTTATTCTAAAAATTATCCGGAAAGCCACACAGACAAAATTTGATACTCCGATCGAAACACCGAATCCCCAAATCAACCCCTGAAAATTCAACTCTTGAATAAATATTAAAAATTCCCAGAAAAATCACCACTGGAAACTAAGAATTACTGTGCAAAATAATTTAAATACTGTGGTCGTACGGCCGCGGATCCGCCGCATGAGCCTTGCTCATGCCGCGGAACCGCGGTGGGAAAGTTGAATTAGGTCCACGAAATTTACAGTAATTCCTAGAAAACCCTGCTTGATTTTCTGCATATTTTTAATTTCGAAAAAACCCAGTTTTTGAAAAAAGGACAGAGAGCTATTTTGGGTTCTAAATTTCGGTTCGATCGGACTTCAAATTTCGTCTAGACTTCGCCTAAGGCTCTAGCTAGTCTCTGATACCACTGTAGGGTTCCTAGGCACCCTAAGGAGGTCTCACAAGGCATCAACCATGCCAATTTCTAAAAATCTAGGTGCCGAGAGACCCGACTACGGATCGTTGGCTAGATATTTAGGCGAAACTAGAAACTAGTTAACAACTTACATATAAAGAATACGGAAATACAACCTTTGTAGATCCGGTGCTCCACCTCCATAGCTCCGCAAAGAAGTCTCCTCGCTGTCCAAGTCGAACCCCGGGCTCTAGCGTCGGCTTCATCGGAGAAATGGTGAGCTAGGTCGTCGATGTCCATGCCGAAGATGATCTACATCGAGGCATCGCTAAATCAAGCTCCACCTTCACCAAGTCATGAAAACTTGTGAAGGAAACACACTCTACTACTTGGCAAGAGGTAGAGGATGAAGAAATAGGAAGTGGGTAGACTTTAGAATTGGATTTCTCACTCTAATTCATCAATCACCATTGATGAGGTAAGCTTTCTTCTTGAAGTGAAGAAGAAGAAGATGATGAAAGTTATGATAAGTTATTTTGTAAAAAGAAATAAATATGAATACTTATCATTAACCAACCATAGTTTAGTGTAGAGAATAAATCATGGTTAGATTGAAAGGTTAGGGTTAAGCATCAAGACAAAATGGTGACTTAGTCAAAGTTTCATGAAGCTTCATAATCCATCCAAAGAAAGCCACCATTTAATCTTTATGCAAATCATTTTCCAAAAAGAATAAATAGATAAATAAATGAATAAGGAAATAGTAAACCCTAACCATTTCATTAACCAAGGTTTAATTCTTTACACTTAACTAAAAGGCATGTATCATCAAACATGATACAAGCAAGTGCACAAAATCATATCGCATATGCAATGCGCACATCCGAGTGAGAAAATCCATTTAAAGTGAACCGATACTAGTTAATGCAAAGTAATATATCAAATATATAATTATGCATTAAATAATTAAATCAACACTTGATTCAATGATCCGGTCATGTCGCACACAACCGACTAGTATACAATGTATCGGCTTATCGAATCAATCCTTGATTCGATAACTAGGTTATATCGCATACAACCATTCGACACATTCATCGCGAGAATGGAATACGGTATCACATACACGTATTATTCTCGGTCCCGCACATATCTCATATGCGCTCCTATTTCGTTTCGCTTGAGCCAGGAAACCTCTGTGTAGGACTCTAAAGACTCGTCAATACGCCGGCAGCTGGCGATGATCATATCAAACACCCACAAGCCGCAAGCGGTCTGCAAAACGTAACGGCCACCCGGGTATTGAGCGATCTAAAGATCGACGAGCAAGCCCGCTCACACTCCAGTGAATCCAACCAGTAACACTACCGTACAGTCCGGTCTGATCGTCTGATATGTCGCATATCTCGCCTAGGGGTGGTAAACGTCAGACCCCAATAGCTCGATAAGTCGTGTCGATATGAGGTCTATAACAATTCGAGAAACTACTGGTAACACTTACCAGTAATTCTCAGCAACCCTGGCCAGGGATTTCCTGTTATAGCCAATCGAACACAGCGCAACATCAACTCCCTATACCGGGAGAGACGAATCCCCTCCTATCGCTCATTGCCTCCATGTGACTCAGGACTGTACACAAAAACCACCGTTTTGCACGCCCTCTTGGACGTGGTAAGTTGGAAATCAAAGCACAGTGGGAACCACACAAGACTCTATGACGATCTCGGGTCAACAGACTACTCTGTACCAGTGTCACCAGAGAACTGCCATCTGACGTGAGGTATAATACCATCTGGGAATTCTCGGCGAGTCCGTCCAGTGTACCCAGTCTCTACTGAGCACCCGTATATCATCTCTGATGTCAAACACCAATGGATATGGGATCATCCATCGCCCATCTGTATGGGTCGAGAAGGTATACGCTAGTCTACTCTGGTATATCGATGCCCCGTCTCGATACACCCTCGACTAGGGACTTTGAAGGATGTACTTACGGACTACCATGTCCCCACTAGTATGATCCGCATCATAGTCCAGGTAGTTAAGTACACATCCTAAGGGCTTTACCAACATGTAATAGAGAGACAATCAGTATACACGTTAAGGTAAAGAGCAACCAGATAGCATACTATCATGTCGAGCAATAAAGTCCTCCCTATATATGTCCCAGCATCCACTACAATATACATCCTATGTACAGTAATGGCCTCTAGGGCATACATATAACTAACAGCAAGCGGTCTGCTAAACGTAACGGCCACCCGGGTATTGAGAGATCCGAAGATCGACGAGCAAGCCCGCTCACACTCCAGTGAATCCAACCAGTAACACTACCATACAGTCCGGTCTGATCGTCTGATATGTCGCATATCTTGCCTAGGGGTGGTAAACGTCAGACCCCAATAGCTCGATAAGTCGTGTCGATATGAGGTCTATAACAATTCGAGAAACTACTGGTAACACTTACCAGTAAATCTCAGCAACCCTGGCCATGGATTTCCGGTTATAGCCAATCGAACACAGCGCAACATCAACCCCCTATACCGGGAGAGACGAATCCCCTCCTATCGCTCATTGCCTCCATGTGACTCGGGACTGTACCCAAAAACCACCGTTTTGCACGCCCTCTTGGACGTGGTAAGATGGAAATCAAAGCACAGTGGGAACCACACAAGACTCTATGACGATCTCGGGTCAACAGACTACTCTATACCAGTGTCACCAGAGAACTGCCATCTGACGTGAGGTATAATACCATCTGGGAGTTCTCGGCGAGTCCGTCCAGTGTACCCAGTCTCTACTGAGCACCCGTATATCAACTCTGATGTCAAACACCATTGGATATGGGATCATCCATCGCCCATCTGTATAGGTCGAGAAGGTATACGCTAGTCTACTCTGGTATATCGATGCCCCGTCTCGATACACCCACGACTAGGGACTTTGAAGGATGTACTTACGGACTACCATGTCCCCACTAGTATGATCCGCATCATAGTCCAGGTAGTCAAGTACACATCCTAAGGGCTTTACTAACATGTAACAGAGAGACAATTAGTGTACACGTTAAGGTAAAGATCAACCAGATAGCATACTATCATGTCGAGCAAGAAAGTCCTCCCTATATATGTCCAAGCATCCACCACAATATACATCCTATGTATAGTAATGGCCTCTAGGGCATACATATAACTAAAAATCTCCCACTTGCACTAGGGCCATCTGATAGCAGTGGTTGTAGTATCTCATACTCAACCATCCCATAAAAGTCTCTCTCTCGGAACAGGACTTTGTGAGTGGATCCGCTGTGTTGTCCTCTGAGTCTACTCTCCTAACCTCGATCACCCTGGAGATCAACCATCTCCATGATCAGGTGACACTGCCTTAGAATATGTCAGGATCACTGATGGGAAGGACGTTCCTTGGCATAAGCCACAACTCCATTGTCTCACAATGGTTGGAACGTAGTTCATCTCATGAACCATTATACACCCAAACATCCTCCTTGGTAGCATCTTAAGTAGCGATGTATCCAGCCTTTATCGTCTAGTATGCCACGGTATCTAGCTTGGAACTCTTCCAACATACCGTCCCTTTACTGAGAGTAAAGACAATGCCTTTGACTGACACTCAGTCGTCTTTATCTCCCTGGAACACTTCCAGTGATTCTCCCCAGAATCGTTTGATATCATCTCACTACAACTAGTGAGAATCCAAACATCCAATTAAATCTATCTCATAGATCTAAAACTCAGGATTTATGAGGTATCATTTTGATCCTACACGGAGAATGATTGTGATAAACGGAGATTGATCGAGCGTAGCATAAGAAACTCCTTTCTTATCAAGAGTATGTCATCCACGTACTCTACGAGGATCACCACCATACTCCCTACTACCTTTTTGTTTATACAAGGTTCATCTACCATTTTGATGATGTCAAACTCTTTGACTAATCCATCAAAACAGATGTTCCAACTCCGCGATGCCTGCTTTAATCCTATAAAGCATCTTGCACACGTTTCCGCTGCTCCCACTGTCTACGAAGCCCTCTGGCTGTGTACTTATAGACGCTCTCTTCTAAAACATCATTTAGAAAAGCAGTCATGACACCCTACCACCAGATATCGTAGTCATGGTCTGTAGCCGTGGCAAGTAGGATCTGGATGGACTTAAGCATAGATCCTTAGAAAAAGTTTCATCATGATCCACACCTGGTCAATGATGCAAACCTTTAACAAGTCTAGCTTTGAAAGTCTCAACTTTTCCATGTACACCAAGTAATCTTCTCAAGATATACTTGCTCCTGATGGGGATTTAACCCTTCAGATATAGCAACCAAAGTCCATACTTTGTTGGTGTATAAGGATTCCATCTCAGATCACTAAGCATCCAGCCATTCTTATAGAGTCTTACTCCTGATGGCCAGCTCGAAACTAGTTGGGTCATCATCTCATGATGCAATCCTCGCTCCCACTGTCATAGAGAAACCGAAGTATCTCTCAGGTGGGTGAGGAACCCTACTAGATCGGCGGAGAGGCTGCGGTTCATTGGTAATTATTGAATCCTTTGGTTCTGTCAAATCTTCAGCTGCAGTTTTGTATAGCTGGAACATTTCCAGTTCTACATGACTGACCTTGCCTCGAGCTTGTCCGGATTTTGCTTTTCAGACATAGGCCGGACAACCCCAAATCTTAACTAACTTAAGAAATGGGCTCTTCCTTTTCCATATCACATATGAAGTGGTAGGCAACTGATTTGATTTGAACCCTATTCAATAGGTATGCAACTTCTCAAGTGAATAACTCCCAAAAGGAAATAGGTAACTCAGCAGTACTCATCATAGAGCACACCATATCAAATAGGGTGTATCTGCTCCGCCCCGATATACCATCGTGCTATGGTGTATACGGAAGAGTAATGCTGAGAGAGAATCTCATTCTCCTTTAGAATAATCCAGTAATTCCGTGCTCAAGTATTCTCCTCCTTGATCACATCAAAGGACATAATACTTATACCCGTATTTTGGTTCTCTACTTCTAACTTATATTCTGTGAATATCTCAAAAGGTTCGGACTTGTGTTTCAACAGGAACATATGTCTGAATCTTGAGAGATTTATCAGAGAATGTAACGAAGTAAAAAGAACCAGTCCTGGCATATGTAGACAGGGGACCTACATACATCAACATGTATCATCCCAAGAGTTCACTAACTCTTTCTCTGTTTCCATTAAACGGAGCTATGGTCATCTTATCGTTGTGACATGACTGGCGAGTTTCACAAGATGTAAGTTCAAACTAATTTAAATATGCATCTTTATGTAACTCTAGCCAGTCGGGTCGCATTGATCTGACCTAGTCTACAATACCTCAAGAAGGATTCGTTCATTTCTGAACTCTTCCTCTTGTCTGTGTTCCATATACTAAGAACTGTAGTTTGATTTAGAACATCAATGCTTTTAGATAACGTGCCTGAACCGATCAACTTTTGATATAGGAAATGTTCAAAACATTATCCAACAATACAAAATTTTATCATTTCTTTACTAATAAAGAGACTGATATGATTTTGTATATCAGGTTCAGTATCTAATAACATTCGTTCAGAATCAATGTATTGGTAATACAGGGTGACAGTGACCAACAGACCTGGCTGCAACTCTTGCCCCATTTTCTGCCTCATGAAACTTATCACCCGTTCTCAGTTCTCTACCTTTCTGTAGCCCTATGTAACAAATTACATATCTGGGATCCTGATCTGGTATCACATACCCAGGACGTAAAGGATACTGAGAAACAGTTCTCTGTAATGAACACACCCGAAGATGATGCATCAGCATGCACTTTCTTCGTTTGGGCGGCACGGGAAATCTGGTATTCCCCAATTTCCTGCTCTGTCTTATAACAATTATAAGTTGGAGCGGGACCAACGTTCCCCAGCTCAGTATAACAAGCGGGTTCAGTCAATATTCCGTATTATTATCTTGATTAAGGCGTGATATGGTCGCTACCTGGAGAGAGAGAGAAGAAAACACTCAGCGTGCGCTCTTGCAAGAATAGATTGGTTTTTATTTTATCTAATCAGGATGGCTCCCACTGCTTTTTATCAAATCTTCCTTCAAACCCTAAAAGGAAAGACTAGCCGGGATTAATTACACAATACAAGTTTGCCAATCTTTCAGCCAGGCCAGTGTCGGTACTTTGAGGGAGGTCCCCCGTGCTTTCGCACGAACCTAATTAATGTAAACCTCGTTTTCCCAGAGGCGTAACCTCGTTGACACCTTTCTAGACACCTACTTGATCGGCTAATTGTAATGTATAAAACTCTCCCAGGAGTAACACTTACTCGCAGCGGGTATCGGGATCCAACTATCTCATAGAAGGTATGCAATCTCATTGCAAATTTCAACACTTGAAATTCCCGATAATATTTTGCCCCGAACGATCTATGACCTTGACAAGGTCAACAAACCATAGACCGCAAGTCAAGTTCAACCCGTCATTTCTTGATTGAATCAAACCCACCCGCACGATCCTTGACAAGGTCAACAAGGCCGCACGACTACCCTAACCCAATCTGCATCATATGCATAAGCAGATAAATACTGGTTAGCTACCGCACACTGCGCCTTGACAAGGTCAACAAACGCAGCACAAATACTAAACAGGATTTATCTGAAATGACGGAGGGCTACGACAGGTTTTTCTGAAAACCTATTGCATAATGAACTTGATATCGTTGTAGAATCAAATGATTTTAAAATGGAGTGTTTTTGAGGCTTTTCTAGTTTTGCTAAAGGAGTCACTCCCGGTGAAGGGATCGTCGGTCCTTTCCTCGTGGAATGAGGTGCGGGATATATCATATATATCACTGTGCAAAGCATAAACTATAGAAGCTATCAAAAGACAAACCGGGTGTGTAGCATCTTCCAGTTATTGCTAAAGGAGTCACTCCCGGTGAAGGGATATCGGTCCTTTCCTTATCGAATAAGGTGCAGGATATATCACATATACCGCTGTGCAAAGTAAGAACTGTAGCTACCTGTTTTATTTTGAAATTCGATTCTACAACATCTTAGGTTTCTTTTATTTCATTAATCACATTAATGAAGTCCCATCATTTAAATACCTAAACATCATAGATAAATACGACGTACACTTATGCCATCCGCATTCGCCTCGATGTCCCCTCGTGCACCGTTAGGTTAGGTAACTAACGGCAGAGCGGGGCAGGGCTAGCGCGGGTGTAAAACATAAGTAACGCCTATATAATATATCATATATACTATATACAGTATCTATCACAGAACATCACATGATCACATCACAGATATCGCAGCAGAAGAAACATATGAAATATTGGATATACTAGGACGTCCGTGTTTTTGATACGAGCCAGTATAAAACACGGATTCCACGGTCGCGATGAATAGCCAAACCCACACCCCTAGACCCCTACGAGAGCGGTAAGCAACCTTACCAATTCTAGAGTTAGGAGACCCGGACTCGACTCCTCGAGTTGGTCTCCCACTGGACTCCAGAACCCGGTTACTTGTGCCCTCCTCCTTAGGTCTATCCTAGTGCGGAAAAGTAAATAATATACAAACGGTGACATCTTCCGCAACCTGGAAGTCCCCCAATAAAAGAATATTACATACAAGTTTTTACATGAATGAAAATGAAAAACACTCATCTCACATAAAAAAACCCCGGCTATTCAAACACGACGATCCAATATAACATATCCAGCAACACATAACATCACATGTCATCAACGTAAGTAAATATGCGCATCCCAATTGTCGTTGACATATAGCAACGAAACCGGCGATATCACATATTACACTTACGGTCACAGAAAAGAAAGTGTAAAACTATAACAGTTGGAATCCGCAACCACCTCAGACATCGCATGCCTGACCAAATGAATTACTTAGACATCGCATGCCTAACAATTATAAACCCCGCATTTTAGTCTCATTGTCGAAAACACTTTTCAATATCAAGTCGGGCAATTCAACAAGATTCCCGAAAAATTGATCGAATGCTCGTCGCAAACTTTAGTAGGCGGCCGCACCCCCTGACGTCGTCGACGAAGTGCACCAAGGCGGAATACCGCTACCGCGAGCACCCGATCGGATGCTTTCGGCGACGGGGTTCTCCTACAGTCACTTGGTCGGGGCTATGGAATGGGGTTGTCTATTAAGTTTACCCGGCGAGTATCCGCGTACGCTACGTGATTGCGACGGACTTTTGATCACATCAAAATTCCGTGGCAACCGATCAAGTGAGACTAAACCGCTATGTTTATAACATTCATTCAGTTATCTCATAACAACTTGTGAATTCCAATTATTGTATCCCATTCCAGATAAATAGAAAATGTTAAACTTTCCGATCGAACAATCGAACACCCAAGTTTTCCCGATAGAGCTCAACACATGAAATAAGTCTAACAGCATTCAGTTCGTGCCTCAGTAGCAACGGTCCAGCCGTAGAAGGGTCAAGCCAACGCCTCACATGTGGCACGCCGTACTGCCCCAAACCCGAAGGTTCAAAGGGCAGTTCAAGACGGTCACATAATCGAGTTAAGGTTTGTTGTCTTCTAGAGGGTCCATCGCGTTACTTGCACTACTTAGAACGTCGTTAAACCACGGAAAAATCCAACACTTGGAAATTTCCCGACAGGGGAAAAATTGGGTATTTATATCCGGTCGAACTTTTTAACATATTCTAAAGTTTATCCGGAAAGCCACATAGACAAAATCTGATACTCCGATCGAAACACCGAATCCCCAAAACAACCCCAGAAAATTCAACTCTTGAATAAATATTAAAAATTCCCAGAAAACCCAGCATATGAAAATAGGAATTACTGTGCAACAATGGGAAGGCGACGTCATCACCTAGCCGCGGAACCTCCGTAGAAGCTGGGCTTCTGCCGCGGTTCCGCCGCGGTTTGGATGAATCATGGGTCCAATTTTGCGCCGTAATTCATAGATTTCCCTGCTGAATTTTTTAGCAATTTTTAATTTGGAAAAATCCACGTTTTCAGAAAAAGTCCAGAGAGCGTGGAAATTTTGGGGTTTCGGTTCGTTCGGACTTCAAATTGCGTCTAGACTTCGCCTAAGGCTCTAGCTAGGCTCTGATACCAATGTAGGGTTCCTAGGCACCCTAATGAGGTCTCACAAGGTATCAACCATGCCAATTTCAAATTTAAACGGTGCCGAGAAACCCTAGAACGGATCGTTGGCTAGATTTCTAGGCGAAAATGAAACTAGTTAACAACTTAACTAAAGTTTAAACGGAAATACAACCTTTGTAGATCCGGTGCTCCACCTCCATAGCTTTGCAACGAAGTCCCCTCGCTGTCCAAATGAATTCCCGGGCTCTAGCGTCGGCTTCGTCGGAGAAATGGCGAGCTAGGTCGTCGATGTCCATGCCGAAGATGATCTACGTCGAGGCATCGCTAGATCAAGCTCCAACTTCACCAAGTCAAGAAAACTTGTGAAGGAAACACAGTCTACTACTTGGCAAGAGGTAGAGGATGAAGAAATAGGAAGTGGGTAGACTTTAGAATTGGATTTCTCACTTGTTTCCATCAATCACCATTGATGGAGCATAGCTTTCTTCACTTGAAGAATGGAAGAAGAAGAAGAATATAATGATAAGATTAATTAGAAATGAAAAGAATAATCATTCTTATCATAAAGGTAACCATGGTTTAATCTTTACACTTAACCAATAAAGCATGCATCATCAAACATGATACAAACATGTGCAAAAAATCATATCGCATATACAATGCGCACATCCGAGTGAGAAAATCCATTCAAAGTGAACCGATACTAGTTAATGCAAAGTAATATATCAAATATATAATTATACATTAAATCATTAAATCAACACTTGATTTAACGATCCGGTCATATCGCATATAACCGACTAGTATCCAATGTATCGGCTTATCGAATCAATCCTCGATTCGATAACTAGGTTATATCGCATACAACCATTCGACACATTCATCGCGAGAATGAACTACGGTATCACATACATGCATTATTCTCGGTCCTGCACATATCTCATATGCGCTCCTATTTCGTTTCGCTTGAGCCAGGAAACCTCTGTGTAGGACTCTAAAGACTCGTCAATACGCCGGCAGCAGATGATGATCATATCAAACACCCACAAGCCGCAAGCGGTCTGCTAAACGTAACGGCCACCCGGGGATTGAGCGATCTGAAGATCGACGAGCAAGCCCGCTCACACTCCAGTGAATCCAACCAGTAACACTACCGTACAGTCCGGTCTGATCGTCTGATATGTCGCATATCTTGCCTAGGAGTGGTAAACGTCAGACCCCAACAGCTCGATAAGTCGTGTCAATATGAGGTCTATAACAATTCGAGAAACTACTGGTAACACTTACCAGTAAATCTCAGCAACCCTGGCCAGGGATTTCCGGTTATAGCCAATCGAACACAGCGCAACATCAACCCCCTATACCGGGAGAGACGAATCCCCTCCTATCGCTCATTGCCTCCATGTGACTCGGGACTGTACCCAAAAACCACCGTTTTGCACGCCCTCTTGGACGTGGTAAGGTGGAAATCAAAGCACAGTGGGAACCACACAAGACTCTATGACGATCTCGGGTCAACAGACTACTCTGTACCAGTGTCACCAGAGAATTGCCATCTGACGTGAGGTATAATACCATCTGGGAGTTCTCGGCGAGTCCGTCCAGTGTACCCAGTCTCTACTGAGCACCCGTATATCATCTCTGATGTCAAACACCAATGGATATGGGATCATCCATCGCCCATCTGTATGGGTCGAGAAGGTATACGCTAGTCTACTCTGGTATATCGATGCCCCGTCTCGATACACCCACGACTAGGGACTTTGAAGGATGTACTTACGGACTACCATGTCCCCACTAGTATGATCCGCATCATAGTCCAGGTAGTCAAGTACACATCCTAAGGGCTTTACTAACATGTAACAGAGAGACAATTAGTGTACACGTTAAGGTAAAGATCAACCAGATAGCATACTATCATGTCGAGCAAGAAAGTCCTCCCTATATATATCCAAGCATCCACTACAATATACATCTTATGTATAGTAATGGCCTCTAGGGCATACATATAACTAACAGTATATACCATTTTGTACATTTTTTTTGAGGCTATTATTTTCCATTTTTTCTTTTCTTTTCTTTAAAAACAAAAACAATAAAAAAAAAATTTGTATATCTCACCGACAATTTTGACCCTTCAAATGATCTCTTCAAGCAATGACAGTGAGGACACTGTCCAGTTTAAGTTTGGGGGTACGCTCGGTACGCATTTCTTACCTTCGCATTCATATGTATATTTTGCATCTGCATATTAAAATGCATAAAATCCATAAAAATCAGAAAATTTTCTAAAAACATACAAACTTTTTGTCAAGGTAGCTAGTGGGAGGACTCTGATTCAACATTTCGACTGTTTTGTTTGATAAAATAAGAATAACTAAATAATATTTTTAGATTTTGAAAACCTGAAAGATAACTCTCCTTTGAAGTTAACTATAGCTGATATACGTCTTTACATCACACTACACGTATCGTGAGTTTTGGAAATTAGATGACAAGTATTTTCTGTCTAAAAACTTTTAAATGGATAAATGATTTTCTGAGGATCAAATAGGTTTGTTCTGAAATAAGTAATGTCAAGAATAATTTATGATGTCTAGTGAATATGAAGGAATGTTATTGATGCCTTAATTGGAACTAAGTCTGAAAAATAACCCATCTGAAACTTGATTGGAATGATTACACACCGAACACACTAAACACGTCTCTTATCCAAAAAATAATTGAACTGCCGGTTATGTCTCCGTTCGTATTGAATCATCATGATTTTCACGCCAAACTGTCTTTTGTTTTTGGACCTAGGTAACTTGAGTAATTAAGTCCGCTGGGATGTTTCTACACCTAATGCCCTAAAACCAACTGGTTTGGGTGCATTGGCCGAAAGCTCGCTAAGAAGCCTAGAAAGTCCAGATTAAAATAAAATCAAGCAAGTGTTCTCTCCGAGTTAAAATTCCTAACGGTTCTTTGTGTGAGAATAATCTTGATAAAAGACAGGCTTTTATAAAAATTTTAGCGGAGATATGAAGGTTTTATTCTATGATAAAGACTATTGCACGTTCACAGAGGTGTGTATGAAATGAAAACAAGAAAAAGGTGGAGTGAAAAATAAGACCTAGTTTCCTGTTAGGGAAGATTGAAATTCTGAAGTTGAAACTTTACTGGAAAACGAAACTTGAAAAATGCTTAACTCTTTATAAAACTTATGTGATCCTTTTAAAAAATTTATCTGGACTTATTGTATGATATGATGACTTTATTCGATCCTTCTGAAACTTAATGACACTATTTGCACTGCACGTAAAGACATAAAAAATCTGTAGTTAAATAAGAAGCGAGGTGTGAAAAATAAAGGTTCGATAGTCTAGACTTAGGATAATAGAATTGTTATTTTCTGAAACAAAACTTTAGGGTTTGAATCTTTGTTACTTTACAAAACTAACTTGACCGGATTTTATGGGCGTAATCCGCTGAAAACCCTCAGGAGACAACACTCCTCCTACTAGGGACACCTAGAGGTTTAACGGCTTGTTGCACATGCTCAGTGCAATCGCGTTCCCTGTGAAAGTGAGGTTAGGAAATTTTTTGTGAATAAATTGGCTTTGCTCGGGACGAGCAAATGATAAGTTTGGGGTTATTTGTTCATATCTGATTTTTGCATTTTTATACCGCCCAATTTTTATCACATTGCATATCGGTAGGTACTCTTGAGCCGTGTTTGCTAGTCAATTGCAGAATACAGGTTCTCGGCTCTGAACGGTGAAATTCATGGAAAAACACGACAAAACCCGGGTTCCTGCCAACCACAGATAAAACACGGATCTCCGCTCTTTATCTGTCTGTTGCCACACACCAGTTTAAGAAACAAAATGGAAAATCAATGTCATTTTAATGCACAAGGCTCAATGGCAGCACAAGATCCAAGAAATCTACGCGGAGCTCGAGAAAATCATAACAAAAGGATCCATATCCAATCACCTTTTGATCAACAGAAATTCTGGAAAAATCGTGAAGCAATTCGGAGAAAAATCATATACCAGACTAATGGGCACAGAAAACCAGGAAAAGCCACCAATAATTGAAGACCCAATTCCTCTAAAGTGCCGCGGTTCCGCGGCAATAGCAGGCTTAGGCCGCGGAACCGCGGCCGTACTGTGGCGGAAGAAGGTGGGACTTCAGGGTTATTTTGGTATTTTCATGTAGAGGCTGAATTTTGCCTTAGATTTCCAGTTCCCTGCCTATAAATAGCCCAGAACCTTGTGAAGCCAAGGGTGCTTAATCTCGTATTTTTTAGGGTTTAGAATACTTGTTCTTCTTCCTCTTCTCATCTCTTCTCCATTGAAAAACTTGTAGTGAGCTTTTGTGAGTGAAGAATGATGAATAAAGAAGTTCATTTTGTTATTATACTTGTCTTGCTCTTTTTATGTTAATCGCTTGTAATCGTTAATTGATAAGTAGTTGTTGTTATTTATTATTGTTTCTTTCTTTTCTCTTTTCCTTTATCCTTAAACAACCATGACGCTTACGCTTGATCCTTGCCGAGGTGAGGTCGCAAATAGCTAGTTGTTATCTTCTAATCTCCTTCTTTCTATCTTCCTCTTTTGTTTTATTTTTCTTTTCGTTACGATGTGTGAGTAGTTTGCATACTTGTTAGGGTAGAATAAGGGAAGTTTGAGAGAAGGAAATCTCTCTCACTCTTTCCTTGCCTAACATCTTAAATCGACTCCCGTTAATTGAACCACAATCCGCTCCCTACGGCACCCTATCCTACAAGATAGTGGTGATTCCGTAGTGAGACCGGTTGTGGTTGAATTAACCGGAGGTTATGGCTAAGAGCCAAGAACGGACGGACAAGCACCAAAAGGAAGAACTTAAGCGTTGGAAAGCCTAGCTTATACTCGCAAGTTCCTTCCTAGTCGTGCTAATCCCCGTTGTTGCCGATTACCGTAACACCGATATTAAGAGTGGCAATGAAAGAAGTGAGCGACTCCTAACTCAAACTAACCTAATCCTAACCCTAACAAGCTCTCTTTACATATCATTTTAACACTTAGTTAATCGCAACAAATCTGGAAAATTGGACTTAACTCGTTAAAGCACATATAAAAAGATTCCCATCTCCCTGCGGACGACCCGTACTCAACCGGCTAGCTACAAGCGAAACCGTTTTGATTGCGGTAATTAACTAAACTTGAACACGCGGAATCTCTAACAATCAACTGGCGCCGTTGCCGGGGAGACGGTAGTTTATTTCTTTGTGTAATTTCGGGTTAACTTGTGAATATAAATATAACCAAAAAAAATATATATATATACTTTGTAAAGAAAAACCATTTTGTTATTTTTGATTAGTTTTTGTGCAAGTGTGCAGGATAATACGGAGTTCAAATTCAGTGCCAAAGACGTAAGAAGATAGACCCATATTTCGCGGCTACACCGCGACGGATCAAAACGAAGCAAACGGTCTACTGTAAAAATCTGGAGCAGATACAGTAAGCAAATCAAGATTCAGCAACTCCAGACAAGTAGAGGACAACCACAGCAGAACACCCAAAATTTTTGAAGGCCCAAGCCCACCTTTCTGCCGCGGAACCGCGGCATAAGAAAGCTTAGGCCGCGGAACCGCGGCCATTTGGCTTCTTCAGGGTGCCAAATTCTCTGTAAGTGTCTCTCTTCTCTCCCCCACTCCTCTAGACTCCAATAAACTGTGTTTTCTGCAGCTTTCTTTGCGAAAATTCTTTTCCCCCTTCCAATAAACTATTCTTATGCAGGATTCTTTGCGCCGCGCTAAAAATAAAAATTGTTTGCAGTTGATTTGTTACTGCTTTGCATTCATTAATACGGACTTAAGGGGCTTGAAACCAATTCAGATTGGGTGGGGATTTCATCACCCTTCCCAGGACCCCAGAAATCACAAAAAGCATATGCATTGACCATTGTTAATTAAAAAATACTAGACTCAGCCCTAAGGACTTCACGCTCAATAGGACAGAGGACTAGTTACAGGCATCGGCCGTTTATCCTATCTGACTTTTGCGGTGTCTAGGCAAGTGTGTCGAAGGCAAGTGGTTATTTAATTAAGGAACTTCGTGAAAGCGTTGGACAACCTCCTACTTACCTGGTCGCAATTGACGGAGAAGAGGCGGTTTGAGGTCCTATTTCTAGCCCTCTGGAACAGTTAGGAGCTGTCTAGCAGACCTAGGTGACCCTAGATCTAGGTGTGATTGTGCATATCTTGTTTGTGATTGCTTAAAGCCATAAGTCCGTACATATTTCTGTAAAGCTCTTTCTAAAAATAAAAAAAAAGGAAAAAATCAAAAACTCTTATAAAAACTTGCCCTTTGTCGCCAGAATCCATTTTTTACCCACCACCCATCGTATTTCTCCATTGACGTTTTCTTACCCTCACCTTCTCCGCTTTGATTATACTAAACTCGTTTAGTGTATGTCCGCTTGGACTCGGGACACTAGCGCCCGCCTAATCCGCGTTACGTTAGTCGCTACCGACTACGCGATCGACTCAAACGTCGAAACTCCGTCCACTCCTCTTTCACCCTTACCTTTGCCGGCCAACTCCGACGTTGACCGGAATTCTGTTCATACATATTCACCTTCACCATCATCAACCTCTTCTTCCGCGATGTCAGGATTTAATCCAAACATCTCTTTGACTACCCCTGGATATGCTCCACCTCCTACGGAGACCAATAACCCACCACCACCACCTGTTGTAGCGCCGCAGCGAATCGCGCTCCACGATCGTTTCTATCCCACCCGTTCCGCACTTCCCACCTGTCTTTCTCTTCCATCGGCCAATGGGGATAATTTTGAAATTAAGCCCCACTTCATAAACATGCTTCCACGATTTTATGGGCTTGAATCTGAAGATGCCTATATCTTCATCAATAAATTTCAAAACGTTTGTGCCATGATGAAAACCACCCAGCTGTCGGACGATGCTATACGTCTACGGGTCATTCCGTTCACTTTATGCGATCTTGCTGAAAAATGGCTGTATAGCACCGCTTCCCACTCCATAACCAGTTGGGACGACTTTGTAAAAGCGTTTCTAAAGAAATTTTATCCGAATCATAAAACCGCAAGGATCCGCAATGAAATCAACCAATTTTCTCAGCTTCCTTCTGAACCCTTCTGGAAGTGCTTTGACCGGTACAAAGACCTTCTTGTTCAGTATCCTCATCACGGTATAGAGAAATGGCAACTTTGCCAAACCTTATACGAGGGCCTGAACCCAGCAACGAAGCAGTTGTTGGAAACCATCTGTCAGGGCCACTTCCTTTCAAAATCTGACGAGGAAGTATGGCAATTCTTTGACGACCTTGCGGAGCAAACGCTACAATGGGAGAGCACCAGACTGACTTCTTCTTCTACCTCCACTTCTACCGGTCAGTCTAGGGTAGGAATTCACCAACTTGATGTCTCTATTGCGATGAAAGCTGAAATGGCTGCAATAACAAGAAAGCTTGAAGCCATAGAGAGCAAATTTTCTTCTACTGCTCCTGGCCCTGTTCTTCCCCTTCGTACCATCTGCACTTGTTGTTCCGATCCTTCTCACTTAACCGAAGAGTGTCCTTACAATCCACCATCGCAAGGAAAGGATCAGGTTAATGCTGCATTCCAGCAAAGACCGAGGAATGATCCATACTCTTCCACCTACAATCCCGGTTGGAGGAACCACCCCAATTTTGCCTGGAATCAGAATCAGAATCAATTCCAAGGCAACAATTTCCAAAGGCCCCCTCCGCCGCAACAACAAGCGCAACAACAAACTCAACATCAATTTCAATAGCCCTTCCAACCCCAACCTTTTCAATATCAGACAAACAACTTTGCACCCAACAATTCTTTTCCACCAAACAACTTTGTTCCGTCAAACAACGATAAAGTTTCCTCGCTCGAATGAAATCTGGAGGCGTTCGTTAAACAATCGACTCAATCCACCGCAAACATCCAGTCTTCCATTCAGTCCTTAGTGCAACACACTGCCGCTCACGGGCAAAGCATCAAGACCATCGAGGCCCAGATTACACAGCTGAATGCGGCCTTAAGCGAGCGAGAGAAGGGGAAGCTCTCGTCCTAGCCACTCCCAAATCCCGGTCACCCACAGAATGTACATGTTGCTCTTGAACAACAGAACCATAATGTGAGTGCCGTGACCACATTGAGATCGGGAAGGATGCTGCAAAACAACATTGGCACACGGATCAACGATGACACCCCGGCCGCTACTTCTTCTTCTTCTTCTCCTGCTTCTTCGTCTTCTGAGCCTATTCTCCATTCTTCAAAAGGCTCTCCTTCTTCTTCTTCTTCTTCTGCTCTGAACGGACCCATTTCTCACTACACGAAAACACCTGTTCTAGGATCCGTTCCAACTCCACAATCTCCTCCACAAGCATTAGACTCAACCAATTTTAAAAACGTCCCATTTCCAAACCAGTTGAGGTCTAATAAACAAAATCCTCAAATGGAGAAAATTCTGGAGTTATTTAAGCAGGTTAACATTAACATTCCTCTTTTAGATGTTGTCCAACAAGTCCCATCCTACGCGAAAATCTTAAAGGACTTGTGCACGAAAAAGAGGAAGTCTCAGGTACCAAAGAAAGTTTTCTTGGCTAGTGCTGTGAGTGATGCTCTTACCCAATCTTTACCACAAAAACGGAAGGACCCTGGCTGTCCTACGATTTCTATTACCATTGGGGGTAAGAACATCAACCGCGCACTATTAGATCTTGGTGCCAGTGTTAACCTGCTTCCGTACTCAGTATACGAGCAATTAGTCGTAGGAGAGCTGAAACCCATACACCGTACTCTCCAAATGGCCGACCGATCGATCACCCATCCTAGGGGTGAGCTAGAGGATGTGTTAATCAAAGTCGGGGACTTCATATTCCCCGTTGACTTCATTGTATTAGACACACAGCCTGTAGCTCACCCCCGGAATCAAATTCCGGTGATACTCGGTCGCCCATTCCTTGCAACCTCAAATGCTGTGATCAATTGTCGCAATGGTTCGATGAACCTCTCTTTTGGAAACATGACAATTGAACTCAACATTTTCAGGTTGGGGAATCAGCCCTCCGAACCTAATGCTCATATACGGGACGTCTGCTCGATCCAGGAGATCACCCCTGAAGAGTGTGAATTCGAGGAGTTTCTGTTCGATCATGCTAACCTTAATGCCACTAGTGCATTCCTCCTCGAACCTGCTGCTGTTTCTGCGCCCGACAACGACTACGAGTATTTCATGTTCTTGAACGATCTTAGCCGCTCGAAACCCGAGTTTGAATCCTTCGAATTTCCGGATGAGTCACCTGAACCATCCGACTCGGTCGCTTACACTCGTTTTGAACCTTTGCTGGAGTCCTTTGAGTTCGAGACCGCTTCACCAATCTTGCCTTCAATCGTTTCACCTCCAACGCTCGAACTCAAGCCTTTGCCGTCTCACCTTAAGTACGCTTACTTAGGTGAGAACGAGACCCTTCCTGTCATCATCTCGGCTTCTCTAGCTCCAGAGCAAGAGAAAGCCCTTCTCGCGGTCTTGCACAGCAACAGGCAAGCTTTTGGCTGGTCCATGGCGGACATCAAGGGGATTAGTCTCCTGATCGTTGAACATCACATTCATCTGATGGATGATGCCAAACCAGCCCGGGATCCACAAAAACGTCTCAATCCAGTCATGAAAGAGGCTGTGAAGAAGGAGATCGTAAAATGTCTGGATAGTGGTATCATTTACCCTATCTCTGATAGCCAGTGGGTTAGCCCCATTCACGTTGTCCCCAAGAAATCAGGTATAACGGTCATCACTAACGAGGCGAACGAGTTAATCCCTACTCACACCCAAACTGGGTGGCGAGTATGCATCGATTACAGAAAACTCAACGCCGCAACGCGGAAGGACCACTTTCCGCTACCTTTCATTGACCAAATGCTTAACGATTGGCCGAACACGAGTACTACTGCTTTCTTGATGGCTACTCTGGCTATAATCAAATTCCCATCACCGAAAAAGACCAGGACAAGACCACTTTCACTTGTCCTTTCGGCACGTTTGCATATCGTCGCATGCCCTTTGGGTTATGCAATGCGCCCGCTACCTTCCAGCGGTGTATGATAGGAATATTCTCAGACATGGTGGAAAAATTTCTGGAGATCTTCATGGATGATTTCTCCATCATCGGCGATTCCTTCAACGAGTGTTTGCTGCATCTTGACACTGTCCTTACCCGATGTAAGGACAAGAATCTCACTTTGAATTGGGAGAAGTGCCACTTCATGGTGCGCGAAGGTATTGTCTTAGGACATATCATCTCGCAAAATGGCATAGAGGTTGACAAAGCGAATATAGAGGTCATTTCAAATCTCCCTCCTCCCCGATGCGTCAGAGATATCCGAGCCTTCCTTGGCCATGCCGGTTTCTATAGACGGTTCATCAAGGACTTTAGCAAGATTGCTAGGCCCTTGACTCTTTTGCTGGCCAAGGATACGCTATTCGACTTCAACTCGAGCTGTGTGACTGCATTCGAGTCACTAAAAAGCTCACTCACTTCTGCTCCCGTTCTTTCTTCACCTGACTAGACGCACCCATTTGAGATTATGTGCGATGCATCCGACTTTGCCATTGGTGCTGTCCTTGGACAACACATCAACAAGATGCCGCACGTAATCTATTATGCGAGCTGAACCCTGAACGACGCCCAACTCAATTATACAACAACTGAGAAGGAATTCTTGGCTGTGGTATTTGCTTTAGAAAAGTTCAGGCCCTACCTCATCGGCTCTCCAGTCATTGTCAACACAGACCATTCTGCTCTGCACCATCTTTTTGCGAAGAAAGACGCAAAATCTCGGTTAATACGTTGGATCCTTTTGCTTCAAGAGTTCGACCTTTTCATTAAGGACAAACGAGGATGTGAAAACGTAGTTGCCGACAATCTCTCACGACTTCCTTCTTCGCCTTCGCTTCCAATCCCGATCAATGACGTTTTCCCGGATGAACAGCTCTTGACAGTATCTTGCGAACCCTGGTTCGCAGATATTGTGAACTATTTGGCCACAGGATTACTACCGACTGAATGGTCAAGTCAGGACAGACTTCGCTTCTTATCCCAAGTAAAACAGTTTTACTGGGACGAACCCTATTTGTTCAAGTACTGTCCCGACCAGATTATTCGTCGGTGTGTCCCTGACGAGGAATTCAAGAGTATGCTGTCATTTTGCCACGATCAAGCGTGTGGCGGGCATTTTGGCCCCAGAAAGACAGCTAGGAAGATCTTGCAATGTGGTTTCTACTGGCCACAACTCTTCAAAGACGCTCATGACTAATGCAAGACTTGCTCCCGGTGCCAACACTTGGGCCGGATATCCCGGAGGAACGAGATGCCACTCCAACCGATCTTGGTTGTGGAGATTTTCGACGTTTGGGGGATAGATTTCACGGGGCCTTTCCCTGCTCTTTCGGTAACTTGTACATTCTTCTCGCTGTTGATTACGTCTCTAAATGGGTCGAGGCTATGCCCAGCCGGACTAACGACAACAAGGTCATTAGGTTTCTTAAAGAAAACATTTTCTCCCGTTTTGGGCACCCCCGAGCGATCATTAGCGACAATGGAAGTCATTTCCGCAATAAGACTTTCGAGGCCTTGATGCGGAAATATTCCAATAATCATAAGCTCTCTACGCCCTACCACCCCCAAACCTGCGGGCAGGCCGAAGTTTCAAATCGACAAATCAAGCAGATACTGGAGAAGACGGTTTCCAAGAACCGTAAGGATTGGACGCTGAAACTCACTGATGCCCTTTGGGCATTTCGAACCTCTTATAAGACCGACCTTGGCATGTCTCCCTATCGGCTTGTGTACGGAAAAGCTTGCTACCTACCAGTCGAAATAGAGCATCGCGCATTTTGGACAATAAAGGAGCTGAATCTGTCTCTCGAAGATGCGGGCAGCCATCGGAAGCTGCAGTTGAACGAATTAAGCGAGCTTAGGGATGAGGCTTACGATAACGCGGTTGTTGTTAAGAATCGAACGAAGGTGTTTCACGATAAACACCTTTTGCGCAAAACTTTCGTACCTGGTCAACAGGTACTGCTTTACGACACCAGACTACACTTCCATCCAGGAAAGCTCAGATCTCGCTGGAAATGGCCGTATTTTGTGCGGAATGTGTATCCACATGGCGCTGTGGATTTGGAGAATCCAAAGGACGGTTCATTTTTCAAAGTGAATGGACACCGACTAAAACCGTACCTTAGCGCCGAACCAACAAAGGAGCTCCTGTTCTTACAGGAGCCGGTTTACCCTGCATAATCTTCCTCTGCCTACCTCCAAACTTCGGTTATCCAGCCAAGAACAAGCGGACACTGTTTCAAATAAATTTGGGGGTATGTATATACCATTTTGTACATTTTTTTTTGAGGCTATTCTTTTCCATTTTTGCTTTTCTTTTCTTTAAAAACAAAAACAATAAAAAAAAATTGTATATCTCACCGACAATTTTGACCCTTCAAATGATCTCTTCAAGCAATGACAGTGAGGACACTGTCCAGTTTAAGTTTGGGGGTACGCTCGGTACGCATTTCTTACCTTCGCATTCATATGTATATTTTGCATCTGCATATTAAAATCCATAAAAATAAGAAAATTTTCTAAAAACATAAAAACATTTTATCATGTTAGCTAGTGGGAGGACTCTGATTCAACATTTCGACGGTTTTGTTTGATAAAATAAGAATAACTAAATCTTATTTTTAGATTTTTAAAACCTGAAAGATAACTCTCCTTTGAAGTTAACTATAGCTGATATACGTCTTTACATCACACTACACGTATCGTGAGTTTTGGAAATTAGATGACAAGTCTTTTCTGTCTAAAAACTTTTAAATGGATAAATGATTTTCTGAGGATCAAATAGGTTTGTTCTGAAATAAGTAATGTTAAGAATAATTTATGAAGTCAAGTGAATATGAAGGAATGTTATTGATGCCTTAATTGGAACTAAGTCTGAAAAATAACCCATCTGAAACTTGATTGGAATGATTACATACCGAACCCACTAAACACGTCTCTTATCCAAAAAATAATTGAACTGCCGGTTATGTCTCCGTTCGTATTGAATCATCATGATTTTCACGCCAAACTGTCTTTTGTTTTTGGACCTAGGTAACTAGAGGAATTAAGTCCGCTGGGGTGTTTCTACACCTAATGCCCTAAAGCCAACTGGTTTGGGTGCATTGGCCCAAAGCTCGCTAAGAAGCCTAGAAAGTCCAGATTAAAACAAAATCAAGCAAGTGTTCTCTTCGAGTTAAAATTCCTAACGGTTCTTTGTGTGAGAATAATCTTGATAAAAGACAGGCTTTTATAAAAATTTTAGCGGAGATATGAAGGTTTTATTCTATGATAAAGACTATTGCACGTTCACAGAGGTGTGTATGAAATGAAAACAAGAAAAAGGTGGAGTGAAAAATAAGACCTAGTTTCCTGTTAGGGAAGATTGAAATTCTGAAGTTGAAACTTTACTGGAAAACGAAACTTGAAAAATGCTCAACTCTTTATAAAAGTTATGTGATCCTTTTAAAAAATTTATCTGGACTTACTGTATGATATGATGACCTTATTCGATCCTTCTGAAAACTTAACGACACTATTTGCACTGCACGTAAAGACATATAAAATCTGTTGTTAAATGAGAAGCGAGGTGTGAAAAATAAAGGTTCGATAGTCTAGACTTAGGATAATAGAATTGTTATTTTCTGAATCAAAACTTTAGGATTTGAATCTTAGTTACTTTACAAAACTAACTTGACCGGATTTTGTGGGTGTAATCCGCTGAAAACCCTCAAGAGACAACACTCCTCCTACTAGGGACACCTAGAGGTTTAACGGCTTGTTGCACATGCTCAGTGCAATCGCGTTCCCTGCGAAAGTGAGGTTAGGAAATTTTTTGTGAATAAATTGGCTTTGCTCGGGATGAGCAAATGATAAGTTTGGGGGTATTTGTTCATATCTGATTTTTGCATTTTTATACTGCCCAATTTTTATCACATTGTATATCGGTAGGTACTCTTGAGCCGTGTTTGCTAGTCAATTGCAGGATACAGGTTCTCGGCTCTGAACGGTGAAATTCATGGAAAAACATGACAAAACCCGCGTTCCTGCCAACCACAGATAAAACACGGATCTCCGCTCTTTATCCGTCTGTTGCCACACACCAGTATAAGAGACAAAATGGCAAATCAATGTCATTTTCATGCATAAGTCTCAATGGCAGCACAAGATCCAAGAAATCTACGCGGAGCTCGAGAAAATCATGACAAAAAGATCCATATCCAATCACCTTTTGATCAACAGAAATTCTGGAAATATCGTGAAGCAATTCTGAGAAAAATTATATACCAGACTAATGGGCACAGAAAACCAGGAAAAGCCACCAAAAATTGAAGACCCAATTCCTCTAAAGTGCCGCGGTTCCGCGGCAATAGCAGGCTTAGGCCGCGGAACCGCGACCGTACTGTGGCGGCAGAAGGTGGGACTTCAGGGTTATTTTGGTATTTTCATGTAGAGGCTGAATTTTGCCCTAGATTTCCAGTTCCCTGCCTATAAATAGCCCAGAACCTTGTGAAGCCAAAGGTGCTTAATCTCGTATTTTTTAGGGTTTAGAATACTTGTTCTTTTTCCTCTTCTCATCTCTTCTCCATTGAAAAACTTGTAGTGAGCTTTTGTGAGTGAAGAATGATGAATAAAGAAGTTCATTTTGTTATTATACTTGTCTTGCTCTTTTTATGTTAATCGCTTGTAATCGTTAATTGATAAGTAGTTGTTGTTATTTATTGTTGTTTCTTTCTTTTCTCTTTTCCTTTATCCTTAAACAACCATGACGCTTACGCTTGATCCTTGCCGAGGTGAGGTCGCAAATAGCTAGTTGTTATCTTCTAATCTCCTTCTTTCTATCTTCCTCTTTTGTTTTATTTTTCTTTTCGTTACGATGTCTGAGTAGTTTCCATACTTGTTAGGGTAGGATAAGGGAAGTTTGAGAGAAGGAAATCTCTCTCACTCTTTCATTGCCCAACATCTTAGATCGACTCCTGTTAATTGAACCACAATCCGCTCCCTATGACACCCTATCCTACATGATAGTGGTGATTCCGTAGTGAGACCGGTTGTGGTTGAATTAACCGGAGGTTATGGCTAAGAGCGAAGAACGGACGGGCAAGCACCAAAAGGACGAACTTAAGCGTTGGAAAGCCTAGCTTATACTCGCAAGTTCCTTCCTAGTCGTGCTAATCCCCGTTGTTGTCGATTACCGTAACACCGATATTAAGAGTGGCAATGAAAGAAGTGAGCGACTCCTAACTCAAACTAACCTAATCCTAACCCTAACAAGCTCTCTTTATATATCATTTTAACACTTAGTTAATCACAACAAATCTGGAAAATTGGACTTAACTCGTTAAAGCACATAGAAAAAGATTCCCATCTCCCTGCGGACAACCCGTACTCAACCGGCTAGCTACAAGCGAAACCGTTTTGATTGCGATAATTAACTAAACTTAAACACGCAGAATCTCTAACAATCACCACCCCTCCATTGAGGGTAAAGACAAAACCCGAGTACGGCTTAGAGTCGTCCTTATCACTTTGGAAGCTCGAATCGGTAAAGGACTCCACTTGGAGTTCTCTGTTACCATACACCAAGAACATCTCTTTAGTCCTTCGTAAGTACTTGAGAATGTTCTTCACAGCTGTCCAGTGACTCTCTTCAGGATCTGCTTGATACCGACTCACTACACTTAGTGAGTATGCTACATCGGGTCTGGTACATAGCATCGCATACATGATAGAGCCTACTGCCGAAGCATAGGATATCCCTTGCATGCGAGCTCTCTCCAAATCAGTCTTGGGAGACATCTTTTTGGAGAGAGTGAGTCCAGAGATCGTGGGTTGGTTCCCACGCTTGGATTCTTCCATGCTAAACCTCTTTAGTATGGTGTCAATGTACCTGGATTGGGACAATCCTAGTATCCGTTTAGATCTATCTCTATAGATCATGATTCCCAATATGCAGGAGGCATCACCTAGATCTTTCATTGAGAATCTTTGTGATAAGAAGAGCTTGACAGATTACAGCATAGGAACATCATTTCCTATCAAGAGTATGTCATCCACGTACAATACGAGGAATACAACCTTACTCTCTACAACCTTCTTATAAATACAAGGTTCATCTATATTTTTGATGAAGTCAAACTCTTTGACTACAACATCAAAACAGATGTTCCAACTCCGCGATACTTGCTTTAACCCATAAATGGATTTAAATAGCTTGCACACCTTTCCGCTGCTCCCACTATCTACGAAGCCCTCTGGCTGAGTCATGTACAAGCACTCTTCTAAATCACCGTTTAGAAAGGCGGTCTTAATATCCATTTGCCAGATTTCGTAGTCATGGTATGCAGCAATGGCAAGTAAGATCCGGATGGACTTAAGCATAGCTACTAGAGAAAAAGTTTCGTCATAATCTACACCTTGTCGTTGACAAAAACCCTTTGCAACAAGTCTAGCTTTGAAAGTCTCAACTTTTCCATCTACACCAATTTTCTTTTTAAAAATCCACTTGCTCCCAATGGGTTTTACCCCTTCAGGAGCATTTTCCAAAGTCCATACTTTATTGGTGTACATGAATTCCATCTCAGATTGCTTTGCATCCAGCCAGTTCACAGAGTCACCACTCGTGATGGCCTGCTCGAAACTAGTCGGGTCATCATCTTGCATGATGCAATCCTCGCTTCCACCATTAATGAGAAAACCGTAGTATCTTTCAGGTGGATGAGAAACCCTGCTAGATCGGCGGAGAGGCTGGGTTCATCAGGCACTACTGAATCCTCTGGTTCCAATAAATCATCAGTTGTAGTTTGTGGTGCTGGAACCTCTTCCAGCTCTACCTCTTCACCTCTTCCAGCTCTACCTCTTCACCACTAATTTCTTTTGCAAGAAATTCCTTTTCTAAAAAGGTGGCTTGTTGAGCAACAAACACCTTTTGTTGTTCACTGTGGTAGAATAGATATCCATACGAATTGCTTGGATATCCTACAAACTTACAAAGAATTGATCGTGCCTCGAGCTTGTCCGGATTTTTCTTTTTAACATAAGCCGGACAACCCCATATCTTAACTCTTTTAAGAGATGGTCTCTTCCCATTCCATATCTCATATGGAGTGGTAGGAACAGATTTAGTTGGAACTCTATTCAATAGGTATATGGCTGTCTCCAGCGCATACCCCTAGAAGGAAATAGGTAACTCAGTTGTACTCATCATAGAGCGTACCATATCTAATAGGGTGCGATTCCTCCGTTCCGATATACCGTTGTGCTGTGGTGTATAAGGAGGAGTAAGCTGAGAGAGAATCCCATTCTCTTTTAGATAATCTAGGAACTCATTTCTCAAGTATTCTCCTCCTCGATCAGATCGAAAGATCTTAATACTTTTGCCTGTTCGGTTCTCTACTTCGTGCTTATATTCTCTGAATTTCTCAAAAGCTTCAGACTTGTGTTCATCAGGAACACATGTCCGTATCTAGAGAGATCGTCAGTGAATGAAATGATGTAGGAAGAACCGTTCCTGGCATGCGTAGACATAGGACCGCATACATCACTATGTACCAGTCCTAAGAGTTCCGCAACTCTTTCTCCGTGTCCACTAAACGGAGTTTTGGTCATTTTTCCTTTGAGACATGAATGGCAAGTATCATACGATGATAATTCGAACGGATTCAAATATCCATCCTTATGTAACTTAGCCAGTCGTGTCGCATCGATATGACCAAGTCTACAATGCCACAAGAAGGATTCGTTCATTTCTGAACTCTTAATCTTGTGTGTGTTTTGTATATTTAGGACTGTATTTTGATTGAGAATGAATATGCCATTATGTAACGAGCCTGATCCAATCAACTTTTGATCTCGGAATATGTTCATAACATTATCCTTTACTACAAATTTATATCCTTCTTTACTTAATAAAGAAACTAATATAATGTTGCACATCATGTTCGGTATATAATAGCACTCATTCAGAATCAGTGTCTTACGACTTGGTAATACTAGGTGATATTCGCCAACTACTTTGGCTGCAATATTTGCACCAGTCCCTACTTGAACGGAATGATCACCCTTTCCCAGTTCTCTACCTTTACGTAGCCCATGTAACAATTTACATATGTGGGATCCTGATCCGGTATCTAATACCCAGGACATAGGGTGAACTGAGAAACAGTTCTCAATAACTAACACACCCGAAGAAGGTGCATCAACATGCATGTTCTCCATTTGGGCGGCGTGAGAATTCAGATATTCTCCTATTCCCTTATCAGTCTTATAACTCTTATAAGAAAGAACGGGACCAACGTTCCCTTGCTCAGTATAATAAGCGGGTTCAGTCAATACATCTATATTATTATCTTTATTAAGGCCTGAAATGGTCGCTACCTGGAGAGAGAGAAGGAAAATACTTTAGCGTACGCTCTTGCAAGATTAGATTGGTTATTATCTTATCTAATCAGGATGTCTCCCATTATTTTTATCAAATCTTCCTTCAAACCCTAAAAGGTAAGATTAGCCGAGATTAATCACACCCTACAATTTCGTCAATCTTTCAGCCAGATCAGTGTCGCTACTTGAAGGAAGTTCTACGTGCTTTCGCACAGACCTAATTAAAATAAACCTCATCTTCCAATAGGCTTAACCCCGTTAACACCTTTCTAGACACCTACTTGATCGGCTAATTGTCCTGTGTAAAACTCTCCCAAGAGTAACTCTTACTCGCAGTGGGTATCGGGATCGAACTATCTCATAGGAGGGATGCAATCTCATTGCAAATTTCAACACTTGAAATTCCCGATAATGCTTTTACCCCTAGCAACTTATGACCTTGGCTAAGATCAACAAATCATAAGAGCTAGCCAAGTTCAAACCGTCATTTCCCGATTTAATTAAACCCACCTGTACGACCCTTGGCTAAGGTCAACAAAGTCGTACGACTACCCTAACTCAATCACATCTCATGTTTTAGCAGATAAATACTAATTAGCTACCGTACACGATGCCATGGCTAAGGTCGACAAACGCAACACGAATACTAACTAGTCTCTATCTGAAATGACGGAGGGCTACGCAGGTTTTTTTAAAAACCATGAGCGTAATGAACTTGATATCGTCGTAGAATCAAGTGGTTTTTGAAAAAGGAGTGTTTTTGAGGCTTTTTCTATTTTCGCTAAAGAGGTCACTCCCGGTGAAGGGATCTCGGCTCTTTCCCCATCGAATAAGGTGCAGGATATATCGTATATACAGCTGTGCAAAGCAAGAACTATATAAGCTGTCAAAAACTAAACCGTGAGTTTGTAGCATCTGCCAGTTTAGCTAAAGAGGTCACTCCCGGTGAAGGGATCTCGGCTCTTTCCTCATCGAATAAGGTGCAAAGTATATCATATATACCGCTATGCAAAGCAAAACTGTAGCTACCTTTTATATAAAGTTTTGATTCTACAACATCTTTTAGGTTTCTTTTCTTTTTATTAATCTCATTAATAAATCCCATCAGCTTATGCTTCCTAAGCATCACAGAAGAAACGAAAGCAGTAATATTTATATATCAGCATATATATATATATATATATATATATAGTATAAGCATTCGTCTCAGGCGGTAATATGATTTCATCACAGAACATTCCAGCAGAAGAACATATATGAAATATTGGATATACTAGGATGTCTGTGTTTTTAATACGAGCCTGTATAAAACACGGATTCCACGGTCGCGATGAATAGCCAAACCCACATCCCTAGACCCCAACGAGAGCGGCAAGTAAAATTGCTAATTCTAGGGTTAGGAGACCCGGTCTCGACTCCTCGAGATGGCCTCCCACTGGACCCTAGAACCCGGTTACTTGTGCTCTCCTCCTTGGGTCTACCTAATGCGGAAAAGTAAATAATATAAACTGGTGACATCAACCTCATCCCGGAAGTGCCTTAATAAAAGAATATTACATACAAATGAATTTTACATGAATGAAAATAAAAACCCTCATCTCACATAAAACCCCCGGCTATTCAGAACACGACGATCCAATATAACATATCACAGCAACATATAATATCTCATATCATCAACGTAAGTTAGTATGCATACACCGATCGTCGTTGATATATAGCAACGAAAACCGGCAATACAACTACATACTACACTTACGGTTACAGAAAAGAAATTGTAAAACTACAACATTTGGAATCCACAATCTCTTTAGAGATCGTAAATCCGAAATATCACATACTTCGCATTTCATACCTAACTATATGAATTCCACATATTGTATCACATTCCAGATAAATAGACAGTATTAAACTTTCTGATCGAATAAGCAAATACCCAAGATTTCTTAAATAGCTCAACACTTGAGCGGAGTTCAAATAATCCCAGAATGTCACAGTACCAATGGTCCAGCCGTAGAAGGGTCAAGCCAACGGCTCACATGTGGCATGCCGTACTGCCCCAAACCCTAAGGTTTAGAGGCGGTTCAGACGGTCACATAATCGAGTGAAGGTTTGTGTTCTTCTAGAGGGTCCACCGCGTTACTTGCACGTTTTTCCGAAAGATTTAAACTCGAGAAAAATTCAACACTTGAAAGTTTTTCGTGCCGGGAAAAAATGAGTTAATGATATCCGTTCGAACATTTTAACAGTTTCTAAATTATCTGGAAAACAGAACGAAATTAAATTTTCCGATCGAATCAACGAATTAAAAATAATCCCCAGAACACTCAACACTTGAGTCAGATTAAAAATACCAAGAAGCAGCTACAAATACATACGGATGTACTGTGCCAAAAACCAAACCCTAATACTACTGTGCTGCCGCGGATCCGCAGCAAAAGGCATGGTACGGCCGCAGTTCCGCGGCGCTTTAGTGGTATTTTGGTGTCGTTTTGCACAGTAACTCTTAGAATTCCCTGCTGATTTTTTTGACTATTTTTAATGCAGAAAAATCACATTTTTAGAAAAATTTCCAGGGAGGGGGTCATTTTCGATGTTCCGGGGTTCGATCGGAGTTTTAACTTCGTATACACGTCGCCTAATGCTCTAGCTTGGCTCTGATACCACTGTAGGGTTCATAGGCACTTATACAAGGGTTAATAAGGTATCAACCATGCCCGAATAAAAATTTAGACGTGCCGAACAACCAAAGCCGGGATCTTTGCTAGATAATTAGGGTTTAACATGCAAGTAAACATCTTTACAACTAAAAGTGAGGGATTACAATCTTTGTAGTCCGCTCCTTCGCTTTATATGCTCCGAGTAGATGTCCCTTCGCCGTGATCCATGATCTTCCGGACTCAAGAGAGTCTCCACAACTCGAACGATCCATGCTAGCATGTAGTCTTCCTGTTCTCCGATGATCTACCTCGAAGTTTCTATAACTCAAGCTCTCTCTCTCTCTAATGAGGTGAACAACCTAATCTAATTGGCTAGATTAGATGAGGATGATGGAGTAGTACTTATGCTTTCTTTTTATATCAAATTCTCACACAAAATCATCACATAAAGAAAACCTAGAAAGCTTTCTCAAAGCTCAAGATTGAAGAAGAAGAAGATTAATAATTGATCAATCCTTTTGTGATGAATAATGAAATGATATATGATTAATAATGTAACCATGGTCAACTATGACAAGGCTAACCCATATAGAGAATTAACTAAGGCTAAGGGTTTGGGTTGGGTTAAGAATGAGTCACTAGAAAATATCAACCATAATATCTTAGCTCATGACAAAAGAAAACCTTCTGGAAGGTTCATGAAAGAACTAACCCAATTCAAACCCTAACCTTGTTTAATCTCCACTAAACATGTTGCATTAGTAATCATATCATGTTACAATAATATATATCACATATATATTATTTATTTGTAACAAAAGAAAATAATACAATTAATATATATCGCACATATATCAATGTATTACCCGGTGAGAAAATGAAATAATAAAGCGAGCCAATATTAGATAATGTAATGCAATATATCATATATATTATTATACATTAAATTATCGGATCAACACTTGATCCGACAATCCGGCTATATCGAATATAACCGACTAATATATCATGTACCGATTCATTGAATCAACACTTGATCCGATGAACCGGCTCATATCTAAATATCGCGAGAATATAATACGGTATCTTATATCGTATTATCCTCGGCCATGCACATATCACATATTTGCCCCTACTCCGTTTTGCCTAAGTCAAGAAACCTTTGTATAGGACTCTAAAGAATCATCAATACGCCGGTAGCAGTTGATGATCATATCAAACACCCACAAGCTGCAAGCGGTCAGCTAAACGTAACAGCCACCCAGGTATTGAGCGATCAGAAGATCAACAAGCTAGCATGTACATTCTTCTGTGAATCCAATCAGTAACACTCCCGTACAGTCCGGTCTCTTCGTCTGATATGTTGCATATCTAGTCTAGGGGTGGTATACGTCAGACCCCAGTAACCGATAAGTCTTGTCGATATGAGGCTCATAATGGGCCGAGAAAATATTGGCAACACTTACCTGTAAATCTCTATATCATCCATGGCCAGGGAATTCCAGTTATAGCAAATCGAACACAGCACAACATCAACTCCCTATACCGGGAGAGACGAATCCCCTCCTATCGCTCATTTCCTCCATGTGATTCAGAACTGCACCCAAAAGCCACCGTTTTGCACGCCCTCTTGGACGTGGTAAGGTGGAAATCAAAGCACGGTGGGAATCACACAAGACTCTATGACGATCTCGGGTCTATAGACTACCCTGTACCAGTGTCACCGGAGAACTGCCATCTGACGTGTGGTATATCACCATCTGGGACTTCTCGGCGAGTCCGTCCAGTGTACCCAGTCTCCACTGAGCACCTGTACACCATATTTGATGTCAAAACACCGATGGATATGGGATCATTCATCGCCCATCATATGGGTCAAGATGCGTATATGCTAGTCTACTCTGGTGTATCGATGCCCTGTCTCGATATACCCTCGACTAGGAACAGTTATAGGATGTACTCATCGACTACCGTGGCCCCACTAGTATGATCTCATCATAGTCCCAGTAGTCGGGTATAGATCCTAAGGGCTTTATCAACATGTGAGAGTAAGACAGTAAACCAATACAAGTCAACATGTTAAGATAAAGTGAAACCAAATAGCATACTATCATGACGAGCAAGAAAGTCCTCTCCATATATATCCAAGCATCCATTATAATATACATCATATATACAACAATGGCCTCTAAGGCATATACATAACTAACACCTATCGCTCATTGCCTCCATGTGACTCGGGACTGTACCCAAAAGCCACCGTTTTGCATGTTCTCTTGAATGTGGTAAGGTGGAAATCAAAGCACAGTGGGAATCACACAATACTCTATGACGATCTCGGGTCTACAGACTAACCTGTACCAGTGTCAACAAAGAACTACCATCTGACGTTAAGTATAATACTATCTGGGAGTTCTCGATGAGTCCATCCAGTGTACCCAGTCTCCACTGAGCAACCGTATACCATCTCTGATGTCAAACACCAATGGATATGGGATCATCCATCGCCCATCTACATGGGTTGTGAAGCTATACGCTAGTCTACTCTGGTATATCGATGCCCTATCTCGATACACCTACGATTAGGAACATTTGAAGGATGCACTTAGCGACTACTCTGTCCCCACTAGTATGATCTGCATCATATTCCTGATAGTCAAGTACTCATCTAAGGGCTTTATCAACATGTAACATAGATACAATCAGTGTATATGTTAAGATAAAGAGCAACCAGATAGCATACTGTTATGTCGAGCAAGAAATTCCTCCATATATATGTCCAAGCATCTACTACAATATACATCGTATGTACAGTAATGCCCTCTAGGGCATACATATCACTAACAATTCCAGTAGTTTCTCATGGTGTTTTTGGCCGCACTCCGCCACGACTTATTGCAATATTAGAGGTATGACGCTTGCCGTCCCCTAGGACCGATATACAACACTGTAAGACGAAAAGACCGGACTATACGGAGATTTTCACAGACAGGCTCAGTAGGAGTTCGGATGAGTTATGCTCATCGGCTTTCTTATCGACATCTACCTGGGGGCCGTTATGTACAGCTAGTGCTGCTTGTGGCCTGTGGTTAAACCTACTGCCAGCGTAGTGTCGAGTCTTTAAAGTCCCATACAGAGAGTTTCCCTGCATCGGGCGAAATATGTAGAGGTCATATGGTTTTAAAACAAAGGTTCCGTCATGTACGTGTACTTGTGCACGGTTGATGATGCGGACAGATAATACTAGTGTGCTTTGGATTGAGCCAGATCCTAGTATTATACCGATGGATTGTTTTCGTCTCCTTTTGTATTCGTATTTTTCGGAATATGGATACGGGTATGTATATACAGAAGAGTGGCATTTTTGTAAAATGCTAGATGAAGATGACATAACATAATTGCATTATTCTTTTTAGGTTAAATTAATAATGCATTATGTAATTAGGAAATGAGATAGATATTGCATGAATTTGGACATGGCTTCTTTGGATACTTGTTGCCTTTTCAAGCCATGAGTCATTTGTTGACTATTCAACTCTTTTACTAATTATTCATTGTGATTTATCTCATGAATAATTAGAAGAGTTCAGTTCACAACAAATGAGTGAGACTCATTATTCTATTATTCAATACAAGAGCTCACTAGCTTTTCCATTTTCACCTTCATCAACCTCAAAACCCTAGTACACTCATGTGTTGAGTAATTTAGGATAAAGGGAGAAAAACCAATTCACTCACACACTCTACATAGTGTAGGTCATCTAGTGTAGCATATTAGAGATCCTAGTTTCATCGGTTGTAGAAGGAGTCCGGTAAATAAGCTCTCGTGTGGATCATCTTCGATCCAAGAAAGCCGATGAGGAGACAACATCTAAACCACTCAAAGGAGCTCGCACAGGTGAGGAGGACAGCGAGGAGAAGAAGTACCAGTTACGTGAGGTTTAACTTCTGTTCATGTAGTGTATACTTCATTTTCGTTGTGCTAGTTCAGGTTTAGATACGATCTTGGCGGTTAGTCGATGCTACGAAGTATATTATTTTCGTATTTCATAGTTTCCGCCTCCCTGTGATCCCGTGGGGTGCGTAGCATGGACTTACAAATATTGTCTCATCTTAAGAATGGGGGTGAGTGAAAAAGGACTTAAATGAATATCTGTGCGTGCCAAAGTACAAGTTTAGGGTAGTTTGCATTTAACTATTATTTTACCCCTATTATTTTCTCTCCCTAAAGTCTACAGGTCTTTGCACTCAAAAGAACAACATCAGTGAGGACACTGCTAAAAACAGGTTTGGGGGAGATTTGTATTTACTGAATTATCTTTTTGAACTAAGCACTATATAAATATTTTTTTAAATAAATATAAAAAAAATTAGTAAAAGATAGAAAGTGAAAAATTAAATATAAAGGATAGGAAGAGTTTAAGAAAAGCAAGAAAATTACAGGTTTTCTTAGACAAAACTAGTAATAAGTAGTTATGAGCCGTTGTCCCAAGGGTTAGTAAGATGAATGAAATTGCTTATCTGAGGATAAAAATAAGTCTGAAAAACAGTCCCTATTCTTAAAGCCAAACATCTGAACGTTGATACCCTACTATACGCACTTGCACACATCTTGAATCTTGGGATATTAGAGGATACCTTGAAATGCCCTTGTCTAAAAGCCTTAGTATGAAGGAAATAATTATAAATAAAGCATAAAGTATAAAATGGTGACGAAAAATAAACACTGGTTTTGTAATTACCAAGGCAGCATATAAAAAAATATAGCGAGGGTGCTTTATCACCTAGTGCTTTAGACCAGCTGGTTTGGGAGCCACTGCTAAGCCTTAGGTGCTGCAAGACGACGAAATTGCTAATTACACCTAATAAGTGAGCACATGTAGTAATCGGTCGGTTAGTAACTCAAGAAGTATTAACGGTCGTATGAAAAATGTGTGAGCAATTCCATCTAAAATATTCACCGACTAAAAGTACTAAGGAAGATGGACAAGTGTATGATAGCTTGAATTGAATTCTCCGAGTGTAGGGATGTCTTTCACATACATGTAGGGGTATACGATCGATTCTTGGATAAAAGGCAGAGAGGAAGAATAAAGGCGATGTTTTATTGAGGGGTGATGTGATTTCTGACATCTTTTCATGACCATTAAGATAGGGCTCATGGCAACCAAAAAGCTAGTGTAGTTGGAAACTCTTATTTTCAATTTCTTTCTTTTATAGTTCTTATCTTTATATGTAATTTTCACCACCTTTCTTTATTATAGGATTTTGTGGGTGTAATCCGGTGAAAACCCTCAGGAGACAACACTCCTCCTACTAGAGACACTTAGAGATTTAACGGCTTGCTGCACATGCTTAGTGCAATCGTGTTCCCTATGAAAGCGTGCTAGCTAGTTTTTCATTTTTCTTTTCTTCTTTTTTATTTTGACTAACAAGTTTGCTCGGGACGATCAAAGTTAAGTTTTGAGGTATATGTTTAGTCAAAAATATTGCATAATTGATATGGCATTTTTTTTACTTTTGTTAAATATTTAAGGGTGTTTAGGTAAATTTAGAACATATGAGGGTTTATCTGTAAAATAATTATTATCATATGTTTCTACATAAAAATTAATATTATAAAGGAAATATATGCACATAATATTAATATAATATTTTGGTAATTAAATTGTGCATGTCATATCAAATATTCATAACCAATTATCTTAAAATATAATATCTTATAAAATGGTTAGGATAATATCTCAATAAAATACCTAATACTACCAACATTATTATTTAAGATATTGTGCAGGAATTATATCAGGAATGGAATCAAGGATATCCGAAATATCGAGATAAAATCTGCCGAAATACTGAAGAAAATCTTGATAGATATTCTTGCAGAGACTAAGAGATGATTTCAAGATTCTAGATATCAAAAAAGTCTACATGTGTCACCAGAAGAGGCCACAATATTTTTGAAGCAAAGACCCCTCCAACCCACGGCGGATCGGCGGCCAAATTCCCAATATGGCCGTGGTTCCGCTGCAGATCTAAGATATTGGGATGTGGGGTTTTCAGGTTGGGATCCTAACAACTAGTTACCCTATTAGGAAACTATGGATTCTAGGTTTGAGACTATTTAAAGAACCGAGAGCTTCTTGGAAAATCATCAAGCTGATGCGATCATGAAGTCCAAGACGACTCAAGAATCCAGCTTGATCATCAGCTGTTCATCTACCTCCTTAAGAAAAGATCGAAAAGCAAACTAGGGTTTTGTAATCATTTTCTAAAGGAACAAAGTGTACTTGATCTTGTTGATTAATAAAGGTAGTTGTTTTCTTATATCATTTTACTTTTTGCATTTTACAATATGTTCTCCCTCTCTATCTTTTCTTCTTCTATTCCCAACATGCGTGAGTAATTCTCCGCTTGATAGGGTTCGTAGAATTAGGGTAGATCAATGGAAGATAAAAAAATTCCTAAACTCCTTTTAAGTCTTATGAAGTTTATAAAGTTTAAAAAAATAAATGTTAATATCCTAATCGGGCGCACTATCAACTTATTGATAGTTCCGACCGCGATTTGAGATCTGATTAACAATTGTTTTGTTAAGGGCTAGACATGAATAGAGATCCATGTAAAGATAAGGATTAAGAGTGGGAACCCCATTCCCTCCGAAAACCCTAATCTGCATGCATAACTATCTATCTAGTTTTAAATCTATCAATAGATAAAAGCAGTAATCTTTATTAATCTTCCAGGACTACCAAATCCGAACGAACTCTACAAGCCCCTTTGACTTAAAATCTCATCTTTATTTAAACTAGATCTATTTTCTACTACCGTGTTTGACGTAGATCTAGAATCAATTCTTCACTATTCTTTATTCTTCTATTCTTCCTCTTTTCTTTCAACACGCCTAAAGAAAGATTAAAATATTCAACGTTTCTCTGAGGACAACTCGTACTCACTACGGTTAGCTATACGCGATACCGTTATTGATTGCGGTTACTACACTTCTATAAAATACAGAATCAATCACATAACAAGAGATATTCAAAACCAAATATTTGTCGTCCGGCAAATCCCAGGTGATTTCCTCAAATATCACCAATTACAAAGAATTCCGATATAATGAGGACATGATCACCTAATTCCCAATATTCTACTCATACTCATCATCTGTAATGCTATGCAAATGTAAGAATCATGACTAGTAAATACATACCCTGGAGTCAGAATCTAATTGGGAAAACAGTTTTCAATTAACATCGCATAGTAAAACTGAAACATGAAAATGTTTCGAAGGCGTTTCTGGGTATTCATAGTAATGCATCTTCCACTATCCTCATTCATGACTGTAACCGTATATTTCCATGTCCTCACACCAATTCCCTTTATTTGTCTTTACTTCTTACCTTCTGTATACCACCCTCAGGCTAAATGGTTTTCTTCCTTCCTTACCTTTCGGCACCAGCCTATGGTTTGGAAGAAGACTATCCAATAAGCGTAATAGGTGTACTCTTGTAATCTTCGCAGCCTGAGAGAAGGTAAAGAATAAAGACAACCCGAATATCCTATTCGATTTCTCCTGAACCGGAAACCATCCTAGAACTGAAACAAGTTTCATCGAGTTCTTATATAAGTATACGATGGCATATCCAATAAATGCGGATTTTCGTAGTGATACGGAGTGTTCTGATGAAATTCAAAGGTGAAGTAGGAGTGGCGATGATATATGCGGTTTCATCGTGAATGACAGCATTCGCAATTTCCTTTGCCCTCTTTCTAATCCCTTTATATGTCTTTACTTATTACTTTCTGTACACCACACTTAGGCTAATTGGTTTTCTTCCTTCCCTACCTTTCGACACCATCATGAGGTTTGGAAGAAAACTATCCAATAAGCTCAGTAGGTGTACTCTCCTGAATACCAGGAGCCCTTGCAACCTGAGAGAAGGTAAAGAGAAAAGACAACTAAATAATCTTATTTTATTTTTCCAAAACCGGAAACCATCATCGAATCTGAAATAAGTTTCTTCGAGTTCATATGTAACTATACGATGGTCACATCCAATAAATTTGGATCTTTATAGTGATACGGATTGTTCCGGAGAAATGTAAAGGGTAATAGTAGGAGTGGCAATGATATATGCGACTCACACTGTAACATTTCAAAAAAATTTAAAATATTATTTTTTGGAATTTTTATAATTTAATATTATTTTATTGAATATTTTAATATTTCGGTATAATTAAATACAAATAAATGGGAAAAAATTTGGAAAAATTATGGAAAATTCTAAAATAGGGTATTTTATGGAATTATGCCATTTTTAAGTTTTTATGATTAATTATATACTAATTTAGTGCTAATCGCGATTAAAAATCGCTAATCGGCTTTTTAGCAATTTTGTGCAAAACATGCACATATCTTTTTTTCTACACTTGTACATTTCTACAATGGCTTTTCATTTGGGTTTACTATTTGAGTGAGAAGGAATTTGGAGAAAAGAAAAATAAAAAGAAAAGAAAAGAGAGGCATGGGCATGTATTAGGTATGGGGGGAGTTTGACCCTGGACCTCTTTCTCTCTCCCCCTCACTTCCCTCATATCTCCCTCTCCCTCTCCCTCTTCAGCTCCAGCAGCTGCTGCTGCCCCTCCTTCCCCCCCTCTTTAACTCCTCAAATCACCTCTAAAACAACTCCAAAACCCTACTCTCATTTCACTAAAAAGATGCACAAGCTCAAGACCAACACATTGGACCAAGAAAGCAATGATTTTGGCCACCAGGGGCAACTCAAGAAAATTCTTGAGTTGCCAAATGATGTATTTTCTGGACCATTAGCTTAGTTTTTGCATTACTTATACCCATATGTTTAGATTGAATCGATATTGTGTGATTTGGTGGACTTAAGGAAAACCTAGTTAGCGTTTGAGGGAATTTGGGTTATGATGTGAAATTGAGCTCAGTAGAGTTTATACAAACACCTTAGTGCTAGATTTGAGACCAAAAATGTGAGACTTGAAACCTGGAATACGGATTTAGAAACCGATATCGGAAAATTTGTGAGATCTTTGATGGTTATATTGAATCTGCTATCACCCCGAGACTCTGAAAATTATTTTGGATAGACGGTGACATGTGCAGGCACCCAGGAAGCCACCACCAGAACCCTAGCCCCTACCTCCATAACCCGGCTGCAAATTTATCCATTCTGGCCACAAATTACGGCCAGACCTGTAGGGAATTGCCTCATTTTGGTTTTGGTGCCCCCTTATCTGTAAATTAGACCCCTGGCATGTGCAGAATTGTCCAATTTAACCTAGGGTAGAATCTGGAGCCTTTTTCCTTAGTTGCTGTTTTGATTTGTGTTTCCGTATTCCGTATTTTGAATTCTGGAATTGTGTATCAGTGTTTTACCTCGAATACTTGGCGTTTATACGACGATATCGAGAATTTATTGATGGTTTTGAAGCGTACCCATAGGTTCTAACCTATAGGCCCCTTAGCGTATCATTTGGGTTTTCGTATATCGTTTTAGTATTGATTTGGTTTTAATATGCATTTACGATACGTTGATGTGTCGGTACCCCATGAAGACTTCGGAACGACAAGCAAGCGCGTGGCGACGTCGACAAATGAAGACGCAAGGTGAGTAGATTATATCTACGGGGGAAGTCGGGTGGATGGCGTATAGCACCCCCGTAGTCCGAAGTTGGTATACTATATATGTATATATTATATATATGATAGTTTATAGTGTGTCATGGATATTGTGTTAAGTGTACTATGGATAGATTAGGGTTAGAAGTAAACTAGTGTAGTTCCTAGTCGCGAACCCTAGAATAGTTTTACACCCACACGCACACACATACTTATTCATTACACTTACACTGGGTTGATAATGATAGTGGATGACATTGGAGATGAGTCGATGATTTTGGGCACAGTGTCGTGAGATCGGTGATATGATATGATTCGTATTTGGGATACGATATGTGATTTTTAGCGGGCCTTTGGACGTGTATTTTACACACGCATTTATATTTATATAGATGGTACCGATTGTACTAGACTTAGATCAGTACCCCAGATTATGTGATATGATGGTAATGATACCTGATAATTGATGAGAGGAATATGATATTGACCCGTACCCAGCTATTGGGATGTCGTACGACGATTTACCGTACGAGCTATATATTGATGATAGATCCGCACTCATTACTCGAGGATGTCTTATGATATACTGTATCGTACGCGATACTATTGAGGCGGGATCACCGACTATTATATTTATTTATATATATCGACTCAGATTTAGGTGGTTTCCATACCCCTCTCGATTGACTTGATAGTTAGATCTGTAGTTAGTATAGTAGATGTTAGACTAGACCCGAGTCATACCTATTTCAAAACTAACGAATCTGGAGTATTTTAAAGACAGGCAAAAGGGATTCTACGGATACTTTAAAAAGATCGCATCTTTCTTAAAAACACCGTAGCCCCTATTTTACTAAAAATCCTGATTCGTCTTATTTCAAATGGCATAACTGCATGACATATACATATTGATGTAGATTATTCACTGTTGCGTAGATTATTCGATTTCCGTATATTCATGCTATTCACATCGCTATGCATGTGTAAATGTGTTTATTGCTATATTACCATCATGCTGTTAGGACACCAGCACCATTATCGATGATGCGTATGTTCCACGTACACTTGCTTGCCGGCTCACACACTTCATCATCGATAATTGCCATGTCACTACACAGTAGTATTATTGCATCAGGATATGACCCTTTTATGTGCATACTATTATTCCATGTTGCATGATATACTGTTATACTTGCATTTCATTTATATGTCACATACATCATGTTTTCTGATTATGCGCATTGAGATATGTTGTTTCTACGATATTTCTGGATTTGGGAACCGTGGGTATTTCAAAGAGATTATGTAAATGTTTTAAAAACCCTGTTACCCTTGATATGATATTTCTGCTTCCACTATGAGTTTTATCGGTTCTGATATATATATATATACCCCATGCGAGGAGGCGTCGAGGCCACATGAGGGTACATGGTGGGGCCCGGAGGTATCCCGGGGCAAGAAAGGGATGTCGATGTGCCATGAGCCGATGAGCCCGTCAGGAGAACCATACCGTCCGGTGACATTACCTTTTACTCGGCGGTTATCTTGGGGATACCGATCAGAGTTATGTACGTATGGATACGTCGAAATTCGAGGCTCGAAGCTGGGGACTCGGGTTTTCGAGATAGCGTATGATACGTACCTATCAGGGCCAGTCTTGGTGACAGCGCCTGATAGATGAGGATTTACATGCCGATGCTAGGCACAGGTTTTATGATGTTTTTCCATTATTTTGATTATATCCTCATATTTACATGCATAATGCTTATTATCATTGGGTGACACGTGGACGGGATCCACATATATACAAACATTGATCACATACAGACTTTGATTACATTGATCATACTTCTTATGTATATATAACAGGGGATGAGGACGCTGTTATATATGCCCTTACACCAATATTAGTGGAATGGGACGCTAATATATGTGTATTGATATCAATTTAAATACTTCATCATACTTATTCATGCAGACATACCTTATATTTATGATATGTTATTACCTGAGGCACTGGCACGAGCACTTGGTGCTACATACATGTATAGATGTTACATTGCCACCTTATCATGCTTCAGACTTATCCTTTTGAGGTTTATATATATATCTGATCGTATTGACCTTGGATTATGTCATGCATTCGATTTCTGCTTGTAGATATTTTCTATTAACGAGTTGGCAACTCACCCCCGTTGTGCCACAGTTCTTGCAGGTTTTTGCCGTACAGGTTCCATGGCGGCATTTTCTGGCACACTTTTTCCTTTGCGGGTGACTTGCTTTGGTAGGTGGGTTCTTTTGCATCAGAACCACCATTGTACATGTATTATTCAGTTGTATCTAGTAATTCCGTCAACCAAAACTTGTATATTGTTTCAGACTTAGACACTAGTAATGTATTGTTTCGACCTTAGAGTCGCATGTAGTAGTATTACGGTTTTCATGTTGTGTGAGTTTCTTTTTTGAGTTTTGATCCTCGTCCTTCGGCGTTGTATATTATATTGCTTGCGTGGTTGTGACCGTCGATTGACGAAGAGTTTTCTCCCGCTTGGGGAAGCCTTTTATCATTGCATATATATTATTCTTGTTGTACCCCGTTCGGGGCAGTATTTACAAAGGAAACTCTGCCGAAATTTTCAGAAAAGATAATACATTTAAAAACATCATATTCGGCTTATGTATTTAAAAACTTTACTTTTGAAACATGTTTTCTTTGCTTCTAAAAACTATTTTACCTTCATTTATTATTTAAAATGGTTTTAGATTTTTGGGCTTTTGGCTTACTTAGATCAGATGGAGTCCTATAGACTACATATGTTTCAAGGGCCAGTCACGTGCTCTTTGGGATGGTGACACACACAATCCAAAAGCCAATGTGTACTAAAAAGGTTCGGTTAACTTGGTTCATGAGTTCTAGTCTAGGGTCGGGTCATGGTCGCTGCCAAAGAGAGAGTGAGAGAGAGAAAAGAAACACTCAGTGTGCACTCTAACCTAGATCAGAATGGTTGGTCACTTTATCTAATCTGGATGTCTCCTACTATATCCTCAAATTCTCCTCTAAACCCAAAGGAGAATTAGTCGAGATCATCTAAAATCACCTAAGGAGTAATCCTACTCATCAGTGAGAATCGGGATCCAACTATCATCGCATGATTACTTTATGGAAGCCACTCAAGTCACCAAACTCCTGAAGGTACGCGCATGCCTGACATGTTTCTTGTATGTTTGAAACTCCCGATGTGTGTTTTTACTCCTAGGACCCAAGTGACCTTGACTAAGTCAACATATCAAAGAGTCCTTGTCAAGTTCAACCTGTCATTATCTTGATTGCATTAAACCCATCCGTACGAGCCCTTGACACAGTCAACATGACCGTACGACTGTCTTAACCAATCCACATATCTATGCGACAGAAAAACATTACAAAGTTACCGCACACTACGCCTTGACACAGTCAGCATACATAGCACGAATACTAAGCAATACTAATCTGAAATGACGGAGGGCTACGACTTTTTTTTGGTGAAAAACCTTTAACATAATGAACTTGATCTCGTTGAACGAATCCAAGTGGTTTTACAAATATATAGTAGCGAAATTTTTTTCTAAAGAGGTCACTCCCGGTGAAGGGATCTCGGCTCTTTCCTCATCGAATGAGGTGCAGTATATTCCAAAATAAATACCACGATGAAAAGCAAAAGAATCGACTATAGTGAAGTTATTACCCTGACGCAAACTATTGCCAAACGGGTCACTCCCAATGAAGGGATCTCGGCCCTTGCCTCGTCGAATGACGTGCAGGATATTCCCAATCGAATACCACCGTGCAAAGCAAAAGAAAACGTCTGTAATGTCAGTTTTCAAAACACATGGTTCCAACAACATCATATAGGTTTGTTTTATCCTTGCGTTTATCAGAATCAATGCAGTCCCATCAATTAACATATCACACCAGATAAAGGAATGAAAATAAAATGTACGTATATACCATCCACATTCGCCACTGGGTTCCGTCATCACCCGTTAGATTACTTAACTAACGACAGAGAAGGGACTGGACAAGCGCGGGTGCAAAACATATACAACACCTACTAGTATATATATAAATATATATAACATTCGTCCCAGGCATGATATAAAGCAACATCACAGAAGAACACAGAATCTCAGCCAAGCAACACAGAGTGGTGGATAATCCTGAAGCCTCGGATTTCACTTGAGCCGCAACTGAGACCCGATGTTCCCTGTCGTGTGGATAACCTATGCAATGAAAACCTAGACCCCTACGAGCGCGGCAAGTTACCCGCCAATTCCAGAAGCGAGGTACCCCAGTCATCAAAGTGAGTGGGCCACCCAGCACTTCACGGAATCTGGTAACTTAGGCACCCCTCCGTGGGTCAAACTATACCCCATACGAGTACGGTGAATAGCCCGCCAATTCTAGAGTTAGGTCCCCCCGTCTCAACGCTATCTGATGCGGACCCGTTGGCCTCTAGAACCCGTCTATTCGTGCACTCCGTCTTAGGGTAATCCTAGTACAGAAAAGAAAATAATATGTATAAGGGTGACATCGACCTCAACCCGGTCGTGCCACAAACAAATAATATACAAGTAGACAGAGACGGCGGTCCATAAGTCAGATGCTCGCCACGCAATATCAAATGTATAAAAGAATCTAAATTGTACTACCACTGCACCATTGGCTATCCACCACAACGATCCAACCACAACCACAGAACATCAACGTGAATGGGACGTTCGCAAACCCGTCTAAAAGACATATAGTAGTTAGACAAGTTGTGCCGCTCTAATGACATTCACGGTCACAGATGGTAATGCATGTACTGATAAAAATTTAAACATTATTAAATTATCGACTTCGAAACACACCGAATTGCTCCCAAACAAAATGATAACTTAATGTCCAAACTGAGAAAAACAAACAATACCACTTAACCAATATTCCAGAGACTAGAAAACACCAAAAATCTCAAGTCCAAACTCCTTTAAAAAACCGGCCATCTCGGGATTTCTATGGATTTCACCGGGCCAATTTTGGGGTTTTGGGCATGTATTTTTAGGGTGTTCTAGTTGTCTCAAAAATTGCCTTCTGCAATTGTTTAAAATTTTTTTGATGACTCTACAATTACGACAGAGACTGGAATATATCGTGTACTGTTTCGGGGTTGTTTCGGTTTCGATACTTTAACATCGTCTAAATAAGCTAGTAAGGGGTTAAAGGGTAGGATTTGATATCATGTTGGGTTACGGCAGCGTCCCGGCCATCAATCCGTGACCAAATGCGGAACAAAAATTTTATAAACTGGCGCTACCACAACCCGATGCCCGGATCTACCCTAAACCCTATACTAGTAATATGTAAACTAGGAGTTAGATGGTATACCGAGTTGATCTGTCAAGACCTGAATGTTTCGACTCGTGACCGGCACTTAACCACGCAACGTCTACAGGCGTAACGCGACTAAGTAAGCCGAACCCAGAAATCAAAACCATTTAAAAGGAGCTAGTGTTGAAAACGTTTAATTAAGACATTTAGAAAACCTTAAATAGTTCAATATGTTCTTTTAAAGTCACGTTATCATTTAAATAATTTTGGCAGCATTTCCTTTGTAAAAGTAATCCCGAAATCGGGTATAAAACAGGATATAAGTGAAAATGAGATCTAATGAAATAAAGCATCCTCAAACGGGAGCAATCACGCCCACCGGCGGAAACCATCACTACAGAGTAATATACGACGCCGTAGCGAAGAATGAGCAATAAGTAAACATTGCAGAATAAAAAACTGCATATATAAACAGTCGGCTCCCACAAGCTCGACACCAGAATACAAAAATATACATCATCGTCCTCACACTGTCTCTAAGTCCAGTACATATATGGTAGATGGAGAATACTAGATACAAAAGGGGGTACAATAAAAGTAATCAGACACCACAACCCACCTAAAAGAATAATTGCTCTCACACCAACTGTAGTGGTATCTGTAGCCAAAAGATGCAAAAGGCAGCCTGCCACGACTACTCTGAGGGGCAACCTGCAAATACTGTGGCACAACGGGGGTGAGTTTCCAACTCGTGAATAGAGATAACATATAAAGGTAATCGCGAGTATGCACGTACTGCGCTACTCTATCATATGCCAGCAGGTAAGATCTGTATGCGACAAGCAGTAGGTGCAATGATCATGCAAATACTCTGTCAGGTAAAATAACTACAGGATGAGATACATGACAATAAAAGCTGAGCATGGGATAAACAAAATCTACACGGAATATCAACGTGGAAAATAATCGGTGCCCAAAACTGCACCCAAATCCCAAATAAACTCAGGCGCCGGCACACTCCTCGGCCCTCAAATCCTGTAAATCTCTGAGAATCACGAGTGCCCAACATCGGCACTCAAAATATCATAAAATACTCGTGTCCAGCATCGACACGCAAATCCTCATATGTCGGGCTCCGTAAGTCTGGATCAGCCCACGGGCTTCATCTGCGGTATCGGCCCTCGGCCCCGGCAGTACGGATCATCCCGCATCCATCGCTCGACTCTGGTCAGTATCCTCCGAACAACCGCCAGGTCCAACCAATCACTGGTAGGCACTCGCCCACCTCCAGGCTCAATCGGCAAAGTCCATCGATCATCTTGCCGAGGGGAACCATACCGGGTCCACCACGAACCCGCAAACAGATCATCCAACACCTCGAATCGGGTTTCAAGCACACGTCTCAGCACCGAGAAAACGCGTGGTGGACGCACCAAAATATCATATCACGAGGAACCGGGTTTTTCAAATAGTGCATCTTTTCTTAAATAATCCCACGGTCCTCAAAACCAGAAATCACATGAAAATCCAACACCAATAAGTAAATCAAATGCGATGTGCTATGTACATCAAGCCATAATATAGGTACAAGGGAGAAACCGCTTTTTGAAATAGTTTCAGTTTTCAAAGACATCATGCGGCTCCCAATTTCTATGTAAATCGTATCGAATCATATATGAAATGAACTACAGCATAATAATTATGGCAATTCTACAGTGAGTGTGTCATGGAAATTACTAACGGGGTGTGTGTAACATGCAGATTAGTGCTCGTGCAACATGAACCGTTAGTAATAGTGCGGTGTTCTATCAATTCTAAGTTTACATACATATAGCAGAGAATGCAGTATGCAACAACAGTATCCATGACAGTCAATGGGGTAAATGCAACATATAGCTATAAGGTCCTATCAGCCCTGACGCATAACGCCATGCGGGAGATATCCCCGTAGATGTTAAATCTACTCACCGAAGTCTCGCGCTAAGTGTAGCCGACGACTTGCTTCCCCTTCTTCGCAGCGTCCGTCTCACTTGCCTGTGAACCTAGAATTACACAATATATCACACATAAGCTCAAATCCACAAAACGCGATATTAAGGTCAAACTAGAAACCCGCGTCGCAAACCAAGCGCGCGTGTGCGCGATACGCTAAAACGTGTGATTACGCGCCTGAAACTACCCCGACGCGTCGCGATACGCAGAAACCCCAAACCCACACACGTATCACACGTGTCGCGAAAGTTTAAAAATACGAGAAATAGGTATTTAGCTCTAGATTTTTCTACAGCAAAAATTAAACAAAATTGTACATGCCATGAGTCTAAGGATAGCAGCAGACAACTAGAGAGCCAAACCCAAACCCAAGTCCCCCCCCCATCTGGCCGCAAATTGCGGCCAGAGCTAATATTTCGGCGGCCAAAAAGTGGAGTCTGGGGGTCGTGTTCTACACATGGGATCTACACCTAACAACTATACTCCAGTTAACTCAGATTTATTCTGAACTCATTGGGTCAATAGCAGATTGCAGAAAGCTAGAAATTGCTTAAAAACGATGAATTTGCATCAAATAGCAATCTGGTGGTATTTTAGTGCAATTGGGGGCTAAGCTAGGTTAACATGGCCTTAACAACACTTAATCAACTTATTCTAACCAATACTAAGCTCACATAACCAAAGTTCACACTGCACACCACATTTAGCACTAAAATGCACAACTAATCACTAATCGAAGCTAAACTTCACTAAATAAGCAAACTAGGGGGCAAGTTCAAGAAGTATACCCCACAGTCGACCCTGGGAGGCAGGAGGAAGAAGAAGGAGTAGAGGGAAGGAGATGCAGCTGATGTTGTTGCTGCTGCTGCTACTCACTGCTGCTGCTGCTGCTCTGTAACGTTTTAAAAATAATTAAATAAATAATTAAATGAATAAAATTGTTTAAGTGAATTTTATGATTTTCGGCAAAGTAAAATGTATTTTTCGTAAAACCTAACCGTGATTGTTTTTCATTATAATTTCAAAAATACCAATTTTAATTATGTAATTACTAGTAAATGGTGTTTATTTAGCCACTTATAAATTTTTAGTTTAATTAAATATTTTTCCTAAACTAATTATTTTAAATATTAACATAAGCTTTATTTTTACACTAAATTAGTGTAAATTACAAATTTGAATGGTTTTAATTTGTAAAAGTGAGCCATGACATATTATAATTTAGTGAGTATCATGTAAAATTCATTTGCAAATTTTTCCAATTTTCTAGAGTTTTCTTGAGTTGCTATAGTAAAGAATTAAAAGAAAATTTAATAAAAGCATGAAAAGACATAATGATATGATATTTTGGTAGAACTTTCTACATCTTTCTTCACTTTTCTCATTCTCCACCCCCTTCTCCTAATTGTGGCCGGCCTCAACAACCCCATGGCAGCCCCCCCATTTCCCACTTCATTTTTATTCAAAATTCATCAAAAATACTTCAAAAATTCAATTAAAATTCCACAAAATCATATTTATTTCATACCCTTTATTCCTTGCTCATTTTTACATGGATTTTGGAGATGGAAAGCATGCATTTTTGAGGCTCATTTTCATGTTTGGACTTGAGGTTGTGAAGGTATAAATCTATCTCTTTTGTTTTATTTCCATTAGATGTTTCTTTTAAAGCATAAATAGTTTTATTAGATTAATTCTATGTTCAATTTTTAAAATTTAAGTTAGGGTTTGTAAATTCAAGTTATGATTTTTATTAATTAATTAGGGTTATAATAACTAGTCTACCATTTTTAGAAGTGGAAAAATCTTGCATGGTTATTATATAATAATTTGTGTATTCAAATTGATTTAATAATGTTATTTAGCTAACTAGTTTTTAGAAAATGTATTTGTGGATAAAATAAAATTCCAATTAAGGTTGTTATCATTATATTGTAGTTTTAGTGAGAATCTTAGCATGTTAATGGAAAGAAAAACTTAGTTTGATCACTAGTTTCTTGTGATAATTGGAAAAATACTAATAAAAGGCTATTTTTGTAAACTAGATTTTGGGAAATTCCTAAATAAATGAGATTAAAAATATAATTATGGTTTCATCATATCATTATCATCATGAATTGTAGTTTAGTACATTAATTCATGCAATATCATGTTTTGTGGTGGAATTGTGGTATTTTGCTTGAAAAATGTTGAAAATTGTTAAAGGTTGCAAACTAGAAATTTCAAATTAATACAAATTTGTGTAATAAAAATGTAGTAATAGTTTGTATAGTCTAGTTATGCTATTTAATGAGTTTTATAACCATTGGTTTCATCTAAATGTCAAGTTTTGATGAAAAACGGTAAATTGTCATTTTCGGTTTTTACGAAATTGGACGGTTTGATGGATTTTAGGGTTTCGATGGATTTAATCATATTTTATAATATAAGTAATGTGTTTTAAAACTACGAGTTATTTGTTGATGTTTATCTCGATCCATCGGAGTTTGTACGCCGATATCGAGCGAAATTTGGTTCTTTTGCGTGGACGGGACATAGGTTTTAACCTATGCTTGTTCCTTGCGTCGTTTTGACTTTTGTATGTGATTCAGTTTACGATGCTATTTATATGTTTGCGTTTAGGTACCCCTCACGTGGACTGCGGGCGATGAAGAGGAGGATGGCGACACCGTCTTCGGCAGACATGGACCAGGTGAGTAGATGTATATCTACGGGGGGAAGTCGGGTGGATGGCGTTTAGCACCCCCACAACGTAGAATAGGAATAGTACTTATTGACATTAGGAAACCAGATGTGACCCTAGATTCTTAATGAGTAGGACCCTAGTAATGATCCTAGGCTGGACTAGACTGATTTAGGAAAACCATACCAGAAGATGAATACCTTGGAAGAGGTTCGTAGGTTTTAGGTAGAAAAACACACACGCACACACTGAAACTCGACATGGTGTATACGTGCATGTGTATATATATATAGGACGAGGTATAGGTATATATATATACAACACGTATATAGGATACATTGATGTGATATGATATCCGAGGTATGATGAAATAGTGTAACTGGGCTTGATGCCGTGATTCTTGGCTACACAGTCGTATTAAGTGTTAGCGGATCATTAGAGAATGAGATAATGAACATGTATACTTAAATTATAATGGGTGGTGATGATATTGAGGTACATGGGACTCTAAAATAGTATCCGGACTGTAACTTGTGATTGATCACGATATGGGATATGTATGACTTGATTACGACATCATATAGGTGTGACCTGATGTCGATATCATAGAGGTGTGACTTGAGGACGATATGATACATATGACATGATATTTCTGAGGATAAACTAATGATGCTTATTATGATGGCAATGATATATGACTGATGTATGCGATCACGGTTTAGCACCTTGATCATGAGATGTGTTGATGATGACATTATACTAATGATGAGACACCTAGGAGATACTTGACCCGTACCCTGATATTGGGATGCCGTACGATGGATTTTACCGTACGAGGCATAAATATGATGATTGATCCGCACTCTTGATTCGAGGAAGCCGTACTACGTACGTGACGCTATTGAGGCCGGATCGCCGACTATTAGAGATATTGATTCAGACCTTAGGTAGACTCTTGTTTCTTATTGACTAGTTTCTTAGGTTTTGTTCCTTAGGAGGTTAGATGGACACTAGGTTAGGTTCGAGTCATATAGTGGTAGTGGTAATGGTATATCATGAGTAGATAACACACATCCGTCTTTACTTTCACACTGGAATCATAATGACGCATGTTCTTATATATGTTGCAATAATCAGTATAAACCTTACCTGTTAGGACACTAGCACCATTACCGATGATGCGCATATTCCACGCACATTTATTTGCCGGCTCACACACATCATCATCGGTAATTGCTATGTCACGTACACTTTAGATTATATTATCTTTTATTGATAGAATCAGTTAACAACTTGACCGATATAATATTGTGATTACTCTCTGATGTTAGTATAGACATGATAATTATTACTTAAACATTCATGCATTCATGTTTTCATGTTATCATGCAGTATTATGGGCATATGCCGACACTTATCATATACTTACTCATGATTTTGAGATTTGGGTTTCTATGAGATTTCTGGATTTTTGGGGAAAACCGCAAGAATATATAAAAAACTTCTCTCTCTCTCCTCCTCTCTTTTTAAAATAAGATGCGGTTTTCTCGTGATGTATGTGTCGTCCACCATGAGATTTCATGTTTTCTGTTGGATTTCGAGACCCGATTCGAGGAGTGGATGAACCGTCTCGGGTACATGGTGGGCCCGGTATGGTACCCCGGGGCAAGAAGATCGAGTTGTAGACGATGAGCCTGGCAGGGGAAGGCTACCTACCGGTGATGTCTGGCACGGCGGATATCCGGAGGATACCGACCGTTGTCGTGAGATTTAGTGATATGGGCCGATCCGGACTGACGGAGCCCGAGGTATTGAGACTATGAGACTTTGAGATTTACATGTTTGTGTCGATACTTGACACGGATTTCCATGGATTTCATTATTGAGATTTCAGGTTCCTATACACATTTTACTATGATAACAGTTAAAGATTTCTTATACAGATATATCTGGATTTCAGGATTGATTGTTTTATATTCATGGTGCATGCATATCCATTCATATGACATAGTACTATATGAGGCACTGACACGAGCACGGAGTATCTGCACTTACACGTAGTATTACCCTGCTATTACTAGATGATTGGGACTTAGTAGTGTATTATTATGACCTAGGATAACGTCGTGCATTCGATTTCTTTTTGTAGATGTCTTCTACTCACGAGTTGGCAACTCACTCCCGTTGTGCCAAATTTTATTACAGGTTCGATGTACAGGTTTCCCTGGCAGCTTGCTGGCACATCTATTCTTTCAGGGTGATTTGCACGGTAGGTTGGTTCACTTGTATCCGAACCACCATTGTACTTTTATTCTTTCATTTGTATCTAGTAAGCTCCATCAACCATACTTGTATTACGTGATAAGTTTATTGGACCAGTCATTTATTTTGACCTTAGAGTCGCGCATGTATTATTCTGATTTGGTGGTTTTGTTTTCTTTGAGTTTTGAGCCTCGCCCTTTGGCGTTGTATATTATTGTAGTTGTTTCCGCCTGTTGGCGTTGATGCTAGCTCCCATTTGGGGATGCTTTTTATTGTTTATGTATATTATACTGTTGTACCCATTTGGGGGCCAGTTTTTATAGAGGAGATTCTGCCGAAATTTTTGAGAAAATTTGCTGATGCTTTTAAACTTGTTTTCTTTTTCTTCTTCTTCTTTTATGGTTTAGATTTCTGGGCTTCGACTTACTTAGGTTATGTGGTGTCTCTTGACGCTTCGTAATCTAAGTGCCGGTCACGTTCCGTACTTTCGGGTCGTGACAAAGTTGGTATCTGAGCGCTAGGTTTAACCTTGTATAAGTCTAGGTGACTCTTGGTTGATGGAGTAGGCGATTTAGGTAGAGTAACGTACCGTGGGTATGGTCCGCGGCATACTTACGATACGCTACTCTGCTTAAGGAGCCCTAGGATGTACATTGTTTGCACCGTATTTCATTCGTCCCTTTGATCTATCTTCGTCGATGTCGGAGGGTGATTCTGTTACCACGGGCGCACTGGCAGAGGGAGCTGCGGCTCGAATGCGATAACCATTAGAGTATTGGTTATTCTTGAGGATTGAAACATTGCTTAGCGTGCGAACGAAGGGTATTCACATGCCGTCCGGATGAAGTTAAAGGGTTCGAACGATTATCAGAAAACCATTTTCCCAAGTTTTAAAGTATTCGGAAGAACATGCAGGTATTTCGATGGACCCTCTAGAAGAATGAAACCCTAACTCGACATAATGACCACGAGAACGCCCTTGAACCTTAGGGTTTACGGCAGTTTCACGGTGCCATTAGTGAGGCTTGGGTTTGCCCTTCTACGGCTGGATCATCGATGCTGGGGTATGTACCGGATAATTTTAAACTGTACTTGAGTGTTGAGCTCTCGGGGGACTTATGGGATTTTGATGGATTGATCGAAAAGTTTAATGTAGTCCGGATATCATGTGAAGGGATCGACTACGTGGGAGACTCTAGATATGAGTATTGCCGTTGGTAGCGCAGTCAGCACAGCAATGAAGAGACGAGTTCGAAGCAATCGACATCAGAGGAAAGAGGCGCACATTGACGATAGTGTTTACGATTGCGATTTGGCGATTTGAATTTCATCTTTTCGTTGATTGGATTTTGGTATTTTGAGGACCTTGTTCTACTATTGGTATTTCATGTGTGTACCTTCATTACATTCTAGTGTGTTTCATATATCGGTTGTATTGATGTTGTTTAGTACATACCCAGTGCACTTGATTTGGTTTTAATACCTTTTATGATTTTGATTTGATTTCGTGCATATGGTTACACATGATTTTGACATATGTTTCGACCTAGTTTTCATGCATTTTTGTACTGTGATTTCGATTTCAGTGCGCACCGGACGCACATGATATTTTAATGATGTGATTGGGATTGATTTCAGTTTGAGCAGTATGTTTTCATAGTCATTATGATTTGATTTAGTAACCAGGCGGGACGTGTATGTTAAATAAAAAATATATATATAGTTATTTTTTTTAAATAAACGTCCGCTACTTATGCCGTGACACGTGCATCACACGGCGATTTTCAAAAAGGGGTGTTGCATATTTCCTTATCCAGATATTTGGACGATTTTACTATGATGCGCACTATATTTAAGTTATAGTTTTGATGTATATTATGCTGGTTTTCGTATTGGGTTTTGATATTTTGTCTTCACCATAACTCCGATGATTGCGTTAAGCTTGACGGAGTTGATTTTAGTTATATATTGACGATTTCGGAGCCCCGACGACTTGAGCGTTTTGCTCGATATTTTAGTATTTGGAGGGGGAGTTTTAATTTAAATTCGAGGACCGAATTTCTTTAAAGCGGGGAAGATTGTAACGTTTTAAAAATAATTAAATAAATAATTAAATGAATAAAATTGTTTAAGTGAATTTTATGATTTTCGGCAAAGTAAAATGTATTTTTCGTAAAACCTAACCGTGATTGTTTTTCATTATAATTTCAAAAATACCTATTTTAATTATGTAATTACTAGTAAATGGTGTTTATTTAGCCACTTATAAATTTTTAGTTTAATTAAATATTTTTCCTAAACTAATTATTTTAAATATTAACATAAGCTTTATTTTTACACTAAATTAGTGTAAATTACAAATTTGAATGGTTTTAATTTGTAAAAGTGAGCCATGACATATTATAATTTAGTGAGTATCATGTAAAATTCATTTGCAAATTTTTCCAATTTTCTAGAGTTTTCTTGAGTTGCTATAGTAAAGAATTAAAAGAAAATTTAATAAAAGCATGAAAAGACATAATGATATGATATTTTGGTGGAACTTTCTACATCTTTCTTCACTTTTCTCATTCTCCACCCCCTTCTCCTAATTGTGGCCGGCCTCAACAACCCCATGGCAGCCCCCCCATTTCCCACTTCATTTTTATTCAAAATTCATCAAAAATACTTCAAAAATTCAATTAAAATTCCACAAAATCATATTTATTTCATACCCTTTATTCCTTGCTCATTTTTACATGGATTTTGGAGATGGAAAGCATGCATTTTTGAGGCTCATTTTCATGTTTGGACTTGAGGTTGTGAAGGTATAAATCTATCTCTTTTGTTTTATTTCCATTAGATATTTCTTTTAAAGCATAAATAGTTTTATTAGATTAATTCTATGTTCAATTTTTAAAATTTAAGTTAGGGTTTGTAAATTCAAGTTATGATTTTTATTAATTAATTAGGGTTATAATAACTAGTCTACCATTTTTAGAAGTGGAAAAAATCTTGCATGGTTATTATATAATAATTTGTGTATTCAAATTGATTTAATAATGTTATTTAGCTAACTAGTTTTTAGAAAATGTATTTGTGGATAAAATAAAATTCCAATTAAGGTTGTTATCATTATATTGTAGTTTTAGTGAGAATCTTAGCATGTTAATGGAAAGAAAAACTTAGTTTGATCACTAGTTTCTTGTGATAATTGGAAAAATACTAATAAAAGGCTATTTTTGTAAACTAGATTTTGGGAAATTCCTAAATAAATGAGATTAAAAATATAATTATGGTTTCATCATATCATTATCATCATGAATTGTAGTTTAGTACATTAATTCATGCAATATCATGTTTTGTGGTGGAATTGTGGTATTTTGCTTGAAAAATGTTGAAAATTGTTAAAGGTTGCAAACTAGAAATTTCAAATTAATACAAATTTGTGTAATAAAAATGTAGTAATGGTTTGTATAGTCTAGTTATGCTATTTAATGAGTTTTATAACCATTGGTTTCATCTAAATGTCAAGTTTTGATGAAAAACGGTAAATTGTCATTTTCGGTTTTTACGAAATTGGACGGTTTGATGGATTTTAGGGTTTCGATGGATTTAATCATATTTTATAATATAAGTAATGTGTTTTAAAACTACGAGTTATTTGTTGATGTTTATCTCGATCCATCGGAGTTTGTACGCCGATATCGAGCGAAATTTGGTTCTTTTGCGTGGACGGGACATAGGTTTTAACCTATGCTTGTTCCTTGCGTCGTTTTGATTTTTGTATGTGATTCAGTTTACGATGCTATTTATATGTTTGCGTTTAGGTACCCCTCACGTGGACTGCGGGCGATGAAGAGGAGGATGGCGACACCGTCTTCGGCAGACATGGACCAGGTGAGTAGATGTATATCTACGGGGGGAAGTCGGGTGGATGGCGTTTAGCACCCCCACAACGTAGAATAGGAATAGTACTTATTGACATTAGGAAACCAGATGTGACCCTAGATTCTTAATGAGTAGGACCCTAGTAATGACCCTAGGCTGGACTAGACTGATTTAGGAAAACCATACCAGAAGATGAATACCTTGGAAGAGGTTCGTAGGTTTCAGGTAGAAACACACACACGCACACACTGAAACTCGACATGGTGTATACGTGCATGTGTATATATATATAGGACGAGGTATAGGTATATATATATACAACACGTATATAGGATACATTGATGTGATATGATATCCGAGGTATGATGAAATAGTGTAACTGGGCTTGATGCCGTGATTCTTGGCTACACAGTCGTATTAAGTGTTAGCGGATCATTAGAGAATGAGATAATGAACATGTATACTTAAATTATAATGGGTGGTGATGATATTGAGGTACATGGGACTCTAAAATAGTATCCGGACTGTAACTTGTGATTGATCACGATATGGGATATGTATGACTTGATTACGACATCATATAGGTGTGACCTGATGTCGATATCATAGAGGTGTGACTTGAGGACGATATGATACATATGACATGATATTTCTGAGGATAAACTAATGATGCTTATTATGATGGCAATGATATATGACTGATGTATGCGATCACGGTTTAGCACCTTGATCATGAGATGTGTTGATGATGACATTATACTAATGATAAGACACCTAGGAGATACTTGACCCGTACCCTGATATTGGGATGCCGTACGATGGATTTTACCGTACGAGGCATAAATATGATGATTGATCCGCACTCTTGATTCGAGGAAGCCGTACTACGTACGTGACGCTATTGAGGCCGGATCGCCGACTATTAGAGATATTGATTCAGACCTTAGGTAGACTCTTGTTTCTTATTGACTAGTTTCTTAGGTTTTGTTCCTTAGGAGGTTAGATGGACACTAGGTTAGGTTCGAGTCATATAGTGGTAGTGGTAATGGTATATCATGAGTAGATAACACACATCCGTCTTTACTTTCACACTGGAATCATAATGACGCATGTTCTTACATATGTTGCAATAATCAGTATAAACCTTACCTGTTAGGACACTAGCACCATTACCGATGATGCGCATATTCCACGCACATTTATTTGCCGGCTCACACACATCATCATCGGTAATTGCTATGTCACGTACACTTTAGATTATATTATCTTTTATTGATAGAATCAGTTAACAACTTGACCGATATAATATTGTGATTACTCTCTGATGTTAGTATAGACATGATAATTATTACTTAAACATTCATGCATTCATGTTTTCATGTTATCATGCAGTATTATGGGCATATGCCGACACTTATCATATACTTACTCATGATTTTGAGATTTGGGTTTCTATGAGATTTCTGGATTTTTGGGGAAAACCGCAAGAATATATAAAAAACTTCTCTCTCTCTCCTCCTCTCTTTTTAAAATAAGATGCGGTTTTCTCGTGATGTATGTGTCGTCCACCATGAGATTTCATGTTTTCTGTTGGATTTCGAGACCCGATTCGAGGAGTGGATGAACCGTCTCGGGTACATGGTGGGCCCGGTATGGTACCCCGGGGCAAGAAGATCGAGTTGTAGACGATGAGCCTGGCAGGGGAAGGCTACCTACCGGTGATGTCTGGCACGGCGGATATCCGGAGGATACCGACCGTTGTCGTGAGATTTAGTGATATGGGCCGATCCGGACTGACGGAGCCCGAGGTATTGAGACTATGAGACTTTGAGATTTACATGTTTGTGTCGATACTTGACACGGATTTCCATGGATTTCATTATTGAGATTTCAGGTTCCTATACACATTTTACTATGATAACAGTTAAAGATTTCTTATACAGATATATCTGGATTTCAGGATTGATTGTTTTATATTCATGGTGCATGCATATCCATTCATATGACATAGTACTATATGAGGCACTGACACGAGCACGGAGTATCTGCACTTACACGTAGTATTACCCTGCTATTACTAGATGATTGGGACTTAGTAGTGTATTATTATGACCTAGGATAACGTCGTGCATTCGATTTCTTTTTGTAGATGTCTTCTACTCACGAGTTGGCAACTCACTCCCGTTGTGCCAAATTTTATTACAGGTTCGATGTACAGGTTTCCCTGGCAGCTTGCTGGCACATCTATTCTTTCAGGGTGATTTGCACGGTAGGTTGGTTCACTTGTATCCGAACCACCATTGTACTTTTATTCTTTCATTTGTATCTAGTAAGCTCCATCAACCATACTTGTATTACGTGATAAGTTTATTGGACCAGTCATTTATTTTGACCTTAGAGTCGCGCATGTATTATTCTGATTTGGTGGTTTTGTTTTCTTTGAGTTTTGAGCCTCGCCCTTTGGCGTTGTATATTATTGTGGTTGTTTCCGCCTGTTGGCGTTGATGCTAGCTCCCATTTGGGGATGCTTTTTATTGTTTATGTATATTATACTGTTGTACCCATTTGGGGGCCAGTTTTTATAGAGGAGATTCTGCCGAAATTTTTGAGAAAATTTGCTGATGCTTTTAAACTTGTTTTCTTTTTCTTCTTCTTCTTTTATGGTTTAGATTTCTGGGCTTCGGCTTACTTAGGTTACGTGGTGTCTCTTGACGCTTCGTAATCTAAGTGCCGGTCACGTTCCGTACTTTCGGGTCGTGACATGCTCTGTCTGCTTCTGCTACTGTTGTGCTTGCTTCTGCTGCTGCTGTGCTTGTGGGTGTGTGAGTGTGAGAGTGAGAGGTTGAGAGAAATGAGCACAAGAATGAGAGGAAAATGATTACTCCCAATGTCAACCCCTCTTTTCTCTCTCATCATTAAATGCAAGCATGGGCTTTACCATGATGCATTCTCTCTCTCTCTCATTCTCTCAAGTCAACACCCCAAAACAAAATTCAAATTAAAACAACCATCAATTAACTAAATAGACTTAATTAAAACCCAAAAGACTTAATCCCCATTATTAAACCCACCATGGTTGCTAATCATGGTATGCACATGTGTGTGCAAGCCTAGGAAAATTCTAGAAAAATATTTATTAAATTTGGAAAAATATTTGAAACTCAATTTGGTAAACTATTTATTAAAAACCCATTATTTAAATATAATTAGCCACTAAACACATCCTAAGGTGTTACATGATACTTGTCCTTCGGTCTTGAACTATCATCCCAAGCTCCTAGAGGCTCCTTGATCAAGCTTGATCTCCGGTCTCCCTCCATCGATGAGGATCCACCTGGGAGTCTATGAATCGAGCACCAACCTCATAACCGAGGTTACTAAGGTATCTAGTTTGCTAAATTAGATAGCCTAGGAGATGTAGAATATAATAATGGGTTAAGTTGTCTCTAATCACCCAATGTTTCTCAACACATGAGACATAATGGGCGGAGGTAGAAGATGAAGTATGAGGATGAGAGTGTAGCAACTCAAGAAGAGAAAAATGGATAAGCATTGTGAGAAAAATATCAAGCATCAAGTGAAGAAAATTCTCACACCACAAACTAAATCAAGCATGCCTAAATAGTGCCACCATGAGTCACCCCATGAGTCATCCCATAAGTCACTACAAAGCCATGCTTCATTTAAAGCCAAACAATGACTCATCCTCCACCTCATTATCCATTTAAATAAATGGTTAAAACAATATTGAGGTGGAATCTTCTAGGAGTAACTTGTAATGAAATTACAAGAATACCCCTCATCTGTATATACTAACCGGTATCCGTATTTCGACAAAATACGAATACAATGAGACGAAAATAATCCAACTAGTTTCTGGCTTAAACCAAAGCCATTAGTATTTTCCATCCGAATCATGATACATGCATAAGTGCACGTATATGATCGAACCCTGCCGTAAAACCATACGGCCTCTATATCGTTTCGCCCGAAGTAGGTAAACCCTCTGTGTGGGACTCTAAAAACTCGTCAATACGCTGGTAGTGGGTTTAACCACAAGCTCGTCAGCGGCACTAGCTGTACATAACTGCTACCCAGGTATTGAGCGAAAGGGAGGCCGACGAGCAAACACATCCTGAACCCCTACTGAGCCTGACAGTGACAATATCCGTACAGTTCGGTCCATTCGTATATGAGTATTGCATATCGTGTTTATGGGGTAGATAAAGTCAGGCCCCTAATAACGCGACATTTAGTGTCGGTATGAAACCCATCACCACCTGAGAAACTATTGATCCTAAATCAGTAATTCTCGACTACCCCGGCCGAAAATTTCTAGTGATGACCACTCGTGCAAAACGCGACATCAACCTCCAATACCGGGAGAGACGAATCCCCGACGATCCGCTCACTGCCTCCATTTGGTTCGGGACAGTACCTAACTAAAACCTGTTTGCACGAATCCTTTGATCCTTGGTAGGGTAGTAATCAAAACACAGTGGGAACTCACACAAGAAAAATGACGATCTTAGGTCGACAGACTAACCTGTACATATGTCACCTGGGAACTGCTATCTGACAATAGCTATAATACCAACTAGTATGTTCCCGGCGAGTCCGTCCAGTGTACTCATTACCCAATGAGCACCTGTATGCTATCTTAAGTGAACAAACTAATACCAATGTCTTGTAAGACCTGGCCACCGCCCCTCATCGGGGTCTCAATCAGTATACACTAGTCTACTCTGGAATATCAATGTCCAGTCTCGATACTCCCACAACTAGGGACATTTAAGGATGTGCTTATAGACCACCCAGCTCTCACGTATATGATCGCCATCATAATGCTGGTAGTCAAGCAAGAATCCTATGGTCTCTATCAACATGTAATAGGGATCTGTAATGGCACCTAATACTGTACATGATGACAAAGACAAACCAGATAGCATACTATCATCTAGAGTAAGACTGTTCTATCCGTATAGGTCCTCCCTCAATCATCATAATCACGTGCCTGCGATTACAATAATTGCTTTGAGGGTACTATAGCTAACAATGTAACGGTTTATGCGTTATGAATCAGAATACAATTCTTAATATACAAAACACACACAAGTGGAAAAGTTCAGAAATGAACGAATCCTTCTTGTGGCATTGTAGACTAGGTTATATCAATGCATCACGAATAGCTAAGTAACATAAGGATGGATATTTGAATCCATTCAAATTTACATCTAATGAAACTTTCCAGTCATGTCTCAAAGGAATGATGACCAAAACTCCGTTTACTGGACACGGCGAAAGAGTTACTGAACTCTTTAGACTGATACATAGTGATGTATGCGGTCCCATGTCTACACATGCCAGGAATGGTTCCTCGTACTTTATCACATTCACCGATGATCTCTCAAGATTCGGACATGTGTTCCTATTGAAACATAAGTCTGAAGATTTTGAGAAATTCAAGGAATACAAGTACGAAGTAGAGAACCAAACGGATTAAAGTATTAAAATCCTACGATTTGATCGGGGAGGAGAATACTTGAGCACGGAATTCCATGACTATTTAAAACAGAATGGGATTCTCTCTCAGCTTACTCCTCCGTATACACCACAGTACGACAGTGTATCGGAGTGGAGGAATCGCACCCTATTAGATATGGTGCACTCTATGATGAGTACTGCTGAGTTACCTATTTCCTTTTAGGGTTATGCACTGGAGACAGCTGCAGACCTATTGAATATGGTTCCCACCAAATCTGTGCCAACCACTCCATATAAGATATGGAAAGGAAAGAGACCATGTCTTAATTATGTTAAGATATGGGGTTGTCCGGCATATATAAAGACACAAAATCCGGACAAGCTCGAGGCAAGTTCAGTTCTGTGCAAGTTTGTTGGATATCCCAAACATTCGCGAGGGTATCTTCTACCACACTGAGAAACAAAAGGTGTTTGTTTCTCGACATGCCACATTTTTAGAAAAGGAATTTCTTACAAAAGAAATTAGTGGTCATGAGGTAGAACTGGAAGAAGTTCCTGCTATACAAACTATGATTGATGATTTGGTCGAACCAGAGGATTCGATAGTTCCCAACGAACCTCAGCTACTCCGCCGATCTAGTAGGGTTCATTATCCATCTGAGAGATACTATGGTTCTCTCGTTGACGGTGGGAGCGAAGATTGCATCATGGAAAATGATGACCCAACTAGTTTCGAGCAGGCCATCACAAGTGGGGACTCTGTGAAATAGCTGGATACTATGCGATCTGAGTTGGAATTCATGTACACCAACAAAGTATGGACTTTGGAAGTTGCTCCTGAAGGGGTAAAACTCATTGGGAGCAAATGAATCTTTAAGAAGAAACTTGGTGTAGATGGAAAAGTTGAGACTTTCAAAGATAGACTTGTAGCAAAAGGTTTTAGTCAACGACCAGGTGTGGATTATGATGAAACCTTTTCTCATTGGCTATGCTTAAGTCCATCCAGATCCTACTTGCCATTGCTACATACCATGAATACAAAATCTGGCAGATGGACGTCAAGACCGCTTTTCTAAATGGTTATTTAGAAAAGAGCGTGTACATGACAAAGCCAGAGGGCTTCGTAGACAGTAGGAGCAGCGGAAAGGTGTACAAGCTGCTTAAATCAATCTACGGGTTAAAGAAGCCATCGCGAAGTTGGAACATCTATTTTGATGTAGCGGTCAAAGAGTTTGATTTCATCAAAAACGTAGATGAACCTTGTATATACAAGAAGGTTGTAGAGAGTAAGATTGTCTTCTTCGTATTGTACGTGGATGACATACTCTTGATAGAAAATGATGTTCCTATGCTACACTCGGTCAGGCTCTTCTTATCACAAACATTCTCCATGAATGATCTGGGTGATTCCTCCTACATCTTGAGGATTAAGATCTATAGAGATAAATCTAAGCGGATGTTGGGATTGTCCCAATCCAGGTACATTGACACCATACTAAAGAGCCTTAGTATAGAAGATTCTAAGCATGGTAATTTACCCACTATCTTAGGAATCACTCTCTCCAAAGAGATGTCTCCCAAGACTGATTTGGAGAGGTCTCGCATGCAAGGAATACCCTATGCTTCAGCGGTAGGCTCTATCATGTATGTGATATTGTGTACCAGACCAGATGTAGCTTACTCACTAGGTGTAGTGAGAAGGTATCAATCGGATCCTGGGGAGGATCACTGGACAGCTGTGAAGAACATTCTTAAGTACTTGAGAAGGACTAAAGAAATGTTCTTGGTGTATGGTAACGGTGAACTCTAGGCGGAGTCCCTTACCGATTCGAGCTTCTAGAGTGATAAGGATGATAGTAAGTCGGTCTCGGGCTTTGTCTTCACCCTCAATGGAGGGGCGGTATGTTGGAAGAGTTCCAAGCAAGATACTGTGGCAGACTCGACGTTGGAGGCTGAATACATCACTGCCAACGATGCCGCCAAAGAGGCTGTCTGGATGAAGAAGTTCATAACTGAACTTAGTGCGGTTCAATCCATTGAGTATCCAATACCTTTGTAGTGTTATAACAATAGAGCAGTGGCTTTGGCCAAGGAACCCCGGTCCCATCAGCGATCCAGACATATTCTGAGACGGTATAACCTGATCCGGGAGATAGTTGATCACCGGGAGATCGAGGTCAGGAGAGTTGACATGAAGAATAACACGGCGGATCCACTCATGAAGGTCACCCCAGATACAATTTGAGCGACTTTTCAGGATGTTTGGTATGAGATACTACAAAAACTGTCCTTAGTGTAAGTGGGAGATTGTTAGTTATATGTATGTCCTAGAGGCCATTATTATACATGATTGTATATTATAGTGGATGCTTGGACTTATATAGAGAGGACTTTTTTGCTCGACATGATAGTATGCTATCTGGTTATTCTTTACTTAACATATACACTTGTATCTTTATACTGTCTCTCTGTTACATGTTAATAAAGCCTTTAAGATATGGACTTGACTACCAGGACTATGATGGAGATCATACTAGTGGGACCAGGGTAGTCCATAAGTACATCCTTTAATTATTCCTAGTCGAGGGAGTATCGAGATAAGGCATCGGTACTCCAGAGTAGACTAGTGTGTACGTTTCTTGACCCTGTATGGGGCGATGGTTGATCCCACAGCTATTGGTGTTTGACATCAAAGATTGTACATAGGTACTCATTGGAGAATGGGTACACCGAACAGGACTCACCGAGAACTCTTAGATGGTATTATACCTGACGTCAGATAGCAGTTCTCTGGTGACACTGGTACAGGTTAGTCTGTAGACCCGAGATCGTCATTGAGTCTTGTGTGATTCCTACTGTGCTTTGATTTCCTCCTTACCACGCTTATGAGGATTCGTGCAAACAGGTGAATTTTGGGTACAGTCCCGAGTCACATGGAGGCAATGAGCGATAGGAGGGGTTTCGTCTCTCCCGGTATTGGGGTTGATGTTGCGCTATACTCGATTGGCTATAACAGGATGTCCCTGGCCAGGGCTGATGATGAGATTTACTGGTAAGTGTTATCAGTAGTTTCTCGACCTGTTTTGAGCCTCACATCGACATGACTTATTAAGTTATTGGGGTCTGACGTTTACCACCCCCAAACTCGATATGCGACAAATCAGACGAAGAGACCAGACTGTACGGTAGTGTTACTTACTAGATTCATGGGAGTTTGGACAAGCTTGCTTGTTGATCTTCTAATCACTCAATACATGGGTAGCCGTTATGTCCAGCTAGTACCGCTGACGGCTTGTGGATGACTGATATGATCATTACCTACTGCTGGCGTATTGACGAGTCTTTAGAGTCCTACACAGAGGTTTCCTGGCTCATGCGAAATGAAGTAGGGAACATATATGATATGTGCGGGACCAAGATTAATACGTGTATGTGATACCGTATTCTAATCTCGATATATATGATATCGGTCGGTTATATGAGATATAGCCGGGTTATTGAATCAAGTGTTGATTCGATAAATTGATGTACATGATATTAGTCGGTTATATATGATATAGCCGGATTATTAAATCAAGTGTTAATTTAATAATTTAATATATAATTATATATTTGATATATTAATATATATTAACTAATATTTGCTCACTTAAGAATTTCTTTTCTACAAATACATTTAAATATATATGAGATATATATTAATGTATTTATTTTTTGTGTCATGCTAAATGATACATTGGACATGGGTGTATGAGACTCATACCAAACTAAAGATAATTTGGGTGACTAATTATTAAGGGAAAATCAAAATTTGGTGGAAAACGGCATGGCTTAAGATACTTGTGGAAGCATGTAGAAGCCTTAACTTAGTCCACTAATTTTGTTTTACTCTAAATATTTATTAACCCAACCGTTAGTTTTAGCCATGGTTAAGTCTCTACAAATATCATTTTAAGATATTTTCTCACTATGGTTCACTACTTTATCTTCTTCTTCATCTCATTTTAGCTCTCTAGCTTTTCTTGAGTGAAGAAAGATAAAGAGAAAAATAATTCTAAAGTGACCAAAATTCCTACTTCACCAATCTATAAAAAACTATCCATTTAGTATAGCTTGTTTCTCACTAATTCCAAAATTAGTGAAGAGCTAGCTTGAATTAGAGATTTCTCAAGATAGATTATCTTCAGCCTCAAAGATTTTTGAGCAAGCTCGTTCGTTTCGCCTAGTAGAGCCAAAGGAGAATCCGGGAGACCACTACTTGGAGCTAAGGCACTACTACACGAAACTTTAGAAGTGAAGGACCGGTCTACAATGGTTGTATTCCTTGTTCGCTTACTGTAAAGCTTATTACTTGCTTATAAAACCCTAATTATATAGTTCGATTCTAGGTTAGTATTTTTTAGCACACTAGATTTTTTAAAATTTTATACTCGATGCATCTTGAAACCTAGTAGTCGTGCTAAGGAATACCAATACTGTGTACAATCTTTGATGTCAAATATCAATAGTTATGGGATCAACTATCGCCCCCGTACAGGATCAAGAAATGTACACACTAGTCTACTCTGGAATATCGATACCCTATCTCGATATTCACTCGACTAGGAACTATTAAAGGATTTGCTTGTGGACTACCCAGGTCCCAGTAGTATGATCCGCATCATAGTCCTGGTAGTCAAGCATACATCCTAAGGGCTTTATAAACATGTATCAGAGAGACGGTATAATAATACAAAGTGTACATGTTAAGATAAAGAGTAACCAGATAGCATACTATCATGTCGAGCAAGAAAATCCTCTATATATATATGTCCAAGCATCCACTATAATATACAATAATGGCCTATACGACATACATATTCCTAACAATCTCCCACTTGCAATAAGGCCAGTTTTTGTAGTATCTCAAACCCAACATCCTAAATAGTCTCTCGAATTGTGTCTGGGGGAGGGCCTTCGTGAGTAGATCCGCTGTGTTATCCTTCGTGTCAACTCTCCTGACAATGATCTCCCATCGATCAACTATCTCACGGATTAGGTGATACCGCATAAGAATATGACTGGATCGATGATGGGACCGGGGTTCCTTGGCCAAAGCCAAAGCTCTATTGTTATCACAATACATAGGTATTGGATGCTCAATCGATAGAACCACACCAAGTTCAGCTATGAACTTCTTCATCCAGGCGGCCTCTTTGCCAGTATCGTTGCCAGCGATGTATTCAGTCTCCATCGTTGAGTCCGCTACGGTATCTTGCTTGGAACTCTTCCAACATACCGCCCCTCCATTGACAGTAAAGACAAAACCCGAAACCGACTTACCGTCGTCCTTATCACTCTGTAAGATCGAATCGGTAAAGGACTCCACCTAGAGTTCACCGTTACCATACACCAAGAATATTTCATTAGTCCTTCTCTAGTACTTAAGAATGTTCTTCACAGCTGTCCAGTGTTGTTCCGTAGGATCTGATTGATACCTACTCACTACTCTTAGTGAGTAAGCTGTATCTGGTCTGGTACATAACATCGCATACATGATAGACCCGACTTCAAAAGCATAGGGTATCCCTTGCATGCGAGCTCTCTCCAAATCAGTCTTGGGAGACATCTCTTTGGAGAAAGTGATTCCTGAACAAGCGGGTAAATTATCGCGCTTAGAATCTTCCTTACTAAATCTCTTTAGTACGGTGTCTATGTACCTGGATTGGAACAATCCTAATATCCTTTTAGATTTATCTCTATAGATCTTAATCCCCAGGAAGTAGGAGGCATCACCAAGATCTTTCGTGGAGAACTTGTGTGATAAGAAGAGCTTGACCGAGTGTAACATAGGAACATCGTTTTCCTATCAAGAGTGTGCCATCCACATACAATACGAGGAAGACAACCTTACTTTCTACAACCTTCTTGTATATATAAGGTTCATCTACGCATTTGACAAAGTCAAACTCTTTGGTAGCTTCATCAAAACACATGTTCTAGCTCCGCGATGCCTGCTTTAATCCGTAGATTGATTTAAGCAGCTTGCATATACTTCCGCTGCTCCAACTTTCTACGAAGCCCTATGGCTGTGTCATGTACATGCTCTCTTCTAAATCACCATTTAGAAAAGCGATCTTGACGTCCATCTGCCAGATTTCATAGTCATGGTATGCAGCAATGGCAAGTAGGATCCTAATGGACTTACGCATTGTGATTGGAGAAAAGGTTTCATCATAGTCGACACCTGGTCGTTGATGAAAACTTTTTGCTACTAGTCTAGCTTTGAAATTCTCAACATTTCCTTCTACACTAATCTTCTTTTTGAAGATACACTTGCTCCCGATGGGTTTTACCTCTTCAGGAGCAACTTTCAAAGTCCATACTTTGTTGGTGTACATGGATTCCATCTCAGATTGTATAACATCCAGCCATTTCACAGAGTTTCCACTTGTGATAGACTTCTCGAAACTAGTTGGATCATCATCTTCCATGATGCAATCCTCGCTCCCACCCTCTATGAGAAAACCGTAGAATCTCTCAGGTGGATGAGGAACCCTACTAGATCTGCGGAGTGGCTGGGGTTCGTTGGGTACTATTGGATCCTCCGGTTCCACCAAATTGTCAGTTATAGTTTGTGTAGATAGAACTTCTTCCAGTTCTACCTAATTACCACTAATTTCTTTTATGAGAAATTCCTTTTCTAAAAAGGTGGCATATTGAGAAAAAACACTTTTCATTGCTCAGTGTGGTAGAAAATATATCCATATGAATCCTTTGGATATCCCATAAACTTGCACATAAAAGACCTTGCCTCGAGCTTGTCCGGATTTTTCTTTTTAATATAGGCCGAACAACCCAATATCTTAACTCGTTTAAGAGATTGTTTCTTCCCATACTATATCTCATATGGAGTGGTAGGCACGGATTTGGTCGAAATCCTATTCAATAGGTATGCAGCTGTCTCAAGTGCATAACCCCAAAAAGAAATAGGTAACTCAGCAGTACTCATCATAGAGCGCACCATATCTAATAGGATGCGATTCCTCCGCTCCGATACACCGTTGTGCTGTGGTGTATACGGAGGAGTAAGCTGAGAAAGAATCCTATTCTCCTTTAACTAGTCCTAGAATTCCATGCTCAAGTATTCTCCTCCCCGATCAGATCGAAGGATTTTATTACTTTTACCCGTTTGGTTCTCTACTTCGTACTTATATTCCTTGAATTTCTCAAAAGCTTCAAACTTGTATTTCGACAAAAACACATGTCTGAACCTTGAGAGATCATCGATGAATGTAATGAAGTAAGAGGAACCATTCCTGGCATGTGTAGACAGAGGACCACATACATTATTATGTATCAGGCCCAAGAGTTCAGTAGCTCTTTCTCCGTGTCCAGTAAATGGAGTTTTGGTCATCTTGCTTTTGCGACATGACTTGCAAGATTCATAAGATGTAAAATCGAACGGATTCAAATAACCATCTTTATGCAACTTAGCTACTCTTGTCGCATTGATATGACCTAGTCTACACTGCCACAAGAAGGCTTCGTTCATTTCTGAACTTTTCCTCTTGTGTGTGTTCTGTATATTTAGAACTGTGGTTTGATTCAGAATGTATATACCATTACACAACATACCAAACTCAATCAACACTTAATTTTGGAAAATGTTCATAAAATTATCCTCTAATGCAAAGTTATATCCTTCTTTATGTAATAAGGAAACTGAGATAATATTGCACATCATGTTTGGTACGTAGTAATAGTCGTTCAGAACCAATGTATTACCACTTGGTAATATAAGGTTTTATTTGCCAACTACTTTGGCTGCAACAATTGCACCATTCCCTACTTTTAGAGACATATCACTCTTTCCCAGTTCTCTACCTCTCCTTAGCCCATGCAAATTACATACATGGGATCCTGATCCGCTATCTAACACCCAGGAAGTAGAGCAAACTGAGAAACAGTTCTCGGTAATGAACACACCCGAAAATGATGCATCAGCATGCTCTTTCTTCGTCTTGGTGGCATCGAAATCTGGGTAGTACTCTATTCCTTGCTCGGACTTATGACAGTCATAACATAGAGCGGGACCAACGTTCCCCGGCCCTGTATAAAAGGCGGGTTCGATTAATATATCAATATTATTATCTTGATTAAGGTGTGTCATTGGTCGCTGCCTAGAGAGAGAGAGAGAGAGAAGGAAACACTTTAGTGTGCGCTCTTGCAAAATTAAATTGGTTATTATCTTATCTAATCAGGATGTCTCCCACTGTTTTTATCAAATCTTCCTTCAAACCCTAAAAAGTAAGATTAGCCGGGATTAATTACACCCTACAAGTTCGCCAATCGTTCTGCCAGGCAGGTATTGGTACTCCGAGGGAGTCTCCCTAAGCCTTCGCATGGAACTAATTAAATAAGCTCGTTTCCGGAGGGGAATAACTTTGTTAACACCTTTCTTAGACATCTACTTGATCAGCTAATTGTAAAGTGGAAAATTCTCCCAGGAGTAACTCTTACTCGTAGTGGGTATCAGGATCCAACTATCTCATAGAAGGTATGCAATCTCATTGCAAATTTCAACTCCTGAAATTCCCAATAATTGTTTTTACCCCTAGTGAATTATGAACTTAACTATGGTAAACAAATCATAAGCGCTAGCTAAGTTCAACCCATCATTTTGTGATTGAATTAAACACACCCATATGATCCATAACTATGGTCAACAAAGTCGTACGAATGTTCTAATCAATCGCATCATATGCTTTATAGGAAGACCTCACTTAGCTACCATAAACTAGGCCTTAACTATGGTCAACAAACATAGCATGAATACTATGTACTCTACTTTCTAAAATTACGGAGGGCTACGAATGGTTTTGATGAAAACGTTTAACGTAATGAACTTGATATCATTGTAGAATCATGTGATTTGGAGTATTTTAAGCTCCGTTTTAAAAATCGAATATTTTTGTACCCTTTTCCAGTTTTGCTAAAGAGGTCACTCCCGGCGAAGGGATCTCGGCTCCTTCCTCCTCAAATGAGGTGCTGGATATCCATCAAAGAATACCACTATGCAAAACAAGAACTAAAGCAGCGGGCAAAACAAATCGAGTGGGTTGCAGCATTTGCTACTTTCGCTAAAGAGGTCACGATGAAGGGATCTCGGCTCTTTCCTCGTCTAATGAGGTGTTGGATATTCATCAAGGAATACCACTATGCAAACCAAGAACTAGAGCTACCTTTTTGAAAATTTTGATTCTACAACATCTTTAGGTTTCTTATCTTTTCATTAATCTCATTAACGAAATCCCATCATTTAATATTTCCTAAATATTATAGAAAAGAAACGAAAATAGAACATACGCTTATGCCATCCGCATTCGCCACAGGGCCCCGTCATGCACCGTTAGGTTACTTAAATAACGGCAGAGCAGGGGCTGGACTAGCGCTGGTGAAAAACATAAGCAACGTTTATTATATATAATATATATAATATAATATTCGTCTCACGCAGTTATATGATCACATCACAGAACCAAGCAGCAGAAATCAACATATGAAATATTGGATATACTAGGAGGTTCGTGTTTTAAATTTAGCCAGTAATGAAACACACGGATTCCACGGTCATGATGAATAGCCAAACCCACATCCTTAGACCGCTACGAGAGCGGCACGTAACCCTACCAATTCTAGAGTTAGGAGACCCGGTCTCAACTCCTTGAGATGGTCTCCCACTGGACTCTAGAACCCGGTTACTTGTGCTCCCCGTCTTGGGTCTATCCTAATACGGAAAAGTAAATAATATACATCAATGGTGATATCATCCTTAATTCGAAAGTGTCCTAATAAAACAATATTACATACAAATTTTACATGACTGAAATTGAAAAACTCTCATCTCACATAAAACCCCCGGCTATTCAATCATGACGATCCAATATTATATATCACCGCAACACATCACATCATATATCATCAACGTAAGTAAATATGCGTATCCCGAATGCCGTTGACATATAGCAACAAGATTAGGGATACCCCACATATTACACTTACGGCCGTAGAAAAGAAATAAAAACTACAATAATTAGAATCCGCATATCCTTAGACATCATAAACCCGGAATATCTCATATTCCGGATTTCATGCCTAACCCTATAAACCTTGTATTTTAGCCTCAAATTGAAAATGCTTTTCAATTACTTAGTCGAGGAATTCAACAAGATTCCCAACTACCTGATCGAATGCTTGTAGGAAAATTTAGTAGATGGCTGAATCCCCGATGCCGTCGACGAAATGCACTAAGGCGGAACACCGTGGCCGTGAGCACTCGAGTGGATGCTTTTGGCAACAGGGTTCTCCTAAAGTCACTTGGTTGGGGTTATGGGGCATGGCAGTCTACTAGAGTTCCCCGGCGAGTGTTCGCGTACAATACGCGATTGCGACGGAGTTTTGATTCGAATCAAAACACTGTGGCAACCGATTAACCAAGACTAAAACACTAGATTTACAATATACTAACTAGTTTTCACAAAACTAATTATTCTGTATTCTAAATATTGTATCACATATTATCAAAATCCAAACGACGTTAAACATTTCGATCGATTTATCAAACACCCACAAATTCCAGATACCTCAACAACTTGAGAATCATTAAAAGCACCCAGAAAGTGCCAAATATAACCATGGAGTAGCATAAGAAACTAGATCCCAAAACACCACAAAACTGCGGCGGAACCGCGGCCAAACTAGGGTTTGGCCACGGTTTCGCAGCGCGTTTAGGGAATTAGGGCTGCAAATTTCTTGGGGCTTCATACAATACCCTGCATGATTTTCTGCATATTTTTAATCACAAAAATTTCAACCATTGAAAAATCGACAGAAACTTAAGAAATTCAGGTTTCGAAAAATCGATCGAACACTTTAACACCATAAAGACCTTCCCTAATATTATAGCTTGGTTCTGATACTATGAAAGTGTACCCTAGCACCGCAACGAGGTTAAAACAGGCATCAAGAATGCAATTTTTAAAAATTTCGGATGCTAAGGAATACTAAACAAGATCTAACTAGATTATTAGGGTTTTACATGATGATATAAAAAGAATTGCTCTGAAGGAAAAGGAATACAACCTTTGTATACTTTGTCCTTCTTTTCAAATACTCCGGGTAGTAGTCCATGTGACTCCACTAGGTTCCACTTGAAGTTAGATTAAGCTTCCTCCATGATCTTCGTGCCGAAGATGATCCACCTGAAACCCCTCTAATCCAAGCTACCTCTTCACTAAACTATCTTCAGTGAAGGCAACACACTACACTTAAGTGCTAATCAAGTGTAGGATGGTGAAGTAGGGGTGTTTAGCACACTAGGGATTTATTCAAAACCCTATGATTTACATCACATGTGAGGGTTAGGATTTTGAGGTGGAGGTTGAAGAAGATGAAGAGAGCTAAAGAGTGTGAAGGAAAATGAGCTCATAAAAAATAACTCAAGTCAAGAATGGTTCATCAAATGAACTCACTTATTGAAGTATCAATATTTCCCAATAATAAAATGGAACCATACTTAAATAGTAAGTCAAGAGTAATATAATAATCTATGAACCATGCTTCACAACCATACCTCAATTTCCACCTCAATTTTCCATTTTCTTAAAATAGAAAATCTAACCATGCTTCATTTTATATATATATTAATGTATATAAAGAAAATAATTAGTGAGAAATAATATTAGTTAATATATAATTATATCAAATATAAATATATATCATATTATTAAATCAACACTTGATTCAACAATCCGGTTATATCACATATAACCGACTAATCTCATTTATCTGTATATCACATTATCAAATCAACACTTGATTCAATAATCTGATTATATCACATATAACCTAATCGATATCAAATAACCGCCAGATTAGAATACGGTATCACACACACACGTATTTAATCTGGCCCCCTCACATATCAACATATGTGCCCTACTTCGTTTCGCTTGAAATATGAAACCTCTGTGTGGGACTCTAAAGACTCGTCAATATGCCAGCAATAGGTGATGATCACATCAGTCACCCACAAGCTATCAGCGGTACTAGCTGGACGTAACGGCTACCCGGATATTGAGCGATTAGAAGATCAACAAGCAAGCCTATCCAAAATCCCATGAAGCCTATAAGTAACACTTACCGTACAGTTCGGTCTCTTTGTCTGATATGTCGCATATCAAGTCTAGGGGTGGAATCGTCAGACCGCAGTAACTTGATAAGTCATGCTAATGTATTGCTCATAACAGTTCGAGAAACTACTAATAACTCTTACCAGTAAATCACATCATCCCTGGCAAGAGACTTACTGTTATAGTCAATCGAGCATAGCGCAACATCAACTCCCTATACCGGGAGAGACAAAAGCCCTCCTATCGCTCATTGCCTTCATGTTACTTGGGACTGTACCCAAAATCCGGCTGTTTACATGACTCCTTTGAGCCATGGTAGGGAGGAAATCAAAGCACGGTGGTAATCACACAAGACTCTATGACGGGTCTACAGACTAACCTGTACCAGTGTCACCAGAGAACTGCAATCTGACAATAGGTATCGTACCATCTAGGAGTTCTCGGTGAATCCTGTTCGGCATACCCATTCTCTAATGAGCACCTGTGTACAATCTTTGATGCCGAACACCAATAGTTATAGGATCAACCATCGCCCCGGTATAGGGTCAAGAAACATACACACTAGTGTACTCTGGAATATCGATGCCCTGTCTCGATATTCCTTCGACTATAAACTATTAAAGGATGTGCTTATGGACTACCGAGGTCCCAGTAGTATAATCCGCATCATAGTCCTAGTAGTCAAGCATACATCCTAAGGGCTTTATCAACATGTATCAGTGAGACAGTATAATAATACTAAGTGTACATGTTTAGATAAAGAGTAACCAGATAGAATACTATCCCGTCGAGCAAGAAATTCCTCTATATATATGTCCAAGCATCCACTATAATATGCAATAATGGCCTCTAGGGCATACATAATCCTAACAATAGCCTCGGTGAGTGGATCCACTCCAATATTTCTATCTTTATCTCTCTATATCTCAACTTCGTGGAGAAAAAACTATCTCCCGAAATGAGCGATACATGTCTTAGAATTTATCTAGATATCTGATGGGACCCAGTTCATAAATGAACTCCAAATCCAACAAACTTCTTATACCGTATCTTCCATTGAATTTAATCAGTATCCTGCGCCATGCCTTCCTTAGTATCCGCTTGGACCATCTGTCCAACATACTGCCCCTTAAAAGAGGGAAAACTATAAATCTGACAGCCACTCTGTCTTCCAGGTCATCTTGGAAGCCTGAATTGATAACCGTCTCCTAAAGGAGGCTGCCGTTACCATATACCAAGAACAGCCACTTATGTTCATAACTGCTTCCCAATGTTTCTCCAGGATTGGATTAATATATATTCTTATTTCATCAAGTGCAAAAGCAATATCTGGTGTGGTACTTAGCATTTCAAGATTGACTCAATTTCCTAAGCAAGTGATATATCATTCATGCAAATCCCTCTCATCATCAATCTAGAAGACATCTCTTTTGAGAGGGTGACACAATCACCTGCATGTACACCACCAGGCCAGGAGTCGTCCATTCTAAAACACTTTAGAATAGTGTCAAAGTATCCAAATTAGGACACTTCCCAAATCTAAATCTAAAATGATAGATCTAGTGACCAAAATACCTGATATTTTATCCAAATCCTATGTGGAGAAATACCTTGTGACAATCACAGTATAACCGATCATAGTATAGAAAGATCACTTTGTATCAAGAGCATGTTATCCAAATACCAGGACATCACTCCCTACTACCTTCTTACCAGGTCCATCTATTATTCTGATGAAGTCAAACACTATGACTGTCACATTAAAAATACATGATCCATCTCTGCTATACTTGCTTTAGTCTATAAATAGACATAAACTACTTGCCCACCACGCTTCCGCTGCTCCCACTGACTACAACAACTCTCTGGCAGAGTCATATACACGTGCACTTCTAAAGCTAATTTAGAATGACTTTATACTCATCCACCTGCCAGATCTCATAGTCTAGGGCAGCAGTAGTGGCAAGCTTGGGTCATCAAAAAATTCCCTGTTGCCGTCTTTTAAGGAGACCGAAGTACCTCTCAGGTGGCTGAGGTTACCTACCAAATCTGCGGAGTGCCTAATGGATTGTCGAATCCAATTGAATTTTTAGGTTCTACTAAATTTTCGGCAATCATTTGTAGTTCTGGAATCACTTCTAGTTCAACCATATTCCTACTAATATTTTCTGAAAAGAATTCATTTTACTAAAAATGTGACGAGTTAAGAACAATATAACTATTGATCATCCAAATAGTAGAATGTTAACTCTCGTCAATGGCTGGGATAACCCATAAACTGCTGTTACTGAAACGTGCCATAAGTTTATCCAGATTCTGGTTTTAAGTATAAGCTGGACAACTCCATATACCTTAACATCATTAAGATATGAATTCATTCTATATCCAATATAGAAACAAAGACACTAATTTAATTGGAACCAGATTCAAAATACATGTTGCCGTTTCCAGTGCATATAGACAAAATGGAAGAAGGCCGAGCAGCATTACTCATCAAGGAATGCATCCATGTATGAGTAACCTGAAAGAGAAGCAGGTTCTCAAATATCTTACTTATAACGGAATACCTAGCATAAGTATCTACATCTTCGATCATCTTGATGAATCCTGAAACTTGCAACATAAGGTTCTCTAGTTTATTCTTATACTTATAACTTCTCAAAATTTAGATCTTGTATTTTAACGAAATACTGGTTTAAAACTAAAGAAGTCATAAGTAAACAGAATAGAGTATGAGTACCAACCCCTTTGTCCTAATAGACATCGGACAACATACAATACTTTGTATAAGTCCTCTGAGTTCAATAACTCAAACCCTGTGCGTCGTAGGTTGAAAACTGTGTTATGGTTAAGAAGAATTACATTGCTGTTGATTGCACCATACCTAACCATCAACTGATATAGGTAAATGTCATAAACATAATTTCAAAAAGTTATATCTTACTTTATAAATAAACGTACAGATATATCAGTTTGAAATTGGTGCATAACAATAGATATTCAGAACCAAATATTTGTCGTTAGGCAAAACCCATGTGATTTCCTCAAATATCACCAATTACAAAGAATTCAGGTATGTAGAGGATAAATTCACCCAATTCCCAATATTCTATTTCCACTCAGCATCTATAACGTCTTACAGATGTGAAAATCAAGTCTGGTAAATACATACCCTAGAGTCAGAATCTAATTGGGAAAACAGTTTTTCAATTAACACTGCACAGCAAAACTGAAACAAGAAATTGTTTCAAAAGGGTGGCCGGGTATTCCTAGTAATGCCTCTTCCACTATCCAGATTCATGACAATAACCATATATTTTCTTGTCCTCACTCCAATCCCTTTATATGTCTTTACTTCTTACCTTTTGTATACCATACTTAGGCTAATTGGTTTTCTTCCTTCCCTACCTTTTGGCACCAGCCTAAGATTTGGAAGAAAACTATCCAATAAGCGTGTAACATTTCAGAAAAATAAAATATTATTTTTGGGAATTTTTATAATTTATTAATAATTATTACGAATATTTCGATAATGCGGTATAATTAAATACGGATAAAATTGGGAAAATTTTGGAAAATTATAAGAAATACTGAAATGAGGGTGTTTTATGTGATTTATGCAAATTACAAACTTTTATGATTATTTATATTCAATTTTAATGCTAATCGCGATTAGATATCGCTAATCGTGCATTAAGCTAGTTTTGTGCACATTACATGCACCAAGTCATTTTCACACTTGTTACATTTTCCTACATGATATTTTGTTTTGGATGGTGTTGTTTTGAAATTATGAGAAAAGAAAAGAAAACATAACAAAAAAATAGAAAAAGACAAGAAAAGAGTAAACAAATAAGCATGGGGCAAGTTATGAGGCATGTGTAGGGTGTTTTTCGTCACCCTATTGAGATGGGAATACGCGCGCGCTTGTCAGGCGTACTACAGATTCTCCCTGCCTAGGGTAGGCTGAGGTTTAATGATTGTGGGGATCCGAATCTCCGGTAGCCGCGGACTAAGCTGCCGTTAATTACCCCTCGCCTTTGGAGCGAGGGAACCTCCGATTGACGGGTTAAACTGGTCATGCGAACTCAATGTGCAGTGTGCGTATGATGTGTTTTGAAAGGGGATTTTGGATATATCGGGGCTCGGCAGAGTTTTTACGGGGGTCCCGCTACCTGGATAGTGGGCTGGGGGTCAAGGGGGCTAGCAGCCCCCTTGCGGGGCAGCGCCCCGTTAGAAATTTTTTTCTAACAGAGACAGTGTCGTGGTGTATGTGTGTGTGCACATATGTATATATATATGTATATATATAAGAAAAAAAGGAAGAAAAGTCATCCAAAGGATGCGTGGGGGCAGCACCTTGGGCGCTGTGCGCCGAGGTGCTGTACGCTCAGGCGCTAGAGTGCCACGTGTCGGCACGTGGGCGCTCTGCGCTTGAGCGCCTGACGCTCGAGCGCAAGTGCGCCATGTGTCGGCACGGGGGCAACTTGCGCTTGAGCGCTGGGCGCTTGAGCGCGGGGCGCTTGAGCGCAAGTGCGCCACGTGTCGGCACGGGGGCGACTTGCGCTTCAGCGCCTGACGCTCGAGCGCAAGTGAGCCACGTGTCGGCACGGGGGCGACTTGCGCTTGAGCGCAAGTACGCCACGTGTCGGCACGGGGACGACTTGCGCCTGAGCGCAAGTGCACCACATGTCGGCACGTGGGCGCTTTACGCTCGAACGCTGAGCGCTTGAGCGCAAGCGCGCCACGTGTTGGCACGCGGGCGCTCTGCGCTTGAGCGCCGGCGAGAAAAAGAGGGTTTTAGCCTAAAAAAATTTCCCAGAAGAGAAATCAGAGAGGAGTTAGACTCCTGAGTGTTTTTTTTTTTGGGTTTAGTGAAAGGGGTTCTTCTTCCTCCTCCTCTGTTAGCTGGATCTTGAAGATCAAGTGATGTGAGATCTCAACATCTCTCCTTTTTGGTATCTAAAGACAGATCCAATTTCCCCTTTGTGGGTTTGGTGGCGAAAAACTATTTTGTTTTTGAAAAGGAAGAGTAAAACTCTTGATTTAATTCAAAAGAAAGAAGAAGGTTTGAGACCTTCAGAAAAGGGAAAGAATACAAACCCTAGGTTTTTGAGAGAATGAAAGTATTATTATTATTCATCATCATTTTGCCTTATATAGGCTTATATATTTGCATATAGCCCTTGGGCTCTACAAAATGACATTTTGCCCATCCCATGGCTCATGTGCCATTTCTTTTTTGCACATAAGCCATGGGCTTACAAAATATTGGCTTTATGCCCGTTTTGCATACATTCATGTATAAAAAATTACATAAAAATTATTTATTACATGATCTATATTTAGGCATGGAGGAGGCTGGCCGCGGGCTCGACTTGGGCATGGGCCCGCTTGACCTGGGTTTGGGCCCACCTGGCTTGGGGTTGACCTTGACTTTGACTCGGTCAACGAGGGCGTAAATTTTTTCCCCAACAAAGTGCCCCCCCATCAATAAATGCACACCGCACATTTGAGTTGTGTGCATGAAATTGATGGATCTTGAAGCTGAACTTTGAGGTGGAACATCATTCCGGAGGCGAAGCATCATCCCGGGGAGCATGATTCCCGGGGATCGGAGCATCATTCTGATTTGAGGAGCATAATTCCGGGGTCAGAGTATCCCTCGGGGAGCATGATTCCCAGGGATCGGAGCATCATTCCGATTCGCGGAGCATAATTCCGGGATCGGAGTATCCCTCGGGGAGCATGATTCCCGGGGATCGGAGAATCATTCCGATTCGCGGAGCATAATTCCAAGGTCGGAGTATCCCTCCGAAGCGTGGAGCATGATTCCAGAGATTGGAGGAGATCGTAGCATCATTCCGAAGCACGGAGCATAATTCCAAGATCGGTGCATCTTTCCGAAGGGTGGAGCATGATTCCAGAGATCGGAGCATCGTTCCAAAGGGCGGAGCATGATTCCAGGGTTCGGTGCATCATTCCGAAGATCGGAGCATAATTCCAGAGATCGGAGCATCATTCCGAAAGGCGGAGCATAATTCCAAGGATCGGAGCATCATTCCAATGAGCGGAGCATCATTCCAGGAATCGGAGCATCATTCCAATTTGTGGAGCATGATTCCAAGGATCGGAGCATCATTCCGAAGCGTGGAGCATAATTCCAAGATCGGAGCATCATTCCGAAGGGCGGAGCATAATTCTAAGATCGGAGCATCGTTCCGAAGGGCGGTGCATGATTCCAGGGTTCGGAGCATCATTCCGAAGGGCGGAGCATGATTCCAGGGTTCGGAGCATCATTCCGAAGATCGGAGCATAATTCCCGAGATCGGAGCATCATTCCGAAGGGCGGAGCATAATTCCAGGGATCGGAGCATCATTCCGATGAGCGGAGCATGATTCCAGGGATCGGAGCATCATTCCAATTTCCGGAGCATTATTCCAAGGATCGGAGCATCATTCCAATTTGCGGAGCATGATTCCAAGGATCGGAGCATCATTCCGAAGCGCGAACCATAATTCCAAGATCGGAGCATCATTCCGAAGGGCGGAGCATGATTCCAGAGATCGGAGCATCATTCCAAAGGGCGGAGCATGATTTCAGGGTTCAGAGCATTGTTCCGAAGGGCGGAGCATGATTCCAGGGTTCGGAGCATCATTCCGAAGATCGGAGCATGATTCCAGGGTTCGGAGCATCATTCCGAAGATCGGAGCATAATTCCAGAGATCGGAGCATCATTCCGAAGGGCGAAGCATAATTCCAAGGATCGGAGCATCATTCAGATGAGCGGAGCATGATTCTAGGGATCGGAGCATCATTCCAATTTGTGGAGCATGATTCCAAGGATCGGAGCATCAATCCGAAGCGCGGAGTATAATTCCAAGATCGGAGCATCATTCCGATGAGCGGAGCATGATTCCAGGGTTCGGAGCATCATTCCGAAGAGCGGAGCATCATTCCGACCAAAGCGTGATTTCGATGCAGAGGTAGATCCCTAGGCAAAGTATAATTCCGACATGGAAGGCAAATATTCCGAGGCGAGGCATTGATTTCAACACAGGGTATATTCTGAGACGGAGCATGATTCCGGTGCAGAGCTTGTTAGCTGACTTGATTCCGAGACGAAGCATAATTTCAACAGGGAAGGCAGGTACACCGAGGAGAAGCATCATTTCGACACGGGATGCATTTTGAGACGAAGCATAATTCCGGCAGGGAAGGTAGATATCCCGAGGCAAAGCATGATTTCGACACGGGGTAAATTCTGGGACGGAGCATGATTCCGCCGTAGAGGTTGTTGGTTTGATTTGATTTGGGTTGACATCAGCATCGCTACAATGGAATATGGTACCAGGGGTGAATCATCATTTGTCATGAGAGGATTTAGGAATTAGTTTTGCATCTGCATTGCTGCACTGGAATAATGCCAGGAGCAACTCATCATTTGCCCCGGGAGGATTTGGAAATTGGTTTTCTGTTTGGCATCAGCAACGCTACACTGGAATATGGTACCAGCAGTGAATCATTATTTGCGTTTTCTTTTTAGGAAACGATGGCTTAGGAGACAGGTTTTAGGTCCCTATCACCTAACACTTTTCAATTTTGTGAGCCGTAAGGGTCTCACAAAGCATTTTCTCCCTACGGGTCATAAGGATCCCGTAGGTGTATTTTCTCCTTGGGAGTCGTGGGGACTCCCAAGTGTGTTGCTCCTTTGTGAGTCGTAAGGATCACATGCGGGAATTTTCTCCTCACAAAGTCGAGAGGACCTTGTGAGTGCATTTCATCTCTTTCTCACGAGTTTGCGCCCTTTCGGGTTTTCACAAACTCGCCGGCAGTCCTGCTATTTTTACTCACGGAGCCCTTTCGGGTTTTCATCCGTGCCCATTTTGCTTGTAGACATACCTTTTTTTTATTTTTATTTTATTATTTTTGGACAGATTGGGATTGTTTTACGCCCGTGGATTGTATACGGTTTTGCAGGATGTATGATCCAGACCGTAGGGCCATGAAAAATTTAGGACTTTGTTGGCGTCTGCATCGCTGCACTGGAATATGGTACCAGGAGCGACTCATCATTCGCCGTTGGGGTATGGGATTTGGAATTTGGTTGGCGTCTACATCGCTGCATTGGAATATGGTACCAGGAGCGACTCATCATTCGCCGTTAGGGTATGGGATTGGGAATTTGGTTGGCGTCTGCATCGCTGCACTGGAATATGGTACCAGGAGCGACTCATCAATCGCCGTTAGGGTATGGGATTTGGAATTTGGTTGGCGTCTGCATCGCTGCACTGGAATATGGTACCAGGAGCGACTCATCATTCGCCACTTGGGGATTGGGGAGCGATGGCTTAGGAGACAGGTTTAGATCCCTATCCCCTAAGACTTTTCAATTTTATGGGCCGTGAGGGTCCCAAAAAGCATTTTCTCCCTACGAGTCGTAAGGATCCCGCAGGTGTATTTTCTCTTTAGGAGTCGTGAGGACTCCTAAGTGTATTTTCCCTTTGTGAGTCGTAAGGATCCCACAAAAGTTTGTTCTCCTCTTGTATCGTGAGGACACATGAGTGGGTCTTCTCAATGGAGCATAATTCCAAAGACGGAGACCAGCCGCGTAACTGGTGATTGTGGTGGGGCATGGGTATGACGAGAATTATTTGAGCACGTGGATTGTATATGGCAGTCAATTTGGGGACTGGCCATAGGGCTGGGAGAATTTTGGAAATTTGAATTTTGGTTGGCGCCTACATCGCTGCACTGGAATATGGTACCAGGAGCGACTCATCATTCGCCGTTTTTTTTTTGTTTTTTTGTTTTCTTTGTTTTACCGCGATTGCTCTATCATTTCAGCTTTTCTTATCGTGAAGATCGTGATTGCCCTATCATTTCGGCTATTTATTCGCGGTTGCCCCATCATTTCGGCTTTATTCTCATCTTTATTTTTACTCACTGATTTTTATTGCGAGTTGCCCCATCATTTCGGCTTTTATTTTTCTTTTATTTACACATTTTTTGTTTATTTACATTTATTTTACATTCCCAGTTTAACGACTTAGAGGTCGACTGTTCCCAGTTTAATGACGTGGTGGTCGATTGTTTTCAGAGAAAGGCAGATGTCTGAGAGAATCAGTTTCACGAAGAACTTCGGTCTCCGTTTGTATAAAATTGGCGATTGCGACTTGACTGTTTATTAACACGCCTTTGGACAGTTCTATCTCTCCTGCCTTGTATTGCTTTTCGACCCAATCTTTGAAGACGAAGCAGTCCTCAATGGCATGACCTTTCACTCTGTGATAGGGGCAGTACTTGGGGTCGTTGGTCATATTCTCTTCCTGCGGTCTTTTTGACTCTGGCAGTTGTAGACCGTTCTTCAGGGCGTCTTTGAATATTTTACGGATTTTGTCCCTTCTGAAGGAATAGACCTTATCTAGCTTCTCTTTGAATGGAGATTCTCCTCCCTCTCCGAACACTGGCTTTCGAGGCTGGATGGCGCTAGGCCCGCTCATCCCTTGCTTATTTCGGTTAGCCGAAGTGTTGAAAGATTCAGAATCATCGGAGTTTCCGCCTTTGCGATTTTCGTCCTTTCGGTTTCTCCAGGACCTATTGTTATTTTGGAAATCCGAGGAGGACTCCTGCTTTGAGCGCTCTAGCATCTGAACTTTCCTGGTCAGCTCTTGGAATGTTTTGAGACCCGCGGTGCATAGAAACGTGGCCATCCAATTGTTGAGATTTCCGACGAGTAGGCTGACAGATTGGTCCTGCTCTATCGGCGGTTCGCATTTAACGGAGAGATTTCGCTATCGGATTATAAAATCCATGCTGCTTTCGTTGTTCTTGGGCTTGGTCCTTACGAGCTCGGCAATGGTGATCTTATCGCTGACGCTCATGAACCTTTGTCGAAACAAAGATTCCATTTGGACGAAAGTAGTAAAGGAGATATCCTGTATGCTCGCGTACCAGTCAAAAGCAACATCGGTTAAGCTATTAACGAACTGGCAGAGGAGAAGCGCTTCATTACCCCCAGTATTCCCGCATGAGGCTTTGAAGTGGGCGATGTGTTGATTCACATTTCCCGTCCTATCGAATCTTCCGAATTTGGGGATGACATAGCCGCTAGGAAATTCTACCAGATCATACTGAGCAGGATATGGTCTCCCACTACTGCTGATATCATTTTGCGGTTCGGCTTCGGCCACCAATGTTTTGACTTTGCTGGCAACCAAATCCATGATTTGATCTTGAGTTAGCGGGCTACTGTCATCAGTAGCCAAGACATTCCCTGAGATAGGATGCGATTGACTTTCATGCGGTCCGCCCACCTTTGGATTTGAGGGAATAGGCACCGGCTGTCTCGGGACAACGTTTCCCGGTTCATGAGTAGAGCCCTGTGCTTGATTGGGAGGGTGAGAGGCAAGTTGGGCCGTAAGCCGTAAGACGACATTTGTCAAGTCCTCGATCTTTGAGTAGAGCTTGGCCATCTCCTTGTCTTTGCTTCTGAGCTGCTTTCGGAGCTCTTGGAGAATTTGCTGCTCTGCGGTCTTAGGACGGAAAGTTGGCTCATCTTCGCTTTCCGAGCCTGACTCCTCATGAATTGAGGGCTCTCTCTGCCTATCAGCCTCATCGAGAGGGTTTTCATCATCCAGCGGAGGCGGCTGTTCTTGAGAAGTGTAAACCACATTCAAGCCAGATTAGATTTGAGATGTGGTGGCCCCGTCCTTACTCTTGCTGCGCGTGCCCACCACGTAGACAGTGTGGATAACACATTCAGCCATCCCCTCATCTTTGGCGGGGTAACCCTGTTCCTCGAACCTCATGAGGTTCAGCCTAGCATGAGCCCTAGCCCTTTTGTTGGCTCTATATCTGAGCCTTTTCTTCCTTAGCTTCTCAATTTTAAGGGCTTGGCGGGCATTCATTCCCTAGGAAGCCACCGTGAGTCGGTCGACGGGGAGCTTAGAGAAGACACCCGAACGAGCAGTTGTCAGGGGCACCGCCGGAGCTTGCTCGAGACGCCTTGTTTCTTTGTTGGTGTCGATGGCCTTGCCCCCAGCTGGAGCCAAGGAGAGCCGCTCAAACACCGACTTGCGTTTGAGTTGGGGCGCCTTCGAGACTACCACATTTGGACTCTTGCCTCTCGAGACCGGTTTGTCTGTCACATGGGCTTAAGGAGCTGGGATGGCGCCAACAGGCATGAACATAATAGAGCCGAATGGTAGCAGCGGCTCCTCCCATTGTCGCCCGAGACTGGCCGGGAGGACCGTCCTGGAGTCTATCTTCATCATGTAGGAGACGGGAGCCGAGTTTATCTTCGGAGACATTGTTGAAAGGTGATTGCTTGAAAATCCTGCATGAAAGAGCATTATTTTAGTATAAATATAGATATGTATATTGATTGAGTTCGCATGAACGTTTAACCCGAAATATGGGAGGATAGATTGGTCCCACCGGGCGTGCCAGAATCTGTAGGGTGTTTTTCTTCACCCCATTAAGATGGGAATACGCGCGCGCTTGTCAGGCGTACTACAGATTCCCCCTGCCTAGGGTAGGCCGAGGTTTAATGATTGTGGGGATCCGAATCTCCGGCAGCCGTGGACTAAGCTGCCGTTAATTACCCCTCGCCTTTAGAGCGAGGGAGCCTCCGATTGATGGGTTAAACTGGTCATGCGAAATCAATGTGCAGTGTGCATACGATGTGTTTTGAAAGGGGGTTTTGGATATATCGGGGCCCCACAGAGTTTTTACAGGGGTCCCGCTATCCGGATAGCGAGCTGGAGGTCAAGGGGGCTAGCAGCCCCCTTGCGGGGTGCGGGGCAGCGCCCCGTTAGAAATTTTTTTCTAACAGGGACAGTGTCGTGGTGTATGTGTGTGTGCACATATGTATATATATGTATATATATGTATATATATAAGAAAAAAAAGGAAGAAAAGGCATCCAAAGGATTCATGGGGGCAGCACCTTAGGCGCTATGCGCCCAGGTGCTGTGCGCTCAGGCGCTAGAGTGCCACGTGTCGGCACGTGGGCGCTCGGCGCTTGAGCGCCTGACGCTCAAGCACAAGTGCGCCATGTGTCGGCACGGGGGCGACTTGCGCTTGAGCGCTGGGCGCTTGAGCGCATGTGCGCCACGTGTCGGCACGGGGGCGACTTGCGCTTCAGCGCCTGACGCTCGAGCGCAAGTGCGCCACGTGTCGGCACGGGGGTGACATGCGCCTGAGCGCTGGGCGCTTGAGCGCAAGTGCACCACGTGTCGGCAGGGAGACGACTTGCGCCTGAGCGCTTGCGCTTGAGCGCAAGCGCGCCACGTGTCGGCATGTGGGCGCTTTGCGTTCGAATGCTGAGCGCTTGAGCGCAAGCGCGCCACGTGTTGGCACGCGGGCGCTTTACGCTTGAGCGCCAGCGAGAAAAAGAGGGTTTTAGCCTAAAAAACATTTCTCGGAAGAGAAATCAGAGAGGAGTTGGACTCTTGAGTGTTTTTTTTTTGGGTTTAGTGAAAGGGGTTCTTCTTCCTCCTCTGTTAGCTGGATCTTGAAGATCAAGAGATGTGAGATCTCAAAATCTCTCTTTTGGGGGATCTAAAGACAAATCCAAGTTCCTCTTTATGGGTTTGGTGGTGAAAAACTATTTTGTTTTTGAAAAGGAAGAGTAAAACTCTTGATTTAATTCAGAAGAAAGAAAAGGTTTGAGACCTTCAGAAAAGGGAAAGAAATAAAAAGCCTAGGTTTTTGAGAGAATGAAAGTATTATTATTATTCATCATCATTTTTCCTTATATAGGCTTACATATTTGTATATAGCCCTTGGGCTCTACAAAATGGCATTTTTCCCATCACATGGCTCATGTGCCATTTCTTTTTTCTACATAAGCCATGGGCTTACAAAATATTGGCTTTATGCCCGTTTTGCATACATTCATGTATAAAAAATTACATAAAAATTATTTACTACATGATCTATATTCGGGCATGGCGGAGGCTGGCCGCGGGCTCGACTTGGGCATAGGCCCGCTTGACCTGGGCTTGGGCCTACCTGGCTTAGGGTTGGCCTTGACTTTGACTCGGTCAACGGGGGTGTAAATTTTTACCCCAACAGCATGGTGCTTTGACCTTGGACACACACACACTCTCTCTCTCTCTCTTTCCCTCACTCCCTCCAAGCTCCAGCAGCAGCCCCTCCCTTTCCCCTTCTCCTTCTTCTTCTTCTTCTTCTTCTCTTCATTCAAGCTTCAAAACATCATCCAAAGTCCACCCCCTCTTCACAAAAAACATGCACGTGCTCACAAGCTACACTTTGGACAAAGAAAAATGGGATTTTGATGCTCTAGGGGACTCATGAATGCCCAATGAGGTAACCTCTTCACCATTTGTATGGATTTTCTTTCACTTTAGCATAAATAAATGTTTAGATTTGGTTAAGTGGTGTTTTGTGAAGTTAGAAAATTCCTAGAGAGGATTAGGGTAATAATTGAGTTATGTTGGTGAACTTGAGCCTTATTGGTGACCTTAGACCCCCTATAATGATAGAAACCCAGATCAAACCCAACTGAAACCCAAATTACTAAAAAAAGAAACTTTTCATATCAGTTTTGTGAGTTTTAGGGTGTGCAGAGGAATCTGGGATAACCTGGGCTAATTACAAGTTAAGCAAACAATACTAGAGGACTAGAATTGACCCTAAGAATCCCTGTAGCAAGACGAACCCCATACCCCCACCCAAAATCGAGCTGGCCGGAATTTTTGAGGATGTGGCAGGCCACTTGGTCAAGTTAGGTGTCCAGGTTTCTTCTGTAGGTCATATACACCCTATATATCACCCCAGTGTTGTTGTGCACCTTGGTTTTCCCTGAACTAAAATCTGGAGCATATTTTCTTAGTTTCTGCCATGTATTTAGTGTTGTTTATGATTTTAAGTTTTGATATTTGGTATTGTATTCGATCACTTGATGTTTTTACGTCTATATCAAGTGTTATTTGGTGGTATTGAAAGCGTAGTCAATGGGTTCTAATCTATAGGCTTTTAGCTTGTCGTTTTGGTTTCGATTTGGATTTTAATGCGATACGATACGTTGTAATATGTAGGTACCCCCATGTGGACTTCGAGACCAAGCAAGCATGTAACGGCATCGGCATCGGCAAGCGAAGCTCAAGGTGAGTAGATTTATATCTACGGGGGAAGTCGGGTGGATGGCGTATAGCACCCCCGCAATGTCGTAAGAAATGATATGATGTGATATAGATATACTTAGATGTGTTATTGAGGGATATAAACACATAGCAAGAAAATCTTTAGGAGATCATGGGTTAATGTTAGCGAGATTTGAGGAAAGTGGCTTAGTTGGTTTCTTAGTCGCGAACCCTAGAGTGAGGTTGTTTCCCATACACATGCACGCACGGGATATGGTTTTGGGTGTACATGTTATATGTATGTGGATAGATGTGGATGCGTGGGTTTATATATATACATATACGGGTACACGGATGATAGAGGATAATATATGGTACTTGGAGATGAGTCGATGTGTTTGTGCATGATGCCGTGAGATCGGTGATATGATTTGGTTCGTATTAGAAGATACGACATGATATTATAGCGGATCTTTAGGTGAGGTGTTTCAGGCACACGAAAATATACATAGATGGTATCAGTATTGTACTAGACTTAGATCAGTATCCCCTGAACATGATATATGATGAAAAGGATACCAGACGAATAATGAGATAAATGTGATATTTGACCTGTACTCAGATTTGGGAGGCCGTACGACGGATTTACCGTACGAGCTATATATTGATGTTAGATCCGCACTCTTGACTAGAGGATGTCATATTATATAGGGTATCGTGTGGGATACTATTGAGGCGGGATCACCGACTATTACATACTATATATCGACTCAGATGTAGGTGGTTTCCTTACCTTTTCGATCAGTCTGTTGGATAGACCTGTAATTTACTTGTAGACTCGTTTATTTTATTGCATATTATTTATTTTTGTAATTATTATTCAGCTCCCGCGCATTATTGTTGTTCACATCGCATTGCATGCTTATATTGTGTTTTCATATGTTATTATTGAAATCATGCTGTCACGACACCAGCACCATTACCGATAATGCGTATGTTCCACGTACACCTGCTTGCCGGCTCACACACATCATCATCGGTAATTGCCATGTACGTACACTTTAGAGAATACTATTTCGTTGATATAGCTTGCTAGCTGATAGTTGCAATATGTTATAGCTTTCATATGCTAGTTTAACTATTGCATTCATTGCATGATATCATATGCTTTCATATATTCATTGGTTATGCAGTATTATGGGGATTTATGCCGGTTTTCACTGTTTTATTGACATGGTGATTTGATGATTTCGGATCCTTCTTGAGATTTCCTGGATTTGGAAACCGCATGTGAAAGTTTTATAAACTGATGAATGGTTTTAAAGAGAAAGATACGGTTTTCCTTGATATGACGAGTATTGTCCACCGTGATGTTTTTCTCGGTTCTGAGATGGTTTTCGAGACCCAATTCGAGGAGTTGGATGAACCGTCTGCGGGTACATGGTGGACCCGGTATGGTACCCGGGGGCCAGAAGCTCGAGTTATAGACAATGAGTCCAGCAGGGTCAGACTGCCTACCAGTGATTATCTGGCGTGGCGGATATCCGGAGGATACCGTTCATGGTCGTGTGATTGATGATATGGACCGATTCGGATTGACGGAGCCCGAGATATTGAGATATTGAGATTTATGTTTTGTATCGATGCTTGACACGGATTCTATGTTGATTTTATTAATGATATCTCGATTTATATACATACAGAAATCTTATTAAATAAAGAAAAACAGTTCTTTGATTCATGATGTACTTTGTTCTCATTATATGCATTTGCACATCATTTTAGTTATATATTGCTACCTGACATTTGTACATTATATTGGTAACATGTTGTTACCTAAGGCACTTACACGAGTACTTGGTATTACACTTATGGATAGATGTTTACCCTTACCATTATATTATGCTTTTGGCCATATTATTATTCTGAGGATATTACCGATCGTATGACCTAGGATTGCGTTATACATGTGATTTCTGCTCTGTGATATTTTCTACTCACGAGTTGGCAACTCACCCCCGTTGTGCCACAGTTCTTGCAGGTTTTGCCGTACAGGTTTTGTTACAGCTTTGCTGGTTCACTGCTTTCATTTCGGGTGATTGTTTTGGTAGGTGGGTTCACTTGCCTCGTGACCACCATTGTACATTTATTATTTCAGTTGTATCTAGTAAACTCCATCAACCAGACTTGTATATTTGATAGACATAGAAGACCAGTGTATATTCTTTCGATCTTAGAGTCGCGCGCTGTATTATTATGATTTTCCTCTGGTTTTCTTAATGATGATGGTTTCATTCTGTGTTTGATCCTCGCCCTTCGGCGTTGTATATTATATTTCATTGCGTGGTTTTGTCCGCCGGTTGGCGAAGAGCTAGCTCCCGCTTTGGGATGCCTTTATTCATTATATATGCTTTATAAGGTTTGTACACGTTTAGGGTCAGTATTTACAAAGGAAACTCTGCCAAAATTTTCAGAAATGCCTTGAGATTTTAAAAATGCATACCTCGGCTTATGTTGTTAAACTTCTTGCTTTAAAATTGGTTTTTCCTTCACTCTACTGCTTTACTTGGTTTTGATTTCTGGGTATTGGCTCACTTTGATTACGTACGCCTCGAGACGTTTCGTAATTTAATTGCCAGACACGCTCGGTACTTTTCGGGTCGTGACAAAGTTAGTATCAGAGCGTTAGGTTTTACCTTCGGAGTGTAGGATAACCCTTGGTTGATGGAGCAGGCGACTTTAGTAGAGTGACGTACCGTGTGTATGTTCCGCGGCATACTTACGATACGATACTCCGCTTATGAAGCCTTAGGATGTACATTTCTTTGCACAATATTATATTCATTCCTATGATCTATTCTCATCGGTACCAGTTATTGTTTTGTTACCACGATTGTACAGGCACAGAGAGCTACGGCTAGAGTTGCGGTCAGCACGAGCTCGTCACGGATGAGGACTGACCAGGGATATACGATTGCATAGAGGCGTCATTTTATTGTGTTTTCACGCCATGAGCGTTTGATGGATCGCTTTTACGAGATTCTCGGACGTGCAGATCAGCACCAGAGGATTGAGCTACTGATAGAGGCCAGCCAGAATGTGATGACCATCAATGCACAGATTATTTGATGATGGAAGCACTGTTCAGCGTGCGGACGAATGAGCCAGCTGTGGCTGCGAATGATGATATATCACCCCAGATGTTGGAGCTATTGCAGTACGAGTTATACTTCGAGATATGACAGAAGATCGCTAGTCACCAGAGATGAAAGACTAGGATATGTGATTCATTGTTTACCCCGATGCGAGGTCATCAGATTGATCGATTCCAGCTAGAGACGACTTCACGCTGATACGTTGAGAGTCGATATACACGATCGAATGTCAGGAGCCATTTTCCAAGTTTACAGTATCTAGAGACAAATGCAAGTAATCCTATGGACCCTCTAGAAGAATGAAATCCTAACTCGACATAATGACCATGTGAAAGCCTTTGAACCTTAGGGTTTGCGGCAGTTCCGTGGTGCCATTAATGAGGCTTGGTTTTTCCCTTCTCGGTTGGTCCATAGGTGCTTTGGAATGTACTCGATATTATTAAACTGTACTCAAGATGTTGAGATCTTGGGGGATTATGGAACTTCGACGAAACGATCGAAATGTTCGACGTCATTCGGATATCATGTGATGGGATACATTGCTTTGGAAACTCCAGATACGAGTATAGCCATTGGAGCACAGTCCATGCAGCCACGAAGAGACGAGTACGAAACAGTCGACATTAGAGAAAAGTGGAGTAAGAGGTTCATACGAGATCTTGATGAGATGACGTTCCACTCCACCGACATCAGAGATGTGATACGCATGCAGAGGCCTTGTATATGAATATATCTTCCGGAAGGAGTCACGATGAGTATGCAGCCGTTCCGGAACCAGAAAAAGATATAGTAAAGGATGATGTCTTCCACGCAGTTCGGTGGAAACGAGATTTGGGAGATACTTCGACAGAACTTTTTTGGAGTACTATACGAGAAGACCTGGACCCAGGATTAGTTGTATAACGCACACCCAAGAAACCAAAGTTCGGCATCATTGATGAGATAGCTTATGAGCAACCAAGATAAGTGGCCAAAGATCTTTAGAGGATATTCTAGAGCGGATCGTTTCTGTTAGTACACCGAACCGGGCAGACGAGCCAATGGATTGCAATATCAGTAATCCATAGAAAAATGAAGACCCAGAGATAAAAGACGCCAGACCGTGAGCAGGAGGCAGCAGATGTTCTTGCTCTGCCAGTTTTAGGCGCACCGACACTTTTCGACATTGAAGGAGGCGTACCTCAATGTCTTTGGTTGCGATTTTCGTTGTGATCTGAATATCATGCTTATATCACTTGGATTTGAGTTTTGATGATTGGGCTTTATGGTATTGTTTTCGTGCACCATGGCTGCACCTACTAAGTATTTATATTTTTTGCATGGTTATTACACTTGAGATATGTTTTTTACATCGTTGTGTTGATTTATGATTTGTGCACAGTTATCGCACTTGATTCAGTTTTGTGCCTTGGTTGCACATGTTTATGATTTCATGGATTGCATACAGCTGATTTGATTTTTCTGTAAGTGGTATGCACTCGATTTGGTTTTTGCACTCGGTATAGCTTACATGTGCTTGCAGTGCGTGGATACGTGTTTTGTGCATGCATTTGCACGCGTTTATGATTTTATACATCTTGGCACACTCGGTGTTGCTTTTTATACGCATTTGAGTTATTGATGCATTTCCGTTCACTTGTTGCACCCGATTTTTATTTTGTGCAGTTGTTGTACTAGGTTTTTACGGTGTGCATTGTTGCACCATATTGTATTTCGTGCACTGGATGCACTTTATCTGGTATTTCGTGCACTGGATGCACTGTATTTGGTATTTCGTACACTGGATGCACTGTATTTGGTATTTCGTGCACTGGATGCACCGGATGCACCGAAGTTGGTATTTTGTGCACTTGATGCACCATATTTGTATTTTTGTGCGATTGTTGCACTATACTGTATTTCGTGCACTGGATTCACCGGATTCATATTTCGAGCATATGTTGCACCAGCTAGGTATTTTGTGCATTGGTTGCACCAGAATTATACTCCTACCTTGGTTGCACCCGATTTATGTCTTTGAGCATTTTTGTAACCAGATTTGTGTTTTGTGCACGTCTGCACTTGATGTTCATTTTCAAGCATGTTACTGCACAGGATACTTTTCACGGACTGACGCGCTTCGGTTAGATTTTTGCGCATATTAGGCGCTTAATATTGGATTTTGTGCATTTCGGATGCACTTGATTTAGATTTTATTCGTGCATGTTGGATGCAGTTGATTTAAATTTTATTCATGCATGTTCGATGCCCTTGATTTAGCCTTCATTCGTGCATGATGGATGTACTTGATTTGGATTTTCGTGCATGTTGAGCGCATGATATGAGATTTGGTTTTGTGCATACCGGATGCACTCGATTGGGATTTCCATTCGTGCATGTTAGTTGCACTGGATTGAGATTTTGTGCACCACAGTTGCACTCAACTTCGATTGATGACATTCGAGATGTTGATTTTGATTTCATGCCTATGGTATGCATGTGATTTGACTTCTGTTTTCAGCATAGTTTTCATACACTTTTAGTGTTTTGATTTGATTTGTGTACGCTGATGCACATGGTTGTAAGATTATATACCGCGGTATACCTAATTTGGATTGAGGTTTATTTTATACCGTCGATTTCGATTATGATATTGATGTTGATTTCGTGCACTCTGTGCACTTAATTTGGATTCTTGCGCATAAGTGGGCGCTTGATGCGATTTTGGTGCACGCCAGATACACTAAATCGAGATTTTCATGCATATCTGATGCACCTGGTATTGCTGTCAGGCACACACCGTTGCCCTTGACAGGTGTTCTCGTGCACACCCGTTGCACTTAGATTTTGTTTCTGTGCACATGTATGGCACATTCATTAATTTCGATTTCCGTGTGCACCAGACACACCTTGCAGTCTTACATACCTTTTGGGATTGATTTCCTTTGAGCAGTATGTTTTATGATATTTACTATTTGATATAATAGCTGGGCAGGACTAGTCAGAGGACAGTACCTGAGTATGTTTTTGCATGCATCGATAGCTATCGAAGGGATTTCCTAAAAGGAGCTATAGTCTCAGTATTTACCTACGTGTCCGGGACGACACAAAACTTTTTATAAGGAAACCCTTCTAAATTATTTCAAAACGGCGGGACGTATGATAAACAAAGGGTATATACATATATAGTTATTTCCTTACAAATGGACGACCGCTACTTGTGCTGTGATATGTGCATCGCGCAGTGATTTGAAAAAGAGTGGCATGCATTTCTTCCTGAGGTTTTGACGAGTTACAAAGATGCGTACTAAGCACTTGTTATAGTTTTGATGCATATCATGCTAGTTTTCGTATTGGATTTTGATATTGGTGTATTCACCGTAACTCCGATGATTGTTGGATTCTTGACGGAGTTTTGGTTTTAGATTATATACTCGTTTTTCACGTGCATACATTGCGCTTCGATGTGTTTATGTATTTGTGACTTCGGAGCCCCGACGACATGATCTTTTTTTTTTCTGAGATGTTTTAGTAATTGAGAGGTTTAAATTTAAATTCGGGGACCGAATTTCTTTAAGGGGGGAAGATTGTAACATTTCAGAAAAATAAAATATTATTTTTGGCAAATTTTATAATTTATTAATAATTATTGCGAATATTTCGATAATGTGGTATAATTAAATACAGATAAAATTGGGAAAATTTTGGAAAATTATAGAAATTACTGAAATGATGGTGTTTTATGTGATTTATACAAATTACAAACTTTTATGATTATTTATATTCAATTTTAATGCTAATCGCGATTAGATATCGCTAATCGTGCATTAAGCTAGTTTTATGCACATTACATGCACCAAGTCATTTTCACACTTGTTACATTTTCGTACATGATATTTTGTTTTGGATGGTGTTGTTTTGAAATTAAGTGAAAAGAAAAGAAAAGATAACAAAAGAAAGGAAAAAGAAAAGAAAAGAGTAAACAAATAAGCATGGGGGGTAGTTATGAGGCATGGTGCTTTGACCTTGGACACTCTCTCTGTCTTTCCCTCACTCCCTCCAAGCTCCAGCAGCAGCCCCTCCCTTTCCCCTTCTCTTTCTTCTTCTTCTTCTTCTTCTCTTCATTCAAGCTTCAAAAATGTTAGTTATGTGTATGCCCTAGAGTCCATTATTGTACATATGATGTATATTATAGTGGATACTTGGATATTTATATACAGAGAAGACTTTCTTGCTCGACATGATAGTATGCTATCTGGTTACCTTTAACTCACGTATTGATAAAGCCCTTAGGATATGTACTTGACTACTAGGAATATGATGCAGATCATACTAGTGGGGCCAAAGTAGTTCACAAGTACATCCTTCAATTGTTCCTAGTCGAGGGAATATCGAGACAGGGCACAGATATTCCAGAATAGACTAGCGTATACACCTCTTGACCCATATGATGGGCGATGGATGATCCCACATCCATTGGTGTTTGACATCAGAAATGGTATATGGGTGCTCAGTGGAAACTGGGTACACTGAACCGGACTCACCGAGGACTCCTATGTAGTAGTATACCTATCGTCAGATAGCTGTCCTCTAGTGACACTGGTACAGGTTAGTCTGTAGACCCGAGATCGTCATAGAGTCTTATGCGACTCCCACTGTGCTTTTATTTCCTCCCTACCACGCTCAAGAGGAGTTGTGCAAACAGGTGGATTTTGGGTACAGTCCCGAGTCGTATGGAGGCAATGAGCGATAGGAGGGGTTTCGTCTCTCCCGGTATTGGGGGTTGATGTTGCGCTATGCTCGATTGGCATTAACTGGAAGTCCCTGGCCAGGGCTGATATGGAGATCTACTGATAAGTGTTATCAGTAGTTTCTCGAACTGTTATGAGCCTCACATCGACATGACTTATCACGTTACTGGATTTTGACGATTTCCACCCCTAGACATGATATGCGACATATCAGACGAAGAGACCGGACTGTACAGTAGTGTTACTGATAGGCTTCATGGAGACTGTGGACATGCTTTCTTGTTGACCTTCATATCGCTCAATACCCGGGTAGCCATTACGTCCAGCTAGTACCGCTGACGGCTTGTAGGTGACTGATATGATCATAACCTACTGCCGGAGTATTGACGAGTCTTTAGAGTCCCACACAGAAGTTACCTTGTTCAAGCGAAACGAAGTAGGACACATATGTGATATGTGTGCCGGCCTTATTAAATACGAGTATGTGATACCGTATTGTAATCTGGCTGTAATCTGCTATCGGTGCGGTTATATGTGATATAACCTGCTTTTCGAATCAAGTGTTGATTCGATAATAAGATATACAGATAAATGATATTAGACGGTCGTATATGATATAACCGGATTATTAGATCAAATGTTGATTTAATAATATGATATAAAATATATGTGATATAATTACATATTAACTAATATCATTAGCTCACTAATTAATCTTTATTAAATATATATTAATATATATGATATATATATATATATATTAAAATGAAGCATGGCATTTTCTTTTCTATATTGTGAAAATAGAAATGAGGTGTAAAATGAAGCAAGGGTTAAATACTTGTTTATTAATTCTTGACTCCGTATTCAAGCATGGTTGAAATTTAATATTGCATAATTCCATGCTTGAATGAGTGTGGGGCCAAGAATTATCATTCATTCTTTTTCATTCCAAAAGACTTAACCATTTTCTTGCTCTCATGCTTCTTCTTCCTCCTCTTTCTTTTGCCTCAAGCTTCAACCCTCACATGTGATGTGAATCATGAAGCTTGAGCACAAATAAGTGATCTCTTAATATCCCCTACTTCATCATCTCACACCATTCTAGCAAACTAGTGTGATGTGTTTCTTACATTAAAGAGTTTAGTGTAGTGGTAGCTTGAACTAGTAGGAGCTTCGTGGTGGATCATCTTTAGCGCGAAGGCAACGAAGGAAGCCCGTTCAAAGCCTCAAGAGATGCCTAGTGGAGTCGTGGGACTACTACAAGGAGCAAGTGAAGTGAAGGACTTGATTCTACCAAGGTATAATCTTCCTACACTTATCTAGTTAACATATCATCTAAAGAAAACCCTAATAATCTAGTTAAAGATCTTGTTTGTCTAGCATAGCACCAAGAAAAATTTAATTTTGGCATGGTAGATGCTTCTATAACCTCATCATGGTGCTAAGGTAGTCCTTCATGGTATCAGAGCCGAACTAGATCATCGGGGAAGGTCATTATGAAGTAAAGAGTTCGATCGGTTTTCAAAACCTCTATTTTTGCATGTTTCTGTCGATTTTTCCAAACGTAGGAATTTTTGAAATTAAAAATATCCAAAAAATCGTGCTGGGTTTTCTGTGGACCCACAAGAAAACTGACATCCTGACTCGACCGTACGACCGCGGTACTGCGGCCAAAACATAGTTTTGGCGGCGGTTCCGTGGCGCAGTAGGTGAGTCAGGGAGCATGTTTTCTTGTGTAGGTCCGTAGGAGATTTGTGCACTGTCTGGGTATTTTTAACTGTGATTCTCAAGTTGTTGAGTTCTCTGGATTTTGTTAAACTGATCGATATATTTGGCGTCGTATAGTTCTTGATGATATGTAATACAATTGTTATGAATCCGGGTTTGTGATGTCTTGTGCTGCTGATATGTCTTATTGGATCGTCGTTAAAGAATAGCCGGGGGTTTTATGTAAGATGAGGGTTTTCTTTTGCATTCATGTAAAATTCATTGTATGTAATATTCTTTTATTAGGGCACTTCCGGATTGAGGATGATGTCACCATTGTTGTATATTATTTACTTTTCCGCATTAGGATAGACCCAAGGTGGGGAGCACAAGTAACCGGGTTCTAAAGTCCAGTGGGAGACCATCTCAAGGAGTTGAGACCGGGTCTCCTAACTCTAGAATTGGCAGGGTTGCTTGCCGCTCTCGTAGGGGTCTATGGGATGTGGGTTTGGCTATTCTTCACGACCGTGGAATCCGTGTTTTACATTACTGGCTAAATTTAAAACACGGACATCCTAGTATATCCAATATTTCATATGTTTATCTTCTGCTGCTGTGTTCTGTGATGTTGATCATATAACTGCGTGAGACGAATGTAATATTATATATAAGATATATATTAAACGTTGCTTATATTTTGCACCCGCGCTAGTCCAGCCCCCCGCTCTGCCGGTAGTTAAGTAACCTAACGGTGCATGACGGGGCCCCGTGGCGAATGCGGATGGCATAAGCGTACGTTCTATTTTCGTTTAATTTCTTCTGTGATGTTTAGGGAAACATTGATTGATGGGACTTCATTAATAAGATTAATGAAAGAAAAGAAACCTAAAGATGTTGTAGAATCAAATTTTCAAAAAGGGTAGCTCTAGTTTTTGCTTTGCATAGCGGTATTCCTTGTAGAATATCCAGCACCTTATTCGATAAGGAAAGAGCCGAGATCCCTTCACCGGGAGTGACCACTTTAGCAAAACTAGCAAATGCTACAAATCACTCGGTTTAGTTTTTGATTGCTTCTATAGTTCTTGCATTGCATAGCGGTATTCCTTGTAGAATATCCAGCACCTTATTCGATTAGGAAAGAGCTGAGATCCCTTCACCGGGAGTGACCTCTTTAGCGAAACTAGAAAAGCCTCAAAAACACTCCTTTTCAAAATCACTAATTTCTACAACGATATCAAGTTCATTACGCTCATAGTTTTTCTGAAAAACCTGCATAGCCCTCCGTCATTTCAGATAGGTACTATTTAGTATTCGTGCTATGTTTGTTGGCTCTCGTCAAGGCGTAGTGTGCGGTAGCTAATTAGTGCTTATCTGCTAAAAGCATGAGATGCAATTGGATTAGGGTAGTCGTACGACTTTGTTGGCTTTCGTCAAGGGTCGTACGGGTGGGTTTAATTCAATCAAGAAATGTACGGCTTGAGCTTGAATAGCGTCCTTTGGTTTGTTGGCTTTCGTCAAGGTCATAGGATGCTGGGGGTAAAAGTATTATCGGGAATTTCAAGTGTTGAAATTTGCAATGAGATTGCATACCTTCTATGGGATAGTTAGATCCGGATGCCCACTGCGAGTAAGAGTTACTCCTGAGAGAATTTTATACATAACAATTAGCCAATCAAGTAGGTGTTTAGAAAGGTGTTAACGGGGTTACGCCCCTGGGAAACCGAGGTTTACTCTAATTAGGTCCGTGCGAAAGCATGGGGAAGCTCCCTCAAAGTACCAACACTGGCCTGGCTGAAAGATTGGCGAACCCGGCTAATCTTACCTTTTACGGTTTGAAGGAAAATTTGATAAAAACAGTGGGAGACGTCCTGATTAGATAAGATAATAACCAATCTAATCTTGCTAAGAGCGCACGCTAACGCGTTTCCATCCATCTTTCTCCAGGCAGCAACCAATGTCATGCCTTAATCAAGATAATAATATGGATGTATTGACCGAACCCGCTTGTTATACTGAGCAGGGGAAGATTGGTCCCGCTCTAACTTATAAGTGTTATAAGTCCGAGCAGGGGATAGGAACATATCCGGATTCCCACGCCACCCAAACAAAGAATAAGCATGTTGATGCATCTTCTTCGGGTGTGTTAGTTACAGAGAACTGCTTCTCAGTACACTCTACGTCCAGGGTATTAGATACCGGATCGGGATCCCACATATCCAATATGTTGCATGCGCTAAGGAAAGGCAGAGAACTAGGAAAAGGTGATCATTGCCTAAAAGTGGGGAATGGTGCAAATATTGCAGCCAAAGCAATTGGTGAATATCACCTTGTATTACCAACAGGGAATATATTGATCCTGAACGACTGTTACTGCGTACCCTCTATGATATGCAATTTAATATCAATCTCTTTATTAGATAAAGAAGGATATAACTTTGTGGTAGAGAATAATGTTATGAAAATTTACCTAAATCAAGTGTTGATTGGGTTTGGTGCGTTATGTAACGGATTGTACGTTCTAAATCAAAACACAGTTCTTAACGTACAAAACACACACAAGAGGAAGAGTTTAGAAATGAACAAATCCTTCTTGTGGCATTGTAGACTAGGTCATATCAATGTGACACGACTAGCTAAGTTACATAAAGATGGATATTTGAATCCGTTCAAGTTTTCATCTTATGACACTTGCCAGTCATGTCTCAAAGGCAAAATGACCAAAACTCCGTTTAGTGGACACGGAGAAAGAGTTACGGAACTCTTGGGACTGATACATAGTGATGTATGTGGTCCCATGTCTACACATGCCAGGAATGGTTCCTCGTAATTCATTACATTCACTGACGATCTCTCAAGATACGGACATGTGTTCCTATTGAAACACAAATCTGAAGCTTTTGAGAAATTCAAGGAATATAAATCCGAAGTCGAGAACCAAATGGGTAGAAGTATTAAAATCCTTCGATCAGATCGGGGAGGAGAATACTTGAGCACAGAATTCCTTGAATTTCTAAAAGAGAATGGGATTCTCTCTCAGCTTACTCCTCCATATACACCACAGCACAACGGTGTATCGGTGCGGAGGAATCGCACCTTATTAGATATGGTGCGCTCTATGATGAGCATCGCTGAGTTACCTGTTTCCTTTTAGCGGTATGCGCTTGAGACAGCCATACATCTATTGAATATGGTTCCTACCAAATCAGTGCCTACCACTCCATATGAGATATTGAAGGGGAAGAGACTACATCTTAACTATGTGAAGATATGGGGTTGTCCGGCCTATGTCAAAAGGCACAATCCGGACAAGCTCGAGGCAAGGTCTGTTCTATGCAAGTTTGTAGGATATCCCAAAAATTCACAAGGGTATATCTTCTATCACACCGAAGAACAAAAGGTGTTTGTTTCTTGGCATGCCACCTTTTTAGAAAAGGAATTTCTTGCGAAAGAAATTAGTGGCAAGGAAGTAGAACTGGAAGAAGTTCCAGCTGCACAAACTGCAACAGAAGATTTGGTGGAGCCAGAGGATTCAGTAGTTCCCGACGAACCCCAGCCTCTCCGCCGTTCTAGTAGGTTCCACATCTACCTGAGAGATACTACGGTTTTCTCGTTGATGGTGGGAGCGAGGATTGCATCATGGAAGATGATGACCCAACTAGCTTCGAGCAGGCCATCACGAGTGGGGACTCTGTGAAACGGCTGGATGCGATGAGATCTGAGATGGAATCCATATACACCAACAAAGTATGGACTTTGGAAGTTGCTCCTGAAGGGGTAAACCACATTGGGAGCAAATGGATCTTTAAGAAGAAACTTGGTGTAGATGGAAAAGTTGAGACTTTCAAAGCTAGACTTGTTGCAAAAGGTTTTCGTCAACGAACAAGTATGGATTATGATGAAACCTTTTCTCCAGTGGCTATGCTTAAGTCCATCCGGATCCTTCTTGCCATCGCTGGATATCATGACTACGAAATCTGGCAAATGGATGTTAAGACCGCCTTTCTAAATAGTGATTTAGAAGAGAGCGTATACATGACTCAGCCGGAAGGCTTCGTAGAAAGTGGGAGCAGTGGAAAGGTGTGCAAGCTGTTTAAATCCATCTACGGGTTAAAGCAGGCATCGCGGAGTTGGAACATCTGTTTTGATGAGGTAGTCAAAGAGTTTGACTTCATCAAAAATATATATGAACCTTGTATATACAAGAAGGTTGCAGAGAGTAAAGTTGTCTTCCTCGTATTGTACGTGGATGATATACTCTTGATAGGAAATGATGTTCCTATGCTGCACTTGGTCAAGCTCTTCTTATCACATAGATTCTCAATGAAAGATTTAGGTGATGCCTCCTACATCTTAGGGATTAAGATCTATAGAGATAGATCTAAACGGATACTAGGATTGTCCCAATCCATGTACATAGACACCGTACTAAAGAGGTTTAGTATGGAAGAGTCCAAGTGTGGGAATATACCCACGATCTCTGGACTCACTCTCTCCAAAGAGATGTCTCCCAAGACTGATTTGAAGAGAACTCGCATGCAAGGGATATCCTATGCTTCGGCGGTAGGCTCTACCATGTATGCAATGTTATGTACCGGACCCGATGTAGCGTTCTCAAAAAGTGTAGTGAGTAGGTATCAAGCAGATCCAGGAGTGAATCACAGGACAGCTGTAAAGAACATTCTGAAGTACTTGAGAAGGACTAAGGAGATGTTCTTGGTGTACGGTAACGGTGAACTCCAAGTGGAGTCCTTTACCGACTCGAGCTTCCAAAGTGATAAAGACGATAGTAAGTCGGTCTCGGGTTTTGTCTTTACCTTTAGAGGAGGGGCGGTGTGTTGGAAGAGTTCCAAGGAAGACACCATTGCAGACTCGACGATGGAGGATGAATACATCGCTTCCAACGATGCTGCCAAAGAAGCTGTCTGGATGAAGAAGTTCATTATTGAGCTTGGTGTGGTTCCATCCATTGAGCATCCAATACCTATGTATTGTGATAACAATGGAGCGGTGGCCTTAGCCAAGGAACCCCGGTCCCATCAGAGATCTAGACATATTCTGAGGCGGTATTACCTGATCCGGGAGATAGTAGATCACCGGGAGATCGAGGTCAGGAAAGTTGACACGAAGGACAACGTAGCGGATCCTCTCATGAAGGCCCTCCCACAGACGCAATTTGAGAGACTTTTTGGGATGTTGGGTATGAGATACTACAACACATGGCCTTAGTGCAAGTGGGAGATTGTTAGTTTTGTGTATGCCCTAGAGGCCATTATTGTACATATGATGTATATTATAGTGGATACTTGGATATTTATATACAGAGAAGACTTTCTTGCTCGACATGCTAGTATGCATTCTGGTTACCATTATCTCACGTATTGATAAAGCCCTTAGGATATGCACTTGACTACCAGGAATATGATGCGGATCATACTAGTAGGGCAAGGGTAGTTCACAAGTACATCCTTCAATTGTTCCTAGTCGAGGGAATATCGAGACAGGGCATCAATATTCCAAAGTAGACTAGTGTATACGCCTCTTGACCCATATGATGGGCGATGGATGATCCCACATCCATTGGAGTTTGACATCAGAGATGGTATACGGGTGCTCAGTGGAGACTGGTTACACTGAACAGGACTCACCGAGGACTCCTATGTGGTAGTATACCTATCGTCAGATAGCAGTCCTCTGGTGACACTGCTACAGGTTAGTCTGTAGACCCGAGATCATCATAGAGCCTTATGCGACTCCCACTGTGCTTTGATTTCCTCCTTACCACGCTCAAGAGGAGTCGTGCAAACAGGTGGATTTTGGGTACAGTCCCGAGTCGTATGAAGGCAATGAGCGATATGAGGGGTTTCGTCTCTCCCGGTATTGGGGGTTGATGTTGCGCAATGCTCGATTGGCATTAACTGGAAGTCCCTGGCCAGGGCTGATATGTAGATCTACTGATAAGTGTTATCAGTAGTTTCTCGACCTGTTATGAGCCTCACATCGACATGACTTATCACGTAACTGGGGTTTGACGATTTCCATCCCTGGACATGATATGCGACATATCAGACGAAGAGACCGGACTGTACGGTAGTGTTACTGATAGGCTTCATGAAGACTATGGACAGGCTTGCTTGTTGACCTTCATATCGCTCAATACCCGGATAGCCGTTACGTCTAGCTAGTACCGCTGACGGCTTGTAGGTGACTGATATGATCAACACCTACTGCCGGAGTATTGACGAGTCTTTAGAGGCCCACACAGAAGTTCCCTGGTTCAAGCGAAACGAAGTAGGACACATATGTGATATGTGTGCGGGCCTCATTAAATACAAGTTTGTGATACCGTATTGTAATCTGGCTGTAATCTGTTATCGGTGCGGTTATATGTGATATAACCAGATTGTCGAATCAAGTGTTGATTCGATAATATGATATACAGATAAATGATATTAGATGGTCGTATATGATATAACCAGATTATTAGATCAAATGTTGATTTAATAATATGATATAAATTATATGTGATATAATTACATATTAACTAATATCATTAGCTCACTAATTAATCTTCATTAAATATATATTAATATATATGATATATATATATATATATATTAAAATGAAGCATGGCATTTTCTTTTCTATATTGTGAAAATAGAAATGAGGTGTAAAATGAAGCATGGTTGCAAGCATGGGTTAAATACTTGTTTATTCATTCTTGACTCACTATTCAAGCATGGTTGCAATTTAATATTGCATAATTCCATGCTTGAATGAGGGAGGGGTCAAGAATTATCATTCATTCTTATTTATTCCAAAAGACTTAGCCATTTTCTTGCTCTCATACCTCTTCTTCCTCCTCTTGCTTTTGCCTCAAGCTTCAACCCTCACATGTGATATGAATCATGAGCTTGAGCACAAATAAGTGAGCTCTTAACATCCCCTACTTCATCATCTCACACCATTCTAGAAAACTAGTGTGATGTGTTTCATACACTAAAGAGTTTAGTGTAGTTGTATCTTGAACTAGTAGTAGCTTCATGGTGGATCATCTTTGGCGCGAAGGCAACGAAGGAAGCCCGTTCAAAGCCTCAAGAGATGCCTAGTGGAGTCGCGGAACTACTACAAGGAGCAAGTGAAGTGAAGGACTTGATTCTACCAAGGTATAATCTTCCTACACTTATCTAGTTAACATATCATCTAAAGAAAACCCTGATAATCTAGTTAAAGATCTTGTTTGTCTAGCTTAGCACCAAGAAAAATTTAATTTTGGTATGGTAGATGCTTCTATAACCTCATCATGGTGCTAAGGTAGTCCTTCAAAAACTTCATCCAAATTCCACCCCCTCTTCACAAAAAACATGCACATGCTCACAAGCTACACTTTGGACAAAGAAAAATGGGATTTTGATGCTCTAGGGGATTCATGAGTGCCAAATGAAGTAACCTCTTCGCCATTTGTGTGGGTTCTCTTTCACTTTAGCACAAATACATGTTTAGATTTGATTAAGTGGTGTTTTGTGAAGTTTGAAAATTCCTAGAGAGGGTTAGGGTAATAATTGAGTTGTGTTGGTGAACTTGAGCCTTATTGGTGACCTTAGACCCCCTATAATGATAGAAACCCAGATCAAACCCAACTGAAACCCAAATTACTAAAAACAGAAACTTTCCATATTAGTTTTGTGAGTTTTAGGGTGTGCAGAGGAATATGGGATAACCTGGGCTAATTACAAGGTAAGCAAAGAATACCAGAGGACTAGAATTGACCCTAGGAACCCCCTGTAGCAAGACGAACCCCATACCCCTACCCAAAACCGAGCTGGCCGAAATTTTTGAGGATGTGGCCGGCCACTTGGTCAAGTTAGGTGTCCAGGTTTCTTCTGTAGGTCATATACACCCTATATATCACCCCAGTGTTGTTTGTGCACCTTGGTTTTCCCTGAACTAAAATCGGGAGCATGTTTTCTTAGTTTCTGCCTTGTATTTAGTGTTGTTTATGAATTCAAGTTTTGATATTTGGTATTGTATTCGATCACTTGACGTTTGAACATCTATATCAAGGGTTATTTGGTGGTTTTGAAAGCGTAGTCCATAGGTTCTAACTTATAGGCTTTTAGCGTGTCGTTTTGGTTTCGATTTGGATTTTAATGCGATACGATACGTTGTAACATGTAGGTACCCCCATGTGGACTTCGAGACCAAGCAAGCGCATGACGACGTCGGGATTGGCAAGCGAATCTCAAGGTGAGTAGATTTATATCTATGGAGTAGTCGGGTGGATGGCGTATAGCACCCCTGCAATTTCCTAAGAAATGATATGATGTGATATAGATATACTTAGATATGTTATTGAGGGATATAAACACTTAGCAAGAAAAGCTTTAGGAGATCATGAGTTAATGTTAGCGAGATTTGAGGAAACAGGTTTAGTTGGTTTCTTAGTCGCGAACCCTAGAGTAAGGTTGTTACCCATACACATGCACGCACGGGATATGGTTTTGGGTGTACATGTTATATGTTTGTGGATAGATGTGGATGCGTGGGTTTATATATATATATACATATACGGGTACACGGATAATAGAGGATAGTATATGGTACTTGGAGATGAGTCGATGTGTTTGGGCATGATACCGTGAGATCGGTGATATGATTTGGTTCGTATTAGGAGATACGACATGATATTATAGCGGATCTTTAGGTGAGGTGTTTCAGACACACGCACATATACATAGATGGTCTCTGTATTGTACTAGACTTAGATCTGTACCTCCTGATCATGATATATGATGAAAAGGATACCAGACGAATAATGAGATAAATGTGATATTTTGTAACGTTTTAGAAATCGTTTTGCGAATTTTCCGTTTTTAGGGTAAAATTTTCGGTGTTTTCCGTTTTAACCCGATTATGATCAAACGTCCGTATAGACTTGCCGGCACCTAGTTTAGCTAGAATAAAGCTAGTGCGTGAATTTTGGGGATCTATGGGATGTTTTGGTTCACATTGAATTTTTCCCTGATAAAATATTATTTTAATGCTTTATTTGTGCACTTTATTAGTGGTAGTTACTTTTTATGCGGGTAAATTACTTGTCACGACCCAAAGTTCGGCCCGTGACCGGCACTTAACCACGTAACGTCTACAGGCGTAACGCGACTTAGTAAGCCAAAACCCAGAAATCAAAACCATTAAAGGAATGGGTGTTAAAACATTTAAGGGAGACATTTGTTAAAACATTTAGAAAACCTTAAGTAATTTAGTAAAATTCTTTAAAGTTCAGGTTATTATCTTAAAAATTTTGGCAGCATTTCCTTTGTGAAAACTAGCCCCGAAATCGGATACAAAACAATATATGAGTTAAATGATGTACAATAAGAAATAAGCATCCCAAACGGGAGCAATCACGCCCAACGGCAGAACAATCACCACGGTAATAATATACGACGCCATTGCGAAGAATGAGCAAAAATAAATGAAGACAGCATGAAATATAAAACTGCATAAATAAAGTCGGCTCACAACGAGCTCGACACCAGAGTACAAATAATATACATCGTCCTCACAACTGGTCTCTAAGTCAATACATAATTAGTAGATGGAGAGTAATAGATACAATGGTGTATACAACTGGAAAAATAAACAGATACCGCACAAAAACCCACCTATCAGCAAAAGGGCTCTCGCGCCAACTGCAATGGTATCTGTATCAAAAGATGCAAGAAAGCAGCCTGCCGCGACTACTATGAAGGGCAACCTGCAAACACTGGGCACAACGGGGGTGAGTTGCCAACTCGTGAATAGTAGATAACATATAATGGTAATCGCGAGTATACACGTGCTGCGATACTCTAACCTATGCCAACAGATAACATCTATATGATGAGCTAGATGAGCAATAATCATGCAACAAGTGCGATCTAATAACATCTCTATATGACGAGCAGGGTATGCAATAATCGTGCATAGCATGTGTACTCTATCAGGTACTATAGATACATGATGAGATGTATAACACTGAATGCTGAGCATGGTAATAAATAACATCTACACGGAATGTCAACGTGGAAAATAACCGGTGTCCATCAATACACCTAAATCCCAGTAAAACTCAGGCGCCGTCACTCCAATCGGCCCTCAAATCCTGTAAATCTCATAGAATTGTGAGTGCCCAACATCGGCACTCGAAATATCATAAAATGACCGTGTCCAGCATCGACATGCAAATCCTCATGTATCGGGATCTGTCAGTCCGGATCGGCCCACGGGCTCCGTCTGCGGAATCGGCCCTCGGCCCCGACAGTACGCGTCGTCCGGTATCCATCTCTAAACTCTGGTCAGTATCCTTCGGATAACCGCCAGGTCCAACCAATCACCGGTAGGTAGTAGTCCCTCCGCCGGGCTCACCGTCTAACAATACGAGTCTTCTTGCCCCAGGGTACAGTACCGGGTCCACCATGTACCCGCAATCGGTGCCTACCACTCCTCGAATCGGGTATACTCACACAAGCTCTCTGGAACCGAGAAAACTCATGGTGGATGCACTGAAATATCATATCAAGAGAAACCGGGTTTTTCAAACAGTGCGTATTTTCTTAAAATAATACCACAGTTCTCAAATCCAGAAATCCCAAAAATCCAAACTCAATGCGTAAATCCATGCAATGCGTCGTATGACACTAAGAGTAAAAAGGGAAAACCGCACTTTTAAAAGAATCCAGTTTTGAAAATATCTCATGCGGTCCCTATTTTCATGAAATCAAATCAATATCATCGATGTATGTGACATATGTATGTATGTAGGTATGGATGTGCAAATGGATATATACGCGAATATGGGTGTAGCACTAATATGAATATACAGTGTGCATGTGCGCAAGTATGAAGATTCAATATTTGTGTGCACTGGCATGAATATACAGTGTGCATGTGCGCAGGTATCAAGATATTAATATATGTGTGCACTGGTATGAATATACAGTATGCATGTGCGCAGGTATGAACATATCAATATATGTGTGCACTGGTATGAATATACAGTGTGCATGTGCTCAGGTATGAAGATATCAATATATGTGTGCATTGGTATGAATATACTGTGTGCATGTGCACAGGTATGAAGATATCAATATATGTGTGCACTGTTATGAATATACAGTGTGCATGTGCGTAGGTATGAAGATATCAATATATGTGTGCACTGGTATGAATATACAGTGTGCATGTGCGCAGGTATGAAGATATCAATATATGTGTGCACTGGTATGAATATACAGTGTGCATGTGCGCAGGTATGAAGATATCTATATATGTGTGCACTGGTATGAATATACAGTGTGCATGTGCGCAGGTATGAAGATATCAATATAAGTGTGCACTGGTATGAATATACAGTGTGCATGTGCGCAGGTCTGAAGATATCAATATATGTGTGCACTGGTATGAATATACAGTGTGCATGTGCGCAGGTATGAAGATATCAATGAAGGTATGCACTCGTATGAATATCTATAAACATCTATGACTAAACATCCTATTACGCTCTGACGCTTAACGCCATACGGGTGATTTCCCCGTAGATGTTAAATCTACTCACCTCGTCGCGTCCTAAGCGTAGCCGACCACCTGCTTCCCTTTCTTTGCGGCGTCCGACGTACCCGCCTGCAAACCTAGAATTTATACAAAGAATTCACATAAGCAAAATCCTACAAAAACAAGATATCGAAATCAAACGAGAAACTCGCGTCGCGAACTAAACGCGCGTGTTTCCGATACGCTGAAACGTATGTATACGCGTCTAAAACTATCCCAACACGTCGCGATACGCTGGAACGCAGAACCCACTCACGTATCACACATGTCGCGCAAACAAAACGTATTGGAAAAACGATATATGGTTCCAGATTTTGACTCGGGCGCAAAAGGGAAAAGTTGCACATACCAAACTACACAACTACATAGCAGACTACCTTAGCCAAAACCCTAACCCCTAAGTCCCCAATCTGGCCGCAAATTGCAGCCAGAACTATTAAAACTGCGGCCTGGGTGTGGGGTTATGGGCTCATGCTTCGTGAGTGTAGTCTAGACCTAGTATACATGCTCTAGTTTTCTCAGATTTTCTTTGAAGGAGCCGAGTCAAAAGAAGATCACAGAAAGGTTAAAATTCACTTTAAAACGTTAAATTTTGCACTAAAAGAAACCCTATGGTATTTTAGTGAAATCTGGGGTTAAACTAAGTTTATGTAACCCTAATAACACTTAATTAGGCTAGGTTAACCACCAAAAACATCACTTAGCCAAAAGTCCACACTAAACACCATTTCTAGCACTAAACTTACTTTTAACACTAACGAATGCTAATTCTACACATAAGTTTAGAAAAAAGGAATTGAGCTCAGATTTTATACCTCACTCTCTGGTCTTAGTGTGCAGGAAGAAGAGGAAGAAGAAAAGGAGGAGGTATTGCACTGCTGCTGCTGCTGGGAATGGTGTTGCTGCTGCAGCTGCTACTGCTTCTGTTGCTGCTGCTGCTTCATGCTGTTGTTGTTGCTGCTGCTTGCTGCTGCTGCTGAGACTGCTGGTGCTGCTGCTGATGTTGTGAGTGTGTGTGTGTATGAGTGAGAGAGAGAGAAATGAGAACAAATGAGAGGCAAAACAAAAAGAAATGGGAGTTAAGGCTAGTCAAACCCCCTCTCTCTCTCTCTTCATTAAATGAAGGCATGGCTCAAGCCATGCTGCCATTCTCTCTCTCTCTCCTTCTCTCTCTCCAAGTCAACTAAATTTTAAATCATTTTTCATTTAAAAAAAAAAAGAAAACAATTAACCCAAAACACTTAATTCAATTTTTAAATTAGCTTAAGGAAAATGGGTTAATCCACCATGTTTGTTAATCATGGTCTAACCCCAATTTTAACCCTAGTTTACATGCACATGTGTGTGCAAGCTTAGAAAAATTCTAATAATATATTCATTAAATTTGATAAATTATTTGAAAATCGATTTGGTAAACTTTTTATTAAAAACCATACTTTAAACTATAATTAGCCACTCATCACATCGTAAGGTGTTACAATCTTCCCCCTTAAAGAAATTCGTCCCCTAATTTAAAAATATATAGCTACACGTACCATCAAAGAGATGAGGGAACTTCTTCCGCATCTCGCCCTCGGCCTCCCAAGTGATCTCTTCACCATTCAGGCTGAGCCAAAGCGCCTTCACAGATGGCAAGACCTTCGATCGAATTTTCTTCACCTGCCGGTCCAATATCACGACTGGTTGCTCGGTGAACGAAAGGTCACGCTTGAGCTGAACGGTCTGATGCTGAATCATGTGAGAAAGGTCATTCAGGTATCTGCGAAGTATCGACACGTGGAATACGGGGTGAACATCTGGGAAGTCGGGTGGAAGAGCCAAACGATATGCTTGTCACGTCCCGAAAGTACGGAACATGACCGGCACTTAAACTACGAAACGTCTCGAGGCGTACGTAATCTAAGTAAGCCAAAAACCCAGAAATCCAAACCAAGCAAAATAGTAGAGTGAAGAAAAACCAATTTAAAATCAAGTAGTTTCAATAGCATAAGCCGAATTATGCGGTTTTAAAAACATCAAATATTTCCTGAAAATTTCGGCAGAGTCTCCTTTGTAAATACTGTCCCCCAAACGGGATACAACATGAATAGTATACGAAATCAATAAAGGGCATCCCCAAGCGGGAGCTAGCTCTTCGTCAATCGACGGTCACAACCACACAAGCAATATAATATACAACGCCAAGGGCGAGGATCAAAAACTCAAAAGGGAATCTCAAAACCATAAGAAATCTACAGAAATATAACGCGCGACTCTAAAGTCGAAAGAATAACATCACTGGTCTCTATCTCAAAATAAATACATGTTTGGTTGATGGAATTTACTAGATACAACTGAATAATATTATACAAGGTAATATGATGGGTACGATACCGATAAACCTACCTACTAGCAAGTCACCCGAACGAAACTGTGCCCGCAAAGCCGTAATGAAACCTGTACGGCAAACTTGCAAGAAACTGGGGCACAACGGGGGTGAGTTGCCAACTCGTGAATAGAAAAACATCTATGAATAGAAATCGCATGTATGACGCAATCCTAAGTCATACGATCATAATATATAATCCTCAAATATAACCAGCAGTCTATAACAAAGACTAGGGTAAATATCTAACCCATGTGTAATCCCATATGCCCGTGTCAGTGCCTCAGGTAGCAATATATTATATGGATGATGTATGAATGCATGAAACAGAATGCATGTACTGAAGAAAACTGCTTTCATAAATTAGTGAGATTTCTGTATTTTTAAAATGAGGTATCATAATGAAATCAGTATAAAACAGTGCCTAGCATCGGCACAAAACGTAATCCCAATATCTCGATATCTCTGTATCACAGTCTCTGTACCTCAATATCTCGAAATCTCAATGTCTCAATCACAATGACTAGGGCGCCGTCAGTCCAGGCCGGCCCCTACCATCCATCTCATGACCAGGACGGTATCCTCCGGATATCCGACGCGTCGGGTAATATCACCGGTCGGTCGTGCTCCCCTGCACAGGCTCAATGTCAACAACACGATCTTCTTGCCCCGGGGTACCGCACCGGGCCCACCATATACCCGAAACGGTTAATCCATCTCCTCGAATCGGGTCTCGAAATCCATCAGGAAACTCATGGTGGACGACTCATACATCATGGGAAAACCGCACTTTTTATTTAAAAGAAAGGAAAGAAGCTTATACAAGTTTTGCGGTTTTCCCCAAATCAAGAAAATCTCATGGAAATCCGAATCCAAATCATCAATAGGATGTAAAACCATGAATATCGGCATGAGAATCCATGAATACGGCATAACAATGAATAACAGTATGGATGAAATGACAAGTAATAACTACAATATCTAAGCGGGCATATAAGGTAAGTATACTAATAACATGTCAAACTACCAGCTATCAAGCTAAGTTAAGCAATAATATTTTCTAAGGTGTACATGACATGGCAATTACCGATGAAGATGTGTGTGAGCCGGCAAGTAAGTGTACGTGGTACATACGCATCATCGGTAATGGTGCTGGTGTCCTAACAGCATAATATCAACAATGCAATATGAAATAACAATGTAAGTATGCGATGCTGAGCGAGAAACCATAATGAGCGGGAGCTAAATATTAAACAATAGTGCCATTTGAAATAACACAAATCGGGGGGTTTTGAAAATAAGGGCAACGGTGGTTTTAAGAAAGGATACGTCTTTTGAAATATCCGTAGATCCCTTGACCTGTCTTTTAAAATACCCACGATCCGCTAGTTTTGAAACAGGTAAGGGTCTAATCTTATCTGACAACTACGCTAAACTATACGGCTGAACTAACAAGCTGAACTACAGGTAAGGAAACCGCCTATAATCTGAGTCGATACATATACATACCTGTATATGTATAGTCGGTGATCCCGCCTCAATAATATCAAATCCGATACGATATCTATAATCAGACATCCCAATTCAAGAGTGCGGATTAATCATCAATATATAGCTCGTACGTATATCCGTCGTACGGCATCCCAAATCTGGGTACGGGTCAATATCACATTCATCATACTATTCATCTGGTATCCTCTTTATCAAATATCATGATCGGGGTACTGATCTACGTCTAGTACAATACTGATAACGCCAAAATATGCATGCACGTGTGTGAAACACTACGTCAAGGACCCGCTGCAACGTCATGTCGTATCTCAAATACGAACCCTGCCATATCACCGATCTCAAGGCCTCAAATCAAATCTCATCGACTCATCTCAAATCCCAAGTACTATCCTCATCATCCATGCATATGTATATGAATGTATATATGCATAGTCCCATACCCACGCGTATATACATATATACACATCCCCATCTACGCATAAGAAAGTAATGTATGCAAGTCTGTGTGTGCATATGTGGGTATAACAACTACTCTTGGGTTTCGCAACTAACCCAAAGGTAATCCATGAACACATAATCATATCATGAATAAATATTCTCGTATCATAAAGCACCAATATAAACATATATATGAACTATACTACGGACTGCGGGGGTGCTATACGCCATCCACCCGACTTCTCCCCGTAGATATAAATCGACTCACCTGGTCCTCGCTGTCCGGTGCCGACGTCGCCACGCGCTTGCTTGTTGTCTCAAAGTCCACATGGGGTGCCTACATATCATAACGCATCGTATCGCATTAAAACCAAATTCGAAATCGAAACGGTATACGAAAATCAAATCGGCACGCGTATCACGCATAGGTCAAAACCAATCGCCTACGCATGCAAGAATAGCTAAACCAACCCTCGATGTCGATGTAAACGTCAAACCATCGAGAAAAACCCAAACATACTCATTTGCGCATTCGCGAATACTAATTATAATATAAAATAGGATAAAATTCACAAAATCCCCAAATTCACTTTAAAAGCCATTTTTCTGAAAATCTAACAAGTAAAAATTACCCGTTTTAGTACAAAACTCGACGTTTAAGCAAACCTAGCGGCTATAATACTTATTAAATATCTCAAATAAGTCATACAACCCATTTCAAGAATTTAATATCATCAATTCTTATAAAAATAAAAATTCTAGTTTGCATACATAACCAATTTTAACAATTTTATAGCAAAAATGCACAAACTACAATCTAGCTTGGATTTGGATGATCTAAAGCATTGAACTACATTTTAAAATGTTAATAAAGTCATGAAAAACCTAATTAGATTTTTATCTCACCAAAATATATATATTTCTAAAACCTAGTTTGCAATTTATATAATTATAAAAAATTTAAATTAACAAAAATGCAACTAGCAACTAGATTTGATTTAGCATAACGTTAATATGTTAAAAACATCACACAACCGTAATCTCACATCATAAAACCCTAACTTGCAATTCAAAACGCTTTCTTCAAAGTTAAATCTTTAATATCAAAACCACAATTAACTCCTAATTAAACACATAATAGCTAGATTCAAGTAAACAAACAATAACTTTTGCAAAATGCTAAGATTATACCTCCCAAATTAGAGAACTAGCACCAAAATCTTGGCCTCCAAATTGCTCTCTTGATCCATGATCCACACTATAATAGGTCAAGAAAAAATGGGTAGAGATTGGATTTTGATTTTGTGGGATTTTTGTGTTGATTTTTGGGCATTTTGTGGAATTTTTTTGTGGTGAAAGAGGGGAAAACAAGGGGAGGGCTGCTGCTAATTTGGGGAGAGGGGGGGCTCGGCTAGGGGATGGGGAGAGGGGAGAGAGAGTGTGGGTTGAATGAATGATGCAATTTCCAAGTCAACAAAGTCATGCCCCATTTTATTAATTCCATTTTCTTTTCTTTGACTTTTTCTTTAAGTGGGGACAACTTTGGGGATTGGGGCAGCCCATTTTCGGCCAGAAAAAGGGGCAGGGGGAGGTGGTGTGTGTGTGTGTGAAGCAATGAACACCAAACACCAATTCAATATGCAACAAATCCCTTTTATTTTCACAAAATAAGCCTTTTTCCTCAATATTTTCTAAAACCGATTAACAACTTAATTTCATTTTCAAAAATAATATGTTAAAATTTTGTTTAATTTGCTATGATGCACAAAATTTGTTTCAACCCATTCCAATTTGTAATTTTCCCTAATTAAATGTATTAGTGACGGCTTAAAATAATATTAAAATAATTAATTTCGGAAAAATTTTCAGAAAATTTGAAATTTCACCCGTGTCTCAATAAACACCAAATACTAGCAATTAAATATCTAGAATATGTATATTTAATTTTTATAATAAACATATTTGTATTTTGACTTTTTGCAGAAAACCCCCTTATTTTACCGATTTTCCGAAATTTCACCGAAACGATTTTCAAAACGTTACAATCTTCCCCCCTTAAAGAAATTCGGTCCCCGAATTTAAATTAAAACTCCCCCAAATACTAAAACATCTAGGCAAAACCATCAGGTCCTCGGGGCTCCGAAATCGTAAATACATAAAACAAATCGTAGCGCAGCGCATGCGCATGGAAAATGAGCATATAACTCAAAATCAAAACTCCGTCAAGCATCTCGCAATCATCGGAGTCATGGTAAAGACACAAATGTCAAATCCAATACAAAACCAATATGATATAACTCGAAACTATACACGTAAATATCAAATCTATATATGTAAATATCTGAAGGAAATGCATGCCAAATCTCTTAAAGTCGCTGTGTAATGCGCATAACACTGCACAGAGGCGGACGTCTATCATAAGAAAATAACCATATACATATATACCTTTTTTTTGAAATGTGCGTTCCGCCGTTTTGGGAAATAATTTAGAAGGGTTTTCTTGTTTTAAACGTTTCGTGTCATAACAGAAACGTAGGTAAATACTGAGACTATAGCTCGCTTTTTAGAATTCCATTCGGTAGCTATCAATGCATGCAAAATACATTCAGGTACTGTCCTCTGACTAGTCCTGCTCAGTACGAAAACACATAGCAAATATCATAAAAACGTACTGCTCTATAAGAAATCAATCCCAAAATACGCATATGAATACTCTGTGCGTCTGGTGCGCACGGAAATCAAAATCCATGAATGTGCCATACATGTGCACAGAAACAACATCAAGGTGCAACGGTGGTGCACACAACATCGGTCACAGGCAACGTGTGCGCCTGACAGTAAGGACATGTGCGTCTGACACGCACGAAGAATCTCGATTTAGTGCATCTGGTGTGCACCGAAATCGCTTCTCAAAACATGCGCTCAACATGCACGAAAATCAAAACCAGGTGCATCTATTATGCACGAAATCATGAAATCCAATATCATGCGCTGAACATGCGCAAAATCAAATCAGGTGCACAAAACAAATATCGAGTATCACAATCGAAATCGAAGTCTAGTGCATCTAAGTGCACAAAATGTGTATCACTGCACTGCAAGTATATGCGAACTTTACCGAGTGCAAAAACCAAATCGTATGCGTATATACGCACAAATCAACTCAACTGTATGAAATCCATATAACCACAAACATGAGAAACCAAGGCACGAAAACGATATCAAGTGCAAGAACCGTGCAAAAATCGTAAATACTCAGCAGGTGCAACCATGGTCCATGAAGACAAATATCATGAAACACAATCATCAAAATCAATCATGCGAATAGATCGCCCAAAATACGCAAAATCAAGTATGGCGGAGTAGTCCCGCTCAAGCACATCCTCCATGAATCTCTGTCCAACTGCCGTGGTCACTCATAGCATGTCTCGTCGACGATCCTGAACTCTGGCCTGCCGGTGTGCATAACATGACCACTCCTGGGTCTAAGTATTCTCGTAACTTATTCCAGAAAGGTCCTGTCGAAATCTCTCCCAAATCTCGTCTCTGCCGACCTGTCCGGAAGTCATCGTCCCTTACTAGATCTGTTCTCGTTCCGGAACGGCTGCATACTCATCACAACTCCTTCTGGAAGGTATATCCAAGTACAATGTCTCGGCATGCGTACCGCATCTCTGATGTCGGCGGAGTGGAACGTCGTCTCATCAAGATCTCGTACAAACCTCTTACTCCACTTTCTCTAATGTCGACTGCTTCGGACTCGTCTCATCGTGGCTGCATGGACTAAGCTCCAACAACAATCCTCGTATCTGGAGTCTCCCAAGAAATGCATCTCACCACCTAGCATCCGAATGAAGTCGAACCATCCGATCGATTTGTCAAAACCTCATAATCCCCCAAGAGCTCAAAATCTTGGGTACAGTTTAATAATATCGAGTACGTACCACAGCATCGGTGGTCCAGCCGTAGAAGGGCAAACCCAAGCCTCACTAATGGTGCCGCAGAACAGCCGCAAACCCTGAGGTTCAAAGTCTTTCACACGGTCATTAAGTCGAGTTAGGGTTTCATTCATCTAGAGGGTCCATAGAATTGCCTGCATGTCTTTCCGGATACTTTAAACTTAGAATAATAGGTTGCTGACATTCGATCGTCTCTGTCGACTCTCAACGTCTCCGCGTGAAGTCGTCTCTAGCTGGAATCAATCTATCTGATGACCTCGCATCGGGGTAGCGAACGAACCACATGTCCTAGTCATTCATCCTTGGTGACTAGCGACCTTCTATCATCTCTTAGTACAACTCGTACTGCAATAGCTCCAACATTTGGGGCGATATCTCGTCGTTAGCAGCAATGACTGGCTCACTCGTCTGGACGCTGAACAGTGCCTCAATCATCAGGAGTAAGCAATACGCCAACGGTCATCAAAATCTGGCTGGCCTCTATCATTGGCTCAACCCTCTGGCACTGATCTGCACGTCCGAATAATCTCATACAGCGATCCATCCAAACGCTCGTGGCGCAAAAACACAATCAGACGACGCCTCTCAATGCAATCGTATGTCGCCGGAATCACGCCCTGGTCAGTCCTCGTTCGTAACGAGCTCGTGCTGACCGCAACTCTAGCCGTAGCTCTCCCTGCCCATAATCGTAGCAGCAAAACCATAACTGGTACCGATGAGGCTAGATCAGGAATGAATATAATACTGAACAAAGAAATGTACATCCTAAGGCTTCTTAAGTGGAGTAGCGTATCGTAAGTATGCCGCGGAACATACCCACGGTACGTCACTCTACTTTAGTCACCTATTCCATCAACCAAGGGTCATCCTACACTCCGAAAGTAAAACCTAATGCTCTGATACCAACTTTGTCATGTCCCGAAAGTACGGAACATGACCGGCACTTAAACTACGAAACGTCTCGAGTCGTACGTAATCTAAGTAAGCCGAAAACCCCAAAATCCAAACCAAGCAAAGTAGTAGAGTGAAGGAAAACCAATTTAAAATCAAGTAGTTTTAATAGCATAAGCCGAATTATGCGGTTTTAAAAACATCAAATATTTCCTGAAAATTTCGGCAGAGTCTCCGTTGTAAATACTGGCCCCCAAACGGGATACAACATGAATAGTATACAAAATCAATAAAGGGCATCCCCAAGCGGGAGCTAGCTCTTTGTCAATCGACGGTCTCAACCACACAAGCAATATAATATACAACGCCAAGGGCGAGGATCAAAAACTCAAAAGGGAAACTCAAAACCACAAGAAATCCACAGAAATATAATGCGCGACTCTAAAGTCGAAAGAATAACATCACTGGTCTCTATCTCAAAATAAATACATGTTTGGTTGATGGAATTTACTAGATACAACTGAATAATATTATACAAGGTAATATGATGGGTACGATACCGATAAACCCACCTACTAGCAAGTCACCCGAACGAAACTGTGCCCGCAAAGCCGTAATGAAACCTGTACGGCAAACTTGCAAGAAACTGGGGCACAACGGGGGTGAGTTGCCAACTCGTGAATAGAAAAACATCTACGAATAGAAATCGCATGTATGACGCAATCCTAGGTCATACGATCATAATATATAATCCTCAAATATAACCAGCAGTCTATAACAATGACTAGGGTAAATATCTAACCCATGTGTAATCCCATATGCCCGTGTCAGTGCCTCAGGTAGCAATATATTATATGGATGATGTATGAATGCATGAAACAGAATGCATGTACTGAAGAAAACTGCTTTCATAAATTAGTGAGATTTCTGTATTTTTAAAATGAGGTATCATAATGAAATCAGCATAAAACAGTGCCTAGCATCGGCACAAAACGTAATCCCAATATCTCGATATCTCTGTATCACAGTCTCTGTACCACAATATCTCGAAATCTCAATGTCTCAATCACAATGACTAGGGCGCCGTCAGTTCAGGCCGGCCCTACCATCCATCTTATGACCACGACGGTATCCACCGGATATCCGACGCGTCGGGTAATATCACCGGTCGGTCGTGCTCCCCTGCACAGGCTCAACGTCAACAACACGATCTTCTTGCCCCGGGGTACCGCACCGGGCCCACCATGTACCCGAAACGGTTCATTCATCTTCTCGAATCGGGTCTCGAAATCTATCAGCAAACTCATGGTGGACGACTCATACATCATGGGAGAACCGCACTTTTTATTTAAAAGAGAGGAAAGAAGCTTATACAAGTTTTGCGGTTTTCCCCCAAATCCAGAAAATCTCATGGAAATCCGAATCCGAATCCAAATCATCAATAGCATGTAAAACCATGAATATCGGCATAAGAATCCATGAATACGACATAACAATGAATAACAGTATGCATGAAGTGACGAGTAATAACTACAATATCTAAGCTGGCATATAAGGTGAGTACACTAATATCATGTCAAACTACTAGCTATCAAGCTAAGTTAAACAATAATATTTTCTAAGGTGTACGTGACATGGCAATTACCGATGAAGATGTGTGTGAGCCGGCAAGTAAGTGTATGTGGTACATACGCATCATCGGTAATGGTGCTGGTGTCCTAACAGCATAATATCAACAATGCAATATGAAATAACAATGTAAGTATGCGATGCAGAGCGAGCAACCATAATGAGCGGGAGCTAAATATTAAACAATGGTGCCATTTGAAATAACACGAATCGTGGGGTTTTGAAAATAAGGGCTACGGTAGTTTTAAGAAAGGATACGTCTTTTGAAATATCCGTAGATCCCTTGACCTGTCTTTTAAAATACCCACGATCCGCAAGTTTTGAAATAGGTAGGGGTCTAATCTAATCTAACAACTACACTAAACTATACGGCTGAACTAATAAGCTGAACTACAGGTAAGGAAACCGCCTATCATCTGAGTTGATACATATACATACCTGTATATGTATAGTCGGTGATCCCGCCTCAATAAAATCATATCCGATACGATATCTATAATCAGACATCCCAAGTCAAGAGTGCGGATCAATCATCAATATATAGCTCGTACGTAAATCCGTCGTACGGCATCCCAAATCTGGGTAGGGGTCAATATCACATTCATCATACTATTCATCTGGTATCCTCTTTATCAAATATCATGATCGGGGTACTGATCTACGTCTAGTACAATACTGATAATGCCTAAGTATGCATGCACGTGTGTGAAACACTACGTCAAGGACCCGCTACAACGTCATGTCGTATCTCAAATACGAACCCTGCCATATCACCGATCTCAAGGCCTCAAATCAAATCTCATCGACTCATCTCAAATCCCAAGTACTATCCTCATCATCCATGCATGTGTATATGAATGTATATATGCATAGTCCCATACCCACGCGTATATACATATATACACATCCCCATCTACACACAAGAAAGTAATGTATGCAAGTCTGTGTATGCGTATGTTGGTATAACAACTACTCTAGGGTTTCGCTACTAACCCAAAGGTAATCCATGAACACATAATCATATCATGAATAAACATTCTCGTATCATAAAGCACCTAAATAAACATATATATATATATGAACTATACTACGAACTGCGGGGGTGCTATACGCCATCCACCCAACTTCTCCCTGTAGATATAAATCTACTCACCTTGTCCTCGCTCGCCGGTGCCGACGTCACCATGCGCTTGCTTGTTGTCTTGAAGTCCACATGGGGTGCCTACATATCATAACGCACCGTATTGCATTAAAACCAAATTCGAAAATGAAACGGCATACGAAAATTAAATCGGCACGCGTATCACGCATAGGTCAAAACCTATCGCCTACGCATGCAAGAATAGCTAAACCAAATCTCGATGTCGATGTAAACGTCAAACCAACGAGAAAAACCCAAACACACTCATTTTCGCATTCGCGAACACTAATTATAATATAAAATAGGTTAAAATTCACAAAATCCCCAAATTCACTTTAAAAGCCATTTTTCCGAAAATCTTACAAGCAAAAATTACCCGTTTTAGTGCAAAACTCGACGTTTAAGCAAATCTAGCGGCTATAATACTTATTAAACATCTCAAATAAGTCATACAACCCATTTCAAGAATTTAATATCATCAATTCTTATAAAAATAAAAATTCTAGTTTGCATACATAACCAATTTTAACAATTTTATAGCAAAAATGCACAAACTACAATCTAGCTTGGATTTGCATGATCTAAAGCATTGAACTACAATTTAAAATGTTAATAAAGTCATGAAAAACCTAATTAGATTTTTATCTCACCAAAATATATATATTTCTAAAACCTAGTTTGCAATTTATATAATTATCAAAAATTTAAATTAACAAAAATGCAACTAGCAACTAGATTTGATTTAGCATAACGTTAATATGTCAAAAACATCACACAACCATAATCTCACATCATAAAACCCTAACTTGCGAAGCATATGACTGCCCCTCAATCGCCAGGTGGCTCGCTCCAGGTGCATGAGTTGCTTTGCTGGCTGGCGTCAAATTCTTACGCTTTCTTGAAAGTTAAATCTTTAATATCAAAACCACAATTAACTCCTAATTAAACACATAATAGGTAGATTCAAGTAATCAAACAATAACTTATGCAAAATGCTAAGATTATACCTCACAAAATTAGAGACCTAGCACCAAAATCTTGGCCTCCAAATTGCTCTCTTGATCCATGATCCACACTAGAATAGGTCAAGAAGAAATGGGTAGAGATTGGATTTTGATTTTGTGGGATTTTTGTGTTGATTTTTGGGCATTTTGTGGAATTTTTTTGTGGTGAAAGAGGGGAGAACAAGGGGAGGGCTGCTGCTGATTTGGGGAGAGGGGGGCTCGGCTAGGGGATAGGGAGAGGGGAGAGAGAGTGTGGGTTGAATGAATGATGCAATTTCCAAGTCAACAAAGTCATGCCCCATTTTATTAATTCCATTTTCTTTTCTTTGACTTTTTCTTTAAGTGGGGACAACTTTGGGGATTGGGGCAGCCCATTTTCGGCCAGAAAAAGGGGGAGGGAGAGGTGGTGTGTGTGTGTGTGAAGCAATGAACACCAAACACCAATTCAATATGCACCAAATCCCTTTTATTTTCACAAAATAACCCTTTTTCCTCAATATTTTCTAAAACCGATTAACAACTTAATTTCATTTCAAAAATAATATGTTAAAATTTTGTTTAATTTTCTATATTGCAAAAAATTTGTTTCAACCCATTCCAATTTGTAATTTTCCCTAATTAAATGTATTAGTGACGGCTTAAAATAATATTAAAATAATTAATTTCGGAAAAAATTTCAGAAAATTTGAAATTTCACCAGTGGCTCAATAAATAGAAAATACTAGCAATTAAATAGCTAGAATATGTATATTTAATTTTTATAATAAAGATATTTGTATTTTGACTTTTTGCAGAAAACCCCCTTATTTTACCGATTTATCGAAATTTCACCGAAACGATTTTCAAAACGTTACAATGCTGCTGCGCCCACACGCTCGAGGATCTCGAAGGGACCTATGAATATGGGGCTAAGCTTCCCCTTCCGTCCAAACCTCATCACTCCCTTCATCGGAGAGGCCCTCAGAAAAACGTGATCGCCAACTGCGAACTCTAAACTGCGGCGGCGTCTGTCAGCATACGATTTCTGCTTGCTCTGAGCTGTCCTCATCCTATCTTGAATCTACCGTATCTTCTGGGTCGTCTCCTGCACGATCTATGGCCCCAAAATACTGCTCTCACTGAGCTCTGTCCAACAGACGGGCGATCTACATCTCCTCCCATATAAGGCCTCGAAAGGTGCCATCTGAATAGTATCCTTGAAACTATTGTTGTAGGAGAACTCCACCAAGGGTAAATGATGATCCCAGGTATCACCAAAGTCTAAAACACATGCTCGGAGCATGTCCTCGAGAGTCTGAATATTCCGCTCTGACTGGCCGTCGGTCTGCGGATGAAATGCTGTGCTGAAACTCAAGCGGGTGCCCAAAACCTCTTGAAGCCTCTGCCATAGTCGGCTGGTAAACTGGATGCCTCGGTCGGACATGATACACGCCGGGACTCCATGCGGTCGTACAATCTCGTCTATGTATATCTGGCTGTACTGACCAAATCCGAAAGTCGTCTTCACCGGCAGGAAGTGAGCCTCTTTCGTCAATCGATCCACGATCACCCAGATGGAGTCATACCCTCGCCTAGTCCTGGGTAGACCCACAACGAAGTCCATCAAAATATGATCCTATTTCCACTCAGGAATGGGTAACGGCAGTAGCTCTCCCGCGGGCCTCTGGTGCTCGGCCTTGACTTGCTTACAAGTCAGGCATCTCAACACGAAGTCTGTGATGTCCCTCTTAATTCCGTCCCACCAGTAAACATCTCTCATATCATGGTACATCTTAGTGTAACCCGGATGAACACTATACACCGATCGATGTGCCACCTCAAGAATCTCACCCCGCAGTCCCCCAGCATCTGGTACGCACAGTCTAGTCCCAAATCGCAGTATCCCCTGATCATCGATCATGAACTCGGAAAATCTGCCCTGTCCAATCTGTGCCATGATCTCTGAACAACGGTCATCACTGTACTGTGCCTCATGTATACGGTCAAGCAACTGTGGGTGTGCACGAACATGCGCAAGCTGTTCCCCGACTGGCGTGAACTCGAACTGCACTCGGCTGTCGCATAAAATCTGCCAATCTGCCGACGACTGCCTCTACACTGTGCTTAAACAAGATAGACTACCCCCGGGCCTCCTGCTCAAAGCATCCGCTACTACATTCGCCTTGCCCGGGTGATACAAGACCTCGCAATCGCAGTCCTTTACTAGATCCATCCAACGGCGCTGTCTGAGATTCAGGTCTCGCTGCTGAAATATATACTTCAAGCTCTTATGATCAGTGAATATCTGGCACGACTCGCCGTATAGGTAATGTCGCCAGATCTTGAGTGCAAAGACTACTGCAGCCATCTCCAAATCGTGAGTGGGGTAGTTCTATTCGTGTCTCTTCAACTGCCGTGAAGCATACGCGATCACCCTGTCATGCTGTATCAATATGCACCCTAGCCCCACTCGAGAAGCGTCATAATAGACCACAAATCCGCCCGATCCTGAAGGCAATGATAACACCTGCGCCATAGTCAAACAAGTCCGTAGCTGCTGAAAGCTATGCTCGCACTCCTCCGTCCAATCGAAAGGAACTCCCTTCCGGGTCAACCCGGTCAAAGGTACGGCAATGCTGGAGAAATCCTGTACAAATTGCCTGTAGTAGCCGGCCAGTCCTAGAAAGCTGTGGATCTCAGTAACTGATGCGGGTCTGGGCCAACGCTGAACGGCCTTGATCTTCCTCGAGTCCATACATATACCATCTCGTGTGATCACGTGACCCAAGAAGTCTACGTTGTCAAGCCAGAATGCACACTTTGAGAATTTTGCAAATAGCTGGTGCTCCCTCAAAGTCTGCAGTGTGATCCGCAGGTGCTGCTCGTGCTCCTCTCGGCTCCGGGAATACACCAAAATATCGTCAATGAATACGATGATGAACAAATCAAGATACGGCCTAAAAATATGGTTCATCAAGTCCATAAACGCTGCTGGGGCATTGGTGAGTCCGAACGACATCACCAAAAACTCATAATGGCCGTAACGCGTGCGGAAAGCCGTCCTCGGTATATCCTCCAGTCGAACCCGCAGCTGATGGTATCCTGATCGCAAGTCGATCCTCGAAAAATACCTTGCGCCCTGAAGCTGGTCGAACAAGTCATCAATGCGTGGTAAAGGGTATCTGTTCCGCACGGTAACCCTGTTCAGCTGGCGGTAGTCAATACACAAGCGCAAACTGCCGTCCTTCTTCTTGACAAACAGGACCGGAGCACCCCAAGGAGACACACTGGGTCGAATAAGTCCCTTATCCAGCAAATCTTGCAACTGACCTTTCAACTCTCTAAGCTCCGCCGGGGCCATCCGATAAGGCGGTATAGAAATAGGCCCCGTGCCGGGAATCAAATCAATACAGAAAGTAATATCACGCTCAGGCGGTAGCCCAGGAAGCTCGTCAGGGAAAACATCAGGGAACTCACAAACAATCGGAACCCGGTCCAATGGAATATCTGTAGCTCTAGTATCGCAAACATAGGCTAGAAATCCCTGACATCCCTTCCTCAAAAGCTGTCCAGCGCGAAGAGAAGAAATCAAACTGTGAGGAGCAACACAACAATCCCCCTGCACAACAAAATCCGACTCGCCGGGAAAACAAAATCTAACTGTCTTCTCGCGGCAGTTCACGAACGCATAGCACGTGGCTAACCGATCCATGCCCAAAAGAACGTCGAAGTCCAACATCTCAAGAAGGATCAAGTCGACAGGCAACTCTCTCTCGCCAATACGGACAACACAAGATCAGAACACGTGCCTAGCAACAAACGACTCTCCTACAGGAGTGGTCACAACAAGCGGCTGATCAAGCAAATCGGACTCTCTACCCAAACTCGACACAAAGTGTGTGGAAACGTACGAGTGCGTGGATCCAGGATCGAACAACACTTGTGCATCAACAGAACATACTGATAGGGTACCTGAGACCACTGCATTAGACGCCTGGGCGTCCTGATGCATCAACACGAAAACTCGTGCCTGTCCTCTGCCTGCAACTGGCGGTCCCCTACTAGCAACTGGCTGTACTCTGCCGGCAGTTGGCTGTCCTCTGCCTCGGCCACCTCGTCCTCTATGAGTAAACCCTCCGCGACCACGGCCTCTCTGTGCATGAGTCTGATGGGGAGCAACAGTAGGTACAATAGGCAATGCCCTCTGGGATGGGGAAGGTGGAAGTGTGACATGTGGTACTGCTGGCTCCTTCCGGCGTATCTCGGTACAAACTCTGACGCGGTGACGGAGACTACCACATCCAAAGCATCCACGCGATGACTGCTGACCATCCTGGGGTTAAGAGCAAACATCTGACCTCGCCCTGAGTCTCTGCCACCTGTATGACATCTATCACGGCGTCCGAATGGAAGTCTCCGTGCTGCTGTATCAGTACGAACTCTCTTCAGCCCTGGAACTACCGAAGTCTCTGCAAGGCGCTCCTCGACTAATAGGGCTGCGTCTACAGCTGCTGCATAAGTCTCGCAATGCTGTGCGCTGATCGTAAGGAACAGTAGGGTAAGCAAGCCTCGAACAAACCTCTTGACTCGTATCTCCTCAGTAGCCACTAGGTATGGGGCATAAACTGATAGCTCGGTAAACAGTACGTCGTACTCTGCCACTGTCATCTCTGGCGTCTGGCGTAAAGACTTGAATCTGCGCACTCGGGCATCCCTGACACTCTGGGGAAGGAAACGGGCTAGAAACACCGTCACAAACTCGGTCCAGGTCATATGAGGAAGACCTGCTGCTCTACCATTCGCGACCGATTCACACCATTTTTGCGCAAGACCTTCCAGGAGAAAGCTCGCAAACTCTACCCATCTCGCATCTGAGCATCTAAGTGAACGACATATCCGGGCCATCCTATCAATGAATGACTGTGGGTCCTCGGCTGCATCGGTGCCTGTGAAGACCGGAGGCTTCAGCCTCATGAACTCTGATAGCAATACTGTAATAACCTCCGTGGCTGCAGGGGCGACTGCCTGTACTGTAGGGACCATCGCGGTCCCCGTAACGGGTGGAACTACCTCTGGTCGCTGCGCTCGAAGCGTCTCGACTAGCGACCCTATCATCTGGCACATCTCCTGCATACCGCCCCTAGCATGGCGATCTGATCTGTCGTAGGAGGAACAATCTGCTCTGGTACAACAGGTGTACTATCCGGATCAGTCCTCATCTCGGACGAGTCAACTCGAATCTCGGCTCTCGCGGCCGCTCTCTGCGCCCTCGTAGTCTTTGGCGGCATAATGGCTGAGAAGAAAGTAGGATACGATAAGGATATGGAAATTGAATCACAGGAATGTATACAATCGTGAAGGAATTTCCAATCAATAAGTCCTAAGGTCGCTTAGGCGGAGTACCTTGTCGTGAGTATGCCGCGGAACATACACATGCTACGCCACTCTACTTCAGCTACCTACTCCATCATACCAGGGTCATCCTACACTCCGAAGGTAAAACCTACGCTCTGATACCAACTTTGTCACGACCCAAAGTTCGGCCCGTGACCGGCACTTAACCACGTAACGTCTACAGACGTAACGCGACTAAGTAAGCCGAAACCCAGAAATCAAAACCATTAAAGGAATGAGTGTTAAAAAATTTAAGGGAGACATTTGTTAGAACATTTAGAAAATCTTAAGTAATTTAGTAAAATTCTTTATAGTTCAAGTTATTATCTTAAAATTTTTGGCAGCATTTCCTTTGTAAAAACTAGCCCCGAAATCGGGTACAAAACAATATATGAGTAAAATGATGTACAATAAGAAATAAGCATCCCAAACGGGAGCAATCACGCCCAACGGCGGAACAATCACCACAATAATAATATACGACGCCGTAGCGAAGAATGAGCAAAAATTAGTGAAGACAACATGAAATATAAAACAGCATAAATAAAGTCGGCTCACAACGAGCTCGACATCAGAGTACAAATAATATACATCAACCTCACAACTGATCTCTAAGTCAATACATAAGTAGTAGATAGAGAGTACTAGATACAATGGTGTATACAACTGGAAAAATAAACAGATACCGCACAAAAACCCACCTATCAGCAAAAGGGCTCACGCGCCAACTGCAGTGGTATCTGTATCAAAAGATGCAAGAAAGCAGCTTGCCGCGACTACTCTGAGGGGAAACCTGCAAACACTGTGGCACAACGGGGGTGAGTTGCCAACTCGTGAATATTAGATAACATATAATGGTAATCGCGAGTATGCACGTACTGTGATACTCTAACCTATGCCAACAGATAATATCTATATGATGAGATAGATGAGCAATAATCATGCAACAAGTGCGATCTAATAACATCTCTATATGATGAGCAAGGTATGCAATAATCGTGCATAGCATGTGTGCTCTATCAGGTACTACAGATACAGGATGAGATGTATAACACTGAATGCTGAGCATGGGAATAAATAACATCTACACGGAATGTCAACGTGGAAAATAACCGGTGTCCATCAATACACCCAAATCCCAATAAAACTCAGGCGCCGTCACTCCAATCGGCCCTCAAATCTTGTAATTCTCATAGAATCGTGAGTGCCCAACATCGGCACTTGAAATATCATAAAATGATCGTGTCCAGCATCGACACGCAAATCCTCATGTATCGGGCTCCGTCAGTCCAGATCGGCCCACGGGATCCGTCTGCAGAATCGGCCCTCGGCCCCGGCAGTACGCGTCGTCCCGTATCCATCTCTCAACTCTGGTCGGTACCCTCCGGATAAACGCCAGGTCCAACCAATCACCGGTAGGTAGTAGTCCCTCCACCGGGCTCACCGTCTAACAATACGAGTCTTCTTTGCCCCGGGGTACCGTACCGGGTCTACCACGTACCCGCAATCGGTGCCTACCACTCCTCGAATCGGGTATACTCACACAAGCTCTCTGGAACGGAGAAAAATCATAGTGGACGCACTGAAATATCATATCAAGAGAAACCGGGTTTTTAAAACAGTACGTATTTTCTTAAAATAATACCACGGTTCTCAAATCCAGAAATCCCATAAATCCAAACTCAATGCGTAAATCCATGCAATGTGTCGTATGACGCTAAGAGTAAAAAGGGAAAACCACTCTTTTAAAAGAATCCAGTTTTGAAAATATCTCATGCGGTCCCTATTTTCATGAAATCAATTCAATATCATCCATGTATGTGACATATGGTATGTAGGTATGGATGTGCAAATGGATATATGCGCGAATATAAGTGTAGCACTAGTATGAATATACAGTGTGCATGTGCACAAGTATGAAGATATCAATATATGTGTGTACTGGAATGAATATACAGTGTATATGTGCGCAGGTATGAAGATATCAATATATGTGTGCACTGGTATGAATATACAGTGTGCATGTGCGCAGGTATGAAGATATCAATATATGTGTGCACTGGTATGAAAATACAGTGTGCATGTGCGCAGGTATGAAGATATCAATATATGTGTGCACTGGTATGAATATACAGTGTGCATGTGCGCAGGTATGAAGATATCAATATATGTGTACACTGGTATGAATATACAGTGTGCATGAGCGCAGGTATGATGATATCTATATATGTGTGCACTGGTATGAATATACAGTGTGCATTTGCGCAGGTATGAAGATATCAATATATGTGTGCACTGGTATGAATATACAGTGTGCATGTGCGCAGGTATGAAAATATCAATATATGTGTGCACTGGTATGAATATACAGTGTGCATGTGCGCACGTATGAAGATATCAATATATGTGCACTGGTATGAATATACAGTGTGCTTGTGCGCAGGTATGAAAATATCAATATATGTGTGCACTGGTATGAATATACAGTGGGCATGTGCGCAGGTAAGAAAATATCAATATATGTGCGCACTGGTATGGATATACAGTGCGCATGTGCGCAGGTATGAAGATATCAATATATGTGTGTACTGGTATGAATATACAGTGTGCATGTGCGCAGGTATGAAGATATCAATATATGTGTGCACTTGTATGAATATACAGTGTGCATGTGTGCAGGTATGAAGATATCAATATATGTGTGCACTGGTATGAATATACAGTATGAAGATATCAATGAAGGTATGCACTCGTATGAATATCTATAAACATCTACGACTAAACATCCTATTACTCCCTGACGCTTAACGCCATACGGGCAATTTCCCCGTAGATGTTAAATCTACTCACCTCATCGCGTCCTAAGCGTAGCCGACCACCTGCTTCCTTTTCTTTGCGGCGTCCGACGTACCCGCCTGCGAACCTAGAATTTATACAAAGAATTCACATAAGCAAAATCCTACAAAAACGCGATATCGAAATCAAACGAGAAACTCGCGTCGTGAACTAAACGCGCGTGTGTCCGATACGCTGAAACGTGTGTATACGCGTCTAAAACTACCCCGACACGTCGCGATACGCTTGAACGCAGAACCCACTCACATATCATACGTGTCGCGAAAACAAAACATATTGGAAAAACGATATATGGCTCCAGATTTTGACTCGGGCACAAAAGGGAAAAGTTGCACATACCAAACCACACAACTACACAGGAGACTACCCTAGCCAAAACCCTAACCCCTAAGTCTCCTATCTGGCCGCAAATTGCGGCCAGAACTATTAAAATTGGGGACTGGGTGTGGGGTTATAGGCTCGTGCTTCGTGAGTGTAGTCTAGACCCAGTATACATGCTCCTGTTTTCTCAGATTTTCTCTGAAGGAGCCGGGTCAATAGCAGATCACAGAAAGCTTAAAATTCACTTTAAAACGTTAAATTTTGCACCAAAAGAAACCCTATGGTATTTTAGTGAAATCTGGGGTTAAACTAAGTTTATGTGGCCCTAATAACACTTAATTAGGCTAGGTTAACCAACAAAAACATCACTTAGCCAAAAGTTCACACTAAATACCATTTCTAGCACTAAAACTTACTTTTAACACTAACCGATGCTAATTCTACACATAGTTTAGAAAAAAGGAATTGAGCTCAGATTTTATACCTCACTCTCTGGTCTTAGTGTGCAGGAAGAAAAGGAAGAAGAAGAGGAGGAGGTATTGCACTGCTGCTGCTGCTGCTGGGAATGGTGCTGCTGCTGCAGCTGCTACTGCTTCTGTTGCTGCTGCTGCTTCATGCTATTGTTATTGTTGCTGCTTGCTGCTGCTGCTGAGACTGCTGGTGCTGCTGCTAATGTTGTGAGTGTGTGTGTGTATGAGTGAGAGTGAGGGAAATGAGAACAAATGAGAGGCAAAACAAAAAGAAATGGGAGTTAAGGCTAGTCAAACCCCCCTCTCTCTCTTCATTAAATGAAGGCATGGCTCAAGCCATGATGCCATTCTCTCTCTCTCTCTCTCCTTCTCTCTCTCCAAGTCAACTAAATTTTAAATCATTTTTCATTTAAAAAAAAAAGTAAACAATTAACCCAAAACACTTAATTCAATTTTTAAATTAGCTTAAGGAAAATGGGTTAATCCACCATGGTCTAAACCCAATTTTAACCCTAATTTACAAGCACATGTGTGTGCAAGCTTAGAAATATTCTAATAAAATATTCATTAAATTTGATAAAATATTTGAAAATCAATTTGGTAAACTTTTTATTAAAAACCATACTTTAAAGTATAATTAGCCACTAATCACATCCTAAGGTGTTACAATACTACTAATGTGGTTTTATGCTAAGTTAATCACTAGATTTATATTTAGAACCTTCTCTCCAAATATCTTGATATTTTGCGTAATTAAATGAATTTTCAAAAAAAGAAAATGGTGACTAATGCTATTTTTTATTTATTATGCAATTATTGCAATTATCTTCTAGAATTTTCTCCAAAATTCCACAACACCCTAGCCTTTCCTCTCATGGCCGGCCACTCATTTCCTTGCTGCCCTCATTTTTCCAACTCCATTTTTCATCTTTTTATACTTGAAAAATTCATGAAAAATCCAAATTAATTCATACAAATTCAAATATAATCCAAAACTTTCATTCTTCTTCACAAATCTTGCTTAGATCTTCATTCTAGTGAGGATTTTGGAGGCAAAAGTATGGATTGTTCTTGTTTCAAGTTGTGTTCTTGGAAGGTATAAAACCTTAACCCTAATCTCTTTTGTTGCTTAATAACTTTAATTAGCTTAATTAGATGTTTAAATTAAGCTTTTAGATTCATATTTAGAAATTCAAGATATCATTTTGTTAATCAAATTAGGGTTTTGATTAGTGAAATGGTTAGTTAATATGTTAAGCTTGAAGAAAATTAAATCAAGTTGCTAATTTGTTAAATGATATTTTCCTAATCGGCTAATTAAGCTAATTAACAAACTAAACTTTTGCTAATCCTAATTAGTGAAATCAAGGTATAAGTGGTTTAACCTAACTATTTGAAGATGTTTGTAAGTTCTAGTTTTGGTAAAACTTGTAGTTTTGTGCTAAAATGATATATACTGCTTAATAGATTTACGGATATTTCAGGCGTGGGTTTCTTTTGACGTTGCGACATTATGTATATTGATTCCACGCTATATCTTGTGTTGTGAATGTGCGATCGGTACGATCAGGGTCTAGACTTGGTAGTTGTGTCGCTTTGCGTTCCTAGCTAGGGTCGTGCCGATATTGTTAGTGTTTTTGTGTAGCTTTTGATCTTGAGTTCGTTTCGTAATGTCGCTACGCGCATTAGCCACTAAACGGACACTAGATGGTATGTTTGGAGTTGGTGCGTCAGTCAAACGTTGTTATACGTATTTTTGGTCGATTGCTTATATACACTTGCTTTATTGTTATATGTGTTCAGGATCGCAAGCGGGGACTTCGGACGCTGCGAAGAGGGGAAAGCGAGTGGTAGGCTTTACTTAGCCAGGATCGTTAGTGAGTAGATTTAACATCTATAGAGGGATCGCCCGCATGGCGTTATGCGTCTGGGCTAGATCAAATGATATGACCTTTAGTGTTTTGTATATGGACTCGTTTGTGCATGTGTATTTCGTTGCATATCTCATTTACCTATTATATTTGGACATAGTATTAATGAGACACAACACTATTACTGATGGTTCATGTTGCACGAGCACTGATTGTATACCACTCACACCGTCAATAATTACCATAACACGCACAACACCTATACATATGTGATATAGTATTGCTTAGGGACATCGAGACATGATCCTTATCTTCATTGGGCATATGACATATAGCATACATGTATATTTACATTCTTACACATATGCCTGACATGCTTACATGCTAGTTACCCATATACCTATATGGTAGTGTACCATTAGCGATAGGTATATACACATATGAGACATAGCTATATGTACATCTGGCATACATACATACATATACCTGGAGGGTATTATGGATAGGTATAGAGACATACCTTGCTACAGATACTTTTACATCATACATACTTACATATGGACACACTTATCTTGCTATACCGATTTAGTTACGCATACCTTGTTATAGCTACATGTTCACCTGTATATGATGTTGCATCTGATTTCGGAGAAATCAGGAACCACATAATATATTTAATAACTTGTTGCAGTTAAATAACGGTTTTCCTTTATATGCTCATATTACTGTTTCATGCTGCATATGTTACATTCTTGGATTTCATATGATGTTCTCTGATATTGTTACTCCTAAGTATATATAACAGTGGAGTGGGACGCTGTTATATATGTATATGTGTGTGTGTATGTATAGGTATATATATATAGATATATATTAGTGGAGTGGGACGCTAATATATATATGTATTATTCAAGCAGTTATACATATTCATTACTTGATGTTTTCTGGATTTGAGGACCATGGTTGTTTCATGAAATTATGCATTATTTGAAAAACCCGGTTTCTCGTGATATGGTATTTCAGCTTCCACCATGAGATTTCTCGGTTCTGGGCTTATATATACCCCATGCGATGAGGTGTCGTGGGCCGTGTGTGGGTACATGGTGGAGCCTGGTTGGTTCCCCAGGGCAAGAAGATTGAAAGTCCATGCCATTGAGCCCTGCTGGGGGCGTTTGCCATCCGGTGATAGTATTTGGAATCGACGTATATCTGGGGGATATCGATCGAGGTTATGTACGTACATGCCTTGAAGATTGTGGATGGTGCTTACCCAGGTTATTAAGATGTACGTACATGATATTGGAAGGCCAGTCCTAGGTGATGGCGTCTCAGAGATCAATATTTCTGTATCGATGCTAGACACTTGTTTCATGATATTTTGGATGTCGATGTTAGACACTCACCTTATATGAAACTTATTTGATACTGATGTTGTACATACGGGATATATGGGATATACTGATGTTATAAATACGGGATATGTGGGATATACTGATGTTGTACATACAGGATATATAAGATTTACTTGATATGAGAGCCAATTTGGGGGCTGATTTGAGGAACTTTGGGATTTAGATTGTCTTGATGGATATTGGTCCTGTCACGAGATCAGGATTCCTTGATTTATGACATGTTTTATTCCATACTCCTCATTTACTTTATATGCATTGCTTCATGTATTAGTAGTACCTGTTAGAGTACTTTTCAGGGCTATTGCACATACATACTGCCATCTTATTGCTATCAGCTTGCAATGTTTTAGATTCGCGCTGTACGTGCATACTTGCGATTACCTGCATATGTTATTTACTATTCACGAGTTGGAAACTCACCCCCGTTGTGCTACAATGGTTGCAGGTGGTTCCTCAGGGCAGTCGCGGCAGGCTTTTCATCTTTCGTATCATCTTTTGCTGCAGATACCGCTTCGGCTGACTGTGTACGCTTCTCCAATAGATGGGTTTTTGCGGCTATCTATTGTTGTTATTGTTATCTTGTACCTTGTACTCTCTATCTACCATTATCATGTTTTGACTTAGAGACTTGCTGTGAGGACGATATTATATATTTTGGTGACTTGGATGTCTTTTATACAGTTTTACTTATATCTTCTTTTATTTCTTCGCTACGGCGTCGTATATCTGTTGCGGTGGTTGTTTTCTGCAGTTGGGTGTGGATTTGCTCCCGTTGGGGATGCTTTACTTATATTTATGTTGTACCCATTTTTAGGGTTGGTTTTTACAAAGGAGGTGCTGCCAAAATTTTAAAAGAAGAAAAGTTGGACTTTAAAAAATTTGGGTTGAGATTTCAAAGGTTTTGAAAATGCTATTATCACTTTCTTACTACTTTTGATGGTTTAGATTGCTGGGTTTTCGGCTTACTTAAACTGCGTTACGCTTATAGACGTTGCGTAGTTTAAGGGCCGTTACATGCCAATTTCGGGTCGTGATAAAGTTGGTATTAGAGCACTAGATTTTACCTTTCAGAGTGTAGGATGACCTTAGTATGATGGAGTAGGTAGCTTAAGCAGAGTAACATAGCGTGTGTATGTTCCGCGGCATACTTACGACCTGGAACTCCGTCTAAAGTGACCTAAGAACTAATTGCTTGAAATTCCTTCCTTGATGATACATCCTTATGATTCGACTTCCGTGTTCTGATCGAATACTATTTTCATTTATAGCCTTATGCCGCCGATGACTTTGGGGACTCAGAAAGGTGCAGCGAGTGCCGAGGTTAGAGTGGACTCGTTTGGGACGAGGACTGACCAGGATTGTACGCCTGTTGCATAGGAGCAGTTTGATCCGCTTTTGTTAGATCGTATTGCTGGACTTGAGGCTGAGATGCAGGTTATGCGCCAGAGGATGAGGTCGTGGGTTGAGGCCAGTCGAGAGCAGCGACAGGAGGTTGCCACCCCTGTTACCCAGTTATTCCTTGCGATCAGCACACAGCTTTGTGTTACATACACAGCACCTGAGGATGCAGCCTTAGTTGACGAGGCACGTCTTCCGGAGACTTTGGGAGTTTCGGATCAGAGGAGGGCTCATGCAGGTGTGCCAGCCCATAGACAGAGGTTCAGTCGTCGAGACAGGTTTCGTGCAAGCCGTGGGAGTACCAGAGGCTTGAGGTGAGGATAGTCATCTAGCTCTTATCCCCAGGATGGTCAGCAGTTTTCTTCCGGATGTTATTGGTGTGGGAGTTTGGATCATCGGGTTTGACTTCGTACTGAGCCACATAGTCATGGGGCAGCTATACCGCAGAGAGGAGGAGTTCAGCCAGTTGCGGGTAGAGGGCAGACTCGGGAGTTTTCTTTTACTCATCGGGACGCGCGAGCGTCCAATGCTGAGTTTTCAGGTATTCTAAATCTGCATGTTCTTTAGATTCGTAGGTTTGTTTTTGGTTGGGATCTATGCACTCTTTTGTTTTACACACTTTGAGCCGTGTTGGACCGAGAGTTGTGTATGCTAGATCAACCATTGTTATGATAATTTCTGTCAGCGATTCTTTTGTTGCGCGACACGTATTTCGGTCGTGTGCCAATCGGTTAAAAGGTAGAGATTCGTCTGTCGAATTGTTCCTTCTAAAGTTGTTGGACTTTGACGTTCTCCTGGGCACGGACTGGTTAGCTACGTGCTATGCGTCTGTGGACTGACGCGTGGAAACAGTCAGGTTTTGTTTTCCCGGCGAGTCAGTTCTTGTTGTGCAGGGGGGACAGTGGTGCCGCCTCTCGCAGCTTGAATTCAGCCTTTTTCGCTGGTCGGCTTTTGAGGAGAGGATGTCGAGGATTCTTGGCTTTCATTGGGGATGCTGCAGCTACATTGGATTGTTGGATCAGGTTCCTATCGTGCGAGAGTTTTTCGACGTGTTCCAGATGAGCCGGCAGAGTTTAGGAAGCTTGAGGATCAGCTGCAGAGTTGTTTGTTGAGGGACTTGTTCGTCCAAGTGTTTCGCTTTGGGGAGCTCCTATTCTGTTCGTCAAGAGAAGGACGGCAGTTTGAGGTTGTGTATCGATTTGTTGTCAATTAAACCGAGTTACGGTGTGGATAGGTACCCTTTACCTCACCTTGACGATTTGTTCGATCAGCTCTAGGGTGCGAGACATGCTTTTCTATGTTTGTTTTGGAATCAGGTCATCATTTGTTCCGGGTTCGGAGTGAGGTCATTCCGAAGACTGCTTTGTGTACGCTATAGGCAATTTGAGTTTTTCCTGGTGTCGTTCGACTCACCAATGCCCTAGTAGCATTCATGGATGTGATGGACCAGGTTTCTTCAGGTCGTTCCTCGACCAGTCGATTGTTGTGTTTTGATGACATTCTGGTCTATTCCAATGTGTCATGAGGAACTTGAGCAACACTTGAGGATTTGTTTTGCAGACGTTGGGAGAGCCCCAGTGGTTTGCTAAATCCTCGGAGTGTTCCTTCAGGCTTGATTGTGTTGACTTCCTAAGGTCAAGTGTTACGGAAGACGGTTTTTGTATGGTCCTGAGGAAGATCGAGGCCGTACAGGCTTGGCCCAGACTTATACCAGGGACAGGTCCGCAGCTTTTTGGGCTTAGCCGATTTTTACCACCGTTTCGTGCAGGTTTGCTTGTGTAGGGCTGCACCGTTGACCGGGTTAACCAGAAAAGGAGTTCCTTTTCTTAGACTGAGGCATGCGTGCGGAGTTTTCAGCAGTTGAAGACTCGGGTGACGACTGCACCAGATCTACCTTTGCTTCTGGATCGGGCGACTTTGTTGTTTACTGTGATGTTTTATGAGTGGGGCTCAATTGTGTACAGATGTGGCACTATAGAGTTATCTCTTATGCTTCCCGACAGTTGGAGGAAGCACGGGCAGGATATCCCACTCATGATCTGGAGATGGCCGAGGTGGTTTTGCGTTGAAAATTGGGGACACTACTTGTGTGGAAAGTCATGCCAGATTTTAACGGACCACCAGAGCTTTGTGTACATCTTCCTGCAGCGGGGTTTGATTGTTGAGACAGTATTCTGTAGATTTACAGTTTTTGTGCGATCGTGAAGTATAGCTTAAGTTCGCCTCTACTGAGGTGACAGTTTGCTCATGTCCTCGCCCGTCCACTTTTCCTTAATCGTTGTAGTGAGGCACAGCCCTCCGATGCTCGTTTGTCTGAGATTTTGAGCATGTTCGGCTGGGCAAAGATTCGGAGTTCTGATTTGTGACTAGGATGTGCTACGTTCAGGACTCATTGGTGTGTACCTGTTACTGATAGGTAAAGACGCGAGGTTCTAGAGCAGGCACACCAGTCAGCTTTCTGTGTTCATCCAGGTGCCGCCAAGATGTAACGTAACTTGAGAGTTAGTTACAGTGGGCATGGATGAAGAGTGAAGTTTCAGGTTTCGTTTTGAGGTGTCTGACTTGTTGCGTGCTGAGGTTGAGCATTGAAGGACCGTCTGGAGAGTTGCAACCTTTAACCGTTCCAGTGTGGAATGGGAGCAGATCTCCATTAATTTTCATTGTGGTGTCTACCCAGGTCTAGATAGGGTGTGACTCCATTTGGGTGTTGTTGTCCGGTTACGCTCAGTTGGCTCTGTTGTTCTTTATTAAGTGGTACATTTGCACGGAGTTCCTTAATGCGTTGTATCCAATAGAGGCACCTGTTCGCTAGCCATCTTTGGCAGAAGCTTCAGGAAGCCTTGGGTACTGGTTGAGCTTTAGCTCCGCTTTCCATCCGTTGGCCGATGGTTAGACAGAGCGGACTTTACAGACTCTGGAGTTTTTGCTTGTGCGTACGTGCAAAGTGTTGTTGGCTGTGGGATCGTCACTGGTCATTGATGGGGTTCTCTTTCGATAACTATTATCAGGAGATATTCCAATTGGCAACCTTTAGTCTTTGTGTGGTAGGTTGTGTCGATCACCATTCTGTTTTACTAACTCTGCGTGAGTAGGATTTTTGGACCCCAGCTAGTCCAGATATGTCGGAGAATTTCCAGTTGGTTCAGGTCAGGATGAGAGTAGCCCAGTGTAGACAGAAGTCTTATGCCGACCGTGGTGGTCGCAGACTTGAGTTCGCAGTGGGAGATCATGTATTCCTACGGATTTTTCTGATGAAATTGCGTGTTGAGTTTTAGGAAGCTTAGTCCTAAAATTGTAGGTCCTTTTGAGATCCTTGAAGTGATTTAGTACCGTTGCCTATAATATGGCACTTTCTGTTGGATATAGTGCCCTCAGAGTCAATTATTGATTCGCAGGCACGTGATTGCAATGATTGAAGGGGGACCTATGCCGGTAGGACAATCTTACTCAGGATGATTGTATACAATCCGGTTTGTCTTTATCATCGTGCACCTGTTTTAGGTGACATTGTGGTTCACTATTACACGTTGATGGAGAATAGTATGCTACCATGGTTTATCTTTATCATCGTGTACTGCTTTAGGTGACCTTACAGGTCGCTATTAGACGTTGATAGAGCCCTTAGGATTCTTGCTTGACTACCAGCTGTATGATGGCGATCATATACGTGAGAGTTGGGTAGTCTATAAGCACATCATTAAAGTGGTCCCTGGTCCTGGGAGTTTGGAGACTGGGCATCGATACTCCATTAGTAGACTAGTGTATACAGTCGAGACCCCGACGAGGGGCGGTGGCCGGTCTCACAAGCCATTGGTGTCAGTTGGTTCACCTAAGATGTATATAGGTGCTCATTGGGTTATGAGTACACCTGACAGGACTCGCCGGGAACATGCTAGTTGGTATTATACCTGACGTCAGATAGCAGTTCCCTGGTGACATGTGTACAGGTAAGTTCATCGACCTGAGATCGTCATTTGTCTCGTGTGAGTTCCCACTGTGCTTTGATTACTACCCTACCACGGCTTAAAGGAGTCGTGCAAACAGGTTTTAGTTGGGTACTGTCCCGAGCCACATGGAGGCAGTGAGCGGATCGGCAGGGGTTTCGTCTCTCCCGATATTGGGGGTGAGATCGCGCTGTGTCTAGGAAAGCCATTACACAAAGTCCTTGGTAAGGGCAAGAGATTTACTGGTAGGTATTCCAGTAGTATCTCAGGGTGTTCTGGGCTACACTCGGACATGACTTGTACCGCTTTTGGGGGTCTGGCTTTTACCAACCCCCTAGGCCCGATATGCGATGCTCATAGACGAACGGACCGGACTGTACGGATATTGTCGCTGACAGGCTCAGTAGGGTGTCAGGATGAGTTCGCTCATCGATCTCCCTTCTGCTCAATACCTGCTAGCCCGTTACGTACGGCTAATATCTTTGACGTGCTAGTGGTTAAATTCACAGCCAAAGTATTGACGAGTCTTTAGAGTCCCCCACAGACAGTTTCTCAAGTTTCGGTCGAAACGTTGTAGAGGCCGTATGATATATGACAGGGTTCAATCATATACGTGCGGTAGTGCACGGATCATGATCGGGCGGATCATACTAGTGGGCTTTGGTTTAAGCCGGATCCTAGTATTATATTTGTTCGATTACTTTAGTCTCATCGCATTCGTATTCAGTCGGAATGCGGGTGCAAGTATGTATATACTGGTGAGGGATATCCTTGTGATCCGTCACGAGTTTACTTTAGATGTTACCGTATCTTTTTGTTGTGGCAAACATTTGGATTAATATTTGCTTATGGAAATAATGAGCTAGAATTCATCATGAGATGCATTAAATGTGACATGGACATATATGGTGACTCATGGTCTCTTTTAGTGTGTAAATGTCACATTATATGATGGTTTTGTGATGATATGATAAGAGGAGAGAGAGAGGGGCTGCCATGAGGGAGTGAGCTCTCATATTATTGTTTTGAACCCTCTCTCATTTTGATCATAGAAAACACAAAAAGAGAAAGCTTCTCCTTCTTCTTCTTCCTTTAGCTCATTATCTCCATCAATAGCAACACCTCCAACCTCCATCCAAATCAATGGATGCAAGTGTAAAATTTCAAAAAAATAAAATATTATTTTTTGGGAATTTTTATAATTTAATATTATTTTATTGAATATTTTATTATTTTGGTATAATTAAATAGAGAAAAATTTTGGAAAAATTATGGAAATTTCTAAAATAGGGTATTTTATGGAGTTATGCCATTTTAAAGTTTTTATGATTAGTTATATGCTAATTTAGTGCTAATCGCGATTAAAAATCGCTAATCGGTTTTTTTTAGCATTTTTGTGCAGCACATATCATTTTTCTTACACATGTGCATTTTTCCACCAGGTTTCTTTTGGGGTTACTATTCTAGTGAGAAGGGTTTAGAGAAGAAAGAAAAGGAAAAGAAAAAGAAATGGAAAAAAAAGGATTATTATATGAGGTATGGTGTGAGAGAGAGAGGTATGGTCTTCTTTGACCCAAGGACTTAGCCATCTCCTTCATTTCCTTCACTCATCTCTCTCCCTCTTCAGCCCTTGCTGCTGCTACTGCTCTTCACCTCCCTCCCCACTTCAAGCCCCAAATCATCTCACAAACATCACCAAAACCCTATCCCCATTTCATTAGAAGTGTGCATAAGCTCAAGATCTATACATTGGACCAAGAAAGCAAGGATTTTGGCCACTAGGGTCAACTCAAGAAAATTCTTGAGTTGCCATATGAGTTAATTACTGAACCCTTTGCTTTGTTTTATCATTTCTTACACCCCCATACTAGTTTAGAATCGATATCGGAAAAGTTATGAAATCTGTGAAGCTTATATGAGATCTGCTATCAACCCGAGACTCTGAAAATCATTTTGGTTGGACAGTGACATGTGCAGGCACTTAGGAAGCTACCACCAAGACCCTAGCCCCTAACTCCATGAACCGGCCGCATATATATTCCTATTGGCCGCAATTTGCGGCCAGGCCTGCCCCATTTTGTGTCGTTTTGGTTCTGTAGCCCCTACATGTAAAGATTAGACCCCTGGTATGTGTAGATTTGTCTAGTTTGACCTAGGGTGAAATCTGGAGCCTATTTCCTTAGTTTCTGTTTCGGATTCGTATTTCCGTATTTTTAATTCTGAATTTGTGTATTGCATTTTACCTCGAATACTTGGCGTTTGTACGACGATATCAAGGATTGATTGATGGTTTTGAAGGCGTGCCCGTAGGTTCTAACCTATAGACCCCTTATCGTATCGTTTTGGATTTCGTGTGCCGTTTTAGATTTGATTTGGTTTTAATGCGCATTACGATACTTTGACGTGTAGGTACCCCATGAAGACTTCAGGACGACAAGCAAGCGCGTGGCGACATCGACAAATGAAGACGGAAGGTGAGTAGATTATATCTACAGGGGGAAGTCGGGTGGATGGCGTATAGCACCCCCGCAGCCCGTAGTTGATATACCATATATTATATGCTAGTTATAGTGTGTCATGGATATTGTGTTAGATGTATTATGGATAGTTTAGGATTATAAGTAAACTAGTGTAGTTCATAGTCGCGAACCCTAGAATAGATTTACACCCACACGCATACCCTTGCATATTCACTATATTTACACTATGTTGATGATGATATTGGATGACATTGGAGATGAGTCGATGATTTTGGGCATTGTGCCGCGAGATCGGTGATTTTATACGATTCGTATTTGGGATACGACATGTGATCTCTAGCGGGCCTTTGGACGTGTGCTTGCACACACAGTATATAGATGGTATCAGTTGTACTAGATTTAGATCAGTACCCCAGATTATGTGATATGATAATAATGATACGTGATATTTGATGAGAGGAATGTGATATTGACCCATACCCAGCTATTGGGATGCCGTACGATGATTACCGTACGAGCTTTATATTTATGATACATCCGCACTCATGACTTGAGGATGTCATATGATATACTGTATTGTACGCGATACTACTAAGGCGGGATCACCGACTACTATATATATATATCGACTCAGATTTAGGTGGTTTCCATACCCCTTCCGATTGACTTGATACTTAGATCTGTAGTTTGCATAGTAGATATTAGACTAGACTCGAGTCATACCTATTTCCAAACTACGAATCAGGAATATCTTAAAGACAAGTAAAGGGATTCTACGGGTATTTTCAAAGACGTACCTTTTTTAAAAACACCGTAGCCCTTATTTTACAAAAAATCCTGATTCGTCTTATTTCAAATGGCATAACTGCATGACATATACATATGGATGTAGATTCTTTACTGTTGCGTTGATTATTCGATTTCCGCATATTCATGCTATTCACATCGCTTTGCATGTGTTTATTGCTATATTACCATCATGCTGTTAGGACAACAGCACCATTATCGATGATGCATATGTTCCACGTACACTTGCTTGCCGGCTCACACACTTCATCATCGATAATTGCCATATCACTACACAGTAGTATTATTGCATCTGGATATGACCATGTATGTGCATACCATTATTCCATGTTGCATAATATACTGTTATACTTGCATTTCATTTATATGTCACATACATCATACTTTCTGATTATGCGCATTGGGATATTTGTTTTCATGATATTTCTGGATTTGGGGAACCGTGGGTATTTCAAGAGATTATGTAAATGTTTTAAAACCCGGTTACCCTTGATATGATATTTCAGCTTCCACCATGAGTTTTATCGGTTCTGATTTATATACCCCTACGAGGAGGCGTCGAGGCCGTATGAGGGTACATGGTGGGGCCCGGAGTACCCCGGGGCAAGAAAGGGATGTCGATGTGCTATGAGCCGATGAGCCCGGCTGGGGAACCGTACTGCCCGGTGATGTTACCTTTTACTCGGCGGTTATTTTGGGGATACCGACCGGAGTTTGTGCGTATGATACGTCGAAATTCGAGGGTCTAAGCTGGGCACTCGGGTTTCGAGGGAGCTTATGATACGTACCTATCAGGGCTAGTCTTGGTGACAGTGCCTGATAGATGAGGATTTACGTGCCGATACTAGGAACAGGTTTCATGATGTTTTCCATGATTTTGATTATATCCTCATATTTACATGCATGATGCTCATTGTCATTAGGTGACGGGTGGACAGGATCCACGTTTATACAGACTCTGTTTACATATAGACTTTTATTACATTGATCATACTTCATTTGTATATATAATAGGGTATGAGGGCGCTGTTATATATACCCATACACCAATATTAGTGGAATGGGACGCTAATATATGTGTGTTGATATCCATTTTGATACTTCATCATATTTACTTCATGCAGACATACCTTATATTTATGACATGTTATTCCCAAAACTGGTACGAGTACTTGGCACTACCTACATGTTTAGATGTTACATTGCCACCTTATCATGAATCAGACTTACTCTTGAGGTTTATATTATATACTGATCGTATTGACCTAGGATTATGTCATGCATTCGATTTCTGCTTGTAGATGTTTTCTATTCACGAGTTGGCAACTCACCCCCGTTGTGCCACAGCTTCTTGCAGGTTTTGCCGTACAGGTTCCATAGCGGAATTTCTGGCACACTGCTTCCTTTGCGGGTGAATTGCTTTTGGTAGGTAGGTTCTTTGCATCAGAACCACCCTTTTATATGTATTATTCATTGTATCTAGAAATTCCATCAACCAAAAACCTGTATATTGTTTCAGACTTAGACACTAGTGATGTATTATTTCGACCATAGATTCGCGCATAGCAGTTTTACGGTTTTTCTTGTTATTTGAATTTCTTTTTGAGTTTTGATCCTCGCCATTCGGTGTTGTATATTATATTGCTTGCGTGGTTGTGACCGTCGATTGACGAAGAGCTAGCTCCCACTTGGGGATGCCTTTTATCATTGCATATATAAATTATTCTTGTTGTACCCCGTTCAAGGCCAGTATTTACAGAAGAAACTCTGCCAAAATTTTTAGAAAAGACTTTACATTTTAAAAATCCATTTTCGGCTTAGTTATTTAAAAACCTTGACTTCAAAACAACTTTTCTTCACTTCTTTAAAATAGTTTTCTTTATTTACTCCTTAAAATGGTTTTAGATTTCTGGGCTTTTGGCTTACTTGGATCAGATGGAGTCCTATAGACTTCATATGGTTCAAGGGCCAGTCACGTGCTCTTTCGGGTCGTGACAAAGTTGGTATCAGAGCCAGGTTAACCTTGGTTCGAGTATAAGTTTGACTATGTGGAGCCTAGGGCGTCTATATATATACGGAACTTAGGCTTGACCTTACGGAACTTAGACTTAGTCGAGGGGGTATTAGACCCGAACTTTCGTCGCGTAGGATGACCCTTTGTTGATGGAGTATGTGACTTCAGTAGAGTGACGTACCGTGTGTATGTTCCGCGGCATACTTACGACACGCCACTCCGCTTAAGGAGGCTTAGGATGTACATTTCCTTGCATAGTATTATATTCCTTCCTATGATCTATCTTCATCGATACTGGTTATGAGTTTGCTGCCACGATCACACGTGCAGAGAGAGCTACGGCTAGAGTTGTGTCAGCATGAGCTCGTCGTAGACGAGGACTGACCAGGGCGTGATTCCAGAGACATACGATTGCATTGTGAGGTGTCGTCTTATTGTGTTTTCGCGCCATGATCGTTTGGTGGATCGCCTTTACGAGATTTCTCGGACGTGCCGATTGGTACCAGGGGATCTGGCTACTGCTAGAGGCCAGCCAGGATGTGATGGCCATTGATATATCGCTTACTCAGGATGATCGAGGTACTGTTCATCGTGCAGACGAGCGAGCCAGTTATTGCTGCGAACGACGAGATATCTCCCCCGATGTTGGAGCTATGGCAGTACGAGATTGTACTTAGAGATATGATGGAAGGTCGCTAGTCACCTGAGGATGAATGACTAGGACATGTGGTTCGTTCGCTTACCGATGCGAGGTCATCAGATAGATTGTTTCCAGCTAGAGACGACTGTTGGGGTAAAAATTTACACCCCGGTTGACCAAGTCAAAATCAAAGTCAACCCCAAGCCAGGTGGGCCGAAGCCTAGGTCAAGCGGGCCCATGTCCAAGTCGAGCCCGTAGCCAGCCTCCCCATGCCAACAACAAAATCCTGTAATAAATAATTTTGATGTAATTGTTTATGCATGAATGTAAACAAAATGGGCATAAAGCCAATATTTTGTAAACCCATGGCTTATGTGCAAAAATGAAATGGCACATGAGCCATGGGATGGCTAAGATGCCATTTTTGTAAAGCCCAAGGGGCTATATGTAAATATGTAAGCCTATATAAGGCAACATGATGATGAATAAAGATATAGACTTTTTCATTCCCCCAAAAACTAGGGTTCTTTGTGCCTCCTGCTCCTTCTCCAAGGTTCTAAACCTTCTCAATTCTTTTGAATTAAATCAAGAGTTTTACTCTTTCTTTTCCAAAACTAAGTAGTTTTCCACCACAAAAACCACAAAGGGGAACTCAAATCTCCCATCAGATCTCAAAAAGGAGTGATTTTTAAAATCTCCTACTTCTTGATCTTCAAGATCCGGCCAAACAACAGGAGGAAGAAGAAGAACCCCCTTTATCAGCTTCAAAACATCCCAGGAGTTTAACTCCATACATATATACATAACAAATATGTGGCGTGCAAGTCTCCCCCGTGCCGACACGTGGCGCGCTTGCGCCCAAGCGCAAGCGCTCGAGCGCAAGTCTCCCCCGTGTCGACACGTGGCGCGCTTGCGCTCGAGCGCAAGTCTCCACCGTGCCGACACGTGGTGCGCAGGCGCTCAAGCGCAAAGCGCCTATGTGCCAACACGTTGCGCGCTTGCGCTCCAGCGCCCAGCGCTCAAGCGCAGAGCGCCCACGTGCCGACACGTGGCACTCTAGTGCCTGAGCGCACAGCACCTAGGCGCACAGCGCCCAAGGTGCTGTCCCCACACATTCTTTGGATGCCTTTTCCCCCTTTCTTTCTTTTATATATATACATATATACATATATATATATACATATGTATACATATTTGCACACACACGTGCTCCACGACACTGTCCCTGTTAGAAAAAAATTTCTAACGGGGCGCTGCCCCGCACCCCGCAAGGGGGCTGCTAGCCCCCTTGACCTCCAGCCCGCTATCCGGATAGCGGGACCCCCGTAAAAACTCTGCGTGGCTCCCGATATATCCAAACCCCCCTTTCAAAACACAACACACGTACACTGCATATTGAGTTCGCATGACCAATTTAACCCGTTAATTGAAGGTTCCCTCGTCCCAAAGGCGAGGGGTAATTAACGGCAGCTTAGTCCGCGGCTGCCGGAAATTCGGATCCCCACAATCAATAAACCCTCGCCTACACTAGGCAGGGGGAATCTGTAGTACGCTTGACAAGCGCGCGCGTATTCCCATCTCAATGGGGTGATGAAAAACGCCCTACAGATTCTGGCACGCCTGGTGGGACCAATCTCTCCTCCCATATTTCTGGTTAAGCGTTCATGCGAACTCAATCTATATACATGTCTATACTTATACTAAAATAATGCTTTTTCATGCAGGTTTTCACGCAATCACTTTCCAACAATATCTCCGATGATGAACTCAGCTCTCAGCACGGCTCTCGTCTCCTACACGATGAGGATAGACTCTAGGACGGTCCTCCCGGCCAGTCTCGGGGGACAATGGGAGGAGCCGCTGCTACCATTCAGCTCTATTATGTTCATACCAATTGGCGCCATCCCAGGTCCTCAAGCTCCAGCAACAGACAATCCGGTCTCGAAAGGCAAGAGACCAAATGTGGTGATCTCGAGGGCGCCCCAACCCAAACGCAAGTCGGTATCTGAACGACTTTCCTTGGCCCCAACTGGGGGCAAGGCCATCAACACCGACAAAGCAACAAGGCCTCTTGAGCAAGCTCCGACGGTGCCCTTGACAACTGCTCGATCGGGTATCTTTTCTAAGCTCCCCATCACTCAGCCTATGGCGGCTTCCCGGAGAGCAGAAGCCTGCCAAGCGCTCAAGGCAGAGAAACTGAGGAAGAAGCGGCTCGGACACAGAGCCAACAAAAGGGCCATGGCTCTGGCCATGTTAGAATTTATGAATTTCCGAAGCCCGGACCGCTCCGCGAAATCAGCCGCCAAAGATAAAGAGATGGCTGGGTACGTGGTCCACACTGTCTACATGGCCGGACAAGAAGAAACGAACCCTCCTCTTCTTCACAGCCATGGTGATGATATGGTTGACGCTACCCAGCATCGACTCGATCTAAATGATGAAGAGCCCGCTCACGCCGATAAGCCAGAGGAGCCCATGGTTCCTATGGAATTGAGCTCAGGCAATAAATATTACCCGGTTGTCATAGCCGGAACTACAGAACAAGCATTATTCCAATGGCTTCAAAGGAAATTTCAGGACAGGGATGAGAAGATGGCCGAGGTCTATTCCAAAGTCGACGAGCTGGAAAACGTCGTGGCAGATCTCGCGACCCAAGTCGCCCGGTTGCAATTACAGCAGAATCAAGTTTTGGTTCATGAGCCAGGGATTAATACCCGGGGCAGCCAACTGATATCCCTTTCAACTTAAAAGCGGAGCGCCTTCGCGAAAAACGGCCGCAATCAGCCTCCAGTCCCTCCGATACATACGTCGGTGGGGAGTCGCCTCTGAAAGAGAAGCTGGAAAAGGTCTATTCCTTTAAGAGGGAAAAGGTCCACAAGATATTCAAGGACGCCCTAAGAAACGGTCTACAACTGCCAGAATCAAAGAGACCGCAAGAAGAGAATACGACCGACGACCCAAAATATTGCCCTTATCACAGGGTGATAGGTCATGCCATTGAGGACTGCTTTGTCTTCAAAGATTGGGTCGAAAGGCAATACAAGATGGGAGAGATAGAACTGTCTAAAAGCGTGTTAGCGAACAGTCAAGCTACGATCGCCGATTGCATGCAAATGGAGACCGAAGCCTTTCGGGAACCTAATCCTCCCAGACATGTGCCTCGAGGACCAGCATCAGCAAAGGCACCTACTCCAATGGAGAGAAAGAAGAAGGTATACTCCTTCAGGAGGGATGAAGTCCGCAAAATATTCATATACGCCTTGAACAACTGTCTGCAACTGCCTGTTCCAAAGAGGCCACAGGAAATGAACATGACCGGCAATCCCATATACTGCCCATATCATAGAGTGGTGGGTCATACCATCGAAGACTGCTATATTTTCAAAGATTGGGCAGAGGACCAATATAAGCTTGGAAAAACCTCACAATCCTCGGATGTATCGGCAAGCCACAGAGCTAGGTCATCAACACAGCTCCGCCAAGATCAAAGTTCAAGGAGCTGGGATAAGCAAAAAGGACCACCACGTCGTTAAACTGGGAACAGCTGACCACCACGTCATTAAACTGGGAACAATTGACCTCTAAGTCGTTAAACTGGGAATGTAAAAATATACATATATATATGTAAATAAAAAAATGTGTAAATAAAAGAAAAATAGAGAAAAGTCGAAATGATGGGGCAACTCGCAATAAAAATCAGCGAGTAAAAATAAAAATGAAATAAAGCCGAAATGATGGGGCAACCGCGAATAAAAGCCGAAATGATAGGGCAATCGCGATCTTCGCGATAAAAAAGCTGAAAGGATAGAGCAATCGTGGTAAAAAAAAACACAAACAAAAATTCAAATTTCCAAAATTCTTGGCCCTACGGTTAGTCCCCAAATTGACTACCGTATACAATCCACGGGCTCAAATAATTCTCATCATACCTATGCCCCTGGATAGACCTCTATGTCTTTAAACTGGAAACAGATGACCTCCAAGTCATTAAACTGGAAACAGACGACCTCTACGTCGTTAAACTGGAAACAGATGACCTCCAAGTCATTAAACTGGAAACAGATGACCTCCAAGTCGTTAAACTGGAGACAGTAGACCTCCAAGTCGTTAAACTGGAAACAGTAGACCTCTAAGTCTTTAAACTAGAAACAGATGACCTCTAAGTCGTTAAACTGGAAACGGTAGACCACCAAGTCGTTAAACTGGAAACAGATGACCACCAAGTCGTTAAACTGGAAACAGATGACCTCCAAGTCGTTAAACTGGAAACAGATGACCTCTAAGTCGTTAAACTGGAAACAGATGACCTCTAAATCTTTAAACTGGAGACAGACGACCTCTACGTCGTTAAACTGGAGACAGACGACCTCTACGTCGTTAAACTGGAAACAGATGACCGCCATGTCGTTAATCTGGAAACAATCGACCTCTAAGTCATTAAACTAGGAACGAGGGAAATCCACTCATGTGTCCTCACGATACATGAGGAGAACAAACCTTTGTGGAATCCTTACGAGTCACAAAGGAAAAACACACTTAGGAGTCCTCACGACTCCTAAGGAGAAAATACACCTGTGGGATCTTTACGACTCGCAGGGAGGAAATGCCTTTATGGGACCCTCACGGCCAATGAAATTGGAAAGCCTTAGGTGATAGGGATCTAAACCTGTCTTCTAAGCCATCGCTCCCCAATCCCCAAGTGGCGAATGATGAGTCGCTCCTGGTACCATATTCCAGTGCAGCAATGCAGACGCTAACCAAATTCCAAACTCAAATCCGAACGGCGAATGATGAGTTGCTCCTGGTACCATATTCCAGTGCAGCGATGCAGACGCCAACAAAGTCCCAAAATTTTTACGGCCCTACGGCCCGGATCATACATCCTGTAAAACCGTATACAATCCATGGGCATAAAACGATCCCAACCTCTCCCAAGTCCTACTGGTGAGACCGCATTCAAGGTCCCACCGGCATGGAAGATTCCAAGAAAAAAAGGGGAAAGGAAAAAAAAAGAGAAGAAGAAAAAAATAAAAAGAAAACAAAAAAAAGAAGAACGGTATGTCCACAAGCAAAATGGGCACGGATGAAAACCCGAAAGGGCTCCGTAAGTAAAAACAGCAGGACTGCCGGCGAGTTTGTGAAAACCCGAAAGGGCGCAAACACGTAAAAAAAAAGGAAATGAAATGAACTCGCAAGGTCCTCTCGACTTTGCGAGGAGAAAATTCCCCCATGAGATCCCTACGACTCACAAAGGAGCAACACACTTAGGAGTCCCCACGACTCCTAAGGAGAAAATACACCTACGGGATCTTTACGACCCGTAGGGAGAAAATGGTTTGTGAGATCCTTATGGCTCACAAAATGGAAAAGCCTTAGGTGAAAGGGATCTAAACCTGTCTCCTAAGCCACCAATTCCCAAATCCTCCCGGGGCAAATGATGAGTTGCTCCTGGCATTATTCCAGTGCAGCAATGCAGATGCCAAACAAAAAACCAAATCCAAATCCTCCCGGGGCACATGATGAGTTGCTCCTGGCATTATTCCAGTGCAGTAATGCAGATGCCGACAGAAAACCAATTCCCACATCCTCTCAAGACAGATGATGATTCGCTCCTGGTACCATATTCTAGTGTAGCGATGCTGATGTCAACCCAAATCAAATCAAACCAACAACCTCTATGGCGGAATCATGCTCCGTCCCAGAATTTACCCCTTGTCGAAATCATGCATCGCTTCGGGATATCTACCTTCCCTGCCGGAATTATGCTCCGCCTCGGACTTAAATAAACCCGACACTCAGCGCCGGGGAAAAGTCCATCAGCGACACTCCGCGCCGGGGAAAAGTCAACCCGACACTCCGCGCCGAGGAAAAGTCGATCAGCGACACTCCGCGCCGGGGAAAAGTCGATCAGCGACACTCCGTGCCGTGGAAAAGTCAAACCGACTCTCCGCGCCGGGGAAAAGTCGATCAGCGACACTCCGTGCCGGGGAAAAGTCAACCTAACACTCCGTGCCGGGGAAAAGTCGATCAGCGACACTCCGTGCCGGGGAAAAGTCAACCAGCGACACTCCGCGCCGGGGAAAAGTCGATCAGCGACACTCCGTGCCGGGGAAAAGTCAACCCGACACTCCGCACCGGGGAAAAGTCGATCAGCGACACTCCGTGCCGGGGAAAAGTCAACCCGACTCTCCGTGCCGGGAAAAAGTCCATCAGCGACACTCCGTGCCGGGGAAAAGTCGATCAGCGACACTCCGTGCCGGGGAAAAGTCCATCAGCGACACTCCGCGCCGGGGAAAAGTCGATTAGCGACACTCCGTGCAGGGGAAAAGTCAACCCGACACTCCGAGCCGGGGAAAAGTCGACCAGCGACACTCCGTGCCGGGGAAAAGTCCACCAGCGACACTCCGCGCCGGGGAAAAGTCGATCAGCGACACTCCGTGCCGGGGAAAAGTCAACCCGACACTCCGCGCCGGGGAAAAGTCGATCAGCGACACTCCGTGGCGGGGAAAAGTCAACCAGCAACACTCTGCGCCGGAGAAAAGTCCATCAGCGACACTCCGTGCCGGGGAAAAGTCAACCTGACACTCCGCGCCGGGGAAAAGTCGATCAGCGACACTCTGTGCCGGGGAAAAGTCGAACAATGACACTCCGTGCCGGGGAAACGTCAAGCAGACACTCCGTGCCAGGGACATGTCAGCAAGCGACACTCTGCATCGGGGAAACGTCCAACACAGACACTCCGCATCAGGGAAAAGTCCAACAACGACACTCCGCCGGGGACACGTCAGCAAGCGACACTCTGCATCGAGGAAACGTCAAACACAGACACTCCGCATCAGGGAAAAGTCCAACAACGACACTCCGCCTCAGGGAAACGTCGACCAGCGACACTCCGTGCCGGGGACACGTCTACCAAATCGCTCTGGATCAGGGCGTCGACCGTCCATGTCGCAAAACGGGCAGTGCAGGCTCCCCACAAATTGGGAACCAAATCACTCCGGGTCAGGGAAACGTCTACCACGGACACTCCGTCTCGGAGACGCGTCAAGCGTCGACCGTCCATGTCGCAAAAAGGGCAGTGCAGGCTTCCTACAAAGCAGGAACCGGATCACTCCGGGCAAGAGAAACGTCTACCACGGACACTCTGTCTCGGAGACGCGTCAAGCGTCGACCGTCCATGTCATAAAAAGTGCAGTGCATCCCAAAAAGTGGGAACCAAAGCAAGTCGCCTCCACGTGAAAGAAGATCCATCAATTTCATGCACACGACCCATATGTGCGGTGTGCATTTATTGATGGGGGGCAATTTGTTGGGGTAAAAATTTACAGCCCTGTTGACCAAGTCAAAATCAAAGTCAACCCCAAGCCAGGTGGGCCCAAGCCCAGGTCAAGCGGGCCTATGTCCAAGTCGAGCCCGTAGCCAGCCTCCCCATGCCAACAACAAAATCCTGTAATAAATAATTTTTATGTAATTGTTTATGCATGAATGTAAACAAAATGGGCATAAAGCCAATATTTTGTAAACCCATGGCTTATGTGCAAAAATGAAATGGCACATGAGCCATGGGATGGCTAAGATGCCATTTTTGTAAAGCCTAAGGGGCTATAAGTAAATATGTAAGCCTATATAAGGCAACATGATGATGAATAAAGATATAGACTTTTTCATTCCCCCAAAAACTAGGGTTCTTTGTGCCTCCTGCTCCTTCTCCAGGGTTCTAAACCTTCTCAATTCTTTTGAATTAAATCAAGAGTTTTACTCTTTCTTTTCCAAAACTAAGTAGTTTTCCACCACAAAAACAACAAAGGGGAACTCAAATCTCCCATCAGATCTAAAAAAGTTGTGATTTTTAAAATCTCCTACTTCTTGATCTTCAAGATCCGGCCAAACAACAGGAGGAAGAAGAAGAACCCCCTTTATCAGCTTCAAAACATCCCAGGAGTTTAACTCCATACATATATACATAACAAATATTTCCTTTCTGAAGCATAGCTTCTGTTTCTTAGGCTAAAAGCCACTTTTTCTCGCCGGCGCTCAAGCGCAGAGTGCCCACGTGCCGACACGTTGCGCGCATGCGCTCAAGCGCAAGCGCCTGAGCGCAAGTCGCCCACGTGCCGACACGTGGCGCACTTGTGCTCAAGCGCAAGTGCCCGAGCGCAAGTCGCCCCGGTGCCGACACGTGGCGCGCTTGCGTTCAAGCGCAAGCGCTCGAGCGCATGTCGCCCACGTGCCGACACGTGGCGCGCTTGTGCCCAAGCGCAAGCGCTCGAGCACAAGTCTCCCCCGTGCCGACACGTGGCGCGCTCGAGCCCAAGCGCAAGCGCTCTAGCGCAAGTCTCCCCCGTGTCGACACGTGGCGCGCTCGCGCCCAAGCGCAAGCGCTCGAGCGCAAGTCTCCCCCGTGCCGACACGTGGCGTGCTTCCGCTCCAGCGCAGGCGCTCAAGCGCAAAGCGCCTACGTGCCAACACGTGGCGCGCTTGCGCTCAAGCGCAGAGCGCCCACGTGCCGACACGTGGCACTCTAGCGCCTGAGCGCACAGCACCTAGGCGCACAGCGCCCAAGGTGCTGTCCCCACACATCCTTTGGATGCCTTTTCCCCCTTTCTTTCATTTATATATATACATATATACATATATATATACATATGTATACATATTTGCACACACACGTGCTCCACGACACTGTCCCTGTTAGAAAAAAATTTCTAACGGGGCGCTGCCCTGCACCCCGCAAGGGGGCTGCTCGCCCCCTTGACCTTCAGCCCGCTATCCGGGTAGTGGGACCCCCGTAAAAACTCTGCGTGGCTCCCGATATATCCAAACCCCCCTTTCAAAACACAACACACGTACACTGCACATTGAGTTCGCATGACCAGTTTAACCCGTTAATCGGAGGTTCCCTCGTCCCAAAGGCGAGGGGTAATTAACGGCAGCTTAGTCCGCGGCTGCCGGAGATTCGGATCCCCACAATCAATAAACCCCCGCCTACCCTAGGCAGGGGGAATCTGTTGTACGTCTGACAAGCGCGCGCGTATTCCCATCTCCATGGGGTGACGAAAAACACCCTACAACGACTTCACGCAGATTCATTGAGAGTCGATAGAGACGATCGAATGTCAAGAGCCCATTATCCAAGTTTTAAGTATTCGAAAAGACATGCAAGCGATTCTATGGTCCCTCTAGAAGAATGAAACCCTAACTCGACTTAATAACCGTGTGAAAGCCTTTGAAACTTAGGGTTTGCAGCAGTTCCGCGGCGCCATTAGTGAGGCTTGGGTTTGCCCTTCTACGGCTGGACCACTGACGCTGTGGCATGTACTCGATACTATTAAACTGTACTCAAGATGTTGATCTCTTAGGGAATTATGAGGTTCTGACGAGTCGGTCAGATGGTTCGACATCATTCGGATATCATGTGATGGGACACACTGCTTGGGAGACTCTAGATACGAGCATAGCCATATGAGTGCCATCCATGCAGCCACGATGAGACGAGTCCGAAGCAGTCGACATCAGAGATGCGATACGCACGTGGAGGCATTGTATATGGATATACCTTCCAGAAGGAGTTGCGACGAGTATGCAGCCGTTCCGGAACAAGAATTAGCTTCAGTAAAGGACGATGACTTCCGGGCAATTCGGCAGAAAAGAGATTCGAGACCGGAGACCTGATATGCTTTCAGAGGCATTGGGATGCGACCAGTTTCCGAGAAATGTTGTGCTGACGACACAGATGTCCATTGAGCGAGAAGAGATTATGCAAGAGTACCAGCCTCTGTAAAGATCGGCATAGGCAAGATCAGCAAAGACCTTGGGCAGGATTACTTCCAGGACACTGCTGCAATGATGTTTGCACCCAGGATCAGATGTGTCACGTGCATTCAGAGAGCCAGAGGCCGACGCCAGTGACATGCTGCTTTATGAGTGGTCGTGAGAATTGACCGAGAGTTGACCAGAGAAGTGCCAGAACGGAATCGTCCCCATTAGCACACCTGACAGGGCCGATGAGCCGATTGATTGCGAGATAGATAATCCGCAGAGAAGATAAGGACCCAGAGACAGAGGACGACAGACCGTGAGCAAGAGGCAAGTAGATATCTTGCGCTGCTAGCATTGGATGCACCGACACCTTCTCGACCTTGAAGAAGGAATTACCGACGATGGTATTTATGATTTGTGATTTTGTGATTCGATTATCACGTATCCGTCATCTTGGATTTCGGTATTTTGGGCGTTCTGTTTGCATGATTAAGTTTTTATGACTGAATTTCATGATATTTGTTTTATGCACCCACTGGGTATTTATATTTTGTGCATAGTTATTACATTTGAGATATTGATTATGATTTCATACCTATTTTATGCCAGTGATGTGATTTACGTTTCCAGCATAGTTTTCATGCACCTTTAGTGTTTTGATATACGATTTTGGTACACGCCAGATGCACTAAATCGGAATTCTTCGTGCATGACAAATGCACCTGATTTTGCTGTCAGGCACACACGTTGCCTATGACAGATGTTTCGTGCACACCCGTTGCACCTAGATGTTGTTTTGTGCCCATGTATTGCACATATATGGATTTTGATTTCCTTGCGCACCAGACGCATAGGATATTTTTATATATACCTTTTCAGGATTGATTTCTTATACAGCAGTACATTTTTATGATATTCGCTGTGTATTGATGTTTTCGGAGCCCCGACAATTTGGATTTTTACCGAAATGTTCTAGTATTTGGGGGTTTAAATTTAAATTCGGGGACCGAATTTATTTAAGAGGGAAAGATTGTAACGTTTCAAAAAAATAAAATCTTATTTTTGGGGAATTTTTATAATTTAATATTATTTTATTAATTTTTTTAATATTTTGGTAAAATTAAATACAGAAAAATTTTGGAAAAATTATGGAAAATTCTAAAATAAGGTATTTTATAGAATTATGCCATTTTAAAGTTTTCTGATTAGTTATATGCTAATTTAGTGTTAATCGCGATTAAAAATCGCTAATCGGTTTTTTTAGCATTTTTGTGCAGCACATATCATTTTTCTTACACTTGTGCATTTTTCCACCATGTTTCTTTTGGGGTTACTATTCTAGTGAGAAGGGTTTAGAGAAGAAAGAAAAGGAAAAGAAAAAGAAATGGAAAAAAAAGGATTATTATAAGAGGTATGGTGTGAGAGAGAGAGGTGTGGTCTTCTTTGACCCAAGGACTTAGCCATCTCCTTCATTTCCTTCACTCATCTCTCTCCCTCTTCAGCCCTTGCTGCTGCTGCTGCTCTTCACCTCCCTCCCCTCTTCAAGCCCCAAATCATCTAACATACATCACCAAAACCCTACCCCCATTTCATTAAAAGTATGCATAAGCAAAATATCTATACATTGGACCAAGAAAGCAAGGATTTTGGCCACTAGGGGCAAATCAAGAAAATTCTTGAGTTGCCAAATGAGTTAATTACTGAACCCTTAGCTTTGTTTTAGCATTTCTTACACCCCCATACTAGTTTAGAATTGATATCAGAAAAGTTATGAAATCTGTGAAGCTTATATGAGATCTGCTATCAACCCGAGACTCTAAAAATCATTTTGGTTGGACAGTGACATGTGCAGGCACCCAGGAAGCTACCACCAAGACCCTAGCCCCTAACTCCATGACCTGGCCGCAGATATATTCCTATTGGCCGCAATTTGCGGCCAGACCTGCCCCATTTTGTGTCGTTTTGGTTCTGTAGCCCCTACATGTAAAGATTAGACCCCGGGTATATGTAGATTTGTCTAGTTTGACCTAGGATGAAATCTGAAGCCTATTTCCTTAGTTGCTGTTTTGGATTCGTATTTACGTATTTTTAATTCTGAATTTGTGTATTGCCTTTTACCTCGAATACTTAGCGTTTGTACGACGATATCGATGATTGATTGATGGTTTTGAAGGCGTGCCCGTAGGTTCCAACCTATAGACCCCTTATCGTATCGTTTTGGATTTCGTGTGCCGTTTTAGATTTGATTTGGTTTTAATGTGCATTACGATACTTTGACGTGTAGGTACCCCATGAAGACTTAAGAACGACAAGCAAGCGCGTGGCGACATCGACAAATGAAGATGCAAGGTGAGTAAATTATATCTACAGGGGAAAGTCGGGTGGATGGCGTATAACACCCCCGCAGTCCGTAGTTGATATACCATATATTATATGATAGTTATAGTGTGTCATGGATATTGTGTTAGGTGTATTATGGATAGTTTAGGGTTAGAAGTAAACTACTGTAGTTCATAGTCACGAACCCTAGAATAGATTTACACCCACACGCATACCCTTGCATATTCACTATATTTACACTGTGTTGATGATGATATTGGATGACATTGGAGATGAGTAGATGATATTGGGCATTGTGCCGCGAGATCGGTGATTTGATATGATTCATATTTGGGATACGACATGTGATCTCTAGCGGGCTTTTGGACGTGTGCTTGCACATGCAGTATATAGATGGTATCAGTTGTACTAGACATAGATCAGTACCCCAGATTATATGATATGATAATAATGATACCTGATATTTGATGAGAGGAATGTGATATTAACCCGTACCCAGCTATTGGGATGCCGTACGAGGATTACCGTACGAGCTTTATATTTATGATAGATCCGCATTCATGACATGAGGATGTCATATGATATACTGTATCGTACGCGATACTACTGAGGCGGGATCACCGACTACTATATATACATATCGACTCAGATTTAGGTGGTTTCCATACCCCTTCCGATTGACTTGATACTTAGATCTGTAGTTTGCATAGTAGATATTAGACTAAACTCGAGTCATACCTATTTCCAAACTACGAATCAGGAATATCTTAAAGACAAGTAAAGGGATTCTACGGGTATTTTCAAAGACGTATCTTTCTTAAAAACACCGTAGCCCTTATTTTACAAAAAATCCTGATTCGTCTTATTTCAAATGGCATAACTGCATGACATATACATATGGATGTAGATTCTTTACTGTTGCGTTGATTATTCGATTTCCGCATATTCATGCTATTCACATCGCTTTGCATGTGTTTATTGCTATATTACCATCATGATGTTAGGACAACAGCACCATTATCGATGATGCATATATTCCACGTACACTTGCTTGCCGGCTCACACACTTCATCATCGATAATTGCCATATCACTACACAGTAGTATTATTGCATCAGGATATGACCTTGTATGTGCATACCATTATTCCATGTTGCATAATATACTGTTATACTTGCATTTCATTTATATGTCACATACATCATGCTTTCTGATTATGCGCATTGGGATATTTGTTTTCATGATATTTCTGGATTTGGGGAACTGTGGGTATTTCAAAAGATTATGTAAATGTTTTAAAACCCGGTTACCCTTGATATGATATTTCAGCTTCCACCATGAGTTTTATCGGTTCTGATTTATATACCCCTACGAGGAGGCGTCGAGGCCGTATGAGGGTACATGGTGGGGCCCGGAGTACCCCGGGTCAAGAAAGGGATGTCGATGTGCTATGAGCCGATGAGCCCGGCTGGGGAACCATACTGTCCGGTGATATTACCTTTTACTCGGCGGTTATCTTAGGAATACCGACAGGAGTTTGTGCATATGATAAGTCGAAATTCGAGGGTCGAAGCTGGGCACTCGGGTTTCGAGGGAGCGTATGATACGTACCTATCAGGGCTAGTCTTGGTGACAGTGCCTGATAGATGAGGATTTACGTGCCGATGCTAGGCACAGGTTTCATGATGTTTTCCATGATTTTGATTATATCCTCATATTTACATGCATGATGCTCATTGTCATTGGGTGACGGGTGGACGGGATCCACGTTTATACAGACTCTGTTTACATATAGACTTTTATTACATTGATCATACTTCATTTGTATATATAACAGGGTATGAGGGCGCTGTTATATATACCCTTACACCAATATTAGTGGAATGGGATGCTAATATATGTGTATTGATATCCATTTTGATACTTCATCATATTTACTTCATGCAGACATACCTTATATTTATGACCTGTTATTACCCGAGGCACTGGTACGAGTACTTGGCACTACCTACATGTTTAGATGTTACATTGCCACCTTATCATGCCTCATACTTACTCTTGAGGTTTATATTATATACTGATCGTATTGACCAGGATTATGTCATGCATTCGGTTTCTGCTTGTAGATGTTTTCTATTCACGAGTTGGCAACTCACCCCCGTTGTGCCACAGTTTCTTGCAGGTTTTGCCGTACAGGTTCCATAGCGGCATTTCTAGCACACTACTTCCTTTGCGGGTGAATTGCTTTTGGTAGGTGGGTTCTTTGCATCAGAACCACCCTTGTATATGTATTATTCATTGTATCTAGAAATTCCATCAACGAAAAACTTGTATATTGTTTTAGACTTAGACATTAGTGATGTATTATTTCGACCTTAGAGTCGCGCATAGCAGTTTAACGGTTTTTCTTGTTATTTGAATTTCTTTTTGAGTTTTGATCCTCTCCATTCGGCGTTGTATATTATATTTCTTGCGTGGTTGTGACCGTCGATTGACAAAGAGCTAGCTCCCGCTTGGGGATGCCTTTTATCATTGCATATATATATATATATATATATTATTCTTGTTGTACCCCGTTCGGGGCCAATATTTACAAAAGAAACTCTGCCGAAATTTTTAGAAAAGACTTTACATTTTAAAAATCCATTTTCGGCTTAGTTATTTAAAAACCTTGACTTCAAAACATGTTTTCTTCACTTCTTTAAACTAGTTTTCTTTATTTACTCCTTAAAATGGTTTTAGATTTCTGGGCTTTTGGCTTACTTGGATCAGATGGAGTCCTATAGACTTCATATGGTTCAAGGGCCAGTCACGTGCTCTTTCGGGTCATGACAGCAAGAGACAAAGTGGTCACAAACATTCTCTACATCACCTTGGACACGTCGGCTAGCACACTTCGTGCTCGAGTTGCTTCGGATGAAGCTGGAGCCCGTAAAAAGACTTGTAGATGTGGTGCACTTTCCGACGAGGAGATCGAGACCGGAGTTGCCGCGAGGAGCTTGGTATGGTGGCCAATGACCGAAGGACACGGATCGATTGGTATAGCCTTTCTATCCCTTCTCTAGATAGCTAGTTGTAGGTTAGTGGTTCGATCCGGGTTTTAAGCATACGATAGCGCCGGTTTCTAGTTTAGAAAAATTTTCGTTTCCGCATTTTGGCCTCGGAAAGACGGCCGGGGCGCTATCGTAGTCTTACATGGTATCAGAGCCATGCCATTAACCTCTACTAGCTTGCTCTAACGTGTTTAGAACTTCGATTGGACGAAATTTTCAAAAATCGCATTTCCAAGTCATCAATTTCTGTCGAATTTTTCCTGTGGTCAAAAAATTATTTTGTGTGCTGTAGAAAATCAGGCAGGGTTTTTTAGGAGTACCGTTGAAATTTGGTAATATGATCCAACTGTAACGCCGCGGAACCGCGGCCCTACCCCTCTTTTGGCCGCGGTTCCGCCGCCATTTTGAGGCTTCACTGCACCAAATTTCTTCAGTAGGTCTTTGACTTGGAAAAGGGGTTTCTGGTAATTTTATTTTGGGCCCAGATTTATTTGAGTACTGGGTATTGTGCTTGGGGCCCACTTCGGGAAATTTTGTCGATCGAAAATTTTAAACATGTTAGTTCACAGTATTTACATTATATTTGCGACCGTGAATGTCATTTGATCGGTAAATCCCGTCTAATTGCTATAGTTCTTTTAGACGGATTTGCGAACGTGACATTCACGTTGATGTTCTGTGTTGTGCTGTGATGTTGTGGATTTGTCGTGGTTGATAGCTTGGATGCAATGATAGTACAGTTTGGTTGTATTTGTAAATTTGATATTGCGGGGCGAGCGTCGGACATGTGGACTGCCGTCACTGCCTGTTTGTATATTATTCTTTTGGGGCACGACCGGGCTGAGGTCGATGTACCCGTTGTATATATTTTTACTTTCTGTACAAGGATTACCCTAAGGTGGAGTGCACGGATAGCCGGGTTCTAGAGGACAACAGGCCCACATCTCATGGCTTTGAGACGGAGGGGGCTTCACTCTAGAATTGGCGGGCTATTCGCCGCACTCGTAGGGGGTACAGGTTGACCCAAGGAGGGGTGCTCAAGTTACCGGATTCCGTGAAGTGCTGGGTAGTCCATTCACGTTGTTCAAGGGGGCTGCCTCGCTTCAGGTTTTGGCGGGTAACTCGCCGCACCCGTAGGGGTCTAGGATTTCATTACACAGGCTATCCACACGACCAGGAGAACGTCGGGTTTCAGTAGCGGCTCTATGAAACCCGGGCATCCCAGATTATCTGTATTGTTCTGTGATGCTTATTACATTTCTGTGATGTTGCATTTTATCACGCCTTGAGTGAATATTATATATTGATATATATACTGGTATATGTTGTATATGTTTTACACCCGCGCTAGTCCAGTCCCCGCTCTATCGTTAGTTAAGTAACCTAACGGGTGATGACGGGACCCAGTGGCGAATGCGGATGGCATATACGTACATCATATTTTCGTTCTTTTGTGGTGTGATCAATTAATGGGACTGCATTGATTCGGATTAATGCAAGCTAAACAAACCTATTCTGATGTTGTTGGAACATTTTTAAAAAAAAAGCTGTTATTGTAAGGACGTTCTCTTTTGTTTTGCACAGTGGTATTCGGTTATGAATATCCAACACCTCAGTCGACGAGGCAAGGGCCGAGATCCCTTCACCGGGAGTGACCCCTTGGACAGAAGTTTGCATCAGGGTAATAACTTTACTATAGTCGATTACTTTTTGCTTTGCATCGTGGTATTCAGTTGGAATATCCTATACCTCATTCTACGGGGAAAGAGACGAGATCCCTTCACCGGGAGTGACCTCTTTAGCAAAGGTTTTCGCCACCATATTTTCATAAAAAGCTATCTGGTTCCTTCAACGATATCAAGTTCATTACGTTAAAAGGTTTTTCACCAAAAACCATCCGTAGCCCTCCGTCATTTCAAATTAGTATTGCTTAGTATTCGCGCTACGTTTGTCGTTGCTATTCGCCGAGGCGTAGTGAGCGGTAGCTCTGTAATGCTTTTCTGTCGTATGGATATATGGATTGGTTGGGACAGTCGTACGACTTTGTTGATTATCCGTCAAGGGTCGTGCGGGTGGGTTTAACGTAATCAAGATAATGACAGGTTGAACTTGACTAAGACCTTTTGATTTGTTGATTATTCGTCAAGGTCACTTGGGTCCTAGGGGTAAAAATCGCATCGGGGGTTTCTAAAGAAACTGAAACTTGCCAGATATGCGCATACCTTCTGGAGTGTGATAACGTGAGTGGATTCCACTACGTTATCATGCGATGATAATTGGATCCCGATTCCCACTGATGAGTTGGTTTACTCCTCGGGTGATCCCGACTAATTCTTCTTTTAGGTTTGGAGGAGAATTTGAGGTTACAGTGGGAGGTTTCCTGATTAGATAAATTGATAACCATTCTGATCTAGGTTAGAGTGCACGCAGAGTGTTTCTTTTCTCTCTCTCTTTGGCAGCGACCATGACCCGATCCTAGACTATAACTCAGTGACCAAGTTGACCGAACCTCCTTATAACACTGGATTTTGGATTGTCAGAGTTGCATACCTCATTGCCACTCCTTCTTTTACCTTTTTCACTAGAACACCTCGTATTACTGCGAACATCCACTTCCATTGGATAAGACCATCGTATGGTTATATACGAACTCGAAGGAACTTGTTCCAGATTCGAGGATGGTTTCCGGTTCTGGAGAAAACGAATAGAACTATTCAGTTGTCTTTTCCTTTTACCTTCTTTCAGGTTGCGAGTGCTCCTTGGATTAGGGGATAGTACACCTGTTACGCTTATTGGATAGTCTTCTTCCAAATCTTAGGCTGGTGCCGAACGGTAGGGAAAGAAGAAAGCTGATTAGCCTAAGTATGGTGTACAGAAGATATTAAGTAAAGACAAATAAAGGGATTAGAAAGAGGGCAAAGTAAATTGCGACTGCTATTCACGACCAAACCAAGTATTTCATTGCCACTCCTGTTTTACCTTTGTATTTCTCCAGAACACTCCGTATCACTACGAAGATCCACAGTTTATTTGGATATTCCATCGTATGATTATATACGAACTCGAAAGGAACTTGTTCTAGTTCGAGGATGGATTCTGGTTCAGGAGAAATAGGAATAAGGTTTATTCGGTTGTCTTTTATCTTCACCTTCCCTCGGATTGCGAGTGCTCCTAGGATTAGGACAGTGCACCTGTTACGCTTATTGGATAGTCTTCTTCAAAACCATAGGCTGGTGCCGAATGGTAGGGAAGGAAGAAAACCATTTAGCCTAGCGAAGGTGTACAGAAGGTAATGACTAAAGACATATGAAGGGATTTGGAGAGATGGCAAAGAAATATACGGTTACAGCTGTGAATCTGGATAATGGAAGAGGCATTACTAAGAATACCCGGATACCCCTTCGAAACATTTACATGTTTCAGTTTCACTGTGTATTGTTAAAAGAAAACTGATTTCCCAATTAGCCCTTGCTCCAGGGTATGTATTTACCAGATTTGATTCTCACATCTGTATAGTTTTACAGATGATGAGTGGGAGTAAGTTATTGGGAATTGGTTGATCATCCTCATTATATCGGGATTCGTTGTAATTGGTGATATTTGAGGAAATTACCTGGGTTGTTTGCCGGACGGTAAATATTTGATTTTGAATATCCGTTGTAATCCACCAATTTCAAATTGATATATCTGTACATTTATTTTTATGAAGTGAGATATAACTTTTTGAAATTATGTCTATGACATTTACCTATATCAGTGGATGGTTAGGTAAGGAGCATTAAACAACGGTGTAATTCTTCTTAACCATAAGTACAGTTTTCAACCTACGACACTGGGATTGAGTTATTAGACTCAGGGGACTTATACAGAGTATTGTATGTTGTCCAGTGTCCATGAGGACAGAGGGGTTGGTACTCGTACTATATTCTGTTTACTTATGACTTCTCTAGTTCTTAGACATGTGTTTCGTAGAAATATAAGATCCAAGTTTTGAGAAGTTATAGGTATAAGAGTAAAGTAGAGAACCAGATGTTGCAAGTATCGCGATTCTTCAAGGTGATCGAAGATGTAGATACTTGTGTATAGTATTCAGTTGAAAGTAATGGTTTTAAGAGAGCTTGCTTCTCTTTCAGGTTATTCATAATTGGAAGCACTCCTAAGTTGAGTAATGCTGATCGACCTTTTTCCATTTAGTTGACATGCACTGGAGACAGTTGCATGATTTGAATCTGGTTCCCATTAAATCAGTGCCTCTGTTTCTATATTGGATATAAAATAGTTCGTATCTTAACAATGTTAAGCTACGGGGAGTTGTCCGGCTTATGCTTTAAACCAGACTTTGGATAACTCAAAGCACGTTTCTGTAATGGCTGTTTGTGGGTTGACCCGGGCTATGACGAGGGTTGACTTTCTACCATCTGGAAGATCAATAGTGATATTGTTCTTGACTCGCCACAGTTTTGATAAAAAATGGGTTTTTTTTCAGAAAACAGAAGTGGGAGTATGGTAGAACTGGAAGTGATTCCAGAACCGCTAACGATTACTGAAAATTTGATAAGAACCTAAAGATTCAATCTGGCTTGACATTCCATTGGCCACTCTGCAGATATGGTGGGTAACCTCAGGCACCCGAGAAGTTCTCCGATAGCCTCAAGGATGGTAACAGGGAGGTTCTTGTTTACCCAGACATGACACTACTGTTGTTCCAGACTATGAGACCCGGCAGGAGGATGAGTATAGCGTCGTTCTGAACTGGCTTTAGAAGTGCACGTGTATATTATTCTGCCAGAGGGTTTTCGTAGTCAGTGGGAGCAACGGAAGCATAGTGGACAAGTGGCTTATGTCTATTTATAGACTAAAGCAGATATAGTGAAGATAGATCATCTATTTCTGATGTGACAGTCATAGATTTGACATCATCAGAATAGGGGATGGATCTGTTAAGAAGGTAGTAGGGTGTGATGTCCTGATATTTGGATGACATACACAGAGTAGAAAGTAAAATTCCTATACTACGATCGGTTATACTTTGGTTGTCACACAGTGGTTTCTCCACATAAGACTTGGATATTATATCAAATATTCTGGTTACTAGATCTATGGTTTTAGATCTAGATTAGGGTAGTTTCCCAATCTGGGTACTTAGACAGCATTCTAAAGGTGTTTTAGAGTGGACGACTTCTGGCACGGTAGTGTTCCTGCTGGTGATGGAGTCACCCTCTCTAAAGGTGTCTTACAAACTAAAGGGGAGAGGGATGTGCATGATTGGCAGATCATTTGCTTAGGCAATTGAGTCAATCATGAGATGTCAAGCACCACACCAGATGTTGTTTTTGCAGTAGATGCAATAAGTTGATATTGATCCAATCCTGGAGAAACATTCGGAAGTAGATTTAGAACATAAGTGGATGTTCTAGGGATATGATAACAACAGCCTCTTTTAGGAGACAGTTATCATTCCAGGCTTCGAAGGTGACCTGGATGACAGACTGGTTGTCAGAGTTATAGTTTTCCCTCTGACGAGGGGTAGTATTTTGGACAGGTGGTCCAAGCGGATACTGAGGGAGGCATGGCGCAGGATACTGATTGGTTTTAGTTGACGATACAGTCTAAGAAGTTTGAATTTGGAGTTCATTTATGAACTAGATCCCATCAGATATCCAGACATATTCTAAGACAGGTATTGCTCATTTCGGGAGATGGCTTTCTTCGCGAATTTGAGATAAAGAGAGACACAGAAAGAAACATCAGGGCGGATCCACTAGCTGAGGCTATTCCTCGAACGCAATAGTTTCACAAACGGGCTTTGTGAGACTGATCAGTAGAGAAGTTGGGTGTTCGGTATCACACGGGCTGTGAGTATGCGACATCGAAATAATTAGCCTTGAGTGCAAGTGGGAGATTGTTAGATATAGTGCCCTCAGAGTCAACTATTGGATCGCAGGCATGTGATTGCAATGATTGAGGGAGGACCTATGCTGGTAGGACAATCTTACTCAGGATGATTGTATACTATCTGGTTTGTCTTTATCATCGTGCACATGTTTTAGGTGACATTGTGGTTCACTATTACACGTTGATGGAGAATAGTATGCTACCATGGTTTATCTTTATCATCGTGTACTGCTTTAGGTGACCTTACAGGTCGCTATTATACGATGATAGAGCCCTTAGGATTCTTGCTTGACTACCAGCAGTATGATGGCGATCATATACGTAAGAGTTGGGTAGTCTATAAGCACATCCTTAAAGTGGTCCCTAGTCGTGGGAGTTTCGAGACTAAGAATCGATACTCCATTAGTAGACTAGTGTATACAGTCGAGACCCCGACGAGGGGCGGTGGTCGGTCTCCCAAGCCATTGGTGTCAATTGGTTCACCTATGATATATACAGTTGCTCATTGGGTTATGAGTACACCGGACAGGACTCTCCGGGAACATGCTAGTTAGTATTATACCTGACGTCAGATAGCAATTCGTTGGTGACATGTGTACAGGTTAGTTCATCGACCTGAGATCGTCATTTATCTCGTGTGGGTTCCCACTGTGCTTTGATTACTACCTTACCACGGCTCAAAGGAGTCGTGCAAACAAGTTTTAGTTGGGTAAAATCCCGAGCCACATGGAGGCAGTGAGTGGATCGGCAGGGGTTTCGTCTCCCCCGGTATTAGGGGTGAGATCGCGCTATGTCTAGGAGAGCCATTGCACGAAGTCCTTAGCCAAGGCAGGAGATTTACTGGTAGGTATTCCAGTAGTATCTCAGGGTGTTCTGGGCTACACTCCGACACGACTTGTACCGCTTTTGGGGATCTGACTTTTACCAACCCCCTAGGCCCGACATGCGATGCTCATAGACAAACGGACCGGACTGTACGGATATTGTCACTGACAGGCTCAGTAGGGTGTTAGGATGAGTTCTCTCATCGACCTCCCTTTTGGTCAATACCTTGTAGCCCATTACGTACGGCTAATACCTCTGACGTGCTAGTGGTTAAATCCATAGCCAAAGTATTGACGAGTCTTTAGAGTCCCCCACAGACAGTTTCTCAAGTTTCGGGCGAAACGTTGTAGAGGCCGTATGATATATGGCAGGGTTCGATCATATACGTGCGGTAGTGCACGGATCATGATCGGGCGGATCATACTAGTGGGCTTTGGTTTAAGCCGGATCCTAGTATTAGATTTGTTGGATTACTTTAGTCTCATCGCATTCGCATTCAGTCGGAATGCGGGTGCAGGTATGTATATACTGGTGAGGGGTATCCTTGTGATCCGTCACGAGTTTACTTTAGATGTTGCCGTATCTTTTTGTTGTGGCAAACATTTGGATTAATGTTTGCTTATGGAAATAATGAGCTAGAATTCATCATGAGATGCATTAAATGTGACATGGACATATATGGCGACTCATGGTCTCTTTTAGTGTGTAAATGTCACATTATATGATGGTTTTGTGATGATATGATAAGAGGAGAGAGAGAGAGGCTGCCATGAGGATGGAGCTCTCATATTATTGTTTTGAACTCTCTCTCATTTTGATCATAGAAAACACAAAAAGAGAAAGCTTCTCCTTGTTCTTCTTCATCTAGCTCATTATCTCCATCAATGGCAACACCTCTAACCTCCATCCAAACAATGGATGCAAGAACAAAGTGGTCACAAACATTCTCTACATCACCTTGGACACGTCGGCTAGCACACTTCATGCCCGAGTTGCTTCGGATGAAGCGGGAGCCCGTAAAAAGACTCGTAGATGTGGTGCCCTTTCCGATGAGGATATCGAGACCGGAGTGGCCGCGAGGAGCTTGGGATGGTGGCCAAAGACCGAAGGACACGGATCGATCGGTATAGCCTTTCTATCCCTTCTCTAGATAGCTAGTTGTTGGTTAATGGTTCGATCCGGGTTTTAAGCATAAGATAGCGCCGGTTTCTAGTTTAGAAAAAATTTCGTTTCTGCATTTTGGCCTCGGAAAGACGGCCGGGGCGCTACCGTAGTCTTACACTTCCGCCCAGATTTTTGAGTATTCACCCCATATTCCTTGTGTCAATACTTCGCAATTACCTTCATGACCTTTCTCACATGATTTAGCATCTGGCCATTTAGCTTGGACGTGATCTTTCGTTCACCAGCAGCCGATAGTTATAGTGGATCGGCAGGTGGAGGAACTTCGGTCAAGGGTCTTGCCATCTGTGAGGGTTCTTTGGCGTAGCCGTATAGTGAGGTGATCAGCTGGGAGGCTGCGAGCGAGATTTAGGACTTTTGTACTCATCTCTTTGAAGGTACGCATTGATGAATTTTAAATTCGGGGACCGAATTTCTTTATGGGGGGAAGATTGTAACGTTATAGAAATCGTTTTGCGAATTTTCCGTTTTTAGAGTAAAATTTTCAGTGTTTTCCGTTTTAACCCGATTGTGATCAAACGTTCGTATAGACTTTCCGGCACCTAGTTTAGCTAGAATAAAGCTAGTGAGTGAACTTTGGGGGTCTATGGAAAGTTTTGGTTCACATAGAATTTTTCCCTAATAAAATATTATTTTAATACTTTATTTGTGCACTTTATTAGTGGTAATTACTTTTTATGCGGGTAAATTACTACTAATGTGGTTTTATGCTTAGTTAATTAATAGATTTATGTTTAGAACCATCTCTCCAAATATCTTGATATTTTGTGTAATTAAATGAATTTTCAAGAAAAGAAAATGGTGACTGATGCTATTTTTTGTTTTATTATGCAATTATTGCAATTATCTTCTAGAATTTTCTCCAAAATTCCACAACACCCTAGCCTTTCCTCTCATGGCCGGCCACTCATTTCCTTGCTGCCCTCATTTTTCCAACTCAATTTTTCATCTCTTTATGCTTGAAAAATTCATGAAAAATCCAAATTAATTCATACAAATTCAAATATAATCCAAAAGCTTCATTATTCTTCACAAATCTTGCTTAGATCTTCATTCTAGTGAGGATTTTGGAGGCAAAAGTGTGGATTGTTCTTGTTTCAAGTTGTGTTCTTGGAAGGTATAAAACCATAACCCTAATCTCTTTTGTTGCTTAATAACTTTAATTAGCTTAATTAGATGTTTAAATTAAGCTTTTAGCTTCATATTTAGAAATTCAAGATATCATTTTGTTAATCAAATTAGGGTTTTGATTAGTGAAATGGTTAGTTAATATGTTATGCTTGAAGAAAATTAAATCAAGTTGCTAATTTGTTAAATGATATTTTCCTGATCGGCTAATTAAGCTAATTAACAAACTAAACTTTTGCTAATCCTAATTAGTGAAATCAAGATATAAGTGGTTTAACCTTACTCTTAGAAGATGTTTGTAAGTTCTAGTTTTGGTAAAACTTGTAGTTTTGTGCTAAAATGATATATACTGCTTACTAGATTTACGGATATTTTAGGCGTGGGTTTCTTTTGACGTTGCGACGATATGTATATTGATTCTACGCTATATCTTGTGTTGTGAATATGCGATCGGTACGATCAGGGTCTAGACTTGGTAGTTGTGTCGCTTTGCGTTCCTAGTTAGGGTCATGCCGATATTGTTCGTATCTTTATGTAGCTTTTGCTCTTGAGTTCGTTTCGTAGTGTCGCTACGCGCGTTAGCCACTAAACGGACACTAGAGGGTATGTTTGGAGTTGGTGCGTCGGTTAAACGTAGTTATACGTATTTTTGGTCGATTGCTTATATACACTTGCTTTATTGTTATATGTGTTCAGGATCGCAGGCAGGGACTTCGGACGCTGCGAAGAGGGGAAAGCGAGTGGTAGGCTTTTCTTAGCCAGGATCGTTAGTGAGTAGATTTAACATCTATAGAAGGATCGCCCGTATGGAGTTATGCATCTGGGCTAGATCAAATGATATGACCTTTAGTGTTTAGTATATGGACTCGTTTGTGCATGTGTATTTCGTTGCATATCTTATTTAGCTATTGTATTTGGACATAGTATTAATGAGATACAACACTATTATTGACGGTTCATGTTGCACGAGCACTGATTGTATGCCACTCACACCGTCAATAATTGCCATGACACGCACAACACCTATACATATGTGATATAGTATTGCTTAGGGACATCAAGACATGATCCTTATCTTCTTTGGGCATATGACATATAGCATACCTGTATACCAACATTCTTACACATATGCCTGACATGCTTACACGCTAGTTCCCCATATACCAATATGGTAATGTACCATTAGCGATAGGTATATACACATATGAGACATAGCTACATGTGCATCTAGCATACATACATATACCTGGAGGGTATTATGGATAAGTATAGAGACATACCTTGCTATAGATACTTTTACATCATACATACTTACATATGGACACACTTATCTTGCTATACCGACATAGTTACGCATACCTTGTTATAGCTACATGTTCACCTGTATATGATGTTGCATCTGATTTCGGAGAAATCAGGAACCGCATGATATATTTAATAACTTGTTGCAGTTAAACAACGGTTTTCCTTTATATGCTCATATTACTGTTTCATGCTGCATATGTTACATTCTTGATTTCATATGATGTTCTCTTATATTGTTACTCCTAAGTATATATAATAGTGGAGTAGGACGCTGTTATATATATATATATATATATATATATATATATTAGTGGAGTAGGACGCTAATGTATATGTATTGATTCATGCAGTTATACATATTCATTACTTGATTTTTTTTGATTTGAGGACCGTGATTGTTTCATGAAATTATGCATTATTTGAAAAACCCGGTTTCTCGTGATATGATATTTCAGCTTCCACCATGCGATTTCTCGGTTCTGAGCTTATATATACCCTATGCAAGGAGGTGTCGTGGGCCGTGTGCGGGTACTTGGTGGAGGCCGGTTGGTTCCCCGGGGCAAGAAGATCGAAGGTCCATGCCGTTGAGCCCGACTGGGGGCGTTTTCCATCCGGTGATAGTATTTGGACTCGACGTATATCTGGGGGATATCGATCGAGGTTATGTACATACATGCCTTGAAGATTGCGTGTGGTGCTTATCCAGGTTATTAGGATGTACGTACATGACATGGGAGGACCAGTCCCAGGTGATGGTGCCTCAGAGATCAGTATTTCTGTGTCGATGCTAGACACTTGTTTCATGATGTTTTGGGTGTCGATGTTAGACACTCATCTTATATGAAACTTATTTGATACTGATGTGGAACATACGGGATATGTGGGATATACTGATGTTGTACATACGGGATATGTGGGATATACTGATATTGTACATACATGCTATATGAGATTTACTTGATATGAGAGCCAATTTGGGGGATGATTTGAGGAACTTTGGGAGTTAGATTGTCTTGATGGACGTTGGTCCTGTCACGAGGTCAAGATTCTGTGATTTATGACATGTTTTATTCCATACTCCTCATTTACTTTATATGCATTGCTTCATGTATTAGTAATACCTGTTAGAGTACTTTTCATGGCTATTGCACATACATACTGCCATCTTATTGCTATCAGCTTGCAATGTTTTAGATTTGCGCTGTACATGCATACTTACGAGTACCTGCATATGTTATTTACTATTCACGAGGTTGTAACTCACCTCCGTTGTGCCATAGTGGTTGCAGGTGGTTCCCCAGAGCAGTCGCGGCTGGCTTTCCATCTTTCGTATCATCTTTTGCTGCAGATACTGTTTTGGCTGACTGTGCACGGTTTTGCTATAGGTGGGTTTTTGCGGCTATCTATTGTTGTTATTGTTATCATGTACCGTGTACTCTCCATCTACCATTATCATGTTTTCACTTAGAGACTTGTTGTGAGGACGATATTGTATATTTTGGTGACTTGGATGTCTTTTATGCCGTTTTAATTATATCGTCTTTTATTTCTTCACTACGGCGTCATATATCTGTTGTGGTGGTTGTTTTCCGCCGTTGGGCGTGGATTTGCTCCCGTTGGGGATGCTTTACTTATATTTATGTTGTACCCATTTTTGGGGTTGGTTTTTACAAAAGAGGTGCTGCCAAAATTTTAAAGGAAGTAAAGTTGGACTTTAAAGAATTTGGGTTGAGATTTCAAAGGTTTTGAAAATGATATTATCACTTTCTTACTACTTTTGATGGTTTAGATTGCTGGGTTTTCAGCTTACTTAAATTGCGTTACGCCTGTAGACGTTGCGTACTTTAAGGGCTATCACGTGCCAATTTCGGGTCGTGACATATTTGACCTGTACCCAGATTTGGGAGGCCGTACGACTGATTTACCGTACGAGCTATATATTGATGTTAGATCCGCACTCTTGACTACAGGATGTCATATTATATAGGGTATCTGGGATACTATTGAGGCGGGATCACCGACTATTACATACTATATATCGACTCAGATTTAAGTGGTTTCCTTACCTTTTCAATCAGTCTATTAGCTAGACCTGTAGTTTACTTGTAGACTCATTTATTTTATTGCATATTATTTATTGTTGTGATTATTATTCAGCTCTCGCGCATTATTGCTGTTCGCATCCATCGCATGCTTATATTGTGTTTTCATATGTTATTATTGAAATCATGCTGTCAGGACACCAGCACCATTACCTATGATGCGTATGTTCCACGTACACCTGCTTGCCGGATCACACACATCATTATCGGATTGCCATGTCACATACACTTTAGAGAATACTATTTCATTGACATAGCTTGCTAGCTGATAGTTGCAATATATTATAGCTTTCATATGCTAGTTTAACTATTGCATTCATTGCATGATATCAGATGCATTCATATATTCATTGGTTATGCAGTATTAGGGGGATTTATGCTGGTTTTCACTGTTTATCGACATGGTGATTTGATGATTTCGGATCCTTCTTGAGATTTCCTGGATTTGGAAACCGCATGTGAAAGTTTTATAAACTGATGAATGGTTTTAAAGAGAAAGATGTGGTTTTCCTTGATATGACGAGTATTGTCCACCATGATGTTTTTCTCGGTTCTGAGATGGTTTTCGAGACCCGATTCAAGGTGTTAGATAAACCTTCTGCGGGTACATGGTGGACCCGGTATAGTACCCTGAGGCAAGAAGCTCGAGTTGTAGACGATGAGCCCGGCAGGGGCAGACTGCCTACCGGTGATTGTCTGGCATGGCGGATATCTGGAGGATACCGTTCGTGGTCGTGTGATTGATGATATGGGCCGATCCGGATAACCAAAGCCCGAGATATTGAGATATTGAGATTTATGTTTTGTGTCGATACTTGACACAGATTCTATGTTGATTTCATTAATGATATCTTGATTTATATACATACAGAAATCTCATTAAATAAAGAAAAACAGTTCTTTGATTCATGATGTACTTTGTTCTCATTATATGCATTTACACATCATTTTAGTGATATATTGCTACCTGACATTTGTACATCATATTAGTGACATGTTGTTACTTGAGGCACTGACACGAGTACTTGGTATTAGACTTATGGATAGATATTTACCCTTACCATTATATTATGCTTCAGGCCATATTATTATTCTGAGGATATTACTGATCGTATGACCTAGGATTGCGTTATACATACGATTTCTGCTCTGTGATATTTTCTATTCACGAGTTGGCAACTCAGCCCCGTTGTGCCACAATTTTTGCAGGTTTTGCCGTACAGGTTTCGTTACGACTTTGCTGCACTGCTTTCATTTCAGGTGATTGCTTTGGTAGGTGGGTTCACTTGCATCGTGACCACCATTGTACATTTATTATTTCAGTTGTATCTAGTAAACTCCATTAACCAGACTTGTATATTTGATAGACATAGAAGATCAGTGTATATTCTTTCGACCTTAGAATCACGCATTGTATTATTATGATTTTCCTCTGGTTTTCTTGATGATGATGGTTTTCATTCTGTGTTTGATCCTCGCCCTTCGGCGTTGTATATTATATTGCATTGCATGGTTTTGTCCGCCGGTTGGCGAAGAGCTAGCTCCCGCTTGGGGATGTCTTTATTCATTACATATGCTTTATCAGGTTTGTACCCGTTTGGTGTCAGTATTTACAAAGAAAACTAGCCAAAATTTTCAGAAAAGTTTTGAGATTTTAAAAATGCATACCTTGGCTTATGTCGTTAAACTTCTTGCTTTAAAATTGGTTTTTCCTTCACTCTACTGCTTTACTTGGTTTTGATTTCTGGGTGTTGGCTTACTTAGATTACGTATGCCTCGAGACGTTTTGTAATTTAAGTACTGGTCACGATCGGTACTTTTTGGGTCGTGACAAAGCGTAATAGGTGTACTCTCCTAATACTAGAAGATCTCGCAACCTGAGAGAAGGGAAAAAGAAAAGACAACCGAATAATCTTATTCAATTTCTCTAGAACCGGAATCTAACCTCGAACTGAAACAAGTTTCTTTGAGTTCATATGTAACTATATGATGGCATACCCAAGCAAGATGGATCTTCCTAGTGATACGAAGTGTCATGGAGAAATGCAAAAGGAAAGTAGGAGTGGCAGGGATATACGTGGCTTCGTCATGAATGATAGTAGTAGCAATTTCCTTTGCCCTCACTCTAATCCCTTTATATGTCTTTACTTATTACCTTCTGCACACCATACTAAGACCAATTGGTTTTCTTCTTTCCTTACCTTTCGGCACCTGCCTATGGTTTGGAAGAAGACTATCCAATAAGCGCAATAGGTGTACTCTCCTAATATTAGAAGCTCTCGCAACCTGAGAGAAGTTAAAGAGAAAAGACAACCGAATAATCCTATTCAATTTCTCCAGAACCAGAAACCATCCTCGAACTTAAACAAGTTTCTTCAAGTTTGTATGTAACTATACGATGGCATATCCAACAAATATGGATCTTCGTAGTGATATGGAGTGTTCTAGAGAAATGCAAAGGGGATGTAGGAGTGGTAGAGATATATGCGACTTCATGACAATCCAAAAGCCAAAGTATATTAAGAAGGTTCAGTTAACTTGGTTTATGAGTTTTAATTTAAGGTCAGGCCATGGTCGCTGCTAAAGAGAGAGAGAGAGAAAAGAAACACTCAGCATGCACTTTAATCTAGATTAGATTGGTTAATCATTTTATCTAATCAGGATGGCTTCTACTGTTTCCTCGAATTCTCCTTCAAATCCTAAAAGGAGGATTATTCAAGATCATCCGAAAATCACCCGAGGAGTAACACCTACTCATCTGTGGGAATCGGGATCCAACTATCATCATATGATAACTTCATGGAATCCACTCAAGTCACCACACTCCAGAAGGTATGCGCATGCCTGTCAAGTTTCATGTATATTTAAAACTCCCGGTATGGTTTTTGCCCCTATCGGTTTATGACCTTGACAAAGGCCAACAAATCATAAACCACTAGTCAAGTTCAACCCGTCATTATCCTAGATTAATCTAGACCCGCCCGTGCAAACCCTTGATAAAGGCCAACAAGGTTATACGACTATCCTAGATAATCGCTTCTCCATACAACAGACAATCAATATCTAGCTACCGTACACTACGCCTCGACAAAGGCCAACAAACGCAGCACGATTAATAGATACTACCCATCCGAAATGATGGAGGGAGCTGGGTTTTTGGCGAAAAAAACCTTTAACGTAATGAACTTGATATCGTTGAAGGAACTTGAATGGTTTTACAAATATATAGCGGCGTAAACTTTTGCTAAAGAGGCCACTCCCTGTGAAGGGATCTCAGCTCTTTCCTCATCGAATGAGGTGCAGGATATTCCTAACTGAATACCATGATGCTGTCACGACCCAAATTTAGGCACATGACCGGCACTTAAACCACGTGACGTCAACAGGCGTAACGCAATTTAAGTAGGCCGAAAACCCAGAAATCTAAACCTTCAAAAGAAATAAGTGATGAAAACATTGTTAAGAACATTCAGAAATATTAAGTAAAAATCTTTAAACTTAAGTTTATTTTCTTAAAAATTTCGGCAGCACCACCTTTGTAAAAACTAGTCCCGAAACGGGTACAAACTTAGAATATAAGTAAAGTATCCCCAAACGGGAGCAAATCACGCCCAAAGGCGAAAACAACCACCAGAAGCATATATACGACGCCGTAGCGAAGAAATTTAAATGAAAAATAGCATAAAGAGGTAAAACTACATAATAAAGACCGGCTCACACGAGCTCGACACCTAAAGTCAAAAATAATACAATATCGATCCTCACAACTCGTCTCTAAGTCAATACATGGAAATGGTAGATGGAGAATACTAGATACAATAAGATATACAATAAATAGAATCAGATGGCCGCAACCCACCATACCAAATTGCCTCACAGCCAACTTAGCGGTATCCGCAAAAATAGAGATAATAAGAAACCCTACCGCAACTACTCTGAGGGTCAAACCTGCAAAACACTATGGCACAACTGGTCTGAGTTGCCAACTCATGAATAGTAAGTAATATCATAATGATAATCGCGGGTATGCATGAACAGCGATAATCTATAACATGCAATCTGATAGCATAAATATGGCAATATGAATTTGCAACAATCATGATCAAGGTACTCCATCAGGTACTACAAATACATGAAGCAATGCATATCAAATAAATGCTGAGTATGGGATAAAATATAACATCATCAATGAATCATCATCGTGGAAAAACCCGGTGTCCATCAACGACACCCCAAATCCCAATACCTCAGGCGCCGTCACTCTGATTGGCCCTCATATCTATAAATCGCATGGAACCTGAGTGTCCAGCATCGACACTCGAAACATCATGAAAACTCGTGTCCATCAACGATACGTAAATACTCATCTCTCAGGCGCCGCATACCCAGATCGGCCCTCAAAATATCTCATGTCATAACTCCCACACGGTATCCTCCGAATATTCGTCGGGTTCTATACTATCACTAGTAGGTAGTGCTCCCTCCTTCGGGCTCACCGCCTTTCTATACGAGTCTTCTTACCCCGGAATACCTTACCGGGTCCACCATGTACCCGCAGATGGTGCCTGCCACTCCTCGAATGGGGTATCTAACACAAATCTCAGAACTGAGAAAACTCATGGTGGACGCATCGAAATATCATATCAAAAGAAACCGGGTTTTCAAAACAAATGCATAATTTCTTGAAATATCCCTACGGTTCTCAAATCCATAAATCACATGAAATCCATATCTTAATGCGTAAATCCATGAAATATGATATATGAAACATAAAATAGTAATATGAGCATATTAAGGGAAAACCGCTCTTTTAAATGAATCCAGTTTTTAAATATATCATGCAGTTCCCAATTCCTCCAAAATCAAATCCAACATCATATAAAGGTGTATATGTAGCTATAGCAAGGTATGGGTGTATACATGTAAATATGTATGCATGATGCATTTCATATGCGCAATAACACAAGAATCAACATCTAAATGCCAATAACAATACAATACCACATAGGTGTATGTGTAGATATAGCAAGATATGTGTATATACATGTCAATAATGATACAATACCACATAGGTGTATGTGTAGCTATAGCAAGATATATGTATATACATGTCAATAATGATACAATACCACATAGGTGTATATGTTGTGCATGTCATGGAAATTACCAACGGTGTGTGTATAGCATACAATTTAGTGCTCGTGCAACATGAACCGTCAGTAATGGTGCGGTGTCCAATAGGTACCAAGTCAAGGCACAACAGGTAATAATATGCAACGATGCTCATGCACAATCAACTCATATGTGTATAAACATGCGGCCATAATATCGTATCTAGCCCTGATGCATAACGCCATATGGGCGATTTCCCCGTAGATATTAAATCTACTCACAGATGATCTCGAACTAGGTAAATCCAACCACCTGCTTTCCTTTCTTCGTAGCGTCCGAAGTCCCCGTTTGCGATCCTAAAATTTCACAAACACAATACATAAGGCTAAATATCCTGAGCCGACACAAAGACAACGAAACGCGAGAATAACGCCCACAAGATAGACACATTATGCACTTGGTGCACAAACTCTCTCGTGACAACGGCACAAACCATAACTAAGATAGCTAAATGACACAACTACCAAGCCTAGAACCCGGTCGTACCGATCGCTCATTCACAACACCATATATACCATAGAAGATAATATATATATCATCACAACGTCAATTAAAACCAACGTCTAATTATACCGAAAACCTAATAAGCATCGATTAACTATTTTTGTCCAAAACTAGATGTTTAAACAAATATAGTGGCCACAATCATCACATAATAGCTTAATTAAGCCACACAAACCCTTACTAACTTTTTAATCTCACCCATTTTAGATTTAGTAAATGTTAGTTTGTAATCAAGCTTAGTTTGGATAATTTGGAAAATAACAATTTACAATTTAACAACTAGGCTAGATTTTGCATGTCTAAACATGTGAGACTACACATCACAACCATCAACAACTAATCAAAACCCTAACTTGATCACAAACCCTCTCTTGAAATTTCAAACTTGCAATATAGCACCATATACATACCTAATTAAGTTTGATTTAAGAATTTAACCAACAATTGATCAATAGGGTTAGGATTTATACCTCACAAATTTGTAGATCTAGCTAGTAATTTGACCTCCCAAAATAGCTTCTTTGCTTCAAGATCCATGCTAGATTAGGCTAAGGAATAATGGGTAAGGATTTGATTTAGAGTTTGTGGGATTTTTGATGGATTTTTGCGGATTTTTAGTTGGAAATGGAAGTGGGGAAAATTTAGGGCTGCTCATGGGTGGCTCGGCCAAGGAGGAGAGAGGGAGGGGTTTGTGTGAGTGTGTGGAAAAATATCTAGATTAAGTTAACCCTTAAGCCTCCATTAATGCACCTCACATCAATCTAATCTTTATTTCATTTTCTTTTCTATTTCCATTAACCTTAGAAATGTCTAGAATCCTTAAGATATTTGGAGAACAAGTAAACAATTTGTAAACTTGTATTGAAGTTGACATGGTTCACATTTGTATATTTAACCCATTCCAATTTGTAATTACTACTAATTAAGTGTATAAAATAAAGCTTATAATAATATTGGAAATAATTTATTATGGAAAATATTTAGGTAAACTAGAAATTTATAAGTGACCAATTAAATACCAAATACTAGCAATCACATAGCTAGAATAGATACATTTAAGTCTATATTGAACAATGATTATATCTTGGTTTTTACGGGAAATCCAAATTATTTTACCGATTATCGGAAAATCCGCCTAAACGATTTCTAAAGCTTTACAATCGTCCTACCTTAATGAAATCTTACTACGTGTACCTTCAAACAGATGAGGGAATTTTTTCTGCATCTCACGCTCGGCCTCCCAAGTGACCTCTTCACTATTCGGGCCACGCCAATAAACCTTCACAGATGGCAAGACCTTTGACCAAAATTTCTGTAGGGTTGTATAGCATGACTACAAGCTTTTGGAAGGCATCACACATGCCGTTTTATAAATTTTTGGGGTGCTATTAAACCCTAACCATTATCTTAACTAGAGAATTAGGGTTAACTTTGCATGTAAATAACTTTACATCTAAGTGAGAGGGATTACAACCTTTGTAGTACGTTCCTTCACTTCATAAGCTCCGAGTTGTGGTCCCTTCGCTGCAATCATCAAGCTCCCGGACTCTAGAGAGCCTCCATGAGGTGAATGATGCATCTTGCTTGAAGTCTTCGAAATCCAAGACGATCTACCTTGAGGAAACACAAACTCAAGCTAACTCTTCACTAATTTAGAATTAGTGAAGCTAACACACTAATCTATATGGCTAGTATAGAAGAGGATGATGAAGTAGGAATTTTGTTCTCTTTAGTTTTCTTTTTCTCAATTTATTTCATCATAAATGAAAAGGCTAGCAAGCTTTTGAGGAAGAAGAAGATGAAGTGATGAGAATAATTGTTGTGTGGTTAGAATTGCAACCATGGGTCAAGTATATCATCCTTAACCATTGTAGAAACTTAACCATGAGCTATGGTTAAAGGTATGGTTGATAAATATCTTAAGCTAGACAAAAAGGGTGGACAAAGTCAAAGAAGTTTACAAGCTTCTACAAGCTTTCAACAAATATCAACCATGACAATTATCCACAATATTTGAAATATTGAATGATAAATATAAACCCTAACATTAACCCGAGCATGGTTTAGCTTTCATAAACCCTAGTTGCATTTATAACCAAGCATATTACAATTATACATATCACATATATATAATTTTGTAACAAAAGAAAAGAATACATTAAACATATATCACATATATATCAATGCATCCAAAATGAGAAAAAGAATTACTTAAGTGAGCTTATATTAGTTAATTTAACGTAATATATCACATATATAATTATACATTAAATTATCGAATTAGTACATGATCCGATAATCCGGCTATATCACATATAACCGACTAATATAAAATATATCATTTCATCAAATCAACACTTGATCCGATGACCCGGCTATAGCATATATACTCGGCCGATATTACATATCGCGAGAATAGAATACGGTATCACATACACATATTATTTACGGTCCCGCACATATCACATATGTGCTCCTACTCCGTTTCGCCTGAGCCAGGAAACCTCTGTGTAGGATTCTAAAGACTCGTCAATACGCCGGCAGTAAGAGATGATCATATCAAACACCCACAAGCTGTAAGCAGTCAGCTAAACATAACAGCCACCCGGGTATTAAGCGATCAGAAGATCAACAAGGAAACCTGCTCACACTCCTGCAAATCCAATCAATAACACTACCATACAGTCCGGTCTCTTCGTCTGATATGTCGCATATACAGTCTAGGGGTGGTAAATGTCAGACCCCAGTAACTGATAAGTTGTGTCGATGTGAGGCTCATAACAGGTCGAAAAACTACTGATAACACTTACCAGTAGATCTACAAATCAGCCCTGGCCAGGGACTTCCAGTTATAACCAATCGAACACAGCGCAACATCAACCCCTAATACCGGGAGATACGAAACCCCTCCTATCGCTCATTGCCTCCATGTTATTCGTGACTATACCCAAAGGCCACCGTTTTGCACGTCTCTTGAACGTGGTAAGGTGGAAATCAAAGCACAGTGGGAATCACATAAGACTCTATGACGATCTCGAGTCTACAGACTAACCTGTACCAGTGTCACCAGAGAATTTCTATCTGACGATAGGTATAATACCAAAAAAGAGTTCTCGGCGAGTCCGTTCGGTGTACCCATTCTCCACTGAGCACCCGTATACCATCTTTGATGTCAAACACCAATGGATGTGGGATCATCCATCACCCATCATATGGGTCATGATGCGTATACGCTAGTCTACTCTGGAGTATCGATGCCCTGTCTCGATATACCCTCAACTAGGAATAGTTATAGGATGTACTTGTGGGCTACCCTGGCCCCACTAGTATGATCTGCATCATAGTCCTAGTAGTTAAGTACATATCCTAAGGGCTTTATCAACATGTGAGAGCAATACAATAACACTATACAAGTCAACATGTTAAGACAAAGAGCAACCAGATAGCATACTATCATATCGAGCAAGAAAGTCCTCTCTATATATATCCAAGCATCCACTATAATATACAACATATGTACAATAATGGCCTCTATGGCATATACATAACTAACAATCTCCCACTTGCACTAAGGCCAGCTGTTGTGGTATCTCATACCTAACATCCCGAAGAGTCTCTTAAATTGAATCTGGGGAATGGCCTTCGTGAATGGATCCGCAGTGTTATCCTTCATATCTACTCTCCTGACCTCAATCTCCCGGCGATCAACTATCTCCCGGATCAGGTAATACCGCCTCAGAATATGTCTGGATCTCTGATGGGATCCGGGTTCCTTGGCCAAAGCCACAGCTCCATTGTTATCACAATACAAAGGTATTGGATGCTCAATAGATGGAACCACTCCAAGTTCAGTTATGAACTTCTTCATCAAGACAGCCTCTTTGGCAGCATCGTTGGCAGCGATGTATTCAGCCTCCATCGTCGAGTCTGCCACGGTTTCCTGTTTGGAACGCTTCCAACAAACCGCCCCTCCATTGAAGGTAAAGACAAAACCCGAGTGCGACTTAGAGTCGTCCTTATCACTTTGGAAGCTCAAATCGGTAAAGGACTCCACCTGGAGTTCTCTGTTAGCATACACCAAGAACATCTCTTTAGTCCTTCTCAAGTACTTGAGAATGTTCTTCACAGCTATTCAGTGACTCTCTCCTGGATCTGCTTGATACCTACTCACTACACTTAGTGAGTATGCTACATCAGATCTAGTACATAGCATCGCATAAATGATAGAGCCTACTGCCGAAGAATATGGTATCCCTTGCAAGCGAGCTCTCTCCAAATCAGTCTTGGGAGACATCTCTTTGAAGAGAGTGAGTCCAGAGATTGTGGGTAAATTCCCATGCTTGGATTCTTCCATACTAAATCTCTTTAGTATGGTGTCAATGTACCTGGATTAGGACAATCCCAGTATCCGTTTAGATCTATCTCTATAGATCTTAATTCCCAAGATGCAGGAGGCATCACCTAGATGTCTCATTGAGAATCTTTATGATAAGAAGAGCTTGACCGAGTGCAGCATAGGAACATCATTTCCTATGAAGAGTATGTCATCCACGCACAATACGAGGAAGACTACCTTACCCTCTGCCACCTTCTTATAAATACAAGGTTCATCTATGTTCTTGATGAAGTCAAACTCTTTGACTACAATATCAAAACAGATGTTCCAACTCCGTGATGCCTGTTTTAACCCGTAGATGGATTTAAGCAGCTCGCACACCTTTCCGCTGCTCCCACTGTCTAAGAAGCCCTCTGGCTGAGTCATGTACACGCACTCCTCTAAATCACCATTTAGAAAAGCGGTCTTAACATCCATTTGCCAGATTTCGTAGTCATGGTATGCAGCAATGGTAAGTAAGATCCGGATGGACTTAAGCATAGCCACTGGAGAAAAGGTTTCGTCATAATCCACACCTGATCCGTTGACAAAAACCCTTCGCAATAAGTCTAGCTTTGAAAGTCTCAACTTTTTCATCTACACCAAGTTTCTTCTTAAAGATCCATTTGCTCCCAATGGGTTTTACCCCTTCAGGAGCAACTTCCAAAGTCCATACTTTGTTGGTGTACATGGATTCCATCTCAGATCGCATTGCATCCAGCCATTTCACAAAGTCTCCAATCGTGATGGCCTGTTCGAAGCTAGTTGGGTCATCATCTTCCATGATGCAGCCCTCGCTCCCACCATCAATGAGAAAACCGTAGTATCTCTCAGGTGGATGAAGAACCCTACTAGATCGGCGGAGAGGCTAAGGTTCGTTGGCAACTATCGAATCCTCTGATTCCAATAAATCATCAGTTGCAGTTTGTGCTGCTGGAACTTCATCCAGCTCTACCTCTTCGCCACTAATTTCTTTGGCAAGAAATTCCTTTTCTAAAAAGGTGGTATATTGAGAAACAAACACCTTTTGCTCCTCAGCGTGGTAGAAAATATATCCTCGTGAATTCTTTGGATATCCCACAAACTTGCAAAGAGCTGATCGTGCCTCGAGTTTGTCCGAATTTTACCTTTTGACATAGGCCGGACAACCCTATATCTTAACTCGTTTAAAATATTGTCTCTTCTCACTCCATATCTCATGTGGTGTGGTAAGTACAGATTTAGATGGAACTTGATTCAATAGGTATGCTGCTGTCTCAAGCGCATAACCCCAAAAGGAAATAGGTAACCTAGCAGTACTCATCGTAGAGCGTACCATATCTAATAGGGTGCGATTCCTCCATTCCGATACACCATTGTGCTGTGGTGTATACGGAGGAGTAAGCTGAGAGAGAATCCCATTTTCTTTTAGATAGTCCAGGAACACATTGCTCAAGTATTCTCCTCCTCGATCAGATCGAAGGATCTTAATACTTTTACCCGTTTAGTTCTCGACTTCGTGCTTATATTCTCTGAATTTCTCAAAAGGTTCAGACTTGTGTTTCAACAAGAACACATGTCCGTATCTTGAGAGATCGTCAGTGAATGTAATTAAGTATGAGGAACCATTCCTGGCATGTGTAGACATGGGACCACATACATCACTATGTATCAGTCCCAAGAGTTCCGTAATTCTTTCTCCGTGCCCACTAAATGGAGTTTTGGTCATCTTGCCTTTGAGACATAACTGGAAAGTATCATAAGATGAAAATTCAAACGGATTCAAATATCCATCCGTATGTAACTTAGCAAGTCGTGTCGCATTGATATGACCTAGTCTACAATGCCACAAGAAGGATTCGTCCATTTCTGAACTTTTCCTCTTGTGTGTGTTTTGTATATTAAGAACTGTCGTTTAGTTTAGAACGTATATGCCATTATTTAACGAGCCTGATCCTATCAACTTTTGATTTAGGAAGTTGTTCATAACATTATTCTGTACTACAAAATTATATCCTTCTTTACTAAATAAAGAAACTGATATAATGTTGCATATCATGTTCGGTATGTAATAGCATTCGTTTAAAATCAATGTATTACCACTTGGTAATACAAGGTGATATTCTCCAACTGTTTTGGCTACAACATTTGCACCATTCCCTACTTTTATGGAATGATCACCCATTCCCAGTTCTCTACCTCTCTTTAGCCCATGCAACATATTACATATGTTGGATCCTGATACGGTATCTAATACCCAGGACGCAGAGTGAACTAAGAAACAGTTCTCGATAACATACACACCCGAAGAAGATGCATCATCATGCTTGTTCTTCGTTTGGACGGCGTGGGAATCCGGATATTCCCCTATTTCCTTCTCAGTTTTATAACAATTATAAGAAAGAACAGAACCAACGTTCCCCTGCTCAGTATAACAAGCCGGTTCGGTCAATACATCCATATTATTATCTTGATTAAGGCCTGACATGGTCGCTACCTGGAGAGAGAAAGAAGAAAACAGTTTAGCGTATACTCTTGCAAGATTAGATTGGTTATTATCTTATCTAATCAGGATGGCTCCCACCGTTTTTCATCAAATCTTCCTTCAAACCTTAAAAGGTAAGACTAGCCGGGATTAATTACACCTTACAATTTCGCCAATCTTTCAGCCAGGTCAGTGTTGGTACTTTGAGGGAGGTTCCCCGTGCTTTCGTACGGACCTAATTATAATAAACCTCATTTTCCCAGAGGCATAACCCCGTTAACACCTTTCTAGACACCTACTTGATCGGCTAATTGTTATGTGTAAAACTCTCCCAGGAGTAACTCTTACTCGCAGTGGGTATCGGGATCCAACTATCTCATAGAGGGTATGCAATCTCATTGCAAATTTCAACACTTGAAATTCCCGATAATACTTTTAACCCTAGCAACTTATGACCGTAACATAGTCAACAAATCATAAGCGCTAACCAAGTTCAACCCGTCATTTCCCGATTGAATTAAACCCACCCGCACGACCCTTAACATAGTCAACAAAGTCGTACGACTACCCTAATCCAATCACATCTCATGTTTTAACAGATAAGCACCAATTAGCTACCGCACACTATGCCTTAACATAGTCAACAAACGTAGCACGAATACTATGTAGTATTATCTGAAATGACAGAGGGTTACGACAGGTTTTAATGAAAACCTTTTGCGTAATGAACTCGATATCGTTGTACAAACAAGTGATTTTGAAAAGGAGTGTTTTTTAGGCTTTTAGTAGTTTCACTAAAGAGGTCACTCCCGGTGAAGGGATCTCGGCTCTTTCCTTATCGAATAAGGTGCTGGATATTCTACAAGGAATACCGCTATGCAAAACAAGAACTATAGAAGCAATCAAAAATAAAACCGAGTGAGTTGTAGTATCTGCTAGTTTCGCTAAAGAGTTCACTCCCGGTGAAGAGATCTCTGCTCTTTCCTTATCGAATAAGGTACTGGATATTCTACAAGAAATACCGCTATGCAAAGCAAAAACTAGAGCTAACTTTTTTGAAAATTTGATTCTATAACAACTTTTCGGTTTCTTTATCTTTCATTAATCTCATTAACGAAGTCCCATCATTTATGCTTCCTAAGCATCACAGAAGAAATGAAAGCAATAATATTTATATATCATATATATATAGTATAAGCATTCATCTCACGCATATAAAATGATCACATCACAGAATATCAGCTGCAGAAGAATCACATATGAAATATTGGATATGCTAGGAATTCTGTGTTTTATTTAAGCCAGTAAAAACACGGATTCCATGGTCGTGATGAATAGCCAAACCCACATCCCTAGACCCCTACGAGAGCGACAAGCAACCCTACCAATTCTAGAGTTAGGAGACCCGGACTCGACTCCTCGAGTTGGTCTCCCACTGGACTCTAGAACCTGGTTACTTGTGCTCCCCACCTTGGGTCTATCCTAATGCGGAAAAGTAAATAATATACAACAATGGTAACAATATCCTCAACCCGGAAGTGCCCTAATAAAAGAATATTACATACAATAAATTTTACACGAATGAAAATAAAAAACTATCATCTCACATAAAACTCCCGGCTATTCAAAACAAGACGATCCAATATAACATATCACAGCAACACATAATATCACATGTGATCAACGTAAGTAAATATGCGTATCCCAATTGTCGTTGATGTATAGCAACGAAATCGGCGATACACCACATATTACACTTACGGTCGCAGAAAAGAAAATGTAAAACTATAACATTTGGAATGCATAATCACCTTAGACATCATAAACAAGAAATATCACATATTACGGATTTCATGCCTAACTATATGAATTCCACATATTGTATCACATTACAGAAAAAGCTAGACGATGTTAAACTTTCCGATCGAATCAACAAACACCCAAAATTTCTCAGAGAGCTCAACACTTGAGAATAGTTAAAGTTAACCAGAGACATCCTACATCACCTACGGATGTACAGCTGAAGGCCCGACCCAAGCCTCTCAAGTGGCGCTGCGGATCCGTCGCCAAAACCTTGTTTTAGCAGCGGATCCGTGGTCACTTAGATGAGTTAGGGTTTCGTTCTTCAGGTGTGTCCATAGAATTCCCTGCATGATTTTCTGAATATTTTTAACATGGAAAAATCAAACTTTTGGAAAAATTTCCATAGAGGGGTTCTAAATCGGGTATTCGAAGTTCGATCGGAATTCTAACTTCGTCTAGACAATGCCTAATGCTCTAGCTTGTCTCTGATACCACTGTAGGGTTGTATAGCATGACTACAAGGTTTTGGAAGGCATCACACATGCCATTTTATAAATTTTTGGGGTGCTATGAAATCTTAACCAAGATCTTAACTAGAGAATTAGGGTTAAATTTGGATGTAAATAACTTTACATCTAAGTGAGAGGGATTACAACCTTTGTAGTCCGTTCCTTCACTTCATAAGCTCCGAGTTGCGGTCCTTTCGCTGCGATCATCAAGCTCCCGGACTCTAGAGAGCCTCCATGAGATGAATGATGCATCTTACTTGAAGTCTTCAAAATCCAAGACGATCTACCTTGAGGAGACACAAACTCAAGCTAATCTTCACTAATTTAGAATTAGTGAAGCTAACACACTAATCTATATGACTAGTATAGAAGAGGATGATGAAGTAGGAATTTTGTTCTCTTTAGTTTTCTTTTTCTCAATTTATTTCATCACAAATGAAAAAGCTAGCAAGCTTTTGAAGAAGAAGAAGATGAAGTGATGAGTATAATTGTTGTGTGGTTAGAAATGCAACCATGGGTCAAGTATATCATTCTTAATCCTTGTAGAGACTTAACCATGAGCTATGGTTAAAGTTATGGTTGATAAATATCTTAAGCTTAACAAAAAGGGTGGACAAAGTCAAAGAAGTCTACAAGCTTCTACAAGCTTTCAACAAATATCAACAATGACAATTATCCTCAATATTTGAATTACTTAATGATAAATATAAACCCTAACATTAACCCTAGCATGGTTTAGCTCTCATAAACCCTAGTTGCATTTATAACCAAGTATGTTACAATTATACATATCACATATATATAATTTTGTAACAAAAGAAAAGAATATATTAAACATATATCACATATATATCAATGCATCCAAAATGAGACAAAAGAATTACTTAAGTGAGCTTATATTAGTTAATGTAACATAATATATCACATATATAATTATACATTAAATTATCGAATCAATACTTGATCCGATAATCCGACTATATCACATATAACCGACTAATATAAAATGTATCATTTCATCGAATCAACACTTGATCCGATGACCCAGCTATATCATATATACCCGGCCGATATCACATATCGCGAGAATATAAAATGGTATCACATACACGTATTATTCTCGGTCCCGCACATATAACATATATGCTCCCAGTTTCGCCTGAGCCAGGAAACCTCTGTGTAGGACACTAAAGACTCGTCAATACGCCGGCAGTAGGTGATGATCATATTAAACACCCACAAGCGGCAAGTGGTCAGCTAAACTTAATAGCCATCCGGGTATTGAGCGATCAGAAGATCAACAAGCAAGCCTGCTCACACGCCTGCAAATCCAATTAGTAACACTACTGTACGGTCCGGTCTCTTCGTCTGATATGTCGCATATCCAATCTAAGGGTGGTAAACGTCAGACCCTAGTAACCTGTAACACCCGAGATTAGGGTTAGTAGTAATTATTTGTTAATGTGGGGTTTTTGGTAAAAAGTTTACCAAAACGGGTTCCTAGAAATTTTTCTGGATTTATGGTTATTTTTGTGGAATTTAATCTCGACCACACACACTTATGCACGTTAACTAGGGTTAAGATTAGGGTTTGCCATATGTTTGAGCTTGTAGGTTGGCTAGGTTTAAGTTGACCATGTGGGTTAGGTCCATGGTTAAGATAATTGTGTTGTTTTGAGCTAATTAATTTAATTAGGGATGGTTGGCTTTAACCATAGGGTTTTGGAGAGTTTAAGGTTGACTTAGAGAGAGAGGGGGGGGAGGTGTGATGTGTCATGATGGTTTAAGGATTTGTCACCCTCTTTCACCTCAAACTTGGCAAGTCTTCTCACACTCAATCCCTCTCTCACCCACACATCTGATCAGCTAAAATTTGCATCAAATCAGCCACCCAAATCCTCAAACATCAGCTTTTCAGCCACCCCAGCCCCTATGTGATCTACAGCTATTGCACTACAGCCCCTTCCAATTTCAAAATAAAAAAACCACAAACACACAAACCCCAACAGCCATAAACACAACCCTGCTGCAGCTACTGCAGCCCATACTTCTTCAAATAAACACAACACCAGCAATACCACCACCAGCAATAGCAACAGCAAACATTCTGCATCAGCATCAGCATTAGCAGTTGCACCAGCCTTGGACTGCAGCAGCTCCAGTTCGACACAGCAGCACCCACTCCCCTCTTCTTCTCCTTCTCCTTGGTGGCAAGGGTCCTAGGGGGTATAACTCCTAAACTTTTTCCTTATTGTGTAGGTTACATGTTTGCTTGGTTAGTTTAGTGTTTTAATGGAGTTTTCATGCTAGAATTGTGCGGTGATGTTAGATTTAGTTACTTTAGAGTACTTGTAGTTTAATGAACCCTTTTTGGTGTTAATTAGTCTGTTTAAGCCTAGTTGTGTCGTTAAATTTAGATGGTTAGCCTCAAATTGCTAAGATTACGGAATCTAGCTTATTTGGTGTATATTTCTAGCTTATGTGGTGATTTTGAGAGATTTAAGGAAATTATTGGCAAAGTGGAAGTTGTGTTAGTTAGAATAACCCTTTTAGGTGCTAATGAGGCCAGTCAACCAGAGGATTTCCCCAGATTTCACCAAGACACCCGATTTACCGACTTGGCGTATTTTAACAGTTTTAGTGACTTTTTAACCTCTTTAGGATCTGCTGTTGACCCGAACCTTTCAGAATAAAATTGAGAAGACTGTAGCATGGTAAGATGAGTAGGAACACACACACAGAACACGAGGACCCCCTCCCATTTTTTGGCCGCAGATATATTGTATCTGGCCGCAATTTGCGGCCAGGTTCGGGGTAGGGGTGTTGGCTTTTGGGGTGTGGGTTTAATCTGGGTAGCTAGGGTTTTTAGTATCTGTAACTTTTCAAGTTTGGCCCAGAGGCAAAATCTGGAGCTATTTGTGGGTTTCCGATGTTTTAAGTCTCGTGCAACACGCGCGTGATACGCGTGGTTCTGTGGCGCGCTGGGCGACACAGCGTGTCAGTTTAGGTTCTGGTGTTTTGTGCGCGTCGCGTCGTGTCGTGTGCACACGCGTTTAGTTTTACGCACGCGTATCCTTTTTATCGATATATCGCGTTTTGCAGGATTTTTCCTTATGTGGTGACTTTTGTAAATTCTAGATTCGCCGGCGGGGACTTCAAGCGCAGCTGAGAAAGGAAAGCAGATGGTCAGACACACCTAGCACGGGACCACGGGTGAGTAGGTTTAACATCTACGGGGGACGATCGTTTGGATGGCGCGAGTCGCCCGTTAGATTTAATAAACTAGTAATTAGTAAGCTTGATATTACTGTGACATTATGATAAAAATACTTGCATGATAACTGCTGTAGTTAGTATCTATATGATGTTCCATATACACAGATTCATTATAGGACACATGCACCACTACCAGGTTTTATATGTTGCATGAGCACTATTCATGTGGACACACACACCCTGGTAATTGCTATGTCACGACACTAGATAACCTTTAATCTGAAACATGTTAATTGCCTAGAAATGTGATATTGCAATAAATATTTAAAATGAAACCATAAGAATTACCATACCCGTGCATATGTATTATCATATCATCTGCTCATGCCTAGTGTAAATTATACATTGCAAATTGATACCATAAGCATCCATAATCATCGACATATGCATTTATGATGATTTCATGAGATTTATGATATTTCTGGATTTTGGGGGGAAGCCGCAAGATTTCAAACTGATACTGTTTAAAAAGATAAAAGGTTGCGGTTTTCTAGTGATGTAAAGTGTCGTCCACCATGAGTTTTGTTATGGTTTTCGAGACCCGTTTCGAGGAGGTGGATGAACCGTCTCGGGTACATGGTGGGCCCGGTACGGTACCCCGGGGCAAGAAGATCGCAGGAGATGGCGTTGAGCCTGGCAGGGGACGGATTACCTACCGGTGACTTCATTTGGCGCGGCGGATACCCAGAGGGTGCCGACCGTGGTCGCTGGATTAAGATATGGATATTGATATGGATCAGCCGGATGGCTGAGGCCAGAGATACTGGACATGGATATATGAGATTTGGACAGTTTTGAGGTGTCGTTACTGGACACGGATTTTATTGATTTCTTGGATATTATGCTGATATTTAAAAACGAAATTTCAAAACAAAGCAAAGAATAACTCTTATACTTACATGAGGAGATCTTTGGTTGACTCGTATAGCACACATTCATGATTGTACTTTTCATGTGGCATACATACCTGTTATTACATCCATGTGACATATATACTTGTTAGTACACTGTTGATGCATACATACTTGCTAGTACATGTAGCCATACCTGTTTAGGGATACCAGGACACTTGTCTGCATGCATACGATAGCCTTAGTAGATGTTATTTATTACTCACGAGCGGGCAACTCACCCCGGTTGTGCCACAGCTTTTCTGCAGGTCCGTTCCGTCAGCACTGTAGCGGCGGACACTTTTGCTCATTTTGCCCTTTTTGCCTGGACCCGGGGCTTTTGCGCTTAGGTGGGTTATTATCATTTTATGCCACCTTATATATTTGTTGTATCTAGAACACTCCATCTACTGCTTCTATCATTTCAGCTGTACCTGTTTTATTTGGATTACTGTATATTGACCTAGAGGTGAGATTGTGAGACTTGGGGATTTGTTATATGATATATCTGGGTCGAGCTCACTTGAGTCGATATGCCATTTCTTATGCACACTGTTATTTTATATTGCGTGGGATTTGTGACCGCCCTGAGGCAAAGAGCTAGCTCCCGCTTGGGGATGCCATTTTCATGTTATTCATTTATATTCTGCTTGCACCCGTTGGGGCTGATTTTATAAATGAAACTCTACTGGAATTTTGAAATAAAAGAGAAGTGGTTTTCAGAAAGAAGCTTGATGTGGTTTAATGGAGTAAAATGTTGTAAATAAATTGGTTTTTCCTTCACTCTAAAACTTTAATTGGGTTTTGTATTCTGGGCTTCGGCTCACTTATTTTACGAACGCCGTGAGACGTTTCGTAATCTAAGCGCCGGTTGCGTTCCGTACTTTGCGGGTCATGATAAAGTTGGTATCAGAGCGATAGGTTTCACCTTTCCGAGTGTAGGATGACCCTGAGTAGATGGAGTTAGTGACTTAAGCAAGGTAACGTAGCGTACGTATGTCCGCGGCATACTTGCGATGCGGTACTCCGCCTATGTGACTTTAGGATATTTGCTTGGAAATTCCTTCTTCAATTCCATGTATCCTGGGATTCTATTGCACCGTTCTTATTGTCCTGTTTCCTGTACCAGTCACTATGCCGCAGAGGGCTACCAGAGCACAGAGAGCTGCCGCCCGAGACGAGATTCGAGCTGGCTCATCCGAGACTAGGACTGAGCAGGGTGGTATGCCTACACCACAGGGACAGACCGATCCACCTTCCCCAGGCCGTATAGATAGCCTTGAGACTGGTATGGAGGAGTTGCGACAGATGATGGGGAGTATGCAGGAGCTACGTCAGATGGTAGGATCCCTAGTTGCAGCCGGTCGTGCACCGAGGCCGGAGGACGTACCTACTACATCCCAGACCACTATGATACCTGCTCCTACTAATACCACCGCGACCATTCCGGTTTCGCTATAAGAGTTCATGAGGCTGAGACCTCCAGTCTTTACGGGTACCGATGCAGCGGAGGACCCGCAGACGTTCCTTGACAGCTTGGCCAGGATCTGCAGTTCGCTGAGATGTTCCGATGATCGCTGGGTAGAGCTTGCGAGTTTCCGACTAGAGGGTCTCGTACAGATATGGTGGGAGTCAGTTCTGAGAGGTCGAGCTGCAGGTCTACCGCCCATGACCTGGACCGAGTTCACAGCAGTTTTCCTTGCCCGTTTCCTCCCGGAGAGCATTCGCGATGCCAGAGCTCGTAGTTTCGAGGCCTTGGTCAAGACACCCGGGATGACGGTGTCTGAGTATGATGTTCAGTTTACACAGTTGTCCCGATATGCTCCGTATTTGGTGGATACCGAAGCGAAGAGGGTGAAGAGGTTTATACAGGGACTGGATGCCCAGCTATATCTTACCATTGGTGCCAAGCATTTCGATACCTATTCAGAAGCTATGGATACGGCATTGCGGATGGAGACACGTATTTCAGCGACGTCGGCCGTTCCTGGGCCGAAGAGGATTCGTACCGGCACACCAGACCAGAGACAGCATGCTAGATTCATTCCGAGAGATAGGACCGGCAGAGGGTTCGGACGAGGTCATCTGTATGGATCGTATACACAGGGACAACAGTCGTCGTCAGGGTGCTTTAGGTGCAGGAGTCTGCACCATCGTATTAGAGATTGTCCAGTGAGGCGACAGGGTGCGGCGACAGTTCCGCATATGACTCTACCTCCATCACCGCCCCCTCCTCAGAAAGCTCTACTACCTGCCACAGGCGATGCTCCACGCCAGTTAGGTGTACCCAGAGGCCGTGGACGCGACCCACCGATCCAGAGAGGACGAGGAGGCAGAGGCCGAGGCCGAGGTCAGCCCGCTATTGGAGGAGGTCAGGCCCGAGTATTTGCATTGACACCCCAGGATGCGCAGGCATCCAATGCCGTCGTTACAGGTACCCTATCAGTTTGCTCTGTTGATGCACACGTGTTGTTCGATCCCGGATCCACGCACTCTTACGTTTCCACACACTTCGTGCCGAGTTTGGGTAGAGAGTCCGGTTTGCTTGATCAGCCGCTTGTTGTGACCAGTCCGGTGGGAGAGTCTTTTGTTGCTAGGCACGTGTTCCGATCCTATACCGTTCGTATTGGCGAGCGAGAGCTGCCTGTCGACTTGATCCTTCTGGAGATGTTGGACTTCGACATTCTTTTGGGCATGGATTAGTTAGCCACGTGCTATGTGACGGTAGACTGCCGCGAGAAGACAGTTAGGTTTTGTTTTCCCGGCGAGTCGGTTTTTGTTGTGCAGGGGGACCGTGGTGCCGCCCCTCACATTTTGATTTCTTCTCTTCGTGCTGATCAGCTATTGAGGAAAGGATGTCGGGGATTTCTAGCCTGTGTATGTGATACTAGAGCTACGGATGTTCCATTGGACCAGGTTCTGATTGCATGCGAGTTCCCCGATGTTTTCCCTGATGAGCTGCCAGGACTGCCACCTGAGCGCGATGTTGAGTTCTGTATTGATTTGATTCCTGGCTCGGGGCCTATTTCTATACCGCCTTATTGGATGGCCCCGGCGGAACTTAGAGAGTTGAAGGTTCAGCTGCAAGATTTGTTAGATAAGGGACTTATTCGGCCCAGCGTTTCTCCATGTGGTGCTCCGGTCCTGTTTGTCAAGAAGAAGGACGGAAGCTTGCGCTTATGTATCGACTACCGCCAGCTGAACAAGGTGACCGTTCGGAACAGATATCCGTTGCCGTATATTGATGACTTGTTCGACTAGCTCCAGGGTGTGTGTTATTTTTCGAGGATCGACTTACGATCAGGATACCACCAGCTGCGAGTCCGACAGGAAGATATACCGAAGACAGCCTTTCGTACACGCTATGGCCACTATGAGTTTCTGGTGATGTCGTTCGGACTCACCAACGCCCCCGCAGCATTTATGGATTTGATGAACCGTACTTTCAGGCCGTATCTTGACTTGTTCATCATCGTGTTCATCGACGATATTTTGGTGTACTCCCGGAGCCGAGAGGAGCACGAGCAGCACCTGCAAATTACGTTATAGACTCTGAGGGAGCACCAGTTGTTCACAAGGTTCTCCAAGTGCGCATTCTGGCTGGACAGCGTCGGATTCTTAGGTCACGTGATTACGAGAGATGGCATATGTATGGACCCGAAGAAGATTGAGGCTGTTCAGCAGTGGCCCAGACCTACTTCGGTTACTGAGATCCGTAGTTTTCTAGGCCTAGTGGGCTACAACAGGCGTTTTGTTCAGGACTTCCCCCGTATAGCTGCACCTTTGACCGGTTTGACCCGGAAGGGAGTTCCTTTCGTTTGGTCGGAGGACTGTGAGCGCAGTTTTCAGCAGCTACGGACGTGTTTGACTACGGCACCGGTATTATCTTTGCCTTCGGGATCAGGCGGATTTGTGGTCTACTGTGATGATTCGCGAGTGGGGTTAGGATGTGTATTGATGCAGCATGGCCGGGTGATCGCGTATGCTTCTCGGCAATTGAAGAAACATGAACAGAACTACCCTACTCATGATCTGGAGATGGCTGCAGTGGTCTTTGCACTGAAGATATGGCGACATTACCAGTACGGCGAGTCGTGCCAAATATTCACAGACCACAAGAGCTTAAAATACATATTTCAGCAGCGAGACCTGAACCTCAGACAGCGTCGTTGGATGGAGCTGGTGAAGGACTATGACTGCGAGATCCTGTACCACCCGGGCAAGGCAAATGTAGTGGCAGATGCTTTGAGCAGGAGGCCCGGGGGTAGTCTATCCTGTTTGCACGCAGTGCAGAGGCAGTCGTCAGCAGATTGGCAAATCCTATGCGATAGCCGAGTTGAGTTTGAGTTCACTCCGACAGGGGGACAGCTCGCGCATGTTCGTGCACGCCCACAGTTGCTTGACCGTATATCTAAGGCACAACGCAGCGATGACCGTTGTTCAGAGATCATGGCACAGATGGGAAAGGGAAGATTTTCCGAGTTCGTGGTTGATGAGCAGGGGATTTTACGATTTGGATCTAGACTGTGCATACCAGATGCTGAGGGATTGCGGCGCGATATTCTTGAGGAGGCACACCGATCGGCGTATAGTGTCCACCCCGGTTCCACCAAGATGTACCATGATTTGAGAGAGACCTACCGGTGGGACGGAATGAAGAAGGACATCGCGGAGTTTGTATCGAGAAGCCTGACTTGTCAGCAAGTCAAGGCCGAGCACCAGAGGCCCGCAGGAGAGCTACAGCTGTTACCCATTCCGGAGTGGAAATGGGAGCAGATTTTGATGGATTTCGTTGTGGGTGTATCCAGGACCAGTCGAGGGTACGACTCTATCTGGGTGATCGTGGATCGATTGATGAAAGCGGCTCACTTCCTGCCAGTGAAGACCACTTTCAGCTTCGCTCAGTATGCCCAGCTTTATATCGACGAGATCGTGCGGTTGCATGGCGTACCGACTTGTATCGTGTCAGATCGAGGCACCCAGTTCACCAGCCGGCTTTGGCAGAGACTTCAGGAGGCTTTGGGCACTCGTTTGAGCTTCAGCACGGCATTTCATCCGCAGACTGACGGACAGTCAGAGCGGACCATTCAGACTCTCGAGGACATGCGCAGAGCGTGTGTTTTGGACTTCGGCGGTAGCTGGGATCGTCATTTACCTCTAGTGGAGTTCTCCTATAACAACAGCTTCCAGGATACTATTCAGATGGCACCTTTTGAGGCGCTGTATGGGAGGAGATGTAGATCGCCCGTCTGTTGGACGGAGCTGAGCGAGAGCAGTATTTTTGGGCCGCAGATCGTGCAGGAGACGACCGAGAAAGTGCAGTTGATTCGAGACCGGATGAGGGCAGCTCAGAGCAGGCAGAAATCGTATGCAGACAGGCACCGTCGTAGATTAGAGTTCGCAGTTGGCGACCATGTTTTTCTGAGAGTCTCTCCGATGAAGGGCGTGATGTATTTTGGGTGAAAGGGGAAGCTTAGCCCTAGATTCGTAGGTCCCTTCGAGATCCACGAGCGTGTCGGCGCTGTTGCATATCGTTTGGCTTTTACACCCAGCTTTTCAGATGTTCATCCCGTCTTCCACGTGTCGATGCTACGCCGTTATCTTCATGACCCTTCCCACACGATTCAGCATCAGACAGTTCAGCTTGAACCGGACCTTTCGTTCACCTTACAGCCAGTTGAGATTTTGGTTCGGCAAGTGAAGAAACTTCGATCAAGGGTTCTGCCGTATGTAAAGGTTCTTTGGCGCAGCCCGAGCAACGAAAAGGTCACATGAGAAGCCGAGGGAGAGATGCGGAAGAAATTTCCTCATCTTTTTGAAGGTACGCGTAGTTGCATATTTTAAAATTCGGGGACGAATTTTCTTAAGGGGGGAAGACTGTAACACCCGAGATTAGGGTTAGTAGTAATTATGTGTTAATGTGGGGTTTTTGGTAAAAAGTTTACCAAAACGGGTTCCTGGACATTTTTCTGGATTTATGGTTATTTTTGTGGAATTTTATCTCGACCACACACACTTGTGCACGTTAACTAGGGTTAAGATTAGAGTTTGCCATATGTTTGAGCTTGTAGGTTGGCTAGGTTTAAGTTGACCATGTGGGTTAGGTCCATGGTTAAGATAATTGTGTTGTTTTGAGCTAATTAATTTAATTAGGGATGGTTGGCTTTAACCATGGGGTTTTGGAGAGTTTAAGGTTGACTTAGAGAGAGAGAGAGAGAGGGGAGGTGTGATGTGTCATGATGGTTTAAGGATTTGTCACCTTCTTTCACCTCAAACTTGGCAAGTCTTCTCACACTCAATCCCTCTCTCACCTACACATCAGATCAGCCAAAATTTGCATCAAATCAGCCACCCAAATCCTCAAACATCAGCTTTTCAGCCACCCCAGCCCCTATGTGATCTACAGCTGCTGCACTACAGCCCCTTCCAATTTCAAAATAAAAACAACCACAAACACACAAACCCCAACAGCCATAAACACAACCCTGCTGCAGCTACTGCAGCCCATACTTCTTCAAATAAAAACAACACCAGCAGCACCACCACCAGCAACAGCAACAGCAAACATTCTGCATCAGCATCAGCATTAGCAGTTGCACCAGCCTTGGACAGCAGCAGCTCCAGTTCGACACAGCAGCACCCACTCCCCTCTTCTTCTCCTTCTCCTTGGTTGCAAGGGTCCTAGGGGGTATAACTCCTAAACTTTTTCCTTATTGTGTAGGTTACATGTTTGCTTGGTTAGTTTAGTGTTTTAATGGAGTTTTCATGCTAGAATTGTGCGGTGATGTTAGATTTAGTTACTTTAGAGTACTTGTAGTTTAATGAACCCTTTTTGGTGTTAATTAGTCTGTTTAAGCCTAGTTGTGTCGTTAAATTAAGATGTTTAGCCTCAAATTGCTAAGATTATGAAATCTAGCTTATTTGGTGTATATTTCTAGCTTATGTGGTGATTTTGAGAGATTTAAGGAAATTAGTGGCAAAGTGGAAGTTGTGTTAGTTAGAATAACCCTTTTAGGTGCTAATGAGGCCAGTCAACCATAGGATTTCCCCAGATTTCACCAAGACACCCGATTTACCGACTTGGCGAATTTTAACAGTTTCAGTGACTTTTTAACCTCTTTAGGATCTGTTGTTGATGCGAACCTTTCAGAATAAAATTGAGAAGACTGTAGCATGGTGAGATGAGTAGGAACACACACACAGAACACGGGGACCCCTTCCCTTTTTTTGGCCGCAGATATATTGTATCTGGCCGTAATTTGCGGCCAGGTTGGGGGTGGGGGTGTTGGCTTTTGGGGTGTGGGTTTAATCTGGGTAGCTAGGGTTTTTAGTATCTGTAACTTTTCAAGTTTGGCCCAGAGGCAAAATCTGGAGCTATTTGTGGGTTTCCGATGTTTTAAGTCTCGTGCGACACGCGCGTGATAAGCGTGGTTCTGTGGCGCGCTGGGCGACACAGCGTGTCAGTTTAGGTTCTGGTGTTTTGTACGCGTCGCGTCGTGTCGTGTGCACACGCGTTTAGTTTCACGCACGCGTATCCTTTTTAACGATATATCGCGTTTTGCAGGATTTTTCCTTATGTGGTGACTTTTGTAAATTCTAAATTCGCCGGCGGGGACTTCAAGCGCAGCTGAGAAAGGAAAGCAGGTGGTCGGACACACCTAGCACGGGACCACGGGTGAGTACGTTTAACATCTATGGGGGATGATCGTTTGGATGGCGCGAGTCGCCCGTTAGATTTAATAAACTCGTAATTAGTAAGCTTGATATTACTGTGACATTATGATAAAAATACTTGCATGATAACTGCTGTAGTTAGTATCTATATGATGTTCCATATACACAGATTCATTATAGGACACATGCACCATTACCAGGTTTTATATGTTGCACGAGCACTATTCATGTGGACACACACACCCTGGTAATTGCTATATCACGACACTAGATAACCTTTAATCGAAACATGTTAATTGCCTAGAAATGTGATATTGCAATAAATATTTAAAATGAAACCATAAGAATTACCATACCCGTGCATATGTATTATCATATCATCTTCTCATGCCTAGTGTAAATTATTCATTGCAAATTGATACCATAAGCATCCATAATCATCGACATATGCATTTATGATGATTTCATGAGATTTATGATATTTCTGGATTTTGGGGGAAAGCCACAAGATTTCAAACTGATACTGTTTAAAAAGATAAAAGGTTGCGGTTTTCTAGTGATGTAAAGTGTCGTCTACCATGAGTTTTGTTGTGGTTTTCGAGACCCGTTTCGAGGAGGTGGATGAACCGTCTCGGGTACATGGTGGGCCCGGTACGGTACCCCGGGGCAAGAAGATCGCGGAAGATGGCGTTAAGCCTGGCAGGGGACGGATTACCTACCGGTGACTTCATTTGGCGCGGCGGATACCCAGAGGGTACCGACCGTGGTCGCTGGATTAAGATATGGATATTGATATGGATCAGCCGGATGGCTGAGGCCAGAGATACTGGACATGGATATATGAGATTTGGACAGTTTTGAGGTGTCGTTGCTGGACACGGATTTTATTAATTTCTTGGATATTATGCTGATATTTAAAAACGAAATTTCAAAACAAAGCAAAGAATAACTCTTATACTTACATGAGGAGATCTTTGGTTGACTCGTATAGCACACATTCATGATAGTACTTTTCATGTGGCATACATACCTGTTAGTACATCCATGTGACATATATACTTGCTAGTACACTGTTGATGCATACATACTTGCTAGTACATGTAGCCATACCTGTTTAGGGATACCAGGACACTTGTGTGCATGCATACGATAGCCTTAGTAGATGTTATTTATTACTCACGAGCTGGCAACTCACCCCGGTTGTGCCACAGCTTTTCTGCAGGTCCGTTCCGTCAGCACTGTAGCGGCGGACACTTTTGCTCATTTTTCCCTTTTTGCCTGGACCCGGGGCTTTTGCGCTTAGGTGGGTTATTATCATTTTGTGCCACCTTATATATTTGTTGTATCTAGAACACTCCATCTACTGCTTCTATCATTTCAGCTGTACCTGTTTTATTTGGATTACTGTATATTGACCTAGATGTGAGATTGTGAGACTTGGGGATTTGTTATATGATATATCTGGGTCGAGCTCACTTGAGTCGATATGCTATTTCTTATGCACACTGTTATTTTATATTGCGTGGGATTTGTGACCGTCCTGAGGCAAAGAGCTAGCTCCCGCTTGGGGATGCCATTTTCATGTTATTCATTTATATTCTGCTTGCACCCGTTGGGGCTGATTTTATAAATGAAACTCTTCTGGAATTTTGAAATAAAAGAGAAGTGGTTTTCAGAAAGAAGCTTGATGTGGTTTAATGGAGTAAAATGTTGTAAATAAATTGGTTTTTCCTTCACTCTAAAACTTTAATTGGGTTTTGTGTTCTGGGCTTCGGCTCACTTATTTTACGAACGCCTTGAGACGTTTCGTAATCTAAGTGCTGGTCGCGTTCCGTACTTTGCGGGTCGTGACATAACCGATAAGTCGTGTAGATGTGAGGCTCATAACAGGTCGAGAAACTACTGATAACACTTACCAGTTGATCTCCAAATCATCCCTGGCCAGGGACTTCCAGTTACAGCCAATCGAACACAGCGCAGCATCAACCCCCAATACCGGGAGAGACGAAACCCCTCCTATCGCTCATTGCCTCCATGTGATTCGGGACTGTACCCAAAGGCCACCGTTTTGCACGTTCTCTTGAATGTGGTAAGGTGGAAATCAAAGCACAGTGGAAATCACACAAGACTCTATGACGATCTCGGGTCTACAGACTATCCTGTACTAGTGTCACCAGAGAACTACTATCTGATGATAGGTATAATACCAACAAGGAGTTCTCGGCGAGTCCGTTCAGTATACCGAGTCTCCACTGAGCACCCGTATACCATCTTTGATGTCAAACACCAATGGATGTGAAATCATCCATCGCCCATCATATGGGTCATGATGCGTATACACTAGTCTACTCTGGATTATCGATGCCCTGTCTCGATACACCCTCGACTAGGAATAGTTATAGGATGTACTTGTGGACTACACTGGCCCTACTAGTATGATCTGCATCACAGTCCTAGTAGTCAAGTATATATCCTAAGGGCTTTATCAACATGTGAGAGAAAGACAATAACACTATACAAGTCAACATGTTAAGACAAAGAGTAACCATATAACATACTATCATATCGAGCAAGAAAGTCCTCTCTATATATATCCAAGCATCCACTATAATATACTTCATATGTACAACAATGGCCTCTAGGGTATATACATAACTAAAATTCTCTTCACCTGCCGATCCAATATGACTACCGGCTGCTCGGTGAACGAAAGATCGCGCTCTAGCTGAACGGTCTGGTGCTGAATCATGTGAGAAGGTTCATGAAGGTACTTGCGAATCATCGATACATGGATTACGTGGTGAACATCTGGGAAACTGGGCGGAAGTGCCAAACGATAAGCAACGGTACCAACATACTCAAGGATCTCAAAAGGACCTACAAATCTGGGACTTAGTTTCCCTTTCTTCCCAAATCTCATTACGCCTTTTATCGAAGAAATCCGTAGAAATACATGATCCCCTACTGCGAACTCGAGCCTGCGACGACGACGGTTGGCATAAGACTTCTGTCTGCACTGGGCTGCTCTCATCCTATCCTGAATCAACTGGATCTTCTCCATAGTCTCTTGAACTAGCTGGGGTCCCAAAATCCTGCTCTCGCTGAGTTCGGTCCAACAAACTATCGATCGACACTTTCTACCATACAAAGCCTCAAAAGGCGCCATCTGAATCGTCTCCTGATAACTATTATTATAGAAGAACTCTATCAACGGGAAGTAACGATCCTAACCCCCCAAAATCGAGCACGCACGCACGAAGCATGTCCTCTAGTGTCTGTATAGTCCGCTCCGACTGACCATCGGTCTACGGATGGAAAGCGGTGCTAAAACTCAAATGGTTATCCAAGGCTTCCTGAAGCTTCTACCAAAGACGGCTAGTAAACTGGGTGCCCCTATCGGATACAATGCATATGGGAATGCCGTGCAAATGCACAATCTTATCAATGTACAACTGAGCATACGGAGCATAACCAAAAGTGGTCTTCACTGGAAGGAAGTGAGCCGCTTTCGTCAACCGGTCAATAATCACCTAAATAGAGTCATACGCTCGACTGGACCTGGGTAGACCCACAACGAAATTCATGGAGATCTGTTCCCATTTCCACTCCGGAATGGGTAAAGGCTGCAACTCTCCTGCTGGTCTATGATGCTCAGCCTTGACTTGCTGACAAGTCAGGCACCTCGAAACAAATTCCGAAACATCACTCTTCATCCCTGCCCACCGGTAGATATCCCTCAAGTCACGATACATCTTGGTGGAACCTGGGTGAACACTAAAAGCTGACTGATGTGCCTGCTCTCGAATATCGCGTCTCAACCCATTGGTATTAGGTCCACACAAACGAGTCCCAAAACGCAGCACACCCTGGTCATCAATCAAGAACTCCGAATCTCTACCCTGCCGAACATGCTCAAGAATCTCAGACAAACGGGCATCGGCGGGATGTGCCTCACAAATACGATCAAGTAGAAGTGGACGGGCGTGGAAATGAGCAAGCTATCCCCTAATGGAAGTGAACTCAAACTGTACTCTACTGTCGCACAGGATCTGCCAATCTGCAGAAGACTGTCTCTGAACTGTGCTTAACTGGGACAAGCTACCCTCGGGCCTACAACTCAAAGCATCAGCTACCACATTCGTCTTGCCCAGGTGATAAAGGATATCGCAATCATAATCCTTCACGAGCTCCATCCAACGGCGCTGTCTCAAATTCAGGTCCCGCTGCTGGAAGATGTACTTCAAGCTTTTGTGGTCCATGAAAATCTGACATGACTCCCCGTACAAGCAGTGTCTTAAGTGCAAAGACCACCACGGCCATCTCAAGATCATGAGTAGGATAATTCTGCTCGTGGTTCTTCAACTGCCGGGAAGCATAAGCGATAACTCTATCATGCTGCATCAATACACAACCGAGCCCCACTCGAGAAGCATCACAGTAAACGACATAGCCGCCCGATCCAAAAGGCAAGGATAAAACTGGTGCAGTCGTCAACCGAGTCTTCAACTGCTGAAAACTCTGCTCGCATGCTTCAGTCCAAAGAAAAGGAACCCCTTTCCTGGTCAGTCCAGTCAGCGGTGCAGCGATACTCGAGAAGTCCTGCATGAAACGGGGGTAATAACCAGCTAAGCCCAAAAAGCTGCGGACCTCTGTCCCTGATACAAGTCTGGGCCAATGCTGTACGGCCTCGATCTTCCTCAGGTCCACACGAATACCGTCTCCCATAATCACATGACCCAGGAAGTCAACACTATCTAGCCAGAAGGCACACTTCGAGAATTTAGCAAACAGCTTGTGCTCTCTCAATGTCTGCAAAGCAATCCTCAAGTGCTGCTCATGCTCTTCTCGACTCTTGGAATAAACCAGAATATCATCAATAAACAGAATAATAAACTGGTTAAGAAACGGCCGAAAATCCGATTCGTCAAATCCATGAACGCTGCTAGGGCATTGGTGAGTCCGAACGACAACACCAAAAACTCATAATGCCCGTAGCACGTACGAAAAGCAGTCTTCGGAATGTCATCATTTCGAACCCTCAACTGATGATAACCTGATCTCAAATCAATCTTTGAAAAATATCCCGCACTCTAGAGCTGATCAAAAAAATTGTCAATGCGAGGTAAAGGATACCTATTCCGCACCGTAACTCGGTTCAATTGACGATAATCAATACACAACCTCAAACTGCCGTCCTTCTTCTTGACGAACAGGATAGGAGCTTCCCAAGGCGAAACACTCGGAACTACAAGTCCTCTATCAAGCAACTCTTGCTGCTGAGCAACCCTTGCAGCTGATCCTTAAGCTCTTTAAACTCCACCAGAGCCATCCAGTAAGGCGGTATAGAAATAGGCCCCATGCCGGGGTTCAAATCATTGAGAAACTTAATATCACGATATGGCGGCAATCCCGGTAACTCATCGGGAAAAATGTCAGGAAACTCTCTCATGATAGGAACCTGGTCCAACGAATCTACTGTGGCTACAGTATCTCGTATGAAATCCAAGAATCCCCGACATCCCCTCCTCAAAAGCCGACTAGCGTGAAGGGCTGAAATCAAACTGTGTGTTGGAGATAGTGCCCTCGGAGTCAATTATTTGATCATAGGCACGTGATTGCAATGATTGAGGGAGGACCTGTCCCAGTTGGACAGACTTACTCAGGATGATAGTATGCTATCTGGTTTATCTTTATCATCGTGTACTGCTTTATGTGACTTTACAGGTCACTATTACACGTTGATAGAGCCCCTAGGATTCTTGCTTGACTACCAGCAGTATGAGGGCGATCATATACGTGGGAGCTGGGGTCTATAAGCACATCCTTAAAAGGTCCCTAGTCGTGGGAGTTTCGAGACAGGGCATCGATACTCCAGAGTAGACTAGTGTATACAGTAGAGACCCCGACGAGGGACGGTGGCCGGTCACACAAGCCACTGGTGTCAGTTGGTTCACCTAAGATGTATACAGGTGCTCATTGGGTTATGAGTACACCGGATAGGACTCGCCGGGAACCTGCTAGTTGGTATTATACCTGACGTCAGATAGCAGTTCCCTGGTGACATGTGTACAGGTTAGTTCATCGACCTGAGATCGTCATTTGTCTCGTGTGAGTTCCCACTGTGCTTTGATTACTACCCTACCACGCTCAAAGGAGACGTGCAAACAGGTTTTAGTTGGGCACAGTCCCGAGCCACATGGAGGCAGTGAGCGGATCTGCAGGGGTTCGTCTCTCTCGGTATTGGGGGTGAGGTCGCGCTGTGTCTAGTAGAGCCAGTACATGAAAAGTCCTTGGCCAAGGCAGGAGATTTACTGGTAGGTATTCCAGTAGTATCTCAGGGTGTTCTGGGCTACACTCCGACACGACTTGTACCGCTTTTGGGGGTCTGACTTTTCCCAACCCCCTAGGCCCGCCATGCGATGCTCATAGACGAACGGACCGGACAGTACGGTATTATCACTGACAGGCTTAGTAGGGTGTCAGGATGAGTTCGCTCATCGACGTCCCTTTTGGTCAATACCTGGTAGCCCGTCACGTATTGGCTAATACCTCTGACGTGCTAGAGGTTAAATCCACAGCCAAAGTATTGACGAGTCTTTAGAGTCCCCCACAGACCAGTTTCTCAAGTTTCGGGCGAAACGCTGTAGAGGCCGTATGGAGATATGGCAGGGTTCGATCAGATACGTGCGGTATTGCACGGATCATGATCGGACGGATAATACTAGCGGGATTTGGTTTAAGCCGGATCCTAGTATTGTACAGTGCCGATTTTGTCTCTTTGCATTTGTATTCAGTGGGAATACAAATGCGGGTATGTATATGCAGTCGCGGGGTTTTCCTGTAATTTATTACGGGATTAGTTTTCTGAAGTTGGCAGTTTGCATTCCGTTCCGGCCAGTTTTCCTTTGTTCCTTCACGGCCGGACTTTTCCGATGGAGGGGGTTATTTGCAGTTGTGCAAATTATCTTTTGTCGAGGGGTTATTTGCATTTGTGGCTTCATGATAAGACTATCATCATGAGATTCTTTTTCTATCAACTCTTTTGCATTTATGAGATTAGAATGAGATGAGAAATGAAAGACTTTGATGTTACTATTTTCTTCTCATTATCTCTCATTTTCTCTCTTGGATAATTCATTCTTTTTTCCCCTACCATGAGAAGAGGCCGGCCACATGAGGAGGAGAGAGGGGTACATTTTTGGTGGTGGAAAACATGTTCATCTCATTATCATTCATCTTAAAAAGAGAGTTCCATTTGATAGTTCATCCTTTTCTCCACTTCCATCAAAGGCAACTTTTACCCGTAAGAGACAAAGCTTCTACACTTCATCTACAGCAAATCTTGGACACGTCGACTCGCCAGCTTCGTGCCCGAGTTGCCTCGGTCCAGAGGTGGGAGCCCGTAAAAGAACCCGGCGTTGTGGTTCCCGTTTCGACGAGGAGGCGACGACTAGAGATTCCGCGAGGAGATCGGAGTCGAGGCGAAGACCGAAGGACACGGATCGCTTGGTATAGCTTCTCTACTCCTTTTCTTGTTTGCTAGAGTTAAGTTAATGGCCCGATCCGGGATTTTAGTGCGCGGTGGTGCCGGTTTTCTAGTTTTAGTAAAGTTTTTCGTTTCCGCATTCCGGCGTCGGATTGACTGCCGGGGCGCCGCCGTGCACTTACACTGGTATCAGAGCCACGCCATTAACCTAGTCTAGCTTGCTCTAATATGTTTACAAGTTCGATCGAACAAATTTCCGAAAACCCGATTTCCATTGCATGAGTTTCTGTCGGAATTTTTTTGGTCTCTAAAACTTTTTCAGGTTGTTGCAGAAACACGTGCAGGTAATTCTAAGCAATCTGAGAAAATTTCGTCACGTGACGTCACCTTTCCAGCGCGGAACCGCGGCCAAACCCACGCATTGGCCGCGGTTCCGCCGCAAGGTAGACTGTTCATTTGACCAAATTTTTACAGTAGGCTTATGAGTTGAAAATGGGGTTTTTGGAACATTCTTTTTGGGCCCAGATTTTCTGTGAGTGCTACAGTGGTGCTTGGGGCCCACTTCGATAAATTTGATCGATCGAGAATTTTAAACATGTTAGTTCACAGTATTTAAATTATATCTGCGACCGTGAATGTCATTTGATCGGTAAATCCTGTCTAACTGCTATAGCCCTTTTAGACGGATTTGCGAACGTGGCATTCACGTTGATGTTCTGTGTTGTGCTGTGATGTTGCGGATTGGTCGTGGGGGATAGCCTGGATGCAATGTTAGTAAAGTTTTGTTTTATATGTACATTTGATATTGCGGGACGAGCGTCCGACATGTGGACTGCCATCACTACCTGTTTGTATATTATTCTTTTAGGGCACGACCGGGTCAAGGTCGATGTACCAGTTATATGTATATTTTATTTTCTGTACTAGGATTACCCCGCGGAGGGGTGAACGGATAGCCGGGTTCTAGAGGGCAACGAGCCTGCATCTCATGGCATTGAGATGGAGGGGGCTTTACTCTAGAATTGGCGGGCTATTCGCCACACTCGTAGGGGTACAGGTTGACCCAGGAAGGTTGCCCAAGTTACCGGATTCCGTGAAGTGCTGGGTGGTCCATTCACGTTGTTGAAGGGGGCTGCCTCGCTTCAGGTTTTGGCGGGTAACTTGCCGTGCCCGTAGCGGTCTAGGATTTCATTGCACAGGCTATGCACACGACCAAGGGAACGTCGGGTTTCAGTAGCGGCTCTATGAAACCCGGGGATCCCAGATATCTGTATTGTTCTGTGATGCTGGTTACATTTCTGTGATGTTGCATTTTATCACGCCTTGAGCGAATATTATATATTGATATATATACTAGTAGATGTTGTATATGTTTTGCATCCGCGCTACTCCAGTCCCCGCTCTGTCGTTAGTTAAGTAACCTAATGGGTGATGACGGGACCCAGTGGCGAATGCGGATGGCATATACGTACATCATTATTTTCGTTCTTTTGTGGTGTGATCAATTGATGGGACTGCGTTGATTCGGATCAATGCAAGCTAAACAAACCTATTCTGATGTTGTTGGAACACTTTTTCAAAAAGCTGTTATTGTAAGGGCATTCTCTTTTGTTTTGCATCGTGGTATTCAGTTGGAATATCCTGCTCCTCAGTCGACGAGGCAAGGGCCGAGATCTCTTCACCGGGAGTGACCCCTTGGACAAAAGTTTGCGTCAGGGCAATAACTTCACTATAGCCGATTACTTTTGCTTTGCATCGTCGTATTCAGTTGGAATATCCTGCACCTCATTCCACAGGGAAAGAGCCGAGATCCCTTCACTGGGAGTGACCTCTTTAGCAAAGGTTTTCGTCACTATATTTTTACAAAGCTATCAAGTTCCTTCAACGATATCAAGTTCATTACGTTAAAGGTTTTCGCCAGAAACCATTCATAGCCTTCCGTCGTTTCATATGAATAGTCAATAAGTATTCAAGCTGTGTATGTTGGCCAAAGTCAAGGCACGGTGATTGGTAGCTATTGGGTATTCATATGCAGCATAGATAGATGCGTTGGTTTGGGACAGTCGTACTACTATTTTGGCCAAAGTCAAGGGTATGTACGGGTGGGTTCAAATTAACCTGGAGAATGACGGGTAGAACTTGACATGTGACTTATGATATGTTGGCCAAAGTCAAGGTCATAAGAGCATGGGGCAAAAATCACATCGGGAGTTTCTAAAGAAACTGAAACTTGCCAGATATGCGCATACCTTCTGGAGTGTGATAACGTCAGCGGATTCCGTCACGTTATCATGCGATGATAGTTGGATCCCAATTCCCACTGATGAGTTGGTTTACTCCTCGGGTGATCCCGACTAATTCTTCTTTCAGGTTTGGAGGAGAATTTGACGGTACAGTGGGAGGTTTCCTGATTAGATGAAGTGATAACCATTCTGATCTAGGTTAGAGTGCACGCTGAGTGTTTCTTTTCTCTCTCTCTTTTGCAGCGACCATGACCCGACCCTAGACTATGACTCAGTGACCAAGATTAACCGAACCTTCTAAAACACTGGCTTTTGGATTGTCAGAGTTCCAAACCTCATTGCCACTCCTACTTTTACCCTTTTCTCCAGGACACCCCGTATTGCTACGAACGTCCACTTCCATTGGACAAAACTATCGTATGGTTATATACGAACTCGAAGGAATTTATTCGAGGATGGTTTCTGGTTCTGGAGAAAACGAATAGGACTATTCAGTTGTCTTTTCTTTTTTCCTTCTCTCAGGTTGCGAGTACTCCTTGGTTTAGGAGATAGTACACCTATTACGCAAATTGGATAGACTTCTTCCAAACCTTAGGCTGGTGCCGAATGGTGGGGAATGAAGAAAACCAATTAGCCTAAACGGTGTACAGAAGGTATTAAGTTAAGACAAATAAAGGGATTAGAAGGAGGGCAAAGTAAATCGCGACTGCTGTTCATGACCAAACCAAGTATTTCATTACCACTCCGACTTCACCTTTGTATTTCTCCAGGACACTCCGTATCACTACGAAGATCCACAGTTATTTGGATACTCCATCGTATGGTTATATATGAACTCGAAAGGAACTTGTTCCAGTTCGGGGATGGATTCTGGTTCAGGAGAAATAGGAATAAGGTTTATTCGGTTGTCTTTTATCTTCACCTTCTCTCGCATTGCGAGTGTTCCTAGGATTAGGACAGTACACCCATTATGCTTATTAGATAATCTTCTTCCAAACCATAGGCTGGTGCCGAAAGGTAGGGAAGGAAGAAAACCATTTAGCTTAAGAGGGTGTACAGAAGGTAATGACTAAAGACATATAAAGGGATTTGGAGAGATGGCAAAAAAATACACGGTTACAGTTGTGAATCTGGATAATGGAAGAGGCATTACTAGGAATACCCGGATACCCCTACAAAACATTTCAATGTTTCAGTTTCACTGTGTACTGTTAAAAGAAAACTGATTTCCCAGTTAGACACTTACTACAGGGTATGTATTTACCAGGTATGATTCTCACATCTGTATGGTTTTGCAGATGATGAGTGGGAGTAAGTCATTGGGAATTAGGAGATCATCCTCATTATATCGGAATTCGTTGTAATTAGTGATATTTGAGGAAATCGCCTGGGTTGTTTGCCGGACGGTAAATATTTGGTTTTGAATATCCGTTGTTATGCACCAATTTCAAATTGATATATCTGTATGTCTATTTTTATAAAGTGAGATATACCTTTTTGAAATTATGTCTATGACATTTACCTATATCAGTGGATGGTTAGGTAAGGAGCATTGAACAGCGGTGTAATTCTTCTTAACCATAAGTACAGTTTTCAACCTACGACACACAGTGAATGAGTCACTAAACTCAGGGGACTTATACAGAGTATTATATGCTGTCCAGTATCCATGAGGACATAGGGGTTGGTCCTCATACTATATTCGGCTTACTTATGACTTCTCTAGTTTGACAGGTGTTTCGTAGAAACACAAGGTCCAACTTTTGAGAAGTTATAGGTATAAGAGTAAAGTAGAGAACCAGGTATTGCAAGTATTGGGATTCTTCAAGGTGATCGAAGATGTAGATACTTGTGTATGGTATTCAGTTGATAATAATGATTAAGAGAACTTGCTTCTCTTTCAGGTTACTCATAATTGGAAGTAATCCTAAGTTGAGTAACGCTGATCAGCCTCCTTCCATTTAGTTGACATGCACTGGAGACAGCTGCATGATTTGAATCTGGTTCAATTAAATCAGTGCCTCTGTTTCTGTATTGGATATAGAACAGTTCATATCTTGACATTGTTAAGATACGGGGAGTTGTCCGGGTTATGCTTAAAACCAGACTCTGGATAACTCAAGGCACGTTTCTGTAATGGTTGTTTGTGGGTTGACCCGGGCTATGACGAGGGTTGATTTTCTACCATCTGGAAGATCAATAGTGATATTGTTCTAAACTCGCCACAGTTTTAATAAAAATGGATTTTTTCAGAAAACAGCAGTGGGAGTATGGTAGAACTGGAAGTGATTCCAGAACCGCAAACGATTACTGAAGATTTGATAAGAACCTAAAGATTCAATCTGGTTTGACATTCCATTGGCCACTCCGCAGATATGATGGGTAACCTCAGGCACCCGAGAGGTACTCCGGTAGCCTCAAGGACGGTGACAGGGAGGTTCTTGTTTACCCAGACTTGCCATTGCTGTTGTTCCAGACTGTGAGACCCGGCAGGAGGATGAGTATAACGTCGTTCTAAACTGGTTTTAGAAGTGTACGTCTATATGACTTTGCCAGAGGGTTGTCGTAGTCAGTGGGAGTAGTGGAAGCATTGGTGGACAAGTGGCTTATGTCTATTTATAGACTAAAGCAGATATAGCGGAGATAGATCATCCATTTCTGATGTAACAGTCATAGGTTTGACTTCATCAGAATAGGGGATTGATCTGTTAAGAAGGTAGTAGGGTGTGATGTCCTGGTATTTGGATGACATACACAGAGTAGGAAGTGATATTCCTATACTACGATCGGTTATACTTTGGTCGTCACACAGTGGTTTCTCCACATAGGACTTGGATATAATATCAAGACATTCTGGTTACTAGATCTGTGGATCTAGATTGGGTGGTTTCCCAATCTGGGTACTTAGACAGCATTCTAAAGCTGTTTTAGAATGGACGACTCCTGGCACGGTAGTGTACCTGCAGGTGATGGAGTCACCCTCCCTAAAGATGTCTTACAGACTAAAGTAGAGAGGGATGTGCGTGATTAGCAGATCACTTGCTTAGGCAATTGAGTCAATCATGAGATGTCAAGTACCACACCAGATGTTGTTTTTGCAGGAGATGCAATAAGTTGATATTGATCCAATCCTGGAGAAACATTCGGAAGCAGTTTTAGAACATAAGTTGATGTTCTAGGGAAATGATAACGACAGCCTCCTAAAGGAGACGGTTATCATTCCAGGCTTCCAAGGTGACCTGGATGACAGAGTGACTGTCAGAGTTATAGTTTTCCCTCTGACGAGGGGCAGTATATTGGACAGGTGGTCCAGGAGGATACTGAGGGAAGGATGGCGCAGGATACTGATTAAGTTCAGTTGATGATACAGTCTAGAAGTTTGGATTTGGAGTTCATTTATGAGCTAGGTCCGATCAGATATCCAGACATATTCTAAGACAGGTATTGCTCATTTCGGGAGATGGGTTTCTCCGCGAACCTGAGATAAAGAGAGACATAGAAAGAAACATTAGAGCGGATCCACTCACTGAGGCTATTCCTCGAACGCAATAGTTTCGCAAACGAGCTTTGTGAGACTGACTAGTAGAGGAGTTGGGTGTTCGGTATCACACGGGCTGTGAGTATGCGACATCACAATAATTAGCCTTGAGTGCAAGTGGGAGATTGTTGGAGATAGTGCCCTCAGAGTCAATTATTGGATCACAGGCACATGATTGCAATGATTGATGGAGGACCTGTCCCAGTAGGACAGTCTTACTCAAAATGATAGTATGCTATCTGCTTTATCTTTATCATCGTGTACTGCTTTAGGTGACTTTACAGGTCACTATTACACGTTGATAGAGCCCCTAGGATTCCTGCTTGACTACCAGCGGTATGAGGGCGATCATATACGTGGGAGCTGGGGTCTATAAGCACATCCTTAAAAGGTCCCTAGTCATGGGAGTTTCGAGACAGGGCATCGATACTCCCGAGTAGACTAGTGTATACAGTCGATGTTGGATATAGTGCCCTCTAAGTCAATTATTGGATCGCAGGTACGTGATTGCAATGATTGAGGGAGGACCTATACCGATAAAACAGTCTTACTCGAGATGATAGTATGCTATCTGGTTTGTCTTTATCATCATGATAGAGCCCATAGGATTCTTGTTTGACTACCAGCAGTATGATGGCGATCATATATGTGGGAGCTGGGGTCTATAAGCACATCCTTAAAATGTCCCTAGTCATGGGAGTTTCGAGACAGGGCATCGATACTCCGGAGTAGACTAGTGTATACAGTCGAGACCCCGACGAGGGGCGGTGGCCGGTCTCACAAGCCACTGGTGTCAGTTAGATCACCTAAGATGTATACAGGTGCTCATCAGGTTATGAGTAAACCGGACAGGACTCGCCGGGAATATGCTAGTTGGTATTATACATATCGTCAGATAGCAGTTCCCTGGTGACATGTGTACAGGTTAGTTCATTGACCTGAGGTCGTCATTTTTCTCGTGTGAGTTCCCACTGTGCTTTGATTTATACCCTACCACGGGTCAAAGGAGTCGTGCAAACAGGTATATTTTGGGTACAGTCCCGAGCCACATTGGAGGCAAGTGAGCGGATCTTCGGGGATTCGTCTCTCCCGGTATTGGGGGTGAGATCGCGCTGTGTTTAGGAGAGCCATTACACGAAATCCATGGTCAGGGTAATCGAGATATACTGGTAGGTATACCAGCAGAATCTCAGGGTGTTCTGGGCTGCTATCTGACACGACTTATATCGCTGTTGGGGGTCTGACGTTTACTGGCCCCCTAGGCCGTATATGCGATACTCATAGACGAATGTTCCGGACTGTACGGTTATTGTCACTGTCAGGCTCAGTAGGGTTTATAGATGAGTTCGCTCGTCAGCTTCCCTTCCAATCAATACATAGGCAAAACGTTACGTACAGTTAGTACCTCTGACGTGCTAGTGGTTATACCCAGTGCCAGTGTGTTGATGAGTCATTAGAGTCCCCTACCGACACTTTCCCAAGTTCGGGCGAAACGTTGTAGATTCCGTATGGGTTTATGGCAAGGTTCGGAAAATGCACGTGCGTTTTCGCACGTGTCAGTTTTCGGGCAGATAATACTGGTAGGCTTTTGTTTAAGCCGGAACCCAGTATTATACTGTATAGATATAACATCTTTGTCTCAGTTGCATTTGTATTCGGTCGTAATACAAATGCGGGTATGTTTATACCAATACGGGGTTATCCAGAAATTCGTTTCGGGATGATTTTTGGAAGTTGCCAGTTTCCAGTTTTCTATCGGCCGTATTTTGACATTCGGTTAAATACGGATTTGTCTTTTCGTCTTCAGAGTGAGTCATACTTCTAGAAGGTTCTAGAAGTGGTGATTAGGCATATGACTTACTTGTGTCATTAATGGTTCATTAATGATGCAAGGTGACTAGGTTTAATGTGATTGGTTCCATTTAATGTCTTTTGATGATTCATTCTTTGTGATAAGCATGAAGGGATATGGTCACCCTCCTCCTTGCTCCTACACTCACCCTCCTTCCCTCTTCATATAATGGCCGGCCACTTCATTGTGGAGAGGGGATTTTTGATGAATTCATTTTTAGGCAAAAGATTATGATAGTTTGGATTCATGGAAATTAGCATACTCCATTTCTCATTTCATATCGATCCAAAAGGCAACTTCTATAACCGTTCGTCCGTGACCTTGGACGTAACGAGACAAAGTGTTCTACTCATTCTCTACTTCATCTTGGTCGTCTCTTTTGGCAAACTTGACGATCGAGTTGTCTCGGTTCAGAGGCGGGAGCCCGTTTAAAGATCCGTCGACGTGGTGCCACCTGGACGACGAGACCGGAGATCAAGCAAGTTCGGATCAGTTGCAACATAGCGTGGGATGATGGTTGAAGACCGAAGGACTCGGATCATTCGGTATAACAATTCTACCCTCTTTACAACTTGTTAGTTTAGCTTTAATGGACGATCCGGGATAAAGTACGCGATAGCGCCAGTCGTAAAAGTTTTGTTCCGCATATCGGCATCTGTCAGATGGCCGGGGCGCCGCCGCGTACTTACAGTGGTATCAGAGCCTCACCATTAAGCTATACTAACTTGTGCTAACGCGTTTAAAAGATTGATCAAACCGGAAATCAAAAATCGCAATTTTTCAGCTTGACAGTTTCTGTTGATTTTAAATGGTGTCCTAAAAATATTTCACACATCTCAGAAAACTGTGCAGGGTTTTATAAGAACACCGACAAAATTTGGGCACATGATTCCACCAAGCCGCCGCGGAAACGTGGCCAAACCCATGGTTTCGCCGCGCATCCGCGGCCACTTGGTGAGATCATGCTCCTAAATTTGTACAGTGTGTTCCCCTCTGGAAATTGGGGTTTTTGGTATATATCTTTTGGGCCCAGGTTTTGTTACTGTACACCAGATGTATGTGGGGCCCACTTCGGGAAATTTAGTCGATCAAAATTTTAAACTTGTTAGTTTTTCAGTACTTTCATTATATCTCCGACCGGGAATGTCATTTGATCGGTAAACCGCGTCTGATTGCTATAGTTCTTTTAGACGGGTTTGCGAACGTGACATTCGCGTTGATGTTCTGTGTTGTGCTGTAATGTTGCGGATTTGTCGTGGTGGATAGCAGGGTGCAATGATAGTGTTGTTTAAATTTATTTGTACATTTGATATTGCGGGGCGAGCGTCCGACTTGTGGACTGCCGTCACTGCCTGTTTGTATAATATTCTTTTAGGGCACGACCAGGTTGCGGTCGATGTACCTATTGTACTATTTTTATTTCTATACTAGGTTTACCCCGCGGTGGGGTGCACGAATAGCCGGGTTCTGGAGGGCAACGGTTTCGTATCTCATGGCATTGACAGGAAATAGGACCTCACTCTAGAATTGGCACACTATTCGCCGCACTCGTAGGGGGTACAGGTTGACCCAAGGAGGGGTGCTTAATTTACCGGATTCCGTGAAGTGCCGGGTATTCTATTCACTATGTTGTGGGGACTACCTCGCTTCAGGTTTTGGCGGGTAACTTGCCGCACCCGTAGGGGTCTAGGTTTCATTGCACAGGCTATCCACACGACCAGGGGAACGTCGAGTTTCAGTAGCGGCTCTGTGAAACCCGGGGATCCCAGTTTATCTGTATTGTTCTGTGATGCTTATTACTTATCTGTAATGTTGCGTTTATCACGCCTGGAGCGATTACTGTATATTAGTATATATACTATTAGATGTTGTATATGTTTTACACCCGTGCTAGTCCAGTCCCCGCTCTGTCGTTAGTTAAGTAACCTAACGGGTGATGACGGGACCCAGTGACGAATGCGGATGGCATATACGTACATTTTATTTTCGTTCTTTTCTGGTGTGATTGATTGATGGGACTGCATTGATTCTTATCAATGCGAGATAAAACAAACCTATATTTGATGTTGTTGGAACAAATTTTAAAAGGAAATTATTACAAAGACGTTTCCTTTTGTTTTGCATAGCGGTATTCAGTTGGAATATTCTGCACCTCATTCCACGAGGAAAGAGTCGAGATCCCTTCACCGGGAGTGACTTCTTTAGCAAAAGGTTTTCGCTACTATATATTTTTATAAAGCTATCAGGTTCCTTCAACGAGATCAAGTTCGTTACGTTAAAGGTTTTTCGCCAAAAACCAGTCGTAATCCTCCGTCGTTTCTTATGGATGGTCAGTAGTATTCAAGCTATGTTTGTTGGCCTACGTCAAGACATAGTGTTTGGTAGCTGCTGGGTATTCATTTGTTGCATAGATAGATGCATTAATTTAAGTCAGACGTACACCTTGTTGGCCTACGTCAAGGGCTTGTACGATGACTTAAGTTGATCAGGACAACGACGGGTAGAACTTGACATGTTGCTTATGACTTGTTGGCCTACGTCAAGGTCATAAGAGCATGGGATAAAAATTACATCGGGAGTTTCAAACATACAAGAAACTTGCCAGACTTGCGCATACCTTCTGGAGTGTGTTAACTTGAGTGGCTTCCATCAAGTTATCATGCGATGATAGTTGGATCCCGATTCTCACTGATGAGTTGGTTTACTCTTCGGGTGACCCCGACTAATTCTTCTTTCAGGTTTGGAGGAGAATTTGAGAAAACAGTGGGAGGTTTCCTAATTAGATAAAGTGATAACCATTCTGATTTAGGCTAGAGTGCACGCAGAGTGTTTCTTTTCTCTCTCTCTTATAGCAGCGACCTTTGACCAACCCTAGACTATAACAGTGACCAAATTGACCGAACTTTCTTAATTTACTGGCTTTTGGATTGTCTGTAGTTGCATAAGTCATTGCAGCTCCTTCTTTTACCCTTTGTATTTCTCAGAACACCCCGTATTACTACGAACATCCAATTCCATTGGATAGATCCATCGTATGGTTATATACGAACTCGAATGGATTTCTTCGAGGATGGATCCAGGTTCAGGAGAAATAGAATTGGTTTATTCAGTTGTCTTTTATTATCGCCTTCTCTCAGGTTGCGAGGGCTCCTTGGTTTAGGAAAGTACACCTATTACGCTTATTGGATAGTCTTATTCCAAACCATAGGCAGGTGCCGAAAGGTAGGGAATGAAGAAAACCAATTAGCCTAAGTACGGTGTGCAAAAGGTAATATGTAAAGACAAAAATAAAGGGATTAGAAAGAGGGAAAAGTAAATTGCGACTATTTACATTCATGACCAAATCACGTATTTCATCGCCACTCCTACTTCACCTTTGATTTCTCCAGAACAACCTGTATCACTACGAACATCCAATTCCATTGGATAAATCCATCGTATGATTATATACGAACTCGAAGGATATTTTTCGAGGATGGATTCTGGTTCAGGAGAAATAAGAATAAGGTGTTATTCAGTTGTTTTTATCATCACCTTCTCTCAAGTTGCGAGTACTCCTAGGATTAGGAGGGTACACCTATTATGCTTACTGGATATTCTTCTTCCAAACCATAGGCTGGTACCGAACGGTAGGGAAGGAAAACAACTTAGCCTAATGATGGTGTACAGAAGGTAACGACTAAAGACAAATAAAGGGAAATGGAAAGATGGCAGGGAAATATACGGTTAAAGTCATGATTTGGATTATGGAAAAGGCATTACTAGGAATACCAGGAAACCCCTACAAAACATATTTATGTTTCATATTCACTGTGCATTGTTAATAGAAAACTGATTTCCCGATTGGATACTTACTCCAGGGTATGTATTTACCAGGAACGATTCTCACATCTGCATGGTTTTACAGATGTTGAGTGGGAGCAAGTTATTGGAAATTAGGTGATCATCCTCATTATATCGGAATTCGTTGTAATTGGTGATATTTGAGGAAATCGCCTGGGTACAGTTTTTCAACCTACGATGCACAGGTTTTGAGTTATTAAACTCAGCGGACTTATACAGAGTTGTGTATGTTGTCCAGTGTCCGTCAGGACAAAGGGGGTTGGTCCTCGTACTATATTCTGTTTACTTGTAACTTCTCTAGTTTTTAGACAAGTGTTTCGTAGAAATACAATGTCTAAGTTTTGAGAAGTTGTGGGTATAGGAATAAAGTAGAGAACCAAGTGTCACAAGTATCGGGATTCTTCAAAGAAATCGAAGATGTAGATTCTTGTGATTAGTATTCAATTGATAGTAATGGTTTTTGAGAAACTTGTTTCTCTTTCAGGTTACTCGTAATTGGATGAATTCCTAAGTTGAGTAATATTGATCAGCCTCTCTCTATTAAGTTATTATGCACTGGAGACAGCTGCATAATTTGAATCCGGTTCCAATTAAATAAGTGCCAAAGTTTCTATATTGAATATAGAACGATTCATATCTTAACGATGTTAAGGTAAGGGGAGTTGTCCAGCTTAAGCTTAAAACCAGACACTGGATAACTCAAGGCACGTTTCTGTAATGGCAGTTTGCGGGTTGACCCTAGCTTCGACGAGGATTGATTTTCTACCATCTGGAAGATCAATAGTGATATCGTTCTTGACTCGCCACAGTTTTATTAAAATGGATTTTTTCAGAAAACAAAAGTGGGAGTATGGTAGAACTGGAAGTGATTCCAGAACCGCAAACGATTACGGAAAGTTTAATAGGACCTATATATTCAATCAGGTTTGACATTCCAATAGCCACTCCGCAGATATGGTGGGTAACCTCAGACATTCGAGAGGTACTCCGGTAGCCTCAAGGACGTGACAGGAAGGTTCTTGTTTACCCAGACTTGACACTACTGTTGTTCCAGACTATGAGACCCGGCAGGAGGAAATGTATAGCGTCGTTCTAAACTAGTTTTAGAAGTACACGTATATATTATTCTGCCAGAGGGTTGTTGTAGTCAGTGGGAGCAACGGAAGCATAGTGGGCAAGTAGCTAGTGTCTATTTATAGACTTGAGCAGAAATAGCGGAGATAGATCATCTATTTTTGATGTGACAGTCATGGGTTTGACTTCATCAGAATAAAGGGATGGATCTGTTAAGAAGGTAGTAGGGTGTAATGTCCTGGTATTTTGATGACATACACAAAATAGGAAGTAAAATTCCTATACTACGATCGGTTGTACTGTGGTCGTCACACAGTTGTTTCTCCACAAAGGATATGGATATAATATCTGACATTCTGGTTACTAGATCTAATGGTGTTAGATCTAGATTTGGGTAGTTTCCCAATGTGGGTACTTTGACAGTATTCTAATAGTATTTTAGAATAAATGACTCCTGGCATGGTGATGTACCTGCAGGTGATGGAGTCACCCTCTCTAAAGGTGTCTTACAGACTAAAGGGGAGAGGGACGTACATGATTGACAGATCATTTGCTTAGGCAATTGAGTCAATCGTGAGATGTCAAGTACCAGATGTTGTTATTGCACTAGATGCAATAAGTTTATATTAATCCAATCCTGAACAAACATTAGGAAGCAGTTATTATTCCATGCTTCAAAGGTGACATAGATGACAGAATGATTGTCAAGGTTATAGTTTTTCCTCAGACGAGGGACAGCATTATGGACAGGCGGTCCAAGAGGATACTGTGGGAGGCATGGTGCTGGACACTGATTAGTTTCAGTGATCGATACAGTCTAAGAAGTTTGGATTTTGAGTTCATTTATGAACTAGGTCCCATCAGATATCCAGACATATTCTAAGACACGTATTACTCAATTCGGGAGATGGTTTTCTCCGCGAACTTGAGATTAAGAGAGACATAGAAAGAAACATCATGGCGGATCCACAAACTTAGGCTATTTCTCGAACACATTAGTTTCGCAAACAGGTATTGTGAAACCGATTAGTAGAGGAGTTGGATGCTCGGTATCGCACGAGCTGTGAGTACTTGACATCACAATAATTAGCCTTAAGTGCAAGTAGGGGATTGTTGGATATAGTGCCCTCTAAGTCAATTATTGGATCGCAGGTACGTGATTGCAATGATTGAGGGAGGACCTATACCGATAAAACAGTCTTACTCGAGATGATAGTATGCTATCTGGTTTGTCTTTATCATCATGATAGAGCCCATAGGATTCTTGTTTGACTACCAGCAGTATGATGGCGATCATATATGTGGGAGCTGGGGTCTATAAGCACATCCTTAAAATGTCCCTAGTCATGGGAGTTTCGAGACAGGGCATCGATACTCCGGAGTAGACTAGTGTATACAGTCGAGATCCCGACGAGGGGCGATGGCCGGTCTCACAAGCCACTGGTGTCAGTTAGATCACCTAAGATGTATACAGGTGCTCATCAGGTTATGAGTACACCGGACAGGACTCGCCGGGAATGTGCTAGTTGGTATTATACATATCGTCAGATAGCAGTTCCCTGGTGACATGTGTACAGGTTAGTTCATTGACCTGAGGTCGTCATTTTTCTCGTGTGAGTTCCCACTGTGCTTTGATTTATACCCTACCACGGGTCAAAGGAGTCGTGCAAACAGGTATATTTTGGGTACAGTCCCGAGCCACATTGGAGGCAAGTGAGCGGATCTTCGGGGATTCGTCTCTCCCGGTATTGGGGGTGAGATCACGCTGTGTTTAGGAGAGCCATTACACGAAATCCCTGGCCAGGGTAATCGAGATATACTGGTAGGTATACCAGCAGAATCTCAGGGTGTTCTGGGCTGCTATCTGACACGACTTATATCGCTGTTGGGGGTCTGACGTTTACTGGCCCCCTAGGCCGTATATGCGATACTCATAGACGAATGTTCCGGACTGTACGGTTATTGTCACTGTCAGGCTCAGTAGGGTTTATAGATGAGTTCGCTCATCAGCTCCCTTCCAATCAATACATAGGCAAAACGTTACGTACAGTTAGTACCTCTGACGTGCTAGTGGTTATACCCAGTGCCAGTGTGTTGATGAGTCATTAGAGTCCCCCACCGACACTTTCCCAAGTTCGGGCGAAACGTTGTAGATGCCGTATGGGTTTATGGCAAGGTTCGGAAAATGCACGTGCGTTTTCGCACGTGTCAGTTTTCGGGCAGATAATACTGGTAGGCTTTCGTTTAAGCCGGAACCCAGTATTATACTGTATAGATATAATATCTTTGTCTCAGTTGCATTTGTATTCGGTCGTAATACAAATGCGGATATGTTTATACCAATACGGGGTTATCCTGAAATTCGTTTCGGGATGATTTTTGGAAGTTGCCAGTTTCCAGTTTTCTATCGGCCGTATTTTGACATTCGGTTAAATACGGATTTGTCTTTTCGTCTTCAGAGTGAGTCATGCTTCTAGAAGGTTCTAGAAGTGGTGATTAGGCATATGACTCACTTGTGTCATTAATGGTTCATTAATGATGCAAGGTGACTAGGTTTAATGTGATTGGTTCCATTTAATGTCTTTTGATGATTCATTCTTTGTGATAAGCATGAAGGGATATGGTCACCCTCCTCCTTGCTCCTACACTCACCCTCCTTCCCTCTTCATATAATGGCCGGCCACTTCATTGTGGAGAGGGGATTTTTGATGAATTCATTTTTAGGCAAAAGATTATGATAGTTTGGATTCATGGAAATTAGCAAACTCCATTTCTCATTTCATATCGATCCAAAAGGCAACTTCTATAACCGTTCGTCCGTGACCTTGGACGTAACGAGACAAAGTGTTCTACTCATTCTCTACTTCATCTTGGTCGTCTCTTTTGGCAAACTTGACGATCGAGTTGCCTCGGTTCAGAGGCGGGAGCCCGTTTAAAGATCCGTCGATGTGGTGCCACCTGGACGACGAGACCGGAGATCAAGCAAGTTCGGATCAGTTGCAACATAGCATGGGATGATGGTTGAAGACCGAAGGACTCGGATCATTCGGTATAACAATTCTACCCTCTTTACAACTTGTTAGTTTAGCTTTAATGGACGATCCGGGATAAAGTACGCGATAGCGCCACTCGTAAAAGTTTTGTTCCGCATATCGGCATCTGTCAGATGGCCGGGGCGCCGCCGCGTACTTACAGTCGAGACCCCGACGAGGGGCGGTGGCCGGTCTCAGAAGCCACTGGTGTCAGTTGGTTCACCTAAGATGTACACAGGTGCTCATTGGGTTATGAGTACACCGGATAGGACTCGCCGGGAACCTGCTAGTTGGTATTATACCTGACGTCAGATAGCAGTTCCCTGGTGACATGTGTACAGGTTAGTTCATCGACCTGAGATCGTCATTTGTCTTGTGTGAGTTCCCACTGTGCTTTGATTACTACCCTACCACGCTCATAGGAGACGTGCAAACAGGTTTTAGTTGGGTACAGTCCCGAGCAACATGGAGGCAGTGAGCGGATCTGCAAGGGTTCGTCTCTCCCGGTATTGGGGGTGAGGTCGCGCTGTGTCTAGGAGAGCCAGTACATGAAAAGTCCTTAGCCAAGGCAGGAGATTTACTGGTAGGTATTCCAGTAGTATCTCAGGGTGTTCTGGGCAATACTCCGACACGACTTGTACCGCTTTTGGGGGTCTGACTTTTACCAACCCCCTAGGCCCGCCATGCGATGCTCATAGACGAACGGACCGGACTGTACGGATATTGTCACTTACAGGCTCAGTAGGGTGTCAGGATGAGTTCGCTCATCAACGTCCCTTTTGGTCAATACCTGGTAGCCCATCACGTATTGGCTAATACCTCTGACGTGCTAGGGTTTAAATCCATAGCCAAAGTATTGACGAGTCTTTAGAGTCCCCCACAGACCAGTTTCTCAAGTTTCGAGCGAAACGCTGTAGAGGCCGTATGGAGATATGGCAGGGTTCGATCAGATACGTGCGGTATTGCATGGATCATGATCGGACGGATAATAATAGCGGGTTTTGGTTTAAGCCGGATCCTAGTATTGTGCAGTGTAGATTTTGTCTTTTTGTATTTGTATTCAGTGGGAATACAAATGCGGGTATGTATATGCAGTCGCGGGGTTTTCCTGTAATTTATTACGGGATCAGTTTTCTGAAGTTGGCAGTTTGCATTCCGTTCCGGCCAGTTTTCCTTTGTTCCTTCACGGCCAGACTTTTCCGATGGAGGGGGTTATTTGCAGTTGTACAAATTATCTTTTGTGGAGGGGTTATTTGCATTTGTGGCTTCATGATAAGACTATCATCATGAGATTCTTTTTCCATCAACTCTTTTGCATTTATGAGATTAGAATGAGATGAGAAATGAAAGACTTTGATGTGACTATTTTCTTCTCATTATCTCTCATTTTCTCTCTTGGATCATTCATTCTTTTTCCCCCCACCATGAGAAGAGGCCGGCCACATGAGGAGGAGAGAGGGGGTTCATTTTTGGTGGTGGCAAAAGTGTTCATCTCATTATCATTCATCTTAAAAAAAGAGTTCCATTTGATAGTTCATCCTTTTCTCCACCTCCATCAAAGGCAACTTCTACCCGTAAGAGACAAAGCTTCTACACTTCATCTATAGCGAATCATAGACACGTCGACTCGCCAGCTTCGTGCCCGAGTTGCCTCGGTCCAGAGGTGGGAACCCGTAAAAGAACCCGGCGTTGTGGTGCCTGTTTCGACGAGGAGGCGACGACCGGAGATTCCACGAGGAGATCGGAGTCGAGGCGAAGACCGAGGACACGGATCGCTTGGTATAGCTTCTCTACTCCTTTTCTTTTTTGCTAGAGTTAAGTTAATGGCCCGATCCGGGATTTTAGTGCGCGGGGGTGCCGGTTTTCTAGTTTTAGTAAAGTTTTTCGTTTCCGCATTTCGGCATCGGATTGACGGCCGGAGCACCGCCGTGCACTTACACTGTGAGGGGCAGCACCACGGTCCCCCTGCACAACAAGAACTGACTCGCCGGGAAAACAAAACCTGACTGTCTTCTTACGGCAGTCCACGGACGCGTAGCAAGTATCTAAGTAGTCCATGTCCAGGAGAACGTCGAAGTCCAACATCTCAAGAAGGATCAAGTCGACGGACGAATCTCTATCTCCAATATGAACGGTACACGACCGAAACACGTGTCGCGCAATAAACGACTCGCCAACAGGAGTAGTCACAACAAGCGGCTGATCTAGCAAACATGACTCTCGGCCCAACCTCAGCACGAAGTGTGTAGAAACATACGAGTGCGTAGACCCGAATCAAACAAAACATGTGCATCGAAGGAACATACTGAAAGAGTACCTGAAACCACTGCATTGGACACCTGCGCGTCCTGATGAGTCAAAGCAAACACTCGAGCCTGCCCTCTACCGGCAACTGGCTGTCCTCCGCCTCGGCCACCCCGTCCTCTCTGAACAAAACCACCGCGACCACGACCTCTCTGCGCATGAGTCTTATGTGGAGCAACAACAGGCGTAAGAGGCAACGCTCTCTGAGGTGAAAGTGGTAAGGTAACATGTGGAACAGCTGCATCCCTCTGGTGTATCTCAGTGCAATCTCTGATGCGGTGATGGAGACTGCCACACCCAAAACATCCAGGTGACGACTGCTGACCCTGTGGGTATAAACTATATGTCTGGCCCCGTCTCACACTCTTTCTACACGCACGGCCCATAGAGAATCCACCGCGGCCTCTGCCAAACTGCCTCTGTGCTGATAAATCAGTACGAATCCTCTTCGGTTCCGGAACGACCGAAGTCTCAGAAATGCGCTCCTCTACCAATAGGGATGCGTCCAGTGCGACTGCATATGTGTCAAAATGCTAGGAGCAGATAGCGAGGAACAACAGGGTAATCAGGCCTCGAACAAATCTCTTGATCCGCATCTCCTCAGTGTCCACCAAATATGGAGCATACACAGATAGCTGAGTAAACTGAACATCGTACTCTGCCACCGTCATACCCGGAGTCTGGCGTAATGACTCAAAACAGCAAGCTCGAGCATCCCTGACGCTCTGCGGAAGAAAACGGGCAAGAAACACCGTCACGAACTCAGCCCAGGTCATAGGAGAAAGACATGCAGCTTTGCCCATCTCTAAAGACTCGCACCACTTCTGGGCAAGACCTTCCAGACGAAAACTCACGAACTCTACCCATCTCGCGTCGGAGCATATCAGCGAACGACAGATCCTAGCCATCTGATCAATAAACGACTACGGATCCTCAGCTGTATCGGTGCCGGTGAAGACCGGAGGCTTCAGCCTCAAGAACTCAGATAATGATACCGTGATAACCTCCGTAGCTGTAGCTGTGACTATCGGAGCAGTAGGCACCATCACGGTCCCCGTAACAGGTGGGTCAACCTCCTGTCTCTGCGCTCGAATGGCCTTAACAAATGACCCCATCATCTGGCGCAAATCTTTCATACCGGCCTCTAGCATAGCAATACGGTCTGTCGAAGGTGGATCGACCTGCTCCTGTACAACTTGCGTACCGCCCTGGTCAGTCCTCGTCTCCGACGAGCCTGCCCTGACCTCGGCTCTCACGGCCACTCTTTGTGCCCTTGTAGTCTTCGGCGGCATAATGGCTGGGAATGAAAATAGGATTCGATAAGAACATAGAAATCGAATCATAAGGATGTTTATAATCATGGAAGTAATTTCAACCAACAAGTCCTAAGGTCACTTAGGCGGAGTACCGTGTCGTAAGTATGCTGCAGAACATACACACGCTACGTCACTCTAATTAAGTTACCTACTCCATCATACCAAGGTCATCCTACACTCCAAAAGGTAAAACCTAGAGCTATAATACCAACTTTGTCACAACCCAAATTTAGGCACGTGACCGGCACTTAAACTACATGACGTCAACAGGCGTAACGCAATTTAAGTAGGCCGAAAACTCAGAAATCTAAACCATCAAAAGAAATAAGTGATGAAAACATTGTTAAGAACATTCAGAAATCTCAAGTAAAAATCTTTAAACTTAAGTTTATTTTCTTAAAAATTTCGACATCACATCCTTTGTAAAAAATTGCCCCGAAACGGGTACAAACATAGAATATAAATAAACCATCCCCAAACGGGAGAAAATCACGCCCAAAGGCGGAAACAACCACCACAAGTATATATACGACGCCGTAGCGAAGAAATATAAATGAAAAACAGCATAAAGAGGTAAAACTACATAATAAATGCCGGCTCATAGAGCTCGACACCCAGAGTCACAAATAATACAATATCGATCCTCACAACTCGTCTCTAAGTTAATACATGGAAATGGTAGATGGAGAATACTAGATACAATAAGATGCACAATAAATAGAATCGGATGGCCGCAACCCACCTATACCAAACGGCCTCACAGCCAACCGTAGCGGTATCCGCAAAAATAGAGATAATAAGAAGCCCTGTCGAGACTACTCTGAGGGTCAAACCTGCAAAACACTATGGCATAACAGGGGTGAGTTGCCAACTCGTGAATAGTAAGTATCATCATACCGATAATCATAGGTATGCACGAATAACGATAATCTATAACATGCAACCTGATAGCATAAATATGGCAATATGGATATGCAACAATCATGATCAAGGTACTCCATCAGGTACTACAAATACATGAAGCAATGCATATCAATTAAATTCTGAGTATGGGATAAAACAAAACATCATCAATGAATCATCATCGCGGAAAAATACGGTGTCCATCAACAACACCCTAAATCCCAATACCTAAGGCACCGTCACTCTGATCGGCCCTCATATCTGTAAATCTCATGGAACCTGAGTGTCCAACATCAACACTCGAAACATCATGAAAACTCGTGTCCATCAACGACACGTAAATACTCATCTCTCAGGCATCGCATACCCAGATCGGCCCTCAATATATCTCATGTCATAACTCCCATACAGTATCCTCCAGATATCCGTCGGGTTCTATACTATCACCGGTAGGTAGTGCTCCCTTCGCCGGGCTCACCGCCTTTCTATACGAGTCTTCTTGCCCCGGGGTACCTCACTGGGTCCACCATGTACCCGCAGACGGTTCCTGCCGCTCCTCAAATGGGGTATCTAACACGAGTCTCATAACCGAGAAAACTCATGGTGGACGCATCGAAATATCATATCAAGAGAAACCGGGTTTTCAAAACAAATGCATAATTTCTAGAAATATCCCCACGGTTCTTAAATCCATAAATCACATGAAATCCATATCTCAGTGCGTAAATCCATGAAATATGATATACGCAACATAAAATAGTAATATGAGCATATTAAGGGAAAACCGCTCTATTAAATGAATCCAGTTTTTAAATATATCATACGGTTCCCAATTCCTCCAAAATCAAATGCAACATCATATAAAAGTATACATGTAGCTATAGAAAAGTATGGATATATGCATGTACGTATGTATGCATGATGCATTTCATATGCGCAATAGCACAAGAATTAACGTTTAAATGCCAATAACAATACAATACCAGATAGGTGTATGTGTAGCTATAGCTAAATATGTGTATATACATGTCAATAATGATACAATACCATATAGGTGTATGTGTAGCTATAGCAAGATATGTGTATATACATGTCAATAATGATACAATACCACATAGGTGTATGTGTAGCTATAGCAAGATATGTGTATATACATGTCAATAATGATACAATACCATATAGGTGTATATGTTGTGTGTGTCATGGCAATTACCAACGGTATGTGTGTAGCATACAATTTAGTGCTCGTGCAACATGAACCGTCAGTAATGGTGCGGTGTCCAATAGGTACTTAGTCAAGGCACAACAAGTAATAATATGCAATGATGCTCATGCACAATCAACTCATATGCGTATAAACATACGGCTATAATATCATATCTAACCCTGACGCATAACGCCATACGGGTGATTTCCCTATAGATGTTAAATCTATTCACAGATGATCTCGAGCTAGGTAAATCCAACCACCTGCTTCCCTTTCTTCGTAGCGTCCGAAGTCTCCGCTTGCGATCCTAAAATTTCACAAACACAATACATAAGGATAAATATCTTGAGCCGACACAAAGACAACGAAACGCGAGAATAACGCCCACAAGCTAGACACATTGTGCACTTTGTGCACAAACGCGCTCGCGACAATGCCACAAACCATATCTAAGATCGCTAAACGACACAACTACCAAGTCTAGAACCCGATCATACCGATCTCTTATTCACAACACCATATATATCGTAGAAGAAAATATATATATCATCACAATGTCAATTAAAACCAGCGTCTAATTATACCAAAAACCTAGTAAGCATCGATTAACTATTTTTGTCCAAAACTAGATGTTTAAACAAATCTAGTGGCCTCAATCATCACATAATAGCTTAATTAAGCCACACAAACCCTTACTAACTTTTTAATCTCACCCATTTTAGATTTAGTAAAAGTTTGTTTGCAATCAAGCTTAGTTTGGATAATTTGGAAAATAAAAATTTACAATTTAACAACCAGGCTAGATTTTGCATGTCTAAACATGTGAGACTACACATCACAACCATCAACAGCTAATCAAAACCCTAACTTGATCACAAACCCACTCTTGAAATTTCAAACTTGCAATATAGCACCATATAAATACCTAATTAAGTTTGATTTAAGAATTTAACCAATAATTAATCAATAGGGTTAGGATTTATACCTCACAAATTTGTAGATCTAGCTAGCAATTTGACCTCCTAAAATAGCTTATTTGCTTCAAGATCCATGCTAGATTAGGCTGAGGAATAATGGATAAGGATTTGATTTAGATTTTGATGGATTTTTGATGGATTTTTGGGGATTTTTTAGTTGTAAATGGAGGTGGGGAAAATTTGGGGCTGCTCATAGGAAGCTCGGCCAAGGAGGAGAGAGGGAGGGGTTTGTGTGGGTGTGTGGAAAAATATCTAGATTAAGTTAACCCTTAAGCCTCCATTAATGTACCTCACATCAATCTAATCTTTATTTCATTTTCTTTTCTATTTCCTTTAACCTTAGAAAAGTCTAGAACCCTTAAGATATTTTGAAAACAAGTAAACAATTTGTAAACTTGTATTGAAGTTGACATGGTTCACATTTGTATATTTAACCCATTCCAATTTGTAATTACCACTAATTAAGTGTATAAAATAAAGCTTATAATAATATTAAAAATAATTAATTAAGGAAAATATTTAGGTAAACTAGAAATTTACAAGTGACAAATTAAATACCAAATACTAACAATCATATAGCTAGAATAGGTACATTTATGTCTATAATAAAAAATATTATATCTTGGTTTTTACGGAAAACCCAAATTATTTTACCGATGATCAGAAAATCCGCCTGAACGATTTCTAAAGCGCTACAGATGAAAAGTAAAAGAATCGACTATAATGAAGTTATTACAATGACGCACACTTTTTCTTAAGAGGTCACTCCCCATGAAGTGATCTCGGCTCATGTTTCGTCGAATGAGGTGCTGGATACTAATAACCGAATATAGCTGTGCAAAGTAAAAGGAAACGTCTGTAATGTCTGTTTTCAAAAATCGGTTCCAACAATATCTTTTAGTTTTATTTTCCTTGTATTGATCAAAATTAACGCAGTCCTATCAATTAATCCATATCACACCAGAAAAAGAACGAAAATAAAATGTACACATATGCCATCCGTATTCTCCAAGGGCCCCGTCATGCACCGTTAGGTTACTTAACTAACAGCAGAACGTGGGCTGGACTATTTGTAGCATTTCAAAAAAATAAATAAATAAATAAATAAAATATTATTTTTGGGAATTTTTATAATTTAATATTATTTTATTTAATATTTTAATATTTTGGTATAATTAAATACAGAAAAAAATTTGGAAAAATTATGGAAAATTCTAAAATAGGGTATTTTAGGGAATTATGCCATTTTTAAGTTTTTATGATTAGTTATATGCTAATTTAGTACTAATCGTGATTAAAAATCACTAATCGGTTTTTTAGCAATTTTGTGCAAAACATGCACATATCTTTTTCCACACTTATGTTACATTTTTTCTTGCCATGGTTTTATTTCGGGGTTACTATTCTTGTGAGAATGGAAAAAGAAAGGAAACGAAAAGAAAAGGTTTTTGAATAAACTATGAGGTTTGGTGAGAGAGAGAGGTATGGTCCCCTTTGACCCAAGGACTTAGCCATCTCCTTCATTTCCTTCACTCATCTCTCTCCCTCTTCAGCCCTTGCTGCTGCTGCTGCTCTCCCCTCTTCAATAGCCCTAAATCACCATGAAAACTACACCAAAACCCCATCTTCATTTCACAAAAAATGTGCACAAGCTCAAGATCTACACATAGGACCAAGAAAGCAAGGATTTTGGCCACTAGGGGCAACTCAAAAAAATTCTTGAGTTTCCAAATGAGGTATTTACTGAACCCTTAGCTTAGTTTTAGTATTACTTATACCCCATATTTAGTTTAGAACCGATATTGTGTGTTTTGTGGATTTGAGGAAAACCTAGTTAGGGTTTGAGGGAATTTTGTGTTGTAATGTGAAATTGAGCTCAGTAAAGGTTAGATAAACACCCTAGTGCATGATTTGAGACCTAAACCTGAGAGTTGAAACCCGAGATACGGATTTAGAAACTGATATCGGAAAAGTTATGAAATCTGTGAAGCTTATATGAGATCTGCTATCAACCCGAGACTCTGAAAATTATATTGAATGGACAGTGACATGTGCAGGCCCCCAGGAAGCTAACCCCAAGACCCCAGCCCCTAACTCATTTTCCTGGCTGCCAATTTAATCCTATTGGCCGCAATTTGCGGGCAGACCTGCCCTAATTTGTGTCGTTTTGGTTCTGTAGCCCCTACATGTATAGATTAGACCCCTGGCATGTATAGATTTGTCTAATTTGACCTAGGGTGAAATCTGGAGCCTATTTCCTTGGTTGCTGTTTTGGATTCGTGTTTCCGTATTCTGTATTTTTAATTCTGAATTTGTGTATTGTGTTTTACCTCGACTATTTGGCGTTTATACGACGATATCGAAAGTGTTGATGGTTTTGGAAGGCGTTGTCCATAGGTTCTAACCTATAGATCATAGCGTATCGTTTTGAGATTCGTATGCCGTTTTAGTTTGGAATTGGTTTTGATACGCATTTGCGATACTTTAATGTGTAGGTACCCCATGAAGACTTCGGGCCGACAAGCAAACGCGTGGTGACGTCGACAATGAAGACGCAAGGTGAGTAGATTATATCTACAGGGGGAAGTCGGGTGGATGATGTATAGCACCCCCGTAGTCCATAGTTGGTGTCATGCCCCGCTTCCTAGAGTACGCTAATTTGGGCACGTGACATAGCCAACCATGCTACCTGTGGGTAGGAAGTATCCATCCACAGTCACATTACGGCTGTAGAGATATCAAGAACAAAATATAACTATCTAAAACATGTCCATAAGCCAAGATAACATGAGTCAAGGATAAATAAAGTGCGGAAGCAAAAGATCCAATACAAAATAAATGGAATGTATGTCCCAAAATACGGGCTCACATCAAGAATAAAATACAGGGAATAAAGGAACTAACTACTGTTGACACCTCACAGCTCAGCCTGCTGGCCGAAGTACTCCTGCCCGGACTGCAGCAAAGGTACGGAATCTGGGCCATGCAAAACCCAGACGTCAGCGCGTCATGTAATCAGGTAATAAACATAAACAGGGTAACAGGCAATGCAAATATAAACATGAATGAACAAGCAGGGGTAACAGTAATATAAAGCAGGCAGTGCAGGGTAGTGTGCAGTGAGTAAACCAAACTGTTCTATTGGGTTTTCTATTCTAAAGTCTTTGAAATAAATTTGATGAATCATCGATGTAACTCAATAGTATCCCGTGCATGCCCGGGACCACGGTCTACAGACTCTTGGGCTGAAACCGAGACGTGCCGCTAGGCAGTAAAAGGTAGCAGGTACAGACGAGTGATGTCAGCATCATCACTCCGGGGCTGGCCTAGCCCGTAAGACTGATCAGAACAAGTATCGAACTGTTGAGTTACAAGTCAGGTTTCACCTTTGATTTCCCCATACCCCCAAGTTATAAGTGTTCAAGTCAGGTATTCATTAATCAAGGACTAATGCCAACATAGGATCAGGTAACGGGTCAAGCCATGGTACATCAGGTCAAGTGAAGTAGTGTACAGTACCATGTCGGGTCAATCAATATGTGTGTAGCAAGTCATGTCAAGGTGTGAACAATATCATGTGTGTGCTCATAATCAGCTAGCATAATCAGGGCTATAATAATCAAGTATGGTTATCAACAACACGATCTAAGCAATGAGTTAAGCAATAAAGCAGATTTTATTTATTTAGCTGTACAGTTATCAATTGTGTTTGACAGACAGTGTCAGCATAATGTGAATACAGTATGATAGATGTGAATGCTGAAAACAGGTTAATAAATATTGAGTGATCCATGGATGCGACGACATGTATAATCTGTTTAATGGATGCAGTTGTAATTAGACCGGTTAAAGTTGCACATGGATGTCTGATAGGCTAAACTGGAAAAAGGGTATCATAGCAATAAACAAATGTGATCTATCATGTACAGGTGATTGTTAGATATAAATAATCAGATGCAAGATTAAGTTTCAAGTTCGGAATCATAAAAATTTGTAACGGAACTTTATACGGTGAACTTGAAATCCATTTCTTTCGATTCTAATTAGAGATTTTAACAGGAAATAAGTAATTTAGCATATGAATGGTTTATTATAGCATGTAGCAAGTTTCACTTGCCTCGACGGGTCGCGAAACGGAAAACGGAACGTTACGCATCGGCGGGAAAAAATCGCGACGCGCGCACGGTTCACGGAACGAACCCAAACGACGAACAGTGGAGTCACACGGGTCGGACGTACCTGCTGGGTCGTCGGGAAACGTCGTCGGCACCATCGGATTCCGGCCACAAGGAAAACAGTAAATCCAGTGAACATTAAAGATACTACAGGAATGCAAAGCAAATCGACAGAGATCGAAGGATATAGAGGAAAGAACTCATCCACTAGATTGTAGAGGGATGGCTGGGTCGTTGGCGTGTCGTTGACGGAGCTCCGGCGACCTATAGAGGACCCAAAATTTAACAGAGAAGAAAAGAACTAAAATGAAAAGAAGAGACAGAGGAGGAAGAGAAAGAAGAAGAAGTGGAAGGAGAAGAAGAGGAGGGTTGCTTACGGGGTTGCAGAGGGGCGTGCTGGCAGTGACGGCAAGATCGACGGCGGTGAGAAACGCCGGCGAAAGGCTTCTGAAGATCTAGGGTTTGTTTAGGGTTTTGGGCTCGCTGGAGGGTGAGTGCACAGGGAACGAGACTTAGAAAGGAAGAAGGAGAAGGAGAAGATGAGAACGATGAGAAGAGGAGGTGCTGGGTTAGGGTTTGAGTTGATGCAGCTAGGGTTAGGGTTACACGAGGTGATGGGTTTTGGTTTAAAAGGAGAAGAAGCGCTGCGGGGGGTTTTAAACGAGAGAGAAAGGGAAAACGTGAAGGGAGGTGACCGTAAGCGAGGCGCGGTGACGGGAATCGGGGAAGCTACAGTGATCGCGAGATCTGTGAGAAAGTTGTGAGAGGAGAGAGAAAGAGAGGGGAGGGAGAGAGAGAAAGGGAAAGGAGAGAGAGGGAGACGTGGGGCCCGTGGCTTTAGAAGAGAATTGTCTGATTGGCTGACGAATTATGAATTAGTTGGGAAAACTTTAAAAAAGATTTTTGATTGGTTGGGGAAGTGGGGCCCAAGGAAAACAGTGCAAAAGTTTACAAAAGATTTGTTTTCTTGGTTAAGGGAAAATATGGTGAACGGCCGAGATTCCCTAACTGAGATCTATTATCTATTTTGATTATTAAACAATCCTTAGCGTAAAATATTATTTGAATAATTTTATTGGTTTAAATTTTGATAACAGTCTAAACAACCTCTTTGGCTGATTTTAAAAATTAGAAAAAAAATAGGATTTGGCGAAAATACAAAATATTTCAGAATTGCCCTCGGGTCGGGTCCAAAAATTTGAATTCGAAAAATGAAAATTATTGGTGGGTTCCAAAATTTTTAATGAATGATTTTATAATTAAAAAGCATACCACCAAGAACGGATGCACGCACGCGCGCGTAGCCGTCCAAACACGTCCGTTTTACTGAACGGGACGAAAACACAATGCGAGGATGCTGCCACAGGGTTAGGGGTGCCGAGCAGGTCGAGACAAGTATTTTTAATTTAATTTTAGATGACTTATATTGTTACATGCAGAATTTGAATTGTCGGGGTAAATTTATAACTAGCAACGGTCAAGCAAGACAGATGAAATAAATACCACACACCATACATATAATAACTGAAATTAGTAGAATTAGACTCGGTTGTTACATTATACCCAACTACAAAAAGAATTTCGTCCTCGAAATTCCAAGGACTCAAAAGATAGACGACCGACAACTACAAGAAAAGATGAGGAAACTTCTGCCGGATTTCATCTTCTCATTCCCAAGTTGACTCTCCATGCGAGCGATTACCCCAAGAAACAAGTACAAGAGGGATAACCTTGTTCTTAAGAACCTTTTCCCTTCGATCCACTATTTCAACCGGTCGCTCCTCAAAAGTCAAGTCTTCTCGTACCGTCCGCTCCGAATAATCCAATACATGCGTTTCATCCCGAACATACTTACGGAGTTGAGATACGTGAAACACATCGTGTACATTCTCCAAGGACTGCGGCAACGCCAAACAATACGCTACCTCACTAACACGCTCCAAGATCTCAAAGGGTCCAACAAATCGAGGACTGAGCTTTCCTCGACTTCCAAAATGAATCACCCCTCTAGTCGGTGATATCTTCAAGAATACCAAATCACCCATGGCGAACTCTAGAGCTCTTCTCGACGTATCTGCCCAACTCTTCTGGTTGTCTTGTGCTGCTTTCATATAATTCCTGATAGTGTTAGCTTTCTCAACTGTCTGCACAACCAAATCCGGTCCCAACAATTTTCGTTCACCGACATCGTCCCAACAAACAGGTGAACGGCATTTGCGACCATACAAAGCTTCAAATGGAGCCATCAGAATAGTTGCCTGGAAACTGTTGTTGTAAGAAAACTCCACTAAATGTAGATGATCCTCCCAAGAACCCTTGAAGTTCAACATGCATGCTCTCAATATATCTTCAAGAGTTTGGATTGTTCTCTCCGACTGACCATCAGTTTGAGGGTGATAAGTTGTGCTAAACTTCAATCGAGATCCTAAACTTTCCTGTAAGCTCCTCCAGAAGTGTGTTAAGAACCGAGTGTCCTGATCGGACACGATACTCACCGGTACTCCATGCAATTTTACAATCTCCTGCATGTACCGCTCCGCCAAAGTTTCTGTTGATTGACCAACCCGAAAAGGAATAAAATGAGCTGCCTTGGTCAATCGATCAACAATCACCCATACTGCATTGTTGCCTTTTGGACTCCGTGGTAGAGCTGTCACGAAATCCATGGTTATATGTTCCCACTTCCACTGAGGAATCGGAAGTTGTTGCAATAAACTAGCAACCCTTTGATGTTCAGCCTTAACTTGCTGACACACCAAGTACTTTGCCACAAAGCGAGCAATCTCCCGTTTCATGCCTTCCCACCAAAATTGCTGTCGTATATCTCGGTACATCTTCGTGCCTCCAGGATGTACGGAATAAACTAAACTGTGTTCCTCCTTCATCAGCTCTTCGCGAATATCTCCCTTTGGCACACACAAACGGCTACCATATCTCAACGAACCATCTTCATGTATCACTAAATCTGTTCGTAGTCCGGCTTCAACCTGTTCTTGAAAATTTTGCAATCTAGGGTCCTGCGATTGCGCTGCTTAAATATTCTCGATCAATGACGAATGTACTTGCAGCTGCATTAACTGTCCCGAAGAATGCGGTAGCACAACCTCCAAATCAAATCTTCGAAATTCTTCAACGAGTTCCTTCTGCGTAGTCAACATCTGAATTGCCGGTAACCGACTGAGCGCATCCGGTACGACATTAACCTTCCCCGAATGGTACTTATGATCAAGATCGGAGTCAGCCATCAGCTCAAACCATCTGCGTTGCCTCATATTAAGCTCCTTCTGCGTGAACACATACTTCAAGCTCTTATGATCAGTAACAACTTCGACCCTTTCGCCCAAAAGGTAGTGTCTCCAAATCTTCAAAGCAAAGATCACTGCCGCAAGATCCAAGTCATGAGTTGGGTAATTCTTCTCATGGGTCTTCAACTATCTCGATGCGTACGCTACCACCTTCCCATGCTGCATCAAATCACATCCCAATCCTTTTCCAGATGCGTCGCTGTGAATCACCAATCCTCCGGAATTGTCTGGCACGGTCAGAATAGGGGCGGTTATCAATTTCTGCTTCAACGTCTCAAAAGCTGACGCACATCAATCCATCCACACAAAAGATACCTCCTTGCGCGTAAGCTTGGTCAACGGCTCCGCCAGACAAGCAAAGTTCTCCATAAATCTTCTGTAATACCCGGCGAGTCCAAGAAAACTTCTTATCTCCGCGACATTCTTTGGAATCGGCCAATCTCGAACTGCTGCAATCTTTTCTCGATCGACGGCGATTCCATCGCCAGATACGACATGCCCCAAAAACTTTACTTCTTCCAGCCAAAACTCACACTTGCTCATCTTCGCATATAACTTCTCCTGTCTCAACATCTGCAGTGCGATTCTCAAATGCTCAGCGTGCTCTTCAAAACTGTTCGAGTAAACCAGAATATCGTCAATGAACACCACAATAAACTGGTCCAAGAATGGTGAAAAGACTCGGTTCATCAAGTCCATGAATATCGCCGGTGCATTCGTTACTCCGAAGGGCATCATTAAGTACTCGTAATGTCCATACCGAGTTCGGAACGCCGTCTTGCAAATATCCTCTGCTTTCACTCGGACCTGATGATATCCGGATCGCAAATCCAGCTTCGAGAATACCCTCGTGCCACTAAGCTGCTCAAAGAGTTCGCCAATGCGAGGGATCGGGTACTTGTTATTAATAGTCACCCGGTTTAATTCTCGATAGTCGATGCACATCCTCCTCGTGCCATCTTTCTTCTTAACTAGAAGAACTGGAGCTCCCCAAGGTGAGTTACTGCTTCGAATCCAACCCTTCTCAAGCAGTTCAGCAACCTGTTTCTTGACTTCTTCCAACTCCACTGGTGCCATTGGATAATACGCTTTAGATACTGGCGCTGCACCACGAATAAGGTCAATTGCGAACTCCACGTCCCGCTTCGGCGGTAATCCCGATATATCTTCAAACACTTCCATAAAATCACGAACAACAGCTGGCTCTTCACTTCCATCAACCTCCATTGATGCAAGAATATTAGTTGTCGGTCTAGCCTTAATCTCGACTGGCCCGACAGAACTGCTTCCTCCAGTGAAGGTAAACTCGGGATGTCCGGGAATCTGGAAAATTACTTTCTTTGCCCTACAATCAATGTGAGCGTGGAAAGTGCCAAGAAAATCCATTCCCAAGACGACTTCGTAGCTTCCCGTATCAATCACAAAGAAATCTGCAAAAAGCTCCCGTCCGCAAACAACAACTGTACAATCTTTGCATTCCCTACTAGATATGATTTTCCCATTCCCAGTGTGTATGTCCCAAAAACTAGACGGGGTCATGCAAGTAATCGAGTGTGTAGCTATAAACTTGGGTGACATAAAACAATGGGATGCACCAGAATCAAATAACGCTAATGCTGGAAAACCATGAACGAGTAGAATACCTGAAACAACTTCTCCCGAAGCCTTAGCTTCCTCAGCCGTCAAGGTAAAAGCTTGAGCCTGATTAGGTCCTTGAGTCAGCTGTTTTTTTCCCTGGAACGGTTTCTGCGGAGGCTTTTGAATATCATCCCTCGTACGAAGCTTCGACGGACAAGCGCTGACATTGTGATCTGCCGCTCCACAAACTAAACAGAGTCCCTGCCTCCTTCGACACTCCTTTTGCACGTGTCCAGGTAAATGGCAGTAGTCACACATCACGCTCCTTCTTCGATCAACGACAACAGGCTTCTTCATCGGTGTTACGCCACGACGGTCCACTGGAATACCTCTACGACCATGAGCTCGGTTTGGTACAAATGCTGGCTTCCTTACCGCAACTGCTGTCTGCTGTGAACTCCCAGTCTCCCCTGATAGGCTCTGCTGTTCACGGGCTGCCGTAAGAACCTGTGAGAAAGCGGTCAAACCTAGGGAGACAATTTGCCTCTGGATGTCCACATCCAAGCTGCGCATGAACCTCCTTGCCCTGTCTGCATCGTTGGCAACTAAAGGTCCAGCGAATCTACTGAGCCGTGTCCATTCTGCTGCATACACATCTACGGGTGCTCCATTCTGCTTCAGACCGATGAACTTCTCTTCCATTTCTTCCCGTGCAGTCCGCGGGAAGAACTTCTACAGGAAACTTTTCGAAAAATCCGTCCACTTGATCGGCTTGGGCAAGCGGGTCTCTTCCACAAGAGCGTAGTCCACTAACTGAATGCGCACCACATCAACTCTTTTATCATCTGGAATCTGTGCCGCAATAAGTAAGTTCTCCGTGTCAACTAGCCACTGCTCCGCTGGCAACGGCTCCTCCAAACCAGTAAATACCGACGGACCCAAACGCCTGAAGTCTGCTACGGTCCCCACACGATCAACTGGCTTAGCTCCAACATTGTTCACGGACTGCTGAACAGTCCGCAAACCTTCCTGAAACGATTCAGCCTGCTGCTGGATCAGCTCAGTCTGTCTCTTTTGATTCTCCAGCATTCCCCGTATCACTCCAAGCATGGCGGCTTCGTCAACACGCCTTTGGTACGTCTTCAGATTCTTATCTGCCATACTCCTGAAAATCAAAACACCCAAGATTAGCATGATAAGAGATTCAAATTATAGATCAAGACTAGAACTCTAAGTTACTTAAATAGAGTATCGCATTGTAACTATGCCGTGGTATCATAGCTACAATTACATAACTCCACCCAAGTTGCCTAAGTCCTAGAGATAACAAGGAATCAGGTTTTCGAGTCGATATGCAAAGGAAGTTTGCACATCGTAAAAGATATAATCAGGAAGAACTTAATTCAAGAACGGTAAAACGGCAAGGTGGCAGGACATGTTTCCTAAACACGGGTTTTCTGATTCGTGTATTGGGTACAATACCCAACTACAAAAGAATCAATCCGACTATCCTATGGCTCTGATACCAAAAGAACCATGTCACGCCCCGCTTCCCAGAGTACGCTAAATTGGGCATGTGACATAGCCAACCATGCTACCTGTTGGTAGGAAGTATCCATCCACAGTCACATTACGGCTGTAGAGATATCAAGAACAAAATATAACTATCTAAAACATGTCCATAAGCCAAGATAACATGAGTCAAGATTAAATAAAGTGCGGAAGCAAAAGATCCAATACAAAATAACTGGAATGTATGTCCCAAAATACGGGCTCACATCAGGAATAAAATGCAGGGAATAAAGGAACTAACTACTGTTGACACCTCACAGCTCAGCCTGCTGGCCGAAGTACTCCTGCCCGGACTGCAGCAAAGGTACGAAATCTGGGCCATGCAAAACCCAGACGTCAGCGCGTCATGTAATCAGGTAATAAACATAAACAGGGTAACAGGCAGTGCAAATATAAACATGAATGAACAAGCAGGGGTAACAGTAATATAAAGCAGGCAGTGTAGGGTAGTGTGCAGTGAGTAAACCAAACTGTTCTATTGGGTTTTCTATTCTAAAGTCTTTGAAATCAATTTGATGAATCATCGATATAACTCAATAGTATCACGTGCATGCCCGGGACCACGGTCTACAGACTCTCGAGCTGAAACCGAGACGTGCCGCTAGGCAGTAAAAGGTAGCAGGTACAGACGAGTGATGTCAGCATCATCACTCCGGGGCTGGCCTAGCCCGTAAGACTGATCAGAACAAGTATCGAACTGTTGAGTTACAAATCAGGTTTCACCTTTGATTTCCCCATACCCCCAAGTTATAAGTGTTCAAGTCAGGTATTCATTAATCAAGGACTAATGCCAACATAGGATCAGGTAACGGGTCAAGCCATGGTACATCAGGTCAAGTGAAGTAGTGTACGGTACCATGTCGGGTCAATCAATATGTGTGTAGCAAGTCATGTCAAGGTGTGAACAATATCATGTGTGTGCTCATAATCAGCTAGCATAATCAGGGCTATAATAATCAAGTATGGTTATCAACAACACGATCTAAGCAATGAGTTAAGCAATAAAGCAGATTTTATTTATTTAGCTGTACAGTTATCAATTGTGTTTGACAGACAGTGTCAGCATAATATGAATACAGTATGATAGATGTGAATGCTGAAAACAGGTTAATAAATATTGAGTGATCCATGGATGCGACGACATGTATAATCTGTTTAATGGATGCAGTTGTAATTAGACCGGTTAAAGTTGTACATGGATGTCTGATAGGCTAAATTGGAAAAAGGGTATCATAGCAATAAACAAATGTGATCTATCATGTACAGGTGATTGTTAGATATAAATAATCAGATGCAAGATTAAGTTTCAAGTTCGGAATCATAAAAATGTGTAACGGAACTTTATACGGTTAACTTGAAATCCATTTCTTTCGATTCTAATTAGAGATTTTAACAGGAAATAAGCAATTTAGCATATGAATGGTTTATTATAGGATGTTGCAAGTTTCACTTGCCTCGACGGGTCGCGAAACGGAAAACGGAACGTTACGCGTCGGCGGGGAAAAATCGCGACGCGCGCACGGTTCACGGAACGAACCCAAACGATGAATAGTGGAGTCACACTGGTCGGACGTACCTGCTGGGTCGTCGGGAAACGTCGTCGGCACCATCGGATTCCGGCCACAAAGAAAACAGTAAATCCAGTGAACATTAAAGATACTACAGGAAATGCAAAGCAAATCGACAGAGATCGAAGGATATAGAGGAAAGAACTCACCCATTGGATTGTAGAGGGATGGCTGCGTCGTTGGCGTGTCGTCGATGGAGCTCTGGCGACCTACAAAGGACCCAAAATTTAACAGAGAAGAAAATAACTAAAATGAAAAGAAGAGACAGAGGAAGAAGAGAAAGAAGAAGAAGAGGAAGGAGAAGAAGAGGTGGGTTGCTTACGGGGTTGCAGAGGGGCGTGCTGGCAGTGACGGCAAGATCGACGGCGGTGAGAAATGCCGGCGAAAGGCTTCTGAAGATCTAGGGTTTGTTTATTGTTTTGGGCTCGCTAGAGGGTGAGTGCATAGGGAACGAGACTTAGAAAGGAAGAAGGAGAAGGAGAAGATGAGAACGAGGAGAAGAGGAGGTGCTGGGTTAGGGTTTGGGTTCATGCAGTTAGGGTTAGGGTTACACGAGGTGATGGATTTTGGTTTAAAAGGAGAAGAAGCGCTGCGGGGGGTTTTAAACGAGAGAGAAAGGGAAAACCTGAAGGGAGGTGACCGTTAGCGAGGCGCGGTGACGGAAATCGAGGAAGCTACAGTGATCGCGAGATCTGTTGGAGATAGTGCCCTCAGAGTCAATTATTGGATCACAGGCACGTGATTGCAATGATTGAGGGAGGACCTATCCCGGTAGGACAGTCTTACTCGAGATGATAGTATGCTATCTGGTTTACCTTTATCATCGTGTACTGTTTTAGGTGACCTGACATGTCGCTATTACACGTTGATAGAGCCCATAGGATTCTTGCTTGACTGCCGGCAGTATGATGGCGATCATATACGTGGGAGCTGGTAGTCTACAAGCACATCCTTAAAAGGTCCCTAGTCGTAGGAGTTTCGGGACAGGGCATCGATTCTCCAGAGTAGACTAGTGTATACAGTCGAGACCCCGACGAGGGGCGGTGGCCGGTCTCACAAGCCACTGGTGTCAGTAGGTTCACCTAAGATGTATACAGGTGCTTATTGGGTTATGAGTACACCGGACAGGATTCGCCGGGAACATGCTAGTTGGTCTTATACCTGACGTCAGATAGCAGTTCCCTGGTGACATGTGTACAGGTTAGTTCATCGACCTGAGGATCGTCATTTGTCTCGTGTGAGTTCCCACTGTGCTTTGATTACTACCCTACCACGGCACAAAGGAGTCGTGCAAACAGGTTTTAGTTGGGTACAGTCCCGAGCCACATGGAGGCAGTGAGCGGATCTTCAGGGGTTCGTCTCTCCCGGTATTGGGGGTGAGGTCGCGCTGTGTCTAGGAGAGCCATTACGCAAAGCCCTCGGCCGAGGCAGGAGATTTACTGGTAGGTATTCCAGTAGTATCTCAGGGCGTTCTGGGCTACGCTCCGACACGACTTGTACCGCTTTTGGGGGTCTGACTTTTACCAACCCCCTAGGCCCGCCATGCGATACTCATAGACGAACGGACCGGACTGTATTGATATTGTCACTGATAGGCTCAGTTGGGTGTCGGGGTGAGCTTCCTCATCGACGTCCCTTTTGGTCAATAGCTGGTGGCCCGTCACGTATTGGCTTATACCTCTGACGTGCCAGTGGTTAAATCCACAGCCTTAGTATTGACGAGTCTTTAGAGTCCACCACACTTACAGTTACTCAAGCTTTCGGGCGAAACGCTGTAGAGGCCGTATGGAGATATGGCAGGGTCCGATCAGATACGTGCGGTATTGCACGGATCAGGATCGGACAGTTTGTACTAGTGGCCGTATGGTTATATGGCAGGGTTCGATCAGATACGTGCGGTATTGCACGGATCAGGATCGAACGGATATTACTAGCCGGCTTTGGCTTAAGCCGGTCCTAGTCTAGTACAGTGTAGATTTTGTCTCATTGCATATGTATCCGGACGGAATACAGATGCGGGTGTGTATGCACAGTATGGGGGTTTTCCTGTAATTTATTACGGGACCAGTTTTCTGGAGTTGCCAGTTTGCATTCCGTTCCGGCCGGTTTTCCTTTGTTCTTTCCCGGCCGGACTTTTCTGATGGAGGGGGTAATTTGCAGTTTTGCAAATTACATTTGGTGGAGGTTTTATTTGTAAGATGATTTATTATGATAACCTTTTTAGATACCATTCATTTCATGCTTTATGAAGATAAGATGTGGATTAGAGTTGATGTGAGTTTGTGATGATTATGTCTTGATATGGTCACCACTTCCTTTACCCTACACTCACCTCCCTTCATGCTTTATATTATCTTCTCCACCATTCTCATTTGATATAATAAGTTTTTCATTAGAAAAGAGAGAAGAAGAAAAAGAAAAGAGAGAAGAAGAAAAAGAAAAGAGAAGTTTTTCATTAGAAAAGAGAGAAGAAGAAAAAGAAAAGAGAGAAAGAAAAAGAATGAGAGAGTTCATCTTAGTTTGGAAGGAATTCTTCATCTCCTTCTTCTTCTTGTTTTGGAAAAATGAAAGCACCATTTTTCCTAATCCCATTCCTCCATCATGGCAACTACAAACCCTAAAGAGAGACAAGCATCTTCTACACTACATTCTACAGCACATCTTGAGCATGTCGAGTTGCCGGCTTCATGCTCGAGTTGCCTCGGTATTGAGGCGGGAGCCCGTAAAAGACGCAGGCGATGTGGTGCCCTTTCCGGCGAGGAGGCGACGATATGGAGACAAGACTTTCCACGGGAGATCGGGACGATGAAGAGAAGACCGGAGGACTCGGATCACTCGGTATACTTCTCACCCTATCTCTTGATTGCTAGCACTAGGTTAATGGTAAACGATCCGGGTTTTCATTGTCCGCGGTAGCGCCGGTTTCCGAGTAAGGAAAAATTTTAATCCCGCATTTTGGCCTCGAGTACGAGGCCGGGGCGCTGCCGTGGCGCAACATGGTATCAGAGCCACGCCATTAACCTTTTCTAGTTTTTTCTAATGTGTTTTACTTATCCGATCGACCGAAATTCCAAAAACCGCGTTTTGTGTACATCAGTTTTCTGTCGATTTTTTCCGGGCTCGAAAAATTTTTCAGGTGATTGCAGAATGATGTACAGGAAATTATAAGACATCTGGGAAAATTTGGGCATGTGTTACTGTAGATCAGCCGCGGAAGCGCGGCGTAACCCGCCTTGGCGCCGCTGTTCCGCCGCGGTTCAGTTTGTTCTCTGGACCAGATTTTTCCAGTGATGTTTTTACAGGGAACTAGGGCTTTTGGGATATTAAATTTGGGCCCAGTTTCTCTGTGAGTGCTACAGTTTTTCTTAGGGGCCCACTTGTTAATAGTTTGATCGATCGGATATTTTTTAAACACATTATTTCACAGTATTTACATTATATCTGCGACCGTGAATGTCACTCGATCGGTAAATCCGGTCTAACTGCTATAGCCCGGTTGGACGGATTTGCGAACGTGACTTTCACGTTGATGTTCTATGTTTATGCTGTGATGTTGCGGATCGGTCGTGGGGGATAGCCTGGATGCAATGCTAGTACAGTTTTGTTGTATTATGTACATTTGATATTGCGGGGCGAGCGTCCGACATGTGGACTGCCGTCACTGCCTGTTTGTATTATTCTTTTGGGGCACGACCTGGTTGCGGTCGATGTACCCGGTGTATGTATATTTTACTTTCTGTACTAGGATTACCCCGCGGGGGGGTGCACGGATAGCCGGGTTCTGGAGGGCAACAAGCCCGCATCTCATGGCATTGGGACGGAGGGGGCTTCAGTCTGGAATTGGCGGGCTGTTCGACGCACTCGTAGGGGGTACAGGTTGACCCAGGAGGGGTGCCCAAGTTACCGGATTCCGTGAAGTGCTGGGTGGCCCATTCACGGAGCTGAAGGGGGCTGCCTCGCTTCAGGTTTTGGCGGGTGACTTGCCGCACCCGTAGGGGTCTAGGATTTCATTGCACAGGCTATCCACACGACCAGGGGAACGTCGGGTTTCAGCAGCGGCTCTGTGAAACCCGGGGCTTCCAGATATCTGTATTGTTCTATGATGCTGTACATTTCTGTGATGTTGCATTTTATTCACGCCTTGAGCGAAATACTATATATTGGTATGTATATTAGTAGATGTTGTATATGTTTTTCATCCGCGCTAGTCCAGTCCCCGCTCTGTCGTTAGTAAGCTAACCTAACGGGTGATGACGGGACCCAGTGGCGAATGCGGATGGCATATATGTACGTCAGTATATTTTCGTTCTTTGTGGTGTGATTAATTGATGGGACTGCGTTGATTCGGATCAATGCAAGATAAACAAACCTATTCTGATGTTGTTGGAACACTTTTCAAAAAGCTGTTATTGCAAGGACGTTCACTTTTGTTTTGCATCGTGGTATTCATTTGGAATATCCTGCTCCTCAGTCGACGAGGCAAGGGCCGAGATCCCTTCACCGGGAGTGACCCCTTGGACAGAAGTTTGCGTCAGGGCATTAACTTCACTATAGCCGATTACTTTTGCTTTGCATCGTGGTATTTAGTTGGAATATCCTGCACCTCATTCTACGGGGAAAGAGCCGAGATCCCTTCACCGGGAGTGACCTCTTTAGTAAAAGTTTTCGTCACTATATTTTATAAAAGGCTATGCAGTTCCTTCAACGATATCAAGTTCTTTACGTTAAAGGTTTTTCGCCAAAAACCATTCGTAGCCCTCCGTCATTTCTTATGAGTATTATTTAGTATTCGTGCTGCGTTTGTTGACTCCGTCAAGGCGTAGTGTACGGTAGCTAAGTAGTGCTTGTTTGTTGCATAAAAGGGATTGGTTAGGACAGTCGTGCGGCCTTGTTGACTCCGTCAAGGGCACGTACGGGTGGGTTTAATGCAATCCAGATAATGACGGGATGAACTTGACTAGGACTCTTTGATTTGTTGACTCCGTCAAGGTCACTTGAGTCCTAGGGGTAAAAATCACATCGGGAGTTTCAAAAGAACTGAAACTTGCCAGACATGCGCATACCTTCTGGAGTGTGGTGACGTGAGTGGATTCCGTCACGTTATCATGCGGTGATAGTTGGATCCCGATTCCCACTGATGAGTTAGTTTACTCGTCGGGTGACCCCGACTGATTCTTCTTTAAGGTTTGGAGGAGAATTTGAGATACAGTGGGAGGTTTCCTGATTAGATAAAGTGATAACCATTCTGATCTAGGTTAGAGTGCACGCTGAGTGTTTCTTTTCTCTCTCTCTTTGGCAACGACCATTGACCCGACCCTGGACTTTGACTCAGTGACCAAGTTGACCGAACCTTCTTAACACAAGCTTTTGGATTGTCAGAGTTGCAGACCTCATTGCCACTCCTACTTTTACCCTTTTCTCCAGAACACCCCGTATTACTGCGAACGTCCACTTCCATTGGACAAAACCATCGTATAGTTAGATACGAACTCGAAGGACTTCGAGGATGGTTTCTGGTTCTGGAGAAAAACGGATAGGATTATTCAGTTGTCCTTTCTTTTCACCTTCTCTCAGGTTGCGAGTACTCCTTGGTTTAGGAGTAGTACACCTATTACGCAAATTGGATAGTCTTCTTCCAAACCTTAGGCTGGTGCCGACCGGTAGGGAATGAAGAAAACCAATTAGCATAACGATGGTGTGCAGAAGGTATTAAGTTAAGACAAAGCAAGGGATTAGTAAGAGGGCAAAGTAAATTGCGACTGCTATTCACGACCAAACCAAGTATTCCTTCGCCAACCCTAAATCGCCTTTGTATTTCTCCAGGACACTCCGTGTCACTACGAAGATCCATAGTTTATTGGATACTCCATCGTATGGTTATATACGAACTCGAAAGGAACTTGTTCCAGTTCGGGGATGGATTCTGGTTCAGGAGAAATAGGAATAAGGTTTATTCGGTTGCCTTTTATCTTCACCTTCTCTCGCTTTGCGAGTGCTCCTAGGATTAGGACAGTACACCTTTTATGCTTATTGGATAGTCTTCTTCCAAACCATAGGCTGGTGCCGAACGGTAGGGAAGGAAGAAAACCATTTGGCCTAAAGGGGTGTACAGAAGGTAATGACTAAAGACATATGAAGGGATTAAGAAAGATGGCAAAGAATTATACGGTTACAGTTGTGAATCTGGATAATGGAAGAGGCATTACTAGGAATACCAGGATACCCCGACGAAACATTCCAATGTTTCAGTTTCACTGTGTACTGTTAATAGAAAACTGATTTCCCGATTAGACACTTACTCCAGGGTATGTATTTACCAGGTATGATTCTCACATCTGTATGGTTTTACAAGATGATGAGTGGGAGTAAGTTATTGGGAATTGGGTGATCATCCTCATTATATCGGGATTCGTTGTAATCGGTGATATTTGAGGAAGTCACCTGGGTTGTTTGCCGGTCGGCAATTATTTGGTTTTGAATATCCGCGGTTATGCACCAATTTCAAATTGATATATCTGTACGTCTATTTTCATAGAGTGAGATATACCTTTTGATATTATGTCGATAACATTTACCTATATCAGTGGATGGTTAGGTAAGGAGCATTAAACAGCGGTGTAATTCTTCTCAACCATAAGTACAGTTTTCAACCTACGACACACAGTGAAAGAGTTGTTAGACTCAGCGGACTTATACAGAGTATTGTATGTTGTCCAGTGTCCATCAGGACAGAGGGGTAGGTCCTCGTACTATATTCGGTTTACTTATGACTTCTCTAGTTTTTAGACAGGTGTTTCGTGGAAACACAGGGTCTAAGTTTTGAGGAGTTATAGGTATTTGAATAGAGTAGAGAACCAGGTATAGCAAGTATCGGTATTCTTCAAAGAGATCGAAGATGTAGATACTTGTGTATGGTGTTCAGTTGATAGTAATGATTAAGAGAACTGGATTCTCTTTCAGGTTACTCATAATTGGAAACATTCCTAAGTTGAGTAACGCTGATCGGCCTCCTTCCATTTAGTTTACATGCACTGGAGATAGCTGCATGATTTGAATCTGGTTCAATTAAATCAGTGTCTCTGTTTCTATATTGGATATAGAACAGTTCATATCTTGACATTGTTAAGGTACGGGGAGTTGTCCGACTAATGCTTAAAACCAGACACTGGACAACTCAAGGCACGTTTCTGTAATGGCTGTTTGTGGGTTGACCCAGGCTATGGCGAGGGTTGACTTTCTACCATCTGGATGAACGATAGCAATATTGTTCTAGACTCGCCACAGTTTTTATTAAAAATGGATTTTTTCAGAAAAAGTAGTGGGAGTATGGTAGAACTGGAAGTGATTCCAGAACCGCAAACGATTACTGAAGATTTGATAAGCAACCTAAAGATTCAATCTGATTTGACATTCCATTGGCCACTCCGCAGATAAGGTGGGTAACTTCAGGCACCCGAGAGGTACTACGGTAGCCTCAAGGACGGTGACAGGGAAGTTCTTGTTTACCCACAATTACCATTGCTGTTGTTCCAGGCTGCGAGACCCGGCAGGAGGATGAGTATAGCGTCGTTCTAAACTAGCTTTGGAAGTGCACGTCTATATGACTCTGCCAGAGGGTTGTCGTAGTCAGTGGGAGCAGCGGAAGCATTGGTAGGACATCAGGTTTATGTCTATTTATAGACTAAAGCAGATGTAGCGGAGATAGATCATCTATTTCTGATGTGACAGTCATAGGTTTGACGTCATCAGAATAGGGGGTGGATCTGTTGAGAAGGTAGTAGGGAGTGATATTCCTATACTACGATCGGTTATACTTTGGTCGTCACACAGTGGTTTCTCCACAAGGGACTTGGATATTATATCAGACATACTGGTTACTAGATCTATGGTTTTAGATCTAGATTTGGGTGGTTTCCCAATCTGGGTACCTTGACAGCATTCTATGAGTATTTAGAATGGACGACTCCTGGCACGGTAGTACACCTGCAGGTATTGGAGTCACCCTCTCTAAAGGTGTCTTATAGACTAAAGGGGAGAGGGATACTCATGATTGGCAGATCACTTGCTTAGGCAATTGAGTCAATCATGAGATGTCAAGTACCACACCAGATGTTGTTCTTGCACTAGATGCAATAAGTTGATATTGATCCAATCCTGGAGAAACAGTCGGAAGCAGTCTTAGAACATAAGTGGATGTTCTAGGGATATGATAACGACAGCCTCATTTGGGAGACAGTTATCATTCCAGGCTTCCAAGGTGACATAGACGACAAGGAGGTTGTCAGAGTTATAGTTTTCCTTCTGACGAGGGGCAGTATTTTGGACAGGTGGTCCAAGGCAATACTGAGGGTGGCATGGCGCAGGATACTGATTAAGTTCAGTTGACGATACAGTCTAAGAAGTTTGGATTTGAAGTTCATTTATGAGCTAGGTCCCATCAGACATCCAGACGTTCTAAGACAGGTATTGCTCATTTCGGGAGATGGCTTTCTCCGCGAACTTGAGATATAGAGAGACATAGAAAGAAACATCACAGCGGATCCACTCACTGAGGCTATTCCTCGAACGCAATAGTTTCGCAAACGAGCTTTGTGAGACTGACTAGTAGAGGAGTTGGGTGTTCGGTATCACACGGGCTGTGAGTATGTGGCATCGCAATAATTAGCCTTGAGTGCAAGTGGGAGATTGTTGGAGATAGTGCCCTCAGAGTCAATTATTGGATCACAGGCACGTGATTGCAATGATTGAGGGAGGACCTATCCCGGTAGGACAGTCTTACTCGAGATGATAGTATGCTATCTGGTTTACCTTTATCATCGTGTACTGTTTTAGGTGACCTGACATGTCGCTATTACACGTTGATAGAGCCCCTAGGATTCTTGCTTGACTGCCGGCAGTATGATGGCGATCATATACGTGGGAGCTGGTAGTCTACAAGCACATCCTTAAAAGGTCCCTAGTCGTAGGAGTTTCGGGACAGGGCATCGATTCTCCAGAGTAGACTAGTGTATACAGTCGAGACCCCGACGAGGGGCGGTGGCCGGTCTCACAAGCCACTGGTGTCAGTAGGTTCACCTAAGATGTATACAGGTGCTTATTGGGTTATGAGTACACCGGACAGGATTCGCCGGGAACATGCTAGTTGGTCTTATACCTGACGTCAGATAGCAGTTCCCTGGTGACATGTGTACAGGTTAGTTCATCGACCTGAGGATCGTCATTTGTCTCGTGTGAGTTCCCACTGTGCTTTGATTACTACCCTACCACGTCTCAAAGGAGTCGTGCAAACAGGTTTTAGTTGGGTACAGTCCCGAGCCACATGGAGGCAGTGAGCGGATCTTCAGGGGTTCGTCTCTCCCGGTATTGGGGGTGAGGTCGCGCTGTGTCTAGGAGAGCCATTACGCAAAGCCCTCGGCCGAGGCAGGAGATTTACTGGTAGGTATTCCAGTAGTATCTCAGGGCGTTCTGGGCTACGCTCCGACACGACTTGTACCGCTTTTGGGGGTCTGACTTTTACCAACCCCCTAGGCCCGCCATGCGATACTCATAGACGAACGGACCGGACTGTATTGATATTGTCACTGATAGGCTCAGTTGGGTGTCGGGGTGAGCTTCCTCATCGACGTCCCTTTTGGTCAATAGCTGGTGGCCCGTCACGTATTGGCTTATACCTCTGACGTGCCAGTGGTTAAATCCACAGCCTTAGTATTGACGAGTCTTTAGAGTCCACCACACTTACAGTTACTCAAGCTTTCGGGCGAAACGCTGTAGAGGCCGTATGGAGATATGGCAGGGTCCGATCAGATACGTGCGGTATTGCACGGATCAGGATCGGACAGTTTGTACTAGTGGCCGTATGGTTATATGGCAGGGTTCGATCAGATACGTGCGGTATTGCACGGATCAGGATCGAACGGATATTACTAGCCGGCTTTGGCTTAAGCCGGTCCTAGTCTAGTACAGTGTAGATTTTGTCTCATTGCATATGTATCCGGACGGAATACAGATGCGGGTGTGTATGCACAGTATGGGGGTTTTCCTGTAATTTATTACGGGACCAGTTTTCTGGAGTTGCCAGTTTGCATTCCGTTCCGGCCGGTTTTCCTTTGTTCTTTCCCGGCCGGACTTTTCTGATGGAGGGGGTAATTTGCAGTTTTGCAAATTACATTTGGTGGAGGTTTTATTTGTAAGATGATTTATTATGATAACCTTTTTAGATACCATTCATTTCATGCTTTATGAAGATAAGATGTGGATTAGAGTTGATGTGAGTTTGTGATGATTATGTCTTGATATGGTCACCACTTCCTTTACCCTACACTCACCTCCCTTCATGCTTTATATTATCTCCTCCACCATTCTCATTTGATATAATAAGTTTTTCATTAGAAAAGAGAGAAGAAGAAAAAGAAAAGAGAGAAGAAGAAAAAGAAAAGAGAAGTTTTTCATTAGAAAAGAGAGAAGAAGAAAAAGAAAAGAGAGAAAGAAAAAGAATGAGAGAGTTCATCTTAGTTTGGAAGGAATTCTTCATCTCCTTCTTCTTCTTGTTTTGGAAAAATGAAAGCACCATTTTTCCTAATCTCATTCCTCCATCATGGCAACTACAAACCCTAAAGAGAGACAAGCATCTTCTACACTACATTCTACAGCACATCTTGAGCATGTCGAGTTGCCGGCTTCATGCTCGAGTTGCCTCGGTATTGAGGCGGGAGCCCGTAAAAGACGCAGGCGATGTGGTGCCCTTTCCGGCGAGGAGGCGACGATATGGAGACAAGACTTTCCACGGGAGATCGGGACGATGAAGAGAAGACCGGAGGACTCGGATCACTCGGTATACTTCTCACCCTATCTCTTGATTGCTAGCACTAGGTTAATGGTAAACGATCCGGGTTTTCATTGTCCGCGGTAGCGCCGGTTTCCGAGTAAGGAAAAATTTTAATTCCGCATTTTGGCCTCGAGTACGAGGCCGGGGCGCTGCCGTGGCGCAACAAGATCTATGAGAAAGTTGCAAGAGGAGAGAGAAAGAGAGGGGGAGAGAGAGAGAAAGGGAAAGGAGAGAGAGGGAGACGTTGGGCCCGGGGCTTAGAAGAGAATTCTCTGATTGGCTGACGAATTATGAATTGGTTGGGAAAACTTTAGAAAAGATTTTTGATTGGTTGGGGAAGTGGGGCCCAAGGAAAACAGTGCAAAAGTTTACAAAAGATTTGTTTTCTTGGTTAAGGGAAAATATGGTGAACGGCCGAGATTCCCTAACTGAGATCTATTATCTATTTTGATTGTTAAACAATCCTTAGCGTAAAATATTATTTGAATAATTTTATTGGTTTAAATTTTGATAACAGTCTAAACAACCTCTTTGGCTGATTTTAAAAATTAGAAAAAAATAGGATTTGGCGAAAATACAAAATATTTCAGAATTGCGCCCGGGTCGGGTCCAAAAATTTGAATTCGAAAAATGAAAATTGTTGGCGGGTTCCAAAATTTAAAATGAAGGATTTTATAATTAAAAAGCTTACCCCCAAGAACAGACGCACGCACGCGCGCGTAGCCGTCCAAACACGTCCGTTTCAGTGAACGGGACGAAAACACAATGCGAGGACGCTACCACAGGGTTAGGGGTGCTGAGCAGGTCGAGACAAGTATTTTTAATTTAATTTTAGATGAATTATATTGTTACATGCAGAATTTGAATTGTCGGGGTAAATTTATAACTAGCAACGGTCAAGCAAGACAGATGACATAAATACCACACACCATACATATGATAACTGAAATTAGTAGAATTGGACTCGGTTGTTACCGTTGGTATATATACATGTGTATATATTGTATAAGATAGTTTTTAGTGTGTTGTGGTCTTTATGTTAGGTGTACTATGTATAGTTTAGGGTTAGAAGTAAACTAGTGTAGTTCATAGTCGCGAACCTTAGCATAGATTTACACCCACACGCACACACTTGCATATTCCTTATAGTTACACAGTGTTGATGATGATATTGGATGACATTGGAGATGAGTCGATGATATTGGGCATAGCGCTGCGAGATCGGTGATTTGATATGATTCGTAATTGGGATACGACATGTGATTTTAGCGGGCCTTTGGACGTGTGTTTTACACACGCATTCATACTTATATAGATGGTATCGATTTATACTAGACTTAGATCAGTACCCCAGATTATGTGATATTATGATACGAATACCATGTAATTGATGAGATGATGTGATATTGACCCGTACCCAGCTGATGGGATGTCGTACGACAATTTACCGTACGAGCTTTATATTGATGATAGATCCACACTCATGACTTGAGGATTGTCATATAGTATGCTGTATCGTACGCGATACTATTGAGGCGGGATCACCGACTATTATACTTATATATATTTATATCGACTCAGATTTAGGTGGATTCCATACCCCTCCCGGTTGACTTGATACTTAGATCTGTAGTTTGCATAGTAGATGTTAGACTAGACCCGAGTCATACCTATTTCAAAAACTAACGAATCAGGAATATCTTAAAAACATTGTAGCCCTTATTTTACAAAAAAAAACCGATTTGTCTTATTTCAAATGGCAAGCTGCATTACTATTCATTTACCATTTATTCTACGGCTCGCATTGCATTGCATGCTTATATGTTATTGATTCATATTCCTTTGTGCATATGCCTTTACAAAGTTGCATGCTCATATTAGTGTTTCATGTTGCATGTATTATAATTTATGGATTTCGCACTGTGATATGGTTGCATATGATGATTCTGGATTGTTTTACTCCTGCGTATATATATCAGTGGTATGGGACGCTGAAATATATATGTATACCCATAGAATATATATATATCAGTGGTATGGGACGCTGATATATGTATACACACCTACTTAATATATCATCATGATGATCTATGCAAATTTACATATGCATTATGAGAGGAGCCTATGTGCTCGGAGCCTATGAGCTCGATATAAGAGGAGCCTATGTGCTCGGAGCCTATGAGCTCGATATGAGAGGAGCCTATGTGCTCAGAGCCTATGAGCTCTATATGAGAGGAGCCTATGTGCTCAATATGAGAGGTGCCTATGTGCTCGGGGCCTTTATGGTCGATGTGAGGGGCCTTTATGGTCGATGGCATATTATATCTCCCCTACCCCACATTTATTTTATATGCATTGCATCATGTATTTGTAGTACCTGTTAGAGTACCTTCATGAATGTTGCATACATATCGGATACGTGATATATGGGATTTACTTGATATTGAGATATATATTTGTGTCGATGCTCGACACTGATTTTCTGATGACTTCATTCTTGATACCTTCTGTTTTCATTTTACCGCATACATATATCATATTTATGATATGTTATTACGTTAGGTACTGGCACAAGTTCTTGGCACTACACTTATGTTCAGATGTTACATTGCCACTTTACCATGCTTCAGACTTATTCATTTGAGGTTTATATTATATCTGATCGTTTTGACTTAGGATTATATCATGCATTCAATTTCTGCTTGTAGATATTTTCTATTCACGAGTTGGCAACTCACCCCCGTTGTGCCACAGTTCTTGCAGGTTTTGCCGTACAGGTTCCATAGCGGCATTTCCGGCACATTGCTTCCTTTGCGGGTGATTTGCTTGGTAGGTGGGTTCTTTGCATCAGAACCACCATTGTATATGTATTACTCATTGTATCTAGAAATTCCATCAACCAAAAAATTGTATATTGTTTCAGACTTAGACACTAGTGATGTATTATTTCAACCTTAGAGTCGCGCGTAGTAGTATTAAGGTTTTCATGTTATTGTGAGTTTCTTTTTGAGTTTGATCCTCGCCATTCGGCGTTGTATATCATAGTGCTTGCGTGGTTGTGACAAAGTTGGATTTCTGGGTTTTCTTTATTTACTCCTTAAATGGTTTTAGATTTCTGGGCTTTGTCTTACTTGGATCAGATGGAGTCCTATAGACTTCATATGGTTCAAGGGCCAGTCACGTACTCTTTCGGGTCATGACAAAGTTGGGATCAGAGCGCTAGGTTAACCTTGGTTCGAGTCTAAGTTTGACTATGTGGAGCCTAAGGTGTCTATATATATACGGAACTTAGGCTTGACCTTACGGAACATAGACTTAGTCGAGGGGGTATTAGACCTAAACTATCATCGCGTAGGATAGCCCTTGGTTGATGGAATAGGTGACTAAAGTAGATTGACGTACCGTGGGTATGTTCCGCGGCATACTTACGATACGCTACTCCGCTTAAGGAACCTTAGGATGTACATATTTTCGAGATCAGTGATTCTCTTCATATCCATGATTATACATCCATTTGAGATCCTCGATTTTATTAGTTCCATGATCATACTTTCATTGATGTTGTTCCTTCTTATGATCATGTACCCATTCTGGATCTGTTGTTTTCTTTCTTGCCATTGATCTGCTCTCTTCGATACTCGATTGAGGTTCCTGTCGCCATTGTTTGAGCGCAGTTTGGGCTGCTGCTAGGGTTACGATCAGGGCGACCTCGTCTGGTACGAGGGCCGACCGTTGTGTTTTCTGGTGATATGGGAATGTCTCGAGTTATTATTGGTGATTGTGACCTCTAGTGGAGGCGAGTGCTTGGTTTTACACCGGATGATCGGGTCATTGTTAGAGCTGTCGGTTGAGAGAGGACTGTTGATGTATAGCATACCTCAAAGATTATGATGTCGCCTACCATGCAGACAGATGGACCAGCTGTTGCTGAGATTGTTAGGATGTCACTTCCGGAGCTTACGAGCTGAGATCGCCGGAGCTTCCAGGCAGATATAAGACAGATGATAGCTAATCTACCCGATTCAAGAGACGAAGGTGATTCGTCCGATTTATGCGCCAGAGCAGGCCCAGTTGAGTCGAAGATTTTCAGTGTGGAGAGTCTTACTCAGATCTAGAGTAGGCCGATTTAGAGATGACCGCCAATGTATCGCTTTTCCTGGAGGATTGAGGCGCTGTACAGCGTATAGGCGAAGGAGCCAGTTGTTGCCGCAAACGACGAGATATCGCTCCAGATGTTAGAGCTATTGCGGTACGAGTTGTACTAGGAGATGATAGAAGGTCGCTAGTCATCGAGGACGAATGACTAGGACATGCGGTCCGTTCGCTTACCGATACGAGGTCATCAGATAGATTGATTCCAGCTAGAGGCGACTTCACGCAGATTCGTTGAGAGTCGATGGAGACGATTGAATGTCAGGATCCCATTTTCCAAGTTTAAAGTATTCGGAAAGACATACAAGCGATTCTATGGACCCTCTAGAAGAATGAAACCCTAACTCGACTTATTGACCGTGTGAAAGCCTCTGAACCTTAGGGTTTGCGGCAGTTCCGCGGCGTCATTAGTGAGGCTTGGGTTTGCCCTTCTACGGCTGGACCCCTGTTGCTGTGATATAGACTCGATACCATTAAACTGTACCCAAGATATTGATCTCTTGTGGGATTATGAGGGTCTGACGATTCGGTCAGATGATTCGACATCATTCGGATATCATGTGATGGGACACACGGCTTGGGAGACTCCAGGTACGAGCATAGCCGTTGGAGAAATGTCCATGCAGCCACGAGAAGACGAATCCGAATCAGTCAACATTGAAGCAGAGTGAAGTAAAGGGTTCGCAAGAGGTTTCGACGCGATGACGTCCCACTCCGCTGACTTCAGAGATGCGATACGCACACAGAGGCATTGTATATGGATATACCTTCCAGAAGGAGTTGCGACGAGTATGCAGCCATTCCGGAACAAAATTTAGCTTCAGCAATAGACGATGACTTCCGGGCAATTCGGCAGGAATGAGATTTAAGAGAGAGACCTCGACAGGACCTTTCTGGAATACTATATGAGAAGACCTGGACCCAGGAGTTCATATTGCGCACACCCAGCAGGCCAGAGTTCGGCATCGTCGACGAGGTAGTTGACCAGGTTCGGATAAAGGACTTTACCCAGATGCGTTGCGAGTTGATCAAGGACGGACGAGTATTGAGTATTCCTCCGATGGTTGGGACGCGTTCCCGAGGACCTGTTCGGCCAGACATCTTCTACAGAATGATGAAGCTACAGAGTACGCGATTTTGAGTCCGTGCGAGAGACTTCGGATTGACCGTGGCCGAGAACAGTGCAGTGCGTAGATAGCATGGCGTGACGTCATAGTGGATGACGATAGAGACAAGTGGAACCAGAGGTTCGTGCGAGACGCTGATGAGCTGTCATTACTTCCCGTCGAGACTAAAGACCTGATATGCCTACAGAGGCGTTGGGATGCGACCAATTTCCGAGAAAATGTTGTGCTGAAGACACAGATGCCCATCGAGTGAGAAGAGATTATGCAAGAGGGCCAGCCTCCGTACAGTTCAGCATAGGCAAGATCGGAAGAGACCTTGAGCGGGATTCCTTCCAGTACACTGCTGCAATGATATTTGCACCCAGGATCGGATGTGTAATGTGTATTCAGAGGACCAAAGGCCGATGCCAGTGACATGCTGCTTTACGAATGGTCGTGAGGATTGACCGAGAGATGACCAGAGGAGTGCCAGAATGGAATCGTCCCCGTTAGCACAACTGACAGGGCCGATGAGCCGATTGATTGCAAGATAGGTAATCCGTAGAGAAGATAAGGACCCAGAGACAGAGGACGCCAGACCGTGAGCAAGAGGTAAGTAGACATCTTGCGCTGCCAGCATGGGATGCACCTTTGGGGTTTTGATTTGGTTTGTGCACGCTGATCTCGCTGTCGGGCACGCCCGTTGCCCTTGGCGGATTTTTCGTGCACACCTGTTGCACCTAGATGTTGTATTGTGCACATGTATAGAACATATATGGATTTTGTTTTCCATGCGCACCTGACGCACAGGGTATTCTTATATACGCCTTAGGATTGATGTTTTCGGAGCCCCGACAATTTGGATTTTTGCTGAGATGTTTTAGTACTAGGGAGTTTAAATTTAAATTCGGGGACCGAATTTATTTAAGGGCGAAAGATTGTAACATTCCAAAAAAATAAATAAATAAATAAAATATTATTTTTGGGAATTTTTATAATTTAATATTATTTTATTGAATATTTTAATATTTTGGTATAATTAAATACAGAAAAAAAAATTGGAAAAATTATGGAAAATTCTAAAATAGGGTATTTTAAGGAATTATGCCATTTTTAAGTTTTTATGATTAGTTATATGCAAATATAGTACTAATCGCGATTAAAAATCACTAATCGGTTTTTTAGCAATTTTGTGCAAAACATGCACATATCTTTTTCCACACTTGTGTTACATTTTTTCTTGCCATGGTTTTATTTTGGGGTTACTATTCTTGTGAGAAAGGAAAAAGAAAGAAAAAGAAAAGAAAAGGTTTAGGAATAAAATATGAGGTTTGGTGAGAGAGAGAGGTATGGTCTCCTTTGACCCAAGGACTTAGCCATCTCCTTCATTTCCTTCACTCATCTCTCTCCCTCTTCAGCCCTTGCTGCTGCTGCTGCTCTTCACCTCCCTCCACTCTTCAATAGCCTTAAATCACCATGAAAACTACACCAAAACCCCATCTTCATTTCACAAAAAATGTGCACAAGCTCAAGATCTACACATAGGACCAAGAAAGCAAGGATTTTGGCCACTAGGGGCAACTCAAGAAAATTCTTGAGTTGCCAAATGAGGTATTTACTGAACCCTTAGCTTAGTTTTAGTATTACTTATACCCCATGTTTAGTTTAGAACCGATATTGTGTGTTTTGTGGATTTGAGGAAAACCTAGTTAGGGTTTGAGGGAATTTTGTGTTGTAATGTGAAATTGAGCTCAGTAGAGGTTAGATAAACACCCTAGTGCATGATTTGAGACCTAAACCTGAGAGTTGAAACCCGAGATACGGATTTAGAAACTGATATCGAAAAAGTTATGAAATCTGTGAAGCTTATATGAGATCTGCTATCAACCCGAGACTCTGAAAATTATATTGAATGGACAGTGACATGTGCAGGCACCCAGGAAGCTAACCCCAAGACCCCAGCCCTAACTCATTTTCCTGGCCACCAATTTAATCCTATTGGCCGCAATTTGCGGCCAGACCTGCCCCAATTTGTGTCATTTTGGTTCTGTAGCCCCTACATGTATAGATTAGACCCCTGGCATGTATAGATTTGTCTAATTTGACCTAGGGTGAAATCTGGAGCCTATTTCCTTGGTTGCTGTTTTGGATTCGTGTTTTCGTATTCCGTATTTTTAATTCTGAATTTGTGTAATGTGTTTTACCTCGACTATTTGGCGTAAATACGACGATATCGAGGGTGTTGATGGTTTTGGAAGGCGTTGTCCATAGGTTCTACCCTATAGATCATAGCGTATCGTTTTGAGATTCGTATGCTGTTTTAGTTTGGAATTGGTTTTGATACGCATTTGCGATACGTTAATGTGTAGGTACCCCATGAAGACTTCGGGACGACAAGAAAACGCGTGGTGACGTCGACAATGAAGACACAAGGTGAGTAGATTATATCTACAGGAGGAAGTCGGGTGGATGGTGTATAGCACCCCCGTAGTCCATAGTTGGTATACTATACATATGTATATATTGTATAAGATAGTTTTTAGTGTGTTGTGGTCTTTATGTTAGGTGTACTTTGTATAGTTTAGGGTTAGAAGTAAACTAGTGTAGTTGATAGCCGCGAACCCTAGGATAGATTTACACCCACATGCACACACTTGCATATTCCTTATAGTTACACAGTGTTGATGATGATTTTGGATGACATTGGAGATGAGTCGATGATATTGGGCGTAGCGCCGCGAGATCGGTGATTTGATATGATTCGTAATTGGGATACGACATGTGATTTTAGTGGGCCTTTGGACGTGTGTTTTACACACGCATTCATACTTATATAGATGGTATCGATTTATACTAAACTTAGATCTGTACCCCAGATTATGTGATATGATGATAAGAATACCAGGTAATTGATGAGATGATGCGATATTGACCCGTACCCAGCTGATGGGATGTCGTACGACGATTTACCGTACGAGCTTTATATTGATGATAGATCCGCAATCATGACTTGTGGATTGTCATATGGTATGTTGTATCGTATGCGATACTATTGAGGCAGGATCACCGACTATTATACTTATATATATTTATAACGACTCAGATTTAGGTGGATTTCATACCCCTCCCGGTTGACTTAATACTTAGATCTGTAGTTTGCATAGTAGATGTTAGACTAGACCCGAGTCATACCTATTTCAAAAACTAACGAATCGGGAATATCTTAAAAACACTGTAGCCCTTATTTTACAAAAAAAAACCCGATTTGTCTTATTTCAAATGGCAAGCTGCATTACTATTCATTTACCATTTCTTTTACGGCTCGTATTGCATTGCATGCTTATATGTTATTTATTCATATTCCTTTGTGCATATGCCTTTATATAGTTGCATGCTCATATTAGTGTTTCATGTTGCATGTATTATAATTTATGGATTTCGCACTGTGATATGGTTGCATATGATGATTTTGGATTGTTTTACTCCTGCGTATATATATCAGTGGTATGGGACGCTGAAATATATATGTATACCCATAGAATATATATATATCAGTGGTATGGGACGCTGATATATATATACACACCTACTTAATATATCATCATGATGATCTATGCAAATTTACAAATGCATTATAAGAGGAGCCTATGTGCTCGAAGCCTATGAGCTCGATATGAGAGGAGCCTATGTGCTCGGAGCCTATGAGCTCGATATGAGAGGAGCTTATGTGCTCGGAGCCAATGTGCTCGATATGAAAGGAGCCTATGTGCTCTGGGCCTTTATGGTCGATGTGAGGGGCCTTTATGGTCGATGGCATATTATATCTCTCCTACCCCACATTTATTTTATATGCATTGCATCATGTATTAGTAGTACCTGATAGAGTACCTTCATGAATGTTGCATACATATCAGATACATGATATATGGGATTTACTTGATATTGAGATATATATTTGTGTCGATGCTCGACGCTGATTTTCTGATGACTTCATTCGTGATACCTTCTGTTTTCATTTTACCGCATACATACATCATATTTATGATATGTTATTACGTGAGGCACAAGAACGAGTTCTTGGCACTACACTTATGTTCAAATGTTACATTGCCACTTTACCATGCTTCAGACTTATTCATTTGAGGTTTATATTATATCTGATCATTTTGACTTAGGATTATATCATGCATTCAATTTCTGCTTGTAGATATTTTCTATTCACGAGTTGGCAACTCACCCCCGTTGTGCCACAGTTCTTGCAAGTTTTGCCGTATAGGTTCCATAGCGGCATTTCCGGCACATTGCTTCCTTTGCGGGTGATTTGCTTGGTAGGTGGGTTCTTTGCATCATAACCACCCTTGTATATGTATTACTCATTGTATCTAGAAATTCCATCGACCAAAAACTTGTATATTGTTTCAGACTTGGACACTAGTGATGTATTATTTCGACCTTAGAGTCGCGCGTAGTAGTATTAAGATTTTCATGTTATTGTGAGTTTCTTTTTGAGTTTGATCCTCGCCATTCGGCGTTGTATATCATAATGCTTGTGTGGTTGTGACAAAGTTGGATTTCTGGGTTTTCTTTATTTACTCCTTAAATGGTTTTAGATTTCTGGGCTTTGGCTTAGTTGGATCAGATGGAGTCCTATAGACTTCATATGGTTCATGAGCCAGTCACGTGCTCTTTCGGGTCGTGACACTAGTGCGGATGCAAAACATATACATTATCTACTAGTATATATAAATAAATATATATATATATACATATATAATATTCGTCCCAGGAAAGATATAAGCAACATCACAACAGCATCAGAGAAGAATCATAGCGGAAACAAACACAATATGGAAATGCAGATAAACAAGGAAAAATACATTTCAATGGTGCCAAATATGAAATGCAATTTTTCGGTCGTGTGGATAGCCCTCAGTATCAGACCCTAGACCCCTATGAGTGCGGCAAGCCACCCGCCAATCCCATAAGCGATGCAATCCCAATCACCGAAGTGAGTGGGCCACCCAGCACATCCAAAATCCGGTGACTTGGGCATCCCTGCGCAGGCTAATCCTATACCCTCTATAAGTGCGGTGAATAACCAGCCAATTCTAGAGTAAAGCACTCCGGTCTCAACGCCATAAGAAGGAGGCTCGTTGCCTTCTAGAACCCGGCTACTCGAGCATCCCACCGTGGGATAATTCTAGTGCATGTAATGAAAAACAAAATATACAAGGGTGAGTACGTCCGCAGCCTGGACGCGCCCCAAAGAAGAATATAACCCGTGATGACGGCAGTCTACATGTCGGACGCTCGCCAAGCAATATGAATATACATTACATCACAGAGAACTATATCTAATACTACGTACACCGAGCTCTCCATCGTGATAAATCCAACATAACCATAATCACAGAGCAACACAGATCATCAACGCGAATATCATGTTCGTAAACCGTTTGATTGTGCATATAGCACCAAGTCAGATTATACAGTCCTATGATATTCACGGTCTCGGAAACAAACGCTCAGAAAAACAGAAATTTAAAATTTCGATCGATTAAAATTTTACGCATTAGCCCCCAAAGTACAAACCAGTATACAAACAAATCTGGGCTAAAACCAAATATCCCAAAAATCATATTTTCATGAACTAGAGCCCCAGAAAAAATTTGGGGCACTGTAGCCCAAAAAGAGCCGCGCTTCAGCCGCAAAATGTGCCATTTTGCTTCTGTTCCACCGCCAATTTTGGAGTTAGGTGCCCAAAATTTTTTATTAGCTATAGTTTTTTCTGCACATAATTTTAATGCAACCAGAAAAAGATTTTGAACTTTAAAATTCGAACAGCAAGCAGTAGTTTTGGAAATACGATTCGGAAAATTTCGTCGATCGATAATTTAAACTTGTGTAAACTAGCTAGTAAAGGTTTATGGGATGGCTCTGATACCATGTTGTGGTTTGATACCACCCTGGCCATCTACCGTGGCTAATAAAGAACAAAAATAGTGTTTAAAATTAGGCGCTAAAAAGACCCGTCCTACAATCGAAACCATAAACCTACACTTGCTACAAAAGATATTTTAGCTACAAGGTTAGAAGCGTTATACCGAATGAACCGTGTCCTTCAGTCATCTACCCTCTTCTTTGGCTCCTTGAGGTCACCTTTATCGATGTTGACCGCCAGTCTTCCTCTGTCGAAAATGATACACCCGAGAGATATAGTTCATGGCTCTATCTCCACACTAAGAATCAACTGGAGCAACTAGGGACTTTAGGTCACTAATCTAGAGTGCGTAAAGATGTAGTGAGTTGCTCAAAATGTTTATTTATCTCTCTTCTACCCTTGATTCTCATTACATTAGATGTAAGGGTAGAAGATGAAGAAGGAGAAGGTGGTCAAGAAAGGTAGTGAAGAGAGCAAGCAAAATGGTGAGAGTGTTTACAAAAACCAACCATGCCAAACTCTCGGGTCAAGAAAACTCAAGTGAGTAAGAACTCAAGTAGAAGAACAAGTGAGAAAAAAAAACTTGAAGAGAGAAAAACATCAATCATTGTTTTGTAAAACACAATTTCCAAATATAATATATCAACCATGCTTGAATAGTTAGCACAAATGAATTAACAATTCATTTGTCATCACTATCACTATTCAAGTATGGTTCTCATCATTCTCTCTTCATCACCTTTACACCTCATTTCCATTTAAATAAATAAATGGAAAATCCAAAATAAGGTGTGCACCTTCTAGAATGTTTTCCATATAAATACGGATTGCACTCAACTGTATATACACACATGTATTCATACCAAAATACGAATACCCAAAGAGATAGAATAACACAAAGAACATAATACTAGAATATACATATCGAAATACATATACGTAAATTATTAAATCAATACCTGATTTAATAATCCGGCTCAATCCCGAGCTGGCTAGTATTATCAACCGTCCGATCGAAAGTCCGGGTAACAAGTATAATCATTCGATCAGAACCCTGTACGTATCAAAATACAGATACTACATCGTTTCACATGAACCAGGAAAACCCTCTGTGTGGGACTTTAAAGACTCGTCAATATGCTGGCAGTGGGTTTTAACCACAAGCACGTCAGTGGCACTAGCTGTACGTAATGGCTATCCAGGTATTGAGCGAAGGAAGGCCAACGAGAAAACTCATTTGTACCCTTACTGAGCCTATCAGTGGCAATCTCCATACAGTCCGGTCTGTTCGTCTAAGAGTATCGCATATCAGGTCTAGCGGGTGGATAAAATCAGACCTCTAATAATGAGATATTTTGTGTCTGTGTGAAGCCCATCACCTACTGAAAAACTACTGATCCAAATCAGTAATTCTCATTTATCTTGGCCAAGGATTTCTGTTGATGGACACCCATGCACATCTCGACCCCCAATACCGGGAGAGACGATTCCCCGACGATCCGCTCACTGCCTCCATGTGGCTCAGGACTATACCCAACTAAAACATGTTTGCACGGCTTGTTTAAGCCATGGTAGGGTAGTATCAAAGCACAGTAGGAACTCACACAAGACAAATGAAGATCTCAGGTCGACAGACTAACCTGTACTCATGTCAACTGAGAACTGCTATCTGACAATAGGTATAATACCATCTAGCATGTTCCCGGGGAGTCCGTCCAGTGTACTCAAAACCCAATGAATGCCTGTATACTAGCTTAGGTGACTAACTGACACCAGTGGCTTGTAAGGCCAGCAACCGCTCCTTGTCTGGATTTCGAAAAGTATACACTAGTCTACTCCGAGTATCGATGCCCAGTCTCGATATTCTCTCGACTAGGGACATTTAAGGATGTGCTTATAAAACACCTAGCTCCCACGTATATGATCGCCATCATAATGCTGGTAGTCAAACAAGAATCCTATGGGCTCTATCAACATGTAATAGTGATCTGTAATACCACATAATGTATATACATGATGATAAAGACAAACAAGATAGTATACTATCATCTAAAGTAAGGATGTTCTACCCGTACAGGTCCTCCCTCAATCGTCACAATAGCGTACCTTCAATTACAATAATTAACTTGAAGGTACTATAGCCAACACATATTCGCCGTCACACACACTCATCATTGGTAATTGCCATGTCACGTACACATTAGAAATCGCTATATCGCTGAATTGTTCTCTAAATTGTAGAATTACAGTTATTTGTTTAGTACTCATTACCGTACATGCTAGTTTAGATATTGCACTTCCTTACCTATGTTAGTTATATGTATGCCCTAAAGGCCATTGTTGTACATATGATGTATATTATAGTGGATGCTTGGATATATATAGAGAGGACTTTCTTGCTCAATATGATAGTATGCTATCTGGTTTCACTTTATCTTAACATGTTAACAAATACTATTTTGTGATCACGTGTTGATAAAGCCCTTAGGATATGTACTAAACTACTAGGACTATGATACAGATCATACTAGTAGGGCCAGGGTAGTCTACGAGTACATCCTATAACTGTTCCTAGTCGAGGGTGTATCGAGACAGGGCATCGATACTCCAGAGTAGGCTAGCGTATACGCATCTTGACCCATATGATGGGCGATGGATGATCCCATATCCATTGGTGTTGGACATCAAAGATGGTATACGGGTGCTCAGTAGAGACTAGGTACACTGAACGGACTCGCCAAAAACTCCAGGATGGTATTATACCAATCACCAGATAGCAGTTCTCCAGTGACACTGGTACAGGTTAGTCTGTAGACCCGAGATCGTCATAGAGTCTTGTGTGATTCCCACTGTACTTTGATTTCCACCTTACCACGTCCAAGAGGGCGTGCAAAATGGTGGCTTTTGGGTACAGTCCCGAATCACATGGAAGCAATGAGCGATAGGAGGGGTTTCGTCTCTCCCGGTATAGGGAATTGATGTTGTGCTGTGTTCGATTGGCAATAACAGGAAGTCCCTGTCCAGGGCTGATATGGAGATTTACTGGTAATAGTTATCATTAGTTTCTCAACCCGTTATGAGCCTTACTTCAACACGACTTATCGGTTACTGGGGTCTGACGCTTACCACCCCTAAACTAGATATGCAGCATATCAGACGAAGAGACCGGACTGTACGGTAGTGTTTACTGATTGGATTTACAGGAGAATGTATAGGCTTTCTTGTTGATCTTATGATCGCTCAATACCTGGGTGGCTGTTATGTTTAGCTGACCGCTTCCAGCTTGTGGGTGTTTGATATGATCATCACCTGCTGCCGGCGTATTGACGATTCTTTAGAGTCCTACACAGAGGTTTCCTGGCTCAGGAAAAACGGAGTAGGCGCACATATGTGATATGTACGGAACCGAGAATAATAAGATATGAGATACCGTATTCTATTCTCGCGATATATGATATCGGCCGAGTATATGTGATATAGCCGGGTCATCGGATCAAATGTTGATTCGATGAATCGGTACATGTTATATTAGTCGGTTATTTGCAATATAGCCGGATTGTCGGATCAAGTGTTGATTCGATAATTTAATGTATAATTATATATGTGATATATTACATTACATTAACTAATATAAGCTCGCTTTATTGATTCATTTTCTCACCGGATAATACATTAATATATATGCGATATATGTTAATTGTATTATTTTCTTTTGTTGCAAAATATATTATATATGTGATATATAATATTGTAACAAGTTATGATTACAAATACAACATGATTTGTGGAGTTTAAACAAGTTAGGGTTTGATTTGGGTTAGCATTTGGGTTAGCTTTTTCATGAAGCTTCTAGAAGCTTTATTTTGTTTTAAGCTTAGATATTTTGTATTGATATTTTGTGTAGATATTTCTTAACCAATTCCAAACCCTTTACCCTAGTTAATTCTCTACTAGGGTTAAGCCTTCATTCTTAATCCAAGGTTGGATTTGTAACCGCAACAATAATTCATTATTCATCACAAAAAGGATTTTCTTCTTCTTCTTCATTCTCTTGAAAGAAAACCTTGACTAGCTTTTCATTTGGTGATGATAAATGGTGATAAATTGAAAACAAAAGAGAGCTAAATTCCTACATCATCATCCTCATATATTCTAGCCACTTAGATTAGGGTGTTCACTTCACTAATACTTGATTAGAGAAGTGAGAGCTTGAGTTAAAGATTCTTCAAGATAGATCATCTTCGAAAAGGAAGACTTCAAGCAAGAATGGATCATTCGACTTGTGGAGCCTCTCATGAGTCCGGGAGATCATGGATCGCGGCAAAGGGACTACTACTCAAAGCTTATGAAGCGAAGGAATGGACTACAAAGGTTGTAATACCTCTCTCTTAGATGTAAAGTTGTTTACATGCATAGTTAACCCTAATTCTCTAGTTAAGATCTTGGTTAGGGCTTGTTTAGCACCCCAAAAATTTTATAGTAGCATGTTTGATGCTTGCCAAAACCTTGCTAAGGTGCTATGCTAACCCTACAGTGTATCAAAGACAAGCTAAAGCATTAGGCGATGTGTAGACGAAGTTAAAAGTCCGATCGAACCCCGAAATATGATTTTGGACCGGCTCTCTGGAAATTTTTTTAAAATTTGGTTTTTTCCGTATTAAAAATACTCAGAAAAATAAGCAGGTGATTCTATGGATATCTGTGAAGTACGACTTCCTAAATCCATCAAGCCACCGCAGAACCGCGGCCAAACCAAGCCATTGGCGGCGGTTCCGCGGCCGAACATGAGGATTCAGGGATCGTACTTCAAGAGGTGATCCGTAGGTATTACATTATGCTTCTGGGAATTTTTAATATTACTCAAGTGTTGAGTTTTTTGGAGATCTTTAGAATTCGTTGTTTCGATCGGAAAGTTTAACATTGTCTATTTATCTGGAATGTGATAAAATATGTGGAATTCATTTAGTTAGGCATGAAATGCAAATTATGTGATATTTCGAATTTAAGATGTCTAAAGTGATTGTGGATTCCAAATGTTGTAGTTTTACACTTTCTTTTCTATGACCGTAAGCGTAGTATGTGGTGTATCGCCGGTTTCGTTTCTATACATCAACGACAATCGGGATACGCATACTTGCTTATCGCCGATTTTCCGATGAATGACGCGTTGAGTTTTGGGGAGCTTATTCCAGGATTTTAGGTCCTTTTGAGATCCTCAAGCGAGTTTGTTTCGTTGCCTTTAATTTGGCACTTCCGCCCAGATTATTGAGTATTCATCCTGTATTCCTTGTGTCGATACTTTGCAATTACCTTCATGACCTTTCTCACATGATTCAGCACCAGACCATTTATCTTGGACGCGATCTTTCATTCACCAGCAGCCAATTGTTTTAATGGCTCGGCAGGTGGAGAAACTTCGGTCAAGGGTCTTGCCATCTGTGAAGGGTTTTCTTGGGCGTAGCCGTATAGTGAGGTAATCACTTGGGAGGCTGCGAGCGAGATATGAGAGTTTTGTAATCTTCTCTTTGAAGGTACGCTTAGAGAGAATTTTAAATTTGGGGACGAATTTTTATAAGGGGGGAGATTGTAACGCCTTAGATTTCGGTTAGTGTTCGTTTAGACGTTAATGCGGATTTACTATAAAAAGTTTACTAATTCGGGTTCCTCACATTTTATAATATTTAATTATTATTTTAATATTATTTGTTATGGGCATGCACGCACGTGTGCACGTAAAAGTGAGGGTTCGTTTGTGCTAAACTAGTACTAGCAACCACGACACTTAACCCTACACTTAACCCTAATCCAATCCTTTTTTTTAAAATCCACCATTTGCTTTAATCCTTGATATTTGTTTTGTGAGAAGAAAGATATTTAGCATGGTTTTGTTTGTGTGAGAAGTGGCAAGGTGACTTAGTGTGAAGGCATTAATGGTGTATTAATGCATTTGGTGCACTCACCTCTCACCTTCACCCTACACTCACCTCCCTCTCTCTTTTCCTTACACACTCTCATTCTTTCTCACTAAATTCTTCATCTCTTTCTTTTGCAAACTGAACACTTAGTTTCTCTTCACCATTTCTACACAAATCCATCACTAAACATCACAAACTTCATCAAAATCACATCTTTTCTTGGTTTTTGCCTCTTGGTTGCATAGGAGATTGGATAGCTTGGATCTTTGTGTTCTTGAGGATAGGTATGATCTCTATTCGTTCATTATGTTGTGGTAGTGATGTGTAGCCTTTTTATTTCAGTTTAGATAGTTTAAAGTTAGGATTTGTGCGTAATATCGTATTTTTAGTGTCGGTTTGTGATATCTGTGACCTGCTATGACCCCGAGATTTTTCTAGAAAACCAAATAATGTAGTTTTATTATACCTGTGACCATAGGACCTCACCTAGAGCAATAACCCATGGGGCTCGGACTCGGCCGGCGATGACTCGAAGGAATTCCTGCGACATCGGCCGTGGGTTTGAGCTAGGGTTTGGGTTTTTGAGGGTAGCTCTCTGCTTTGGTTTAGGTATGTTTGGTCTTGTTTAGTTGTTGAGTTTTCTCTGTATAAAAAATCTGGGATCACATAGGTAGTTTCTAGTAATATGACTACGCGCGATACGTTATCCGACACGGTCCGTGCACTTTGTGCTAGTTTTGCTCTTGGGATGGTTTCGTCGTGTCGCTACGTACGTTAGCCACAATACGAACACTTGAGAGTATGTTTTGTGTTGTTGTATTGGTTAAATGTAGTTTGTGCGTGTTTTGGGTCTATTATTAATATATACTTGCTTTATTGTTTTGATGTGGTAGGTTCGCAGGCGTGGACTTCGGACACTGCTACCAGGGGAAAACGAGTGGTTGGCTTCACTTAGCCAGGAGCGTTAGTGAGTAGATTTAACATCTACAGGAGAATCGTCCGCATGGCGTTATGCGTCTGGGATAGAAATGACTTAACTTATCGCATATTCTATATCATATTTAGAATTGCGCATTTACCCAACTGCTTTGTAAATTGTTGTGCTTGGACTAGTATCCTTAGGATACTGCACTATTATTGACGGCTCATGTTGCACGAGCACTGATTGTATGCCACACACACCATCAATAATTGCCATGTCACGCACAACCCACATATAGAAATGCTATGGTTTGGTTAGGGACATTGAGGCATTGATTCATATTTCTTTATGCATATGACTTATAGCATACCTGTATACCTCCATGCTTACACATATGCCTTGACATATTTACATGCTAATTACCTGTATACCTATAGAGTACTGTACCATTAGCGATAGGTACATACACACTTCGTGACACAGCTACAGGTATACCTTGCACACATACTTCACTTATACCCAGGGGGATATTACATCATTACTGATAGGTGGATGTCTATATCTTGCTATACCTTATGTTTACACATATACCTGGTTATAGCTACATGTTTACCTTTACTTGATGTCATTTAGAATTGGAGAGATTAGGAACCACATGATATTATATTAACTGCTTACAGTTAATTGCGGCTTTTCCTTTATATGCTCGCATTTCATATTTATGATGCGTATATTATATTCATGGATTTTCGCATTGAGATATGGATTTTTCATGATGTTTTCTGGATTTGGGGCCCGTGGTGGTTTCATGGAATTATGCCTTATTTGAAAAACCCGGTTTCCCTTGATATGATATTTGTAGGGTTCCTAGGCACTCTAATCTGGTTCTACAAGGCATCAACCATGCCCGATTAAAAAAAACAGCCGTGCCGAACAACGCTAACCAAGATCGTATACTAGAGATTATGTGAAACTTAGCAAGTTAAACTCTTTAACTACAAGTGAAAGGGATTACAATCTTTGTAGATCCGGTCCTTCACTTCTAAAGATCCGTGTTGACGTCCCTTCGCTGCGATCATCGGGATCCCGGACTCTAGTGATGGTTTCTTCGGAAAAATGAGCGGGCTAGGTTGTTGACTTCGAGGCCGAAGATGATCTACATCGGGGAGACACTAACTCAAGCTATTCCTTCACTTGGTCATGAACTTTGTGAAGAGAACACCCTATACTACATGGCAAGTAGTAGAGGATGAAGAAGTAGGAAGTGGGCTCACTTTAGAATTGTTTTTCTCACACCTTTTCTCATGGCACCATCAGAGCTTGCAAGCTTTTCATGGAGCTTGATGAAGAAGAAGAAGAAGAAGAAAGAATAATCATCATATGAATTAATTCTCTCAATAATGTAACCATGGGTGAGTTAAGCTATCATGCTTAACTCATATAGAGAATTGACCAAGGTATTAAGTTAAGGGTTAGGTTAAAGAATATCAAGAGAAATGACAAAAGAGTGGACTTTGTCAGAGTTTCTCCAAGTTTCTTCAAGCTTGATAACTTTGACTAAGTTCAACTCTTTTGTTAAATCTTAAGATAAAACAATAACCCTAATCTTAAACCTAATCTTGGTACAAGTCTCATACACCCATCTTGTGTGTATCATCAAGTATGACACAAACATATGTACACAAATATATATCACATATACATTTATGCACAAATTAGTGAGAAAATAAATCTTAAGTGAGCTAATACTACTTAATGTAATGTAATATATCAAATATATAATTATACATTAAATTATTAAATCAACTCTTGATTTAATAATCCGGCTATAACCGACTAATATTAAAAGTAAGAACTTATCGAATCAACACTTGATCCGATAACCCGGCTATATCGCATACAACCGATCAATGTCATAAATCGTGAGAATAGAATACGGTATCTCATATCATATCAATCTCGGTCCCGCACATATCACATATGCGCTCCTACTCCGTTTCGCTTGAGCCAGGAAACCCCTGTGTAGGACTCTAAAGGCTCGTCAATACGCCGGCAGTAGGTGGTGATCATATCAATCACCCAAAAGCCGCAAGCGGTCTGCCAAACATAACAGCAATCCGGGTATTGAGCGATCAGAAGATCAACGAGCAAGCCTGCTCACACTCCTGCGAATCCAATCAGTAACACTTACCGCACAGTCCGGTCTGTTCGTCTGATATGTCGCATATCTCGCCTAGGGGTGGTAATGTAAGTGCACGGCGGCGCCCCGGCCGTCAATCCGACGGCCAAATGCGGAAGCGGTGATAAACTTTAATTTTGCGAACTTAGCAAACCGGCATCACCGCGCACTAAACCCCGGATCGGGCCATTAAACTAGATCTAGCAAAATACAAGACGGGTTAGAGATATACCGAGTGATCCGAGTCCTCCGGTCTTCTCGTCGTCATCCCGATCTCTCGCGGAAACTCCGGTCGTCGCCTCCTTGCCGGAAGGGCACCACATCGTCTGCATCTTTTACGGGCTCCCACCTCAATACCGAGGCAACTCGGGCACGAAGTTGGCAAGTCGACGTACCCAAGATTTGCTATAGAATGTGGTGTAGATCATGCTAGTCTCATTTGGGGTTTGTAGTTGCCTTGATGGAGGAATGGAATTTTCAAGTGGAGTTAGAATGTGTGTAGCAAGGAAAAATGAGATGAACCAAATTATCCTCATCAAAAATGAAACCCTCTCATTTTTCTCCCCACTCTCCAAAAATGTGGCCGGCCTCTAATTTGTGAGAATGGTGGAGAGAATCAACTAAGGGAGGTGAGTGTAGGTAAAGGTGGAGGGTGACCCCTTGCAAAAAGGAAAACCTCACATCAACTCCATAACAACATCTAATCCTTTCAAATCTCATTAATGCAAAAACCATCATGAAAAAGCAAGGATGCTTATCCTATCATAATGAATACATTTGCAAGAAACCCCTTCCACAAATGTTATTTGCACAATTGCAAATAACACCCTCCATCGAAAAAGTCCGGCCGGGAAAGAACAAAGGAAAACCGGCCGGAACGGAATGCAAACTGGCAACTCCAGAAAACAGGTCCCATAATAAATTACAGGAAAACCCCATACTGTGCATACACACCTGCATCTGTATTCCGACGGGATACAAATGCAATGAAACAAAATCTACACTGTACTATACTAGGATCCGGCTTAAACCAAAGCCGGCTAGTAATATCCGTTCGATCCTGATCCGTGCAATACCTCACGTATCCGATCGAACCTTGCCATATACCCATACGGCCACTAGTACTAACCGTCCGATCCTGATCCGTGCAATACCGCACGTATCTGATCGGACCCTGCCATATCTCCATACGGCCTCTACAGCGTTTCGCCCGAAAGCTTGAGTAACTGTAAGTGTGGAGGACTCTAAAGACTCGTCAATACTATGGCTGTGGATTTAACCACTAGCGCGTCAGAGGTATAAGCCAATACGTGACGGGCTACCAGCTATTGACCAAAAGGGACGTCGATGAGCGAACTCATCCTGACACCCTACTGAGCCTGTCAGTGACAATATCCGTACAGTCCGGTCCGTTCGTCTAGGAGCATCGTATGTCGGGCCTAGGGGGTTGGTAAAAGTCAGACCCCCAAAAGCGGTACAAGTCGTGTCGGAGTGTAGCCCAGAACACCCTGAGATACTACTGGAATACCTACCAGTAAATCTCCTGCCTTGGCCAAGGACTTCGTGTAATGGCTCTCCTAGACACAGCACGACCTCACCCCCAATACCGGGAGAGACGAACCCCTGAAGATCCGCTCACTGCCTCCATGTGGCTCGGGACTGTACCCAACTAAAACCTGTTTGCACGACTCCTTTGAGCCGTGGTAGGGTAGTAATCAAAACACAGTGGGAACTCACACGAGACAAATGACGATCCCCAAGTCGATGAACTAACCTGTACACATGTCACCTGGGAACTGCTATCTGACGTCAGGTATAAGACCAACTAGCATGTTCCCGGCGAGTCCTGTCCGGTGTACTCATAACCCAATGAGCACCTGTATACATCTTAGGTGAACCAACTGACACCAGTGGCTTGTGAGACCGGCCACCGCCCCTCGTCGGGGTCTCGACTGTATACACTAGTCTACTCTGGAGAATCGATGCCCTGTCTCGAAACTCCCACGACTAGGGACCTTTTAAGGATGTGCTTATAGACTCCAGCTCTCACTTATATGATCGCCCTCATACTGCTGGCAGTCAAGCCAGAATCCTAGGGGCTCTATCAACGTGCAATAGCGACCTGTCAGGTCACCTAAAGCAGTACACGATGATAAAAGTAAACCAGATAGCATAATATCATCTCGAGTAAGACTGTCCTACCGGGATAGGTCCTCCCTCAATCATTGCAATCACGTGCCTGTGATCCAATAATTGACTCTGAGGGCACTATCTCCAACAATCTCCCACTGCACTCAAGGCTAATTATTGCGATGTCGCATACTCACAGCCTGTGTGATACCGAACACCCAACTCCCCTACAAGTCAGTCTCACAAAATCCGTTTGCGAAACTATTGCGTTCGAGAAATAGCCTCAGTGAGTGGATCCGCCTAGATGTTTCTTTCTATGTCTCTCTATATCTCAAGTTCGCAGAGAAAGCCATCTCCCGAAATGAGCAATACTTGTCTTAGAATGTCTGGATGTCTGATGGGACCTAGCTCATAAATGAACTCCAAATCCAAACTTCTTAGACTGTATCGTCAACTGAACTTAATCAGTATCCTGCGCCATGCCTCCCTCAGTATCTTCCTGGATCACCTGTCCAAAATACTGCCCCTCGTCAGAGGGAAAACTATAACTCTGACAACCTTCTTGTCGTCCAGGTCACCTTGGAAGCCTGGAATGATAACTGTCTCCCAAATGAGGCTGTCGTTATCATATCCCTAGAACATCCACTTATGTTCTAAAAATGCTTCCGACTGTTTCTCCAGGATTGGGTCAATGTCAACTTATTCCATCTAGTGCAAGAACAACATCTGGTGTGGTACTTGACATCTCATGATTGACTCAATTGCCTGAGCAAGTGATCTGCCAATCATGCACATCCCTCTCCACTTTAGTCTGTAATACACCTTTAGAGAAGGTGACTCCATCACCTGCAGGTACACTACCGTGCCAGGAGTCATCCTTTCTAAATACTCTTAGAATGCTGTCAAGGTACCCTGATTGGGAAACCACCTAAATCTAGATCTAAAACCATAGATCTAGTAACCAGTATGTCTGATATAATGTCCAAGTCCCATGTGGAGAAAACACTGTGTGACGACCAAAGTATAACCAATCGTAGTATAGGAGTTTCTTTTCCTATTCTGTATATGTCATCCAAATACCATGACATCAAACCCTACTACCTTCTCAACAGATCCATCCCCTATTCTGATGACGTCAAACCTATGACTGTCACATCAGAAATAGATGATCTATCTCCGCTATATCTGCTTTAGTCTATAAATAGACATAAGCCTGATGTCCACCAATGCTTCCGCTGCTCCCACTGACTACGACAACCCTCTGGCAGAGTCATATAGACGTGCACTTCTAAAGCTAGTTTAGAACGACGCTATACTCATCCTCCCACCGGGTCTCGCAGCCTGGAACAACAGCAATGGCAAGTGTGGGTAAACAAGAACTTCCCTGTCACCGTCCTTGAGTCTACCGGAGTACCTCTCGGGTGCCTGAAGTTACCCACCTTATCTGCGGAGTGGCCAATGGAATGTCAAATCAGATTGAATCTTTAGGTTCTTTATCAAATCTTCAGTAATCGTTTGCGGTTCTGGAATCACTTCCAGTTCTACCATACTCCCACTACTGTTTTTGAAAAAATCCATTTTTATTAAAAATGTGGCGAGTCTAGAACAATATTACTATTGATCTCCCAGATGGTAGAAAGTCAACCCTCGTCATAGCCTGGGTCTACCCACAAACAGCCATTACAGAAACGTGCCTTGAGTTATCCAGAGTCTGGTTTTAATCATAAGCCGGACAACTCCCCGTACCTTAACAATGTTAAGATATGAACTGTACTATATCCAATATAGAACCAGAGGCACTGATTTAATTGAACCAGATTCAAATCATGCAGCTGTCTCCAGTGCATGTCAACTAAATGGGGAGAGGCCGATCAGCGTTACTCAACTTAGAAATACTTCCAATTATGAGTAACCTGTAAGAGAAGCAAGTTCTCTTAATCATTACTATCAACTGAATGCCATACACAAGTATCTACATCTTCGATTACTTTGAAGAATCCCGATACTTGCTATACCTGGTTCTCTACTTTATTCAAATACCTATAACTTCTCAAAATTCGGACCCTGTGTTTCCTCGAAACACCTGTCTAAAAACTAGAGAAGTCATAAGTAAACCGAATATAGTACGAGGACCAACCCCTCTGTCCTGATGGACACTGGACAACATACAATGCTCTGTATAAGTCCGCTGAGTCTAACAACTCTTTCACTGTATGTCGTAGGTTGAAAACTGTACTTATGGTTAAGAAGAATTACACCGCTGTTTAATGCTCCTTACCTAACCATCCACTGATATAGGTAAATGTCATCGACATAATATCAAAAGGTATATCTCACTCTATGAAAATAGACGTACAGATATATCAATTTGAAATTGGTGCACAACAGCGGATATTCAAAACCAAATATTTGCCGACCAGCAAACAGCCCAGATGATCTCCTCAAATATCACCGATTACAACGAATCCCGATATAATGAGGATGATCACCCTATTCCCAATAACTTACTTCCACTCATCATCTTTAAAACCATACAGATGTGAGAATCAAACTTGGTAAATACATACCCTGGAGCAAGTGTCCAATCGGGAAATCAGTTTTCTTTTAACAGTACACAGTTGAACTGAAACATTGAAATGTTTCGATGGGGTATCCTGGTATTCCTAGTAATGCCTCTACCATTATCCAGATTCACAACTATAACCGTATAATTCTTTACCACCTCTCCAAATCCCTTTATATGTCTTTAGTCATTACCTTCTGCACATCCCTTTAGGCCAATTGGTTTTCTTCCTTCCCTACCGTTCGGCACCAGCCTATGGTTTGGAAGAAGACTATCCAATAAGCATAATGGGTGTACTGTCCTAATCCTAGGAGCACTCGCAATGCGAGAGAAGGTGAAGATAAAAGACAACCGAATAAACCTTATTCCTATTTCTCCTGGACCAGAATCCATCCCCGAACTGGAACAAGTTCCTTTCGAGTTCGTATATAACCATACGATGGAGTATCCAATAAACTGTGGATCTTCGTAGTGATACGGAGTGTCCTGGAGAAATACAAAGGTGATTTAGGATTGGCGAAGAAATACTTGGTTTGGTCGTGAATATCAGTCGCATTTTACTTTGCCCTCTTACTAATCCCTTGCTTTGTCTTAATCTTAATACCTTCTGCACACCGTTTAGGCTAATTGGTTTTCTTCATTCCCTACCGGTCGGCACCAGTCTATGGTTTGGAAGAAGACTATCCAATTTGCGTAATAGGTGTACTATCTCCTAAACTAAGGAGTACTCGTAACTTGAGAGAAGGCAAAAAGGAAAAGACAACTGAATAAACCTTATCCGTTTTCTCCAGAACCGGAAACCATCCTCGAATTCCTTCGAGTTCGTATCTAACCATACGATGGTTTTGTCCAATGGAAGTGGACGTTCGCAGTAATACGGGGTGTCCTGAAGAAAAGGGTAAAAGTAGGAGTGGCAATGAGGTCTGCAACTCTGACAATCCAAAAGCCAGTGTTTAAGAAGGTTCGGTCAACTTGGTCACTGAGTCAAAGTCTAGGGTCGGGTCAATGGTCGCTGCCAAAGAGAGAGAGAGAAAAGAAACACTCAGCATGCACTCTACCCTAGATCAGAATGGTTACTAATTTATCTAATCAGGAAACCTCCCACTGTACCTCAAATTCTCCTCCAAACCCGAAAGAAGAATTAGTCGGGGTCACCCGAGGAGTAAACCAACTCATCAGTGGGAATCGGGATCCAACTATCATCGCATGATAACGTGACGGAATCCGCTCACACTATCACACTCCAGAAGGTATGCGCATATCTGGCAAGTTTCAGTTCTTTTGAAACTCCCGATGTGATTTCTGCCCCATGCTCTTATGACCTTGACGAAGGTCAACAAATCATAAGTCACATGTCAAGTTCCACCCGTCATTATCCAGGTTAATTTGAACCCACCCGTACAAGCCCTTGACGAAGGTCAACAAGGCTATACGACTGTCCCAAACCAACACATCTATCTATGCAGCAGAAAGGCAACAAGCAGCTACCATGCACTATGCCTTGACGAAGGCCAACAAACATAGCATGAATACTACGTGCTACCTGTCTGAAACGACGGAGGGCTACGAATGGTTTCTGGCGAAAACCTTTAACGTAACGAACTTGATATCATTGAAGGAACGGATAGCTTTTTAGAAAAATATAGTGACGAAAACCTTTGCTAAAGAGGTCACTCCCGGTGAAGGGATCTCGGCTCTTTCCCCGTAGAATGAGGTGCAGGATATTCCAACTGAATACCACGGTGCAAAGCAAAAGTAATCGGCTATAGTGAATTTAATGCCCTGACGCAAACTTCTGTCCAAGGGGTCACTCCCGGTGAAGGGATCTCGGCCCTTGCCTCGTCGACTGAGGAGCAGGATATTCCAAATGAATACCACGGTGCAAAACAAAAGTGAACGTCCTTGCAATAACAGCTTTTTGAAAAGTGTTCCAACAACATCAGATAAGGTTTGTTTAACTTGCATTGATCCGAATCAATGCAGTCCCATCAATTGATCACACCACAAAGAACGAAAATATACTGACGTACGTATATGCCATCCGCATTCGCCACTGGGTCCGGTCATCACCCGTTAGGTTAGCTAACTAACGGCAGAGCGGGGACTGGACTAGCGCGGATGAAAAACATATACAACATCTACTAATATATATACCAATATATTATATTCACTCAAGGCATGATAAAAAGCAACATCACAGAAATATACAGCATCACAGAACAAAACAGATATCTGGAAGCCCCGGGTTTCACAGAGCCGCTGCTGAAACCCGACGTTCCCCTGGTCGTGTGGATAGCCTGTGCAATGAAATCCTAGACCCCTACGGGCGCGGCAAATTACCCGCCAAAACCTGAAGCGAGGCAGCCCCCTTCAGCGCAGTGAATGGACCACCCAGCACTTCACGGAATACGGTAACTTGGGCACCCCTCCTGGGTCAACCTGTACCCCCTACGAGTGCGGCGAATAGCCCGCCAATTCTAGAGTGGAGCCCCTTCCGTCCCAATGCCATGAGATGCGGGCTTGTTGCCTTCCAGAACCCGGCTATCCGTGCACCCCACCGCGGGGTAATCCTAGTACAGAAAGTAAAATATACATACAACGGGTACATCGACCGCAACCTGGTCGTGCCCCAAAATAATAATACAAACAGGCAGTGACGGCAGTCCACATGTCGGACGCTCGCCCCGCAATATAAAATATACATAATACAACAGAAACTATACTAGCATTGCATCCAGGCTATCCCCCACGACCGATCCGCAACATCACAGCAAAATCACAAAACATCAACGTGAAAGTCACGTTCGCAAATCCGTCTAACCGGGCTATAGCAGTTAGACCGGATTTACCGATCGAGTGACATTCATGGTCGCAGATATAATGTAAATACTGTGAAATAATGTGTTTAAAATATCCGATCGATCGAAAATTAACAAGTGGGCCCCCAAGCAATACTGTAGCACTCACAGAAATTCTGGGCCCAATTTTAATATTCCAAAACCCCTATTTTTAGCCCACAAGCCCACTGCAAAAAAACGATGACATGATCCCTCATTCCTGCGGCGGAACCGCGGCCTAAAAGGGGTTATGGCCGCGGTTCCGCGGTCGTACAGAGGGATCGTGTTGTCGAATTTTTCCAGTGTTCTTAAAACTCCCTGCACATCATTCTGAGACAACCTGAAAAATTTTTGGACTTCAAAAAATTTCGACAGAAAACTGATGTAAAGAAAAACTCGGGTTTTTGGAATTTTGGTCGATCGGAAATGCAAACACATCAAACAAAGCTAGACGAAGTTAATGGCGAGTCTCTGATACCACTGTAAGTGCACGGCGGCGCCCCGGCCGTCAATTCGACGGCCAAATGCGGAAGCGGTGATAAACTTTAATTTTGCGAACTTAGCAAACCGGCACCACCGCGCACTAAACCCCGGATCGGGCCATTAAACTAGATCTAGCAAACTGCAAGACGGGTTAGAGATATACCGAGTGATCCGAGTCCTCCGGTCTTCTAGTCGTCATCCCGATCTCTCGTGGAAACTCCGGTCGTCGCCTCCTTGCCGGAAGGGCACCACATCGTCAGCATCTTTTACGGGCTCCCACCTCAATACCGAGGCAACTCGGGCACGAAGCTGGCAAGTCGACGTGCCCAAGATTTGCTATAGAATGTGGAGTAGATCATGCTAGTCTCATTTGGGGTTTGTAGTTGCCTTGATGGAGGAATGGAATTTTCAAGTGGAGCTAGAATGTGTGTAGCAAGGAAAAATGAGATGAACCAAATTATCCTCATCAAAAATAAAACCCTCTCATTTTTCTCCCCACTCTCCAAAAATGTGGCCGGCCTCTAATTTGTGAGAATGGTGGAGAGAATCAACTAAGGGAGGTGAGTGTAGGTAAAGGTGGAGGGTGACCCCTTGCAAAAAGGAAAACCTCACATCAACTCCATAACAACATCTAATCCTTTCAAATCTCATTAATGCAAAAAGCAAGGATGCTTATCCTATCATAATGAATACATTTGCAAGAAACCCCTTCCATAAATGTTATTTGCACAATTGCAAATAACACCCTCCATCGAAAAAGTCCGGCCGGGAAAGAACAAAGGAAAACCGGCCGGAACGGAATGCAAACTGGCAACTTCAGAAAACAGGTCCCGTAATAAATTACAGGAAAACCCCATACTGTGCATACACACCTGCATGTGTATTCCGACCGGATACAAATGCAATGAGACAAAATCTACACTGTACTATACTAGGATCCGGCTTAAACCAAAGCCGGCTAGTAATATCCGTTCGATCCTGATCCGTGCAATACCTCACGTATCCGATCGAACCTTGCCATATACCCATACGGCCACTAGTACTAACCGTCCGATCCTGATCCGTGCAATACCGCACGTATCTGATCGGACCCTGCCATATCTCCATACGGCCTCTACAGCGTTTCGCCCGAAAGCTTGAGTAACTGTAAGTGTGGAGGACTCTAAAGACTCGTCAATACTATGGCTGTGGATTTAACCACTAGCGCGTCAGAGGTATAAGCCAATACGTGACGGGCCACCAGCTATTGACCAAAAGGGACGTCGATGAGCGAACTCATCCTGACACCCTACTGAGCCTGTCAGTGACAATCTCCGTACAGTCCGGTCCGTTCGTCTACGAGCATCGCATGTCGGGCCTAGGGGGTTGGTAAAAGTCAGACCCCCAAAAGCGGTACAAGTCGTGTCGGAGTGTAGCCCAGAACACCCTGAGATACTACTGGAATACCTACCAGTAAATCTCCTGGCTTGGCCAAGGACTTCGTGTAATGGCTCTCCTAGACACAGCGTGACCTCACCCCCAATACCGGGAGAGACGAACCCCTGAAGATCCGCTCACTGCCTCCATGTGGCTCGGGACTGTACCTGTAACGTCTTCAAAATAATAAAATATGATTTTTTGGGAAATTTTATAATTTAATATTATTTTAATGAATATTTTAATATTCTGGTATAATTAAATACAAATAAATGTGGAAAATTTTGGAAAATTCTAAAATAAGGTATTTTGTGGAATTATGCCATTTTAAAGTTTTTAAGATTTGTTATATGCTAATTTAGTGCTAATCGCGATTAAAAATCGCTAATTGGATTTTTAGCTTTTTTGTGCAAAAATGTGCACATATCATTTTCTACACTTGTGTTGCTTGTGCATTTCTACCATGGCTTTCTTTTGGGTCTACTATTCAAGTGAGAAGAGTTTGGTGGAGAAAAGAAAAGAAAAGAAAAAGGTAAGTGAAAGAGAGAGAGAGTAGGTGGCTTTTGGACATTTGACCATTTCCTTCATCATTTCCCCATCTCTTTTCTCTCTCCCCTCTCCCTTGTTGCTGCTGCCCTCTCCCCCTCTCTCACCTTCTTCATGAAACACTAGATCCGCCATGAAAACAAAGCCAAAACCCCATTCCCACTTCACAAAAAGTGTTCCCGAGCTCACTAGCTTCGCATTGAACCTAGCAAGTTTGGATTTGGAGGAATTTGAGCAACTCAAGAAAATTCTTGAGTTGCCAAAGAAGGTAATTTCTGCACCTTTAGAGTAGTATTTCAATTCCTTGTGTATCCATACTAGTTTTGTATCGATATGGTGTTGTTTGGTGGATTTGTGAAACATCAAGTTAGGATTAAGGGTAAAACTGAAACTTAAGATGAAATTGAGGATTGAGGTGACCTTAGAATCCCTTGTGTGATGCTAATTTGAACCCTAACCTGAACTTGTAAACAGAATACGGAATTACGGAACCGATATCGGGGAAAAACTGGAAATCTGGGACTGTTTTATGGAATCTGCTATCACCCCGAGATCCCAAAAATGAAACTGAGTTGGCAGTGAGATGTGCAGGCACCAATGAACCACCACCCCAAACCCTAGCCCCCAACTCCTTCACGAGGCCGCCAATTATTCCATTCTGGCCGCAATTTGCGGCCAGAGCAGGGCGGATTTGCCTCGTTTTCTGTGCATGGCCCCATTTCCTCTAGTTTTGACCCTGGGTATGTCTAGTTTTTACTGATTCCATCTAGGGTGAAATCTGGGATGATTTTCCTATGTTGGTGCATGATTTGAGACTTGTTTTAGCATGGATTTTGATATTTGGAGTTTCGTTCCTGTCGGGTGGCGCTTGGACGTCAACGACAGGTGGATGTTGATCGTGTTTACATGTGAAGCGATAGGTTTTTACCTATGCGAGTAGCGTGTGCTGTTTTGGTTTTCGATGTGATTTTCATGTGCTTTAGCATTGTGATATACTTGTAGGTACCCCGCGTGATGTTGAGGCAAAGGAGATGAAGATAGCGACATCGGCTTTGGCACACGAGAAGCAAGGTGAGTAGATTTATATCTACGGGGAGAAGTCGGGTGGATGGCGTATAACACCCCCGCAGTCCGTGGTGGTGTATACAAATACGTATACACACGTATATTTATTATGTGTTGTTTAGGGTTATTGATGGTAATAATGGTATTTTGATGATAAGAATGTATTGGTTGAGTAGTGCGAAACCCTAGGATAGTGGTTGCACCCACACTCACACATACACACATACTTGCATACATTCTTTCATATATCTGTGCGCATATGATGGTGCGTATATCTACACATGGGTATGGGACTATGTGTTTATATACGGGATTTGGGGATGATACGTGGGTTTGAGGTGATATTTGATGTGAGGCCGTGAGATCGGCGATGTGACATAGGTTGTCTTTGAGGTGCGATATGATAGTTTTAGCAGGCCTTTGGATGTGTGCTCGACCCGCATTCATATTTTTATAGATGGTATCGATTTGTACTAGACTTAGAGTAGTACCCCAGATTGTGCGAGCTGATGATAAGTGATACCTGATATGTGATGAGATAGTGTGATATTGACCCCTACCCAGTTATTGGGATGCCGTACGATGATTTACCGTACGAGCCGGTATTGATGATAGATCCGCACTCATGACTCGAGGATATCTTACGATATGTTATTGAGGCGAGATCACCGACTATCATATCTATATATATATATTGACTCAGATTAGGTGGTTTCATACCCCTCCTGTCTACATTACTTAGTAGACATTAGACTAGACCGAGTCATACCTATTTCAACTAGCGAATCGGGGATATTTTAAAGATAGGCAAAAAGGGTTTTTACGGATATTTTCAAACGACGCGTCTTTTCTTAAAACACCGTAGCCCTTATTTTACCAAAAGCCCTGGTTCGTCTTATTTAAAAAGGCAAGGTTGCATGATATAATTATTGAGGCAGGTTCTCTACTGTTCCGTCGATTACTCGATTCCGCACATTCATGCTGTTTGCATGGCATCGCTTATATTGTTGATATATTTCAGTCATGCTGCTAGGACACCAGCACCATTATCGATGATGCATATGTTCCACGTACACTCATTGCCGGCTCACACACTCATCATCGATAATTGCCATGTCACTACACTGTAGTACTATTGCATTCAGTATGTGATCCTTGCATGACACGATGATATGCTTACATTTCCTTTACATGTCGCATACTTCATGCTCTTTGATTATACGCATTGAGATATGTCGTTTCTATGATATTTCTGGATTTAGGAACCGAGGGTGTTTCAAAAGAGAATATGTCATTTCTTTAAAAACCCGGTTACCCTTGATATGATATTTCAGTGCGTCCACCATGTGTTTTCTCGGTGCTGAGAGCGACAAGTGAAACCCGAATCGAGGAGTGGACGAGCCGATTGCGGGTACATGGTGGACCCGGTATGGTTCCCCTCGGCAAGATGATCGATGAGCTTTGCCGATTGAGCCTGGAGGCGGGCGAGTACCTACCGGTGATTGGTTAGACCTGGCAGTTATCCGGAGGATACCGACCAGAGTCGATAGATGGTTTGGGCATACTGCCGGGGCCGAGGGCCGATACCGCAGACAGAGCCCGAGGGCCGATCCGGACTGACGGAGCCCGATATATGAGGATTTACGTGCCGATGCTGGGCACAGTTTTCATGATATTTTCGAGTGCCGATGCTGGGCACTCTGGTTTCATGATTTTGACGTGTCGCGAGGGACACAGATGGTTATATCCTCATATTTTTCCATGCACATGATTCATGATATTTACATGCATGGTGGTTATTGTCAGTGGGTGACGAGTGAACGGGATCCACGTGTGTGCAGACTTGATTACTTTGATCATACCTCATATTCATGACATGCTATTACCTGAGGCACTAGCACGAGCACTTGGCACTACACTTTATGTATAGAGATTACATTGCCAGTTTAGCATGCTTCAGCTTTATTCATATTGAGGTTTATTTATATCTGATCGTATTGACCTAGGATAGGTCATGCATTCGATCTCTGCTTGTAGATATTTTCTATTCACGAGTTGGCAACTCACCCCCGTTGTGCCCCAGTTCTTGCAGGTTTGCCGTATAGATTCCATAGCGGCATTTCTGGCACATTGCTTCCTTATGGGTGATTTGCTTGGATAGGTGGGTTCTTTTGTATCAGAACCGCCATTGTTCATGTATTATTTATTGTATCTAGAATTTCCATCAACCAAAACTTGTATATTGTTTCAGACTTAGAAAACAGTGTTGTATTATTTCGACCTTAGAGTCGCGCTTGTAGTATTACGGTTTTCTGGCTGTTTTGAGTTTCTTTTTGGGTTTTGATCCTCGCCCTTTGGTGTTGTATATTATTATTGCTTGCGTGGTTGTGACCGTCGATTGACGAAGAGCTAGCTCCCACTTGGGGATGCCTTTTATCATCTCATATATATTATTCTTGTTGTACCCCGTTCGGGGCCAGTTTTTACAAAGGAAACTCTGCCGAAATTTTCAGGAAAGATTACACATTTAAAAATACACATTCGGCTTAGTTATTTAAAACCTTTGAATTTCGAAACATGATTTCTTTACTTTTCAAAACCAGTTTTCCTTATTTACTCTTTAAATGGTTTTAGATTGCTGGGCTTTGGCTTACTTGGATCAGATGGGGTCCTATAGACTTCATATGGTTCAAGGGCCAGTCACGTGCTCTTTCGGGTCGTGACAGTACCCAACTAAAACCTGTTTGCACGACTCCTTTGAGCCGTGGTAGGGTAGTAATCAAAACACAGTGGGAACTCACACGAGACAAATGACGATCCCCAGGTCGATGAACTAACCTGTACACATGTCACCTGGGAACTGCTATCTGACGTCAGGTATAAGACCAACTAGCATGTTCCCGGCGAGTCCTGTCCGGTGTACTCATAACCCAATGAGCACCTGTATACATCTTAGGTGAACCAACTGACACCAGTGGCTTGTGAGACCGGCCACCGCCCCTCGTCGGGGTCTCGACTGTATACACTAGTCTACTCTGGAGAATCGATGCCCTGTCTCGAAACTCCCACGACTAGGGACCTTTTAAGGATGTGCTTATAGACTCCAGCTCTCACTTATATGATCGCCCTCAAACTGCTGGCAGTCAAGCAAGAATCCTAGGGGCTCTATCAACGTGCAATAGCGACCTGTCAGGTCACCTAAAGCAGTACACGATGATAAAGGTAAACCAGATAGCATACTATCATCTCGAGTAAGACTGTCCTACCGGGATAGGTCCTCCCTCAATCATTGCAATCACGTGCCTGTGATCCAATAATTGACTCTGAGGGCACTATCTCCAACAGGTAAACGTCAGACCCCAGCAGCTTGATAAGTCATGCCGATGTAAGGTCCATAACAAGCATGAAACTACTGATAACACTTACCAGTAAATCAGTGCAACCCTGGCCAGGGATTTTCAGTTATGGCCAGTCGAGCATAGCGCAACATCAACCCCTAATACCGGGAGAGACTAATCCCCTCCTATCGCTCATTGCCTCCATGTGAATCGGGACTGTACCCAAAAACCACCTGTTTGCACGACTCAGTAGAGCCGTGGTAGGGTAGAAATCAAAGCACAGTGGGAGACACACAAGACTCTATGACGATCTCGGGTCAACAGACTAAGCTGTACCAGTGTCACCAGAGAACTGCTATCTGACGTGAGGTATAATACCATCTAGGAGTTCTCGGCGAGTCCGTTCAGTGTACCCAGTCTCCACTGAGCACCCGCATACCGTCTCTCATGTTAAACACCAATGGATATGGGATCATCCATCGCCCATCACATGGGTCGAGAAGATATACGCTAGTCTACTCTGTAATATCGATGCCCCGTCTCGATATTCCCACGACTAGGAACATTGAAGGATGTACTCATTGACTACCCAGGCCCCACTAATATGATCTACATCATAGTCCTGGAAGTCGAGTACACATCCTAAGGGATTTATCAACATGTAATAGAGAGACAGCAAGTATACATGTTAAGATAAAGAGCAACCGGATAGCGTACTATCATGTCGAGCAAGAAAGTCCTACCTATATATGTCCCAGCATCCACTACAATATACATCTCATGTACAGTAATGGCCTCTAGGGCATACATATAACTAACAATATTTCAGCAGCCACCATGAGATTTATCGGTTCGGATATATATATACCCCATGCGAGGAAAGCAGGGATCCGTGTACGGGTACATGGTGAGGCCCGGAGGTACCCCGGGGAAAGAATCTCAGGGAGGAGAAGAGTTAGTGGGGGAACCATACCAACCGGTGACATTAACAATGACTCGGCGGTTATCGTGGGGATACCAACGGGAGTCATGTACGTATGAATACGTCAAGAGACGAGGGTCAGAGCTAGGCACTCGGGCTGTTCGATATAACGTATGATACGTACCTATCAGGGGACCAGTCGTGGTGACAGCACCTGATAGATCAGTATTTTTGTGTCGATGCTTGACACTTGTTTCATGATGTTTTGGGTATCGATGTTAGACACTCAATTTATATGAAACTTAATTGATACCGATGTTGTACATTCAGGATATACGAGATATACTTGATATTATACATACGGGATATGTTGATATTGTACATACAGGATATGTGAGATCTACTTGATGTTGTACATTCAGGATATACGAGATATACTTGATATTGTACATACGGGATATGTTGATATTGTACATACGGAATATGTGAGATCTACTTGATGTTGTACATTCAGGATATACGAGATATACTTGATATTGTACATACGGGATATGTTGATATTGTACATACGGGATATGTGAGATCTACTTGATGTTGTACATTCAGGATATACGAGATATACTTGATATTGTACATTCGGGATATATGAGATTTAATTGATGTTGTACATTAAGGATATGTTAGACTTACTTGATATGATAGCCAATTTGGGGGCTGATTTGAGGAAATTAGGATTTGGATTGTCTTGATGGATTTTGATCCTACCACAATGTCAGGATTCCGTGGAGATGACATGTTTCATTCCTTACTCTACATTTACTGTTTATGCACTGCTTCATGAATTAGTGTACCTGTTAGAGCACCTTCCATGACTGTTGCATTTACCTACCTTTATTCATATCATTTCTTCATGTATTAGTAGTACCGATATAGTACCTTACATGATGCTGCATACAGATTGTGATACTATTATTGTTTCATATATTAATTGTACCTGCTAGTGTACTTTTCATGATTCTTGCATTACATATGACCATTCATGGCTATTAGATGCTTATGTTAGATTCGCGTTTTACGAGCATACTCGCGATTACCGGCATATGTTATTTACTATTCACGAGTTGGCAACTCACCCACGTTGTGCCAAGTGTTCGCAAGTGTTCCTCAGGATAGTCAGAGGCAGGGCTATTTTCATCCATCGTATCACCTTTGCTGAGGATACCGCTTCGCCTGACTGTGTGCAGTTTTGCTTAGGTAGGTTTTGCGGTTATCCAATGTTGCTTGTTGTGTATTCGTTGTAACATGTACTCTCCATCTACCATTATCTTGTATAACTTAGAGACTTGGTGTGAGGACGATATTGTATTTTATTTTGTGACTTAGAGGTTTTTATGCAGTTTTATTTATATCGTCTCTTTCTTCGCTACGGCGTCGTATATCTGTTGTGGTGGTTGTTTTCCGCCGTTGGACGTGGATTTTGATCCCGTTTGGGATCCTTTACTTATATTTATGTTGTACCCATTTTTGGGGGCTTGTTTTACAAAGGAGGTGCTACCAAAATTTTAAGGAAAAAAAAGTGAGACTTTAAAGAATTTGGGTTATGATTTCAAAGGTTTTGAAAAATATTAGTATCACTTTCTTGCTACTTTTGATGGTTTAGTTGCTGGGTTTTGGTTTTCTTTTACTACGTTACGCCTGTAGACGTTGTGTAGTATTAGGGTCGTCACGTGCCAATTTCGGGTTGTGACATTAAGCCTTTATTCTTAACCCAAGGTTGGATTTGTAACCACAACAATAATTCATTATTCATCACAAAAAGGATTTTCTTCTTCTTCTTAATTCTTTTGAAAGAAAACCTTGAATCGCTTTTCATTTGGTGATGATAAATGGTGAGAAATTGAAAACAAAAGAGAGCTAAATTCCTACTTCATCATCCTCATCTATTCTAGCTACTTAGATTAGGGTGTTCACTTCACTAATACTTGATTAGAGAAGTGAGAGCTTGAGTTAAAGATTCTTCAAGGTTGATCATCTTTGAAAAGGAAGACTTCAAGCAAGAATGGATCATTCGACTTGTGGAGCCTCTCTTGAGTCCGGGAGATCATGGATCGCGGCAAAGGGACTACTACTCGGAGCTTATGATGCGAAGGAACGGACTACAAATATTGTAATCCCTCTCTCTTAGATGTAAAGTTGTTTACATGCATAGTTAACCCTAATTCTCTAGTTAAGATCTTGGTTAGGGTTTTTTTAGCACCCCAAAAATTTTATAGTAGCAAGTTTGATGCTTGCCAAAACCTTGCTAAAGTGCTATGCTAACCCTACAACCTAGTTACATGACATGTTTATATGAAAACACCGGTTATACCTTATAGTACTGTTCTATGCTTGTACTTAATGTTCCATCGTGGTTACAGGGATATGCGATTTTGTTTTCATGAGATTTCTGGATTTGAGAACCGCAGATGCATTTTTAAAGTCTTATGATTATTTTAAAAACGTGGTTTCTCTTGATATGATATTTCGATGTCCACCATAAGATTTCTCGGTTCTGAGCTACGATTTTACCTGATTCGAGGAGTGAGGAGGCACCATCTGCGGATACACGGTGGATCCGGTACGGTACTCTGGGACAAGAAGATCGTATAGAGTGACGTTGAGCCCGGCAGGAGAATACTACCTACCGGTGATGTATTGGACTCGGCGGATATCCGGAGGATACCGACCGGAGCGATTGAGACAGATGGATATGAGGACCGATCCGATGAGATAGCGCCTGAGATATGAGGATTTACGTGTTAATGCTGGACACGGGTTTTATCTTATTTCTGTTAGGAATATGTATGAATTAGAGGCCATTATTGTACATTGTTGTATATTATAATGGATGCTTGGACATATATATAGTGGACTTTCTTGCTCGACATGATATTATGCTATCTAGTTGTCTTTATCATAGCATGTAGACTGGTATTCTTATACTGTCTCTCTCTCTCTCACACATGTTGGTAAAGCCCTTAGGATGTAGCTTGACTATCCGGACTATGATGGAGATCATACTGCTAGGACATGTGTAGTCTTCAGGCACATCCTTTAATTGTTCCTAGTCGAGAGAATATCGAGACAAGGCATTGATATTCTTGAGTAGATTAGTGTGTACGTTTCTTGAACCTATATATGGCGATAGTTGGTCCCGTAGTCATTGGTGTTTAACATCAAATATTGTACACAGGTGCTTATTGGAGAATGGGTACACCGAACAGGACTCCCCGAGAATTCCTAGTTGGTAGTATATCTATCGTCAGATAGCAGTCCTTTGGTAACACTGGTACAGGTTAGTCTGTAGACTCGAGATCGTCATAGAGTCTTGTGTGGCTCCTACTATGCTTTGATTTCCTCCCTACCACGGCTCAAAAGAGTCGTGCAAACAGGTGGATTTTGGGTACAGTCCTGAGTCACATGGAGGCAATGAGAGATAGGAGGGGTTTCGTCTCTCTCGGTATTGGGGGTTGATCTTGCGCTATGCTCGATTGGCTATAACTGAAAGTCCCTGTGCAGGGCTGCTGCTAAGATTTACTAATAAGAGTTATCAGTAGTTTCTCCAACCATTATAGGCCAAATATCGGCATAACTTATCACGTTACTGGGGTCTGACGATTCCACCCCTAGACATGATATGCGACATATCAGACGAAGAGACCGGACTGTACGGTAAGTGTTACTAATAGGCTTTATGGAGAGTGTGGACAAGCTTGCTTGTTAATCTTCTAATCTCTCAATACCTGGGTAGCTGTTACGTCCAGCTGATACCGCTGACGGCTTATGGGGGACTGATGTGATCATCACCTACTGCTGGCGTATTAACGAACCTTTAGAGTCCTACACAGAAGTTTCCTGGTTCAAGCGGAATGAAGTATGGCATATATGTGATATGTGCGGGGGCCTAATTAAATACGTGTATGTGATACCGTATTCTAATCGGGCTGTTATCTGATATCAGTCAGATTATATGTGATATAACTGGATTATTCAATCAAGTGTTGATTTAATAATGTGATATACAGATAAATAATATTAGTAGGTTATATGTGATATAAACGGATTATTAAATCAAGTATTGATTTAATGATATGATATATATTATATTTGATATAATTATATCTTAACTAATATTATTAGCTCACTAATTATTTTCATATATGTATTAATATATATATATATACATAGCATGGAATTAATTTCTATTTATTGGAAATGGAAATGATGAGGTGGAAAATAAAGAGACATGGTAGGTATGGTGTGGGTTGGCTATTATCAATTGTTTATTTGTTTGTGTGCACTATTGAAGTGTTGGATGTAGTGCCCTCAAAGTCAATTATCGGATCGCTGGTACGTGATTGCAATGATTGAGGGAGGACCTATACCGGTAGGACAGTCTTACTCAAGATGATACTATGCTATCTGGTTTGCCTTTATCAGTCGTGTACAGCTTTAGGTGACATGATCACTATTACACGTTGATAGAGCCCTTAAGATCCTGCTTGACTACCAATAGTATGATAGCGATCATATACGTGAGAGTTGGGTAGTCTATAAGCACATTGTCATGACCCGCAGGGTACGGAACGTGACTGGCACTTAAGTTACGAAACGTCTCAAGACGTCCGTAAAATAAGTAAGCCAAAGCCCAGAAACCAAAACCAAATAAGCAAAAGAGTGAAGGAAAACCAATCAATTGAAAGCGAGTTTATCAAATGAGTCATATCAAGCCTTTTAAAAAACAATATCAATTTTTCCGAAAATTTCGGCAGAGTCTCCTTTGTAAATACTGGCCCCCAAAATGGGTACAACAAGAATATATATAAATACAACAAATAAGGCATCCCCAAGCGGGAGCTAGCTCTTCACCACAAGGCGGTCACAAATCCCACGCAATGTAAATCAGCAATGTGCGTAATAAACATAAAAAGCACAAGTAAAATATCATGTCGACTCAAGTGAGCTCGACCCCAAAATACAGCATGAAAAGTCCACAAATCTCACAGTCTCGTCTCTAGTGTTAGTTATATGTATGCCCTAGAGGCCATTACTGTACATAGGATGTATATTGTAGTGGATGTTGGGACATATATAGGGAGGACTTTCTTGCTCGACATGATAGTATGCTATCTGGTTGCTCTTTACCTTAACGTGTATACTGATTGTCTCTCTGTTACATGTTGGTAAAGCCCTTAGGATGTGTGCTTGACTACCTGGAATATGATGCGGATCATACTAGTGGGGACAGATAGTCTATAAGTACATCCTTCAAAGTCCCTAGTCGTGGGTATATCGAGACGGGGCATCGATATACCAGAGTAGACTAGCGTATACCTTCTCGACCCATACAGATGGGCGATGGATGATCCCATATCCATTGGTGTTTGACATCAGAGATGATATACGGGTGCTCAGTAGAGACTGGGTACACTGGACGGACTCGCCGAGAACTCCCAGATGGTATTATACCTCACGTCAGATGGCAGTTCTCTGGTGACACTGGTACAGAGTAGTCTGTTGACCCGAGATCGTCATAGAGTCTTGTGTGGTTCCCACTGTGCTTTGATTTCCATCTTACCACGTCCAAGAGGGCGTGCAAAACGGTGGTTTTTGGGTACAGTCCCGAGTCACATGGAGGCAATGAGCGATAGGAGGGGATTCGTCTCTCCCGGTATAGGGAGTTGATGTTGCGCTGTGTTCGATTGGCTATAACAGGAAATCCCTGGCCAGGGTTGCTGAGATTTACTGGTAAGTGTTACCAGTAGTTTCTCGAACAGTTATAGACCTCATATCGACACGACTTATCGAGCTATTGGGGTCTGACGTTTACCACCCCTAGGCGAGATATGCGACATATCAGACGATCAGACCGGACTGTACGGTAGTGTTACTGGTCGGATTCACTGGAGTGTGAGCGGGCTTGCTCGTCGATCTTCAGATCGCTCAATACCCGGGTGGCCGTTACGTTTAGCAGACCGCTTGCGGCTTGTGGGTGTTTGATATGATCATCATCTGCTGCCGGCGTATTGACGAGTCTTTAGAGTCCTACACAGAGGTTTCCTGGCTCAAGCGAAACGAAATAGGAGCGCATATGAGATATGTGCGGGACCGAGAATAATGCGTGTATGTGATACCGTATTCTATTCTCGCGATAAATGTATCGAATGGTTGTATGCGATATAACCTAGTTATCGATTCAAGCGTTGATTCGATAAGCCGATATATTGTATACTAGTCGGTTGTGTGCGACATAACCGGATCGTTAAATCAAGTGTTGATTTAATGATTTAATGCATAATTATATATTTGATATATTACTTTGCGTTAACTAGTATTGGTTCACTTTAAATGGATTTTCTCACTCGGATTGTACACATTGTATATGTGATATACTTTTGTGCACTTCTTTGTATCATGTTTGATGATACATGTTTACTTGAGTTTGTGTAAAGATTAAACCATGGTTATTTAAATGGTTAGGGTCTTTTTTTTCATATCTATTTATTCATTTATTTATTTATTTTCTTTTTGGAAAAAGAAATGAGAAGAATGGTGGCTTTCTTTGTTTGTAGTTGAAGATTCATGAACCTTTGACTTTGTCCACCATTCTTATCTCATGCTTAACCTAACCATTTGATTTAACCCTAGTTTAATCTCTACACTTGACCATGGTTTAGATTATGATAAGTTTTGATTTTTTTTTTTAATTAACTTATCATAACAATTTCCTTCTTCTTCTTCATTTCTTCAAGTGAACAAAGCTTGCCTCCATCAATGGCAAGTGATGAAAAAGAGTGAGAAATCCAAATCTAAAGTCTACCCACTTCCTATTTCTTCATCCTCTACCTCTTGCCAAGTAGTAGAGTGTGTTTCCTTCACAAGTTTCTTGACTTGGTGAAGTGAGAGCTTGATCTTGCGATGCTTCGACGTAGATCATCTTCGGCATGGACATCGACGACCTAGCTCGCCTATTCTCCGATGAAGTCGACGCTAGAGCCCGGATTTGATTTGGACAGCGGAGAGGACCTCATCTCGGAGCCGTGGAGGTGGAGGACCGGATCTACAAAGGTTGTATTTCCGTTTCCCATTAGTTAATTGTTAACTAGTTTACTTTTTCGCCTAGTTTTCTAGCAAACGATCCGTAGTCGGGTCTCTCGGCACCTAGATTTTTTGAAATTGGCATGGTTGATGCCTTGTGAGACCTCACTAGTGTGCCTAGGAACCCTACAGTGGTATCAGAGCCTAGCTAGAGCCTTAGGCGATGCGTAGACGGAGTTCATACATTCGATCGGATTGTCAAACTTTGTCTATGTGTCGTTCCGGATAATTTTTTTGAATATGTTAAAAAGTTCGACCGGATATAAATACCCAATTTTTTCCCTGTCGGGAAATTTCCAAGTGTTGGATTTTCCCGTAGTTTAACGACGTTCTAAGTAGTGCAAGTAACGCGATGGTCCCTCTAGAAGACAACAAACCTTAACTCGATTATGTGACCGTCTTGAACTACCCTTTGAACCTTCGGGTTTGGGGCAGTACGGCGTGCCACATGTGAGGCGTTGGCTTGACCCTTCTACGACTGGACCGTTGGTACTGAGGCACGAACTGAATGTTGTTAGACTTATTTCATGTGTTGATCAGTATCGGGAAAACTTGGGTGTTAGATTGTTCGATCGAAAAGTTTAACATTTTCTGTTTATCTGGAATGGGATACAATAATTGGAATTCACAAAAGTTATGTGATAACTGAATGAATGTTATAAACGTAGCAGTTTAGTCTCACTTGATCGGTTGCCACGGAATTTTGATGTGATCAAAAGTCCGTCGCAATCACGTAGCGTACGCGGATACTCGCCGAGTAAACTTAATAGACAGCCTCACTCCATAGCCCCGACCAAGTGACTGTAGGAGAACCCCGTCGCCGAAAGCATCCGTCCGGCTGCTCGCGGTAGCGGTGTTCCGCCTTGGTGCACTTCGTCGACGGTATCAGGTGTGCTGCCGCCTACTAAAGTTTGCGACGAGCATTCGATCAGTTTTTCGGGAATCTTGTTGAATTGCCCGACCTGGTATTGAAAAGTGTTTTCGATAATGAGACTAAAATGCGGGGTTTATAATTGGTAGGCATGCGATGTCTAAGTAATTCATTTGGTCAGGCATGCGATGTCTGAGGTGGTTGCGGATTCCAACTGTTGTAGTTTTACACTTTCTTTTCTGTGACCGTAAGTGTAATATGTGATATCGCCGGTTTCGTTGCTATATGTCAACGACAATTAGGATGCGCATATTTACTTACGTTGATGACATGTGATGTTATGTGTTGCTGGATATGTTATATTGGATCGTCGTGTTCGAATAGCCGGGGGTTTTTATGTGAGATGAGTGTTTTTCATTTTCATTCATGTAAAAACTTGTATGTAATATTCTATTATTGGGGCACTTCCAGGTTGCGGAAGTAGTCACCGTTTGTATATTATTTACTTTTCCGCACTAGGATAGACCCAAGGAGGGGAGCACAAGTAACCGGATTCTGGAGTCCAGTGGGAGACCAACTCGAGGAGTCGAGTCCGGGTCTCCTAACTCTAGAATTGGTAGGGTTGCTTGCCGCTCTCGTAGGGGTCTAGGGGTGTGGGTTTGGCTATTCATCGTGACCGTGGAATCCGTGTTTTATACTGGCTCGTATTGAAAACACGGACATCCTAGTATATCCAATATTTCATATGTTTCTTCTGCTGCGATATCTGTGATGTGATCATGTGATGTTCTGTGATAGATACAGTATATAGTATATATGATATATTATATAGACGTTACTTATGTTTTACACCCGCGCTAGCCCTGCCCTGCTCTGCCGTTAGTTACCTAACCTAACGGTGTACGAGGGGACATCGAGGCGAATGCGGATGGCATAAGTGTACGTTGTATTTATCTGTGATGTTTAGGTACTTAAATGATGGGACTTCATTAATGTGATTAATGAAATAAAAGAAACCTAAGATGTTGTAGAATCGAATTTCAAAATAAAACAGGTAGCTACAGTTCTTGCTTTGCACAGCGGTATATGTGATATATCCTACACCTTATTCGATGAGGAAAGGACCGAGATCCCTTCACCGGGAGTGACTCCTTTAGCAATAACTGGCAGATGCTACACACTCGGTTTGTCTTTTGATTGCTTTTAAGAGTTTTTGCTTTGCACGGTGATATATATGATATATCCCGCACCTCATTCGACGAGGAAAGGACCGACGATCCCTTCACCGGGAGTGACTCCTTTAGCAAAACTAGAAAAGCCTCAAAAACACTCCATTTCAAAATTCATTCGATCCTACAACGATATCAAGTTCATTACGCAATAGGTTTTCAGAAAAACCTGTCGTAGCCCTCCGTCATTTCAGATAAGTATTAGTTAGTATTCGTGCTGCGTTTGTTGGCCTTTGTCAAGGCGCAGTGTGCGGTAGCTAACTGGTGCTTATCTGCTTATGCATATGATGCAGATTGAGTTAGGGTAGTCGTGCGACCTTGTTGGCCTTTGTCAAGGGCCGTGCGGGTGGGTTTAATTCAATCAGGAAATGACGGGTTGAACTTGACTAGCATCCTATGGTTTGTTGGCCTTTGTCAAGGTCATAGGAGGTTAGGGGCAAAATATTATCGGGAATTTCAAGTGTTGAAATTTGCAATGAGATTGCATACCTTCTATGAGATAGTTGGATCCCGATACCCGCTGCGAATAATTGTTACTCCTGGGAGAGTTTTATACATTACAATTAGCCGATCAAGTAGGTGTCTAGAAAGGTGTCAACGGGGTTACGTCTCTGGGAAAATGAGGTTTACATTAATTAGGTTCGTGCGAAAGCATGGGGGACCTCCCTCAAAGTACCGACACTGGCCTGGCTGAAAGATTGGCGAACTTGTAGTGTGTAATTAATCCCGGCTAGTCTTTCCTTTTAGGGTTTGAAGGAAGATTTGATAAAAAGCAGTGGGAGCCATCCTGATTAGATAAAATAATAACCAATCTATTCTTGACAGAGCGCACGCTGAGTGTTTTCTTCTCTCTCTCTCCAGGTAGCGACCATATCACGCCTTAATCAAGATAATAATACGGAATATTGACCGAACCCGCTTGTTATACTGAGCTGGGGAACGTTGGTCCCGCTCCAACTTATAATTGTTATAAGACAGAGCAGGAAATTAGGGAACACCAGATTTCCCGTGCCGCCCAAACGAAGATAGTGCATGCTGATGCATCATCTTCGGGTGTGTTCGTTACACAGAACTGTTTCTCAGTATTCTTTACGTCCTGGGTATGTGATACCAGATCAGGATCCCAGATATGTAATCTGTTACATAGGGCTACAGAAACGTAGAGAACTGAGAACGGGTGATAAGTTTCATGAGGCAGAAAACGGGGCAAGAGTTGCAGCCAAGTCTGTTGGTCACTGTCACCCTGTATTCCAAATACATTGATTCTGAACGAATGTTATTAGATACCGAACCTGATATACCAAATCATATCACTCTCTTTGTTAGAAAAGAAAGGATATAATTTTGTATTGATGGATAATGTTTTGAACATTTCCTATATCAAAAGTTGATCGGTTCAGGCACGTTATCTAAAAGCGTTATTGTTCTAAATCAAACTACAGTTCTTAGTATACAGAACACACACAAGAGGAAGAGTTCAGAACTGAACGAATTCTTCTTGAGGCATTGTAGACTAGGTCAGATCAATGTGACCCGACTAGCTAGAGTTACATATAGATGCATATTTAAATAAGTTTGAATTTACATCTTGTGAAACTCGCCAGTCATGTCACAAAGATAAAATGACCTCAGCTCTGTTTATTGGAAACAGAGAAAGAGTTAGTGAACTCTTGGGATGATACATGTTGATGTATGTAGGTCCCCTGTCTACATATGCCAGGACTGGTTCTTTATACTTCATTACATTCTCTGATAATCTCTTTAGATTCAGACATATGTTCCTGTTGAAACACAAGTCCGAACCTTTTGAGATATTCACAGAATATAAGTTATTAGTAGAGAACCAAAACGGGTAAAAGTATTATGTCCTTTGATGTGATCAAGGAGGAGAATACTTGAGCACGGAATTCCTGGACCATTCTAAAGGAGAATAAGATTCTCTCTCAGCATTACTCCTCCGTATACACCATAGCACGATGGTATATCGGGGCGGAGCAGATACACCCTATTTGATATGGTGTGCTCTATGATGAGTACTGCTGAGTTACCTTTTTCCTTTTGGGAGTTATGCACTTATGAAGTTGCATACCTATTGAATAGGGTTCCAATCAAATCAGTTGCCTACCATTTCATATGTGATATGGAAAGAGAAGCGCCCATATCTTAAGTCAGTTAAGATTTAGGGTTGTCCGGCCTATGTCTAAAAGCAAAATCCGGACAAGCTCGAGGCAAGATCTGTTATGTAGAACTGGAAATGTTCCAGCTATACAAACAACAGCAGATGATTTGGTAGAACCAAAGGATTCAATAGATACCAACGAACCTCAGCCTCTCCGCCGATCTAGTAGGGTTTTCTCACCCACCTAAGAGATACATCGGTTTCTCAATGACAGTGGGAGCGAGGATTGCATCATAAGATGATGACCCAACTAGTTTCGAGCTGGCCATCAGGAGTGGGACTCTGTAAGAATGGCTGGATGTTTAGCGATCTGAGATGGAATCCTTATACACCAACAAAGTATGGACTTTTGTTGCTATATCTGAAGGGTTAAATCCCCATCAGGAGCAAGTATATCTTGAGAAGATTACTTGGTGTAGATGGAAAAGTTGAGACTTTCAAAGCTAGACTTGTTAAAGCTTTTCGTCATCGACCAGGCATGGAAAATGATGAAACCTTTTTAAGTGGCTATGCTTAAGTCCATCCAGATCCTACTTGCCACGGCTACATACCATAACTACGATATCTGGCGGTTGGGTGCCATGACTGCTTTTCTAAATGATGTTTTAGAAGAGTGCGTCTATAAGTACACAGCCAGAGGGCTTCGTAGACAGTGGGAGCAGCGGAAACGTGTGCAAGATGCTTTATAGGATAAAGCATGCATCGCGGAGTTGGAGCATCTATTTTGATGAAGCGGTCAAAGAGTTTGACATCATCAAAATGGTAGATGAACCTTGTATAAACAAAAGGGTAGTAGAGAGTATGGTGACGATCCTCGTAGAGTACGTGGATGACATACTCTTGATAGGGAAAGAGTTTCCTATGCTACGCTCGATCAATCTCCGCTTGCCACAATGATTCTCCATAAACGATCAAAGTGATACCTCCTAAATCCTGGGTTTGGATCTATGAGATAGATCTAATTGGATGTTAGGATTCTCACTAGTTGTAGTGAGATAGTATCAATCGATCCTGGGGAGAATCACTGGAAGGGTTCCAGGGTGATACAAACGACTGAATGTCAGTCGCAGGCATTGTCTTTACCCTCAGTAAAGGGACGGTATGTTGGAAGAGTTCCAAGCTAGACACCGTGACATACTAGACGATAAAGGCACGATACATCGCTACTTAAGATGCTACCAAAGAGGCTGTTTGGGTGTATATTGGTTCATAAAATGAACTACGTTCCTGCCATTGTGTGACAATGGAGTTGTGGCTTATGCCAAGGAATGCCCGTCCCATCAGTGATCCAGACATATTCTAAGGCAGTATCACTTGATCATGGAGATGGTTGATCTCCAGGGAGATCGAGGTTAGGAGAGTAGACTCAAAGGACAACACAGCGGATCCACTCACAAAGGCCTGTTCCCAGAGAGACACTTTTATGGGATGGTTGAGTATGAGATACTGCAACCACTGCTACAGATGGCCCTAGTGCAAGTGGGAGATTGTTAGTTATATGTATGCCCTAGAGGCCATTACTGTACATAGGATATATATTGTAATGGATGCTGGGACATATATAGGGAGGACTTTCTTGCTCGACATGATAGTATGCTATCTGGTTGCTCTTTACCTTAACGTGTATACTGATTGTCTCTCTGTTACATGTTGGTAAAGCCCTTAGGATGTGTGCTTGACTACCTGGACTATGATGCGGATCATACTAGTGGGGACAGATAGTCTATAAGTACATCCTTCAAAGTCCCTAGTCGTGGGTATATCGAGACGGGGCATCGATATACCAGAGTAGACTAGCGTATACCTTCTCGACCCATACAGATGGGCGATGGATGATCCCATATCCATTGGTGTTTGACATCAGAGATGATATACGGGTGCTCAGTAGAGACTGGGTACACTGGACGGACTCGCCGAGAACTCCCAGATGGTATTATACCTCACGTCAGATGGCAGTTCTCTGGTGACACTGGTACAGAGTAGTCTGTTGACCCGAGATCGTCATAGAGTCTTGTGTGGTTCCCACTGTGCTTTGATTTCCATCTTACCACGTCCAAGAGGGCGTGCAAAACGGTGGTTTTTGGGTACAGTCCCGAGTCACATGGAGGCAATGAGCGATAGGAGGGGATTCGTCTCTCCCGGTATAGGGAGTTGATGTTGCGCTGTGTTCGATTGGCTATAACAGGAAATCCCTGGCCAGGGTTGCTGAGATTTACTGGTAAGTGTTACCAGTAGTTTCTCGAACAGTTATAGACCTCATATCGACACGACTTATCGAGCTATTGGGGTCTGACGTTTACCACCCCTAGGCGAGATATGCGACATATCAGACGATCAGACCGGACTGTACGGTAGTGTTACTGGTCGGATTCACTGGAGTGTGAGCGGGCTTGCTCGTCGATCTTCAGATCGCTCAATACCCGGGTGGCCGTTACGTTTAGAAGACCGCTTGCGGCTTGTGGGTGTTTGATATGATCATCATCTGCTGCCGGCGTATTGACGAGTCTTTAGAGTCCTACACAGAGGTTTCCTGGCTCAAGCGAAACGAAATAGGAGCGCATATGAGATATGTGCGGGACCGAGAATAATGCGTGTATGTGATACCGTACTCTATTCTCGCGATAAATGTATCGAATGGTTGTATGCGATATAACCTAGTTATCGATTCAAGCGTTGATTCGATAAGCCGATATATTGTATACTAGTCGGTTGTGTGCGACATAACCGGATCGTTAAATCAAGTGTTGATTTAATGATTTAATGCATAATTATATATTTGATATATTACTTTGCGTTAACTAGTATTGGTTCACTTTAAATGGATTTTCTCACTCGGATTGTACACATTGTATATGTGATATACTTTTGTGCACTTCTTTGTATCATGTTTGATGATACATGTTTACTTGAGTTTGTGTAAAGATTAAACCATGGTTATTTAAATGGTTAGGGTTTTGTTTTTCATATCTATTTATTCATTTATTTATTTATTTTCTTTTTGGAAAAAGAAATGAGAAGAATGGTGGCTTTCTTTGTTTGTAGTTGAAGATTCATGAACCTTTGACTTTGTCCACCATTCTTATCTCATGCTTAACCTAACCATTTGATTTAACCCTAGTTTAATCTCTAAACTTGACCATGGTTTAGATTATGATAAGTTTTGATTTTTTTTTAATTAACTTATCATAACAATTTCCTTCTTCTTCTTCATTTCTTCAAGTGAAGAAAGCTTGCCTCCATCAATGGCAAGTGATGAAAAAGAGTGAGAAATCCAAATCTAAAGTCTACCCACATCCAATTTCTTCATCCTCTACCTCTTGCCAAGTAGTAGAGTGTGTTTCCTTCACAAGTTTCTTGACTTGGTGAAGTGAGAGCTTGATCTTGCGATGCTTCGACGTAGATCATCTTCGGCATGGACATCGACGACCTAGCTCGCCTATTCTCCGATGAAGTCGACGCTAGAGCCCGGATTTGATTTGGACAGCGGAGAGGACCTCATCTCGGAGCCGTGGAGGTGGAGGACCGGATCTACAAAGGTTGTATTTCCGTTTCCCATTAGTTAATTGTTAACTAGTTTACTTTTTCGCCTAGTTTTCTAGCAAACGATCCGTAGTCGGGTCTCTCGGCACCTAGATTTTTTGAAATTGGCATGGTTGATGCCTTGTGAGACCTCACTAGTGTGCCTAGGAACCCTACATCTAGGTCAATATACAACAATATTGGTAGATACAGTAGATGGAGTACTCTAGATACAAAGAATATACAAGGTGGTACAAAAATAATAATACAACCCACCTACGAGCAAAAGCCTCGAGTCCTGGCAAAAGAGGCAAAAGAAGCGGTGCGCCCGCCGCTACTGTGCTGACGGAGCGGACCTGCAAAAGACTGTGGCACAACGGGGGTGAGTTGCCAACTCGTGATTAATAAATAATATCTATATAGGCTATCGCAAGTATGCACACAAGCATCCTAGCATCTATAATACAGGTATGGCAGGATATAATAGCAGGTATGTATGCAATATGAATATACTAGCAGGTATGTATGCAATATGAATATACTAGCAGGTATGTATGCAATATGAATATACTCGTGATCTGCATGTGTAAATATAAGAAATCATCTTTTTCCTTTAGGCATCTCTTTTGAAATATCAGCACAATACCAATAGAATCAACCAGAATCCGTGTCCAGCAACGACACCTCAAAACTGTCTCAAATCTCATATATCCATATCGTAGTATCTCTGGCCTCACCCGTCCGGCTGACCCATCTCAAATATCAATATCTCATCATCTCGCGGCCACGGTCGGTAACCTCTGGATATCCGCCGTGCCCAAACAGTCACCGGTAGGTAGTCCATCCCCTGCCAGGCTTAACGTCAGCAACACGACCTTCTTGCCCCGGGGTACCTTACCGGGCCTACCATGTACCCGAGACGGTTCATCCAACTCCTTGAAACGGGTCTCAAAAACCACAACAAACTCATGGTGGACGACACTTACATCACTAGAAAACCGCAATTTACATATTTAAAAAAAATAATAAGTTTAGAAATTTTGCGGCTTTCCCCCGAAATCCAGAAATATCATAAAATCTCAAGAAATCCTCATAAATGCATATGTCAATGATAATGAATGCATATGGTATCAATAATCAAGTTGCGATGTATGATTAATAGACTAGGCATGAACAAATAACATGATGAGGTACATGCACATGAATAGCAATCCTACGATTTCATTTTAAGGAATTAAAGGCAATAGCACAGGTTTAAGCATCAATTATAGTAAAAGGTTTCAAATTATAGGTTATCTAGTGTGGTGGCATGGCAATTACCAGGGCGTGTGTGTAAGCATGAATAGTACTCGTGCTGCATATAAAAACCTTGGCAATGGTGCAGGTGTCCTATAGAATGGGTTCGCATATGTATGTCAAATAAGGTATGGATGTAGTTACTAATATCACTAAAATCTTTAACTACTTAAACTATCGGGAGACTTGCGCCATCCAAATGATAGTCCCCCGTAGATGTTAAATCTACTCACCGGAATCCCTAGCTAGCTACGTGCAATCACCGCTTTCCCTTTTCGTGCCGCGTCCGACGTCTCCGCGACCGAACCTGGAATTTACATCAATACAAAACATAAGGTTACATATCATGAAACGACGCAAATCTCGAACGAGAATATCTATGTTCACAAGCTAGGCACAACGTGCACAAGGTGCGCGGAACACACACGAAAACCGCAAAAACTAACTAGAATCGCCGATTTGGTCGCCCGGCAAAGCTAAAACCCGAACACTCAAAAATCCGCACTCACACATCCTAAATATCATAGGATATGCTAAAAATATAATCAAGTTATCATAATTAATTCATCACATAAATTTATATAAAAACTAGTAAGCATTTACATTCCAAAAATCGGTGCAAACATTGCCGATTTGCGACAAAAAAGGTACAACCAGCAAGAACATCCAACCGCATAACTAGCTAGCCACAACACTATAATTACAACACAACAACCATGCTTCAACCTATTTCCATACACAAACCCTTTTCTTGATTTTTCTAAAAAGCAATAGCGATCCAAATTCACACTAGATTAACTTATATTCGCATAAAATGGAACCACTTAAGCAAAATAACTCCATTAATTAGGTTAGTGTAAAACACTAGAAAGCAAAATAACTTAATTAACTTATTAATGGTTTCTAAAACCCTAATTAAAATTCAATGCATGAACTAAAAAAACTAGATTAGAAATTAGCTATAATTTTAACACTAAAACAATTTTCAAGTTCTAATTAGCACACTTTAACTACAAATTAGCCAAGGATTGAAATTATACCTCAAACTAGAGATCTAGCAAGAACAATATGCCTCCAAGGATGGCTTCATAGCACCATGATCCAAGCTAGAAAGGCTAAGAAAAGTGGGATGGAGAATGGATTGGAATTTTGAGGTTTGATTTGGATTTTTTGGAGAAATTTTTGAAGAAATTTGATGATGAAAGGAGATGAGACAAGAAGGGGAAGGGGACTGCTGTTCCCAGCAGAAATCTTGGCTGTGGAGGAGTGGAAAAGGTGTGGGGGAGTTGGGGAAAAGTGTAGAGAAAGTTTCAAAGTCAAAAGACCAAGTCAAACAACAAAACCCATACCCAATTTAATATATTAAAACCCTTATTATATCATTTTGTTCAAATGAGATGGGGGAAAATTTTGTGGGCTTGCTGCTGAGGTAGGGCTGGCCAAGAGGGTGTGGGGATGAGTGTGAGAGAGTGCACAAAAATTTTTATGCAAAAAGACCCCCGACAAGTCCAAAATTGCAAGTTTTAGCTCAAAATAAATATATTTTTGTTTTCCATCATAAAAACCCATTAAAACTTGAAATAAAATACTAAAAATTTATATTACAACTTGATTTTAATTAATATGATTTTAAAGATTAAAATTAGCCCATTTAAATTTGTATTTATCGCTAATTTAATGTATTTTTTACCGGCTTAAAATAATATTAAAAATTGAAAAAATTTGGGAAAATTTCTAAACGACCAGAATTTTATAAGTAACTCATTAGCTACTAAAAACTAGCAATTACCTATCCAAATTAGGTATAATTAGGCCTAAACTGCAAAATAACAAAAAAGACGATTTACGGAAAAATACCAAATTTTCACCGATTTTCGGGAAAACACCAAAACGACTTTTCAAGGCGCTACACACATCCTTAATAGTGGTCTCTAGTTGTGGGAGTTTCGAGACAGGGCATCGATACTCCGGAGTAGACTAGTGTATACAGTCGAGACCCCGACGAGGGGCGGTAGCCGGTCTCACAAGCCATTGGTGTCAGTTGGATCACCTAAGATGTATACAGGTGCTCATTGGGTTATGAGTACAGCGGAAAGGACTCGCCGAGAACCTGCTAGTTGGTATTTATACCTAGCGTCAGATAGCAGTTCCCTGGTGACATGTGTACAGGTTAGTTCATCGACCTGAGGTCGTCATTTGTCTCGTGTGAGTTCCCATTGTGCTTAGATTACTACCCTACCACGGCTCAAAGTAGTCGTGCAAACAGGTTTTAGTTGGGTACAGTCCTGAGCCACATAGAGGCAAGTGAGCGGATCGGCTGGGGATTCGTCTCTCCCGGTATTGGGGGTGAGATCGCGCTGTGTCTAGGAAAGCCATTACACCAAGTCCTTGGCCAAGGTAGGTGAGAATTACTGGTAGATATTCCAGTAGTTTCTCAGGGTGTTCAGGGCTACTCTCCGACATGACTTATACCATTATTGGGAGTCTGACGTTACCAGCCCCCTAGGGCCGATATGCGATGCTCATAGACGAACGGACCGGACTGTACGGATATTGTTACTGATAGGCTCAGTAGGGTTCCAGGATGAGTTCGCTCATTTGGCTTCCCTTTCGGTCAGTACATGGGCAGCCGTTACGCACAGCTAGTGCCGCTGACGTTCTTGTAGTCGAACCCATTGCCAGGGTACTGATGAGTCTTTAGAGTCCCCCACAGATAGTTTTCCAAGTTCGGGCGAAACGTTGTAGAGCCCGTATGGTTTTATGGCAGGGTTCGAAAATGCACGTGCACTTGTGCACGTGTCATATTCGGACAGATAATACTGGTGGGGTTTGGTTTAAGCCGGATCCAAGTATTATATTAAGTCGGAATATTTTAGTCACTCGTATTCGTATTCGATCGGAATACGGATACAGGTATGTATATACAGGTGAGGGGTATTCTCGTAATCCGTTACGAGAATATTTTAGAACATGCATTTCTTTTGGTTAATCATTTTGGTTTAAATGATTAAATGGATTTTGGAAAGTGTGACTCATTCTTGGTGACACATTTCTTCTAGCATGTTCATTAGTGACTCATGCTAATGAGTCACTAAGTGAGTCATGATAGAATTAATTGTGTTTTGTTTTGTGTATAGATATTTTAGGGTTTGTGGAGATATTTTGGGGAGATGTTTTTTGAGATATTTTCTTTACACAAACCATATATATAACCACAAGTTATTATGCTTGAGTTCTTGCTCTCTTGATAGTTTTCTTGAGTTCACAATTTCCAATCCTTAGCATCTTCTTCAACCTCCACCCTAACCCTCTCATGTGATGAGAACCCTAGGGTGTTTGAGACAAAGTATTCTACTCATTCTCTACTTCATCTTGGTCATCTCTTTTAGCAGACTTGATGTCCGAGTTGACTCAGTATAGAGGCGGGAGCCCGTTTAAAGATCCGTTGACGTGGTGCCACCTCGATGAGGAGACAAGAGATCGGAGTTGCTGCGATGAGCGTGGGATGATGGCTAAAGACCGAAGGACTCGGATCGATCGGTATAGCCTTTCTACCTCTTTACAGTTTGTTAGTTTAGCGTTAATGGCAGGATTCGGGTTATAGTATGCAAAAGCGCCAGTTATAAAAGTTTTTGTTCCGCGTTTGGCGTCAGAATGATGGCCGGGACGCTACCGTAGACTTACATGGTATCAGAGCCACGCCATTAACCTTTACTAACTTGTTCTAACGTGTTTAAAATATCGATAGAACGAAATTTCCAAAACCGCGATTTCAATGTTAAAGTTTCTGTCGAATTTTTAAACTGGTCTAAAAATTATTTTGGGCATCTCAGAAAATCGTGCAGGCTTTTCTAAGACTCTGGAAGAAATTTGGTCCACTGATTCCACTATACTGCCGCAGAACCGCTGCACAAACCATGGTTTGGCCGCAGTTCCACCACCAGTTTGTGGCAACAGTACACCATTTTTCTTCTGGGTGTTTTTCATGTGGAATTGTGGTTTCTGGAATATTTTGTTTGGGCCCAGATTTTGTTAGAGTACTGCAGTTGTACTTGGGGCCCAGCTCGGGAAGTTTTGTCGATCGGAATTTTAAATATGTTAGTTTACAGTACTTACGTTATATCTCCGACCGTTAATGTCATTCAAGCGGTAAATCGTGTCTAATTGCTATAGTCCTTTTAGACGGGTTTGGAAACGTGACATTCGCGTTGATGTTCTGTGTTGTGCTGTGATGTTGCGGATTTGTCGTGGTGGATAGCTGTGTGCCATGGTAGTGCAGTTTGGATTTATTTGTACATTTGATATTGCGGGGTGAGCGTCCAACATGTGGACTGCCGTCACTGCCTGTTTGTATAATATTCTTTTGGGGCATGACCGGGCTGAGGTCGATGTACCCGTTGTACATATTTTTCATTTCTGTACTAGGTTTACCCCGCGACGGAGTGCACGGATAGCCGGGTTCTGAAGGGCAACGGGTCCGTATCTCATGGCTTTAAGAGGCAAAGGGGCCTCACTCTAGAATTGGGAGACTATTCGCCGCACTCGTAGGGGGTACAAGTTGACCCAAGAAGGGGTGCTCAAGTTACCGGATTCCGTGAAGTGCAGGGTGGTCTATTCACTTTGCTGTAGGGGGCTGCCTCGCTTCAGGTTTTGGCGGGTAACTTGTTGCACCCGTAGGGGTCTAGGTTTCATTGCACAGGCTATCCACACGACCCGGTGAACGTCGGGTTTCAGTAGCGGCTCTGTGAAACCCGGGGATCTCAGATTATCTGTATTGTTCTGTGATGCTTATTACTTTTCTGTAATGTTTCATTTATCACGCCTGGAGCGATTATTGTATATTGGTATATATACTAGTAGATGTTGTATATGTTTTACACCCGCGCTAGTCCAGTCCCTGCTCTGTCGTTAGTTAAGTAACCTAACGGGTGATGACGGGACCCAGTGACGAATGCGGATGGCATATACGTACAATTTATTTTCGTTCTTTTCTGGTGTGATTAATTGATGGGACTGCGTTGATTCTGATCAATGCAAAGGAAAACAAAGCTGTTTGGACGTTGTTGGAACGGTTTTAAAAAGTGTTATTACAAGGACGTTTTTTTTTGTTTTGCACAGTGGTATTCAGTTGGAATATCCTGCACCTCATTCGACGAGGCAAGGACTTGGATCCCTTCACCGGGAGTGACCCCTTGGGCAGAAGTTTGCGTCAGGGTAATAACTTCACTATAGTCGATTACTTGTTGTTTTGCATCGCGGTATTCAGTTGGAATATCCTGCACCTCATTCTACGGGGAAAGAGCCGAGATCCCTTCACCGGGAGTGATCTCTTTAGCAAAGGTTTTCGCCATTGTATATTTGTAAAAGCTATCAGGTTCCTTCAACGATATCAAGTTCGTTACGTTAAAGGTTTTTCGCCAAAAACCAGCCGTAGCCCTCCGTCATTTCGGTTGGGTATTCAGTTGTATTCAAGCTATATATTTTGACCAACGCCAAGGCATAGTGTTTGGTAGCTGCTGGGTATTCATCTGTTGCATAGATAGATGAGTTCGTTTGGGACAGTCGTTCTGCCATTTGGACAACGTCAGGGACATGTACGGGTGGGTTCAAATTGATAAGATAATGATGGGTAGAACTTGGCATGTGACTTATGGCATTGGCCAAGGTCAGGCTCATAAGAGCATGGGGCAAAAATTCACATCGGGAGTTTCTAAAGAATTTGAAACTTGCCAAGTATGCGCATACCTTCAGGAGTGTGATAACGTGAGTGGTTTTCTTCACGTTATCATGCGATGATAGTTGGATCCCGATTCCCACTGAAAGTTGGTTTACTCTTCGGGTGATCCCGACTAATTCTTCTTTCAGGTTTGGAGGATAATTTGATGGTACAGTGGGAGGTTTCCTGATTAGATAAAGTGATAACCATTCTGATCTAGGTTAGAGTGCACGCAGAGTGTTTCTTTTCTCTCTCTCTCTTTGGCAGCGACCATTGACCGACCCTAGACTATGACTCAGTGACCAAGTTGACCGAACCTTCTTAAAATACTGGCTTATTGGATTGTCTAAGTTGCATAAGTCATTGCCGCTCCTTCTTTTACCCTTTGCATTTCTTAGAACACCTCGTATCACTACGAACATCCACTTCCATTGGATAGATCCATCGTATGGTTATATACGAACTCGAAGGGACTTCTTCGAGGATGGATTCAGATTCAGGAGAAATTGAATTGGTTTATTCAGTTGTCTTTTATCATCACCTTCTCTCAGGTTGCGAGGGCTCCTTGGTTTAAGAGTGTACACCTATTACACTTATTGGATTGTCTTCTTCCAAACCATAGGCAGGTGCCGAAAGGTAGGGAATGAAGAAAACCAATTAGCCTAAGTAGGGTGTACAGAAGGTAATAAATAAAGACAAAATAAATGGATTAGAAAGATGGCAAAGTAAATTGCGACTGCTATCATTCACGACTAAACCGCGTAGTTCATCGCCACTCCTATTTCACCTTTGCTTTTCTCCAGTTGAGGAGGAATAGAATAAGATTTATTCAGTTGTCTTTTATCATCACCTTCTCTCAGGTTGAGAGTACTCATTGGTTTAGGAGGGTACACCTATTACGCTTATTGGATAGTCTTCTTCCAAATCATAGGCTGGTGCCGAACGGTAGGGAAGGAAGAAAACCACTTAGCCTAAAAGGGTGTACAGAAGGTAATGAATAAAGACAAATAAAGGGATTTGGAGAGATGGCAAAGAAATATATGATTACAGTCATGAATTGGATTATGGAAGAGGCATTACTAAGAATACCAGGATACCCCTACGAAACATTTTCATGTTTCAGTTTCACTGTGCATTATTAAAAAGAAAACTGATTTCCCGATTAGATACTTACTCCAGGGTATGTATTTACCAGGTATGATTCTCACATCTGTATGGTTTTACAAATGATGAGTGGGAGTAAGTTATTGGGAATATGGTGATCATCCTCATTATATCGGAATTCGTTGTAATTTGTGATATTTGAGGAAATCGCCTGAGTTTTTGCCGGACGGCAAGTATTTGGTTTTGAGTGTCCATTGTTGTGCACCAATTTCAAACTGATATATATGTACGTTTATTTTTATAAAGTGAGATATAACTTTTTGAAATTAAGTCCGTGACATTTACCTATATCAGTTAACGATTGGGTAAGGAGCATTGAACAGCGGAGTAGTTCTTAACCATAAGTACAGTTTTCAACCTACGATGCACAGGTTTTGAGTTATTCAACTCGGCGGACTTATACAGAGTATTGTATGTTGTCCAGTGTCCATCAGGACAAAGGGGCTGGTCATTATACTATGTTCTGTTTACTTGTGACTTCTCTAGTTTTTAGAAAAGTGTTTCGTTGAAATACAATGTCTATATTTTGAGAAGTTATAGGTATAAGAATAAAGTAGAGAATCAGGTGTCGCAAGTATCGGGATTCTTCAAGGAGATCGAAGATGTAGATACTTGTGATTGGTATTCAGTTAATAGTAATAGTTTTGAGAAACTTGTTTCTCTTTCAGGTTACTCATAATTGGATGCATTCCTAAGTTGAGTAATGTTGATTAGCCTCTCTCCATTAAGTTGATATGCACTGGAGACAGCTGCATGATTTGAATCTGGTTCCAATTAAATAAATGCCAAAATTTCTATATTGGATATAGAATGGTTCATATCTTAACGATGTTAAGGTACGGGGAGTTGTCCGACTTATGCTTAAAACCAGACTCTGGATAACTCAAGGCATGTTTCTGTAATGGCAGTTTGCGGGTTGGACCATGCTATGACGAGGGTTGATTTTCTACCATCTGGAAGATCAATGGTGATATTGTTCTTGACTTGCCACGGTTTTAGTAAAATGGATTTTTTTTCAGAAAACAGTAGTGGGAGTATGGTAGAACTGGAAGAGATTCCAGAACCGCAAACGATTACGGAAAATTTAATAGAACCTAAAGATTCAATCAGGTTTGACGTTCCATTAGGCACTCCGCAGATATGGTGGGTAACCTCAGGCACCCGAGAGATACTCCGGTAGTCTCAAGGACGGTGACAGGAAGGTTCTTGTTTACCCAGACTTGACACTACTGTTGTTCCAGGCTATGAGACCCGGCAGGAGGTTAAGTATAGCGTCGTTCTAAACTAGCTTTAGAAGTGCACACATATATTATTCTGCCAGAGGGTTGTTATGGTCAGTAGGAGCAGCAGAAGTATAGTGGGCAAGTAGCTTATGTTTATTCGTAGACTAGAGCAGATATAGCAGAAATAGATCATCTATTTTTGATGTGACAGTCATGGGTTTGACTTCGTCAGAATAGGGGATGGATCTGTTAAGAAGGTAGTAGGGTGTGATGTCCTGGTATTTGGATGACATACACAAAGTTGGAAGTAAAATTCCTATACTACGATCGGTTGTACTGTAGTTATCACACAGTTGTTTCTCCATAAAGGATATAGATATAAAATCTGACATTCTGGTTACTAGATCTATGGTTTTAGATCTAGGTTTGGGTAGTTTTCCAATCTGGGTACTTTGACAGTATTCTAAAGGTAATTAGAATAGATGACTCCTGGCATGGTGGTGTACCTGCAGGTGATGGAGTCTCCCTCTCTAAAGGTGTCTTACAGACTAAAGGGGAGAGGGATGTGCATGATTGGCATATCACTTGCTTAGGCAATTGAGTCAATCGTGAGATGTCAAGTACCACACCAGATGTTGTTTTTGCACTAGATGCGATAAGTTTATATTGATCCAATCCTGGAGAAACATATGGAAGCAGTTTTAGAACATAAGTGGATGTTTTAGGGATCTGATAACGGCAGCCTCCTTCGGGGGATGGTTATCATTCCAGGCTTCCAAGGTGACATGGATGATAGAGTTACTATCAGAGTTATAGTTTACCCTCTGACGAAGGGGGCAGTATTATGGACAGGTGGTCCAAGAGGATACTGTGCGAGGTAAGGTGCTGGATACTGATTAGTTTCAGTTGTCGATACAGTCTAAGAAATTTGTATTTGGAGTTCATTTATGAACTAGGGCCCATCAGATATCCAGACATATTCTAAGACAGGTATTACTCAATTCGGGAGATGGCGTTTTCCGCGAACTTGAGATTAAGAGAGACATAGAAAAGAACATTAGGGTAGATCCACTCACTTAGGCTATTTCTCGAACACAAGAGTTTTACAAACGAGATTTGTAAAACTGATTAGTAGAGAAGTTGGGTGTTCGGTATCACATGGGCTGTGAGTATGCGACATCGCAATAATTAGCCTTAAGTGCAAGTGGGAGATTATTGGATGTAGTGCCCTCAAAATCAATTATTGGATCGCAGGTACGTGATTGCAATGATTGAGGGAGGACCTATACCGGTAGGACAGTCTTACACAAGATGATACTATGCTATCTGGTTTGCCTTTATCAGTCGTGTACAGTTTTAGGTGACATGATCACTATTACACGTTGATAGAGCCCTTAGGATCCTGCTTGACTACCAACGGTATGATGGAGATCATATACGTGAGAGTCGGGTAGTCTATAAGCACATCCTTAATAGTGGTCCCTAGTCGTGGGAGTTTCGAGACAGGGCATCGATACTCCGGAGTAGACTAGTGTATACAGTCGAGACCCCGACAGGGGCAGTGACCGGTCTCACAAGCCATTGGTTTCAGTTGGATCACCTAAGATGTATAAAGGTGCTCATTGGGTTATGAGTACACCGGACAGGACTCGCCAGGAACCTGCTAGTTGGTATTTATACCTAGCGTCAGATAGCAGTTCCCTGGTGACATGTGTACAGGTTAGTTCATCGACCTGAGGTCGTCATTTGTCTCGTGTGAGTTCCCACTGTGCTTAGATTACTACCCTACCACGGCTCAAAGGAGTCGTGCAAATAGGTTTTAGTTGGGTACAGTCCCGAGCCACATGCAGGCAAGTGAGCCGATCGGCAGAGGATTCATTTCTCCCGGTATTGGGGGTGAGATCGCGTTGTGTGTAGGAGAGCCATTACGTCAAGTCCTTGGCCAAGGCAGGTGAGAATTACTGGTAGATATTCCAGTAGTTTCTCAGGGTGTTCAGGGCTACTCTCCGACACGACTTATACCGCTATTGGGGGTCTGACGTTACCCGCCCCCTACGCCCGATATGCGATGCTCATAGACGAACGGACCGGACTGTACGGATATTATTACTGATAGGCTCAGTAGGGTTCCAGGATGAGTTCGCTCATCAGGCTTCCCTTTCGGTCAGTACATGGGCAGCCGTTACGCACAGCTAGTGCCGCTGACGTGCTTGTGGTTAAACCAACTGCCAGGGTACTGACGAGTCTTTAGAGTCCCCCACAGATAGTTTCCCAAGTTCGGGCGAAACGTTGTAGAGGCCGTATGGTTTTATGGCAGGGTTCGAAAATGCACATGCACTTGTGCACGTGTCATATTTCGGACAGATAATACTGGTGGGCTTTGGTTTAAGCCGGATCCAAGTATTATATTGAGTCGGAATATTTTAGTCTCTCGTATTCGTATTCGGTCGGAATACGGATACAGGTATGTATATACAGGTGAGAGGTATTCTCGTAATCCGTTACGAGAATATTTTAGAAGATGCATTTCTTTTGGTTAATCATTTTGGTTTAAATGATTAAATGGATTTTGGAAAGTGTGACTCATTCTTGGTAACACATTTCTTCTAGCATGTTCATTAGTGACTCATGCTAATGAGTCACTAAGTGAGTCATGATAGAATTAATTGTGTTTTGTTTTGTGTATAGATATTTTAGGGTTTGTGGAGATATTTTTGGGGAGATATTTTTTGAGATATTTTCTTTACACAAACCATATATATCTACTCACAAAAGAAATAACCACAAGTTATTATGCTTGAGTTCTTGCTCTCTTGATAGTTTTCTTGAGTTCACAATTTCCAATCCTTAGCATCTTCTTCAACCTCCACCCTAACCCTCTTATGTGGTGAGAACCCTAAGGTGTTTGAGACAAAGTTTCTACTCATTCTCTACTTCATCTTGGTCATCTCTTTTAGCAGACTTGATGTCCAAGTTGCCTCGGGAGGCGGGAGCCCATTTAAAGATCCGTTGACGTGGTTCCACCTCGATGAGGAGATAAGAGATCGGAGTTGCCGCGAGGAGCGTGGGATGATGGCTAAAGACCGAAGGACTCGGATCGATCGGTATAGCCTTTCTACCTCTTTACAGTTTGTTAGTTTAGCGTTAATGGCAAGATCCGGGTTATAATATGCGATAGCGCAAGTTATAAAAGTTTTTGTTCCGCGTTTGGCATCAGAATGACGGCCGGGGCGCTACCGTAGACTTACATGAAGTATGGTTGCATGTTTATAATGCAAGATATTTTCAACTTCAATAAGTGAACACAAAAGAGCTAGCCATTCAACATTTAGCCTATTCTTGAGTTGAGCCTACACTCTCTCTTGCTCTCTTCTTCTTCCTCTTCATGCTTTCAAAACTCCAATCCCTCACATGTGATGTGAGTCATGGAGTTTTGAACAAATTAGTGAGCAAACCAACATCCCTACTTCACCATCCTACACTTGATTAGTAATCAAGTGTGGTGTGTTTCCTTCACTAAAGATTGTTTAGTGAAGAGGTAGCTTGAGCTAGAGAGACTTCGGGTGGATCGTCTTCGGCGTGAAGATCACGGAGGAGGCTCGTTCAAACTCGAAGAGGAGCCTAGTGGAGTCGCGTGGACTACAACCTGAAGCTTTAGAAGAGAAGGACACGGTCATCAAAGGTTGTAGCCTTCTTCCTCTTCTTTAGTTTAGTTCATAACATCATAGGAAACCCTAATAATCTTAGTTAGTATCTTGGTTAGTTTAGGTTAGCACCAAAAAATTTAAAATTTGGCATGTTTGATGCTTCTAGAATCTTATGGTGGTGCTAGGGTAGATTTCATTTTCGAGTGTCGATGCTGGACAGTAAGGTTTTATGATGATTTGATATGTCGTTGATGGACACGCGTTGGATGATACACATATATACATACATATGATTCAGACGATATGGTACCATATTATGACACGGGCACGATAATTTTCGATTATAATACTTATGTATACGCGTTTACCATTGTTATCACCCGGTATTATATGATTATTTTACTGTATGGCCTAGGAGATCATCATACATTCGATTTATACTTGATAATGTTTTCTACTCACGAGTAGTCAACTCACCCCTGTTGTGCCACAGTTTTTCTTGCAGGATCGACCGCTTGGATTAGTAGCGGCTAGCTGGCACACAGTTTTCTTCTGGGTGATTTGCATGGGTAGGTAGGGTACACTTTAGATCGTGACCACCTTTTGTATATATACATTCAGTTGTAATCTAGTTAAATGCTCCGTCAACCAGATTATGTATATTTGGTAGACTTAGAAACCACAGACTTGTATATTCTTTCAGACATAGAGCGAGATGCGTGTTTTATTCTTTATTCTGGGTTTGATGTTGTTTTGGTTTCTTTACTTTTTCTGTGTTTGATATTCGCCTTGGCCGCCGTATATCCTTATTTGTATGGTTCTTTCAGCCAATTGGCGAAGAGCTAGCTCCCGCTTAGGAATGTCTATATTATTGTTGTTATGTATCGGTTTTGGACCAAAATTTACAAAGGAGGTGCTACCCAAATTTCAAATGACGAATTTTTTTTCAACTATAGTATACTACTCAATTGAAATTTTATGCATCATTGCCTATACTTTTTAAAGAAGAACTTGAATTTATTATACTTTCATTTCAAAACTTCACCTCCATTGTTTTCCTAAAAACGTTTAGATTTCTGGGCTTTCGGCTTACTTGGATTACGGTGGGGTCCTATAGATTTCACGTGATTCACATGCCAGTCACGTGCCAATTCCGGATTGTAACAATTATCAATTTGGCATCAGAAAAGTTGTATTACCACCCATTCATATGAAGACAATACAAACTTAAGCCTCTATTTTATAGTGTTCTAGAACTAATTAATTTCTATTTTCAGGCTGGCAAGTCCCTAAGCAAACGTTATTGCCAATAGCGTTTTTCTTGGGTTGAAAATGCTATTAGTAATAGGGTTTTTCTCTGAGTTGAAAATGTTGTTGTCAATAGCGTTTCTGTAACGTTCTGAAAAAAAATCGCTTAGGTGAAATTTTGGTTAATCGATAAAATAACTGGTGTTTTGCGTAAAAACCAAGATATAATTATTTTTCAACATAGATTTAACTTTACCTATTCTAGCTATGTAATTGCTAGTATTTGGTATTTAATGGGTCACTTATAAAATTCCTAGTTTACTAAAATATTTTTCGTAATTAATTGTTTTAAATATTATTTTAAGCATTCACTAATATATTTAATTAGTGATAATTACAAATTGGAATGGCTTAATACAAGTTTTGTGCATCATGACACATTAAACCAAAGTGTAACATATTGTTTTTGAAATGAAAAGAAATTATCAAAATGGTTTTAGAAAATATAGAAGAAAAGGGCTTAAGTAGTGAAATTAAATTAAATAGAAGTGAGGTGTGGTTTGTTGACTTGAGAGAAAGGGTTATTTTGACTTGGGAACTGTAACGTTTTGAAAATCGTTTCGGTGAAATTTCGGAAAATCGGTAAAATAAAGCGGTTTTCCGTAAAAAGTCAAAATGTAATTATCTTTAATATAAAATTAAATATACATATTCTAGCAATGTAATTACTAGTATTTGGTGTTTATTGAGCCACTGGTAAAATTTCTAATTTTCTGAAAAATTTTCCGAAATTAATTATTTTAATATTATTTTAAGCCGTCACAAATACATTAAATTTAGCGATAAATACAAATTTGAATAGGCTAATTACACACTATAGAACCTTGACAACTAAAATCTAGTTAATAATATAAATTTTTAGCAATTTATTTCAAATTCTAATTGGTTATAATTAAGGGGAAAACTAAAATTTAAATAGTTTAACTAAAACTTGCAATTTGGTAACTTGAGGGGTTCTTTTTGCATTGAATTTTCTTGTACTCTCTCTCACCCATCCTCACCCACTCATGGCCGGCCCCACCACCACCAACAGCAGTCCACTCACTTTCCCCCCTCCTTTTTACTTCTTTCATGTGAAAAGAATGGTTAAAATAAGGTTTTTTTTTATATATTTTTGTAGGTGGGGGTATTATGGTAATTGGGAGGGGCTTTGACTTATTTTTTTTCACACCATTCCCTCACAACTCCCCACCTCCTCCCATGGCCGAAAATGACCAGCAGCAGCCCCATTTTTTCCCCTAAATTCCCATCTCTTTTGCTTCAATTTCATCTCAAAACACATCAAAAAAATCCACAATTCCTTCACCAATTCAAAGCTAATCCCTATTCTACCTCTTCTAACATTCAAATTGGTTTAAAGCATGGTGAAAGAAGGTGTCTTCGGATGCTAGAGAACCTAGGGTTTCAAACTTGAGAGGTATAATTCTAATCTAATGTTTAATTTGTAGTTTGATTATGCTAAAATAGGCTTTTAAAGTGTTAATTTGGTTGTTGTTGCTTGTGTGATGAAATTCAAGAGAAGGGTTGATGTTAGAAATTGAAATTGAATCATTTCATGTGGGTTAATTTGAGTGTTGTAGCTAGCTAGTAGTGTGGATTGGGTGATTGTGCAATGTTGTGACCATTTTGTCGCAAATCCGCGATGTTTGCGCAATTTTTCAATTTCTAGTGCAAACTAGGTTTTGTAAAATATTTTCTTATGTGAGATAAAACTATTGTGAGGGTTTTATCATATGATTTTTGTTTTCATGAGGAGTTTAACATGTTAATGGAATGCTAAAAACCAAACCTTGTAGCTAGTTGCAAATTGTTATTTCAAAATTTTGCTAATTAAGCTATTTCTAAACTAAGTTTTTGGGTTTAATGAACTTGATAAGATTAAAAATCTAATTAGGGTTGTATGACTTATGTATAATATTTAGTGGATATAGGTTTGTTTAAATATCAAGTTTTGTACTAAAACGGTTAATTTTGCTTGCTAGATTTTCGGAAAAATAGCTTTTTAAGTGAGTTTGAGGTTTTTGTGAATTGCAACCTATTTCATATTATAATTAGTGTTTGTGAATGTGCAAATGAGCGTGTTTGGGTTTTTCTCGATGGTTTGGCGTTTGTACGCCGACGTCGAGGGTTTTTGGGGTCAATTGTGAAAGCAACCATAGGTTTTGACCTATATGGGATTCGTGTGTCGTTTTTGTCATGAGTCGGATTTTAATGCGATACGGTGCGTTATGATATGTAGGTACCCTATGTGGACTTTGAGACGACAAGCAAGCGCGTGGCGACGTTGGCACCGGCGAGCAAGGACCAGGTGAGTAGATTTATATTTACGGGGAGAAGTCGGGTAGATGGCGTATAGCACCCCCGCAGTTCGTGGTGATGTATACGAATACGTATAAACACATATATCTTGATTATATATATTATGTTGATATGAGACTTGATGATAAAGGTAGATTCTAGGTGTTCATGGATTAGTTTAGTGTTAGTTGCGAAACCCTAGAGTAGTTGTTACACCCACACACGCACACACACACATGCATACATCTATGTTATTACCTGTGCATATATGGGGATATGTGTTTATGTGTTCACTTGGGTATGGGACTAAGTGTTCACATACTGGATTTGCGGATGATACTTGGGATTGAGATGAGTCGATAAGATTTGAGTTGAGGCCGTGAGATCGGTGATATGGCAGGATTCGTACTTGAGATACGTCCTGATGTTATAGAGGATCTTTGGATGACAATGCCATGTGAATAGTGATATTAGTAGTGTACTAGACGTAGGTCAGTACCCCAGATGATGATCTTGAATAAGAGGATACAAGATGAACAGTGTGATGAGTATGATATTGACCCGTACCCAGATTTGGGGATGCCGTACGACGGATTTACGTACGAGCTATATATTGATGATTGATCCGCACTCTTGACTTGGGATGTCTGATTATAGATATGGTATCGGATATGATATTATTGAGGCGGGATCACCGACTAATATATATACAGGTATGTATATGTATCGACTCAGATGTTAGGCGGTTTCCTTACCTGTAGTTCAGCTTGTTAGTTCAGCCGTATAGTTTAGTGTAGTTGTTAGAATAGATTAGACTCCTGCCTATTTCAAAACTAACGAATCGTGGGTATTTTAAAAGACGGGTCAAGGGATTCTACGGATATTTCAAAAGACGTATCTTTTCTTAAAAATACGGTAGCCCTTATTTTCAAAACACCGCGATTCGTGTTATTTCAAAAGGCACTATTGTAGGATTTATATTAGGGTAATGCAGATTAGTTATCGTTGTGTCTAGTATTCAGCTCCCGCATATTATTATTGTTTCTCCGCATCGCATACTTATTGTAATTCATATTTCATTATTGATATCATGCTGTTAGGACACCATCACCATTACCGATGATGCATATGTACCACGTACACTTACTTGCAGGCTCACACACATCTTCATCGGTAATTGCCATGTCGCGTACACTTAGAAAATACTATTACATTGACATAGCCTGTTAGCTAATAGTTTAGACATGATATTAGTGTACTTGTCTTATATGCTAGTTTAGACATTGTAGTTATTACCTGCTACTTCATGCATGTTATTATTCACTGTTATGCCGCATTCATGGATTCTCATGCATATATTCACTATCGTACGTGCTATTGAGGTTTTGGATTCAGATTTCCATGAGATTTTCTGAATTTGGGGGAAAACCGCAAAACTTATACAAACTTCTTCTCTCTTTTTAATAAAAAGCACGGTTTCCCCATGATGTATGAGTCGTCCACCATGAGTTTGCTGATGGATTTTGAGACCCGAGTTCGAGGAGTGGAGGAACCATTTCGGGTACATGGTGGACCCGGTGCGGTACCCCGGGGCAAGAGGATCGCGGATGATGGCGTTGAGCCTGAAAGGGGAGCACTACCGACCGGTGATTTAACCCGACGAGTCGGATATCCGGAGGATACCGTCGTAGTCTTGAGATGGATGGTAGGGGCCGGTCTGGACTGACGGCACCCTAGATATTGAGATTGAGACATTAAGATTTCGAGCTATTGAGGTACTGAGATTTGATGATACAGGCCAGTCCGGATAGCCGGAGCCTGAGATTTTGAGACATTGAGATTTATGTTTTGTGTCGGTGCTAGACACTGTTTATGCTGATTTCATTTATGATACCTCTTTTAAAAGATACAGAAATCTCACTAATTTATGAAAGCAGTTTTCTTCAGTATATGCATTCTGTTTCATGCATTCATACCTCATCCATATGATATATTGCTACCTGAGGTACTGACACGAGCACTTGGTATTACCGTTGTTTAGAGGTATACCCTAGCCATTATTATAGGCTGCTGGTTATATATTTGAGGATATATTATGATTGTATGACTTAGGATTGCGTTGTTCATGCGATTTCTGTTCGTAGATGTTTTCTACTCACCAGTTGGCAACTCACCCCCGTTGTGCCACAGTTTCTTATAGGTTTTGCCGTACAAGTTTCATTATGGCTTTGCTGGCACTGTTTCTTTTCGGGTGACTTGCTAGTAGGTGGGTTTATTTGTATCGTACCCATCATTATACTTTGTATATTATTATTCAGTTGTATCTAGAACTTCCATCAACCAAACATGTATTTATTTCATAGATAGAGACTAGTGATGTTTATTCTTTCGACCTTAGAGTCGTGCGTTGTACTTCTATGGATTTCTTGCTGTTTTAAGTTTCCTTTTGAGTTTTGATCCTCGCCCTTGGCGTTGTATATTATATTGCTTGTGTGGTTGTGACCGTCGATTGACGAAGAGCTAGCTCCCGCTTGGGGATGCCTTTTTATTGATTTTGTATACTATTCATGTTGTATCCCGTTTGGGGGCCAGTATTTACAAAGGAGACTCTGCCGAAATTTTCAGGAAATATTTGATGTTTTTAAAAACGCATAATTCGGTTTATGCTATTAAAACTACTTGCTTTTAATTGGTTTTCCTTCACTCCACTACTTTTCTTGGTTTGGTTTTCTGGGTTTTCGGCTTACTTAGATTACGTACGCCTCGAGACGTTTCGTAGTTTAAGTGCCGGTCATATTCCGTACTTTCGGGACGTGACAAGAACTCCTACCAAGATCCACACAAACCCACACTCACCCATTCCCAATGCTGGCCGAGCCCATGGCTGCCCAAACACACATACACACACACCCCTCAAACTTCAAGTTACAAGAAAAGATAAAAAGAAAACAATAAAGAATTAACAAAGAGGTATGGGTTCTTGACTTCCCCACTCATTCAACACCTCACCCCTCTCTCTCCTCCCAAATAATTGGCCGAGCCTTTCCCCTCCCTGCAGCAGCAGCAGCCCCTTCATTTCCCTACCTTATTCTCTTCACAAAATCTCACAAAAAATCCATGAAAAATCAAATAAAACCTCACTAATTTCCTAATTTAATCCCTACCCATTTTTCCTTGGCCATTCAAGCATATGGATCTTGGAGTATGGAAACAAGTTTGGGAGGCTAAGTTGCAAGCTAGATCCCTTGTTTGAGAGGATCGAGTGCAGAAGCGTCGAATGTGGCGCAGAAACGGCAGAGCTGAAATCGGATCAGATTAGCCGAGGCGTCCGGTTGAGTAGATGTATATCTATGGGGGAAGTCGAGTGGATGGCGTATAGCACCCCCATAATTTCGTAGGATATATATATATATATATATATATATATGAGATGTGAATACTTAGCAAGCAAGGTTTTAAGAAAAACATGAGTTGGATTTAGTGTACTTTGGATGAATGTGCTTTTAGTTAGTTAGTTTCTTAGTCGCGAACCCTAGAGTAAGGTTGACACACACACACATGCACACACGTGATATGATTTATAGGTGTATATGTTCATATGTATATATGTGTGTGTGTGTGTGTGTGTGTGGATGCGTTGGTACATGTAGGGTGTTTTTCGTCACCCCATTGAGATGGGAATACACGCTCTTGTCAGGCGTACTACAGATTCCCCCTGCCTAGGGTAGGCCGGGGTTTAATGATTGTGGGGATCCGAATCTCCGGCAGCCGCGGACTAAGCTGCCGTTAATTACCCTTCGCCTTTGAGGCGAGGGAACCTCCGATTAACGGGTTAAACTGGTCATGCGAACTCAATGTGCAGTGTACGTGTGTTTTGTTTTGGAGGGGGGTTTAAATATATCGGGAGCCACGCAGAGTTTTTACGGGGGTCCCGCTACCCGGATAGCGGGCTGGGGATCAAGAGGGCGAGCAGCCCCTTGCGGGGTGCAGGGCAGCGCCCCGTTAGAAATTTTTTCTAACAGGGACAGTGTCGTGGAGTATGTGTGTATGTACATATGTATACATATGTATATATATATATACATGTATATATATATATACAAAGGGGGAAAAGACATCCAAAGGATGCATGGGGCCAGCGCCTTGAGCGCTGTGCGCTCAGGTGCTGTGCGCCTAGGCGCAAGCGCGCCACGTGTCAGCAAGTGGGCGCTTCACGCTCAAGCGCTGTGCGCTTGGGCGCAAGCGCTCCACGTGTCGGCACGTGGGCGCTTTGCGCTCGAGCACTGGGCGTTTGGGCGCAAGCGCGCCACGTGTCGGCACGTGGGCGCTTTGCGCTCGAGTGCTGGGCGCTGGAGCGCAAGCGCGCCACGTGTCGGCATGTGGGCACTTTGCGCTCGAGCGCTGGGCGCCTGAACGCAAGCGCGCCACGTGTCGGCACGTGGGCGTTTTGCGCTCGAGCGCTGCGCGCCTGAGCGCAAACGCGCCACGTGTCGGCACGTAGGCGCTTTGCGCTCGAGCGCTGCGCACCTGAGCGCAAACGCACCACGTGTCGACGCTTAAGCGCTTTGCGCTTGAGCGCAGAGCTCTAGCGACCAAAAGGGGGGTTTTAGTCCCAGAAATAGGGTTTAGAGTGGAGTTAAACTCCTAAAATGTTTTGGTTAATGAAGGGGGGTTCTTCTTCTTCCTCCTCTGTTAGCTGGATCTTGAAGATCAAGAGATGTGAGATCTAAAAATCTCTCCTTTTTGAGATCTAATAACAGATCCAAGCTCCCCTTTGTGGGTTTTGTGGTGAAAAACTATTTAGTTTTGTAAAATGAAGAGTAAAACTCTTGATTTAATTCAAGAAAAAGAAGAAGGTTTTAGAACCTTGAAGAAGGAGAAAGATCTCAGATCTGGAAAATTTTTAGAGAGAGAAAAAGTTGTTAGATATTTTCATTATCCTTGCCTTTATAGGCTATACACTTTACACATAGCCCCTTGGGCTTCACAAAATGGCATTTTGCCTATCCCATGGCTCATGTGCCATTTCTTTTTGCACATAAGCCATGGGCTTTACAAAAATTTGGCTTTATGCCTATTTTTCTTACATTTATCCATAAAATAAAATAAAAGAAATACAACAAAATTATTTATTACAAAACTTTTATCTTGGCATGGAGGGAGGCCGGCCCTTTCATGTTCAGGCTCGACCCGGGCATGGGCCCACTGGATCTGGGCTTGGGCCCACTTGGCTTGGGTTGACTTTGATTTTGACTTGGTCAACCGGGGTGTAAATTTTTACCCCAACAAATTGCCCCCCATCAATAAATGCACACCACATATGTGGGTCGTGTGCATGAAATTGATGGATCTTCTTTTACTTGGAGGCGACCTGATTTGGTTCCCGCTTTTTGGGAAGCTGGCACTGCCCTTTTTACGACATGGACGGTCGTTGCTTGACATGTCTCCGAGACGGAGTGTCCGTGATAGACGTTTCCCGGGCCCGGAGTGATCTGGTTCCCGCTTTGTAGGAATCCTGCGCTGCCCTTTTTGCGACATGGACGGTCAATGTTGCCCTTTTTGCGACTTGGACGGTCGATGCTACCCTTTTAGCGACTTGGACGGTCGATGCTGCCCTTTTTGCGACTTGGACGGTCGGTGGTCGATGCTGCCCTTTTTGCGACTTGGACGGTCGATGCTGCCCTTTTTGTGACTTGGATGGTCGTTGCTGCCCTTTTAGCAACGTGGACGGTCGGTTCTGCCCTTTTTGCGACTTGGACGGTCGATGCTGCCATTTTTGCGACTTGGACGGTCGGTCCTGCCATTTTAGCGACGTGGATGGTCTTGCTGCCCTTTTAGCGACGTGGACGGTCGGTTCTACCCTTTTTGCGACTTGGACGGTCAATACTGCCATTTTTGCGACTTGGACGGTCGGTTCTGCCATTTTAGCGACGTGGATGGTCGATGCTGCCATTTTAGCGACGTGGACAGTCGGTTCTGCCCTTTTTGCAACTTGGACGGTCGATACTGCCCTTTTTGCGACTTGGACGGTCGGTTATGCCCTTTTTGCGACGTGGACGGTCATTGCTGCCCTTTTAGCTACGTGGACGGTCGGTTCTGCCCTTTTTGCGACTTGGACGGTCGATGCTGCCATTTTTGCGACTTGGACGGTCGGTTCTGCCCTTTTTGCGACGTGGACGGTCGTTGCTGCCCTTTTAGCGACGTGGATGGTCGGTGCTGCCATTTTAGCGACATGGACGGTCGATTCTGGATTTGACTTTCCCCGCTTCTTGCGGCGTCAGGGATGAAGTTGGCTTGTTTCCGAGGTGGAATTCGATTCTGCCAGGGAAGTCATTGGTTGTTTTGCTGACTTGATGTGATTTGGGTTGACATCAATATCGCTACGCTGGAGTATGGTACCAGGAGCAAATCATCATTTGTCATGACAGGATTTGGGGATTTTGGTTTTGGTTGGGCATCAGCATCGCTGCACTGGAATATGGTACCAAGAGAGAATCATCATCTGCCATGAGGAGATTTCCCTCGTTCCCAGTTTAACGACTTAGGGGTCATCTATTCCCAGTTTAACGACTTAGGGGTCATCTGTTCCTAGTTTAAAGACTTAGGGGTCTATTGGATTGGAGTTTGGGATTTTGGGGTTAGGGTAGGCATCAGCGTTGCTAACACTGAAGCACACGTGCCAGGAGCAATTCATCATTTGCCTATTCCTGTTGGGGGAGCGATGGCTTAGGAGACATGTTTAGGTCCCTATCACCTAAGGCTTTTCAATTTTATGGGCCTTGAGGGTCCCATAAAAACATTTTCTCCCTACGAGTCGTAAGGATCCCGCAGGTGTATTTTCTCCTTAGGAGTCGTGAGGACTCCTAAGTGTGTTTTTCCTTTATGAGTCGTAAGGATCCCACAAAGGTTTGTTCTCCTCATGTATCGTGAGGACACATGAGTGGGTCTTCTCAATGGAGCATAATTCCAAAGGCGGAGACCAGCCGCGTAACTGGTGATTATGGTGGGGCATGGGTATGACGAGAATTATTTGAGCCCGTAGATTGTATACGGCAGTCAATTTGGGGACTGGCCGTAGGGCTGGAGAATTTTGAGAAATTAGATTTTGGTTGACGTCTGCATCGCTACAATGGAATATGGTACCAGGAGCGACTCATCTTTCGCCGTTTGGGGACTTGGAATTTGGATCTTGTTTGGCATCAGCATTGCTGCACTGGAATAATGCCAGGAGCAACTCATCATTTGCCTTGGGAGGACTTGGGATTTGGGTTTTTGGTCGGCATCAGCACCGCTAACACTGAAGCGAAATGCCAGGAGCGACTCATCATTTGCCGTTGCCCGTTGGGGAACGATGACTTAGGAGACAGGTTTGGGTCCCTATCACCTAAGGCTTTTCAATTTTATGGGCCGTGAGGGTCCTATAAAAGCATTTTCTCCCTGCGAGTCGTAAGGATCCCGCAGGTGTATTTTCTCCTTAGGAATCGTGAGGATTCCTAAGTGTGTTGCTCCTTTGTGAGTCGTAAGGATCTCACGCAGGGGCTTTCTCCTCACAAGGTCGAGAGGACTTTGCGAGTGTATTCATTTATTTTCACGAGTTTGCGCCCTTTCGGGTTTTCACAGACTTGCCGGTAGTCCTGCTGTTTTTACTCACGGAGCCCTTTCGGGTTTTCATCCGTGCCCCTTTTGCTTGTGGACATACCGTTTATTATTATTTTTTTTTCTCTTTTTTTTTCTCTCTTTTCTTTCTCTCTTCTTTTTTTTTCTTCTATTTTTTGCCGCTGGTGGAACTTTAAAAGTAGTCTCACCGGTAGGATTTGGGAGAGATAGGGGTCATTTATGCCCGTGGATTGTATACGGTTTTGCAGGATGTATGATCCAAACCGTAGGGCTGATGTGCTCAATTCGCCTGCGACTTGGAGCATTCACGTGTAGTATTTCTTGAGATATCGGCCATTGATGGGTGGCATGGGCCTTTCTCCCTCGGCACTTATTAGTTGGTAGGATCCTCCGTCGAACACTTTCTCGATGACGTATGGTCCTTCCCAATTTGGCTCGAATTTTCCCTTGGCATGTCGATTGGGGATGATCGGTCTTTTGAGGACCAACACCAATTCACCTTTCTTGAAAGCGCGGAGACGGGTTATTTTGTCATAGGCCCGTGACATTTGGGCTCGGTATAGCTCTAGATTTTGCGGCACCGCGAGCCTTTTTTCTTCGAGGGCATCGAGCTCTTCAAGTCGAAAGAGCACGTTTTCCTCCTCCGTCAACTCGTGTTGAACGGCCATTCTTAAGCTTGGAACTTTGACTTCGAGGGGGAGGACCGCCTCCACTCCGAAGAGCAATGAGTATAGAGTGGATTGAGTTGGAGTACGGTGTGTGGTACGATATGCCCACAACGCCTCATGAAGCTTGAGATTCCAGTCTCTCTTGTTGGCTGAAGCATTTTTCCTGAGGAGCTTGCATAGAGTCTTATTGAAGGCTTCGGCTAACCCATTGGCCCTTGGATTATAGATGGAGGAATATCTCCAGTCTATCTTGTGCTGAGTAGCGAACCTTGAGACATTGAAGCTCTTGAAAGAAGACCCGTTGTCAGAAATGATTCTTCTTGATGTACCGAAGCGGTATAGAATATTATGCTGGAAGAATGTCAGAATATCTTTTGTCTTGACTTCTTTTAGCGGGACCGCTTCAGCCCATCTGAAGAAGTAGTCTGTTGCAGCCAGTATGAACCGGTGGCCTTTGGATGACGGAGGATCAATTGGGCCAACAATGTCGGTGCCCCAGATTTCGAAGGGCCACGATACCACCGTAGGATGCAACGGATTGGGATGCTTGTGAATGAAATCACCATGGATTTGGCAGATCTGACATTTCTTTGCATGCTCTCCACAATCCCGTATCATGGTGGGCCAGTAATACCCAAGCCGTTTGATTTGAAGTCGCATCTTGGGGCCAGATTGGTGAGCACCGCAAACGCCCGAGTGAACATCTTTCATGACCTTTTGGGCTTCGGCCAATGACAGACACCTGAGCCAGAGTTGGTCATATGACCTGCGGTATAACGTGTCATTTACAAACACGTAACGGAGAGCTCTTTTCTTCAGCTGAATTCTCGCATATTTTTCTTCGGGTAGCTTGTCGTATCGGAGGTACTCTATGAAGGGTTCTCTCCAATCGGGCTCGTCTTGGACGATCGAAGCTTCTTCGGTAGGACTGCTCTTCTGTTCCGCGCTTTCCTCTTCTCGTAGAGAGACTGGGGGTAGAATTTGTCGGCTCCTGACTGTGATCAGAATTTCGTCCATGTCAGGGTCGGCCAGCTCCTTGGCTAAGCGAGCGAGTTCGTCATCCTTTCCATTCAACGCTCTAGGGACTCTCATTAGTTCAATGTGAGTGAACCGTTTCATGAGTTCCACCACTCAGCCTCTGTACCGAGCTAACTCGGGTTTGTATATTTTATAATCGCCGCTTACTTGGTTGACGACGAGCTGGGAGTCACCGTAAACTCGTAGCCGACGGATTTCCATTTCTATGGCGAGCTCCAAACCGGCTATCAGAGCTTCATACTCAGCTTCATTGTTTGTCCGAGGCTCGGTGAGAGCGAAAGAACGCCGTAGGGTTCCCATTGATGGCATGATGAACACCAATCCTATCCCCGCTTTTACCTCCGGGACGCTTGATCTGCCGGAGCCCCTTATTGATGAGGCTCCATCGAAGTAGAGCTCCCAACATGGCTCATCTTCCTCGAGGTGCAGCACTTGTTCGTCGGGTAACTCACAATTTAGCGGCGACCCTTCTGGTATGGGATGAGCAGCGAGAAAGTCTGCAAGAGCTTGCCCTTTTACTGCTTTCTGAGGAGTATAAACTATATCAAACTCAAGTAGCATGACAGCCCATCTTGCCATTCTGCCGGCTAGGCTTGCTTTGGTCATCAAGTGTTTGAGCGGGTCGACCTTGGAGATCGGCATAACCCGATGAGCCAGCAGATAGTGTCTCAGCTTCTTCACAGCAAATATCAGAGCCAGGCATTGCTTTTCGATTGGGGAATAGTTGTGTTCCGCCCCGACTAGAGTTCGACTGAGGTAGTAGAGGGTATTTTCCTTTCCCTCCTCGTTATTCTGGGCAAGGAGCGCACCGAGTGACTCATCTAGCGCGGCAGTGTAGAGAATCAACGGTTTATTTGGAATAGGAGCAGCCAGCACTGGAGGGTGCAACAAGTATTGTTTGATGCTTTCGAACGCTGCTTGACATTCGGCATCCCAGATAAAAGGAGCTCCTTTCTTCATGAGTTTTGAGAAGGGCCTACATCTCCCCGATAAATTTGAGATAAACCTCCTTATATAAGCAAGCTTGCCTTGAAAAGATCTTAGCTGCGTCAGACTCTTCGGAGGGGGCATCTCCATGATGGCTTTTATCTTTGATGGGTCAACTTCGATCCCTCGATGTCGAACTATGAAGCCCAGGAATTTTCCCGATGACACGCCAAAAGCGCATTTCAGAGGATTCATCTTCAGGTCAAATTCCCTCAGTCTGGTGAGAACGGTCCTAAGATCCTGGATATGATCGGCCTTGGTTTCAGTCTTAACGACCAGATCATCAACATAACATTCGACGACTTTATGAATTAGGTCATCGAAGATATTGGTCATTGCCCTTTGATATGTAGCACCTGCGTTCTTCAGACCGAACGGCATCACCTTATAGCAATATATTCCGATTGGAGTTCGAAATGCTGTGTGCTTCTCATCCTCAGGCGACATCTTGATCTGATTATATCCAGACGAGCCATCCATAAAGGTGAACAACTCGTAATTTGAGGTGTCATCGACCATCATTTCCATGACCGGTAGCGGGAAGTCGTCCTTTGGACATGCCTTGTTGAGATCCCTGAAATCGACACAAACTCGGATCTGCCCATTTTTCTTCTTCACTGAGACTATGCATGCGATCCAGTCCGCATATTTCTCTTTCCTGATGAAGCCGGCATCGATGAGTTTCTTGGTTTCCTCGATGACCTTTTCTTCCAACTCCCTTCTCTTTCTTCGAGGAGCTTGTTTGACTGGCTTAGCATCGGGAGATATAGCCAACTTATGTACGACCACTTCAGGGGAAAGGCCAGGCATTTCTTTGTATGTCCACGTGAAGCAGTCGACGAACTCATGCAGCAGGGCAATTATCTGCGCTTTCATTTCCTCTGACAAGAGCGAGCTGATGTAAGTCGGCCTTGGATTATCGGGCGTTCCTAAGTCAATCTCGGTTAGCTCGTCAAAGGTTTCTTGTCCGCCATCTTCGAGCTCTTGAGGAGCTTCTTCTGGCTCGGCTATCTCGTCGTTATCATTTGATCTTTCGCTGGCCTCACCAGCATGGATCACGTAGCACGCTTTGGAATCAGGTTGAATGTAGCCTATGCCCCGTCTATCTGGAATTCGTCCATCGATGAGTGCTCGGACCTGGGGCGGATACCATAGCCCTTCGTAAAACTTTGCTTCGGACTCCGTTTGATATAACCGGCATCCGCACTTCTTAAAGTATTCCCGCATCTCGGACGCATAGTATCTGGGATTGAGGACGGCTCTTATGCCTCTCTCATAGGGAAGGCACGTGACAGAAAGATCGTCCGGGTGCACAACGGGGTTTGACCTGTAAAACAGGATGCCCTTCTGTCCATTTTTCCTCCCGGGCACGTAGAAAGTTTTCAGCTGGTCCATGGTAGAGACTGACAATGCGTCGAGCTCTTTGCACATCCGTTCCGGCACCCTTGTGATGGCCAGGGACCCTTCTGCGACTTCGAAGGTCTCTCGTTGTTTCTCTTGCTGCATGGGGGCCCAATCTGCACAGCTGTTGCACGGCAGGTCCTCTTCTTCTGACTCTTCAGTGTCACTGCCAAGATGAGGGCAGACTTTGCTGCTAGATGGGCCTTCAGTATCAGATTCGTCCGTATCGCTACCGAAACGAGGGCGAGTTTTACGGAAAGACGGACTTCCAGCATCGGACTCATCAGTGTCACTACCGAAATGCGGGCGTACTTGGACATTTTTGCTTTTGAAAGTGACAGCCGGCTCAGATTTGCCTTTGAGTCTTGGGGCCGCTTTATCTTCAGTCAGTTGTGGCTTAGCATTTTGGTGGTTCATAAAGTATCGAGAATCTTCATATCGGACTTCATGCACACCGAATGGCTGGATGTCTCCGTCAATGCGTCTTTCTTCATCATTTTTAGTATACTTCATGCATTGATGGAGAGTTGACGGAATGATGCCGTAATCATGGAGCCATGGCCGTCCCAAGAGAATCTTATAAGACGTGTCGGTGTCGATCACGTATATCTTAGCTTCGGTCTGCAGATCCCCGAATTTGATTGGCAGAGCTATGGACCCCAGAACTTGCTGGCAATTTTGGTTGAAGCCTTGAATGACAATCCTCTCCCTTGACAGGTGTCGGACGTCCATTGAAAAACTCTTCAGCGTCTGCAAGTTCATGATGTTCACTGAAGACCCCGGATCAATCAATATGCGAATAATCTGATCTCCATCGCTGTACCCGGTCACGTAAAGCGGCCGATTATGCTCAGCCATTCCCAGTAGCAAGTCTTCATCCTTAAATGTGACTGCGGCGGCATGCAAAGCGTGCTGGGCTTCTTTCATATTAATTTCCGCAAAGTGAGCCTGATACTGTTCGGGGTTTTGTAGAGCGTGAATGAGAACATCTCTAAGCTCCTTAGATAGGACCAAGGTGTCGTAGATGCTCAGGAGAGACGGAAGCTTCCGGAGATGTGCCAAGACATTATAGTCCACCGAGGAAGGACCTATGTTTTCATCAGCCAGTTCTCTGCCATCTTCTTCATTAACGACTTGTTTTTCCTTCCCTTTTGGGGTGTTTCCCTGATTTTGCGGTAGAGCCCTGCCGCTTCTGAGCTGGATTTGATTGGCCTTTGTGGTGAGCTCCTCGTCCTCTTCGGGAAAACAGAGCTCATCCTCGGAGTCACTGCCAAGATGGATAGCGTAGCAGGTCACTACTGGGATCTCTTCATTGGAGTCTTCTTCTAACTCCTCCAGAATTTCAGCCGCTTGTACAGGGAAGAACTCCTTTAATTGAATCGATGTTCTTTCCTTTTGTTCATATTCTTCGAGAGAATCGATATATTTTTGAATGGTCGATCTCCCTGCAGACTCTTTTTCGCGCCGAGCTGCACTTTTCTTCTTTTTGAGCTTCTTGGATTTTGAGCCTGATGGAGCCGCATTGGCAGCTGGACTGGTAGGCTTCTTCTGCCCTTCCCATTCCGTCCTGGGTTCTTTCCAAAGTAGCTTTATCATCTTCTTCGTCTTATTAGATATGTGCGTACTCCACGGAGGCCGCGATGAGTCCGTTTCATTTCTCAGGGCAGCGGGTTCGGCTGTCTTCTCCCAGAAGGCTTCAGTTTCTGTCTGTATAAAGTTGGTGGTTGCAACTTGATTGTTCACCAACACACTTTTGGACAGCTCGATCTCTCCAGCCTTGTACTGCTTCTCGATCCAGTCTTTGAAGATATAGCAATCCTCGATCGCATGGCTCACTACTCGGTGGTACGGGCAATACAGAGGATTGTCGGTCATTTTTGCTTCTTGGGGTCTTTTCGACTCCGGCAATTGTAGGCCGTTGTTCAAGGCATCTTTAAATATCTTACGGACCTTATCCCTTCTGAAAGAGTAAACCATGTTCTTCTTCTCCTCTAGGGAAGGCCCATCTCCCTCCCAGCAATGGCTTTCGAGACCGGTTGGTTTTGGATTCGCCCGCCCTTCGCTTTTCTTCATTGTCGGACGCATTGAAGACATTGGTACTGCTGGAACTCCCGCTTCTACGGCTGTCGTCCCGCTTGCTTTTCCAAGTTTTGTCTCTCTGAGAGTCCGGCGGGAACTCTTGCTTCGAGCGTTCCAGCATTTGGACTTTCTTGGTTAGCTCTTGAAACGTCTTGAGGCCTGCTGTACAGAAGAATGGGACCATCCAATTGCTGAGGTTCCCAATGAGAAGGCTGACGGACTGGTCCTGCTCCAGCGGCGGTTCACACTTGACCGTGAGATTACGCCATTGGGCAATAAAGTCGGTGTTGCTTTCATTCTTCCACGGCTTGGTCCTCACAAGGTCGGCAATGGAGATTTTATCACTGACACTCATGAACCTTTGCCGAAACAGGGACTCCATTTGGGCAAAAGTAATGACGGACTCGTCCGGTATACTCGCATACCAGTCGAAGGCGATGCCGGTCAGGCTATTGACAAACTGACGAAGAAGGAGCGCGTCATTGCCCCCTGTATTTCCGCACGATGCTTTGAAGTGGGCGACGTGCTGATTTGCATTCCCCGTTCCATCAAATCTTCCGAACTTAGGAATAACGTAGCCGCCTGGGAACTCAATCAGATCGTACTGCGCGGGATATGGCCGCCCGCTACTGCCGATTTCTTTCTGAGCTTCAGCTTCGGCCACCAATGTTTTAACCTTGCTGGTGACCAAATCCATTATCCGATCCTGTGTTAGCGGGATAGTGTTATCTTGGGCCAAGGCGTCCCCAGAAGCGGAATGTGGCCGGCTTTCATGCGGCTCGACCAGTCTTGGTCCCAAAGGAACAGGCATTGGCTGTCTCGGATTGTCATCAGCCGGCTGATTAGTAGCGGCTTGTGCTTGATTGGGAGGCGCTCGAGCAATTTGAGCCATAAGCTGCATCACCACGTTCGTTAAGTCGTCAATCTTCGAATAGAGCTTGGCCATCTCTTTATCTTTGCTCCTGAGCTGTTTTCGAAGCTCTTGAAGCAGCTCTTGCTCCGCAGTCCTGGGGCGGAAAGTTGGCTCTTCCTCGCTGTCCGAGCTTGACTCTGCGTGGACCGAGGGGTCTTTCTGCCTATCATCCTCATCGAGAGGGTTTTCTTCATCCAGCGGGGGAAGCTAATCTTGGGCAGCTGCAACCACATTCAGGCTAGATTGGGCTTGGGATGTAGTGGCACCATCCTTGCTTTTGCTGCGAAGGTTGTCGCTGGGGTGCCCGCCCGCCATATATACCGTATGGATGATATATCCAGCCGTCTTTCTATCATTGACAGCTGATTTCACGGATCGCTGTCTTGACCCCCTTGTTTCGGTAGCTGGTAGTCGATTGAAGGCGGCTGGCCTAACCAGGTTCTTGAATGGTGCTGGCGCTTCTTTTCTGGGTTTTCCCCACTGCTTTCGTGCGGCATAGAGTGCTTGATAGACTCTTGAAGAGACAGTGTCATACTTCTTTTGTTGGGGCCGGGACACGTCTCTTTGTGGCACTGTTCGGACCGCTGTCTTCTTGATTCTGGCCGTCATGGTATTTTTCTGAACCCACTTCAGAGGCTCGAAGGAATTGCTGATTCTTACGTCCGACTCAGCCGTCGTCGCGAGGCAACCCTGCACTTGGAACTTCACATGATTCCATTTGGCCGAAGCCTTGGCCCTCTTGTTGGCTCGATACCTGAGCCGCTTCTGCCTTAACTTTTCTGTTCTAAGCACCTGGCAGACTTCGGCTCTTTGGGAAGACGCCGCAGACCGGGCGATGGAGGGCCTTGGAGATACGCTCGATTGTGCATTTGTTGGAGTCATTGCCTGAGCTCGTCCGCAACATTTGATTTTTCCCTTTGTACCGAAGTTCTTGCACCCCGCTGGAGCACCAGAGAATCGTTCAGATACCGTCTTAAGTTTCGGTTGTGGTGCCTTTGCGATCACGACATTCGGCCTCTTACCCCTTGAGACCGGCTTGGCCACCTGTTCCGCCGAGATCTCCGCCAGATGAGCGCTTTCGGCAGGGTAGATGATGACGGAGCCAAACTGGCGGGACGGTTCCTCCCACTGTCGACTGAGGCTCGCGGGGAGAACCACACAAGCGTTGATCTTGACCACGTATGGAATCGGGGTCACGTTGGAAGCTGAATTCGTCTGGGGAGACATTGTCGTCGAAGGTTGATTGCTGCATGGAAAAAAGAACATCATTTCGGTATAGGCAATCGGGGTCATGTATATTGATTGAGTTCGCATGAACGTTTAACCCGAAATATGGGAGGAGAGATTGGTCCCACCGGGCGTGCCAGAATCTGTAGGGTGTTTTTCGTCACCCCATTGAGATGGGAATACGCGCCCTTGTCAGGCGTACTACAGATTCCCCCTGCCTAGGGTAGGCCGGGGTTTAATGATTGTGGGGATCCGAATCTCCGGCAGCCGCGGACTAAGCTGCCGTTAATTACCCCTCGCCTTTGGGGTGAGTGAACCTCCGATTAAACTGGTCATGCGAACTCAATGTGCAGTGTACGTGTGTTTTGTTTTGGAGGGGGGTTTAAATATATCGGGAGCCACGCAGAGTTTTTACGGGGGTCCCGCTACCCGGATAGCGGGCTGGGGGTCAAGGAGGCTTGCAGCCCCCTTGCGTGGTGCGGGGCAGCGCCCCGTTAGAAATTTTTTCTAACAGGGACAGTGTCGTGGAGTATGTGTGTATGTACATATGTATACATATGTATATATATATACATGTATATATATATACAAAGGGGGAAAAGACATCCAAAGGATGCGTGGGGCCAGCGCCTCAAGCGCTGTGCGCTTGGGCGCACAGCGCGCCACGTGTCGGCACGTGGGCGCTTCGCGCTCGAACGCTATGCGCTTGGGCGCACAGCGCCACGTGGGCGCTTCGCGCTCGAGCGCTGTGCGCCTGGGCGCAAGCGCGCCACGTGTCGGCACGTGGGCGCTCGCCACGTGTCGGCACTTGAGCTCTTTGCGCTCGAGCGCAGAGCGCTAGCGACCAAAAAGGGGTTTTTAGTCCTAGAAATAGGGTTTTGAGTGGAGTTAAACTCCTAAAATGTTTTGGTTAATGAGGGGGGGTTCTTCTTCTTCCTCCTCTGTTGGCTGAATCTTGAAGATCAAGAGATGTGAGATCTAAAAATCTCTCATTTTTGAGATCTAATAACAGATCCAAGCTCCCCTTTGTGGGTTTTGTGGTGAAAAACTATTTAGTTTTGTAAAATGAAGAGTAAAACTCTTGATTTAATTCAAGAGAAAGAAGAAGGTTTTAGAACCTTGAAGAAGGAGAAAGATCTCAAATCTGGAAAATTTTTAGAGAGAGAAAAAGTTGTTAGATATTTTCATTATACTTGTCTTTATAGGCTATACACTTTACACATAGCCCCTTGGGCTTCACAAAATGGCATTTTGCCTATCCCATGGCTCATGTGCCATTTCTTTTTGCACATAAGCCATGGGCTTTACAAAAATTTGGCTTTATGCCTATTTTTCTTACATTTATCCATAAAATAAAATAAAAGAAATACAACAAAATTATTTATTACAAATTTTTTATCTTGGCATGGGGGGAGGCCGGCCGTTTCGTGTTCAGGCTCGACCCGGGCATGGGCCCACTGGATTTGGGCTTGGGCCCACTTGGCTTGGGGTTGACTTTGATTTTGACTTGGTCAACCGGGGTGTAAATTTTTACCCCAACAGTACATATATATATATATATATATATATATATATACATATACGTTTACACGGGTGATGAGGATAGTATATGATACTTGGAGATGAGCCGATGTGATTGGGCATGATGCCGTGGGTCGGTGATATGAATTGGGTCGTGTTATGATATACGACATAATATATGAGTGGATCGTTAGGCGATATGTTTTCATATACACGCGGATATATGTTGATGGTATCGGAATGTACTAAATTTTAGATCAGTACCCCTAGTTCTTGATATTATGATAATGATACCATATAAATAATGAGATAAATGTGATATTTGACGCATACTCCGATTTTGGGATGCCGTACGATGGATTTTATCGTACGAAGTATAAATATGATGATTGATCCGCACTCTTGACTCGAGAATGTCGTATTATATATTTTATCGTACGTGACTCTTGAGGCGGGATCACCGACTACTAGATATATCGACTCGGACTTCGGTGGATTTTCTTACTCGTCCGATTAGTCTCTTAGTTCAGTCCTGTAGGTAGATGTTAGACTGGGCTCGAGTCATACTTATTTTCAAACTAACGAATCACGAGTATTTTAAAGACAGACCGAGAGATACTATGAATATTTCAAAAGACGTACATTTTCTTAAAAATATCGTAGCCCATATTTTCTAAAAACCATGATTCATGCTATTTCGAATGCTAAAACTGTATGACTCGTATATATATAAATGTATATTCTTATATGTTGCAGTTACTACATCTTTTCCATATATTCATGTTGTTCTTATCACATTGCATGCTTATACTTGTGATTTCCTTTGTTATTGTGAACCTATGCTGTCAGGACACCAGCACCGTTATCGATGATGCGTATGCTCCACGTACACTTGCTTGCCGGGTCACACACATTATCATCGGTAATTTCCATGTCACGTACACATTAGAAATAGTACTTCATTGATATAACCTGCTAGCTGGTAGCTCCAACACATTATTAGTATACTTGCTTTCATTTGCTAAATTAGATATTGCATTCTTTTACTTAGATATCCATGCATGTGTATTTATCACTTTGTCATGCAATATTATGGGGGTTTATGCCGATAATTCACTGTATATTTACTCTCGAGTTTGCGATTTCGGATTTTCCATGAGATTTCTGGATTTGGGAAACCGCATGTGAATGTTTATAAACTTATAATCTGTTTTAAAGAGAAAGATGCGGTTTTTCTTGATATGATGTTTTCTCGATTTTGAGATAGTTACGGGTCGATCCTCTTCATGCAGAGCCCGAGATATTGAGATATTGAGATTTTATGATATGGGTCCATCCTGATCATACGGAGCCCATGGGCCGATCTTATTCATGCGGAGCCCGAGATATTAAGATATTGAGATATTGAGATTTGAGATGGTTATGGGCTGATCATGTTCATGCGGAGCCCGAGATATTGAAATATTGAGATATTGGGATATATATTTTGTGTCGATGGTTTACACGAATTCTCTGTTGATTTCATTGATAATATTTCTGTTTTTATACAAAAATCTCACTGAGATAAGAAGACAATTTTCTCATTCATGATGTATTTTGCTTTCATTCTTAGTGCATCCGTACATCATATATGTGACATGTTGTTACCAGAGGCACTGACACGAGCACTTGGTATTACACTTATATATAAATGTTTACCCTTTCCATTATTAGATGTTTCGGGTAATATTTTGAGGATATTATTATTGTATGACTTATGAGAGAGTCATACATGCGATTTCTTCTCGATAATATTTTCTACTCACGAGTTGGTAACTCACCCCCGTTGTGCCACAATTTCTTGCAGGTTTGGCCGTACAGATTTCATTGCGGCTTGCTGGAACAATGTGCTTCCTTCCGGTTGATTGTTTGGTGGGTGGGTTCATTTGCATCGTGACCACCGTTGAACTTTATTTATTTCAGTTGTATATAGTAAGCTCCATCAACCAGACTTGTATATTTGATAGAGTTAGAATACCAGTGTATATTCTTTTGATCTTAGAGTCGCGCGTTTGTATTATTATGATTCTTTTCTGGTTTTCTTTAAGTTGTTGGTTTTCTTCTGACTTTTGATTCTCGTCCTTCGGCGTTGTATATTATATTGCATTGCATAGTTGTTTCCGCCAATTGGCGAAGAGCTAGCTTCCGCTTGGGGATGCCTTTATTCATTATTATGTATTTCATGTGTTGTACCCGTTTGGGGGCCAGTATTTATAAAGGAGACTCTGCCGAAATTTTCGGGAAAATATGATATTGCTTTTAAATATTTAATACTATTTATTGTGTTAAAACCACTTGCTTCAAACAAGTTTTCCTTCTCTCTTTTTAATTGGTTTAGATTTTTGGTTTTTTGGTTTATTTGAATTATATGGGGTCCTATAGAATTCACATGATTCAAGTGTCAGTCACGTGCTATTTCGGTTCGTGACAGTTTCAGTTTAGCAAATGGCACATTTGCCATATTCCAACCCGAGACACTACCTGGATAGGAATATGGCAAAGTGAAAACGCTATTGGCAATAGCGTTTTCATCTTGAAAAAAACGCTATTAGCAATAGCGTTTTTCTTTTCCATGTAACTGTTCCTGCGAGGGCAAATCCTACGTGGCGTACAAAGTCTTATTCTTGGAAAGAGTTTGAACCGAGGGTTATTTTGGGAATTATTTATTAAATTCGGTATAATTTGGGAAAAAATTCCTTAATAAGACACCTCAAGAAAACAAGGCACCTTGAGCAAACAAGCATACAAGGCAACACGCCTCTCAAACAATACGTGTGGTCTCAAAACCCGACAACAAACCCAAAAACACCACACTAGACCCACCCTGTGCAGGACTCACACTCAACCCTTTTCTCTCAAGAAACATATATATCCATCCATAGATTGAGACCAATACAAACAAAAAAAAAGGTGGGGAGAAAAAGTTGAAGTAAATTGAGAGATGTTGCAGGTGTTTTTTGCACTAGCGTTCTCTGCGGCGCCGTTGACGCTGTATGTGCCTCCAGTGAGGAGCCTGAACCTGTTTGTGGAAACAATCGAGGGGTTTGTGAGGGAGACTGCTGAGTATTCAGTCATCACAATCACAAGGCTCAGGCTTGGGTTCCGAAGGATCCGGGCATCGATTCTGCGCTTGATTCATCACAATCATCATTCTACATAAGTGCTGGCTGTGATTAATTGTTGTTGCTGTTTTGTTTTGTTTCGAAAAGAGTTTCTTGAGATCTTGTGTATAGATGAAGATGAGAGTTCTGTTAATTGGGTCCCTTTTCTTTTTTCAGAAGTTCATTAATTTTCTTGTTTTTCAGTATCTTGGAATTATTGAGTTTGAAGGGGGGGTATCTATGGATTTGAATTTGGGTGATTTAAAACCTTTAGATATGTCAAAATTTCTAAAAAAAATTCTAATATTACATCGAATAGTTTTTTTTCCCTCCTTCTAGTTGGGCCGTTTAATTTGGGGAATAAAGTAAATCTGTATATATCATTTTTTATTTAATTCGGAGAAGGTTATCGGAACCGATTTGGAGACGCTGCTATTTTTTCCATGCTATTTAGAAATTACAGAGGGTGTTATCTTGAGAGAAGGTTAAGAATGCAATTTTCAAATTAAATGGGGTGTTTTGGGAATTGATGAGGGCTTATCATTAGTTGCCATGACAGAAAAAGGTAATGGCATTTGACCACCTATTTTATTTGTCCATCATTGTTGCCCACACTACAACAATAATAATCGGTTGCCCATGTGGATTTAGCATTTGCCCTTACCGATAAATCCGTAGGGACATAAAATTTCTCCGTACGTTCAAAGGCCGCAAGTGCAAGTCTTCGTCCTGAACATACCCCAACAGAGTAATAATTGCCCATACGTCTTACTCCGTTTGGACATTTATCCCTATGGATTATTCCGTAGGGACATAATCTTTATTTAATTTATTTGCTTATAAAATAAAATACTTGCCGTAGGGCTTGATAAATGCCCCTATGGATTTATCCGTAGGGAAATGTTTTGCCCCTGTTACTGAGTCCATAGAGACAAAATATTAGATATTCTCATATTTCGTCTCTGCGGAGAAATGTGTAGGTGCAAAACTTGCCCCTATTGATTAATCCGTAGGTGCAACAGTTGCCCCTACAGAGTAATCCGTAGGGACATTATATCAGATATTTTTTTAAATGGGCTTCCCGTTTTTTCCCCATCCTGTGCACAATAATATATATATCATATAACCAAATACAACAATATTCATAATCAACATCTCATGCATAATATATAAAACAAATAAACAAACAGAATATGAAATCAATCTAAATAATCGTGAACAAGCAAACAAGCACCAATATCGTCCAAAATATATACAATATGTATCAGATAAGTACATACATCCTAAAAAATATAAATAAAGCTATCATAACTCGGTCCAGCTCCTCCACCTCTGATAATCACCATAATCTGGCGCATCTGCTCCTCGGTGCAATCCTGAGTTGTCAAAAACTTGACTAATGAAGGAGCAGACTGTGCAGGGGTCTGAGCGGGCTGTGGAGCTGTAGCAGTGGTCTGCGCAACCGCAGCCGAGATAGTGGCTTGCGGAGCCACAGCCGAAGGAGATGCATGTGGAGCCGCAGCCGAAGTAGTCTGCTGAATCTGTAAAATTTTGTGTGTAATAAACGAGTAAGAATGATATATTAGATTTTAGTCGAATTCGTATCATTATCAGATTATTACGAAACCTCAATCTAAGAATACTTAGGGACCTAGGCCTAGTTTGGAAAATCGTAGTTTATTTTAATTAGATAGTTTTATCTAAATATGATTAATCAAAACTAAGTCTACAACAAAATATGCTCAGGCTACTAATATTTCATATGTTACTATGTATAATGTGATATAATATTTTACTAATAATTAATATACGTACCAACATCTCCTTCAACTTCTCGACGGTGGTCTTCAAGTTAGCAACATCATACTCCAGACGTCGCTCACGGGAGGTAGGGGAAATAACCGCTGGAGTGGACACCAACTTCATAGGGGCCCTGCTAGGACGTACCCAGTCCACGGTTTCTCTCCCAACCTCCGTGGTGCACTCCGTATGCGGCGTCTAGGACTGAGGTCAGTAGTATCGGATTGGTCTGTCCACTAAAATCGATCTCTGATACCTCCGCCCGCTCTACCCGCTCCTACACCTATACTGACCATTAAAATATAAGTATAACATTTAAATTTGAACTTATCAAAACAATAATTTCATTCGAATTAGAATAAATATTAACACTTACGCAATACTCCTAGGTAGCGGTGTCGGGGAATCGAAACTCGCCCGTGGCGGGATCTGTCGAGGTGTACGCGGTTAGCACGCTCGGTATACCACCCCGCATCAGGGTTTGAGCTCTCTGCAATTCTCCAAAAATTTACATATATTATAAAATAACTCTTAATATTACATTATATCAAAATATATTTATTGTAATTTACCGATACCTCCATGACACGAGTAATGTTCCTCGAGCCACCTGTGTAAGTAGGGCGACCCCTCTTTGCCGACTTTCTACTCTCCTTATTTTGATCGGTATCTTTCTACACAACACAATCAGATTTAGTTTTCTAATTAAGCAACGCAAAAAAATAAATTATATACTAAACAATAAATTACATACTAAACAATAAATTACATTTAAATTACAAACCTGTTTGTACTCAGAGTCATAATATTGGCACAAGAAAGGCAATGTATCAATGTCGATTCTAGTAAAGGCCGAAGTATGTAAGAAAGCTGCTCTCTCTGCCTCGGGGCCACCAGCCATACCAAATAGCAATCGATATTCAGCTCGTTCCTATTATATCGTACCTTAGATTGCATGTTCTTCATGAGATCCAGTGTCACGACCCAAAATTTGGCCCGTAACCGGCACTTAAACTACGTAACGTCTACAGGCGTACGCAACTCAAGTAAGCCAAAACCCAGAAATCTAAACCACACAAATCTGGATCAACGGAGAAAAACATAGTTTTTAACATCTGGAAAATCACAAGTAAAATCTCTAACTCTAGTTTTCTTTCTTGAAAATTTCGGCAGCACCTCCTTTGTAAAAACTAGCCCCGAAAACGGATACAACACAGATAATAAATAAAGCATCCCAAATGGGAGAAAAATCACGCCCAACGGCGGAGACAATCACCACAACAAGTATACGACGCCGAAGCGAAGAAATATCAAAGAAACGACTATAATAAGAAGTAAACTTTTCAACACACCGGCTCCCACGAGCACGGCACCTAAAGTCACCAATAATACAACACAGAATTCTCACAAGTCGTCTTTAAGTCATATATGTTGGAGATAGTGCCCTCAGAGTCAATTATTGGATCACGGGTACGTGATTGCGATGATTGAGGGAGGACCTATCCCGGTAGGACAGTCTTACTCGAGATGATAGTATGCTATCTGGTTTACCTTTATCATCGTGTACTGTTTTAAGTGACCTGACACGTCGCTATTACACGTTGATAGAGGCCCTAGGATTCTTGCTTGACCACCAGCAGTATGAGGGCGATCATATAAGTGGGAGCTGGGGGTCTATAAGCATATCCTTAAAAGGTCCCTAGTCGTGGGAGTTTCGAGACTGGGCATCGATACTCCATTAGTAGACTAGTGTGTACAGTCGAGACCCCGACGAGGGGCGGTGGCCGGTCTTACAAGCCACTGGTGTCAGTTGGATCACCTAAGATGTATACAGGTGCTCATTGGGTTATGAGTACACCGGACAGGACTCGCCGGGAACATGCTAGTTGGTCATATACCAGACGTCAGATGGCAGTTCCCTGGTGACATGTGTGCAGGTTAGTTCATCGACCTGGGGATCGTCATTTGTCTCGTGTGAGTTCCCACTGTACTTTGATTACTACCCTACCACGGCTCAAAGGAGTCGTGCAAACAGGTTTTAGTTGGGTACAGTCCCGAGCCACATGGAGGCAGTGAGCGTATCTTCAGGGGTTCGTCTCTCCCGGTATTGGGGGTGAGGTCGTACTGTGTCTAGGAGAGCCATTACACAAAGTCCTTGGCCAAGGCAAGGAGATTTACTGGTAGGTATTCCAGTAGTATCTCAGGGTGTTCTGGGCTACACTCCGACACGACTTGTACCACTTTTGGGGGTCTGACTTTTACCAACCCCCTAGGCCCGCCATGCGATACTCATAGACGAACGGACCGGACTGTACGGATATTGTCACTGACAGGCTCAGTAGGGTTGTCAGGCTGAGTTCGCTCACAGACGTCCCTTTTAGTCAGTACCTGGTAGCCCGTTACGTATTGGCTTATATCTCTGACGTGCTAGTGGTTAAATCCACAACCAAGGTGTTGACGAGTCTTTAGAGTCCCCCACATTCTGTTACTAAGCTTTCGGGCGAAAGGTTGTAGAGGCCGTATGGAGATATGGCAAGGTCCGATCAGATACGTGCGGTATTGCACGGATCAGGATAGGACAGTTTGTACTATAGGCCGTATGGTTATATGGCAGGGTTCGATCAGATACTTGCGGTATTGCACGGATCAGGATCGAACGGTTTTTACTAGCCGGCTTTGGTTTAAGCCGGATCCTAGTATAGTACTGTGTAGATTTTGTCTCATTGCATTTGTATTTCGGTCGAAATACAAATGCGGGTGTGTATGCACAGTATCGGGGTTTTCCTGTAATTTATTACGGGACCAGTTTTCTGGAGTTGCCAGTTTGCTTTCCGTTTCGGCCGATTTCTTTTGTTCCGTTCATTGGCCGAAGATTGGTGGAGGAGGGCTTATTTGCATTGTTGCAAATAAGCTTTTGTGGAGGGGGTCTTTGCATATTTCCTTGTATCATGATGGTGCACCATTCTTTTGATCTTGACTTCTATCTTCATGATGGCATGACTTTTGGAAGTGATCATTAGCTTGTTGGAGTGAGGTTAATTAATATATGATTGCATTTGCTTATGGGGAGTGCAGGAGATTAATTTATGATGTGAGGAATGGGCCGGCTACTGTTGGAGTATGGAGTGGATTAATTTCTTTTGTATGGAATGGAATATAAATGTGTGTGCTGGAATTGTTTTAAGGGGTGGATGAATTAGTATATAGATATTCATTTTGGTTGCTTTGAGTACAAAAGAGAGAGTGCTTGTTTCTTTTTTCCAGAGAGCAAAAATGAGTGGCTGTGCTTCATTTTCAATTTTTCCAGTGAGCACAAACAGGGGCTGGCCGAGCTCAATCTTTGATGGGTGCTCCATTTTTCCTTAAGCATCCATGAAAAATTCTTGTCCACAAATTCCTCCATAAATGGCAATCTCATAAACCCCAAAGAGACAACTATACTACACATTCTACAGCAAATCTTGGGCGCGTCGGCTAGCCAACTTCACGCCCGAGTTGCCTCGGCATTGAGGTGGGAGCCCGTAAAAGACATAGGCGATGTGGTGCCCTTCCGGCGACAAGGAGGAGACCGGACATTCCGCGGGAGATCGGGACGACGACGAGAAGACCGGAGGACTCGGATCACTCGGTATATCTCTAACCCGTCTTGTAGTTAGCTAGATCCAGTTTAATGGCCCGATCCGGGGTTTAGTGCGCGGTGGTGCCGGTTTGCTAAGTCCGCAAAATTAAAGTTTATCACCGCTTCCGCATTCCGGCGTCGGATTGACGGCCGGGGCGCCGCCGTGCACTTACAGTGGTATCAGAGCCTCGCCATTAACTTAGTCTAGCTTTGTGTAATGTGTTTGCATTTCCAATCGATCAAAAAGTTCCAAAACCCGTATTTTGATCACATCAGTTTTCTGTTGGAAATTTTTAGTCTCGAAAAAATTTTCAGGTTGTAAAATATTGATGTACTGGAAAATCTAAGATCTCTGTAAAAATTCGATGAAGTGACTCCACAGTGGGAGCGCGGAACCGCCGCACAACCCCTCTTCCCGCCGCTCTTCCGCCGCACACTGTGGGGATCACTGCACCAATTTTTTACAGAGGCTTTCTGGGGTGAAAAGTGGGGTTTTGGAATAATAACATTGGGCCCAGAATTTCTTTATCTGCTACAGTAATACTTTGGGGCCCACTTGTTAAAGTTTGATTGATCGGATATTTTAAACACATTTTTCACAGTATTTACATTATATCTGCGACCGTGAATGTCACTTGATCGGTAAATCCGGTCTAACTGCTATAGCCCGGTTAGACGGATTTGCGAACGTGACTTTCACGTTGATGTTCTGTTTTTGCTGTGATGTTGCGGATCGGTCGTGGGGGATAGCCTGGGTGCAATGCTAGTACAGTTGTGGTTGTATTATGTACATTTGATATTGCGGGGCGAGCGTCCGACATGTGGACTGCCGTCACTGCCTGATTGTATTATTCTTTTGGGGCACGACCTGGTTGCGGTCGATGTACCCGTTATATGTATATTTTTCTTTCTGTACTAGGATTGCCCCGCGGAGGGGTGCACGGATAGCCGGGTTCTAGAGGGCAACAAGCCCGCATCTCATGGCATTGAGACGGAGGGGGCTTCACTCTGGGATTGGCGGGCTATTCGCCGCACTCGTAGGGGGTACAGGTTGACCCAGGAGGGGTGCCCAAGTTACCGGATTCCGTGAAGTGCTGGGTGGTCCATTCACGGCGCTGAAGGGGGCTGCCTCGCTTCAGGTTTTGGCGGGTAACTTGCCGCGCCCGTAGGGGTCTAGGATTTCTTTGCACAGGCTATCCACACGACCAGGGGAACGTCGGGTTTCAGCGGCTCTGTGAAACCTGGGGATCCCAGATATCTGTATTGTTTCTGTGATGCTGTTCATTCTCTGTGATGTTGCATTTTATTCACGCCTTGAGCGAATATAATATATTGGTATATCTATTAGTAGATGTTGTATATGTTTTACATCCGCGCTAGTCCAGTCCCCGCTCTGTCGTTAGTTAGCTAACCTAACGGATAATGACGGGACCCAGTGGCGAATGCGGATGGCATATACGTACATCAGTATATTTTCGTTCTTTTTGGTGTGATCAATTGATGGGACTGCATTGATTCAGATCAATGCAAGTTAAAAACAAACCTAATCTGATGTTGTTGGAACACTTTTCAAAAAGCTATTATTGCAAGGACGTTCACTTTTGTTTTGCATCGTGGTATTCAGTTGGAATATCCTGCTCCTCAGTCGACGAGGCAAGGGCCGAGATCCCTTCATCGGGAGTGACCCCTTGGACAAAAAGTTTGCGTCAGGGCAATGACTTCACTATAGCCGATTACTTTTGCTTTGCATCGCGGTATTCATTTGGAATATCCTGCACCCCATTCTACGGGGAAAGAGCCGAGATCCCTTCACCGGGAGTGACCTCTTTAGCAAAGGTTTTCGTCACTATATTTTTAAAAAAAGCTATCCGTTCCTTCAACGATATCAAGTTCATTACGTTAAAGGTTTTCGCCAGAAACCATTCGTAGCCCTCCGTCGTTTCATATGGATAGTCAATAGTATTCAAGCTGTGTATGTTGGCCAAAGTCAAGGCACAGTGTTTGGTAGCTGTTGGTTATTCATATGCAGCATAGATAGATGCGTTGGTTTGGAACAGTCGTACTGCCATGTTGGCCAAAGTCAAGGGTATGTACGGGTGGATTCAAATTAACCTGGAGAATGACGGGTAGAACTTGACATGTGACTTATGATATGTTGGCCAAAGTCAAGGTCATAAGAGCATGGGGCAGAAATCACATCGGGAGTTTCAAAAGAACTGAAACTTGCCAGATATGCGCATACCTTCTGGAGTGTGATAGCGTGAGCGGATTCCGTCACGTTATCATGCAATGATAGTTGGATCCCGATTCCCACTGATGAGTTAGTTTACTCCTCGGGTGTTCCCGACTATTTCTTCTTTTAGGTTTGGAGGAGAATTTGAGATACAGTGGGAGGATTCCAGATTAGATAAATTGGTAACCATTCTGATCTAGGTTAGAGTGCACGCTGAGTGTTTCTTTTCTCTCTCTCTTTGGCAGCGACCATTGACCCGACCCTAAGACTTTGACTAAGAGACCAAGTTGACCGAACCTTCTAAACACTGGCTTTTGGATTGTCAGAGTTGCAAACCTCATTGCCACTCCTACTTTTACCCTTTTCTCCAGGACACCCCGTATTACTACGAACGTCCACTTCCATTGGACAAAACCATCGTATGGTTATATACGAACTCGAAAGAATATATTCGAGGATGGTTTCCGGTTCTGGAGAAAACGGATAGGATTATTCAGTTGTCTTTTCCTTTTACCCTCTCTCAGGTTACGAGTACTCCTTGGTTTAGGGGTAGTACACCTATTACGCAAATTGGATTGTCTTCTTCCAAACCTTAGGCTGGTGCCGACCGGTAGGGAATGAAGAAAACCAATTAGCCTAACGATGGTATGCAGAAGGTATTAAGTTAAGACAAAGCAAGGGATTAGTAAGAGGGCAAAGTAAATTGCAACAGATATTCACGACCAAACCAGGTATTTCTTCGCCAATCCTAAAATCACCTTTGTATTTCTCCAGGACACTCCGTATCACTACGAAGATCCACAGTTTATTGGATATTCCATCGTATGGTTATATACGAACTCGAAAGGAACTTGTTCCGGTCGGGGATGGATCCTGGTTCAGGAGAAATAGGAATAAAGTACATTCAGGTGTCTTTTATCTTCACCTTCTCTCGTGTTGCGAGTGATCCTAGGGTTAGGACAGTACACCCATTATGCTTTTTGGATAGTCTTCTTCCAAACCATAGGCTGGTGCCGAACGGTAGGGAAGGAAGAAAACCATTTGGCCTAAAGGGGTGTGCAGAAGGTAATGACTAAAGACATATGAAGGGATTTGGAGAGGTGGCAAAGAATTATACGGTTACAGTCGTGAATCTGGAAGAGGCATTGCTAGGAATACCAGGATACCCCATCGAAACATTTCGATGTTTCAGTTTCACTGTGTAATGTTAAAAGAAAACTGATTTCCCGATTAAATACTTGCTCCAGGGTATGTATTTACCAGGTATGATTCTCACATCTGTATGGTTTTACAGATGATGAGTAGGAGTAGGTTATTGGGAATTAGGTGATCATCCTCATTATATCGGGATTCGTTGTAATCGGTGATATTTGAGGAAGTCACCTGGGTTGTTTGCCGGTTGTAGGGTGTTTTTCGTCACCCCATTGAGATGGGAATACGCGCGCGCTTGTCAGGCGTACTACAGATTCCCCCGGCCTAGGGTAGGCCGGGGTTTAATGATTGTGGGGATCCGAATCTCCGGCAGCCGCGGACTAAGCTGCCGTTAATTACCCATCGCCTTTGGGGCGAGGGAACCTCCGATTAACGGGTTAAACTGGTCATGCGAACTCAATGTGCAGTATACGTGTGTTCAGTTCTGAAAGGGGGGGTTTGGATATATCGGGAGCCACGCAGAGTTTTTACGGGGGTCCCGCTACCCGGATAGCGGGCTGGGGGTCAAGGGGGCTAGCAGCCCCCTTGCGGGGTGCGGGGCAGCGCCCCGTTAGAAATTTTTTTCTAACAGGGACAGTGTCGTGGAGTACGTGTATGTATAAATTTGTATACATATGTATATGTGTATGTATGTACAAAAAAGAGGGGGAAAAGACATCCAAGGGATGCACAGGTGCGCAAGCGCGCGCGCCACGTGTCGGCACGCGGGCGACTTGCGCACTTGCGCAGTTGCGCAAGCGCGCGCGCCACGTGTCGGCACGCGGGCGCCTTGCGCACAAGCGCAGTTGCGCAAGCGCGCGCGCCACGTGTCGGCACGCGGGCGACTTGCGCACTTGCGCAGTTGCGCAAGCGCGCGCGCCACGTGTCGGCACGCGGGCGACTTGCGCACTTGCGCAGTTGCGCAAGCGCGCGCGCCACGTGTCGGCACGCGGGCGACTTGCGCACACAACAGGCTTTTAGCCTAAAAAGATTTCTCTGAAGAGAAATCAAAGAGGAGTTAGACTCCTGAGTGTTTTTTTTTTTATGGGGTTAATGGAAGGGTTCTTCTTCTTCCTCCTGTTGCTTGCTGGATCTTGAAGATCAAGAGATGTAAAATCTCAAAATCTCTCCTTTTTAAGATCTGATGGCAGATCCAAGTTCCCCTTTGTGGGTTTTGTGGTGGAAAACTATTTAGTTTTGAAAAAGGAAGAGTAAAACTCTTGATTTAATTCAAGAGAAAGAAGAAGGTTTTGGAACCTTGAAGAAGGAAGAAAGAGCTCAGCTTTAATTTTTGTGGAGAGAATGAAAAGTCTATATTTTATTCATCATCATGTTGCCTTATATAGGCTTACACATTTATATATAGCCCCTTGGGCTTTGCAAAAAATGGCATTTTAGCTCATCCCATGGTTCATGTGCCATTTCTTTTTGCACATAAACCATGGGCTTACAAAATATTGGTTTTATGCCCATTTTGCATACATTCATGTATGAAAAAATTACATAAAAATTATTTATTACGTGATTTCATTTTTGGCATGGGGAGGGTCGGCCGCTTCATGTTTCGGACTCGACCTGGGCATGGGCCCACTTGACCTGGGCTTGGGCCCACCTGGCTTGGGGTTGACCTTGACTTTGACTCGGTCAACCGGGGTGTAAATTTTTACCCCAACAAAGTGCCCCCCATCAATAAATGCACACCACACATTTGAGTTGTGTGCATGAAATTGATGGATCTTGAAGCTGAACTTCGAGGTGGAACATCATTCCAGAGGCGAAGCATCATCCCGGGGAGCTTGATTCCCGAGAATCGGAGCATCATTTCGATGAGCGGAGCATGATTTCAGGGTTCGGAGCATCATTCCGAAAGGCAGAGCATAATTCCAGAGACCGGAGCATCTTTCCGAAGAGCGGAGCATAATTCCAGATATCGGAGCATCGTTCCGATGGGCGGAGCATTATTCCAGGGTTCGGAGCGTCGTTCCGAAGAGCGGAGCATAATTCCAGGATTCGGAGCATCATTCCGAAGGGCGGAGCATGATTCCAGGGATCGGAGCATGATTCCAGAGTTCGGAGCATCTTTCCGAAGAGCGGAGCATAGTTCCAGAGATATCGGAGCATCATTCCGAAGCGCGGAGCATAATTCCAGGGTCGGAGCATCATTCCGATTTGCGGAGCATAATTCCAGGGGATCAGAGCATCGTTCCGATGGGCGGAGCATAATTCCAGAGATCGGAGGATCATTCCGATGATCGGAGCATAATTCCAGAGAGCGGAGCATAATTCCAGGATTCGGAGCATCATTCCGAAAGGCGGAGCATGATTCCAGGGTTCGGAGCATCTTTCCGAAGAGCGGAGCATTATTCCAGGGTTCGGAGCGTCGTTCCGAAGGGCGGAGCATGATTCCAGGGATCGGAGCATCATTCCGATGAGCGGTAGACATTTTGACCGAAGCATAATTTCGATGCAGAGGTTAATTCCCAGGCGAAGCGTAATTTCGACAATGAAGGCAGATATTCCGAGGCGAAGCATTGATTTCGACACGGGATACATTCTGAGACGGAGCATGATTCCGGCGCAGAGCTTGTTGGCTGATTTGATTCCGAGACGAAGCATAATTTCGACGGGGAAGGCAGGTACACCGAGGCGAAACATCATTTCGACACGGGGTGCATTATGAGACGAAGCATAATTCCGACGCAGAGCTTGCTGGTTGACTTGATTCCAAGGTGGAGCATAATTCCGACGAGGAGGTCGTTGGTTGATTCCGAGCCGAAGCATAATTCCGACAGGGAAGGCAGGTACACCGAGGCGAAGCATTATTTCGACACGGGGTGCATTCTGAGACGAAGCATAATTCCGACACAGAGCTTGCTGGTTGACTTGATTCCGAGGCGGAGCATAATTCCGGCAGGAAGAGTAGATATCCCGAGGCGAAGCATGATTTTGACACGGGGTAAATTCTGGGACGGAGCATGATTCCGCCGTAGAGGTTGTTGGTTTGATTTGATTTGGGTTGACATCAGCATCGCTACACTGGAATATGATACCAGGAGCGAATCATCATTTGTCATGAGAGGGTTTGGGGATTTTTGTTTTTTTTTTGTTTGGCATCTGCATTGCTGCACTGGAATAATGCCAGGAGCAACTCATCATTTGCCCCGAGAGGATTTGGGAATTGGTTTTTTTGGTTTGGCATCTGCATTGCTGCACTGGAATAATGCCAGGAGCAACTCATCATTTGCCCCGAGAGGATTTGGGAATTGTTGGCTTAGGAGACAGGTTTAGATCCCTGTCACCTAAGGCTTTTCCATTTTGTGAGCCGTAAGGGTCTCACAAAGCATTTTCTCCCTACGGGTCGTAAGGATCCCGTAGGTGTATTTTCTCCTTAGGAGTCGTGAGGACCCCCAAGTGTGTTGCTCCTTTGTGAGTCGTAAGGATCTCACGCGGGAATTTTCTCCTCACAAAGTCGAGAGGACTTTGCGAGTGCATTTCATTTCTTCTTTTTTTTATTATTTTTTTTTTTTACGAGTTTGCGCCCTTTCGGGTTTTCACAAACTCGCCGGCAGTCCTGCTGTTTTTACTCACGGAGCCCTTTCGGGTTTTCATCCGTGCCCATTTTGCTTGTGGACATACCGTTCTTCTTCTTTTTTTTTTCCTTTTTTTTTCTTCTTTTTTTTTTTTTTTTTTTTTCATTTTCATTTTTTTTTTTGAATCTTCCCTGCCGGTGGGACTTTGAATGTGGTCTCGCCGGTAGGACTTGGGAGAGATTGGGATCGTTTTACGCCCGTGGATTGTATACGGTTTTGCAGGATGTATGATCCAGACCGTAGGGCCAAAAACATTTCGGGACTTTGTTGGCGTCTGCATCGCTGCACTGGAATATGGTACCAGGTGCGACTCATCATTCGCCGTTGGGGTATGGGAGTTGGAATTTGGTTGGAGTCTGCATCGCTGTACTGGAATGTAGTACCAGCAGCGACTCATCATTCGCCGTTTGGGGATTGGGAAGCGATGGCTTAGGAGACAGGTTTGGATCCCTATCACCTAAGACTTTTCAATTTTATGGGCCGTGAGGGTCCCATAAAAGCATTTTCTCCCTACGAGTCGTAAGGATCCCGCAGGTGTATTTTCTCCTTAAGAGTCGTGAGGACTCCTAAGTGTGTTTTTCCTTGGTGAGTCGTAAGGATCTCACGAAGGTTTGTTCTCCTCATGCATCGTGAGGACACATGAGTGGGTCTTTCCAATGAAGCATAATTCCAAAAGCGGAGACCAGCCGCGTAACTGGTGGTTGCGGTGAGGCATGGGTATGCTGAGAAGAATTATTTGAGCCCGTGGATTGTATACGGTAGTCAATTTGGGGACTGGCCGTAGGGCTGGAAGAATTTTGGGAATTTGAATTTTTGTTGGCGTCTGCATCGCTACACTGGAATATGGTACCAGGAGCGACTCATCATTCGCCGTTGTTTTTTTTTTTTGTTTTGTTTTTTTTTTTTTACCGCGATTGCTCTACCATTTCAGCTTTTCTTATCGCGAAGGTCGCGATTGCCCTATCATTTCGGCTATTTATTCGCGGCTGCCCCATCATTTCGGCTTTATTTTTATTTTTATTTTTACTCGCTGATTTTTATTGCGAGTTGCCCTATCATTTCGGCTTTTCTTTATTTTTCTTTTATTTACACATTTTTTTTTTACATTCCCAGTTTAACGACTTAGAGGTCGATTGTTCCCAGTTTAATGACGTGGTGGTCGATTGTTCCCAGTTTAATGACGTGGTGGTCGATTGTTTTCAGAGAAAGGCATATGTCTGAGAGAATCCGTTTCACGAAGAACTTCAGTCTCCGTTTGTATGAAATTGGCGGTCGCGTCTTGACTGTTTACTAACACGTCTTTGGACAGTTCTATCTCTCCTGCCTTATATTGCTTTTCGACCCAATCTTTGAAGACGAAGCAGTCCTCAATGGCATGGCCTATCACTCTGTGATAGGGGCAGTATTTGGGGTCGTCGGTCCTATTCGCTTCCTGCGGTCTTTTTGACTCTGGCAGTTGTAGACCGTTCTTCAGGGCGTCTTTGAATATTTTACGGATTTTGTCCCTTCTGAAGGAATAGACCTTATCCAGCTTCTCTTTCAGTGGAGATTCTCCTCCCTCTCCGAACACTGGCTTCCGAGGCTGGTTAGCGCTAGGCCCGCTCACCCCTTGCTTATTTCGGTTAGCCGAAGTGTTGAAAGATTCAGAATCATCGGAATTTCCGCCTTTGCGATTATCGTCCTTTCGGTTTTTCCAGGACCTATTGTTATTTTGGGAATCCGAGGAGGACTCCTGCTTTGAGCGCTCCAGCATTTGAACTTTCCTGGTCAGCTCTTGGAATGTTTTGAGACCCGCGGTGCATAGAAACGGGGTCATCCAATTGTTGAGATTTCCGACGAGGAGACTGACAGATTGGTCCTGCTCTATCAGCGGTTCACATTTGACAGAGAGATTGCGCCATCGGGTTATAAAATCCGTGCAGCTTTCGTGGTTCTTGGGCTTGGTCCTTACGAGCTCGGCAATGGTGATCTTATCGCTGACGCTCATGAACCTTTGTCGAAACAAAGATTCCATTTGGACGAAAGAAGTAACGGAGCCATCTGGTACGCTCGCGTACCAGTCGAAAGCAACATCGGTCAGGCTATTAACGAACTGGCGGAGGAGAAGCGCATCATTGCCCCCAGTATTCCCGCAAGAGGCTTTGAAGTGGGCGATGTGTTGATTCACATTTCCCGTCCCATCGAATCTTCCGAATTTAGGGATGACATAGCCGCTAGGAAATTCCACCAGATCATACTGAGCAGGATATGGTCTCCCACTACTGCTGATATCTTTTTGCGCTTCGGCTTCAGCCACCAATGTTTTGACTTTGCTGGCAACCATATTCATGATTTGATCTTGAGTTAGCGGGCTACTGTCATCGGTAGCCAAGACATTTCCTGAGATAGGATGCGATTGACTTTCATGAGGTGCGCCCACTTTTGGATTTGAGGGAATAGGCGTCGGTTGCTTTGGGATACCGTTTCCCGGTTCATGAGCTGAGCCCTGTGCTCGATTGGGCGGCTGAGAGGCAAGTTGGGCCGTAAGCCATAAGACGACATTTGTCAAGTCGTCGATCTTTGAGTAGAGCTTGGCCATCTCCTTATCTTTGCTTCTGAGCTGTTTTCGGAGCTCTTGGAGAAGTTGCTGCTCTGTGGTCTTAGGACGGAAAGTTGGCTCATCTTCGCTTTCCGAGCCTGACTCCTCATGAATTGAGGGCTCTCTCTTCCTATCAGCCTCATCGAGAGGGTTTTCATCATCCAGCGGAGGCGGCTGTTCTTGGGAAGTGGCAACCACATTAAAGCCAGATTGGATTTGAGATGTAGTAGCCCCGTCCTTGCTCTTGCTGCGCGTGCCCACCACGTAGACAGTGTGGATAACACATTCAGCCATCCCCTCATCTTTGGCGGGGTAACCCTGTTCTTCGAACCTCATGAGGTTTAGCCTGGCAGTAGCCCTAGCCCTTTTATTGGCTCTATATCTGAGCCTTTTCTCCCTCAGCTTCTCGATTTTGAAGGCTTGGAGGGCATCTGCTACCCGGGAAGCCATTGTGAGTTGATCAGAGGGGAGCTTAGAGGAGACACCCGATCGAGCAGTGGTCAAGGGCACCGCTGGAGCTTGCTCGGGATGCGTTGTAGCTTTATTGGTGTTGATGGCCTTGCCCCCAGCTGGGGCCAAGGAAATTCGTTCAGACACCGACTTGCGTTTAGGTTGGGGCGCCCTTGAGATCACCACATTTGGCCTCTTGCCTTTCGAGACCGGTTTTTCTGCCACCAGGGCTTGAGGAGCTGGGATGGCGCCAACTGGCATGAACATGATAGAGCCGAATGGTAGCAGCGGCTCCTCCCATTGTCGCGCAAGACTGGCCGGGAGGACCGTCCTGGAGTCTATCTTCATCGCGTAAGAGACGGGAGCCGTGCTGAGAGATGAGTTCATCACTGGAGACATTGTTGAAAGGTGACTGCTTGAAGACCTGCATGAAAGAGCATTATTTTAGTATAAATACAGATATGTACATTGATTGAGTTCGCATGAACGCTTAACCCGAAATATGGGAGGAGAGATTAGTCCCACCGGGCGTGCCAGAATCTGTAGGGTGTTTTTCGTCACCCCATTGAGATGGGAATACGCGCGCGCTTGTCAGGCGTACTACTGATTCCCCCGGCCTAGGGTAGGCCGGGGTTTAATGATTGTGGGGATCCGAATCTCCGGCAGCCGCGGACTAAGCTGCCGTTAATTACCCATCGCCTTTGGGGCGAGGGAACCTCCGATTAACGGGTTAAACTGGTCATGCGAACTCAATGTGCAGTATACGTGTGTTCAGTTCTGAAAGGGGGGGTTTGGATATATCGGGAGCCACGCAGAGTTTTTACGGGGGTCCCGCTACCCGGATAGCGGGCTGGGGGTCAAGGGGGCTAGCAGCCCCCTTGCGGGGTGCGGGGCAGCGCCCCGTTAGAAATTTTTTTCTAACAGGGACAGTGTCGTGGAGTACGTGTATGTATAAATTTGTATACATATGTATATGTGTATGTATGTACAAAAAAGAGGGGGAAAAGACATCCAAGGGATGCACAGGTGCGCAAGCGCGCGCGCCACGTGTCGGCACGCGGGCGACTTGCGCACTTGCGCAGTTGCGCAAGCGCGCGCGCCACGTGTCGGCACGCGGGCGCCTTGCGCAACTGCGCAGTTGCGCAAGCGCGCGCGCCACGTGTCGGCACGCGGGCGCCTTGCGCACAAGCGCAGTTGCGCAAGCGCGCGCGCCACGTGTCGGCACGCGGGCGACTTGCGCACTTGCGCAGTTGCGCAAGCGCGCGCGCCACGTGTCGGCACGCGGGCGACTTGCGCACTTGCGCAGTTGCGCAAGCGCGCGCGCCACGTGTCGGCACGCGGGCGACTTGCGCACACAACAGGCTTTTAGCCTAAAAAGATTTCTCTGAAGAGAAATCAAAGAGGAGTTAGACTCCTGAGTGTTTTTTTTTTTTATGGGGTTAATGGAAGGGTTCTTCTTCTTCCTCCTGTTGCTTGCTGGATCTTGAAGATCAAGAGATGTAAAATCTCAAAATCTCTCCTTTTTAAGATCTGATGGCAGATCCAAGTTCCCCTTTGTGGGTTTTGTGGTGGAAAACTATTTAGTTTTGAAAAAGGAAGAGTAAAACTCTTGATTTAATTCAAGAGAAAGAAGAAGGTTTTGGAACCTTGAAGAAGGAAGAAAGAGCTCAGCTCTAATTTTTGTGGAGAGAATGAAAAGTCTATATTTTATTCATCATCATGTTGCCTTATATAGGCTTACACATTTATATATAGCCCCTTGGGCTTTGCAAAAAATGGCATTTTAGCTCATCCCATGGTTCATGTGCCATTTCTTTTTGCACATAAACCATGGGCTTACAAAATATTGGTTTTATGCCCATTTTGCATACATTCATGTATGAAAAAATTACATAAAAATTATTTATTACGTGATTTCATTTTTGGCATGGGGAGGGTCGGCCGCTTCATGTTTCGGACTCGACCTGGGCATGGGCCCACTTGACCTGGGCTTGGGCCCACCTGGCTTGGGGTTGACCTTGACTTTGACTCGGTCAACCGGGGTGTAAATTTTTACCCCAACACCGGTCGGCAAATATTTGGTTTTGAATATCCGCTGTTGTGCACCAATTTCAAATTGATATATCTGTACGTCTATTTTCATAGAGTGAGATATACCTTTTGATATTATGTCGATGACATTTACCTGTATCAGTGGATGGTTAGGTAAGGAGCATTAAACAGCGGTGTAATTCTTCTTAACCATAAGTACAGTTTTCAACCTACGACACACAGTGAATGAGTTATCAGACTCAAGGGACTTGTACAGAGTATTGTATGTTGTCCAGGGTCCATCAGGACAGAGGGGTTGGTCCTCGTACTATATTCGGTTTACTTATGACTTCTCTAGTTTTTAGACAGGTGTTTCGTAGAAACACAGGGTCCGAATTTTGAGAAGTTATAGGTATTTGAATAGAGTAGAGAACCAGGTATAGCAAGTATCGGGATTCTTCAAAGAGATCGAAGATGTAGATACTTGTGTATGGTGTTCAGTTGATAGTAATGACTAAGAGAACTTGCATCTCTTTCAGGTTACTCATAATTGGAAGCATTCCTAAGTTGAGTAACGCTGATCGTCCTCCTTCCATTTAGTTGACATGCGCTGGAGACAGCTGCATGATTTGGATCTGGTTCAATCAAATCAGTGCCTCTGGTCCTATATGGGATATAGAACAGTTCGTATCTTAACGATGTTAAGGTACGGGGAGTTATCCGGTTTATGATTAAAACCAGACACTGGACAACTCAAGGCACGTTTCTGTAATGGCTGTTTGTGGGTTGACCCAGGCTATGACGAGGGTTGACTTTCTGCCATCTGGATGAACAATAGTAATATTGTTCTAGACTCGCCACAGTTTTATTAAAAATGGATTTTTTCAGAAAACAGTAGTGGGAGTATGGTAGAACTGGAAGTGATTCCAGAACCACAAACGATTACTGAAGATTTGATAAGGAACCTAAAGATTCAATCTGGATTGACATTCCATTGGCCACTCCGCAGATAAGGTGGGTAACTTCAGGCACCCGAGAGGTACTACGGTGGCCTCAAGGACGGTGACAAGGAAGTTCTTGTTTACCCACAATTACCATTGCTGTTGTTCCAGGCTGCGAGACCCGGCAGGAGGATGAGTATAGCGTCGTTCTAAACTAGTTTTAGAAGTGGACGTCTGTATGACTCTGCCAGAGGGTTGTCGTAGTCAGTGGGAGCAGCGGAAGCATTGGTGGACAGGGAGCTTATGTCTATTTATAGACTAAAGCAGATGTAGCGGAGATAGATCATCTATTTCTGACGTGACAGTCATGGGTTTGACTTCATCAGAATAGTGGATGGATCTGTTAAGAAGGTAGTAGGGTGTGATATCCTGGTATTGGATGATATACGCAGAGTAGGAAGTGATATTCCTATACTACGATCGGTTATACTTTGGTCGTCACACAGTAGTTTCTCCACATGGGACTTGGACATTATATCAGACATACTGGTTACTAGATCTATGGTTTTAGATCTAGATTTGGGTGGTTTCCCAATCAGGGTACTTTGACAGCATTCTAAGGGTATTTAGAATGGACGACTCCATGCACGGTTGTGTACCTGCAGAAGATGGAGTCACCCTCTCTAAAGGTGTCTTACAGACTAAAAGGGAGAGGGACGTGCATGATTGGCAGATCACTTGCTCAGGCAATTGAGTCAATCATGAGATATCAAGTACCACACCAGATGTTGTTCTTGCACTAGATGCAATAAGTTGATATTGACCTGATCCTGGAGAAACAGTCGGAAGCGGTTCTAGAACATAAGTGGATGTTCTAGGGATATGATAACGACAGCCTCATGTAGGAGACAGTTATCATTCCAGGCTTCCAAGGTGACATGGACGACAAGGAGGTTGTCAGAGTTATTGTTTTCCCTCCGACGAGGGGCAGTATTTTGGACAGGTGGTCCAAGGCAATACTGAGGGAGGCTTGTCGCAGGATACTGATTAAGTTCAGTTGACGATACAGTCTAAGAAGTTTGGATTTGGAGTTCATTTATGAGCTATGTCCCATCAGACATCCAGACACATTCTAAGACAGGTATTGCTCATTTCGGGAGATGGGTTTCTCCGCGAACTTGAGAAATAGAGAGACATGGAATGAAACAACTATGCGGATCCACTCACTGAGGCTATTCCTCGAACGCAATAGTTTCGCAAACGAGCTTTGTGAGACTGACTAGTAGAGGAGTTGGGTGTTCGGTATCACACGGGCTGTGAGTATGCGACATCGCAATAATTAGCCTTGAGTGCAAGTGGGAGATTGTTGGAGATAGTGCCCTCAGAGTCAATTATTGGATCACGGGTACGTGATTGCGATGATTGAGGGAGGACCTATCCCGGTAGGACAGTCTTACTCGAGATGATAGTATGCTATCTGGTTTACCTTTATCATCGTGTACTGTTTTAAGTGACCTGACACGTCGCTATTACACGTTGATAGAGCCCCTAGGATTCTTGCTTGACCACCAGCAGTATGAGGGCGATCATATAAGTGGGAGCTGGGGGTCTATAAGCATATCCTTAAAAGGTCCCTAGTCGTGGGAGTTTCGAGACTGGGCATCGATACTCCATTAGTAGACTAGTGTGTACAGTCGAGACCCCGACGAGGGGCGGTGGCCGGTCTCACAAGCCACTGGTGTCAGTTGGATCACCTAAGATGTATACAGGTGCTCATTGGGTTATGAGTACACCGGACAGGACTCGCCGGGAACATGCTAGTTGGTCATATACCAGACGTCAGATGGCAGTTCCCTGGTGACATGTGTGCAGGTTAGTTCATCGACCTGGGGATCGTCATTTGTCTCGTGTGAGTTCCCACTGTACTTTGATTACTACCCTACCACGGCTCAAAGGAGTCGTGCAAACAGGTTTTAGTTGGGTACAGTCCCGAGCCACATGGAGGCAGTGAGCGTATCTTCAGGGGTTCGTCTCTCCCGGTATTGGGGGTGAGGTCGTGCTGTGTCTAGGAGAGCCATTACACAAAGTCCTTGGCCAAGGCAAGGAGATTTACTGGTAGGTATTCCAGTAGTATCTCAGGGTGTTCTGGGCTACACTCCGACACGACTTATACCGCTTTTGGGGGTCTGACTTTTACCAACCCCCTAGGCCCGCCATGCGATACTCATAGACGAACGGACCGGACTGTACGGATATTGTCACTGACAGGCTCAGTAGGGTTGTCAGGCTGAGTTCGCTCACAGACGTCCCTTTTAGTCAGTACCTGGTAGCCCGTTACGTATTGGCTTATATCTCTGACGTGCTAGTGGTTAAATCCACAACCAAGGTGTTGACGAGTCTTTAGAGTCCCCCACATTCTGTTACTAAGCTTTCGGGCGAAAGGTTGTAGAGGCCGTATGGAGATATGGCAAGGTCCGATCAGATACGTGCGGTATTGCACGGATCAGGATAGGACAGTTTGTACTATAGGCCGTATGGTTATATGGCAGGGTTCGATCAGATACGTGCGGTATTGCATGGATCAGGATCGAACGGTTTTTACTAGCCGGCTTTGGTTTAAGCCGGATCCTAGTATAGTACTGTGTAGATTTTGTCTCATTGCATTTGTATTTCGGTCGAAATACAAATGCGGGTGTGTATGCACAGTATCGGGGTTTTCCTGTAATTTATTACGGGACCAGTTTTCTGGAGTTGCCAGTTTGCTTTCCGTTTCGGCCGATTTCTTTTGTTCCGTTCATTGGCCGAAGATTGGTGGAGGAGGGCTTATTTGCATTGTTGCAAATAAGCTTTTGTGGAGGGGGTCTTTGCATGTTTCCTTGTATCATGATGGTGCACCATTCTTTTGATCTTGACTTCTATCTTCATGATGGCATGACTTTTGGAAGTGATCATTAGCTTGTTGGAGTGAGGTTAATTAATATATGATTGCATTTGCTTATGGGGAGTGCAGGAGATTAATTTATGATGTGAGGAATGGGCCGGCCACTGTTGGAGTATGGAGTGGATTAATTTCTTTTGTATGGAATGGAATATAAATGTGTGTGCTGGAATTGTTTTAAGGGGTGGATGAATTAATATATAGATATTCATTTTGGTTGCTTTGAGTACAAAAGAGAGAGTGCTTGATTCTTTTTTCCAGAGAGCAAAAATGAGTGGCTGTGCTTCATTTTCAATTTTTCCAGTGAGCACAAACAGGGGCTGGCCGAGCTCAATCTTTGATGGGTGCTCCATTTTTCCTTAAGCATCCATGAAAAATTCTTGTCCACAAATTCCTCCATAAATGGCAATCTCATAAACCCCAAAGAGACAACTATACTACACATTCTACAGCAAATCTTGGGCGCGTCGGCTAGCCAACTTCGCGCCCGAGTTGCCTCGGCATTGAGGTGGGAGCCCGTAAAAGACATAGGCGATGTGGTGCCCTTCCGGCGACAAGGAGGAGACCGGACATTCCGCGGGAGATCGGGACGACGACGAGAAGACCGGAGGACTCGGATCACTCGGTATATCTCTAACCCGTCTTGTAGTTAGCTAGATCCAGTTTAATGGCCCGATCCGGGGTTTAGTGCGCGGTGGTGCCGGTTTGCTAAGTCCGCAAAATTAAAGTTTATCACCGCTTCCGCATTCCGGCGTCGGATTGACGGCCGGGGCGCCGCCGTGCACTTACAATATACAAACAGTGGTAGATGGAGAATACTAGATCCAATAAAAAGGATATACAATGTACAAACAGATAACCGCAAACCCACCTAAAAGCAAAGGACTCAATGCCTAACGTAGCGGTATCCGCAAAAGTAGTGATGATAAGACACACTGCCGCGACTACTCTGAGGGAAAGTCCTGCAAAACACTGTGGCACAACGGGGGTGAGTTGCCAACTCGTGAATAGTAAATAATATCGTACTGTAATCGCAGGTATGCACGAACAACGATCTATCTATCACATGTAATCCGATAGCATAAGTATGATAAGTGAATATGCAACAATCATGTAAAGGTACATCATCAGGGTACTACAACTACATGAAACAATGCATAACAACAATAATCCTGAGTGTGTGGGATGGTACAATAAAATCTCATGCAAAATCATTAGCATGGAAAAACACCAGTGTCCCTCACTGACACATCAAATCCCAAATCCTCAGGCACCGCATCCTCAGATCGGCCCTCATATTCTGTAAGTCTCATGGATCCTGAGTGTCCATCATCGACACCCGAAACATCATGAAAACATATACCTGTAAGTATATATATATAAGGATATCAACTCCGTATGTCCACCGACGATACGTAAAAATCATGAAAACCTGAGTGTCAAACACCGACACTCGAAACATCATGAAACCCGTGTCTAACATCGACACGTAAATCTCATAACTCAGACGCTGTCACCATGACTGGCCCTGACGATATGTCATACCTCACTCCGGTCGGTATCCCCATGATAACCGCCGAGTCCAAATACAATCGCCGGTAGGTAGTGGTCCCACCGCCAGGCTTATCGTCAACACCACGAAATCACCACTCGCCCCGGGGTACCATACCGGGTCCACCATGTACCCGCAGACAGTGCCTCCCGCTCCTCGAATCGGGTATCGCAAGCCAAATCTCAGAACCGAGAAATCACATGGTGGACGCACTGAAATATCATATCAAGAGAAACCGGATTTTCAAACAATACATAGTTTTCTTAAAATACCTCCACGGTTCTCAAATCCATAAATCATAAGAAATCCATATCTCAATGCGTAAAACCATGAAAACCGATATATGTAACATAAGACAACAATATGAGTATATCAAGGGAAATCCGCTCTTTCAAATGAATCCATCTTTAAAATATATCTTGCAGTTCCCAAAATCCTCCGAAAAACAAGTGCAGCATCATATAATGTGTACATGTAATTGTAGCAAGGTTTAAGTATCTATATGTAAGCAAGTGGGTATGATGCATTTCATAAGCACAATGATCAACAACTCAATATCACATATAAAAACAATACCACTTAGGGTGTATACAACTATAGCAAACATATGTGGTGTACATGTCAGTATGTATGCATGATGTACAAGTAGCTATAGTAAGATATACGTGAAGTAGAATAAGGGTCACTACCTCAACTATTCCTACCCAATGCAATATCACGTATGTATGTGCCCACAATATTTCATATGCATAATAGAATAAGAGTTACTACTCCAATCATTCCTATCCACTACCATATCACGTATGTAGGTGTTTGTGCATGTCATGGCAATTACAGACGGTGTGGGTGTAGCATACCATTTAGTGCTCGTGCAACATAAACCGTCAGTAATGTATTATATCTAAAGGTACGAGTCAAGTACAACAGATAATGCTATGCAATGACTTTCCTATGAAAGTAACTAATATGCAAATACATGCAGCTATCATATCATATCCGCCCCGACGCATAACGCCATACGGGCGATTTCCCCGTAGATGTTAAATCTACTCACCAAAGGTCTCCAGCTATGAAAATCCGACCACCTGCTTCCCCTCGTTCGCAGCGTCCAAAGTCCCCGCTTGCGACGCTATATTTCCACAAACATAAGAAATAATGCGAACATCTCAGAATCGATCAATATAACCTAAAACTACGTATTAAATAACGCACCAACACTAAACTAACACGCGAGTGCGCGTCTAGTGGCTAACGTGCGTCACGATACCACAAAACCTACCCAAGCACAGCAGCTGCACCAGATCACCATTCGTGTCCCAAAACGTAACACGCGGACTCAAAACACTAGATTATAGGTAATCGATCCCAGATTTTGTATACTGCAATTACTAAAAAAGTAAACAGTACCAAACACCCCTAACCAACAGCAGACAACTACCCACAGAACCCAAACCCCAACACCTTCCTACCAAGCCGGCGTCGCCGGAGTTCGCTAAAGGAGTCGCTGGCCCCAGCCGGTGGGGTGGTCCTCGTGTCTCAGGTGGTGTCTCAGGGTCACCAGTACATCACTATAAATTTGTTTGGTCACTCACTAAATTCTCCAGATCACAGCAGGTACAGAGGCTCTAAAATGACATTAAAAACCCGATACTGCACAAATCGATATAAAAAGCGTTCTACGCTACAACCAACGAGCAAAACAACATAAGAACTTCTAAATAACAGTGTAGGGATTATACCTAACAATCTTGCTCACAAGATCCAAGCTTTCCCTAGCTCCAATTGATCCAAGAAGGCAAAAACAAGACTTGGTGTATATTTTGGGATTTATTTAGGAATTTTGGAGATTTTTGATTTTGGATTGATGCAAAATGAGAAAGAAAAGAGCAAGGGCAGTAGGAAAAGAAGGGATCTCTGCCAAGAGACGAGGTGGGAGTTTTGTGAGGGATTTCCTAGCAATTACCAACATTAAATGCAATTAAATGCATTCATACACACATATGCACACATGCATGCACCTCTTCTTTTCTTTTCTTTTCTTAAAAACTTAAATCCATTTGCACAACAAATATCTAGATATGTGAGAAGGTTTTGGTTTAACTCAAACTTAATTGATGAGAAGTTCACTTAACAGAAATTTCCCAAAATGCGAATACCGCATTAAAATTGGGAAAAATTCAAATTGAACCAAAACGTCCCATATACCCCCAAAGCTCGCGCACTAGATTTATTTTAGCTAAACTAGGTGCTGACAAGTCTATATGGTAGTTTGATCACAGTCGGGTTAAAACGGGAAAAACTGTCAATTTAACCCCAAAACGGAAAAATTCGCATAACGATTTCTAAAACGTTACAATCTCCCCCCTTATAGAAATTCGGTCCCCGAATTAAAATTTCATACTAAGTGTACCTTCAAAGAAATGAGGGGATTTCTTCTGCATCTCGCTCTCGGCCTCCCAAGTGATCTCCTCACTAGTAGGGCTACGCCAAAGAAGCTTCACAGACGGCAAGACCCTTGACCGAAGTTTCTTCACCTGCCGATCCAAAATAACTACCGGCTGCTCGGTGAACGAAAGATCGCGCTCAAGCTGAACTGTCTCATGCTGAATCATGTGAGAAGGATCATGAAGGTATCTACGAAGTATCGACACATGGAAAACAGGGTGAACATCCGGAAAACTGGGCGGGAGCGCCAAACGATAAGCAACAGAACCCACTCGCTCAAGGATCTCAAAAGGACCTACAAATCTCGGACTGAGCTTCCTCCTCTTCCCAAATCGCATAACGTCCTTCATCGGAGAAATCCTCAGGAATACATGATCCCCCACTGCAAACTCAAGTCTGCGACGACGACGGTCGGCATAAGACTTCTGCCTGCACTGGGCTGCTCTCATCCTGTCCTGAATCAGCTAGATCTTCTCCGTAGTCTCCTGAACTAGCTGGGGTCCTAAAACCAGACTCTCACTAAGCTCGGTCCAACAGACTGGCGATCGACACTTCCTACCATATAAAGCCTCAAAAGGCGCCATCTGAATAGTCTCCTGAAAGCTATTGTTGTAGGAGAACTCAATCAACGGCAAGTGACGATCCCAACTTCCACCAAAATCAAGCACATATAGACGGAGCATATCCTCAAGAGTCTGAATAGTATGCTCCGACTGACCATCGGTCTGCGGATGAAAAGTGGTGCTAAAACTCAACCGGGTACCCAAAACTTCCTGAAGTTTCTGCCAAAGACGGCTAGTAAACTGGGTGCCTTTGTCAGATACTATGCATGTGGGAACACCGTGCAAACGCACAATCTCATCTATATATAGCTGAGCGTACTGAGCATAACCGAAAGTGGTCTTCACTGGAAGGAAGTGAGCCGCTTTCATCAACCGGTCAACAATCACCCAAATGGGGTCATACCCTCTACTGGTCCTGGGTAGACCCACAATGAAGTCCATGGAAATCTGCTCCCATTTCCACTCCGGAATGGGTAAAGACTGTAACTCTTTAGCCGGTCTCTGATGCTCAGCCTTGACTTGCTGACAAATCAGGCACCTCGAAACGAAGTCCAAAATATCGCGTTTCATCCCTTCCCACCAGTAAAAGTCTCTCAAGTCACGGTACATCTTGGTGGAACCTGGATGAACGCTAAAGGCTGACTGATGTGCCTGCTCTAGGATCTCGCGTCTCAACCCATCAGCATCTGGTACACACAAGCGAGTCCCGCATCGTAGCACACCCTGGTCATCAATCATGAACTCCGAAACCGTACCCTTTCGAACAAGCTCAAAAATCTCGGACAAACGGGCATCACTGGGTTGCGCCTCACGGATACGATCAAATAATAGTGGACGGGCGCGGACATGAGCAAGTTGTCTCCCAGTGGAGGTGAACTCGAACTGCACTCTACTATCACACAAGACCTGCCAATCTGTAGAAGACTGACGCTGAACTGCGCTCAACTGGGACAAGCTACCTCCGGGCTTACGACTCAAAGCATCAGCTACCACATTTGCCTTGCTCGGGTGATAAAGGATCTCACAATCATAATCCTTCACTAGCTCCATCCATCGGCGCTATCTCAGGTTCAGATCCCACTGCTGGAAGATATACTTCAAGCTCTTGTGATCCGTGAAGATCTGACACGACTCTCCATACAAGTAGTCTCCAAATCTTCAACGCAAAGACCACCGCGGCCATCTCAAGATTGTTAGTGGGGTAATTCTGCTCGTGCTTCTTCAGCTGCCTAGAAGCATATGCAATCACCCTATCATGCTGCATCAAAACACAGCCGAGCCCCACTCGAGAAGCATCACAGTAAACTACATAGCCGTCCGATCCAGAAGGTAAAGATAGAACTGGTGCTGTCGTCAACCGAGTCTTCAACTGCTGAAAACTCTGCTCGCACGCATCAGTCCAAAGAAAAGGAACTCCCTTCCGGGTCAGTCTCGTCAGCGGTGCAGCGATACTTGAGAAATTCTGCACAAAACGGCGATAATTACCAGCTAAGCCCAAAAAGCTGTGGACCTCAGTCACCGATACAGGTCTAGGCCAAAGCTGTACAGCCTCGATCTTTCTCGAGTCCACAAGAATACCATCACCAGTCACCACATGACCCAGGAAGTCAACTCTATCAAGCCAAAACGCGCACTTCGAGAATTTAGCATACAACTAGTGCTCTCTCAATATCTGCAAAGCAATCCTCAAGTGCTGCTCATGCTCCTCACGACTCCTAGAGTAGACCAGTATGTCATCAATAAACACTATAATGAACTGGTCGAGGAACGGCCTGAAAATCCGGTTCATCAGATCCATGAACGCTGCTGGCGTATTGGTGAGTCCGAACGACATCACCAAAAACTCATAGTGCCCATAGCGCGTACGAAAAGCAGTCTTCGGAATGTCATCATTCCGAACCCGCAACTGATGATAACCCGAACGTAAATCAATCTTTGAAAAATGTTTCGCACCCTGGAGGTGATCAAATAAATTGTCAATGCGAGGTAAAGGATACCTATTTCTTACCGTAACTCGGTTCAACTGATGATAATCCATACATAGTCTCAAACTGCCGTCCTTCTTCTTGACAAACAGAACAAGAGCTCCCCACGGCGAAACACTCGGACGCACAAGTCCCAAATCAAGCAACTCTTGCAATTGATCTTTAAGCTCTCTAAGCTTTGCCGGAGCCATCCGATAAGGCGGTATAGAAATAAGCTCCGTGCCAGGAATCAGATCAATGCAGAACTCAATATCGTGCTCTGGCGGCAACCCAGGTAGCTCATCGGGAAAGACATCGGGAAACTATCGCACGGTAGACACCTGTTCCAACGACTCCACTGTGGCTCCAATATCATGAATGAAAGCCAAGAATCCCCGACATCCCCTCCTCAAAAGCCGACTAGCACACAGGACAGAAATCAAACTGTGAGGGGCGGCACTACGGTCCCCCTGCACAACAAACACTGACTCGCCGGGAAAACAAAATCTAACTGTTTTCTCGCGGAAGTCTAGGACGCATAGCAAGTAGCTAGCCAGTCCATGCCTAACAGAACGTTGAATTCCAACATCTCAAGAAGGATCAAGTCGACGGATAGATCTCTGTCTCCCAAACGAACAACACACGATCGGAACACGTGTCGAGCAACAAATGACTCTCCCACAGGAGTAGTCATGATAAGTGGCTGATCCAGCAAACACGACTCTCGGCCTAACCTCGGCACGAAGTACGTAGAAACATACGAATGCGTAGATCCCGGATCGAAAAGAACATGTGCATCATAAGAACATACAGAAAGGGTACCTGAAACCACTGCATTTGATGCCTGAGCATCCTGGTGAGTTAAGGCAAAAACCCGAGCCTGTCCTCTACCGGCTACTGGCTGTCCCCTGCCTCTGCCACCTCGTCTTCTCGGCACAAAACCACCACGACCACGACCACTCTGAGCAGGAGTCTGACGCGGCGCAACTACAGGAATAAGAGGCAACGCTCTCTGAGGCGGAGAATGTGGTAAGGTAACCTAGGGTACTGCTGGCCCTCTCTGATGCACCACGGTACAATCCCGAACAAGGTGATGTAGACTGCCACACTCGAAGCATCCATAAGACAGTCGCTGGCCCTCCTAGGAATAAGAAATGAATAACTGGCCACGTCCTATGTCTCTGCTACTCCCCGAGTCTGAAGGAACTCTCCCTCGGCGTGCAAACCTCTGTCTCCGTGCTGGTACATCCGTACGAGTCCTTTTCGGTTCCGGAACAACCGATGACTCAGCTAGACGCTCCTCCACCAATAGAGCTGCATCGACAGCTGCCGCATACGTGTCGTAATGCTGAATGCTGATGGCTAGGAACAACTGGGTAAGTAGGCCTCGAACAAACCTCTTCACCCTCATCTCCTCAGTTGCCACCAGGTATGGAGCATACACAGACAGCTCGGTAAACAGTACATCATACTCAGACACTGTCATCCCCGGAGTCTGACGTAACGACTCAAATTTGCACGCTCGCGCATCCCTGACACTCGGTAGAAGAAAACGGGTGAGAAACACCGTCACAAACTCAGCCCAGGTCATAGGAGTAAGACCAGCAGCTCTGCCCCTCTCCAACGACTCACACCACTTCTGGGCCAGACCCTCCAGCCGGAAACTCGCAAACTCTACCCATCTCTCGTCGGAGCATCGGAGTGAGTGATAAATCCTGGCCATCCGGTCGATGAACAGCTGCGGATCCTCAGTAACATCTGTGCCAGTAAACACTGGAGGTCTCAGCCTCATAAAATCTGTCAGTGACACAGTAATAATCTCTGGAGCTGTAACTGCAACTGCCGGAACTGTGGGTACCATCGTGGTCCCTGCAACGGGTGGAACAACTGCCTGCCCCTGCGCTCGAATGGCCTTTACTAAGGTCCCCATCATCTGGCACAGGTCCTGCATACCAGCCCCAAACATAGCAATATGCTCCGGTACAACAGGCGTTCCGCCCTGGTCAGTCCTCGCCTCAGACGAGTCAACTCTGACCTCGGACCTCGCGGCCGCTCTCTGTGCCCTTGTAGTCTTCGGCGGCATATAGGCTAGAAATTGAAACAAGATTCGATAAGGAACAGGAATCGAATCACAAGGATGTATATCATCACAGAAGAATATCAATCAATAAGTCCTAAGGTCACTTAGGCGGAGTACCATGTTGTAAGTATGCCGCGGAACATACACATGCTACGTCACTCTGCTTAAGCTACCTACTCCATCATACCAAGGTCATCCTATATTCCGAAAGGTAAAACCTAGCGCTCTGATACCAACTTTGTCACGACCCAAAATTTGGCCCGTAACCGGCACTTAAACTACGTAACGTCTACAGGCGTACGCAACTCAAGTAATCCGAAACCCAGAAATTTAAACCACCCAAATCTGGATCAACGGAGAAAAACATAGTTTTTAACATCTGGAAAATCACAAGTAAAATCTCTAACTCTAGTTTTCTTTCTTGAAAATTTCGGCAGCACCTCCTTTGTAAAAACTAGCCCCGAAAACGGGTACAACACAGATAATAAATAAAGCATCCCAAATGGGAGCAAAATCACGCCCAACGGCGGAGAAAATCATCACAACAAGTATACGACGCCGAAGCGAAGAAATATCAAAGAAACGACTATAATAAGAAGTAAACTTTTCAACACACCGGCTCCCACGAGCACGGCACCCAAAGTCACCAATAATACAACACAGAATCCTCACAAGTCGTCTCTAAGTCATATACAAACAGTGGTAGATGGAGAATACTAGATCCAACAAAAAGGATATACAATGTACAAACAGATAACCGCAAACCCACCTAAAAGCAAAGGCCTCACTGCCTAACGTAGCGGTATCCGCAAAAGTAGTGATGATAAGACACCCTGCCACGACTACTCTGAGGGAAAGTCCTGTAAAACACTGTGGCACAACGGGGGTGAGTTGCTAACTCGTGAATAGTAAATAATATCGTACTGTAATCGCAGGTATACACGAACAGCGATCTATCTATCATATGTAATCCGATAGCATAAGTATGATAAGTGAATATGCAATAATCATGTAAAGGTACATCATCAGGGTACTACAACTACATGAAACAATGCATAACAACAATAATCCTGAGTGTGTGGGATGATACAAGAAAATCTCATGCAAAATCATCAGCATGGAAAAACACCAGTGTCCCTCACTGACACATCAAATCCCAAATCCTCAGGCACCGCATCCTTGGATCGGCCCTCACATCCTGTAAGTCTCATGGAACCTGAGTGTCCATCATCGACACCCGAAATATCATGAAAACATATACCTGTAAGTATAGATATATAAGGATATCAACCCCGTATGTCCACCGACGATACGTAAAAATCATGAAAACCTGAGTGTCTAACATAGATACTCGAAATATCATGAAACCCGTGTCTAACATCGACATGTAAATCCTCATAACTCAGGCGCTGTCACCATGACTGGCCCTGACGATATGTCATACCTCACTCCGGTCGGTCTCCCCATGATAACTGCCGAGTCCAAATACAATCACCGGTAGGTAGTGGTCCCACCGCCAGGCTTATCGTCTACACCATGAAATCACCACTCGCCCCAGGGTACCATACCGGGTCCACCATGTACCCGCAGATGGTGCCTCCCGCTCATCGAATCGGGTATCACAAGCCAAATCTCAGAACCGAGAAATCACATGGTGGACGCACTGAAATACCATATCAAGAGAAACCGAGTTTTCAAACAATACATAGTTTTCTTAAAATACCCCCACGGTTCTCAAATCCATAAATCATAAGAAATCCATATCTCAATGCGTAAAACCATGAAAACCGATATATGCAACATAAGACAACAATATGAGCATATCAAGGGAAATCTGCTCTTTCAAATGAATCCATCTTTAAAATATATCTTGCGGTTCCCAAAATCCTCCGAAAAACAAGTGCAGCATCATATAATGTGTACATGTAATTGTAGCAAGGTTTAAGTATCTATATGTAAGCAAGTGGGTATGATGCATTTCATAAGCACAATGATCAACAACTCAATATCACATATAAAAACAATACCACTTAGGGTGTATACAACTATAGCAAACATATGTGGTGTACATGTCAGTATGTATGCATGATGTATAAGTAGCTATAGTAAGATATACGTGAAGTGGAATAAGGGTTACTACCTCAACTATTCCTGCCCAATGCAATATCACGTATGTATGTGCCCACAATATTTCATATGCATAACGGAATAAGAGTTACTACTCCAATCATTCCTATCCACTACCATATCACGTATGTAGGTGTTTGTGCGTGTCATGGCAATTACAGACGGTGTGGGTGTAGCATACCATTTAGTGCTCCTGCAACATAAACCGTCAGTAATGTGTTATATCTAAAGGTATGAGTCAAGTACAACAGATAATGCTATGCAATGACATTCATATGAAAGTAACTAATATGCAATTACATGCAGCAATCATATCATATCCTTCCCGACGCATAACGCCATACGGGCGATTTCCCCGTAGATGTTAAATCTACTCACCAAAGGTCTCCAGCTATGAAAATCCGACCATCTGCTTCCCCTCGTTCGCAGCGTCCGAAGTCCCCGCTTGCGACGCTATATTTCCACAAACATAAGAAATAATACGAACATCTCAGAATCGATCAATATAACGTAAAACTACGTATTAAATAACGCACCAACACTAAACTAACTCGCGAGTGCGCGTCTAGTGGCTAACGTGCGTCACGATACCACAAAACCTACCCAAGCACAGCAGCTGCACCAGATCACGATTCGTGTCGCAAAACGTAATACGCGGACTCAAAACAGTAGATTATAGGTAATCGATCCCAAATTTTGTATACTGCAATTACTAAAAAAGTAAACAGTACCAAACACCCATAACCAACAGCAGACAACTACCCACAGAACCCAAACCCCAACACCTTCCTACCAAGCCGGCATTGCCGGAGTTCGCTAACGGAGTCGCTAGCCCCGGCCGGTGGGGTGGTCCTTGTGTCTCAGGTGGTGTCTCAGGGTCACTAGTACATCACTATAAATTTGTTTTGTCACTCACTAAATTCTCCAGATCACAGCAGGTACAGAGGCTCTAAAAAGACATTAAAAACCCGATATTGCACAAATCGATATAAAAAGCGTTCTACGCTACAACCAACGAGCAAAACAACATAAGAACTTCTAAATAACAGTGTAGGGATTATACCTAATATTCTTGCTCACAAGATCCAAGCTTTCCCTAGCTCCAAGTGATCCAAGAAGGCAAAAACAAGACTTGGTGTATATTTTGGGATTTATTTGGGAATTTTGGAGATTTTTGAGTTTGGATTGATGCAAAATGAGAACGAAAAGAGCAAGGGCAGTAGGAAAAGAACGGATCTCGGCCAAGAGAGGAGGTGGGAGTTTTGTGAGGGATTTCCTAGCAATTACCAACATTAAATGCAATTAAATGCATTCATACACACATATGCACACATGCATGCACCTCTTCTTTTCTTTTCTTTTCTTAAAAACTTAAATCCATTTGCACAACAAATATCTAGATATGTGAGAAGGTTTTGGTTTAACTCAAACTTAATTGATGAGAAGTTCACTTAACAGAAATTTCCCAAAATGCGAATACCGCATTAAAATAACATTAAAATTGGGAAAAATTCAAATTGAACCAAAACGTCCCATATATCCCCAAAGCTCGCGCACTAGCTTTATTTTAGCTAAACTAGGTGCTGGCAAGTCTATATGGTCGTTTGATCACAGTCGGGTTAAAACGGGAAAAACTGACAATTTAACCCCAAAACGGAAAAATTCGCATAACGATTTCTAAAACGTTACACCCAGGTAAAGAGCGTGAATATCGAGCACTTTGTCAGGGTGATCAGGGTTGGGTACAGGCTGAAAGTCGTAATCCAACTGCAAATACAAAAAAACAATGTATTTAAATTACAAGTGTTAAATAATAATAAATTTATTTGATACGTCAAATAAAAATATATATTAATACATGAGCCTGAGCCTGATCCTAGAAGAGGGCAAATGAGCACCGATGGTGATCGCCCCACTCAACGTGAAGTGGATACTTCTTTTGGATGCGGCTCTCATCCCCAATATATCGGCTGAACCTCTCGGCATAATCGTCAGTATTGTAATAATCGGGGTTAAAAAGAGGTGGAATGGTGCCTCCCCCTAGCTCTATCGGGCCTCAGCCTGTAGGACTGATTCGGCCCTCGAGTCCCCCTCTCGGGATGGGGCTGCACTGCATCTACAAGAAATATCAAGACAAGAAATATTAAGACAAAACGGTATTAAGAAATCAAGGATTAACGAAAATTGAAGTGAGATATATGCCTCCGGCGACAGCAGCATGAGTTCCTCCGGTGAGGAATAGCCGGTGATCCGGGCGTAGACGCATCCCTCCAACTAGAAAATAAACATTGACGATAAAATTACATGAAATTCATGTTTATTATTAGAGAATATGTAAAATGAATAAATATTTTATACTTAAAAATACTAACCTGCAGACTAAGCGGAGGGTACGGAAGTAGCGGGAGTGGCCTCTGCATCAGATGTGGATACACCACCTATAATTAGACAATTAAAAATAGATTATATAAGTAATTGAAAAAAGAATATGTATATTTATAATATAACATTCCAAATCAATATGCATGCAATATAGGATATATTATACACGTAGGTGTGGCGGCGGCCTCTGTTCGGGATATGGAGGCACCACCTACAGCTAGACAATCAAAAATTGATTATCTAAGTAAGAGCAAAAAGAATATGTGTATATTTATTATATAATATTCTAAATCAATATGCATGCACTATAAGATATATAAGCATATCTGCAGGTGCGGTAGTGGCCTCTGCCTCTGATGTGGAGGCACCATCTATAGCTAGACAATTAAACATTGACTTTATAAGTCATTTAAAAATAAATATGCATGTATATCTATAATATTACATTCAAAATGAATATGCGTCCAATATACCAGGAGGTGTGGAAAAGTCCACACAGAAGGAGTCATCCGAAGGGGATACGGATCGGGGAGCAAGACCAGCGCTCTAGAGCTCCCTACGCAGCTCCCCGGGTGGCAGAACCGCTCTGCCTCTGCCTCTGCCGTGGCCGGTGCTCCTGCCGCCCCTCGTTGCTCCGGGTGTTTTCATCAGACCTAGATAAGCGTACAATCATTACATATGTATGCAATATATGTATAGATCGTAGAAATGTGAAGTAATAATATAACATTACTGATAATCTTTTTCGTTTCGTAGACGCATTAGACTTATCTACTTGGATTTCATCATCGATATCATTTCTAACTCATGTAACTTCACGATCAGCCGAAGACAACCCATCTTTTGAAACAGACGGTCAGAGCACTCTAAGTCTTCTATCTTCTTCATCCTTATAGTTGTCCTCCATACGATCTTCGAATTCTGGGACAAAGTAAACATCCTTGGGTTTCCAACAACATACAAGTTCTAATCGATATCATTTCTAACACACTTCGATTTTACAGTCTTCATCGCTGTCCCGGATGCTTCAAACACTGTGAGTAGTATATTTGGAACGCTTGGTTCGGAAAGATAAATGGATCGTCCTGACCGTAAAATCGAAGTGTGTTCACGCTAATCAATCCATCATATTTCCAAGTCTCGAGATTGTTTCTCCACTTATCTATATCGGTTCGTGTATCATACCAAATATACTGAAATATATATAACGGTTCTGATCGTCCGGGATATTGGATGCCAAGTATGTAATTTAAGTATCCATAATAAATCACACCATCCGATCCTACCGTCACAATCCCATTATTCTGAGTGGTTCGAGATGTTTCTACAGGGTTCCCTAGGGTCGCCGCTGGATTTCGGGAGGCGTCGACCATGCCGTTTTTGAAAAAAATGGCGCACTAAAGAACCCTAACCTAGAATCATAACTAGAGAATTAGACGAAACTAGAATGTAAACATCTTTATATCTAAATAAACAAGAAATATAACCTTTGTAGACCGGTCCTTCACTTCAATAGCTCCGTGTAGTAGTCCCTTCGCTCCAAGTAATAAACTCCCGGACTCTAGAAAGGCTCCACAAGATGAAAGGAACAAACTGTCACGACCCGAAATTGGCACGTGACGGCCCTAATACTACGCAACGGCTAAAGACGTAACGCAGTAAAACAAAGCCAAAACCCAGAAATCTAAACCATGAAAATACGAAAAAGATAATAAAAGTTTTTGAAATATTTGAAATCACAACCCAAATTCTTTAACCCTCCAACTTTTCTTTCTTTAAAATTTTGGCAGCACCCCCTTTGTAAAAACTAACCCCAAAATGGGTACAATAATAAAGATAAATAAAGCATCCCCAAACGGGAGCAAATACACGCCAAAAGGCGGAAAACAATCATCACCACAAATATACGACGCCGTAGCGAAGAAATAAAGACAATAGAGATAAAGCTGTGTAAAAGACAACAAATCCATAAATAATATACAATATCGTCCTCACCAAGTCTCTAAGTCAACAATATAATAGTAGATGGAGAGTACAAGATACAACGAATGTACAATACAAAATACAGATAACCACCAAAACCCACCTAAGCAAAATAGCACACTGTGAGCCGATGCGGTATCTGTAGCAAAAGATGATAGATGAATAGCCTGCCTCGACTACTCTGGGGAAACACCCTGCAAAACAACTGTGGCACAACGGGGGTGAGTTGCCAACTCGTGAATAATAGATAACATATGCAGGTAATCACAGGTATGTACGTACAGTATGAATCTAAGATATGCAATTTGTAGTAATAATAAGTCATATGAGTGCAGAATAATGGAAAGTACATTAACAGGTACAACCAATATATGAAGCAATAGTGATATGACAATAGTATGCAATAATCATGCAATAGGGATATGAGAATATAGATATACAGCAATCATGAATGGTACACTAACAGGTACTACTAATACATGAACGGTGCATAAATAAATAGGTATGAGGTATGGAGTGAAATATGTCATTCCCACGGAAATCTGACATCGTGGTAGGATCACAATCCATCAAGACACTCAAATCCCAATTCTTCAAATCAGCCCCCAAGTTGGGCTCTCATATCATATAAGTCTCACATCTCCCCAATGTACAATATCGAGTAATCTCCTATATCCCGAATGTACAAATCAGTAATCTCATATGTATCCGGTATCCAATCTCAATGAATCACCTAATATCCCAATTCAAGCTCAAGTAAAATTCTAACATCCTAAATATATATATTTGCAGAAATAAATATGATGGGGTCAATACATATATATTAGCATCTCACTCCACTAATATTGGTGTAAGGATATATATAACAACGGCTAAATCCCTTGTTATATATACAAAGGCGTTAAAAGAAATATCATGAAAACAATGTGCCAAGCATCAACACAGAAATCCTGATCTATCAAATGCCATCACCAAGACTAGCATCCTGATAGGTACGTATCATACGCAATCACGGAAAGCACGAGTGCCTAGCTCTGACCCTCGCCTTCCCACGTATCCATACGTACATGACTCCCAACGGTATCCCCATGATTCCCGCCGAGTCATTGGTACTGTCACCGGATGGTATGGCTCCCCTGCCGGGCTCATCGGCGTGGTACATCGACATCCCTTTCTTGCCCCGGGATACCTCCGGGCCCCACCATGTACCCTCGACGGCCTCGACGCCTCCTCGTAGGGGTATATATATAAATCAGCACCGATAAAACTCATGGTGGATGCGCAAATATCATATCAAGGAAACCGGGTTTTTCAATGTATGCATAATTTCATGAACTCCCACGGTTCCCAAATCTAGAAAACATCATGTAAAATCCAAATAACAATGCGCAAATCCAGAAATAAATATGTGTGATATATCTGAAATGCGGGCATATAAAGGAAAATATATAGCTGAAACCAGATGTATGCGAAATCAATAAGGTACAGCTAAGTATAGGTGTCTACCTATAAGTAAATGATGTAGTATACCCCCCTGGGTATGAATAAAATATGAGCAAGGTATACCTGTAGCTGTATCATAAAGGGTTTATGTACCTATCACTAATGGTACGATACTCTATAAGTATACAGGTATGGCAAATGTCATATGTGATAAGCAGTACGAATCAATGTCATAAAGTCCCTAACCAAGCAATATATTATCTATAAGTGGTTTGTGTGTGACATGGCAATTATTGACGGTGTGTGTAGTATAAAATCAGTGCTCGTGCAACATGAATCATCAATAATTTGTGCAGTGTCCTACGGCTACTAGTCCAAATACAACATCTAAGTAATGGGGATAAAGGCGCAATTCTAACAATAACGTAGAATATGCGACAAGTATTAGAATTCTAGCCCATACGCATAACGCCATGCGGGCGATTCCCCTGTAGATGGTAAATCTACCAACCAGCGCTCCACGCTTGGTGAATCCTAGCACCAGTTTCCCCCTGTAGCAGTGTCCGTAGTCCCCGCCTGCGAACCTGCAACATTAAAACAATAAAGCAACTATATATTAATAATAGCTATAAAACACGAACAAACTATATTGGACCGACGCAATAACACAAATCCTACTTTCAAGTGTTCGTATTGTGGCTAATGTGCGTAGCAACACGACGAAAACGACTTAAGAGAAAAACCACACAAACAGCACGATCCGTGTCGTATCACGTATCGTGTGGACACAAAACGCTAGAAACTGCCTATACGATCCCAGATTATGCATACTGTTAAAACTAAACAAACAAACAAGACCAACAGAATCCAAACCACTGCAGACACCAACAGAGAAAAACCCAAACACAAACTCCTAACCCTAGCCGGCGTCGCCGGACCTCCCCCTTGCCGTCGCCGGCCCTGGCCGGTGGCCTGGGTGTCGTGCCTCAGGTGGTGCCCCAGTGTCCCTAGTACATCACCACAATTTTGCTTAATTTTCCAGTATTCTTCCCGGGTCACAGCAGGTTCCAGATGTCACAAATCGACACCAAAATACAATATTTTGCACAAAACGTAAACCCTATGGTATTTTAGTGAAATCTGGGTTAAACTCAGTTCAAGTGACCCTAATAATACTAAAATAGGCTAGGTTAACTAACACAATCATCACTTAACCAAAATTCCACCCAATTCACCATTATTTAGCATAAAACTCACTTTAAATGCAAACCGTAGCTAATCTACACACAAAGCAATAAGGGGAATTGGGTTTAAGAGTTATACCCTATGGAACCCTAGGGAGCAGGAGAAAGAGTGGATGGAAGAGATAAGGGCTGCTGCAGGTTGCTGGAGCTGCTGCTGCTACAGCTGCTGCTGCCTGTGCTACTGATGCTGTTGCTGTCTGCTGCTGATGTTGCTTCTGGTGTTGCTGCTGCTTGCTTCTGGGGCTGCTGCTGCTGAAGTTCTGTTGTATGTGTGTGTGTGTTTGAGAGAAATGAGAGAATTGAAAGAAATGAGAGAGAAAACTCAAAACCCCTCCCCTCTCAATCTCTCTCAACATTTAATGAAGCATGGCTTGGGCCATGTAGCACCATGCCTCTCTCTCTCTCTCATGGTCAACACTTCAACCCAATTTAAAAATCCTTTTAAATTCATTTTATTTTTAAAAACAACCATACACAATAAACCCCAAAACACTTAATATAAATTATTAAAAACTAGATTAGGAAAAATGGTTAGCTCACCATGTTGCTAATCATGGTTAAACCCCAAATTACACCCTAGTTATCATGCACAAGTGTGTGCAAGCCTAGGAAAAATCTAATAAAATATTCATTAAATAGGATAAAATAATTGAAAACCAATTTGGTAAACTTTTTATTAAAAACCATATATTATAATATAATTATCCACAAAATACATTCTAAGGTGTTACAATCTCCCCCCTTAAAAGAAATTCATCCCTGAATTTAAAAAATATACTGCTATGCGCACCTTCAAAGAGAAGATTACAACCCTCAAATCTCGCTTGCAGCCTCTCAAGTGATTACCTCACTATACGGATACGTCCAAGAAAGCCCTTCACAGATGGCAAGACCCTTGACCGACGTTTCTCTACCTGCCGAGCCATTAACACAAATGGCTGCCGGTGAGCGAAACGATCGCGTCCATGCCAAAAGGTCTGGTGCCAAATCATGTGAGAAAGGTCATGAAGGTAATTGTAAAGTATCAACACAAGGAATACGGGGTGAACACTCAATAATCTGGGCGGAAGTGCCAAATTAAAGGCAACAAAACTAACTCGCTTATAGGAACTCGAAAGGACCTACAATCCTGGGATAAGCTTCCCAAAACTCAACACGTCATTCATCGGAAAAATCTGTAGGAATACATGATCTACCACTGCGAACTCAAGCCTACGACCAACACGGTCGGCATAAGATCTCTGTCCGCAATGGACAATTCTCATCCTGACCTAAAACAACTGGATAATCTCCGAAGTCTCTAGACTAGCCGGGGACCAAAATCCTACTACGTAGAGTCAGAAAAACAACAGACTGGTGATCGACACGACCTAACCCCTAAACCTAAAGGTTGCCAATTGGAGTGTCTCCTGATAACAGCTACCGAAGAAGAACCCTGACAATGGTGAGTGACGATCCCCAACTACCGAAAACAATTAACACAAACGCGGAACTTAACAAAGAACAACTGAGCAAACTGAGTATAACCGGACGACAAGAATCCGAATGGAGTCACACCCTGACTAGCCCTGGGTAGACACCATAACGAAATTCATGGAGATCTGCTCCCACTCTTACTTCGGAACGGTTAAAAGTTGCAAATCTCCAGCCGGCCTCCGATGCTCAACCCAAGCACACAACAAGACAGACATGTTGAAACGAAACCCAAAGCTTCTATTTACATCATTTCCCACCCGTAACTATCACACAAGTCACGTCAATGTTGGTGGAACTCGAATGAAAATAGAGAGTTGACTGATGTGCCTGTTCTAGGACTTCACGTCTCTACCCGATAACATCAGGTACACAAACGCGTCCCTAACTTAGCACACCCGTGTCACAAATCAAGGATTCCGAATCATTACCCAGCCACGTATGCTCAAGTATCTCTGACGAACGAGCATCGACGGGCAGTGTCTCGCGAAAGCGATTAAAGAAAAGTGGTCGGGCGCGGACATGAACAAACTGTCCTCTCAGTAGAAACGAACTTAAGCTGTACTCAACGATTGCACAAGAACTGTAAATCTGCAGAGGACTATCACAACAATCAAAATCCGCCGCAGGAAGATTACATTAAGCTCTGGTGGTCCGTGAAAATCTGATACGACTCTCGAACCAGTAGTGTCTCCAAATCTCCAACGCAAAACCACCGCGGCCATCTCCAAATCATGAGTGGAATATCCTTCTTGTACTTCTTCCAAATGTAGGGAAGCAAAAGCGATAACTCTATAGTGTCACCTCAGTACACACTCGAGCCCCACTCAAAAAACATTACAGTTAAACAATAAGGCCGCCCGAACCAAAAGCAAAGAAAGAACCGATGCAGTTGTTAACCTAATCTTCAACTGCCGAAAACTCTGCACACATGTCTCAGTCCAAAGAAAAGAAACCTCCTTTCTGGTCAATTCAGTCGACGGTGCAGCACTACTCTAGCAATCCTGCACGAAACGGCGGTAAAAACCTGCTAAGCCCAATAACTGCGGGCCTCCGTCCTGCACACAAGTCTGGGCCTAAGCTGTACGGCCACGATCTTTCTTGGAACTATACAAAACCGTCTCCCGTGACTACAAGACCTAGGAGTCTACACAAACAAGCCTGAAGAAACACTTCGAGAATCTAGAAACCCGCTGGGGCTCTACCAACGCTTGCACAACAAATCCTCAAGTGCTGCTCCTGTTCCTCAAGACACATTAAATAGACCAGAATGTCATAATAACACAACAATAACTGGTCGAGGAACGGCCTGAAGAAATCTGGTTCATCATATCTACGAATGCTGCCAGGGCATTAGTGAATCCAATGACTCACTAATACACACAAAGCCCATAGCACGCATAAGGCAGTCTTCGGAATGTCATCACTCCGAATCCGCAACAATGATGACCTGATCCCGAACAAACTTAGAAAATGTCTCGCACTGTGGAGCTGAACGAAGAAATCGTCAATGCGAGGTAAAGGATACCTATCCGCACCGTAAGCCAGTTCAATTAACGATCCGTCGATACACAACCTCAAACTGCCGTCTTTCTCTTTGACTAACAGAAATAGGAGCTTCCAAAAGCGAAACACTCAGACGCATAGAACTCCCCAACAAACAACTCTGCAGCTGATCCTTAAGCTCCCTAAAGCTTCGCCAGCTCATCTGGAACAACGTCGGAAAAACTCTCGCACGAAAGGAAAACAGGTCCAACAAACCCACTGTGGCTACGGTATCACGAATGAACGCCAAGAATCCATGAAATCTCCTCAAAAGTCGACTAGCGAAAAAGGCTGAATTCAAGCTGTGAGAGGCGGCACAACTATCCACCTGCACAACAAGAACTGACTCGCCGGGAAAAACAAAACTTAACTGTTTCCCTCACGACAGTCCACAGACGCCTAGCACGTAGCTAACCAGTCCATGCCCAGGAGAACGTCAAATCCAACATCTCTGGAAGGATCAAAATGACGGACGAATCTCTATCTCCTATCCGATTGGCACACAACTGAAATACGTGTCGCGCAACAAAAGAATCGCTGACAGAAGTTAACTCAAACAAACGGCTAATCTACGTAGCATAATTCTTGCCCTAACCACGGCACAAGTGTGAAAAACAAACAAATACATCAAAAGAACATGCAAATTAAGGATACCTGAAAACTCTGCATTGGACGCCTGCGCGTCCCGATGAGTAGAAGCAAACTCCTGTGTCTGCCCTCTACCCGCATCTGGCTGAACTCCTCTGGTAGACTGATCCCTCTGAGCGAACCTTCCACGTCCATGACCTCTCTGCACATGTCCCTGACGAGGTGCTAAGGAACAATCCCTGACGAAATGCTGAAGGCTTCCGCATCGAAAACATCCACGTGGTGACTGCTGACCCTACTGGGAATGAGAGCTGAATGACTGTCCTCGTCCTAAGCCTCTGCTACTCCCACGACGGTCACGAAATCTATCTCGATGACCAAACCTCTGTATTTGGGCTGGTACACTGGTATGAGTCCTCCACTGTCCTGGAACTCTCAGAGTCTCTGGAATATGTGCCTCGTCAACTAGAGCTGCAACCACTGGTGCTATGTAGGTAACGGACTGCTGCATGCTGATCGCAAAGGATAACTGAGTAATTGTTAGTTGTATGTATGCCCTAGAGGCCAGTATTGTACAGATTATGTATATTATATTGGATGCTTGGACATATATAGAGATGACTTTCTTGCTCGACATGATAGTATGCTATCTGGTTGCTATTTATCTTAACATGTACACTAGTCTCTTTATACTGTCTTATAGTTACATGTTGGTAAAGCCCTTAGGATTTGTACTTGACTACCTAGACTATGATGCAGATCATACTAGTGGGGACATGGTAGTCCATAAGTACATCCTTCAAGGTCCCTAGTCGTAGGTGTATCGAGACGGGGCATCGATATACCAGAGTAGACTAGCGTATACGCTTCTCGACCCATGTGATGGGCGATGGATGATCCCATATCCATTGGTGTTTGACATCAGAGATGGTGTACGGGTGCTCAGTGGAGACTGGGTACACTGGACAGACTCGCCGAGAACTCCCAGATAGTATTATACCTCACGTCAGATGGCAGTTCTCAGGTGACACTTGTACAGATTAGTCTGTAGACCCGAGATCGTCATAGAGTCTTGTGTGATTCCCACTGTGCTTTGATCTCCACCTTACCACGTCCATGAGGGCGTGCAAAACGGTGGTCTTTGGGTACAGTCCCGAATCACATGGAGGCAATGAGCGATAGGAGGGGTTTCGTCTCTCCCGGTATTGGGAGTTGATGTTGCGCTGTGCTCGATTGGCCGTAACAGGGAAGTCCCTGGCCAGGGCTGATTAGAGATTTGCTGGTAAGTGTTACCAGTAGTTTCTCGACCCGTTACGAGCCTCACATCGGCACGACTTATCGGGTTATTGGGGTCTGACGTTACCACCCCTAGACTTGATATGCGACGTATCTGACGAAGAGACCGGACTGTATGGTAAGTGTTACTGGTCGGATTCGCAGGAGTATGAGCGGGCTAGCTCGTCGATCTTCTGATCGCTCAATACCCGGGTGGCCGTTACGTTTGGCAGACCGCTTGCGGCTTGTGGGTGCTTGATATGATCATCATCTGCTACCGGCGTATTGACGAGTCTTTAGAGTCCTACACAGAGGTTTCCTGGCTCAAGCGAAACGAAATAGGAGCGCATATGAGATATGTGCAGGACCGAGAATAATGCGTGTATGTGATACCGCATTTCATTCTCGCGATATATGTTTCGAATGGTTATATTCGATATGACCTAGCTATCGAATCATTGATTCGATAAATCGATGCATTGAATACTAGTCGGTTATGTGCGACATGACCGGATCATTGAATCAAGTGTTGATTTAATGATTTAATGTATAATTATATATATTTGATATATTACTTTACATTAACTAGTATTGGTTCACTTTAAACGGATTTTTCTCACTTGATGCACATTGTATATGTGATATGCTTTCGTGCACTTCTTTGTATCATGTTTGATGATACTTGATCATATAGTTAAGTTTATAGAATTAATCCATGGTTAATTTGATAATTAGGGTTTTGCATATTCATTTATTTATTTATTTGTTTATTTATTTATTTGAAATGGATTATGATGAGAATGGTGGCTCTTTTTGTTTTAAGTTGAAGCTTCATGAAGCTTTGACTTTGCTAACCATCCTTATCTTCATGCTTAACCCTAACCCTCTAAAGTGACCATGGTTTATTCTCTACACTTAACCCTAGTTTAGTTATGATAAGTATTTGATTTTCTATTTTCTTTTTATCATAACTTATCATAACTAGCTCATCTTCTTCTTCTTCTTCAAGCTTGCTACAACAATGGCAACTTGAGATCTAGTGAGATAAATCCAATTCCAAAGTGAACTCACCTCCTATTTCTTCACCCTCTACCTCTTTCCAAGTTGTTTTGGGTGTTTACTTCACAAGTTTCACAAGTTTGTGAAGTCGGAGCTTGAGTTTGTGCAACCTCGACGTAGATCGTCTTTGACACAAAGCCGACGACCTATTCCGCTTGCTTTCCCGATGAAGCCGATGATCGAGTCGAGGATTCATGATGGACAGCGAGGACATGACCACGTGGAGCTAAGGAGGCGGAAATCCGGATCTACAAAGGTTGTAGCATCTCAACTTTAGTTAATTTGTTAGCTAGTTTATAGTTTCGCCTAGACATCTAGCGACGATCCGTAGTCAAGGGTTTCTTGGCACCATAATTTTTTAAATTTGGCATGTTCGATGCCTTGTGAGACTTCTATAGGGTGCCTAGGAACCTTTCAGTGGTATCAGAGCCTAGCTAGAGCCTTAGGCGAAGTCTAGACGCGATTTGAAGTCCGATCGACCCGAAACCCAAACCATTACCATGCTCTCTGGACATTTCTGTAATTTGTGGTTTTTTGTCAATTAAAAATGCCTAAAAAAATCAGCAATAAAATCTAAGAATTACTGTGCAAATCATTTCCTATGAACAGTGTAATGTTGCGCGGATCCGCGGCATATTCCTCAGTTCTGCGGCGCTTCAGCGCCTAATTGATGACGTCATCCCCACTTATTTGCACAGTAATACCTGATTTATTCTGCTGAGTTTTCTGGGAATTTTTAATATTGATTCAAGAGTTGAATTTTCTGCAATTGTTTTGGGGATTCGGTGTTTCGATCGGGGTATCAAATTTTGTCTATTTGGCTTTCCGGATAAATTTTAGAATATGTTAAAAAGTTCGACCGGATATAAATACCCAATTTTTCCCCTGTCGGGAAATTTCCAAGTGTTGGATTTTTCCGTAGTTTAACGACGTTCTAAGTAGTGCAAGTAACGCGATGGTCCCTCTAGAAGACAACAAACCTTAACTCGATTATGTGACCGTCTTGAACTGCCCTTTGAACCTTCGGGTTTGGGGCAGTACGGCGTGCCACATGTGAGGCGTTGGCTTGACCCTTCTACGGCTGGACCGTCGGTACTGAGGTACGAACTGAATGTTGTTAGACTTATTTCATGTGTTGAGCTGTATCGGGAAAACTTGGGTATTCGACTGTTCGATCGGAAAGTTTAACATTTTCTGTTTATCTGGAATGTGATACAATAATTGGAATTCACAAACAGTTATGTGATAACTGAATGAATGTTATAAATTTAGCAGTTTAGTCCCATATGATATTGAAAAGAGTTTTCGATAATGAGACTAAAATGCGGGATTTATATCTGATTAGGCATGTGATGTCTAAAACCGTTGCGGATTCCAATTGTTGTAGTTTTACACTTTTTTTTTCTGTGACCGTAAGTGTAATATGTGATATCGCCGGTTTCGTTGCTATATGTCAACGACAATTGGGGTATGCATACTTACTTACGTTGATGACATGTGATGTTATGTGTTGCTGGATATGTTATATTGGATCGTCGTGTTCGAATAGCCGGGGGTTTTTATGTGAGATGAGTGTTTTTCATTTTCATTCATGTAAAAACTTTTATGTAATATTCTTTTATTTGGGGCACTTCCAGGTAGCGGAAGCTGTCACCCTTTGTATATTATTTACTTTTCCGCATTAGGATAGACCCAAGGAGGGGAGCACAAGTAACCGGGTTCTGGGGTCCAGTGGGAGACCAACTCGAGGAGTCGAGTCCGGGTCTCCTAACCCTAGAATTGGCAGAGTTGCTTGCCGCTCTCGTAGGGGTCTAGGGGTGTGGGATTGGCTATTCATCACGACCGTGGAATCCGTGTTTTATACTGGCTCGTATTGAAAACACGGACGTCCTAGTATATCCAATATTTCATATGTTTATTCTGCTGCGATATCTGTGTTGTGACTCTGTGATGGATATAGTATATAGTATATATGATATATTATATAGACGTTACTTATGTTTTACACCCGCGCTAGCCCTGCCCTGCTCTGTCGTTAGTTACCTAACCTAACGGTGCACGAGGGGACATCGAGGCGAATGCGGATGGCATAAGTGTACGTCATATCTATCTGTGATGTTTAGGTATTTAAATGATGGGACTTCATTAATGTGATTAATGAAAGAAAAGAAACCTAAGATGTTGTAGAATCAGATTTTAAATAAAACAGGTAGCTACAGTTCTTGCTTTGCATAGCGGTATATATGATATACCCCGCACCTTATTCGATGAGGAAAGGACCAAGATCCCTTCACCGGGAGTGACTCCTTTAGAAATAACTGGCAAATGCTACACACTCGGTATGCTTTTGACTGCTTTTGGATTTTTGCTTTGCACAGTGATATATATGATATATCCCGCACCTCATTCGACGAGGAAAGGACCGAGATCCCTTCGCCGGAAGTGACTCCTTTAGCAAAACTAGAAAAGCCTCAAAATCACTCCATTTCAAAACTTCATTTGATTCTACAACGATATAAAGTTCATTACGCAAAGGGTTTTCTTAAAAACCTGACGTAGCCCTCCGTCATTTCAGATAAGTAATAGTTAGTATTCGTGCTGCGTTTGTTGACTCAGTCAAGGCGTAGTGTGCGGTAGCTGATTACTATTTATCTGTTTATGCATATGATGCAGATTGGATTAGGGTAGTCGTGCGGCCTTGTTGACTTAGTCAAGGGTCGTGCGGGTGGGTTTAATTCAATCAGGAAATGACGGGTTGAACTTTACTTGCGGTCTATGGTTTATTGACTCAGTCAAGGTCATAGATCGCCTGGGGCAAAATATTATCGGGAATTTCAAGTGTTGAAATTTGCAATGAGATTGCATACCTTCTATGAGATAGTTGGATCCCGATACCCACTGCGAGTAAGAGTTACTCCTGGAAGAGTTTTACACATTGCAATTAGCTGATCAAGTAGATGTCTAGAAAGGTGTTAACGAGGTTACGCCTCTGGGAAAACGAGGTTTACATTAATTAGGTTCGTGCGAAAGCACGGGGGACCTCCCTCAAAGTACCGACACTGGCCTGGCTGAAAGATTGGCGAACTTGTAGTGTGTAATTAATCCCGGCTAGTCTTTCCTTTTAAGGTTTGAAGGAAGATTTGATAAAAAGCAGTGGGAGCCATCCTGATTAGATAAGATAATAACCAATCTGATCTTGCACGAGCATACGCTAAAGTGTTTTCTTCTCTCTCTCTCCAGGTAGCGACCATTTCATGCCTTAATCAAGATAATAATATGGATGTATTGACCGAACCCGCATGTTATACTGTGCAGGGGAACGTTGGACCCGTTCTATCTTATAAATGTTATAAGACTGAACAGGAAACAGGAGAATATCTGGATTCTCACACCGCCCAAACGGAGAACATGCATGTTGATGCATCATCTTCGGGTGTGTTTGTCATTGAGAACTGTTTCTCAGTTCACCCTACGTCCTGGGTATTAGATACCGGGTCAGGATCCCACATATGTAAGATGTTACATGGGCTGCGAAAAGGTAGAGAACTGAGAAAAGGTGAACATTCCGTTTATGTAGGGAATGGGGCAAATGTTGCAGCCAAAGCAGTTGGCATATATCACCTGGTATTACCAAATGGTGATACACTAGTCCTGAATGAGTGCTATTATATACCGAACATGATGTGCAACATTATATCAGTTTCTTTATTAAGTAAAGAAGGTTATAATTTTGTAGTAAAGGATAATGTTATGAACATATTCCTAGATCAAAGGTTGATTGCATCAGGCTCGCTACATAATGGCATATTCATTCTCAATCAAAATACAGTCTTCAATATACAAAACACACACAAAAGGAAAAGCTCAGAAATGAACGAATCCTTCTTGTGGCACTGTAGACTTGGCCATATCAATGAGACACGACTAGCTAAGTTGCATAAGAACGGATATTTGAATTCATTCGAATTATCATCTTATGACACATGCCATTCATGTCTCAAAGGAAAAATGACCAAAACTCCGTTTAAAGGACACGGAGAAAGAGTTACTGAACTCTTGGGACTGGTGCATAGTGATGTATGCGGTCCAATGTCTACACACGCCAGAAATGGTTCTTCCTACTTCATTACATTCACTGACGATCTCTCTAGATACGGGCATGTGTTCCTGTTGAAACACAAGTCTGAAGCTTTTGAGAAATTCAAAGAATATAAGCACGAGGTAGAGAACCAAACGGGCAAAAGTATTAAGGTTCTTCGATCTGATCGAGGAACTGAATACTTAAGCAGTGAATTCCTGGATTATCTAAAAGAGAATAGGATTCTCTCTCAGCTTACTCCTCCTTATACACCACAGCACAATGGTGTATCGGAACGAAGGAATCGCACCCTATTAGATATGGTGCGTTCAATGATGAGTAATGCTGAGTTACCTATTTCCTTTTGGGGGTATGCGCTTGAGACAGCCATATACCTATTGAATCTGGTTCCGTCTAAATCTGTACCTACCACACCGTATGAGATATGGAGTGGGAAGAGACCATATTTTAAGCGAATTAAGATATGGGGTTGTCCGGCCTATGTCAAAAAGCAAAATCCGGACAAACTCGAGGCACGATCAGTCCTTTGCAAGTTTGTGGGATATCCTAAGAATTCTCAAGGATATTTTTTCTACCAAGCTGAGGAACAAAGAGTGTTTGTTGCTCAACATGCCACCTTTTTGGAAAGGGAATTTCTTGCAAAAGAAATTAATGGCAAAGAGGTAGAGCTGGAAGAGGTTCCAACACCACAAACTGCAACTGACAATTTAGAAGAACCAAAGGATTCAGTGGTGCCCGACGTACTCCAGCCTCTCCGCCGATCTAGTAGGGTTTCTCATCCACCTGAGAGATACTATGGTTTTCTCATTGATGGTGGTAGTGAGGATTGCATCATGGAGGATGATGACCCAACTAGCTTCGAGCAGGCCATCACGAGTGGGGACTCAGTGAAATGGCTGGATGCTATGCGGTCCGAGATGGATTCCATGTACACCAACAAAGTATGGACTTTGGAAGTTGCTCCTGAAGGGGTAAAACCCATTGGGAGCAAATGGATCTTCAAGAAGAAATTTGGTGTAGATGGGAAAGTGGAGACTTTCAAAGCTAGACTTGTAGCAAAGGGTTTTCGTCAAAGACCAGGTGTGGACTATGACGAAACCTTTTCTCCAGTGGCTATGCTTAAATCCATCCGAATCATGCTTGCCATTGCTGCCTTTCATGACTACGAAATCTGGCAAATGGATGTTAAGACCGCCTTTCTAAATGGTGATTTAGAAGAGTGCGTATACATGACTCAGCCAGAGGGCTTCATAGACAATGGGAGCAGCGAGAAGGTGTGCAAGCTGCTTAAATCCATTTATGGATTAAAGCAAGCATCGCGGAGTTGGAACATCTGCTGTGACGTCGTTATCAAAGAGTTTGATTTCGTCAAAAATCCAGATGAACCATGTATCTACAAGAAGGTGGCAGAGAGTAAGGTTGTCTTCCTCGTATTGTACGTGGACGACATACTCTTGATAGGAAATGATATTCCTATGCTGCAATCGGTCAAGCTCTTCTTATCACAAAGATTCTCAATGAAAGATCTTGGTGATGCCTCCTGCATATTGGGGATCAGGATCTATAGAGATAGATCCAAACGGATTTTGGGATTGTCCCAATCCAGGTACATTGACACCATACTAAAAAGGTTTAGTATGGAAGAGTCCAAGCGTGGGAACATGCCCACGATCTCTGGAGTCACTCTCTCCAAAGAGATGTCTCCCAAGACTGATTTGGAGAGAGCTCGCATGCAAGGGATACCCTATGCTTCGGCAGTAGGCTCTATCATGTATGCGATGCTATGTACCAGACCCGATGTAGCATACTCACTAAGTGTAGTGAGCAGGTATCAAGCTGATCCTGGAGAGAGTCACTGGACAGCTGTGAAGAGCATTCTCAAGTACTTGCGAAGGACTAGAGATATGTTCTTGGTGTATGGTAACGGAGAACTCCAAGTGGAGTGCTTTACCGATTCCAGCTTCCAGAGTGATAAGGACGACTCTAAGTCGCAGTCGGGTTTTGTCTTTACCCTTTACGGAGGGGCGGTTAGCTGGAAGAGTTCCAAGCAGGAAACCGTGGCAGACTCGACGATGGAGGCTGAATACATCGCTGCCAACGATGCTGCTAAAGAAGCTGTCTGGGTCAAGAAGTTCATTACTGAACTTGGAGTGGTTCCATCCATTGAGCATCCAATACCTTTGTATTGCGATAACAATGGAGCGGTGGCTTTGGCCAAGGAACCCAGGTCCCATCAGCGATCCAGGCATATTCTGAGGCGGTATCACCTGATCCGGGAGATAGTTGATCGCCGGGAGATCGAGGTCAGGAGGGTTGACACGAAGAACAACACGGCGGATCCACTCACGAAGGCCATTCCCCAGATACAGTTTGAGAGACTCTTCGGGATGCTCGGTATGAGATACTACAGCAGCTGGCCCTAGTGCAAGTGGGAGATTGTTAGTTGTATGTATGCCCTAGAGGCCAGTATTGTACAGATTATGTATATTATATTGGATGCTTGGACATATATAGAATGACTTTCTTGCTCGACATGATAGTATGCTATCTGGTTGCTATTTATCTTAACATGTACACTAGTCTCTTTATACTGTCTTATAGTTACATGTTGGTAAAGCCCTTAGGATTTGTACTTGACTACCTAGACTATGATGCAGATCATACTAGTGGGGACATGGTAGTCCATAAGTACATCCTTCAAGGTCCCTAGTCGTAGGTGTATCGAGACGGGACATCGATATACCAGAGTAGACTAGCGTATACGCTTCTCGACCCATGTGATGGGCGATGGATGATCCCATATCCATTGGTGTTTGACATCAGAGATGGTGTACGGGTACTCAGTGGAGACTGGGTACACTGGACGGACTCGCCGAGAACTCCCAGATGGTATTATACCTCACGTCAGATGGCAGTTCTCAGGTGACACTTGTACAGATTAGTCTGTAGACCCGAGATCGTCATAGAGTCTTGTGTGATTCCCACTGTGCTTTGATCTCCACCTTACCACGTCCATGAGGGCGTGCAAAACGGTGGTCTTTGGGTACAGTCCCGAATCATATGGAGGCAATGAGCGATAGGAGGGGTTTCGTCTCTCCCGGTATTGGGAGTTGATGTTGCGCTGTGCTCGATTGGCCGTAACAGGGTAGTCCCTGGCCAGGGCTGATTAGAGATTTGCTGGTAAGTGTTACCAGTAGTTTCTCGACCCGTTACGAGCCTCACATCGGCACGACTTATCGGGTTATTGGGGTCTGACGTTTACCACCCCTAGACTTGATATGCGACGTATCTGACGAAGAGACCGGACTGTATGGTAAGTGTTACTGGTCGGATTCGCAGGAGTGTGAGCGGGCTAGCTCGTCGATCTTCTGATCGCTCAATACCCGGGTGGCCGTTACGTTTGGCAGACCGCTTGCGGCTTGTGGGTGCTTGATATGATCATCATCTGCTACCGGCGTATTGACGAGTCTTTAGAGTCCTACACAGAGGTTTCCTGGCTCAAGCGAAACGAAATAGGAGCGCATATGAGATATGTGCAGGACCGAGAATAATGCGTGTATGTGATACCGCATTTCATTCTCGCAATATATGTTTCGAATGGTTATATTCGATATGACCTAGCTATCGAATCATTGATTCGATAAATCGATGCATTGAATACTAGTCGGTTATGTGCGACATGACCGGATCATTGAATCAAGTGTTGATTTAATGATTTAATGTATAATTATATATATTTGATATATTACTTTACATTAACTAGTATTGGTTCACTTTAAACGGATTTTTCTCACTTGATGCACATTGTATATGTGATATGCTTTCGTGCACTTCTTTGTATCATGTTTGATGATACTTGATCATATAGTTAAGTTTATAGAATTAATCCATGGTTAATTTGATAATTAGGGTTTTGCATATTTATTTATTTATTTATTTGTTTATTTATTTATTTGAAATGGATTATGATGAGAATGGTGGCTCTTTTTGTTTTAAGTTGAAGCTTCATGAAGCTTTGACTTTGCTAACCATCCTTATCTTCATGCTTAACCCTAACCCTCTAAAGTGACCATGGTTTATTCTCTACACTTAACCCTAGTTTAGTTATGATAAGTATTTGATTTTCTATTTTCTTTTTATCATAACTTATCATAACTAGCTCATCTTCTTCTTCTTCTTCAAGCTTGCTACAACAATGACAACTTGAGATCTAGTGAGATAAATCCAATTCCAAAGTGAACCCACCTCCTATTTCTTCACCCTCTACCTCTTGCCAAGTTGTTTTGGGTGTTTACTTCACAAGTTTCACAAGTTTGTGAAGTCGGAGCTTGAGTTTGTGCAACCTCGACGTAGATCGTCTTTGACACAAAGCCGACGACCTATTCCGCTTGCTTTCCCAATGAAGCCGATGATCGAGTCAAGGATTCATGATGGACAGCGAGGACATGACCACGTGGAGCTAAGGAGGCGGAAATCCGGATCTACAAAGGTTGTAGCATCTCAACTTTAGTTAATTTGTTAGCTAGTTTATAGTTTCGCCTAGACATCTAGAGACGATCCGTAGTCAAGGGTTTCTTGGCACCATAATTTTTTAAATTTGGCATGTTCGATGCCTTGTGAGACTTCTATAGGGTGCCTAGGAACCTTTCAGTAATAGGGGTGACAACCTCCTGTCATAGCTCCCGAACGACATCAACCAATGAACTCATAGTCTGGCGGAAGTCCTGCATATCTGCCATAAGCCTATCGATACTATATGTCGAAGGCTGACCCGTCTGCACCTGTGCAACTAGAGTGCCATCCTGGTCAGTACTCGTCTCACCCGATCCAACTCTGGCCTCGGCCCTCGCTGCATCACTCTGAGTCCCCATAGTCATCGGCGGCAAGGCTATAAATAGAGATAAGATTCGATAAGAATACGGAAATCAAATCTCAAGGATATGAATCATCAAGGAAGGAATTTCAAGCAATTTGTACTTAGGTCACATAAGGCGAAGTACTGCATCGTGGGTATGCTGCGGACATACACACACCATGTTACTCTGCTTAAGCTACCTACTCCATCATACCAAGGTCATCCTACACTCCGAAAGGTAAAACCTAGCGCTCTGATACCAACTTTGTCACGATCCGAAATTGGCACGTGACGGCCCTAATACTACGCAACGGCTAAAGACGTAACGCAGTAAAAGAAAGCCAAAACCCAGAAATCTAAACCATGAAAATACGGAAAAGATAATAAAAGTTTTTGAAACATTTGAAATCACAACCCAAATTCTTTAAAAGTCCAACTTTTCTTTCTTTAAAATTTTGGCAGCACCCCCTTTGTAAAAAATAACCCCAAAATGGGTACAACAATAAAGATAAATAAAGAATCCCCAAACGGGAGCAAATACACGCCAAAAGGCGGAAAACAATCATCACTACAAATATACGACGCCGTAGCGAAGAAATAAAGACAATAGAGATAAAGCTGTGTAAAAGACAACAAATCCACAAATAATATACAATATCGTCCTCATCAAGTCTCTAAGTAAACAATATAATAGTAGATGGAGAGTACAAGATACAACGAATGTACAATACAAAATACAGATAACCTCCAAAACCCACCTAAGCAAAATAGCACACTGTGAGCCGATGCGGTATTTGTAGCAAAAGTTGATAGATGAATAGCCTGCCTCGACTACTCTGGGGAAACACCCTGCAAAACAACTGTGGTACAACGGGGGTGAGTTGCCAACTCGTGAATAGTAGATAACATATGCAGGTAATCACGGGTATGTACGTACAACATGAATCTAAGATATGCAATTTGCAGTAATAATAAGTCATATGAGTGCAGAATAATGGAAAGTACACTAACAGGTACAACCAATATATGAAGCAATAGTGATATGACAATAGTATACAATAATCATACAATAGGGATATGAGAATATAGATATGCAGCAATCATGAAGGGTACACTAACAGGTACTACTAATACATGAACGATTCATAAATAAATAGGTATGTGGTATGGAGTGAAATATGTCATTCCCACGGAAACCTGACATCGTGGTAGGATCACAATCCATCAAGACATTCAAATCCCAATTCCTCAAATCAGCCCCTAAGTTAGGCACTCATATCATATAAGTCTTATATCTCCCCAATGTACAATATCGAGTAATCTCCTATATCCCGAATGTACAAATCAGTAATCTCATATGTATCCGGTATCCAATCTCAATGAATCACCTAATATCCTAATTCAAGCTCAAGTAAAATTCTAACATCCTAAATATATATATTTGCAGAAATAAATATGATGGGGTCAATACACATATATTAGCGTCCCACTCCACTAATATTGGTGTAAGGATATATATAACAACGGCTAAATCCCCTGTTATATATACAAAGGTGTTAAAAGAAATATCATGAAAACAATGTGCCAAGCATCGACACAGAAATCCTGATCTATCAAATGCCATCACTAAGACTTGCATCCTGATAGGTACGTATCATACGCTATCCCAGAAAGCAAGAATGCCTAGCTCTGACCCTCGCCTTCCCACGTATCCATACGTACATGACTCCCAACGGTATCCCCATGATCCCCGCCGAGTCAATGGTACTGTCACCGGATGGTATGGCTCCCCTGTCGGGCTCATCGGCTTGGTACATCGACATCCCTTTCTTGTCCCGGGGTACCTCCGGGCCCCACCATGTACCCTCGACGGCCTCGACGCCTCCTCGTAGGGGTATATATATAAATCAGCACCGATAAAACTCATGGTGGATGCGCAAATATCATATCAAGAAAACCGGGTTTTTCAATGTATGCATAATTTCATGAACTCCCGCGGTTCCCAAATCCAGAAAACATCATGTAAAATGCAAATAACAATGCGCAAATCCAAAAATAAATATGTGCGATATATGTGAAATGCGGGCATATAAAAGAAAATATATAGCTGAAACCAGATGTATGCGAAATCAATAAGGTACAGCTAAGTATAGGTGTCTACCTATAAGTAAATGATGTAGTATACCCCCCTGGGTATGAGTAAAATATGAGCAAGGTATACCTGTAGCTGTATCGTAAAGGGCTTATGTACCTATCACTAATGGTACGATACTCTATAGGTATACAGGTATGGAAAATGTCATATGTGATAAGCAATACGAATCAATGTCATAAGGTCCCTAACCAAGCAATATATTATCTATAAGTGGTTTGTGTGTGACATGGCAATTATTGACGGTGTGTGTATCATAAAATCAGTGCTCGTGCAATATGAATCGTCAATAATTTGTACAGTGTCCTACGGCTACTAGTCCAAATACAACATCTAAGTAATGGGGGTAAAGGCGCAATTCTAACAATAACGTAGAATATGCGACAAGTATTAGAATTCTAGCCCATACGCATAACGCCATGCGGGCGATTCCCCTGTAGATGGTAAATCTACCAACCAGCGCTCCACGCTTGGTGAATCCTAGCACCAGTTTCCCCCCTGTAGCAGTGTCCGTAGTCCCCGCCTGCGAACCTGCAACATTAAAACAATAAAGCAACTATATATTAATAATAGCTATAAAACACGAACAAACTATATTGGACCGACGCAATAACCCAAATCCTACTTTCAAGTGTTCGTATTGTGGCTAATGTGCGTAGCAACACGACGAAAACGACTTAAGAGAAAAACCACACAAACAGCACGATCCGTGTCGTATCACGTATCGTGTGGACACAAAACGCTAGAAACTGCCTATACGATCCCAGATTTTGCATACTGTGAAAACTAAACAAACAAACAAGACCAACAGAATCCAAACCACTGCAGACACCAACAGAGAAAAACCCAAACCCAAACTCCTAACCCTAGCCGGCGTCGCCGGACCTCCTCCTTGCCGTCGCCGGCCCTGGGCGGTGGCCTGGGTGTCGTGCCTCAGGTGGTGCCCCAGTGTCCCTAGTACATCACTACAATTTTGCTTAATTTTCCAGTATTCTTCCCGGGCACAGCAGGTTCCAGATGTCACAAATCGACACCAAAATACAATATTTTGCACAAAACGTAAACCCTATGGTATTTTAGTGAAATCTGGGTTAAACTCAGTTCATGTGACGTTAATAACACTAAAATACGCTAGGTTAACTAACACAATCATCACTTAACCAAATTTCCACCCAATTCACCATTATTTAGCATAAAACTCACTTTAAATGCAAACCGTAGCTAATCTACACACAAAGCAATAAGGGGAATTGGGTTTAAGAGTTATACCCTATGGAACCCTAGGGAGCAGGAGAAAGAGTGGATGGAAGAGATAAGGGCTGCTGCAGGTTGCTGGAGCTGCTGCTGCTACAGCTGCTGCTGCCTGTGCTGCTGATGCTGTTGCTGTCTGCTGCTGATGTTGCTTCTGGTGCTGCTGCTGCTTGCTTCTGCGGCTGTTGCTGCTGCTGAAGTTCTGTTGTGTGTGTGTGTTTGAGAGAAATGAGAGAATTGAAAGAAATGAGAGAGAACACTCAAAACCCCTCCCCTCTCAATCTCTCTCAACATTTAATGAAGCATGGCTTGGGCCATGTAGCACCATGCCTCTCTCTCTTTCATGGTCAACACTTCAATCCAATTTAAAAATCCTTTTAAATTCATTTTATTTTTAAAAACAACCATACACAATAAACCCCAAAACACTTAATATAAATTATTAAAAACTAGATTAGGAAAAATGGTTAGCTCACCATGTTGCTAATCATGGTTAAACCCCAAATTACACCCTAGTTATCGGAATTGGGTTTAAGAGTTATACCCTATGGAACCCTAGGGAGCAGGAGAAAGAGTGGATGGAAGAGATAAGGGCTGCTGCAGGTTGCTGGAGCTGCTGCTGCTACAGCTGCTGCTGCTTGTGCTGCTGATGCTGTTGCTGTCTGCTGCTGATGTTGCTTCTGGTGTTGCTGCTGCTTGCTTCTGGAGCTGCTGCTGCTGAAGTTCTGTTGTGTGTGTGTGTTTGAGAGAAATGAGAGAATTGAAAGAAATGAGAGAGAACACTCAAAACCCCTCCCCTCTCAATTTCTCTCAACATTTAATGAAGCATGGCTTGGGCCATGTAGCACCATGCCTCTCTCTCTCTCATGGTCAACACTTCAACCTAATTTAAAAATACTTTTTAATTCATTTTATTTTTAAAAACAACCATACACAATAAACCCCAAAACACTTATTATAAATTATTAAAAACTAGATTAGGAAAAATGGTTAGGTCACCATGTTGCTAATCATGGTTAAACACCAAATTACACCCTAGTTATCATGCACAAGTGTGTGCAAGCCTAGGAAAAATCTAATAAAATATTCATTAAATAGGATAAAATAATTGAAAACCAATTTGGTAACTTTTTATTAAAAACCATATATTAAAATATAATTATCCACAAAACACATTCTAAGGTGTTACACAAACTTGCTTGAAGTTTTCGAGACCGAAAATGATCTACATCGAGGAGACAATAACTCAAGCTATCTCTTAACTAATATAGAATTAGTGAAGCAACCACACTAAACTTAATGGCTAGTCTAGTAGGGGATGATGAAGTAGGAATTTTGCTCACTTTAGAAATTGTTTTCTCACTCATTTTCTTCACCTCCCAAAAAGCTAGAGAGCTTGAGAAAGGAGATGAAGAAAATCAACCATTGAAAAAGTCAAGTGTAGAATGGGAACCATGGATGAGTTAATATCATATATTAAGTAAAACAAAATTAGTGGACTTAGTCAATGGTTCCACAAGCTTCCGCAAGCTTCAACCATGTGAGAAATTTCCATCCAATTTTAATTTATTTTAAATAAATTAAACCCCTCATTATGTTTAGCATGGTGTGAGTCTCATACACCCATGTCTCATGTATCATCTAGCATGACACAAAATTATGTACATTAATATATACCACGTATATACTAAGTGTACACAAATGAGAAAAAGAAATCTTAAGTGAGCTAATATTAGTTAATGCAAGATAATATACCAAATATATAATTATACATTAAATTATTAAATTAACACTTGATTTAATAATCCAGCTATATTAAATACAACCGACTAATATCAAATATATCAACTTGTCGAATCAACACTTGATTCGATAGCCCGGCTATATCACATATAACCGACCAATATTGCATATCGCGAGAATTGAATACGGTATCACATACACGTATTAATCTCGGTCTTGCACATATCACATATGTGCTCCTACTACATTTCGCTTGAGCCAGGAAACCTCTGTGTAGGACTCTAAAGACTCGTTAATACGCCGGAAGTAGGTGGTGATCATATCAGTCACCCCCAAGCCGCAAGTGGTATGCTAAACATAACGGCCACCCGGGTATTGAGCGATCAGAAAATCAACAAGTAAGCATGCTCATACTCCTGCGAATTCAATCAGTAACACTACCGTACAGTCCGGTCTCTTCGTCAGATATGCTGCATATCACAGCATGGGGGTGGTATAACGTAAGACCCCAATAGCCTGATAAGTCAGGTCGATGTGAGGCCCATAACGGTTCGAGAAACTACTGATAACACTTACCAGTAGATCTCAGCAACCCTGGCTAGGGATTTACTGTTATGGCCAATCAAGCATAGCACAACAGCAACCCCCAATACCGGGAGAGACGAAATCCCCTCCTATCGCTTATTGCCTCCATGTGACTCGGGACTGTACCCAAAAACCACCGTTTTGCACGATCTCTTGAACGTGGTAAGGTGGAAATCAAAGCACAGTGGGAATCACACAAGACTCTATGACTATCTTGGGTCGACAGACTAATCTGTACCAGTGTCACTAGAGAACTGCTATCTGACGATAGGTATAATACCATCTAGGAGTTCTCGGCGACTCCGCTCAGTGTACCCAGTCTCCACCGAGCACCCGTATACCATCTCTGATGTCAAACACCAATGGATATAGGCACTACTACAAATAATGGTTGCCCCTACGGATTTATCCATAGGAGCAAACCACTGCCCCTACGGATTTATCCGTAGGAGCAAACCACTGCCCCTACGGATATAGCCGTAGGGACAAGAAAATATCCTGTAGGTACAAACGCCGTAGGTGCAAGTTGAAGCCCTGAACTTGCCCCTACGGACAAAAACATGCCCCTACGGAGTTCTGTGTAGGTACCGTTTGCCCTACGGAATAGGACGTAGGGGCAAAAAATTTATTTTATTTACGGTTTTTTAAAATAGATTACTTGTACCTCCGGATGAATCCGTAGGGCCAAGCAATAGCCCCTACGGATACATGCGTAGGTACATATCCGTAGGGGCAAAATATCAGGATTCCAGATATTTTGCCTTTACGGATAACTGGGTAGGGGCATTTGTTTGCCCTTACGGATATATCCGTAGGGGCAAGCTCTGTTAGATATAGTGCCCTCAAAGTCAATTATTGGATCGTAAGTACGTGATTGTAAGGATTGAGGGAGGACCTATACCGATATGAAAGTCTTGCTCGAGATGATAGTATGCTATCTGGTTTGTCTTTATCATCATATACATGCTTTAGTTCACTATTGCATGTTGATAGAGCCCATAGGATTCTTGCTTGACTGCCAGCAGTATGATAGCGATCATATACGTGGGAGCTGGGGTCTATAAGCACATCCTTAAAGTGTCCCTAGTCGTAGGAGTTTCGAGACAGGGCATCGATACTCCAGAGTAGACTAGTGAATACAGTCGAGACCCCGATGAGGGGCGGTGGCCGGTCTCATAAGCCATTGGTGTTAGTTGGTTCACCTAAGATGTATACAGGTGCTCATTGGGTTATGAGTACACCGGACAGGACTCGCCGGGAACTTGCTAGTTGGTATTATACATATCGTCAGATAGCAGTTCCCAGGTGACATGTGTACAGGTTAGTCTGTTGACCTGAGATCGTCATTTGTCTCGTGTGAGTTCCCACAGTGCTTTGATTACGACCCTACCACGCTCAAAGGAAACGTGCAAATAGGTTTTAGTTGGGTGCAGTCCCGAGCCACATGGAGGCAGTGAGCGGATCGTCGGGGATTCGTCTCTCCCGGTATTGGGGGTTGATGTCGCACAGTGCACGGGTGGCCATCACTAGAAATCCTCGGCCGGGGTAGTGGAGAATTACTGATTTGGATCAGTAGTTTCTCAGGAGGTGATGGGCTTCATACCGACATGAATTATCGCGTTATTAGCGGTCTGATTTTATCCACCCCGTAGACTCGATATGCGATACTCTTAGACGAACGGACCGGACTGTACGGATATTGTCACTGTCAGGCTCAGTAGGGTTTCTGGATGAGTTTGCTCGTCAGCTTCCCTTCCAATCAATACACAGGCAACCGTTACGTACAGCTAGTACCTCTGACGTACTAGTGGTTATACCCAGTGCCAGTGTGTTGATGAGTCATTAGAGTCCCCCACACACAGTTTTCTAAGTTCGGGCGAAACGTTGTAGAGGCCTATGGTTTTATGGCAGGGTTCGGAAAATGCACGTGCGTTTACGCACGTGTTATATTTCGGGCAGATAATACCAGTGGGCTTTGGTTTAAGCCGGATCCGAGTATTATACTGTGTTGATATAATATCTTTGTCTCAGTTGCATTTGTATTCGGTTGTAATACAAATGCGGGTATGTTTATACTGTTACGGGGTTATCCTGAAATTCGTTTCGGGATCGCTTTTGGAAGTTGCCAGTTTTCTGTTTTCTATCACCCGCTATTTAACATTCGGTTAAATGCAGATTTATCTTTGTAAGTCCATATTGCGACCCCCGGTGCTTACGGGGAGGCGGAAACGGTATAAAAAACGAATTTTTATCGCAAGAGGCAACATGGACTAAACAAGGTCGGGATCGTTGTCTAAACTGAAACTAGTATTCTAGCTAAAGAGAGTTAGCTACTATGGAAGATGGTTATACCTAAACTTGAACTCCTTCTTCTTCAAACCTTGTAGAGGTTGATGGTTCTCTTTTCGTCGCCTTCTCCCGTCGAAGATGGATCCACCTCGAAGGTTCGACTTTGGGCTCTTCCTCGATCTTTGAGTGAACTAGGGTTTCCGGCTTGCTAAACCTTCATCCTAGAATGAGTAGAGAGTGATTAGGGTTTGCTTTTCCTTTTAAAGAGAATGATTCTCAACACATGAGAAGGTTTCTCTTTGCTAGAGGAAGAAGAAGATGAAATGAGGAGAGAGAGAGGTTATGATAGAAATGAGCAATCTTTTTTCTTTCTTTCAACCATAATGCAAAAGAAAAGTATTATCTAAATGATAATAATTGAAATAAGAATAGTTGATGGTAAATATGGAATGACCACTATCATACTTCTTTAAATGAAGTGTAAGCATGAATCAAGGAAGACTTTCAAGGCATGATGGTGGTCAATGGTCAACAAGTCAACCAAGGTCAACAAGTCAACAAAAAAATCAACCATAACATAATTCTTATTTAATTACTATTATTAATAGATAATATATAAATCCATTAGGGTTTGGAAAATGAAGACTGTCAACTGTGCATACGCACCCGATCCGAAACCCTAATGAAAAACCTCATTCTCCGCCTCAAGCAACTGTGCATACACACCTGCATTCTCGTTCCGAGGAACAAGAATACCAAGATATAAAAGCAACCCCCAAAACATATACCAGTATCTGGCTCAAACCAGAGCCTGCCAGTATAATCCGTCCGGACTCCAAACGTGCACAAGTGCGCGGATGAGAACGAACCCTGTCGCAAAACCATGCGACCTCTACTCTGTTTTGCCCAGAGGCGAATACCCTCTGTGTGGGACTCTAAAGACTCGACACTACGCTGGCAGTGGGTTTAACCACAGACCGCAAGCGGCACTAGCTGTGCGTAACGGTCCCCAGGTAGATGCCGACAAGAAGGCTGACGAGGTGAAACCCCATCTGAACTCCTACTGAGTCTGAATGTGACATTCTCCGTACAGTCCGGTCTGTTCGTCTGATACATCGCATGGCGGGCCTAGGGGGCGGTAAAACGTCAGTCCCCCAATAGCGGTACAAGTCGTGCCGGAGTGAAGCCCAAAACACTCTGAGATAACACTGGAAACCTACCAGTATATCTCGCTTGCCCTGGCCAGGGACTACTCGTGTAATGGCTCTCCTAGACACAGCGCGATGTCAACCCCCAATACCGGGAGAGACGAATCCTGTCTAACCGTCACTGCCTCCAAGTGCTTCGGGACTGCACCCAACCACCACCTGTTTGCATGAGTCCTTTGAGCCGTGGTAGGGTAGTGATCAAAGTGCAGTGGGAACACACTCGAGGCGAAGTGTCAGTGTCAAGTCAGCGGACTAAGCTGTACTCATGTCACCTGGGAACTGATAACTGACGATAGGTATAATACCAACCTGTCAGTTCCCGACGAGTCCTGTCCAGTGTACTCGTAACCCAACGAGCACCCGTATACTATCTCCAGTACGACGTACTGATGGCTGTGGGACAGACCATCTCCCACACTGGGATGAGAAGCGCATACGCTAGTCTACTCCGGAGTATCGATGCCCTGTCTCGATAGTCCTACGACTAGGGACCTGTATAAGGATGTGCCTATAGATTACCCAGCCCCCACTAGTGTGACTGCCATCACAACGCTGGTAATCAAGCAAAGATCCTAAGGGCTCCACTAATGCGTATAAGTGATATACTGAAATAAACACAAGTACACATTGAAGTAGAAACAAACCAAGTAGCATACTACTATATTGAGCAAGATTGTTTATACAAGGTGAATATCCCAAGCTTCCATCAAGTAATATACAAACTAGTATGATACAGTAATGGCCTCTAGGGCATATACACTAACAATCTCCCACTTGCACTAAGGCCATGTACTGGCGTATCGAAGACCTATCATCTCGATCAGCCGCTCGAACTGAGTCTGGGGTAGGGCCTTGGTGAATGGATCTGCAGTGTTCTCTTCTGAAGCAACCCTCCGAACCTCGATCTCCTTGCGATCCACGATCTCCCTGATCAGGTGATACCGCCTCAAGATGTGCCTGGATCTCTGATGGGACCTGGGTTCCTTTGCTAAAGCTATAGCCCCGTTGTTGTCACAATACAGAGGTACTGGGTCAACAATGGACGGAACCACCTGAAGTTCTTTTAAGAACTTCCTTATCCAGACAGCTTCTTTTGCGGCATCAGATGCAGCGATGTATTCCGCTTCCATAGTCGAGTCTGCAACGGTTTCCTGTTTGGAACTCTTCCAACACACCGCCCCTCCATTGAGGGTAAAGACAAAACCCGACATGGACTTGGAATCATCCTTGTCACTCTGGAAGCTGGAGTCAGCAAAGGCCTCAATCTGGAGGTCTTTTCCGCCATACACCAAGAACATCTCCGTAGTCCTCCTCAGGTACTTGAGAATGTTCTTTACTGCTATCCAATGTTTCTCCCCAGGGTTTGACTGATACCGGCTTACTACACTCAGTGCATAAGCTACATCCGGTCTGGTACACAATATCGCATACATTATAGAGCCTACCGCAGAAGCGTAGGGTATAATAGACATGTGATCCCTCTCCAAATCAGTCTTGGGAGACATCTCTTTAGAGAGGGTGATCCCGTGACAAGACGGTAGGTTACCGTGCTTGGAATCTTCCATACTGAATCTTTTCAGTACGGTGTCGATGTACCTGGACTGTGAAAGTCCTAATATCCTCTTGGATCTATCACGATGGATCCGGATCCCCAGGATGTAAGAGGCATCACCCAGGTCTTTCATGGAGAACCTGTGTGACAAGAAACCCTTGACAGATTGTAGCATAGGAATGTCATTTCCTATTAAGAGAATGTCATCCACGTATAAAACAAGGAATACTACAGTCCTCGCTACAAATCTACTATAGATGCATGGTTCATCTGGATTTTTGATAAAGTCAAATTCCTTGACCGTCTCATCAAAACAGATGTTCCAACTCCGCGATGCCTGCTTCAGTCCATAGACGGACTTAAGCAACTTGCACACCTTTCCGCTGCTCCCACTCTGAATGAAACCCTCTGGCTGATCCATATAGACACACTCCTCTAAACTTCCATTTAGAAAAGCGGTTTTTACGTCCATCTGCCAAATCTCATAATCGTGGAAGGCAGCAATGGCAAGAAGGATCCGAATGGATTTCAGCATAGCCACTGGAGAAAAGGTTTCGTCATAGTCCAAGCCAGGTCTTTGACGGAAACCCTTTGCTACAAGTCTAGCTTTATAGGTCTCAACCTGTCCATCTACACCAATCTTCCTTTTGAAGATCCACTTGCATCCTACGGGTTTTACCCCGTCTGGAGCAATGTCCAACGTCCATACTTTGTTGGTGTACATGGACTCCATTTCGGTCCGCATTGCATCCAGCCATTTTACCGAGTCAATGCTCTGAACGGCCTGCTGGAAGCTAGTAGGCTCATCATAGTCTATGATGCAATCCTCTCTATCCCCGTCTATGAGAAAACCGTAGTATCTCTCGGGCGGATGAGACTGCCTACTACTTCTGCGGAGTGGCATAGGAATGTCCTGTTCTTTTGAACCCTCTGGTTCCACTAAGCTCTCAGTAATAGTCTGAGGTTCTGGAACTTCATCCAGTTCTACTGCGCTCCCACTTATCTGATTTTCCAAAAACTCAGTTTCCAAGAAGTGGGCATGACGAGAAACAAGGACTTTTTGCTCCTCTGCGTAATAGAATAGATACCCCTTGGAGTTCTTTGGGTATCCCACAAACTTGCACTGTACTGAGCGTGCCTCGAGCTTGTCCGCATGCTGCTTTTTTACAAAAGCCGGACATCCCCATGTCTTAAAGGCTTTAAGACAGGGTTTCTTCCCACTCCACATCTGATATGGTGTGGTAGGCACAGTCTTAGTAGGAACTTGGTTCAAGAGATGTGCAGCTGTTTCTAGTGCATATCCCCAGAAAGATCGCGGTAACTCAGCCTTACTCATCATGGAACGAACCATATCCAATAGGGTTCGATTCCTTCTTTCCGATACACCGTTATGTTGCGGAGTGTATGGAGGAGTACGCTGAGAGAGAATTCTATTCTCTTTTAAATAGTCCAGGAACTCGGCACTCAAGTATTCACCACCTCGATCCGATCTTAGGATCTTGATACTTTTGCCTGTTTGTTTTTCAACTTCATTCTTGTAATCCCGAAATTTCTCAAAGGCCTCGGATTTGTGCTTCATTAAGAAGACATGTCCATACCTAGAGAAATCGTCTGTGAAAGTAATGAAGTATGAATGACCGCTTCGCGCATGTGTAGACATTGGACCACACACGTCACTGTGTATGAGTCCCAAGAGCTCGCTCGCTCTTTCTCCGTGTCCAGTGAACGGAGTCTTTGTCATCTTTCCCATGAGACAAGATTCACAAGTGTCATAAGACTGATACTCGAACGGATCCAAGTATCCTTCTTTATGTAACTTAGTCAACCGTGTCTCATTGATATGACCCAGTCTACAATGCCATAAGAAAGCCTGATTGATATCTGGAGACTTTCTTTTGTGTGTATTCTGGACATTGAAAATCTGTGGTTGGTTTAATACGTATATACCATTGCTCAGTGTACCTGACCCAATCAGAACTTGATTAAGGTGAATGTTTACAACATTACTTACAAACGCAAATTCATAACCTTCTTTAGAAACCAAAGATACAGAAATGATATTACAAGTTGCGTTGGGTACAAAAAAGCAATTACGCAAAACCAAAACATGTCCATCTGACATTCCTAGGTGATAGTCCCCCACGGCTTTAGCATCCATGCTAGCTCCGTTCGCAACTCTGAGGGTCATGTCACCTGCCTTCAAAAACCTACGGTTTCTCAACGCCTGCAAAGAATTACAGATATGAGATCCTGATCCGGTATCCAATACCCAGGAAGTAGAGTTTATAGAAAGACAGTTTTCAATAACATACACACCTGAAGCTGAAGCCGCAACCTGCTTCAGTTCCTGTGTCCTGGCTTTCCAAACCCTGCAATCTTTCTTCCAGTGTCCACTCTTGTGACAATAGAAGCATTCCTCTTTACCAACAAGCTTCCCCGCTATCTTTGTTGCCTTTTCCTTTCCCTTCGTACCCACTTTACTAACACCGCCCCTTGGTTTGGCGGGGGCTTTCCTCTTCTTTCCCTTGGCTTTCGCCTTGGACCTAGAAGAAGAAGATCCTCCTACAAACAAAGTGGATGTATCCCTACCCTTCTGTAGGGTGCCCTCTGCGCTCCTCAGCAGGTTGAGGAGTTCTGAAAGTTCAACTTCCTTTTCTTGCAAGTTGAAATTCAGTATGAACTGGGCGTAAGTGGATGGAAGGGACTGGAGAATTATATCCGTATAAAGTTCACTGTCCAACGTGGTCCCAAGTTCCGCGAGCTCCTCAGTGTAGCCAATCATCTTAAGCACGTGGTCCGCTACCGATGATCCGACGGCCAACTTAGTCGAAAATAACTTCTTCGACACTTCGTATCTTGCGATACGAGACTGCTCTCCATACAGTTCTTTTGTATGAAGAAATATGGATTCCAAATCCATATTCTCGTGCCTCCTCTGATGGTCGTTGTCCATCGAGGCAAGTAGGAGGCATCTGGCCTTCGCGCTGTCAATCTCCCAAGTCTTACGGATTTCCTTATCCGCGACGCTGGAGGTGGGACCTGGGACGGGGGGAGCTTTGGTGGTAAGAAGATACCCCAGCTTGTCGTAAGAGATTGCCAATTTGACATTCCTGAGCCAATCTTTGTAGTTTGGCCCTGTCAATATGTTTTTATCTAGAAGTAACTTAAGTCCAGTCATTTCGATTTGGTCGCTGCAGGGGGAGAGAAGAAACACTTAGCACGATGCTCTTGCAAGTTTAGAATGGTTTTTAATTTGTCTAAACAGGATGGCTCCCACTGTCTCTCGAATCCCTCCTCAAACCACAAAGGAAGAATTAGCCGGGATCAATCCCACCGTACAATACTTGCTTAACCGTTCAGCCAGGCCAGTGTCGGTACTTCGAGGGAGGTTTTCCAACGCTTTCGCGAAGTTCCTTAATTAAATAACCTCTTTTCCCTGGGGGCGTAGCCCCGCTAACACCTTTCTAGGCACCTACTAGGTTTATAGCATTGATCGTTTAGTGAGAAATTTCCCGAGGAGTTGCATATACTCACAGTAGGATCGGGATCCAAATATCATTGCGTGACGAAAATGAAGGAATCCTACCATAATCATCACACTCCAAATGGTATGCAAAACTAGCAAGTTTCAGTACTTATGAAACTCCCGATGTGGATTTTTGCCCCATGCTCTTATGACCTTGACTAAGGCCAACAAATCATAAGTCACATGTCAAGTTCTTCCCGTCGTTATCCAGGTTAATTTGAACCCACCCGTATATACCCTTGACTAAGGCCAACAAGGCAATACGACTGTCCCAAATCAACGCATTCTATCTATGCAACATATGAATACCCACCAGCTACCAAACACTGTGCCTTGACTAAGGCCAACAAACACAGCTTGAATACTGTTGAATATTCATATGAAACGACGGAGGGCTACGGATGGTTTTGGCGAAACCGTGAACGTAGTGAACTTGATATAATCGATTGGAACGAGATAGCTTTTAGAAGGAGTGGCTCAAGCTCCGCATTTAAAAGTTAGTTTTGAAAAGAACCGAGTGGTTTTTCGAAAGTGTTCCATCGACTTAAACTTGGTTTATTATCTTGCATTAGTTCTTTTAATGCGTGATATTCTTGCATTAGTTCTTTTAATGCGTCCCATCATTTAGTTCCTACCATTGCAGAAAACAACCAAAATATGACGTACGCTTATGCCATTCGCATTCGCCACGGGGTCCCGTCATCACTCGTTAGGTTACTTAACTAACGACAGAGCGGGGGCTGGGCTAGCGCGGCTGTAAAACATAAGCAACGCCTAAATAGAAAGCAATGATAGACATTACAGATCACAGATGAATACATTGGATATACTAGCAATCCGCAATCCTTTCGAGCCTGAAACGAAAAGCGGATAACACGGTCGCGGTGAATAGCCAAATACCCCACCCAAGACCCCTACGGGTGCGGCAAACTACCCGCCAAGTTCCCGGTAGTTTGTGCACCCCACCATGGGTCTATCCTAGGAGCAAAAACAGTAAAAAAGGAATTATACAATGACGGCTACAACCCCGACCCGGTTGTGCGGCCAAACAAATAATATAATTACATCAATTTACATTTACAAATGAATGAAAGAAAACAAAAGCTCATCTTACATCCACCCCGGCTATTCACCCGCGACAGTCCAACACATTCATATACACATTCCAGCACATTACAGATCATGTATAACCCCGACTAATCGACTTATAGCGATTAGCCGACGTTCAATACATGCAAACATCACAGATATAACCAACATAGCCAAAGTGCAGTGAAGCTCGGAAAAAATACGGAATTATAGGACCCCAAAAGGAAATTTCTGTTCTGGAAAATCTGGGTACATATAATATATTTTAAAAATCCCAAAACCAACACAGAAGAACACTGCACGAAAAACGATGCAGTGAAGAAACCAAACTGCGGCGCTTCCGCGGCACATGCCTACCTCGTGCCGCGGAAGCGCGGCGCTTTAAGTGAATTGGTGCATCGTTTTTCTTGGCTGTTCAAACAAAACCCTGAGCCGAATTTACAAGTATAAAGTTTTTTATTTTGAGCAGAAAAAAAATCAACAGAAACTTAGGGTTTTGGTTTTTCCGGTTTTGTGATTTTTCGGTTCCGAACTTCGTTACACTTCACTACCAAGCTAGTTTAAGTTTAGTTAGGCTCTGATACCACTGTAAGTCCATATTGCGACCCCCGGTGCTTACGGGGAGGCGGAAACGGTATAAAAAACGAATTTTTATCGCAAGAGGCAACATGGACTAAACAAGGTCGGGATCGTTGTCTAAACTGAAACTAGTATTCTAGCTAAAGAGAGTTAGCTACTATGGAAGATGGTTATACCTAAACTTGAACTCCTTCTTCTTCAAACCTTGTAGAGGTTGATGGTTCTCTTTTCGTCGCCTTCTCCCGTCGAAGATGGATCCACCTCGAAGGTTCGACTTTGGGCTCTTCCTCGATCTTTGAGTGAACTAGGGTTTCCGGCTTGCTAAACCTTCATCCTAGAATGAGTAGAGAGTGATTAGGGTTTGCTTTTCCTTTTAAAGAGAATGATTCTCAACACATGAGAAGGTTTCTCTTTGCTAGAGGAAGTAGAAGATGAAATGAGGAGAGAGAGAGGTTATGATAGAAATGAGCAATCTTTTTTCTTTCTTTCAACCATAATGCAAAAGAAAAGTATTATCTAAATGATAATAATTGAAATAAGAATAGTTGATGGTAAATATGGAATGACCACTATCATACTTCTTTAAATGAAGTGTAAGCATGAATCAAGGAAGACTTTCAAGGCATGATGGTGGTCAATGGTCAACAAGTCAACCAAGGTCAACAAGTCAACAAAAAAATCAACCATAACATAATTCTTATTTAATTACTATTATTAATAGATAATATATAAATCCATTAGGGTTTGGAAAATGAAGACTGTCAACTGTGCATACGCACCCGATCCGAAACCCTAATGAAAAACCTCATTCTCCGCCTCAAGCAACTGTGCATACACACCTGCATTCTCGTTCCGAGGAACAAGAATACCAAGATATAAAAGCAACCCCCAAAACATATACCAGTATCTGGCTCAAACCAGAGCCTGCCAGTATAATCCGTCCGGACTCCAAACGTGCACAAGTGCGCGGATGAGAACGAACCCTGTCGCAAAACCATGCGACCTCTACTCTGTTTTGCCCAGAGGCGAATACCCTCTGTGTGGGACTCTAAAGACTCGACACTACGCTGGTAGTGGGTTTAACCACAGACCGCAAGCGGCACTAGCTGTGCGTAACGGTCCCCAGGTAGATGCCGACAAGAAGGCTGACGAGGTGAAACCCCATCTGAACTCCTACTGAGTCTGAATGTGACATTCTCCGTACAGTCCGGTCTGTTCGTCTGATACATCGCATGGCGGGCCTAGGGGGCGGTAAAACGTCAGTCCCCCAATAGAGGTACAAGTCGTGCCGGAGTGAAGCCCAAAACACCCTGAGATAACACTGGAAACCTACCAGTATATCTCGCTTGCCCTGGCCAGGGACTACTCGTGTAATGGCTCTCCTAGACACAGCGCGATGTCAACCCCCAATACCGGGAGAGACGAATCCTGTCTAACCGTCACTGCCTCCAAGTGCTTCGGGACTGCACCCAACCACCACCTGTTTGCACGACTCCTTTGAGCCGTGGTAGGGTAGTGATCAAAGTGCAGTGGGAACACACTCGAGGCGAAGTGTCAGTGTCAAGTCAGCGGACTAAGCTGTACTCATGTCACCTGGGAACTGATAACTGACGATAGGTATAATACCAACCTGTCAGTTCCCGACGAGTCCTGTCCAGTGTACTCGTAACCCAACGAGCACCCGTATACTATCTCCAGTACGACGTACTGATGGCTGTCGGACAGACCATCTCCCACACTGGGATGAGAAGCGCATACGCTAGTCTACTCCGGAGTATCGATGCCCTGTCTCGATAGTCCTACGACTAGGGACCTGTATAAGGATGTGCCTATAGATTACCCAGCCCCCACTAGTGTGACTGCCATCACAACGCTGGTAATCAAGCAAAGATCCTAAGGGCTCCACTAATGCGTATAAGTGATATACTGAAATAAACACAAGTACACATTGAAGTAGAAACAAACCAAGTAGCATACTACTATATTGAGCAAGATTGTTTATACAAGGTGAATATCCCAAGCTTCCATCAAGTAATATACAAACTAGTATGATACAGTAATGGCCTCTAGGGCATATACACTAACAATCTTTTCGTCACTAGGGTGAGTCATGAGGGTGAGTCGTGGTTCTAGAAGCTTCTAGATGGTGACTAGGATGATAAGGTGTTCTTGATTCATTAGTGCATTTAATGTTTTGGTGACTAGATTAGATGATTCATGGTTTTCATTAAATGATAATGCAAGGTGGATTATGAATCATTCTCACTCATTTATTGTTATAGTTACTCTCCCCTCTCCTACACTCACCTCCCCCCATCTTAATTGGCCGTCCATTCCTAGTGGAGTTCATGGTTGTTCATTTGAAAAAGATTATGATAGTTTTGGTGCATACAAATTAGATGTGATCAATTTCTAACTTACCCGATTCCAAAAGGCAACTTCATTAACCGTTCGTCCATAGTTTTGGACGAAGCGAGACAAAGTGTTCTACTCATTCTCTACATCAATCTTAGTCATCTCTTTTAGCAAACTTGATGATCGAGTTTCCTCGGTTCAGAGGCGGGAGCCCGTTTAAAGATCCGTCGACGTGGTGCCACCTGGACGAGAAGACTGGAGATTCAGGAGATCGGAGCAGCCGCAACAAAGTGTGGGATGATGGTTGAAGACCGAATGACTCGGATCGTTCGGTATAACATTTCTACCGACTTTGTAGTTTGTTAGTTTAGCTTTAATTGCAGATCCGGGTTATAGTATACGATAGCGCCGGTCAAAAAGTTTTTGTTCCGCATTTGGCGTCTGTTAGACGGCCGGGGCGCTACCGTGTACTTACAATGGTATCAGAGCCTCACCATTAGGTTTTACTAACTTGTGCTAACGCGTTTAAAATATCGATCGAACCGAATTTCAAAAACTACAGTTTTTCTGTTCAAAGTTTCTGTCGATTTTTAAAAGGGTCTAAAAATTATTTTGCATATCACATAAATTTAAGCAGGCTTTTGGAAGCATTCTGGGGAAATTTGGGCACGTGATTCCACAATACTGCCGCGGATCCGCGGTCAAAGCTAGGGTTTGACCGTGGAACCGCGGCCAGTATGTGGGAACAGTGATCCAAATTTTTCCAGAGAGTTTACCATAGGAAATTGTGGTTTTTAGTATATTTCTTTTGGGCCCAGATTTTATTACTGTACACCAGATGTACGTAGGGCCCACTTCGGGAAGTTTTGTCGATCGAAATTTTAAACTTGTTAGTATGCAGTAATTACATTATATCTCCGACCGGGAATGTCATTTGAGCGGTAAATTGCGTCTAATTGCTATAGTTCTTTTAGACGGGTTTGCGAACGTGACATTCGCGTTGATGTTCTGTGTTGTGCTGTAATGTTGCTGATTTGTCGTGGTAGATAGCAGTGTGCAATGGTAGTTCAATTTGGATTTGTTTGTACATTTGATATTGCGGGGCGAGCGTCCAACATGTGGACTGCCGTCACTGCCTGTTTGTATAATATTCCTTTGGGGCACGACCGGGCTAAGGTCAATGTACCTGTTGTACATATTTTTATTTCTGTACTAGGTTTACCCCGCGACGGAGTGCACAGATAGCCGGGTTCTGGAGGGCAACGGGTCCGTATCTCATGGCTTTGAGAGGCAGAGGGGCCTCACTCTAGAATTGGCAGACTATTCGCCGCACTCGTAGGGGGTCGAGGCTGACCCAAGGAGGGGTGCTCAAGTTACCGGATTCCGTGAAATGTCGGGTGGTCCATTCACTATACTGTAGGGGGCTGCCTCTCTTCAAATTTTGGCAGGTAACTTGCCGCACCCGTAGGGGTCTAGGTTTCATTGCACAGGCTATCCACACAACCAAGGGAACGTCGGGTTTCAGTAGCGGCTCTGTGAAACCCGGGGATCCCAGATTATCTGTATTGTTCTGTGATGCTTATTACTTTTCTGTAATGTTGCATATTATCACGCCTGGAGCGATTTTTTTATATTGGTATATATACTATTAGATGTTGTATATGTTTTACACCCGCGCTAGTCCAGTCCCCGCTCTGTCGTTAGTTAAGTAACCTAACGGGTGATGACGGGACCCAGTGGCGAATACGGATGGCATATACGTATATTTTATTTTTCGTTCTTTTCTGGTGTGATTGATTGATGAGACTGCGTTGATTCTGATCAATGCAAGGATAAAAAAAACCTGTTTGGCAGTTGTTGGAACAGCTTTAAAAAGTGTTATTACAAAGACGTTTCCTTTTGTTATGCATAGCGGTATTCGGTTGGAATATCCTGCACCTCATTCGACGAGGCAAGGGCCGATATCCCTTCACCGGGAGTGACCTCTTGGGCAGAAGTTTGCATCAGGGTAATAACATCACTATAGTCGATTACAAGTTGCTTTGCATCGCGGTATTCAGTTGGAATATTCTGCACCTCATTCCATGGGGAAAGAGCCGAGATCCCTTCACCGGGAGTGACCTCTTTAGCAAAGGTTTTCGCCACTATATTTTTTATGAAAAGCTATCAGGTTCCTTCAGCGATATCAAGTTCGTTATGTTAAAGGTTTTTCGCCAAAAACCAGCTGTAGCCCTCCGTCATTTCTTTTGGGTATTCAGTAGTATTCAAGCTAGTATTTTGACCAACGCCAAGGCATAGTGTTTGGTAGCTGCTGGGTATTCATTTGTTGCATAGATAGATGAGTTGGTTTGGGACAGTCGTTCTGCCATTTGGCCAACGTCAGGGGCATGTGCGGGTGGGTTCAAATTGACATGGATAGTGACGGGTAGAACTTGGCATGTGACTTATGGCATTTTGACCAACGCCAAGGTCATAAGAGCATGGGGCAAAAATCATATCGGGAGTTTCTAAAGAAACTGAAACTTGCCAAGTGTGCGCATACCTTCTGGAGTGTGATAACATGAGTGAATTCCGTCACGTTATCATGCGATGAGAGTTGGATCCCGATTCCCACTGATGAGTTGGTTTACTCTTCGGGTGATCCCGATTGATTCTTCTTTCAGGTTTGGAGGAGAATTTGACGGAACAGTGGGAGGTTTCCTGATTAGATAAAGTGATAACCATTCTGATCTAGGTTAGAGTGCACGCAGAGTGCTTCTTTTCTCTCTCTCTTTGGCAGCGACCTTTGACCGACCCTAGACTATGACTAAGTGACCAAGTTGACCGAACCTTCTTAAAATACTGGCTTTTGGATTGTCTAAAGTTGCATAAGTCATTGCCGTTCCTTCTTTTACCATTTGTATTTCTCAGAAAACCCCGTATTACTACGGACATCCACTTCCATTGGATTGATCCATCGTATGGTTATATACGAACTCGGAGGGACTTCTTCGAGGATGGATCCAGGTTCAGGAGAAATAGAATTGGTTTATTCAGTTGTCTTTTATTATCACCTTCTCTCAGGTTGCGAGGGCTCTTTAGTTTAGGAGGGTACACCTATTACGCTTATTGGATAGTCTTATTCCAAACCATAGGCAGGTGCCGAAAGGTAGGGAATGAAGAAAACCAATTAGCCTAAGTAGGGTGTACAGAAGGTAATAATTAAAGACAAAATAAAGGGATTAGAAAGAGGGCAAAGTAAATTGCGACTGTTATCATTCATGACCAAAACACGTACTTCATCGCCACTCCTATTTCACCTTTGCTTTTTCCCCCAGTTCGGAAGAAATAGAATAAGATATTATTCAGTTGTCTTTTATCATCACCTTCTCTCAAGTTGCGAGTACTCCTTGGTTTAGGAGGGTACACCTATTATGCTTACTGGATAGTCTTCTTCCAAACCATATGCTGGTGCCGAACGGTAGGGAAGGAAGAAAACCATTTAGCTTAACGATGGTGTACAGAAGGTAATGAATAAAGACAAATAAAGGGATTTGGAGAGATGGCAAAGAAATATACGGTTAAAGTCATGAATTGGATTATTGAAGAGGCATTACTAAGAATACCAGGATACCCCTACGAAATATTTTCATGTTTCAGTGCATTGTTAAAGAAAAACTGATTTACCGATTAGATACTTACTCCAGGGTATGTATTTACCAGGTATGATTCTCACATCTGTATGGTTTTATTGATGATGAGTGGGAGTAGTTTATTGGGAATTAGGTGGTCGTCCTCATTATATCGGAATTCGTTAGAATTGGTGATATTTGAGGAAATCACCTGGGTACCGTTTTCAACCTACGACGCACAAGTTTTGAGTTATTCAACTTAACGGACTTATACAGAGTATTGTATGTTGTCCAGTGTCCATCAGGACAAAGGGGTAGGTCCTCGTACTCTATTCTATTTACTTGTAACTTCTCTAGTTTTTAGACAGGTGTTTCGTAGAAATACAATGTCTAAGTTTTGAGAAGTTGTGGGTATAGGAATAAAGTAGAGAACCAGATGTCGCAAGTATCAGGATTCTTCAAAGAGATCGAAGATGTAGATTCTTGTGATTGGTATTCAGATGATAGTAATGTTTTTGAGAAACTTGTTTCTCTTTCAGGTTACTCATAATTGGATGGATTCCTAAGTTGAGCAATGTTGATTAGTCTCTCTCCATTAAGTTGATATGCACTGGAGACAGCTGCATGATTTGAATCTGGTTCCAATTAAATAGGTGCTAAAGTTTCTATATTGGATATGGAATGGTTCATATCTTAACGATGTTAAGGTACGGTGAGTTGTCCAGCTTATGCTTAAAACCAGACTCTGGATAGCTTAAGGCACGTTTCTTTAATGGCAGTTTGTGGGTTGACCTTGGCTCTGACGAGGGTTGATTTTCTACCATCTGGAAGATCAATAATGATATTATTCTTGACTCGCCACAGTTTTTAGTAAAATGGATTTTTTCAGAAAACAGTAATGGGAGTATGGTAGAACTGGATGTGATTCCAGAACCGAAAACGATTACGGAAAATTTAATAGGACCTATATATTTAATAAGGTCTGACATTCCATTAGCCACTCCGCAGATATGGTGGGTAACATCAGACACCCGAGAGGTACTCAGGTAGCCTCAAGGACGGTGACAGGGAGGTTCCTGTTTACCCAGACTTGACACTACTGTTGTTCCAGGCTATGAGACCCGGCAGAGGTTAAGTATAGCGTCATTCTAAACTAGCTTTAGAAGTAGATGTATATATTATTCTGCTAGAGGGTTGTCGTAGTCAGTCGGAGCAGCGGAAGCAAAGTGGACAAGGAGCTTATGTCTATTTATAGACTTGAGCAGATATAGCGGAGATAGATCATCTATTTTTGATGTAACAGTCATGGGTTTGACTTCATCAGAATTGAGGATGGATCTGTTGAGAAGGTAGTAGGGTGTGATGTCCTGGTAATTGGATGACATACATAGAGTAGGAAGTAAAATTCCTATACTACAATCGGTCATATTGTGGTAGTCACACAGTTGTTTTTTCATACAGGATATGGATATAATATCAGACATTCTGGTTACTAGATCTATGGTTTTAGATCTAGATTTGGGTAGTTTCCCAATGTGGGTACTTTGACAGTATTCTAATAGTATTTTAGAATAGATGACTCCTGGCAAGGTAGTGTACCTGCAGGTGATGGAGTCAACCTTTCTAAAGGTGTCTTACAGACTAAAGGGGAGAGGGATGTGCATGATTGGCAGATCACTTGCTTAGGCAATTGAGTCAATCGTGAAAAGTCAAGTACCACACCAGATGTTGTTTTTGCACAAGATGCGATAAGTTAATATTAATCCAATCCTGGAGAAACATAAGAAAGCGGTTTTAGAACATAAGTGAGTGTTCTACGGATTTGATGATGGCAGCCTCCTTCGGGAGACGGTTATCATTCCAGGCTTCAAAGGTGACTTGAATGACATAGTGATTGTCAGAGTTATAGTTTTCCTCTGATGAGGGACAGTATTATGGACAGTTGGTCCAAGAGGATACCGTGGGAGGCATGGTGCTGGATACTGATTAGGTTCAGTAATCGATACAGTCTAAGAAGTTTGGATTTGGAGTTCATTTATGAACTAGGTCCCATCAAATATCCAGACATATTCTAAGACAGGTATTACTCAATTCGGGAGATGGCTTTCTCCGCGAACTTGAGATTAAGAGAGATATAGAAAGAAACATCAGGGCGGATCCACTCACTGAGGCTATTTCTCGAACACAATAGATTTACAAACGAGCTTTGTGAAACTGATTAGTAGAGGAGTTGGATGTTCGGTATCACACGGGCTGTGAGTATGCGACATCGCAATAATTAGCCTTAAGTGCATGTGGGAGCTTGTTAGATATAGTGCCCTCAAAGTCAATTATTGGATTGCAGGTACGTGATTGCAATGATTGAGGGAGGACCTATATTAATATGACAGTCTTGCTCGAGATTATAGTATGCTATCTGGTTTGTCTTTATCATCATATACATGTTTTAGTTCACTATTGCATGTTGATAGAGCCCATAGGATTCTTGCTTGACTACCAGCAGTTTGATGGCGATCATATACGTGGAAGCTGGGGTCTATAAGCACAACCTTAAAGTGTCCCTAGTCGTAGGAGTTTTGAGACAGGGCATCGATACTCCAGAGTAGACTAGTGTATACAGTCGAGACCCCAACGAGGGGCGGTGGCCGGTCTCACAAGCCATTGGTGTTAGTTGGTTCACCTAAGATGTATACAGGTGCTCATTGGGTTATGAGTACACCGGACAGGACTCGCCGGGATCTTGCTAGTTGGTATTATACATATCGTCAGATAGCAGTTCCTAGGTGACATGTGTACAGGTTAGTCTGTCGACCTGAGATCGTCATTTGTCTCGTGTGAGTTCCCACTGTGCTTTGATTACTACCCTACCACGCTCAAAGGAGACGTGCAAACAGGTTTTAGTTGGGTACAGTCCCGAGCCACATGGAGGTAATGAGCGGATCGCCGGGGATTCGTCTCTCCCGATATTAGGGGTTGATGTCGCACAGTGCACGGGTAGCCATCACTAGAAATCCTCGGCCGGGGTAGTGGAGAATTACTGATTTGGATCAGTAGTTTCTCAGGAGGTGATGGGCTTCATACTGACACGAATTATCGTGTTATTAGGGGTCTGATTTTATCCACCCCCCTAAACTCGATATGCGATACTCTTAGGCGAACGGACCGGACTGTACGGATATTGTCACTGTCAGGCTCAGTAGGGTTTCTGGATGAGTTCGTTCGTCAACTTCCCTTCCAATCAATACATAGGCAACCGTTACGTACAGCTAGTACCTCTGACGTGCTAGTAGTTATACCCAGTGCCAGTGTGTTGATGAGTCATTAGAGCCCCCCCCACAGTTTCCCAAGTTCGGACGAAACGTTGTAGAGGCCGTATGGTTTTATAGCAGGGTTCGGAAAATGCATGTGCGTTTACGCACGTGTCATATTTCCGGCAGATAATACCGGTGGGCTTTGGTTTAAGCCGGATCCGAGTATTATACTGTATTGATATAATATCTTTGTCTCAGTTGCATTTGTATTCGGTCGTAATACAAATGCGGGTATGTTTATACTGTTACGGGGTTATCCTGAAATTCATTTCGGGATCGCTTTTGGAAGTTGCCAGTTTCCTGTTTTTTATCACCCGTATTTAACATTCGGTTAAATGCGGATTTATCTTTTCGTCACTAGGGTGAGTCATGAGGGTGAGTCGTGGTTCTAGAAGCTTCTAGATGGTGACTAGGATGATGAGGTGTTCTTGATTCATTAGTGCATTTAATGTTTTGGTGACTAGGTTAGATGATTCATGGTTTTCATTAAATGATAATGCAAGGTGGATTATGAATCATTCTCACTCATTTATTGTTATAGTTACTCTCCCCTCTCTTACACTCACCTCCCCCCCTCATCTTAAGTGGCCGGCCCTTCCTAATGGAGTTCATGGTTGTTCATTTGAAAAAGATTATGATAGTTTTGGTGCATACAAATTAGATGTGATCAATTTCTGACCTACCCGATTCCAAAAGGCAACTTCATTAACCGTTCGTCCATTGCTTTGGACGAAGCCAGACAAAGTGTTCTACTCATTCTCTACATCAATCTTAGTCATCTCTTTTAGCAAACTTGATGATCGAGTTGCCTCGGTTTAGAGGTGGGAGCCCGTTTAAAGATCCGTCGACGTGGTGCCACCTGGACGAGAAGACCGGAGATTCAGGAGATCGGAGCAGCCGCAACAAAGCGTGGGATGATGGTTGAAGACCGAAGGACTCGGATCGTTCGGTATAACATTTCTACCCACTTTGTAGTTTGTTAGTTTAGCTTTAATGGCAGATCCGGGTTATAGCATACGATAGCGCCAGTCAAAAAGTTTTTGTTCCGCATTTGGCGTCTGTTAGACGGCCGGGGCGCTACCGTGTACTTACAAGCTCAACCCCCTGATACTAAGATCACAGGGGAAAATATCAGTTATTCTGATATTTTGCCCCTACGGTTTAATCCGTAGGGGCAACGTGTGTACCTACGGATTAATCCATAGGTACACATTATCAGTTTTTTTTTTAAAAAATGGCTGCCTATTTTTTTCTCGCCCTGTGGACAATAATATATACATCAATCAAATATAAAATTAATCACCACACAACATATATCGCAGTATTCATAATCACATCTCACGCATATAATATACAAAAGAAATCAAAAAACAGAATATGATATAAATATAAACACCGTAGGACCACCAATATCAATATCGTCCAAAATGTAGTGCAATATGTATCATATAGATAAATACATGTTTCAAAAAATAAGAATCAAAAAGCTACCCTAGCTTGGTCCAGCTCCACCTCTGATAAACGCTAGAATCTGGCGCGCCTGCTCCTCGGTCAATAAATCATGCAATTCGGAGCGTGCGGGAGTCTGAGCGGGCTGTGGAGCTGGCGATGTGGTCTGCGCAGCCGCCGTCGAGGTAGTGGCTTGCGGAGCCGCGACTGCGGGAGTTTGAGCGGGCGGTGGAGCTATAGGAGCTGTCTGCGGAACCGCAGCCGATGTAGTGGCTTGCGGAGCCGCAGCCGAAGGAGTTGCATGTGGAGGCTCGACCGATGTACCCTGTCGTGTCTGGACCTAACGTGTGTAATAAGCGTGTAAGAACTGTGTAATATTCGAATTCGTATCATTATCAAGTTATTTTGAAACCCCATTTGGATATCTAGTTTGGAAAACCGTGGTTTATTTTAATTAGATATGTATATATGATTAATCAAAGCTAAGTCTACAACCAAATAAGCTCAAGCTACGTACTAATATTGGATATGTTGATATCTATAATATGACATGATATTTTACTATTAAGTAGTATACAAACCAGCATCTCCTTCAACTCCTGAACAGTGGCCTTCAAGCTCTCCATTTCCTGCTGGACACGTCGCTCACTGGAGACGGAGGAAGTAACCGCCGGGGTGGAGTCCAACCTCATATGGGCCCTGCTAGGGCCCAGTCCCCGGCCTCTCTCCCAACCTCCGTGGTGCCCTCCGTGTGCGACGTCTAGGACTGGGGTCAGCAGCCTCGGATCGCTCTGTCCGGTAAAATCGATCCCCGATGCCTCGTCCTCCTCAACCACCCACTCCTACACCCACATTAAGCAGTAAAGTATAAGTATAAAATTTAAATTTGAACCTTCCAAAACTAAAATTTCAAATATGGGTTGAATAAATATTAACACTTACGCAATACTCCTTGGTAGCGACGTCGGGATATCGAAGCTCGCCCGTGGCGGGATTTATCGAGGTGCCGTGGACAGCAAGATATGCGGACAGCACGCTCGGTGTACCACCTTGCGCCAGGGTCTGAGCTGTCTGCAATATTAGAAAATAAATCTTAATATTTGATATATTAGAAAATAACTCTTAATATTGCATTATATCACAAAGACCGGTCTATTGTAATTTACCGATAACTCCATGGCTCGAGTAATATTCCTCGAGCCACCTGTGTAAGTGGGGCGACCCCTCTTCGCCGACTTCCTATTCTCTATATTTTGAGCGGCCTGTTTCTGCACAACGCATTCAGATTTAGTTTTCTAATTAAGGAACACAAAAAAATAAATTATATCCTAAACAATGAATTACATTTAAAATACATACCTGTTTGTGCTGAGAGTCGAAATATTCGCACAATAGAGGCCATGTCTCTACGTCGACTCTCGCAAAGGCCGGAGTAGATAGGAGGGCTGCTCTCTCTGCCTCGGGGGTCGCCATCCACAGGGAGTAGCAGTCGGCCTTCAGCTCATTCCTGTTGTATCGGACCTTGGTCTGCATGTTCTTCATCAGGCCATTGTACAGAGCATGAAGGTCGAGCACCCTCCCAGGGTGATCAGGGTCGGGTACAGGCTGAAAATCGTAATCCAACTGAAAATAAAAAAAACATTGTTATTAGATTGCAAGTGTTAATAATAAATATATTGGATAAATCAAATGAAAATATATATTAATACCCGAGCCTGATCAAAGAAGAGGGCGAATGAGCGCCGGTGCTGCTCGTCCCACTCAACGTGAAGTTGATAGTTCTTTACGAGCCGGCTCTCATCCCCCATATACCGGCCGAAGCTCTAGGCATGAGGACCGGTATAGCGATAGTCAAGGGTAAAAAAGAGAGGGAGTGCTGCCTCCCCCTTAGCTCTGTCAGGCCTCAGCCTATGGGACTGATTCGGGCCTCGAGTCCCCCTCTGGGGAGGGGGAGGCCCTGCGTCTGCAAGAAATATCAAGACAATCAATATTAAGACAAAGTTGTATTAAGAAATCAAGGTTAAACGAAAATTGAAGTGTGATATATACCTCCGGTGACTAAAGCACGAGCCTGGGCCTGGGCAGCAGCACGAGCGGGACGATAGTTCCTCCGGTGAGGAACAGCCGGTGTCCCGGATGCGGACGCATCCCCTCCAACTAGAAAATAAACATTGACGCTAAATTTCCATGAAGTTCATATTTATTCTATAGAGCATATGTAAAATGAATAAATATTTTATATTTATTCATACTAACCTACAGACGATGCGGAGGGTACGGAAGTGGCAGGAGTGGCCCCTACGTCAGATGTGGACGCACCACCTATAATTAGACAATTAAAAATATATTATATAAGTAATTGCAAAAAGAACGTGTAGATCAATAATATAACGTTCTAAATCAATATGCATGCACTATAGGATATATAAACATACCCGCAGGTGCGTTGGTGTCACCACCTACAGCTAGACAATAATAAAAATTACTATCTAAGTAAGAGAAAAAGGAATGTGTGTATATTTATGATATAGCATTCTAAATCAATATACATGCACTATATGATATATAAACATACCTGGAGGAGTGGGAGTGGCCTCTGTCCCTGATGTGGACACATCACCAACAACTAGATAATCAAACATCGACAATATAAGTAATTTTGACATAAACATACATGAATATTTATAATATTACATTCAAAAAGGATATGCGTGCAATATACCTGGAGGTGTGGCAAAATCCACACGGAAGGAGGCATCCGAAGGGGTCTCCGATCTGGGTGCAAGACCGGCCCTCTGAAGCTCCCTACGCAGCTCTCCGGGCGGCAGAACCGCTCTGCCTCTGCCTCTGCCGGTGCCGCGGCTGGAGCTCCTTCCACCCCTCGCTGCTCCTGTCATCGTCATCAAATCTAGATAAACGGTTCGTGGACGCATTAGACAATCATTAAAAGTATTGACTATATATGTATAGATCGTAAAATGTGAAGTAATAATATAACATTACTGATAACCTTTTTCATTTCGTGGGCGCATTATACATATCTACTCTATTATGATCTTATTATGTGCGTGTGCAAATTCAATGAAATCAGCAACTCCTGCGACAAACATAGGTTGCATACGTTGTTGCTAATCCACATACATCCAGTCCTTAACTCTGACGTACTCATGGACCATGTTAGACTGTATAACATATAAATTGTAGGTTATGGTGACTATATTGAGAAATATAAGAACGAGATATTTACCGACAAAGGAGAAAATCCGTGTATATGCTTTGTGTGTGCGTTTGTCGTTGAAAAGAATAAATTATCGAACATATGTTAACCGATAGACGGGGACTAAGTGACGCTTTTAGTTTCATATATGAGTATCGATGAAAATATGAAGGTTTCATATTATCATCGAGTATCATATATTGGTTTTAACTTGAACATCTCGAATCACTCTCTAATTATGCGTTTGTTGTGTATTCTTGTTGTATGTGTGAGTTCCGGCTGTCAGGGGTAAGGCTTCTATCTCATTAAGAATGTACAGACCGAACACCCATCACTTGTGCTTTCAACCGTTTCGAGTAAATTTCGGCAGCACCTCCCCGCTGTTCTCCGAGTACACTGTAATAGAATAGATAATCATTTCAAAGCTGTGAAACAACGTTGAAATGAACATCTAATCTATCTTTGTACACGGAGAAACAGCGGAAAGGTACCGACGAAATATCTCGAAACGGATGAAAACACAAGTGAATGAAGGTGTTTGCTTTATACATTCCTAATTTGTCCACACGGGACAAATCTATCAGTTACAATACGATTGAATCTTCTCGTTGCATAGACTATACGACGGTTATTAGTATCGAGCTATACCATCCGATATTTAACAACCTTCGTATAGTTCTATGTCACGACGAACATCACACGTATGTTAACCGATAGACGGGGACTAAGTGGCGCTTTTAGTTTCATATATGAGTATCGATGAGAATATGAAGGTTTCATATTATCATCGAGTATCATATATTGGTTTTAACTTGAACATCTTGAATCACTCTCTAATTATGCGTTTGTAGTATATTCTTGTTGTATGTGTGTGTTCCGGCTATCGGGGGTAAGGCTTCTATCCCATTAATAATGTATAGAGCGAACACCCATCACTTGTGCTTTCAACCGTTTCGAGTAAATTTCGGCAGCACCTCCCCGATATTCTCCGAGTACACTGTAATAGAATAGATAATCATTTCAAAGCTGTGAAACAACGTTGAAATGAGCATCTAATCTATCTTTGTACACGGAGAACCAGCGGAAAGATACCGAAGAAATATCTCGAAACGGATGAAAACTCAAGTGAATGAAGGTGTTTGCTTTATACATTCCTAACTAGTCTACACGGGACAAATCTATCGGTTACTATACGATTGAATCTTCTCGTCGCATAGACTATACGACGGTTGTTAGTATCGAGCTATACCGTTCGATTTTTAACAACTTTCATAGTTCTATGTCACGACGAATACCGCACGTATGTTAACCGATAGACGGGGACTAAGTGGCGCTTTTATTTTCATATATGAGTATCGATGAGAATATTAAGGTTTCATATTATCATCGAGTATCATATATTGGTTTTAACTTGAACATCTTGAATCACTATCAAATTATGCGTTTGTAGTGTATTCTTGTTGTATGTGTGTGTTCCGGCTGTTGGGGGTAAGGCTTCTATCCCATTAAGAATGTATTGAGCGAACACCCATCACTTGTGCTTTCAACCGTTTCGAGTAAATTTCGGCAGCACCTCCACGCTGTTCTCCGAGTACATTGTAATAGAATAGATAATCATTTCAAAGCTGTGAAACAACGTTGAAATGAACATCTAATCTATCTTTGTATATGGAGAACCAGCGGAAAGGTACCGACGAAATATCTCGAAACGGATGAAAACACAAGTGAATGAAGGTGTTTGCTTTATACATTCCTAACTTGTCCATACGGGACAAATCTATCGGTTACTTTATGATTGAATCTTCTCGTCGCATAGACTATACGACGGTTGTTAGTATCGAGCTATACCGTCCGATATTTAATAACCTTCGTATAGTTCTATGTCACGACGAACATCGCACGTATGTTAACCGATAGACGGAGAATAAGTGGCGCTTTTAGTTTCATATATGAGTATCGATGAGAATATGAAGGTTTCATATTATCATCGAGTATCATATATTGGTTTTAACTTGAACATCTTGAATCACTCTCTAATTATGCGTTTGTTGTGTATTCTTGTTGTATGTGTGTGTTCTGGCTGTCGGGGGTAAGGCTTCTATCCCATTAAGAATGTATAAAGCAAACACCCATCACTTGTGCTTTCAACCGTTTCGAGTAAATTTCGGCAGCACCTCCCTACTGTTCTTCAAGTACACTGTAATAGAATAGATAATCATTTTAAAGCTGTAAAACAACGTTGAAATGAACAACTAATCTATCTTTGTACACGGAGAACCAGCGGAAAGGTACCGACGAAATATCTCGAAACGGATGAAAACACAAGTGAATGAAGGTGTTTGCTTTATACATTCCTAACTTGTCCACACGGGACAAATCTATCGGTTACCATACGATTGAATCTTCTCGTCGCATAGACTATACGACGGTTGTTAGTATCGAGCTATACCGTCCGATATTTAACAACCTTCGTATAGTTCTATGTCACGACGAACATTGCACGTATGTTAACCGATAGACGGGGACTAAGTGGCGCTTTTAATTTCATATATGAGTATCGATGAGAATATGAAGGTTTCATATTATCATCGAGTATCATATATTGGTTTTAACTTGAACATCTTGAATCACTCTTTAATGATGCGTTTGTTGTGCTTTCGTATTGTATGTGTAACATGATTTTAAACCATTGAGATCAAGATTGATAGAACTGATCATCCTGCATTGCAATGGCATTCATCTACCAAAAACTATTATTGTAATGGCATTCATCTATAACAATCAACAATTAAAACTACAAATATAGGATACTGATATCATAAAGCGTTATACGCAACATATGAATTCACATGACTGAAACATACATCAAAAAAACATGTTCATCCAAAAGAAAGGCCACTGTCAATAAATATAGACAAATACGTCATAAAAACAGTAACTAATTAACAAGTTGATTAGCATCTGGATCAAGAAAATGATAGGAAAAACAACTGACTATGATCTATAATGACAAGTCTATTACCATGACTCTCGACTAACAAAGGTGATTTTTCGTCCTCGGTAGCTTGATGATTGGGATTTCATGGCGAATAAAAATATGCATATGCCGTTTGACCGGGAACTTCAATAGAAAACTCAATGAGGTCGGGTGTAGTGAAGTACGCTTTGTATTTCTCTATATCAGGTGATGAAGTCCAAGCCCTAGCTAGCTCCAGCCCCACGCCAACCGAACCCTATCGAAGGTAAAGAATGTCCTTACACTTTCAGTGTTCACGAAAACCTATCGGTTTTCTAAGAAATTTTTTCGAATTTCGTTTCATTGTTTTCAAATTTGACAATTCCTACAGGATTCGATTTGGTTTGAGTTGGGGTTGAGATTTCCGGTTAAATTATTGCAAAAATTTAGAATTTATAGATTCAATTGAGAATTCAATTACTAGAAGATAGTTACTCCTGTTGATTGATGACACTATAGTTGCAGCAACTTATCTACAAAGAGATATAAGGGATTATATTGAGCTATTTTTTATTGTACAACTAAAATTTGTACTAAATTTATGAGAAGAGATAATTGTGACTCAATGTGTCAACTTGCTGACTTCAAGCATGAGGGATACAAAAGAGTTATTACAGCATCCTACATTGCAATACAATTTTCATAATTAATATAATAGATTTGCTGTCTGAAGATAATATCTGTATGTAGTAATTGTTGAGCAGTAGCTTTTGATTATCATTATTTATTTTTTGTTAAAGACACCAAAAACTACAACACGAAAGACACGAATTCTTCCCATGTCTCCTCATGTCTCCATAGAAATTGGGGCAACATCGTCAGAGACTACATTATGGACCTGCTTAAGATTGGCCCCGGCTCCTCCACCATCTACCGCGGTTGCGATCCCCCCAGCCCCAGCCCCAACCCCAACCGAACCCTAGCCCTAGCCCCAGCCCAACCCCAACCCCAGCCCAGCCCCACCCCAACCGAATCCTAGCCCCAGCCCCAGCCTAGCCCCAACCGAACCCTAGCCCCAGCCCAAGCCCAGCCCCAGCCCCAGCCCCAACCCCAACCCCAAGCCTAACCCCAACCCTAACCCCAACCCCAACCGATCGAACCCCAGAACCGAACCCTAACCGAACCCGATGCCGATGCCAAACCCTCACCCCTACCCGAACCTGGCCTGAACCCTAGACCTAACATCATAAAAATTAAAAATAATTTGAGATTTAATTACTAACCGGGCGCGCGGTGGAGGAGACGACAGAAATCGGTGCTCGACGACGATCGGCGAAGGTGGCGACGAGGCGCAGGAAGTCGACGAAGGTGTGGGTACGACCGACGAAGGTGGCGACGAGGCGCGAAGCGCGGCGGCGACGAGGTGCGGGAACAGGCGATGAGAGGCGCGGGAGTGAGAGAGAGAAATTTTGGGAATGATGAATAACTTTTCTGTGCTTTTTTTATATTAACAACCTATTCATATGCCCCTACGGACATAACCGTAGGTCCGTTTGCGGCTTCGTAGGGCCAAACAAAAAATTAGAACGTAAGGCACCATAGGGACAACGATGTGGCCCTACGGATAAATCCGTAAGGGCAAGAAATATTTGCCCTTACGGATTTCTGAGTCCGTAGGGGCAACCACATATTGTAGTAGTGAGGATCATCCGTCGCCCATCACATGGGTCAAAAAGCGTATACTCTAATCTACTCTAGAATATCGATGCCCCTTCTCGATACTCCCACGACTAGGAACATTTGGAGGATGTACTTACCGGCTACCTCTTCCCCACTAGTATGATTCGCATCATAATCCTGGTAGTCAAGTACTCATCCTAAGGGCTTTATCAACATGTAATAGAGAGACAATAAGTGTACATATTAAGATAAAGAGCAACCAGATAGCATACTATCATATCGAGCAAGAAAGTCCTCCCTATATATGGCCAAGCATCCACTATAATATAAATCACATGTATAATAATGGCCTCTAGGGCATACATATAACTAACAATCTCCCATTTGCACTAAGGCCATTTGTTGTAGTATCTCATACTCAACGCCCCATAAATGTCTCTCTATAGAAAGGCCTTTGTGAGTGGATCCACTATGTTATCCTTCACGTCAACTCTCTTTACCTCGATCCCCTGGAGATCAACCATCTCCCTGATCAGGTGATGTTGTCCTTAGAATATGTCTAGATCGCTGATGGGATCGGCGTTCCTAGGACAAACCCACAACTCCATCATTGTCACAATAACAGTTATTGGATACTCAATGGTAGGAACCATGTTCATCTCATGAACAAGAATTATCCAGACATCCACTTTGGTAGTATCGTTGGTAGCGATGTATTCAGCCTTTATCGTCTAGTTTGCCACGGTATCTAGCTTGGAACTCTTCCAACATACTGTACCTCCACTGAGGGTAAAGACAAAGCCCGAGACTAACTTTTAGTCGTCCTTATCACTCTGGGAGCTGGAATTGGTAAAGTACTCCTACTGGAGTTTACCGTTACCAAACACCATGAATATTTCTTCAGTGCTTCTCAAGAACTTAAGAATGTCCTTCGCAGCTGTCCAGTGATTCTCCCAAGATTTGATTGATTCCTTATCACTATACTTAGTGAGTTAGCTACATCTGGTATGGTACATAACATTGCATATATGATAGAACCTACTGCCAAAGCATAGGTTATCCCTTGCACGCGAGCTCTCTCCAAATCAGTCTTGGAAGACATCTTTTTGGAGAGTGTGATTCCTGAGTAAGTGGGCGAACCACCACACTTAGAATCCTCCATACTAAACCCCTTTAGTATGGTGTTAATGTACCTGGATTTGGGACACTCCTAACATCCACTTAGATCTATCATCATAGATCATAATTTACAAGATGTAGTAGGTATCATCCAGATCTTCCATGGAGAATCCTCGTGATAAGAGGAGCTTGACCGAGTGTAGCATAGGAAACCATTTCCTATCAAGAGTATGTCATCTACTACAATACGTGGAAGACAACCTTACTCTCTACAATTTTCTTGTATATACAAGGTTCATCTACCTTTTTGATGAAGTCAAACTCTTTGACTGCCACATCAAAACAGATGTTCCAACTCCGTGATGCCTGCATTAATCCCGATGGACTTAAGCATAGCCACTGGAGAAAAGGTTTCATCATAAACCACACCTGGTTATTGACGATAGCCTTTTACTACAAGTCTAGCTTTGAAAGTCTCAACTTTTCCATCCACACCATGAATCTTCTCAAGATCCACTTGCTCCCGATGGGTTTTACCCCTTCAGGTGCAACATTCAAAGTCATACTTTGTTGGTGTTCATGGATTCCATCTTTGATCGCATAGAATCCAACCATTTCACTGAGTCCCCACTCGTGATGGCCTGCCTAAACCTAGTTGGGTCATCATCTACCATGATGCAATTCTCGCTCCCACCGTCACCGAGGTAACCGTAGTATCTTTCAGGTGGATGAGGAACCCTACCTGATTCGCGGAGAGGCTGAGGTTCGTTGGAGACTATTGAATCCTTTGGTTACACTAAATCATCAGCTGTTAGTTTGTCCAGCTGGAACTCCTTCCAGTTCTACCTCATGACCACTAATTTCTTCACAAGAAATTCCTTTTCTAAAAAGGTGGCATGCAGAGAAACAAAACACCTTTTTCTCCTTAGTATGGTAGAAGATATTCCTTCGCAAATGTTTGAGATATCCTAACAAACTTATACAGAACTGACCTTGCCTCGAGCTTGTCCGGATTTTGGTTTTCAACATATCCCGGACAACCCCATATCTTAACTCGTTTAAAAGATGGTCTCTTCCCATACCATATCTCATATGGAGTGGTAGGCACTGATTTGGTTGGAACCCCATTCAATCGGTATGCAGCTTCTCAAGTGCATAACACTAAAACGAAACAGGCAACTCAGCAATACTCATCATAGAGCGCACCATATCTCATAGGGCGCGATACCTTCACCCCGATACATCGTTGTGCTGTGGTGTATACGAAGGAGTAAGCTGAGAGAGAATTCCATTCTCCTTTTAGAAACTCCAGGAACTCTATGCGTAAGTATTCACCTCCTCGATCACATCGAAGGACCTAATACTTCTGTCCGTCTGGTTCTCAATTTCAAGCTTATATTCCTTGAATTTCTCAAAAGTTTCAGACTTGTGTTTCAACAGGAACATGTGTCCGAATCTTGAGAGATGATCAGTGAATATAATGAAGTACGAAGAACTAAGCCTGGCATTTGTAGACATAGGACCGAATACATCATCATGTATCAGCCCCAAGAGTTCAATAACTCTTTCTACGTTTCCAGTAAAAGGAGTTTTGGTTATTGTACCTTTGAGACAAGACTGAAAAGTATCATAAGATGAAAATTCGAACAGATTCTAATATTTATTCTTATGTAACTTAGCTAGTTGCGTCGCATTGATATGACCTAGTTTACAATGCCACAAGAAGGATTCGTTCATTTATGAACTACTCCTCTTGTGTGTGTTCTATTTACTTTGAACCGTGGTTTGATTTAGATTGTATATGCCATTACATAGTGTGCCTGATCCAATCAAATCTTGATTAAGGAAAATGTTCACAATTTTGTCCTGTAATACAAAATTATATTCTTCTTTAACTTAATAAAGAAACTGATGTAATGATGTATATCAGGTTCGGTATGTAATAATATTCGTTCAGAATCAATGTATTTACCACTTGGTAATATAAAGTGATATTTGCCAACTGATTTGGCTGCAACAATTGCACCATTCTCTAACACTTAGAGACATATCACCCAGTCCCAGTTCTCTACCTTTCTGTAGCCCATGTAACAAATTACATTTATGGGATCCTGATCCGGTATCTCATACCTAGGACGTAGAGGATACTGAGAAACAGTTCTTGGTAATAAACACACTTGAAGAAGATGCATCAACATGCACATTCCTCGATTGGGTCGCATGAAAATCCGGATATTCCTCTATTTCCTGCTCAGACTTATAACAATTATAAGATGGAGCGGAACCAACGTTCCCCGGCTCAGTATAATAAGCAGGTTCGGTCAATACATCTATATTATTATCTTGATTAAGGCATGTTACGGTCGCTACCAGGAGAGAGAGAGAGAAGAAAACACTAAGCGTATGCTCTTTTAAGATTAGATTGGTTATTATTTTATCTAATAAGGATGGCTCCCACTGTTTTTATCAAATCTTCCTTTAAATCTTAAAAGGTAAAACTAGCCGGGTTTAATTACACCCTACAAGTTCGCCAATCTTTCGGCCAAGCCAGTGTCGGTACTTTGAGGGAGGTTCCCCGTGCTTTCGCACAAACCTAATTAAAATAAACCTCGTTTTCCTAGGGGCTTAACCCCGTTAACACCTTTCTAGACACCTATTTGATCGGCTAATTGTGATGTGTAAAACTCTCCCAGGAGAAACTCTTACTTGCAGTGGGTATCGGGATCCAACTATCTCATAGAAGGAATGCAAATTCATTGCAAATTTCACACTTGAAATTCCCGATAATATTTTGCCCCTAGCAACTTATGACCTTAACAAGGTCAACAAATCATAAGCGCTAGCCAACTTCAAACCGTCATTTCCTGATTGAATTAAACCCACCCGTACGACCCTTAACATAATCAACAAAGTCGTACGACTACCCTAATCCAATCACATCATATGCTTTAGCAGATAAGCACTAATCAGCTATCGCACACTACGCCTTAACATAGTCAACAAACGTAGCACGAATACTAAGTAGCACTTATCTGAAATTACGGAGGGCTACGACATGTTTTTAAGAAAACCTTTTGCGTAATGAACTTGATCTCGTTGTAGAATCGAGTGATTTTGAAAAGGAGTGTTTTTGAGGCTTTTAATAGTTTTGCTAAAGTGGTCACTCCCGGTGAAGGGATCTCGGCTCTTTCCTCATCGAATGAGGTGCTGCATATTTCACAAATACCACTATGCAAAGAATAAACTAAAAAAGCAATCAAAAACAAAACCGAGTGGGTTATAGCATCTGTCCGTTTCGCTAAAGAGGTCACTCCCGCTGAAGGGATCTCGGCTCTTTCCTTATCGAATAAGGTGCTGGATATTCTACAAGGAATACCGCTATGCATAGCAAGAACTAGAGCTACCAGTTTTTAAAACAAGATTCTGCAACATCTTTAGGTTTCTTTTATTTCATTAATCTCATTAATGAAGTCCCATCATTTATGCTTCCTAAGCATCACAGAAGAAACGAAAGTAGCAACAATTATTATATATCATATATAATATAAGCATTCGTCTCAATATATCAAGTGATCACATCACAGAATATCAGCAGCAGAAGAACACATATGAAATTTTGGATATACTAGGAATTCCGTGTTTTAAATTAAGCCAGTAAAAAAACACGGATTCCACGGTCGCGATGAATAACCAAACCCACATCCCTAGACCCCTATGAGAGTGGCAAGCAACCCTACCAATTTTAGAGTAAGGAGACCCGGTCTCGACTCCTCGAGATGGTCTCCTACTAGACTCTAGAACCCGGTTACTTCTGCTCTCCTCCTTGGGTCTATCCTAATGCGGAAAAGTAAATAATATTCATCAATGGTGACATCATCCTCAATCCGGAAGTGCCCCAACAAAAGAATATTATATACAAGTTTTTACATGAATGAAAATGAAAATCTCTCATCTCACATAAAAAACCCCGGCTATTCAAAAACACGACGATCCAATATAACATATCACAGTAACACATAACATCACATGTTATCAACGTAAGTAAATATGCGTATCCCAATTGTCGTTGACATATATCAACGAAACCGGCGATACACCACATATGACACTTACGGTGGCAGAAAAGAAAGTGAAAAACTACAACAATTGAAATCCGCAACCACCTTAGACATCATAAACCCAATGTATCACATACTTTGGATTTCATGCCTAACCAAATGAATTCCTTAGACATCGATATTGAAAACACTTTACAATAACCAGTCGGGTAATTCAACAAGATTCCCGACAATCTAATCGAATGCTCGTCCGAAACTTTAGTAGACGGCCGCACCCCGATGCCGTCGACGAAGTGCACTTAGGCGGAACTTTTGGAGATAGTGCTCTCAAAGTCAATTATTGGATCGCAGGTACGTGATTGCAATGATTGAGGCAGGATCTATACCGATATGACAGTCTTGCTCGAGATGATAGTATGCTATCTGGTTTGTCATTATCATCGTATACATGCTTTAGTTCACTATTGCATGATGATAGAGCCCATAGGATTCTGCTTGACAGCCAGCAGTATGATGGTGATCATATACGTGGGAGCTGGGGTCTATAAGCACATCCTTATGGTGTCCCTAGTTGTTGGAGTTTCGAGGCAGGTCATCGATACTCCAGAGTAGATTAGTGTATACAGTCGAGACCCCGACGAGGGGCGGTGTCCGGTCTCACAAGCCACTGGTGTCAGTTAGATCACCTAAGATGTATACAGGTGCTCATTAGGATATGAGTACACCGGACAGGATTCTCCGGGAACATGCTAGTTGGTATTATACATATCGTAAGATAGCAGTTCCCTGGTGACATGTGTACAGGTTAGTTTATCGACCTGAGATCGTCATTTGTCTCGTATGAGTTCCCACTGTGCTTAGATTACTACCCTACACGCTCAAAGGAGACGTGCAAACAGGTTTTAGTTGGGTACAGTTCCGAGCCACATGGAGGCAGTGAGCGGATCGTCGGGGATTCGTCTCTCCCAGTATTGGGGGTTGATGTCGCACAGTGCACGGGTGGCCATCAATAGAAATCCTCGGCCGAGGTAGTGGAGAATTACTGATTTGGATCAGTAGTTTCGCAGGTGGTGATGGGCTTCATGCTGACACGATTTATCGCGTTATTAGGGGTCTGACTTTATCCATCCCCTAGACTCGATATGCGATACTCTTTAGACGAACGGACCGGACTGTACAGATATTGTCACTGTCAGGCTCAGTAGGGTTTATGGATGAGTTCGCTCGTCAGCTTCCCTTCCAATCAATACATAGGCAACCGTTACGTATAGCTTGTACCTCTGACGTGCTAGAGGTTATACCCAGTGCCAGTGTGTTGATGAGTCATTAGTGTCCCCCACAGACACTTCCCAAGTTCGGGCGAAACGTTGTAGATGACGTATGGTTTTATGGCAGGGTTCCGAAAATGCACATGCGTTTTCGCACGTGTCATTTTTCGGGCAGATAATACAGGTCGGCTTTGGTTTAAGCCGGATCCGAGTATTATACTGTGTAGATACAATATCTTTGTCTCAGATGCATTTGTATTCAGTTGTAATGCAAATGCGGGTATGTTTAAATTGATACGGGGTTATCTTAAAATTCGTTTCAGGATCACTTTTGAAAGTTACCAGTTTCCAGTTTTCTATCGCCAGTATTTAACATTCGGTTAAATGCGGATTTATCTTTTCTTCCATGGGTGAGTCATGAAGGTGAGTCATGAGTAAGGAAGCTTCTTGATTGATGACTAGGTTTGTGACTCACTTGATTGCATTAAATATTTTAGTGAGGTGTTTATTGTGAGTCACCCTTTGCATTAATGTGTTTTGATAATGCTTAGGATATTATTCCTTAAGGTTACCCCCTTTGCTCCTACACTCACCCTCCTCCTCTCCTATATATGGCCGGCCCCCTCTTGATAGGGATTATGGTTGTGGATTTGAAAAAGATACAAGTATTGGCTTCATGGAAATTTCAGATATTCATTTCTCATTTCTGTTGAATCCAAAAGGCAACTTCATTAACCGTTCGTCCATAGTTTTGGACGTGACGAGATAAAGTGTTCTACTCATTCTCTACATCAATCTTGGTCATCTCTTTTAGCAAACTTGATGATCAAGTTGCCTCGGTTCAGAGGCGGGAGCCCGTTTAAAGATCCGTCGACGTGGTGCCACCTGGACGAGAAGACTGGAGATTCAGGAGATCGGAGCAGCCGCAACAAAGCGTGGGATGATGGTTGAAGACCGAAGGACTCGGATCGTTCGGTATAACATTTCTACTCACTTTGTAATTTGTTAGTTTAGCTTTAATGGCAGATCCGGGTTATAGTACGCGATAGCGCCAGTTGTAAAAGTTTTTGTTCCGCATTTGGCGTCTGTTAGACGGCCGGGGCGCTACTGTGGACTTAAAGTGGTATCAGAGCCTCACCATTAAGCTATACTAACTTGTGCTAACGCGTTTAAAACATCAATCGAACGGATTTTCAAAAATCACAATTTTCCATGTTTTAAGTTTCTGTTGATTTTAAAAGGGTTCTAAAAATAATTTTACATATCACAAAAAACAGAGCAGGCTTTTATAAGCATTCTGGGAAAATTTGGACACGTGATCCCTCATTACCCCCGTGGATCCGTGGTCAAACCTAAGGTTTGACTGCGGAACCGTGGCTGTTTTGAGGGAACAGTGCTCCAAGTTTTCCAGAGAGCTTCAAATTGGGAAATTGTGGTTTCTGGTACTGTTCATTTGGGCCCAGATTTTGTTACTGTACAGCAGATGTTTGTGGGGCCCACTTTGGGAAATTTTGTCGATCGAAATTTAAACGTGTTAGTTTACAGTACTTACTTTATATCTCCGACCGGGAATGTCATTCGAGCGGTAAACCGCGTCTAATTGCTATAGTTCTTTTAGACGGGTTTGCGAACGTGACATTCGCGTTGATGTTCTGTGTTGTGCTGTGATGTTGCGGATTTGTCGTGGTGGATAGCAGGGTGCAATGATAGTGCAATTTGGATTTATTTGTACATTTAATATTGCGGGGCGAGCGTCCAACATGTTGACTGCCGTCACTGCCTGTTGTATAATATTCTTTTGGGGCACGACCGGGTTGAGGTCGATGTACCCGTTGTACATATTTTTATTTCTGTACTTGGTTTATCCCGCGATGGAGTGCACGGATAGCCGGGTTCTGGAGGGCAACGGGTCCGTATCTCATGGTTTTGAGAGGCAGAGGGGCCTCACTCTAGAATTGGCAGACTATTCGCCGCACTCATAGGGGGTACAGGTTGACCCAAGGAGGGGTGCTCAAGTTACCGGATTCCGTGAAGTGCCAGGTGTTCCATTCACTATGCTGTGGGGGACTACCTCGCTTCAGGTTTTGGCGGGTAACTTGCCGCACCCGTAGGGGTCTAGGTTTCATTGCACAGGCTATCCGTACGACCAGGGGAACGTCGGGTTTCAGTAGCGGCTCTGAGAAACCCGGGATTATCTGTATTGTTCTGTGATGCTTATTACTTTTCTGTAATGCTGCATATTATCACGCCTGGAGCGATTATTGTATATTGGTATATATACTATTAGATGTTGTATATGTTTTACACCCGCGCTAGTCCAGCCCCCGCTCTGTCGTTAGTTAAGTAACCTAACGGGTGATGACGGGACCCAGTGACGAATGCGGATGTCATATACGTACATTATATTTTCGTTCTTTTCTGGTGTGATTGATTGATGGGACTGCATTGATTCTTATCAATGCAAGGATAAAACAAACCTATATTTGATGTTGTTAGAACAAATTTTAAAAGGTGTTATTACAAAGATGTTTCCTTTTGTCTTGCATAGTGATATTCAGTTAGAATATCCTGCACCTCATTCGACGAGGCAAGGGCCGAGATCCCTTCACTGGGAGTGACCCCTTGGGCAGAAATTTACATCAGGGTAATAACTTCACTATAGTCGATTACAAGTTGCTTTGCATCGCGGTATTAAGTTGGAATATCCTGCACCTCATTCCACAAGGAAAGAGCCGAGATCCCTTCACCGGGAGTGACCTCTTTAGCAAAAGGTTTTCGCCACTATATTTTTATAAAAAACTATCAGGTTCCTTCAACGAGATCAAGTTCATTACGTTAAAGGTTTTTTGCCAAAAACCAGCCGTAGCCCTCCGTCCTTTCTTATGAATGGTCAGTAGTATTCAAGCTATGTATTTTGACCAACGCCAAGGTATAGTGTTTGGTAGCTGCTGGGTATTCATCTGTTGTATAGATAGATGAGTTGGTTTGGTACAGTCGTTCTGTCATACTTGGCCAACGTCAAGGGCATGTGCGGGTGGGTTCAAATTGACCTGGATAGTGACGGGTAGAACTTGGCATGTGACTTATGATATTTTGACCAACGCCAAGGTCATAAGAGTATGGGGCAAAAATCATATCGGGAGTTTCTAAACAAACTGAAACTTGCCAAGCATGCGCATACCTTTTGGAGTGTGATAACTTAAGTGGCTTCCATCAAGTTATCATGCGATGATGTTAGATCCAGATTCCCACTGATGAGTTGGTTTACTTCTCGGGTGATCCCGACTAATTCTTCATTCAGGTTTGGAGGAGAATTTGAGGTTACAGTGGGAGGTTTCCTGATTAGCTAAAGTGATAACCATTCTGATCTAGGTTAGAGTGCACGCAGAGTGTTTCTTCTCTCTCTCTATTTGGCAGCGACTTTTGACCGACCCTAGACTATGACTCAGTAACCAAGTTGACCGAACCTTCTTAAAATACTGATTTTTTGGATTGTCCAAGTTGCATAAGTCATTGCCGCTCCTTTTACCCTTTGTATTTCTCAGAACACCCCGTATTACTACGGATATCCACTTCTATTGGATACATCCATCGTATGGTTATATACGAACTCGAAGGGACTTCTTCGAGGATGGATCCAGGTTCAGGAGAAATAGAATTGGTTTATTCAGTTGTCTTTTATTGTCACCTTCTCTTAGGTTGCGAGGGCTCCTTAGTTAAGGAGAGTACACCTATTACGCTTATTGGATAGTCTTATTCCAAACCATAGGCAGGTGTCGAAAGGTAGGGAATGAAGAAAACCAATTAGACTAAGTAGGGTGTACAGAAGGAAATAACTAAAGACAAAATAAAGGAATTAGAAAGAGGGCAATGTAAATTGCGACTGTTATCATTCACGACCAAACCGCGTACTTCATCGCCACTCCTATTTCACCTTTAATAGAATAAGGTATTATTCAGTTGTCTTTTATCATCACCTTCTCTCAAGTTGCGAGTACTCCTAGTTTTAAGAGAGTACACCTATTATGCTTACTGGATAGACTTCTTCCATACCATAGGCTGGTGCCAAACGGTAGGGAAGGAAGAAAACTATTTAGCCTAACGAAGGTGTTCAGAAGGTAACGACTAAAGACAAATAAAGGGATTTGGAGAGATGGCAAAGAGATATACGGTTAAAGTCATGAATTGGATTATAGAAGAGGCATTACTAGGAATACCAGGATACCCCTACGAAACATTTTCATGTTTCAGTGCACTGTTAAAGGAAAACTGATTTCCCGATTACATACTTACTCCATGGTATGTATTTACCAGGTTTCATTCTCATATCTGTATAGTTTTACAGATGATGAGTGGGAGTAAGTTATTGGGAATTAAGGTGATCATCCTCATTATATCGGAATTCGTTGTAATTGGTGATATTCGAAGTAATCGCCTGGGTACAGTTTTCAACCTACGATACACAGGTTATGAGTTATTCAACTCAGCGGACTTATACAGAGTATTGTATGTTGTCCAGTGTCCGTTAGGACAAAAGGGTAGGTTCTCGTACTCTGTTCTGTTTACTTGTAACTTCTCTAGATTTTAGTCATGTGTTTCGTAGAAATACAATGTCTAAGTTTTGTGAAGTTGTGGGTATAAGAATAAAGTAGAGAACCATATGTCGCAAGTATCGGGATTCTTTAAAGAGATCGAAGATGTAGATACTTGTGATTGGTATTCAGTTGATAGTAATGGTTTTGAGAAACTTGTTTCTCTTTCAGGTTACTCATAATTGGATATATTCCTAAGTTGAGTAATGTTTATTAGGCTCTCTCCATTAAGTTGATATGCACTGGAGACAGCTGCATGATTTGAATCTGGTTCCAATTAAATAAGTGCCAAAGTTTCTGTATTGGATATAGAATGCTTCAGATCTTAACGATGTTAAGGTAAGGGGAGTTGTCCAGCTTATGCTTAAAACCAGACACTGGATAACTCAAGGCACGTTTCTGTAATGGCAGTTAGTGGGTTAACCCTGGCTTTGACGAGGGTTGATTTTCTACCATCTGGAAGATCAATAGTGATATTGTTCTAGACTCGCCACAGTTTTAGTAAAATGGATTTTTTCAGAAAACAGCAGTGGGAGTATGGTAGAACTGGAAGTGATTCCAGAACCGCAAACGATTACGGAAAATTTAATAGGACCTATATATTCAATCAAGTTTGACATTCCATTAGCCACTCCGCAGATATGGTGGGTAACCTATGACACCCGAGAGGTACTCCGGTAGCCTCAAGGACGGTGACAGGGAGGTTCTTGTTTACCCAGACTTGACACTACTGTTGTTCCAGGCTATGAGACCCGGCAAGAGGTTAAGTATAGCATCATTCTAAACTAGCTTTAGAAGTGTACGTATATATTATTCTGCCAGAGGGTTTTCATAGTCAGTGGGAGCAGCGGAAGCATGGTGGGCAAGTAGCTTATGTCTATAGACTTGAGCAGATATAGCGGAGATAGATCATCTATTTTTTATGTGACAGTCATGGGTTTGACTTCATCAGAATAGGGGATGGATCTGTTAAGAAGGTAGTAGGGTGTGATGTCCTGGTATTTGGATGACATACACAGAGTAGGAAGTAAAATTCCTATACTACGATCGGCTGTACTGTAGTCTTCACACAGTTGTTTCTCCACAAAGGATATGGATATAATATCAGACATTCTGGTTACTAGATCAATGGTTTTAGATCTAGATTTGGGTAGTTTCCCAATATGGGTACTTTGACATTATTCTAATAGTATTTTAGAATAATTGACTCCTGGTATGGTGGTGTACCTGCAGGTGATGGAGTCACCCTCTCTAAAGGTATCTTACAGACTAAAGCTGATAGGGATGTGCATGATTGGCATATCACTTGCTGAGGCAATTGAGTCAATCATGAGATGTCAAGTACCACACCAGATGTTGTTTTTGCACTTGATACGATAAGTTTATATTAATCCAATCCTATAGAAACATAAGGAAGCAGTTTTAGAACATAAGTGTATGTTCTACGGATTTGATGATGGCAGCCTCCTTCGGGAGACGATTATCATTCCAGGCTTCAAAGGTGACATGAATGACAGAGTGATTGTCAGAGTTATAGTTTTCCCTCTGACGAGGGACAATATTATGGACAGGTGGTCCAAGAGGATACTGTGGGAGGCATGGTGCTGGATACTGATTAGGTTCAGTGATCACTACAGTCTAAGAAGTTTGGATTTGGAGTTCATTATGAACTAGGTCCCATCAGATATCCAGACATATTCTAAGATAGGAATTACTCAATTCGGGAGATGGCTTTCCCCGCGAACTTGAGATTAAGAGAGACATAGAAAGAAATATCAAGGAGGATCCACTCACTGAGGCTATTTCTCGAACACAAGAGTTTTTTCAAACTAGCTTTGTGAAACTGATTAGTAGAGGAGTTGGATGTTCGGTATCACACGGGCTGTGAGTATGCGGCATCAGAATAATTAGTCTTAAGTGCAAGTGGGATATTGTTGGAGATAGTGCCCTCAAAGTCAATTATTGGATCGCAGGTACGTGATTGCAATGATTGAGGCAGGACCTATACCGATATGACAGTCTTGCTCGAGATGATAGTATGCTATCTGGTTTGTCTTTATCATCGTATATATGCTTTAGTTCACTATTGCAAGATGATAGAGCCCATAGGATTCTGCTTGGCAGCCAGCAGTATGATGGTGATCATATACGTGGGAGCTGGGGTCTATAAGCACATCCTTAAAGTGTCCCTAGTCATGAGAGTTTCGAGACAGGGAATCGATACTTCAGAGTAGACTAGTGTATACAGTCGAGACCCCGACGAGGGGCGGTGGCCGGTCTCACAAGCCACTGGTGTCGGTTAGATCACCTAAGATGTATACAGGTGCTCATTAGGATATGAGTACACCGGACAGGACTCGCCGGGAACATGCTAGTTGGTATTATACATATCGTCAGATAGCAGTTCCCTGGTGACATGTGTACAGGTTAGTTTGTCGACTTGAGATCGTCATTTGTCTCGTGTGTGTTCCCACTGTGCTTAGATTACTACCCTACCACGCTCAAAGGAGACGTGCAAACAGGTTTTAGTTGGGTACAGTCCCGAGTCACATGGAGGCAGTGAGCGGATCGTCGGGGATTCGTCTCTCCCGGTATTGGGGGTTGATGTCGCACAGTGCACGTGTGGCCATCACTAGAAATCCTCGGACGAGGTAGTGGAGAATTACTGATTTGGATCAGTAGTTTCTCAGGTGGTGATGGGCATCATGCCGACACGATTTATCGCGTTATTAGGGGTCTGACATTATCCATCCCCTAGACTCGATATGCGATACTCTTTAGACGAACGGACTGGACTGTACAGATATTGTCACTGTCAGGCTCAGTAGGGTTTATGGATGAGTTCGCTCGTCAGCTTCCCTTCCAATCAATACATAGGCAACCGTTACATACTGCTTGTACCTCTGACATGCTAGAAGTTAAACCCAGTGCCAGTGTGTTGATGAGTCATTAGAGTCCCCCACAGACACTTTCCCAAGTTCGGGTGAAACGTTGTAGAGGCCGTATGGTTTTATGGCAGGGTTCGGAAAATGCACGTGCGTTTTCGCACGTGTCAATTTTCGGGCAGATAATACTGGTCGGCTTTGGTTTAAGCCGGATCCGAGTATTATACTGTGTAGATATAATATCTTTGTCTCAGATGCATTTGTATTTAGTTATAATACAAATGCGGGTATGTTTATACTGATATGGGATTATCCTGAAATTCGTTTCAGGATCACTTTTGAAAGTTGCCGGTTTCCAGTTTTCTATCGCCCGTATTTAACATTCGGTTAAATACGGATTTATCTTTTTTTCCATGCGTGAGTCATGAGGGTGAGTCATGAGTAAGGAAGCTTCTTGATTGATGACTAGGTTTGTGACTCACTTGATTGCATTAAATGTTTTAGTGAGGTGTTTATTGTGAGTCACCCTTTGCATTAATGTGTTTTGGTATTTCTTAGGATAGTATTCCTTAAGGTTACCCCCTTTGCTCCTACACTCACCCTCCTCCTCTCCTATATATGGCCGCCCCCCTCTTGATAGGGATTATGGTTGTGGATTTGAAAAAGATACAAGTTTTGGCTTCATGGAAATTTCAGATCTTCATTTCTCATTTCTGTTGAATCCAAAAGGCAACTTCATTAACCGTTCGTCCATAATTTTGGACGTGACGAGACAAAGTGTTCTACTCATTCTCTATATCAATCTTGGTCATCTCTTTTAGCAAACTTGATGATCGAGTTGTTGGAGATAGTGCCCTCAGAGTCAATTATTGGATCACAGGCACGTGATTCCAATGATTGAGGGAGGACCTGTCCCAGTAGGACAGTCTTACTCGAGATGATAGTTTGCTATCTGGTTTATCTTTATCATCGTGTACTGCTTTAGGTGACCTGACATGTCGCTATTACACGTTGATAGAGCCCCTAGGATTCTTGCTTAACTGCCAGCAGTATGAGGGCGATCATATACGTGGGGGCTGGTAGTCTATAAGCACATCCTGAAAAAGTCCCTAGTCGTGGGAATTTCGAGACAGGGCATCGATACTCCAGAGTAGACTAGTGTATACAGTCGAGACCCCAACGAGGGGCGGTGGCCGGTCTCACAAGCCACTGGTGTCTGTTGGTTCACCTAAGATGTATACAGGTGCTCATTGGGTTATGAGTACACCGGACAGGACTCGCCGGGAACCTGCTAGTTGGGATTTTACCAGACATCAGATAGCAGTTCCCTGGTGACATGTGTACAGGTTAGTTCATCGACCCGAGGATCGTCATTTGTCTCGTGTGAGTTCCCACTGTACTTTGATTACTACCCTACCACGCTCAAAGGAGACGTGCAAACAGGTTTTAGTTGGGTACAGTCCCGAGCCACATGGAGGCAGTGAGCGGATCTTCAGGGGTTCGTCTCTCCCGGTATTGGGGGTGAGGTCGCGCTGTGTCTAGGAGAGCCATTACACGAAGCCATCGGCCGAGGCAGGAGATTTACTGGTAGGTATTCCAGTAGTATCTCAGGGTGTTCTGGGCTACACTCCGACACGACATGTACCGCTTTTGGGGGTCTGACTTTTACCAACCCCCTAGGCCCGCCATCTGATACTCATAGACGAACGGACCGGACTGTACGGATATTGTCACTGACAGGCTCAGTAGGGTGTCAGGATGAGTTCGCTCATCGACGTCCCTTTTGGTCAATACCTGGTAGCCCGTTACGTATTGGCTTATACCTCTGACGTGCTAGTGGTCAAATCCACAACCAAGGTGTTGACGAGTCTTTAGAATCCCCCACATTCAGTTGCTCAAGTTTTCGGGCGAAACGCTGTAGAGGCCGTATGGAGATATGGCTGGGTTCGATCAGATACGTGCGGTATTGCACGGATCAGGATCGAACGGATAATACTAGCCGGCTTTGGTTTAAGCCGGATCCTAGTATAGTACAGTGTAGATTTTGTCTCATTGCATTTGTATTTCGGTCGGAATACAGATGCGGGTGTGTATACACAGTATCGGGGTTTTTCCTATAATTTATTACGGGACCAGTTTTCTGGAGTTGCCGGTTTGCTTTCCGTTTCGGCCATATTTCATTTGTATCTTTCAATGGCCGAAGATTGGTGGAGGAGGGCTTATTTGCATTTGTGCAAATAAGTATTTGTGGATGGTGATTGCATATTGTTGTATCATGATGGTGCACCATCCGTTGACCTTGCTTGACTTCTTGACTTCATGATGGTTTATGATGGTTGGACTTTGTTTTGTGATGAGTGTTAGTTGAGTGAGGATCTTGGTTGATGATCATTGCTTTTTATCATGACCTTTTATCTCTTGCATTATGAGTGGGGCTCCTTGATACTTTCACCTCACTCTCATTCTCACTCTCCCCATTCACCATGGCCGGCCACATTTGGAGGAGGGGCTTCCCATTTTTCATGTATGGGATTTTTAGTCTTTTGGCTTCATAAAATCCCCACAAGTTCCATCTCCAAAAGTATATATCATACCTCCACCATATGGCAATTCCATGAACCCCAAATGAGACATAGCCTCTACACTACATTCTACAGCAAACCTTGGGCACGTCGACTCGCCAACTTCGTGCCCGAGTTGCCTCGGTATAGAGGTGGGAGCCCATAAAATAAGCAGGTGACGTGGTGCCCTTCCGGCGAGGAGGTGGAGACAGGACATTCCGCGGGAGATCGGGACAACGGCGAGAAGACCGGAGGACAAGGATCGCTCGGTATATCTCTCTTCCCCATCTTGTAGTTAGCTAGAACTAGTTAATGGCCCGATCCGGGTTTTAGTGCGCGGTGGTGCCGGTCAAGTAAAATTAAAGTTAACCATCGCTTCCGCATTTGGCCTCGGGATGGAGGCCGGGGCGCCGTCGTGCACTTACAGTGGTATCAGAGCCTCGCCATTAACACAGTCTAGCTTTGTCTAATGTGTTTTGCATTTCCGATCGAACAAATGTTCCAAAACCGTGTTTTTCAAAACAGCAGTTTTCTGTCGAAATTTTTTTGTCTCGAAATTTTTTTTCAGGTAGTCTCAGAATACTGTGCAGGGAAGCATAAGCCTACTGTAAAAATTTGGTCGCGAGATCTCATTATTCGACCGCGGAACCGCCGCCAAACCCATGCTTGGGCCGTGGTTCCGCCGCTGTTTTGACTGATCAGTGCACCAATTTTTTACAGAGGCCTCCTGACTTGAAAATAGGGCTTTTGGAACATTCTTTTTGGGCCCAGAATTTCTTGATGTGCTACAGTAGTACTTGGGGGCCCACTTGGTAGAATTTGATCGATCGGATATTTTAAACACATTAGTTCACAGTATTTACATTATATCTGCGACCGTGAATGTCACTTGATCGGTAAATCCTGTCTAGCTGCTATAGCCCGGTTAGACGGATTTGCGAACTTGACTTTCACGTTGATGTTCTGTGTATTGCTGTGATGTTGCGGATTGGTCGTGGGGATAGCCTGGTTGCAGTGGTAGTACAGTTTTGTTGTATTATGTACATTTGATGTTGCGGGACGAGCGTCCGACATGTGGACTGCCATCACTGCCTGTTTGTATTATTTTTTTGGGGCACGACCAGGTTGCGGTCGATGTACCCGTTGTATGTATATTTTACTTTCTGTACTAGGATTACCCCGCGGAGGGGTGCACGGATAGCCGGGTTCTAGAGGGCAACGGGCTCGCATCTCATGGCATTGAGACGGAGGGGGCTTCACTCTAGAATTGGCGGGCTATTCGCCGCACTCGTAGGGGGTACAGGTTGACCCAGGAGGGGTGCCTAAGTTACCGGATTCCGTGAAGTGCTGGGTGGTCTATTCACGTTGCTGAAGGGGGCTGCCTCGCTTCAGGTTTTGGCGGGTAACTTGCCGCGCCCGTAGGGGTCTAGGATTTTCATTGCACAGGCTATCTACACAACCAGGGGAACGTCGGGTTTCAGTAGTGGCTCTGTGAAACCCGGGGATCCAAGATATCTGTATCGTTCTGTGATGCTGTACATTTCTGTGATGTTGCATTTTTATCACGCCTTGAGCGAAATATAATATATTGGTATATATATTAATAGATGTTGTATATGTTTTGCATCCGTGCTAGTCCAGTCCCCACTCTGTCGTTAGTTAGCTAACCTAACGGGTAATGACGGGACCCAGTGGCGAATGCGGATGGCATATACGTACATCAGTATATTTTCGTTCTTTGTGGTGTGATCAATTGATGGGACTGCGTTGATTCGGATCAATGCAAGTTAAAAACAAACCTAATCTGATCTTGTTGGAACACTTTTCAAAAAGCTGTTATTGCAAGGACGTTCTCTTTTGTTTAGCATCGTGGTATTCAGTTGGAATATCCTGCTCCTCAGTCGACGGGGTAAGGGCCGAGATCCCTTCACCGGGAGTGACCCCTTGGACAAAATGTTTGCGTCAGGGCATTAACTTCACTATAGCCGATTACTTTTGCTTTGCACCGTGGTATTCAGTTGGAATATCCTGCACCTCATTCTACGGGGAAAGAGCCGAGATCCCTTCACCGAGAGTGACCTCTTTAGCAAAGGTTTTCGTCACAATTTTTTTCTAAAAAGCTATCCATTCCTTCAACCATATCAAGTTCATTACGTTAAAGGTTTTCGCCAGAAACCATTCGTAGCCCTCCGTCATTTCATATGGGTGGTCAATAGTATTCAAGCTGTGTTTGTTGGCCAAAGTCAAGGCACAGTGTTTGGTAGCTATTGGGGTATACATATGCAGCATAGATAGATGCGTTGGTTGGGGCAGTCATATAGCCTTGTTGGCCAAAGTCAAGGGCTTGTACGGGTGGGCTCAAATTAACCTGGAAAATGACGGATAGAACTTGACATGTGACTTATGATTTGTTGGCCAAAGTCAAGGTCATAAGAGTATGGGGCAAAAATCACATCGGGAGTTTCAAAAGAACTGAAACTTGCCAGATATGCGCATACCTTCTGGAGTGTGACACCGTGAGCGGATTCTGTCACGTTATCATGCAATGATAGTTGGATCCCGATTCCCACTGATGAGTTAGTTTACTCCTCGGGTGACCCCGACTAATTCTTCTTTCAGATTTGGAGAAGAATTTGAGGTGACAGTGGGAGGTTTCTAGATTAGATAAATTGGTAACCATTCTGATCTAGGATAGAGTGCACGCTGAGTGTTTCTTTTCTCTCTCTCTTCGGCAGCGACCATTGACCCGACCCTAAAACTATGACTCAGAGACCAAGTTGTTCGAACCTTCTTAAACACTGGCTTTGGATTGTCAGAGTTGCAGACCAAATTGCCACTCCTACTTTTACCCTTTTCTCCAGGACACCCCGTATTACTACGAACGTCCACTTCCATTGGACAAAACTATCGTATGGTTAGATACGAACTCGAAAGAATTTATTCGAGGATGGTTTCAGGTTCTGGAGGAAACGGATAGGACTATTCAGTTGTCTTTTCCTTTTACCTTCTCTCGGGTTGCGAGTAATCCTTGGTTTAGGAGATAGTATACCTATTACGCAAATTGCATAGTGTTCTTCCAAACCTTAGGCTGGTGCCGAACGGTGGGGAATGAAGAAAACCAATTAGCCTAACGATGGTGTACAGAAGGTATTAAGTTCAGACAAAGAAAGGGATTAGTAAGAGGGCAAAGTAAATTGCGACTGCTATTCACGACCATACCAAGTATTTCTTCGCCAATCCTAAATCACCTTTGTATTTCTCCAGGACACTCCGTATCACTACGAAGATCCACAGTTTATTAGATACTCCATCGTATGGTTATATACGAACTCGAAAGGAACTTGTTCCAGTTCAGGGATGGATTCTGGTTCAGGAGAAATAGGAATAAGGTTTATTCGGTTGTATTTTATCTTCACCTTCTCTCGCATTGCGAGTGTTCCTAGGATTAGGACAGTATACCCATTATGCTTATTGGATAGTCTTCTTCCAAACCATAGGCTGGTGCCGAACGGTAGGGAAGGAAGAAAACCATTTGGCCTAAAGGGGTGTGCAGAAGGTAGTGACTAAAGACATATAAAGGGATTTGGAGAGGCGGCAAAGAATTATACGGTTACAGTCGAGAATCTGGAAGAGGCATTACTAGGAATACCGGGATACCCCATCGAAACATTTCAATGTTTCAGCTTCGCTGTGTACTGTTAAAGGAAAACTGATTTCCCAGTTAGACACTTGCTCCAGGGTATGTATTTGCCAGGTATGATTCTCACATCTGTATGGTTTTACAGATGATGAGTGGGAGTAAGTTATTGGGAATTGGGTGATCATCCACATTATATCGGGATTCGTTGTAATCAGTGATATTTGAGGAAGTCACCTGGGTTGTTTGCCGGACGGCAAATATTTGGTTTTGAATATCCGTTGTTATGCACCAATTTCTAATTGATATATTTGTACGTCTATTTTTATAGAGTGAGATATACCTTTTTGATATTATGTCGCTGACATTTACCTATATCAGTGGATGGTTAGGTAAGGTGCATTAAACAGCGGTGTAATTCTTCTTAACCATAAGTACAGTTTTCAACCTACGACACACGGTGAATGAGTAGTCAGACTCAAGGGACTTATACAGAGTATTGTATGTTGTCCAGGGTCCATTAGGACAGAGGGGTTGGTCCTCGTACTATATTCGGTTTACTTATGACTTCTCTAGTTTTTAGACAGGTGTTTTGTGGAAACACAGGGTCTGAATTTTGAGAAGTTATAGGTATTTGAATAAAGTAGAGAACCAGGTGTTGCAAGTATCGGGATTCTTCAAGTTGATTGAAGATGTAGATACTTATGTATGGTATTCAGTTGATAGTAATGATTAAGAGATCTTGCTTCTCTTTCAGGTTATTCATAATTGGAAGCATTCCTAAGTTGAGTAACGCTGATCAGCCTTCTTCCATTTAGTTGACATGCACTGGAGACAGTTGCATGATTTGAATCTGGTTCAATTAAATCAGTGCCTCTGGTTCTATATTGGATATAGAACAGTTCGTATCTTAACGATGTTAAGACACGGGGAGTTGTCCGGTTTATGATTAAAACCAGACTCTGGATAACTCAAGGCACGTTTCTGTAATGGCTGATTGTGGGTTGACCCAGGCTATGACAAGGGTTGAATTTCTACCATCTGGATGAACAATAGCGATATTGTTCTAGACTCGCCACAGTTTTATTAAAAATGGATTTTTTCAGAAAACAGTAGTGGGAGTATGGTAGAACTGGAAGTGATTCCAGAACCACAAACGATTACTGGAGATTTGATAGGAACCTAAAGATTCAATCTGGTTTGACATTCCATTGGCCACTCCGCAGATAAAGTGGGTAACTTCAGGCACCCGAGAGGTACTCCGGTAGCCTCAAGGACGGTGACAGGGAAGTTCTTGTTTACCCAGATTTTCCATTGTTGTTGTTCCAGACTGTAAGACCCGGCAGGAGGATGAGTATAGCGTCTTCTAAACTAGTTTTAGAAGTGTACGTGTATATGACTCTGCCAGAGGGTTGTCGTGGTCAGTAGGAGCAGCGGAAGCATTGGTGGACAAGTTGCTTATGTCTATTTATAGACTAAAGCAGATGTAGCGGAGATAGATCATCTATATCTGGTATGACAGTCATAGGTTTGACTTCATCAGAATAGGGGATGGATCTGTTGAGAAGGTAGTAAAGTGTGATGTCATGGTATTTGGATGACATACACGGAGTAGGAAGTGATATTCCTATACTACAATCGGTTACACTTTGGTTGTCACACAGTGGTTTCTCCACATGGGACTTGGACATTATATCAGACATACTGGTTACTAGATCTATGGTTTTAGATCTAGATTTGGATGGTTTCCCAATCTGGGTACTCAGACAGCATTCTAAGAGTATTTAGAATGGACGACTCCTGGCACGGTAGTGTACCTGCAGGTAATGGAGTCACCCTCTCTAAAGGTGTCTTACAGACTAAAGGGGAGAGGGATGTATATGATTGGCAGATCACTTGCTCAGGCAATTGAGTCAATCATGAGATGTCAAGTACTATACCAGATGTTGTTCTTGCACTAGATGCAATAAGTTGACATTGATCCTATCCTAGAGAAACAGTCGGAAGCAGTTTTAGAACATAAGCAGATGTTCTAGGGATATGATAACGACAGCCTCATTCGGGAGATAGTTATCATTCCAGGCTTCCAAGGTGACATGGACAACAGGGAGGTTGTCAAAGTTATAGTTTTTCCTTCCAACGAGGGGCAGTATTTTGGACAGGTGATCCATGGCAATACTGAGGGAGGCATGGCGCAGGATACTGATTAAGTTCAGTTGACAATACAGTCTAAGAAGTTTGGATTTGGAGTTCATTTATGAGCTAGGTCCCATCAAACATCCAGACACATTCTGAGACAGGTATTGCTCATTTCGGGAGATGGCTTTCTCCGCGAACTTGAGATATAGAGAGACATAGAAAGAAACATCAAAGTGGATCCACTCACTGAGGCTATTCCTCGAACGCAATAGTTTCGCAAACGGGATTTGTGAGACTGACTAGTAGAGGAGTTGGGTGTTCGGTATCACACGGGCTGTGAGTATGCGACATCGAAATAATTAGCCTTGAGTGCAAGTGGGAGATTGTTGGAGATAGTGCCCTCAGAGTCAATTATTGGATCACATGCACGTGATTGCAATGATTGAGGGAGGACCTGTCCCAGTAGGACAGTCTTACTCGAGATGATAGTATGCTATCTGGTTTATCTTTATCATCGTGTACTGCTTTAGGTGACCTGACATGTCGCTATTACACGTTGATAGAGCCCCTAGGATTCTTGCTTAACTGCCAGCAGTATGAGGGCGATCATATACGTGGGAGCTGGTAGTCTATAAGCATATCCTTAAAAGGTCCCTAGTCGTGGGAGTTTCGAGACAGGGCATCGATACTCCAGAGTAGACTAGTGTATACAGTCGAGACCCCGACGAGGGGCGGTGGCCTGTCTCACAAGCCACTGGTGTCTGTTGGTTCACCTAAGATGTATACAGGTGCTCATTGGGTTATGAGTACACCGGACAGGACTCGCCGGGAACCTGCTAGTTGGGATTATACCAGACGTCAGATAGCAGTTCCCTGGTGACATGTGTACAGGTTAATTCATCGACCTGAGGATCTACAATTGTCTCGTGTGAGTTCCCACTGTACTTTGATTACTACCCTACCACGCTCAAAGGAGACGTGCAAACAGGTTTTAGTTGGGTACAGTCCCGAGCCACATGGAGGCAGTGAGCGGATCTTCAGAGGTTCGTCTCTCCCGGTATTGGGGGTGAGGTCGCGCTATGTCTAGGAGAGCCATTACACGAAGCCCTCGGCCGAGACAGGAGATTTACTGGTAGGTATTCCAGTAGTATCTCAGGGTGTTCTGGGCTACACTCCGACACGACTAGTACCGCTTTTGGGGGTCTGACTTTTACCAACCCCCTAGGCCCGCCATGATGCTCATAGACGAACGGACCGGACTGTACGAATATTGTCACTGACAGGCTCAGTAGGGTGTCAGGATGAGTTCGCTCATCGACGTCCTTTTTGGTCAATACCTGGTAGCCCGTTACGTATTGGCTTATACCTCTGACGTGCTAGTGGTCAAATCCACAACCAAGGTGTTGACGAGTCTTTAGAGTCCCCCACATTCAGTTGCTCAAGTTTTCGGGCGAAACGCTGTAGAGGCCGTATGTAGATATGGTTGGGTTCGATCAGATACGTGCGGTATTGCACGGATCAGGATCGAACGGATAATACTAGCCGGCTTTGGTTTAAGCCGGATCCTAGTATAGTACAGTGAAGATTTTGTCTCATTGCATTTGTATTTCGGTCAGAATACAGATACGGGTGTGTATACACAGAATCGGGGTTTTTCCTGTAATTTATTACGGGACCAGTTTTCTGGAGTTGCCGGTTTGCTTTCCGTTTCGGCCATATTTCATTTGTATCTTTCAATGGCCGAAGATTGGTGGAGGAGGGCTTATTTGCATTTGTTCAAATAAGTATTTGTGGATGGTGATTGCATATTGTTGTATCATGATGGTGCACCATCCATTGACCTTGCTTGACTTCTTGACTTCATGATGGTTCATGATGGTTGGACTTTGTTTTGTGATGAGTGTTAGTTGAGTGAAGATCTTGGTTGATGATCATTGCTTTTTATCATGACCTTTTATCTCTTGCATTATGAGTGTGGCTGCATGATACTTTCACCTCACTCTCATTCTCACTCTCCCCATTCACCATGGCCGGCCACATTTGGAGGAGGGGCTGCCCATTTTTCATGTGTGCGATTTTTAGTCTTTTGGCTTCACAAAATCCCCACAAGTTCCATCTCCAAAAGTATATATCATACCTCCACCATATGGCAATTCCATGAACCCCAAATGAGACATAGCCTCTACACTACATTCTACAGCAAACCTTGGGCACGTCGACTCGCCAACTTCGTGCCCGAGTTGTCTCGGTATAGAGGTGGGAGCCCGTAAAAGAAGCAGGCGACGTGGTGCCCTTCCGGTGAGGAGGTGGAGACCGGACATTCCGCGGGAGATCGGGACAACGGCGAGAAGACCGGAGGACACGGATCGCTCGGTATATCTCTCTTCCCCATCTTGTAGTTAGCTAGAACTAGTTAATGGCCCGATCCGGGTTTTAGTGCGCGGTGGTGCCGGTCAAGTAAAATTAAAGTTAACCATCGCTTCCGCATTTGGCCTCGGGATGGAGGCCGGGACGCCGCCGTGCACTTACACGAGTTGCCTCGGTTCAGTGGCGGGAGCCCGTTTAAAGATCCGTCGACGTGGTGCCACCTGGACGAGAAGACTGGAGATTCAGGAGATCGGAGCAGCCGCAACAAAGTGTGGGATGGTGGTTGAAGACCGAAGGACTCGGATCATTCGGTATAACATTTCTACCCACTTTGTAATTTGTTAGTTTTTCTTTAATGGCAGATCCGGGTTATAGTACGCGATAGCGCCAATTGTAAAAAATTTTGTTCCGCATTTGGCGTCTGTTAGACGGCCGGGGCGCTACCGTGGACTTATAGGAACACCGCGGCCGCGAGCATCCAAACGGATGCTTTTGTCAACGGGGTTCTCCCACAATCACTTGGTCAGGGCTATGGGGCATGGCTAACTAGTAAGGTTACCCGGCGAGTATCCGTGTACGCTACGTGATTTCGACGGACTTTTGATCCACATCAAAATCCCGTGGCAACCGACCAAATGAGACTAATTGCTAGAGTTAAAAAATTCAAATTAGTTTTCACAAAACTAAATATTGTGGATTCCAAGTATTGTATCACAATCACAGATTGCTAGACGATGTTAAACTTTTCGATCGAATCAACAAACACCCAAAATTTTCCAACAAGCTAACACTTGAGTGCGGTTTAAAAAATATCCAGAACATGCCACAACACCTATGGACCAACTGTAGAAGGGTCAACCTTGCCTCATCTATGACGCCGCGGAACTACCGCAAACCCAAGGGTTTGGTGGCGGTTCTGACGGTCATAGAATCGAGTTAGGATTTCGTTCTACTAGAGGGTCCATAGAATCACCTGCATGATTTTCTGAAGATTTTAAACTTGGAAAAATCCAACTCTTGGAAAATTTCCAGCGAGGGAGAAAATGGGTTATTGATATTCGTTCGAACTTTTTAACGTCGTCTAAATAAACCGAAACGAGGTTAGAATTATGACTACGAAACACTCTGAATTGCTTTTACAGAAAGATAACATCGCATGCAATCTTAGCAAAAACAAGCCACACCTGAAATACCAAAACCCAGAGACTGGAACACCATAAAAATTTGAAGCCAAAATTCATCTAAAAAGAAGGCAGGGCCGGTTTTTTAGAGCATGTGGCCGGCTAAAATCCGGCGAGAAGGGATCAAATTTCTGTGGTGTTCATGTTACATCTCATATAACATTCTGCAACCACTTAAAAAAATTTTAGACACCTTAAAAATTTCGATAGAAACTTGGTTTTTGTTTCGAGTGTTTCGGAATTGTTTTGGTTTCGTAATTCTATAAAATATCGTCTAATTCTCTAGCATGTCTCTGATACCACTGCAGGGTTCCCTACGGTCGCCGCTGGATTTCGGGAGGCATTGACTATGCCGTTTTTGAAAAAATTGACGCACTAAAGAACCCTAACCTAGAATCTTAACTAGAGAATTAGACGAAACTAGAATGTAAATATCTTTACATCTAAGTGAACAAGTAATACAACCTTTGTAGACCGGTCCTTCACTTCAATAGCTCCATGTAGTAGTCCCTTCGCTCCAAGTAGTGAACTTCCGGACTCTAGAAAGGCTCCATAAGATGAAATGAACAAACTTGCTTGAAGTTTTCGAGGCCGAAGATGATCTACATCGAGGAGACACCAACTCAAGCTATCTCTTCACTAATATGGAATTAGTGAAGCAAACACCCTAAACTAAATGGCTAGTCTAGTAGAGGATGATGAAGTAGGAATTTAGCTCACTTTTGAAACTGTTTTCTCACTCATTTTCTTCACCTCTAAAAAAGTTAGAGAGCCTGAAGAAGGAGATGAAGAAAAGCAACCATTAAAAAAGTCAAGTGTAGAATGGGAATCATGGGTGAGTTAATATCATATACTAACTCATGTAGAGACTAAACCATGTCTAATCTTAATAGTTGGGTTAATAAATATCTTAAGTAAAACAAAATTAGTGGACTTAGTCAATGGTTCCATAAAGCTTCAACCATGTGAGAAATTTCCATCCAATTTTAATTTACTTTAAATAAATTAAACCCCTCATTATGTTTAGCATAGTATGAGTCTCAAACACCCATGTCTCATGTATCATCTAACATGACACAAAAGAATGTACATTAATATATATCACATATATACAAAGTGTACACAAGTGAGAAAAAGAAATCTTAAGTGAGCTAATATTAGTTAATGTAAGATAATATATCAAATATATAATTATACATTAAATTATTAAATCAACACTTCATTTAATAATCCGGCTATATTACATACAACCGACTAATATCAAATGTATCAACTTGTCGAATCAACACTTGATTCGACAGCCCGACTATTTCACATATAACCGACTGATATCACATATCGCGAGAATTGAATACGGTATCATATAAACGTATTAATCTAGGTCTCGCACATATCACATATGTGCTCCTACTACGTTTCGCTTGAGCCTGGAAACCTCTGTATAGCACTCTAAAGACTCGTCAATACGCCGGCAATAGGTGGTGATCATATCAGTCACCCAGAAGCCGCAAGCGGTCTGCTAAATGTAACGGCCACCCGGGTATTGAGCGACCAGAAGATCAACAAGCAAGCCTGCTCATACTCCTGCGAATCCAATCAGTAATACTACTGTACAGTCCGGTCTCTTCGTCAGATATGTCGCATATCACAACATGGGGGTAGTATAACGCTAGACCCCAATAGCCTGATAAGTCATGCCGATGTGAGACCTAAAACGGCTCGAGAAACTATTGATAACACTTACCAGTAGATCTCAGCAATCCTGGCCAGGGATTTCCTGTTATGGCCAATCAAGCATAGCGCAACATCAACACCCAATACCGGGAAAGACGAAATCCCCTCCTATCACTTACTGCCTCCATGTGCCTCAGGACTGTACCCAAAAACCAGCATTTTGCACGATCTCTTGAATGTGGTAAGGTGGAAATCAAAGCACAGTGGGAATCACACAAGACTCTATGACAATCTTGGGTTGACAGACTAACCTGTACCAGTGTCACGAGAGATCTGCTATCTGTCGATGGGTTTAATACCATCTAGGAGTTCTCGGTGAGTCCGTTCAGTGTACCCAGTCTCCACTGAGCACCCGTATACCATCTCTGATGTCAATCACCAATGGATATGGGATCATCCTGTTGGGTTTCCCTAGAAATTTAGGGTAACAAAAATAGTATCACATACAAGAGCTAGTGTCTAACACTAATATGATAGTAATACAACCTTTTTTGACTTCCTACTTAGACTCCTTAGATCAACTCGGTGTTTGGACGGGTCCGCTCGAGTCCTTCATTGTCCACGATGATCCACCGCGGAGTCCCTTCGCTCAAGCTCCTTGCTTCACAAGAACAAAGTAGAAGTGATGCAAACAACCTATACTAGTGGGCAAAAGTAGTGTATATTGGTGATGTGGGTTTGGATCTCACTTAAAAACCTTTTCTTTTTATCTTCTACACTCACTTTGTAAAAGGTAGAAAGCTTTTGAGGAAGAAGAAGGAGGAAATGGCTAAGCAAGCTTAAGATATTTCTTATGCTAAAAATAAAATGAATAATGAATATATGAGAGAGTCACACTCACTCATAACCATGGTTCTAAAATATCTAGATATTTTGTTAAAGAGTTAAAGAATGAATTAGAGATTAAACCATGTTTGAGTCATGGTTGACTCAAGAAGAGTGTAGAAGATATCCAACCATGATTTAATCCTAATTATCTTTAATCAATAATCAAAATATATAAATATTTAACCATGTGAGTCTTGCATAGCCAACTCCAATGTATCATCAACCATGACACATGTATGCATGCATGTGTGCATTCATATCAACATATATACATACATACATTAATGCATACAACATACAAAGAAAAGGTTATAAGTAAAATGGCTAATGGTCATTAATACTAAATCAACAATTGATTTAATAAACCGGTCACATCACATACGACCCGGCCAATAGAAAACGCTAGATTATAATGCGGTATCATATACACGCATTTAATCAAGCACCCACACATATCACCATATGCTCCCCACATCGTTTCGCCTGAGCTCCCCTTTGTGGGACTCTAAGACTCGTCAATATGCTAGCAATAGGCTTGATCATATTACAAACCCACAGACCGTCAGTGGCACAAGCTGTACGTAACAGCTCCAAGGTATTGAGCGATCAGAATAAAAACAAGCGAACCTGTAAAAACTCCCGTCGAGCCAACCGGTAACACTTACCGTATAGTCCGGTCTCTTCGTCAGATATGCTGCATATCGAGTTTAGGGATGTGTCGTCGATCCCATTAACTCAATAAATCATGCCGGTATATGGCTTATAACAGATCGAGAAACTACGGATAACACTTATCAGTAAATCTCATCAGCCCTGGCTAGGGACTTGCTGATATAGCCAATCGAGCATAGCGCAGCATCAATCCCCAATACCGGGAGAGACGAAACCCCACCTATCGCTCATTGCCTCCATGTGTCTCGGGACTGTACCCAAAAGCCACCTGTTTGCACGACCCAGTAGAGCCGTGGTAAGGTGGAAATCAAAGTACAGTGGGAGAACACACAAGACTCTATGACGATCTCGGGTCTACAGACTAACCTGTACCAGTGTCACCTAAGAACTGCTATCCGACGATAGATATAATACCACATAGGAGTTCTCAGCGAGGCTGTCCAGTGTACCCAGTCTCCACTAAAGCACCCGTATACAATCTTGGTGTCAAACGCCAATGGATATAGGATCATCTATCGCCCATCACATGGGTCAAAAATCGTATACGCTAGTTTACTTTGGAATATCGATGTCCCGTCTTGATACACCCACGACTAGGGACATTTCAGGATATTCTTATAAACTACACACGTCCCACTAGTATGATCTGCATCATAATCACAGTAGTCAAGCAAATATCCTCAGGGCTTTATCAACATGTACCAAATGAATAAAAGCATAATCAAGTGAACATGTCAGGATAAAGAGTAATCAGATAGCATACTATCATGTCGAGCAAGAATGCCCTCTCTCTCTCTCTATATATATATATATACATCCACTATCAAATAATGGCCTCTAGGGCATACATATATCTAACAATCTCCCACTTGTACTAAGGCCAATTATTGGCGTATCTCATACCCAACATCTCAAAAAGTCACTCATGCTGCGGCTGAGGGAGGGCCTTGGTGAGTGGATCCGCGGTGTTATTGTTTGTATCTACTCTCCGAATCTCAATCTCGCGGCGATCAACTATCTCCCGGATCAGATGATATTGCCTCAGGATATGTCTGGATCGCTGATAGGACCTAGGCTCCTTGGCCAATGCCATAGCCCCGTTATTATCACAATACAATGGTATTGGATCAATAATAGTTAGAACTACTCCTAGCTCTGAGATGAACTTCCTCATCCAGACGGCTTCCTTGGCGGCATCATTTGCAACAATATACTCATCTTCCATCGTAGAGCCTGCAACGGTATCCTGTTTGGAACTCTTCCAACACACCGCCCCTCCATTTAGGGTAAATACAAACCTAGAGATAGATCTGTTATCGTCCTTATCACTTTGGAAGCTCGAATCGGTAAAGGCCTCCATTTGAAGATCTACGTTACCATACACCAAGAACATTTCTTTAGTCTTTCGCAAGTACTTAAGAATGTTCTTCACAGTTGTCCAGTGATTCTCCCTTGGGTTTGATTGATACCTGCTTAGTACACTTAGTGCATAAGCTACATCAGGACGTGTACATAACATTGCATACATTATAGATCCTACGGCTGAAGCGTAGGGTATAATGCTCATGCGAGCTCTCTTTTCATCTGTCTTTGGGCAACAGTCCTTAGAGAGAGTGACTCCATGACAAGCGGGTAAGGCATCCTGCTTAGAGTCTTCCATACTAAATTTCTTTAGGATGGCTTTAATGTACCTGGTTTGGGACAATCCCAATAACCGTTTAGATCTATCTCTACAGATCTTAATGCCCAATATGTACGAGGCATCACCCAGGTCCTTCATGGAGAACCTTAGTGATAAGAACAATTTGACCAATTGTATCATAGGAACATCATTTCCTATTAGGAGGATGTCATCCATGTACAATACGAGGAATGCGACAGCACTCCCTACAATCTTCTTATAAGTACAAGGTTCATTTGGATTTTTGACAAAATCAAACTCTTTGATCGTATCATCAAAACAGATGTTCCAACTCCGTGATGCCTGTTTTAATCCATAAATAGATTTATGCAATCTACATGCTTTCCCACTGCTCCCACTGTCAATGAAGCCGTCTGGCTGATCCATATAAACGCATTCTTCTAAATCACCATTTAGAAATGCAGTTTTAACGTTTATCTGCTAGATTTCATTGTCGTAGTGAGCAGCAACAGCAAGTAGGATCCGAATGGATTTAAGCATGGCTACGGGAGAAAAAGTTTCGTCATAGTCCAGTCCTACTCTTTGACGAAATCCTTTCGCCACAAGTTTTGCTTTATTGGTCTCCACCTGCCCATCTACACCAATCTTTCTTTTAAAGATCCATTTGCACCCTACGTGTTTTACCCCAGAGGGTACAACGTCCAAAGTCCATACTTTGTTGGTGTACATAGACCCCATTTCAAATCTCATATCATCCAGCCACTTCATAGAGTCTCCACTCGTGATATCTTGCTGAAAACTAATAGAATCCTCCTCCTCCATAATGCAATCTTCTCTATCACCATCAATGAGAAAACCGTAGTACCTCACCGGTGGGCGAGAAGTCCTACTAGATCTACGGAGTGGCTGAGGTTCATTAGTTTCTGTTACAACATCAGGCTCAACCAAGTCGTCATTTGTAATTTGTGTCTCTAGAACCTCTTCTAGATCTACCACATTGCCATCAATATCATTTGTAAAAAATTCTCTTTCTAAAAATGTGGCGTACTGAGAAACAATTACCTTTTGTTCCACCTTTTGGTAGAATAGATATCCAAATGAATTCTTTGGATATCCCACAAACTTACACATGACTGACCGTGTCTCGAGTTTGTTCGGATTCTTCTTTTTGACATATACCGGACAACCCCAAATCTTAACTCGTTTAAGAGATGGCCTCTTCCCATACCATATCTCATATGGTATGGTAGCCACGGTTTTGGTTGGAACCCTGTTCAACAGAAACACTGCAGTCTCCAATGCATGCCCCCAAAATGAGACAGGTAACTCAGCATCACTCATCATGGAATGTACCATATCTATTAGGGTCTGATTCCGTCGTTCTGACACACCGTTGTGCTGTGGTGTGTAAGGAGGGGTGAGCTGAGAGAGAATCCCAATCCCTTTTAGAAAGTCTGAAAACTCTGTACTGAGATACTCTCCACCTCGATCCGATCGAAGTATCTTGATGCTCAATCCGGTTTGTTTTTCTACTTCAAGTTTGTACTCAGTGAATTTCTCGAAAGCTTCAGACTTATGCTTTAATAAAAACACATTACCGAATCTTGAGAAATCATCAGTAAAAGTTATGAAGTAAGAAAAACCGCCTCTAGCCTGTATAGACATTGGCCCGCATACATCACTATGTATGAGGCCTAAGAGCACAGTAGCTCTTTCTCCGTGTCCTATGAACGGAGTTTTGGTCATTTTATTCTTGATACAACACTGACAAGTCGCATAATATTTATATTCAAAGGGATTTAAATATTCATCTTTATGTAGCTTGTTTAGTCTTGTTTCGTTAATATGACCAAGTTGTTAGTGTATATGCCCTAGGGGCCATTATTGTATCATACTGGCTTGTATATTACGTAATTGAAGATTGGGATATTCACAGTTATATTAACAGTCTTGCTAAACATGGTAGTATGCTACTTGGTTTATATCTATCTTAATATGTGTGTACGTATTGATAGAGCCCTTAGGATCTTGCTTGACTACCAGCGTTGTGATGGCGGTCACACTAGTGGGGGCTGGGTAGTCTACAAGCACATCCTTTTTCAGGTCCCTAGTCGTAGGATTATCGAGACAGGGCATCGATACTCCGGAGTAGACTAGTGTGTACGCTTCTCATCCCAGTTGGGGAGATGGTCTATCCCACGGCCATCAGTACGTCGTACTGGAGATAATATACAGGTGCTCGTTGGGTTACGGGTACACCGGACAGGACTCGCAGGGAACTATTGGTTGGTATTATACCCGTCGTTAGTTAACAGTTCCCAAGTGACATGAGTACAGTATAGTCCGCAGACTTGACACTGCTACTTCGCCTCGAGTGTCCCACTGTTCTTAGATTGCTACCCTATCATGGCTCATCAGAGTCATACAAACACGTAGCAGTTGGGTGCAGTCCCGAGCACTTGGAGGCAGTGGCGGTTAGACAGGATTCGTCTCTCTCGGTATTGGGAGTTGATATCGCGCTGTGTCTGGAGAGCCATTACGCAAAGTCCCTGGCCAGGGCAAGCGAGATTTACTGGTAGGTTTTCCAGTAGTTTCTCAAGGTGTAATGGGCTTCACTCCGACACGACTTATACAACTTTTAGGATACTGACGCTTGCCGCCCCCTAGGCCGGATATGCGATAGTCCTAGACGAACAGACAGGACTGTACGGAGATTGTCACATCAGGCTCAGTAGGAGTTCGGATGGGTTTCCTTATCGGCCTTCTTATCGACATCTACCTGGGGACCGTTACGTACAGCTAGTGCCGCTTGCGGTCTGTGGTTAAACCCGCTGCCAGCGTAGTAGTCGAGTCTTTAGAGTCCCACACAGAGAGTTTCCCTGCTTCAGGCGAAACGGTATAGAGGTCGTATGGTTTTACGACAGGGTTCGGACATGCACGTGCATTTATGCACGTACGATGTTCGGACAGTTTTTACTAGCAGGCTTTGGTTTAAACCAGATTCTAGTATCGGATTATTAGATTTATACAGTCTAAAGTTTTTCCGTGTTTTCACGGATAGGAGGGGCGTTCTCGTAAATTGTCGAGAAGCTTCTAGAAGGATGATGAGTTGGAGGCTAAGGTGGCATTTGCATTTATTGGATTAATGAGTCATGGAGTGATTCATCCATGGAGTTAATGATGCATTAATGATTTAAATGACTCATGATATGAATCACTATATGAATTAATGAAGCATGATGACACATTATTATTTGTTATTCATTTAATTATATCATATGCTTCATATATTCAAATGAGATCTTTATTCCAAAAGGATTCTCACTCTCACCTTCTGTCTCCTCAAGCTCTCTCTCTTCAAACCCTAACCCTAACCTCTCATGTGTTGAGATCAAGGGTTACCAAGACTTATTGATCCATAATCCCACTCTATATTCCTTAGGTTGCTTTGATTAGCACTTTGAGTAACCTAGTTACCTCAAGTTAGAGGTCAAGCTTGGAGTTGTAGCTCTCGGGTGGATCTTCTATTACAAAGAGGAGGCCGACGAGGAGGTGGTCATCGAGAAGAAGAAGGACTTGGTTCATTAGGTATAATCTTCTTTCATAGTAGCTAATCCCTCCTATGATGTTGTTAGTTAAGGTTTGGCAAAGATCCTTACGGTTAGTCGATGTTAGTTTAAAGAAAAAGATTGTTTTTCATATTTCCACCTCTCCGCAACTCGAGGGGTGTACAACGTCGACTTACAGTGGTATCAGAGCCTCGCTAAACCATAACTAACTTGTTAGCAAAGTCGTTAGAAATTCGATCGCAAAACGAACCGGAAAAAACCTCAAATTGACCAAGTATTTGTCGATTTTAAAACGGGGTCTAAAAATTTTTCAGGGACCCTTAAAATTACATGCAGGAAAATATAAGAATACTAGAGAAATTTGGGTTTCTGAATCGGCCAAACAGCCGCGGAACCGCGGCCGATCCAAGCGATCCGCCGCGGATCCGCGGCCGAGTTGAAGCCGATTCACCCCAAAATTCCCCAGTAACTCTTCTGTGTTAATTTTTTTCTTTCTGGAATGTTTTGTTTCTGCTAAAGTCTCAGGTGCACAAAGAAGTTTTTGGAGTAGAATCAATTGTGTTTGCTCGATCGAAATTCTATGATGTTTGGCTAATTAGATTATATCTGTGATTTGTATAATGTTTTTGTAAACCTCCCCTAACTGCTAGTATGTCGGTTGGCAGGGGGTTGCACATTTCTGTAATGATTTTACTATTTGTGTTTATGAACTTGATTGGATCGTTGTGATGATTAGCAGGGTTTTGAGATGGGTTTTAATATTCATTCATTCAATGTAAATTGTAATATGATGTAATATTCTTTTACGGGGCACATCCAGGTTGCGGTTGTAGCCACCGTTGTATTATTTCATTTACTGATTTTTGCTCCTAGGATAGACCCAAGGTGGGGTGCACAAACTACCGGGTACTTTGAAGTTTTTAGTGGCCTACTCACGTTGTTGAAGGAGACCGCTTCACTTCGGGTACTTGGCGGGTAGTTTGCCGTACCCGTAGGGGTCTAGGGTGGGGTAATGGCTATTCATCACAACTGTGTAATCCGTCTTTCGTTGCAGGCTAAAAGGAAACGCGGATTGCTTGTATATCCAATAATGTTCATCTGTGATCTGGAATTCCTATTATTGCGTCAGACGAATGTACACTATCTATATATGATAGCTATTTAGACGTTACTTATGTTTTACACCCGCGCTAGCCCAGCCCCCGCTCTGTCGTTAGTTAAGTAACCTAATGGGTGATGACGGGACCCAGTGGAGAATGCGGATGGCATAAGAGGACGTTGTATTTTCGTTGTTTTCTGCAATGATAGGTTAATGATGGGACGCATTATATTAATGCAAAGAAAATAAACGAAAGTTGAATCGTTGGAACAGTTTAAAAGAAACCACTCGGTTATTTTAAAACAGAGGATATTTTTTTAAATTGCGGAGCTTTAACCACTCCTTTTAAAAGCTATCAGGTTCCTTCGATCATATCAAGCTCACTACATTCACGGTTTCGCCAAAACCATTCGTAGCCCTCTGTCATTTCATTTGGGTATTCAGTAGTATTCAAGCTATGTATTTTGACCTAACGCCAAGGCATAGTGTTTGGTAGCTGCTGGGTATTCATTTGTTGCATAGATAGATGAGTTAGTTTGGGACAGTCGTATTATCATTTGGCCTACGTCAGGGATATGTACGGATGTGTTCAAATTAACAGCATAATGATGGGTAGAACATGGCATGTGACTTATGACATTTTGACCGAACGCCAAGGTCATAAGAGCATGGGGCAAAAATTTATATCGGGAATTTCTAAAGAAACTGAAATTTGCAAAGAGATGCATACCATTTGGAGTTTGATGAATGTTGGTAGGATTCCTTCAGCATTATCACATGATGATATTTGGATCCCGATCCTACTGTGAGTATCCGCTACTCATCAGGAGATTCGTCACTTAACGATCAATGCAATAAACCAAGTAGGTGCCGAGAAAGGTGTCAGCGGGGCTACGCCCCCAGAGAAAAGAGGTTATTTAATTAAGGAACTTCGCGAAAGCGTTGGAAAACCTCCCTCGAAATACCGACACCGGCCTGGCTGAACGGTTAAGCAAGTATTGTACGGTGAGAATAATCCTGGCTAGTTCTTCCGTTTTGGTTTGAGGAGGGATTCGAGAAACAGTGGGAGCCATCCAGTTTAGATAAACTAAAACCACTCTAAACTTGCAAGAGCATCATGCTAATGTGTTCCCTCTCTCTCTCTCCTAATTGCAGCGACCCAGAACATGACAGGACTTAAGTTACTACTAGAAAAAAATATATTGACAGGGCCAAACTATAAAGATTGGCTGCGGAATGTCAAGATGGCTTTGACTTATGACAAATTAGGGTATGTCCTTACCACTAAGGCACCTGCTATCCCTGGTCCTAAATCCAGTAATGCGGATAAGGAAATCCACAAGACCTGGGATTTAGATTGTGCGAAGGCCAAGTGCATCGTACTTGCCTCGATGAATAATGTGTAAGACCACGGTAGCGCCCCGGCCGTCTGTCCGAGTCCAAAATGCGGAAATAAAAAACTTTTATTAACTTAGAAACCGGCGCTACCGCGGACTATAATCCCGGATCAGACCATTAACCTACTACTAGCTAACTAGAGAAAGGGTAGAGAGCTATACCGAGCGATCCATGTCCTTCGGCCACCATCCCGATCTCCCCGCGGCATCTCCGGTCTCGATCTCCTCGTCGGAAAGGGCACCACATCACCGAGTCTTTTTAAGGGCTTTTACCTCTGAACCGAGGCAACTCGGACACGAAGTTGGCAAGCCGACGTGTCCAAGATTGCTGTAGACTGAGTGTAGAACGGTTTGTCTCAAGGGGTTAATGAAGTTGCCATTTGTAGTGGAGGTGGAGGAAAAATCTTTGGAGATGAACTAAGGAGTTTTGGTGCAAAATGAGATGAATCATTTTTCCACACACATGAGAGCTCTCCCAATCAAGTGGCCGGCCATATTAGAGAGAGGGAGGTAGTGAAGGGAGGTGAGAGTAGGAAAAAGCAAGGGGTGATCATCAACAAAAGGTGTGATGATGAGGAATAATGATCACAACAAAGTCTCATCCTAATCCCATCACAAAAAGCAAGTAATCATGAACAAAAAGAAGTCAAAGGATGCTTGAACCATCATGAAGCAACCACTTACAAAAAACACCCTCCACTTTGCTAATTTGCACATTTGCAAATAAGCCCCTCCCATCAAAGGAATTTCAGCCAAGAAGGAACAAAGGAAAAATGGCCGAAACGGAAAGCCAGCTGGCAACTTCAAAAAGGCGATCCCGTAATAAATTACAAGAAAACCCCGCGACTGTATATACATACCCGCATTTGTATTCCGACCGAATACAAATGCAATGAGACAAAATCTACACTGTATAATACTAGGATCCGGCTTAAACCAAAGCCCACTAGTATTATCCGTCCGGACAATAACACGTGCACAAGTGCACGCGTACGTTCGAACCCTGCCATAAATCCATACGGCCTCTACAGCGTTTCGCCCGAAACTTGAGAAACTGTCTGTGGGGGACTCTGAAGACTCGTTAATACTTTGGTTGTGGATTTAACCACTAGCACGTCAGAGGTATTAGCCATACGTAACGGGCTACCAGGTATTGACCAATAGGGAGGTCGATGAGCGAACTCATCCTGACACCCTACTGAGCCTGTCAGTGACAATATCCGTACAGTCCGGTCCGTTCGTCTATGAGTATCGCATGTCAGGCCTAGGGGGCTGGTAAAAGTCAGACCCCCAAAAGCGGTACAAGTCGTGTCGGAGTGTAGCCTAGAACACCCTGAGATACTACTGGAATACCTACCAGTAAATCTCCTGCCTCGGCCGAGGGCTTCGTGTAATGGCTCTCCTAGACACAGCGCGATCTCACCCCCAATACCGGGAGAGACGAAACCCCTGCCGATACGCTCACTTGCCTCCATGTGGCTCGGGACTGTACCCAACTAAAACCTGTTTGCACGAATCCTTTGAGCCGTGGTAGGGTAGTAATCAAAGTACAGTGGAAACTCACACGAGACAAATGACGATCTCAGGTCGATGAACTAACCTGTACACATGTTACCAGGGAACTGCTATCTGACGTCACGTATAATACCAACTAGCATGTTCCCGGCGAGTCCTGTCCGGTGTACTCATAACCCAATGAGCACCTGTATACATCTTAGGCGAACCAACTGACACCAATGGCTTGTGAGACAGGCCACCGCCCCTCGTCGGGGTCTCGACTGTATACACTAGTCTACTAATGGAGTATCGATGCCCAGTCTCGAAACTCCCACGACTAGGGACCACTTTAAGGATGTGCTTATAGACCCCAGCTCCCACGTATATGATCGCCATCATACTGCTGGTAGTCAAGCAAGAATCCTAAGGGCTCTATCAACGTGTAATAGTGATCTGTACCATCACCTAAAGCAGTACACGATGATAAAGGTAAACCAGATAGTATACTATTTTTTTCTATCAACATGTAAAAGTGAACCGCAATGTTATTTAAAGTATGCATACGATGATCAAAACAAACCAGATAGTATACAAACCTTTCGAGTAAGACTGTCCTACCGGTATAGGTCCTCTCTCAATCATTGCAATCACGTGCCTGTGATCCAATAATTGACTCTGAGGGCACTATATCCAACAATCTCCAACTTGCACTCAAGGCTAATTATTGCGATGTCGCGTACTCACAGCCTGTGTGATACCGAACACCCAACTCCTCTACTAAACAGTCTCACAAAGCCCGTTTGTGAAACTATTGCATTCGAGGAATAACCTTAGTGAGTAGATCCGCCATGATGTTTCTTTCTATGTCTCTCTTTATCTCAAGTTCGCGGAGAAAGCCATCTCCCGAAATGAGCAATACCTGTCTTAGAATATGTCTGGATATCTGATCGGACCTAGTTCAAAAATGAACTCCAAATCCAAACTTCTTAGATTGTATCGTCAACTGAACTTAATCAGTGTCCCGCGCCATGCCTCCCTCTGTATCCGTTTAGACCACCTGTCTAAAATACTGCCCCTCGTCAGAGGGAAAACTATAACTCTAACAGTGACTCTGTCATCCAGGTCACCTTGGAAGCCTGGAATGATAACTGGCTCCTGAATGAGGCTGTCGTTATCATATCCCTAGAACATCCACTTATGTTCTAAAACTGCTTCCTAAAGTTTCTCCAGGATTGGATCAATATCAACACATTGCATCTAATGCAAAAACAACATCTGGTGTGGTACTTGACATCTCATGATTGACTCAATTGCCTAAGCAAGTGATCTGCGAATCATGCACATCCCTTTCCCCTTTAGTCCGTAAGACACCTTTAGAGAGGGTGACTCCATCACCTGCAGGTACACTACCGTGCCAGGAGTCGTCCATTCTAAAACACCTGTAGAATGCTGTCTAAGTACCTAGATTGGGAAACTACCCAAATCGAGATCTAAAACCATAGATCTAGTAACCAGAATGTCTGATATTATATCTAAGTCCTATGTGGAAAAACAACTGTGTAACAACCAAAGTATAACCGATCGTAGTATAGGAATTTCACTTCCGCTCTGTGTATGTCATCCAAATACCAGGACATCACACCCTACTACTTTCTTAACAGATCCATCCCCTATTCTTATGAAGTCAAACCCATGACTCTTACATCAGAAATATATGATCTATCTCCGCTATATCTGCTTTAGTCTATAAATAGACATAAGCCACTTGTCCACTATGCTTCCGCTGCTCCCACTGACTACGACAACCCTCTGGCAGAGTCATATACACGTACACTTCTAAAGCTAATTCAGAACGACGCAATACTCATCCTCCTACCGGGTTTCATAGCCTGGAACAACAGTAGTGTCAAGTCTGGGTAAACAAGAAACTCCCTGTCACTGTCTTTGAGCATACCGAAGTACCTCTCGAGTGGCTGAGGTTACCCACCATATCTGCGGAGTGGCCAATGGAATGTCAAATCAGATTGAATCTTTAGGTTATTATCAAATTTTCAGTAATCGTTTGCGGTTCTGGAATCACTTCCAGTTCTACCATACTCCCACTACTGTTTTCTGAAAAAAAATCCATTTTTATCAAAACTGTGGTGAGTGAAGAACAATATCACTATTGATCTTCCAGATGGTAGAAAGTCAACCCTCGTTATAGCCCGGGTCAACCCACAAATAGCCATTACAGAAATGTGCCTTGAGTTATCCAGAGTCTGGTTTTAAGCATAAGCCGGACAACTCCCCGTACCTTAACAATGTCAAGATATGAACTGTTCTATATCCAATACAGAAACAGAGGCACTGATTTAATTAAATCAGATTCAAATCATGCAGCTGTCTCCAGTGCATGTCAACTAAATGGAAGGAGGCCGATCAGCATTACTCAACTTAGGAGTGCATCCAATTATGAGTAACCTGAAAGAGAAACAAGTTTCTCATAATCATTACTATCAACTGAATACCATACATAAGTATCTACATCTTCGATCACCTTGAAGAATCCTGATACTTGCAATACCTGCTTCTCTACTTTATTCATATACCTATAACTTCTCAAAACTTAGACCTTGCATTTCAACGAAACACATGTCTAAGAACTAGAGAAGTCATAAGTAAACAGAATATAGTACGAGTAACAACCCTTCTGTCCTAATGGACACTAGAAAACATACATTACTCTGTATAAGTCCTTTGAGTCTAATAACTCATTCTCTGTGTGTCGAAGGTTGAAAACTGTACTTATGGTTAAGAAGAATTACACCGCTGATCAATACTCCTTACATAACCATCCACTGATATAGGTAAATGTCATTGACATAATTTCAAAAATTTATTTCTCACTCCATAAAAATAGACGTACAGATATATCAATTTGAAATTGGTGCATAACAACGGATATTCAAAACCAAAAATTTTGCCGTCCGGCAAACAACCAAGGTGACTTCCTCAAATATCACCAATTACAACGAATCCCGATATAATGAGGACAACCACCTAATTCCGAATAACATACTCCCACTCATCATCTGTAAAACCATACAGATGTGAGAATCATACCTGGTAAATACATACCCTGGAGCAAGTGTCTAATTAGGAAGTCAGTTTTCTATTAACAATGCACAGTGAAAATGAAACATGAAAATGTTTCGAAGGGGTTTTCGGGTATTCCTAGTAATGCCTCTTCCATTATCAGATTCACAACTGTAACCGTATATATCTTTGCCATCTCTCCAAATCCCTTTATATGTCTTTAGTCATTATCTTCTGTACACCCTCTTAGGCTAAATAGTTTTCTTCCTTCCCTACCGTTCGGCACCAGCCTATGGTTTGGAAGAAGACTATCCAATAAGCATAATGGGTGTACTATCCTAATCCTAGGAGCACTCGCAACCTGAGAGAAGGTGAGGATAAAAGACAACTGAATAAAACCTTATTCATATTTCTCCTGAACCAGAATCCATCCCCGAACTGGAACAAGTTCCTTTCGAGTTCGTATATAACCATACGATGGAGTATCCAATAAACTGTGGATCTTCGTAGTGATACGGGGTGTCCTGGAGAAATACAAAGATGAAGTAGGAGTGGCGATGAAATACTTGGTTTTTTCGTGAATAGCAGTCGCAATTTACTTTGCCCTCTTACTAATCCCTTTATTTGTCTTTACTTAATACCTTTTGCACACCATCGTTAGGATAATTGGTTTTCTTCATTCCCCACCGTTCGGCACCAGCCTATGGTTTGGAAGAAGACTATCTAATAAGTGTAATAGGTGTGCTGTCCTAATCCAAGGAACACTCGCAACCTGAGAGAAGGTAAAAGGAAAAGACAACTGAATAGTCCTATCCGTTTTCTCCAGAACCGGAAACCATCCTCGAATAAATTCCTTCGAGTTCGTATATAACCATACGATGGTTTTATCCAATGGAAGTGGATGTTCGTAATGATACGGGGTGTCCTGGAGAAAAAGGTAAAATTAGGAGTGGCAGTGAGGTATGCAACTCTGACAATCCAAAAGCCAGTGTTTTAAGAAGGTTCGGTTAACTTGGTCACTGAGTCATAGTCAAGGGTCGGGTCATGGTCGCTGCCAAAGAGAGAGAGACAAGAAACACTCAGCGTGCACTCTAACCTAGATCAGAATGGTTATTACTTTATGTAATCAGGAAACCTCCCACTGTATCGTTAATTTCTCCTCCAAACCTGAAAGAAGAATTAGTCGGGATCACCCGAGGAGTAAACCAACTCATCAGTGGGAATTGGGATCCAACTATCATCGCATGATAATGTGATGGAATCCACTCATGTTATCACACTCCAGAAGGTATCGCATATCTGGCAAGTTTCAGTTTCTTTAGAAACTCCCGATGTGATTTTTACCCCTTGCTCTTATGACCTTGACTTTGGCCAACAAATCATAAGTCACATGTCAAGTTTTACCCGTCATTTTTCAGGTTAATTTGAACCCACCCGTATCTACCCTTGACTTTGGCCAACAAGGCAGTACGACTGTCCCAAACCAACGCATCTATCTATGCAACAGAAAAGTAACAAATAGCTACCATACATATGCCTTGACTTTGGCCAACAAACATAGCATGAATACTAAGTGCTACCCGTCTGAAATGACGGAGGGCTACGAATGGTTTTTGGCGAAAAACCTTTAACGTAATGAACTTGATATCGTTGAAGGAACCGGATAGCTTTTTATAAAAATATAGTGACGAAAACCTTTGCTAAAGAGGTCACTCCCGGTAAAGGGATCTCGGCTCTTTCCCTGTAGAATGAGGTGCAGGATATTCCAACTGAATACCACGATGCAAAGCAAAAAGTAATCAGCTATAGTGAAATTATTACCTTGACGCAAACTTCTGTCCAAGGGGTCACTCCCGGTGAAGGGATCTCGGCCCTTGCCTCATCGACTGAGGTGCTGGATATTCATAACCGAATACCACTGTGCAAAATAAAAGAGAGCGTCCTTGCAATAACAGCTTTTTGAAAAATGTTCCAACAACATCAGAATAGGTTTGTTTAGCTTGCATTGATCCAAATCAATGCAGTCTCATCAATTGGTCACACCAATAAAGAACGAAAATAATGATGTACGTATATGCCATCCGCATTCGCCACTGGGTCCCGTCATCACCCGTTAGGCTACTTAACTAACGACAGAGCGGGGACTGGACTAGCGCGGATGTAAAACATATACAACATCTACTAGTATATATATCAATATATAATAATCGCTCAAGGCGTGATAAAATGCAACATCACAGAAATGTAATAAGCATTACAGAACAATACAGATATCTGGGATCCCCGGGTTTCATAGAGCCACTACTGAAACCCGACGTTCCCCCTGATCGTGTGGATAGCCTGTGCAATGAAATCCCAGACCCCTACGGGTGCGGCAAGTTACCCGCCAAAACCTGAAGCGAGGCAGCCCCCTTCAACAACGTGAATGGACCACCCAGCACTTCACGGAATCCGGTAACTTGAGCACCCCTCCTTGGGTCAACCTGTACCCTCTACGAGTGCGACGAATAGCCCGCCAATTCTAGAGTGAAGCCCCCTCCGTCTCAAAGCCATGAGATGCGGGCCCGTTGCCCTGTAGAACCCGGCTATCCGTGCATCCCACCGCGGGGTAATCCTAGTACAGAAAATAAAATATATACAACGGGTACATCTACCTCAGCCCGGTCGTGCCCCAAAAGAATAATATACAAACAGGCAGTGACGGCAGTCCACATGTCGGACGCTCGCCCCGCAATATCAAATGTACATATACAACCAAACTGTACTACCATTGCATCCAGGCTATCCACCACGACAAATCCGTAACATCACAGCACAACACAGAACATCAACGTGAATGTCACGTTCGCAAATCCATCTAAAAGGGCTATAGCAGTTAGACAGGATTTACCGATCAAATGACATTCACGGTCACAGATATAATGTAAATACTGTGAACTAATATGTTTAAAATTTTCGATCGACTAAATTTTCCGAAGTGGGCCCCAAACACAACTGTAGCACTCAAAATAAATCTAGGCCCAAACAGAATATACCAAAAATCCCAATTCCAACACAGAGACCTACTGAAGAAATTTGGTGCACTATGACTACAGTACGGCGGTGGATCCGCGGCCAAAACATGGTTACGGCCGCGGAACCGCCGCGCTACAGTAAAATCAGCCAACCAAATTTCTTCAGTTCTCTTGAAAAAGCCTGCACATATTTCTGCAATATACCAAATAATTTTTTGAGGACTGGAAAAATTCGACTGAAACTGATGCTTGGAAATGCGGATTTTAGAAAATTCGTTCGATCGATATTTTAAATACGTTGGAACAAGCTAGAAAAGGTTAACGGCCTGGCTCTGATACCATGTAAGGCCACGGTAGCGCCCTGGCCGTCTGTCCGAGGCCAAAATGCGGAAACAAAAAACTTTTCTAAACTTAGAAACCGGCGCTACCGCGGACTATAATCCCGGATCGGACCATTAACCTACTACTAGCAAACTAGAGAAAGGGTAGAGAGCTATACCGAGCGATCCGTGTCCGTCGGTCTTCGGCCACCATCTCGATCTCCCCGCGGCATCTCCGGTCTCGATCTCCTCGTCGGAAAGGGTACCACATCACCGTGTCTTTTTATGGACTCCCACCTCTGAACCGAGGCAACTCGGATACGAAGTTGGCAAGCCGACATGTCCAAGATTTCTGTAGACTGAGTGTAGAACGGTTTGTCTCAAGGGGTTAATGAAGTTTCCATTTGTAGTGGAGGTGGAGGAAAAATATTTGGAGATGAACTAAGGAGTTTTTTGGTGCAAAATGAGATGAATCATTTTTGCACACACATGAGAGCTCTCCCAATTAAGTTGCCGGCCATATTAGAGAGAGGGAGGTAGTGAAGGGAGGTGAGTGTATGAAAAAGCAAGGGGTGATCATCAACAAAAGGTGTGATGATGAGGAATAATGATCACAACAAAGTCTCATCCTAATCCCATCATAAAAAGCAAGTAATCATGATCAAAAAGAAGTCAAATGATGTTTTAACCATCATGAAGCAACCACTTACAAAAAACACCCTCCACTTTGCTAATTTGCACATTTGCAAATAAGCCCCTCCCATCAAAGGAATTTCAGCCAAGAAGGAACAAAGGAAAAATGGCCGAAACGGAAAGCAAGCTGGCAACTTCAAAAAGGCGATCCCGTAATAAATTACAGGAAAACCCCGCGACTGTATATACATACCCGCATTTGTATTCCGACCGAATACAAATGCAATGAGACAAAATCTACACTGTATAATACTAGGATCCGGCTTAAACCAAAGCCCGCTAGTATTATCCGTCCGGACTATAACACTTGCACAAGTGCACGCGTACGTTCGAACCCTGCCATAAATCCATAAGGCATCTACAGCGTTTCGCCCGAAACTTGAGAAACTGTCTGTGGGGGACTCTAAAGACTCGTCAATACTTTGGCTGTGGATTTAACCACTAGCACGTCAGAGGTATTAGCCATACGTAACGGGATACCAGGTATTGAACAAAAGAGAGGTCGATGAGCGAACTCATCCTGACACCCTACTGAGCCTGTCAGTGACAATATCCGTACAGTCCGGTCCGTTCGTCTATGAGTATCGCATGTCGGGCCTAGGGGGCTGGTAAAAGTCAGACCCCAAAAGCGGTACAAGTCGTGTCGGAGTGTATCCCAGAACACCCTGATATACTACTGGAATACCTACCAGTAAATCTCCTGCCTCGGCCGAGGGCTTCGTGTAATGGCTCTCCTAGACACAGCGCGATCTCACACCCATTACCGGGAGAGACGAAACCCCTGCCGATACGCTCACTTGCCTCCATGTGGCTCGGGAATGTACCCAACTAAAATCTGTTTGCAAGACTCATTTGAGCCGTGGTAGGGTAGTAATCAAAGTACAGTGGGAACTCACACGAGACAAATGACGATCTCAGGTCGATGAACTAACCTGTACACATGTTACCAGGGACCTGCTATCTGACGTCAGGTATAATACCAACTAGCATGTTCCCGGCGAGTCCTGTCCGGTGTACTCATAACCCAATGAGCACCTGTATACATCTTAGGTGAACCAACTGACACCAATGGCTTCTAAGACCGGCCACCGCCCCTCGTCGGGGTCTCGACTGTATACACTAGTCTACTAATGCAGTATCGATGCCCAGTCTCGAAATTCTCACGACTAGGGACCACTTTAAGGATATGCTTATAGACCCCAGCTCCCACGTATATGATCGCCATCATACTGCTGGTAGTCAAGCAAGAATCCTAAGGGCTCTATCAACGTGCAATAGTGATCTGTACCATCACCTAAAGCAGTACACGATGATAAAGATAAACCAGATAGTATACTATTTTTTTCTATCAACGTGTAAAAGTGAACCGCAATGTTATTTAAAGTATGCACACGATGATAAAAACAAACCAGATAGTATACGAACCTTTCGAGAAAGACTGTCCTACCGGTATAGGTCCTCTCTCAATCATTGCAATCACGTGCCTGTGATCCAATAATTGACTCTTAGGGCACTATATCCAACATAATGAACATCAGAGGAGGCACGAGGATATGGATCTTGAATCCATATTTCTCCATACAAAGGATCTGTATGGGGAGCAATCTCGTATAGCAGATACGAGACCTCAAAGAACTTGTTTCAGGCGAGGTTGGTCGTCGGATCATCTGTAAGAGAACATGTCCTAAAGATGATTGGCTATATAGAAGAGCTCACAAACCTTGAGACGACTTTGGAGAACGAGCTCTAAACAGACTTGATTCTCCAGTCCCTTCCTTCCACCTACACCCAGTTTATTCTGAATTTCAACATTCAAAGAAAAGAAGTTGAACTTCCAGAACTCCTTAACATGTTGAGGAGTGCAGAGGGCACCTTGCAGAAGGCAAGGGAAACACCCGCTATGTTTGTTCGCGGTGCTTCTTCTTCCGGGTCCAAGGCTAGGGCCAAAGGAAGGAAGAATAAGGCCGCCACCAAACCTAGAGTAGGTGTTAGTACGGTGGGAGTAAAGGGAAAGAAAAAGATTGATGTGCCAGAAGTGGCAAAGGATGAGTGCTTCTACTGTCATAGGAAAGGGCACTGGAAGAAAGATTGCAAGGCTTGGAATGCCAAGAACCAGGAACCGAAGGAAGCTGTGGTTTCGACTTCAGGTGTGTTTGTAATTGAAAATTGTCTGTCAATCAACTCTACTTCCTAGGTATTGGATACCGGATCATGATCTCATATATGCAATTCATTGCAGGCACTGAGAAACCGTAGAGTGCTGAAGGTTGGTGATATGACCCTCCAGGTTGCTAACGGAGCTAGCGTGGGAGCTGTGTCCGTAGAGGATTATCACCTTGGATTGAGGAGTGGACATATTTTGGTTTTACATAATTGTTTTTGTGTACCCAGTTTAACGTGTAATATCATATCGGTTTCGTTGTTATCAAAAGAAGGTTATGATTTCACGTTTGTAAGAGATGTTGTTAACATTCACCTTAATCATGGTTTGATTGGGTCCGGTACACTAGATAACGGTATATATGTCTTAAACCAATTACAGATTTTCAATGTCCAGAACACACTAAAAAGAAAGTCTCCAGATTTAAACAAAGCTCTCTTATGGCATTGTAGACTAAGTCACATCAATGAGACAAGGTTAACTAAGTTACATAGAGAAGGATATTTGGATTCGTTCGAATATCAATCTTATGCCACTTATCGATCATGTATCAAAGGAAAGATGACAAAGACTCCATTCACTGGACATGGAGTAAGAGCGAGTGAGCTCTTAGGACTCATACACAGCGACGTATGTGGTCCAATGTCTACACATGCAAGATGTGGTTTTTCCCATTTCATTACTTTTACGGATGATTACTCTAGGTACGGATTCATTTTCTTGATGAAACATAAATCCGAGACTTTTGAGAAATTCCAAGAATATAAGAATGAAGTAGAAAACCAAACCGGCAAAAGTATCAAGACATTAAGATCTGATCGAGGTGGTGAATACTTAAGTGCCGAGTTCCTAGGTTACCTGAAAAAGAAAGGAATTCTCTCTCAGCTTACTCCTCCATACACTCCACAGCATAACGGTGTATCGGAAAGACGAAATCGAACCCTATTGGATATGGTACGTTCCATGATAAGTAATGCTGAGTTACCGCGATCTTTCTGGGGTTATGCGCTAGAATCAGCGACATATCATTTGAACAGGGCTCCTACAAAGACTGTGCCTACCACGCCATATCAGATGTGGCGTGGGAAGAAACCCTATCTTCAGTATTTAAAGATATGGGGATGTCCAGCTTTTGTTAAAAAGAAGCATGCGGACAAACTCGAGGCACGATCAGTACAGTGTTAGTTTATGGGATATCCAAAGAACTCCAGGGGGTATTATTTCTATTACGCAGAGGAACAAAAGGTTTTTGTTTCTCGTAATGCCCATTTTCTAGAACATCAGTTTTTAGAAAAGGAAACAAGTGGGAGCGCAATAGAACTGGAAGAAATTCCAGAACCACAAACTACTACTGAAAGTTTGTTAGAACCAGTAGTTCAAGAAGAACAGGGCATTCCCGCAGCCCTCCGCAGGAGTAGTAGGCCGTCTCATCCGCCTGAGAGATACTACGGTTTTCTCATAGATGGGGATGAAGAGGATTGCATCATTGAATATGATGAACCTACTAGCTTCTAGCAGGCCATCCAGAGTGGCGACTCGGTACGATGGCTGGATGCAATGCGGACCGAGATGGATTCCATGTACACTAACAAAGTATGGATTTTGGACTTTGCTCCAGATGGGGTAAAACCCATAGGATGCAAATGGATCTTCAAGAAAAAGATTGGTGTAGATGGACAGGTGGAAACCTATAAGGCTAGACTTGTTGCAAAGGGTTTTCGTCAAAGACCTGGTTTGGACTATGACGAAACTTTTTCTCCAGTGGCTATGCTCAAATCCATTCGGGTCCTTCTTACTATTGCCACCTTCCATGATTATGAGATCTGGCAGATGGACATGAAGACGGCTTTTCTAAATGGTAATTTAGAAAAGTGCGTCTATATGGATCAGCCAGAAGGCTTCAATCAGAGAGGGAGCAGCGGGAAAGTGTGCAAGTTGCTTAAGTCCATTTATGGATTAAAGCAGGCATCGCGGAGTTGGAACATCTATTTTGATGAAACGGTCAAAGAATATGACTTTATCAAAAATCCAGATGAACCATGTATATATAGTAAAATTGTAGCACAAACTGTCGTATTTCTCGTCTTGTACGTGGATGACATTCTATTGATAGGAAATGACATTCCTATGCTACAATCTATCAAAGGATTCTTGTCACACAGGTTCTCCATGAAAGACCTGGGTGATGCCTCTTACATTCTTGGTATCCGGATCTATCATGATAGATCCAAGAGGATGTTGGGACTTTCGCAGTCTAGGTATATCAACACTATACTGAAAAGATTCAGTATGGAAGATTCTAAGCACGGTAATCTACCGGCTTGTCACGGAATCACCCTCTCCAAAGAGATGTCTCCCAAGACTGATTTGGAAAGGGATCGCATGTCTATTATACCCTACGCTTCTGCGGTAGGCTCTATAATGTATGCGATGTTGTGCACCAAACCAGATGTAGCTTACGCACTGAGTGTGGTAAGCAGGTATCAGTCAGACCTAGGGGAGAAGCACTGGATAGCAGTAAAGAATATTCTCAAGTACCTGAGAAGGACTAAACAGATGTTCTTGGTTTACGGCGGAAAAGACCTCAAGCTCGAGGCCTTTGCTGATTCCAGCTTCCAGAGTGACAAGGATGACTCCAAGTCCATGTCAGGTTATGTCTTTACCCTCAATGGAGGGGCGGTGTGCTGGAAGAGTTCCAAGCAGGACACCGTTGCAGACTCGACGATGGAAGCGGAGTATATTGCTGCTTGCGATGTTGCAAAAGAAGTGGTCTGGATGAAGAAGTTCCTAACAGAACTTCAGGTGGTTCCTACCATTGTTGATCCAATACCGCTGTATTGCGACAACAACGGAGCTATAGTTTTAGTGAAGGTTCCCAGGTCCCATCAGAAGTCCAGACACATCTTAAGGCGGTATCACCTGATCAGGGAGATCATAGATCGCCGGGAGATCGAGGTCCGGAGAGTTGCTACAGAGGAGAACACTGCTGATCCATTCATAAAAGCCTTACCTCAAGTTCAGTTCGAGAGGCTACTCGAGATGATCGGTCTTCGATATGCCAGTACATGGCCCTAGTGCAAGTGGGAGATTGTTAGTGTATATGCCCTAGGGGCTATTATTGTATCATACTGGCTTGTATATTACTTAATGGAAGCTTGGGATATTCACAGTTATATTAACAGTCTTTCTAAACATGGTAGTATGCTACTTGGTTTATACCTATCTTAATATGTGTGTACGTATTGATAGTGCCCTTAAGATCTTACTTGACTACCAGCGTTGTGATGGCAGTCACACTAGTGGGGGCTGGGTAGTCTACAAGCACATCCTTTTTTAGGTCCCTAATCATAGGATTATCGAGACAGGGCATCGATACTCTAGAGTAGACTAGTGTGTACGCTTCTCATCCCAGTTGGGGAGATGGTCTGTCCCACGGCCATCAGTACGTCATACTGGAGATTGTATACAGGTGCTCGTTGGGTTATGGGTACACCGGACAGGACTCGCAGGGAACTTTTGGTTGGTATTATACCCGTCGTCAGTTAACAATTCCCAGGTGACATGGGTACAACATAGTCCGCAGACTTGACACTGCTACTTCGCCTCGAGTGTATCCCACTGTTCTTAGATTGCTACCCTACCATGGCTCATCAGAGTCGTGCAAACAGGTAGCAGTTGGGTGCAGTCCCAAGCACTTGGAGGCAATGGCGGTTAGACAGGATTCGTCTCTCCCGGTATTGGGAGTTGATATCGCGCTGTGTCTGGAGAGCCATTACGCAAAGTCCCTGGCTAGGGAAAGCGAGATTTACCGGTAGGTTTTCCAGTAGTTTCTCAAGGTGTAATGGTCTTCACTCCGACACGACTTATACCGCTTTTAGGGGACTGACGCTTGCCGCCGCCCTAGGCCCGATATGCGATAGTCCTAGACGAACAGACCGGACTGTATGGAGATTGTCACATCAGGCTCAGTAGGAGTTCGGATGGGTTTTCTCATCGGCCTTCTTATCGACATCTACCTGGGGACCGTTACGTACAGCTAGTGCCGCTTGCGGTCTGTGGTTAAACCCACTGCCAGCGTAGTAGTCGAGTCTTTAAAGTCCCACACAGAGAGTTTCCCTGCTTCAGGAGAAACGATATAGAGGTCGTATGGTTTTACGACAGGGTTCAGACATGCACGTGCATTTATGAACGTATGATGTTCGGGCAGTTTTTACTAGCAGGCTTTGGTTTAAGCCAGATTCTAGTATCGGATTATTGGATTTATACAGTGTAAAGTTTTTCCGTGTTTTCACGGATAGGAGGGGCGTTCTCGTAAATTGTCAAGAAGCTTCTAGAAGGATGATGACTTGTAGGCTAAGGTGGCATTTGCATTTATTGGATTAATGAGTCATGGAGTGATTCATCCATGGAGTTAATGATGCATTAATGATTTAAATGACTCATGAGATGAATCACTATATGAATTAATGAAGCATGATGACACATTATTATTTGTTATTCATTTAATTATATCATATGCTTCATATATTCAAATGAGATCATTATTCCAAAGGGATTCTCACTCTCACCTTCTCTCTCCTCAAGCTCTCTCTCTTCAAACCCTAACCCTAACCTCTCATGTGTTGAGATCAAGGGTTAGCAAGACTTATTGATCCATAATCCCACTCTATATTCCCTAGGTTGCTTTGATTAGCACTTTGAGTAACCTAGTTACCTCAAGTTAGAGGTCAAGCTTGGAGTTGTAGCTCTCGGGTGGATCTTCTATTACAAAGTGGAGGCCGACGAGGAGGTGGTCATCGAGAAGAAGAAGGACTTGGTTCATTAGGTATAATCTTCTTTCATAGTAGCTAATCCCTCCTATGATGTTGTTAGTTAAGGTTTGGCAAAGATCCGTAAGTTAGTCGATGTTTGTTTTAAACAAAATGATTGTTTTACCTATTCCGCCTCCCCGCAACTCGTAGGGTGTCTAACGTCGACTTACACAAGTCTACAATGCCAAAGAAAAGCTTCATTTATATCTGAAAATTTTCTTTTAGTAGTATGTTGTATGATGAAAACTGTGTTGATTTAGGACGTATATCCCGTTATTAAGTGTACCATACCCAAACAACATTTGATTCAGATTAATGTTCATAGCATTATTCTGCAATACAAAATTATATCCCTCATTGTCCAACAAAGAAACGGATATTATATTACAAAGCATACTAGGTACATAATAACATGGGTTCAAAACCAATATACATCCCGATGGCAACCCCAGATGATACTCTCTTACTGAAACTGCATTTATATTGGAACCATTTCCAACCCGGAGAGTATGGTCACCTGTCTTCAAAACTCTGCTATTTCTCAGCCCCTGCATGGAATTGCATATGTGAGAAGCTGAACCGGTATTTAATACCCAGGAAGTAGAGTTTATAGAAAAACAATTTTCTGTCACAAACACACCTGAAGCGGAAGAATCACCATGCTTCTTTTTCTTGAGATCCAGATACTCAGCACAGTTGCGCTTCCAGTGTCCCAATTTGTGGCAGAAATAACACTCCCCTTTCCCCGATTTCCCAACCGTGGACTTGTCTTTCCCCTTAGCCTTTTTAACTCCACCTCTAGGTTTGGTGGGTTTCTTCTTCATCTTTCCCTTGGCCTTGGCTTTTGGGTGAGAAGAGGAAGATGGCCCAGCAATCAAAGCGAGAGTCTTCACTTCCTTGAGTGTGCTCTCTGCACTCCTCAACATTTTGAGAAGTTCAGGTAGTGACTTCTCCATGTTGTGCATGTTGAAGTTTACTACAAATTGAGCAAAGACAGGGGGGAGAGACTGTAGAACAATATCAATATATTGTTCGTTCTTCATTGTCCATCCGAGGTCCTCAAGCTCTTCAATAAGAGCTATCATCTTCAAAACGTGGTCTCCTACTGGTGTGCCAGGAGCCATATGCATCTGAAACAATTTTCGAGACGCTTTGTATCGTAGGACACAAGATTGCTCCCCATACAAGTATTTTGTATGGAGAAAGATGGATTGAACATCCATCTGCTCCTGCTAATTTTTATGTGTGTTTTCCATCGATGCAGGCGCGAGACATTTGGCCGTGGCACAGTCAATATCCTACGTTTTGCGGATCTCCCTATCCTCAACTGAAGATTTAGGGCCTGGGATGGGTGGGGCTGGAGCTGTGAGGACATATAATACCTTATCATAAGTCAGGGCAATGTTAATGTTTCTCAGCCAATCTTTATAATTGGTCCCATTCAGTTTATTTTTCTCTAGTAGAAGCTTAAGTCCACTCATGGGTATCTGCCATTAGGAGAGAGAAAAGAATACACTCAGCGAAAGCTCTTGCAAAGATTAGATTGGTTTATTTATTTTATCTAATCGATGTCTCCCACAGCTTTTATCAAATTTTCCTTCAAACCTTAAAAAGAAAACTAGCCAGGATTAATTATATTCTACAACTTCGCTAACCATTCAGCCAGGCCAGTGTCGGTACTTTGAGGGAGCTTCCCCGTGCTTTCGCACGGACCTAATTAAAATAAACCTCGTTTTCCCAGAAACGTAGCCCCGTAGACACGTTTCTAGACACCTAATGAGTTAGCTAATTATAAAGTGCAAAACTCTCCTGGGAGCAACTCTTGCTCACAGTGGGATCGGGATCCAACCATCATATGGAAGGTATGCAATCTCATTGCAAATTTCAACTCTTGAAACTCCCGATATGGTTTTTACCCGTGGTACTCATGACCTTAACTATGGTCAATAAATCACAATAACTAGATTTAGGGTTCCTAGGCACACCCATGAGGTTCTATAAGTGATCAAACATGTCCAACTCAAATTTTTCTATGTGCCAAAGAACCCTAAACTAGATCGTTACTAGAGGTAAGGCGAAACAAACAAGCAAGCAAACTACTTTGCTACTAAGTGAATGGAATTACAACCTTTGTAGATCCGGTCCTCCACTTCTTTAGCTCCGTGATGACGTCCCTCCGCTGCGATCATCGGATCCCGGACTCTATTGTCGGTTTCATCGGAGAAATGGGCGGGTTAGGTCGATGACTTCGATGCCAAAGATGATCTACGTCGAGGCAACTCTAACTCAAGCTCCATCTTCACTTGGTCATGAAACTTGTGAAGATAACACACTCTACTACATGGCAAGTGGTCGAGGATGAAGAAATAGGAAGTGGGTTCACTTTGGAATTGGATTTCTCACTTGGATTCATCACTTGGAATTTTCAAGAGAGCTTTCTTCTCTTCATGAAGAAGAAGAAGAAGAAGAAAAGAAAAATGAATAATGAATTATCTCAAAATAGAAAATCAAGTGATTCTTATCATTTAGCAACCATGGGTGAGTGTAACTAATATAAAGAATAAACTAGGTTTAGTTAAATGGTTAGGTTAAGCATAAAACAAAATGGTAGACTTTTTCAAAGATGATTGAAGCATTATGAAGCTTCTTTCATAAAGACAAAGAAACCAACCATTCTATTTTAGCAAAATAAATAAATAAATAAATAAGGTAATGGAAACCCTAACCATTAACTAAACATGGTGTATAGCATACACACACCCAAGTTTGCATGTATCATCAAACATGATACAAACTAGTGCACAAAAATATATCACATATACATCTTGTGCAAATCAAGTGAGAAAATCCATCTTAAGTGAACAAATACTAATTAATGTAAAGTAATATATCAAATATATAATTATACATTAAATCATTAAATCAACACTTGATTTAATGATCCGGTCATACTGCATATAACCGACTAATATCAAGTGTATCAATATATCGAATCAACATTTGATTCGGTAACCCGGCTATATCTCATATAACCGTTCGATGATATGAATCGCGAGAATAGAATTCAGTATCACATACTGGTATTATTCTCGGTCCCGCACATATCTCATATGCGCTCCTATTTCGTTTCGCTTGAGCCAGGAAACCTCTGTGTAGGACTCTAAAGACTCGTCAATACGCCGACTGCAGGTGATGATCATATCAAACACTCACAAGCCGCAAGCGGTCTGCTAAACGTAACGGCCACCCGGGTATTGAGCGATCAGAAGATCAACGAGCAAACCCGCTCACACTCCTGTGAATCCAACCAGTAACACTTACCGTACAGTCCGGTCTGTTCGTCTGATATGTCGCATATCTCGCCTAGGGGTGGTAAACGTCAGACCCCAGTAGCTTGATAAGTCATGCCGATGTAAGGTCCATAGCATAGCGTGAAACTACTGATAACTCTTACCAGTATATCACTGCAACCCTGGCCAGGGATTTCCAGTTATGGCCAGTCGAGCATAGCGCAACATCAACCCCCAATACCGGGAGAGACGAATCCCCTCCTATCGCTCATTGCCTCCATGTGAACCGGGACTGTACCCAAAAACCACCCATTTGCATGACTTAGTAGAGCCGTGGTAGGGTGGAAATCAAAGCACAGTGGGAGACACACAAGACTCTATGACGATCTCGGGTCAACAGACTAAGCTGTACCAGTGTCACCAGAGAACTGCTATCTGACGTGAGGTATAATACCATCTGGGAGTTTTCGGCGAGTCCGTTCAGTGTACCCAGTCTCCACTGAGCACCCGCATACCATCTATGATATCAAACACCAATGGATATAGGATCATCCATCGCCCATCACATGGGTCGAGAAGATATACGCTAGTCTACTCTGGAATATCGATGCCCCATCTCGATATTCCCACGACTAGGAACATTGAAGGTTGTACTCATGGACTACCCAGGCCCCACTAGTATGATTTACATCATAGTCCTGGAAGTCGAGCATATATCCTAACGGCTTTATCAACATGTAATAGAGAGACAGCAAGTATACATGTTAAGATAAAGAGTAACCAGATAGCGTACTATCATGTCGAGCAAGAAAGTCCTACCTATATATGTCCCAGCATCCACTACAATATACATCCTATGTACAGTAATGGCCTCTAGGGCATACATATAACTAACAATCTCCCACTTGCACTAGGGCCATCTGTAGCAGTGGTTAGAGTATCTAATACTCAACCATCCCATATAAGTCTCTCTCTGGGAAAGGCCTTTGTGAGTGGATCCGCCGTGTTGTCCTCTGAGTCTACTCTCTTAACCTCGACCACCCTGGAGATCAACTATCTCCATGATCAGGTGATGCTGCCTCAGAATATGTCTGGGTCACTGATGGGACCGGGGTTCCTGGGTCAAAGCCACACTTCTATTGTCATATAATAGTAGGAACCTAGTTCATCTTATGAACCAATATACACCCAAACTGCCTCTTTGGTAGTATCTTTAATAGCGATGTTACCAGCCTTTATCGTCTAGTTTGTCATGGTATCTAGCTTGGAACTCTTCCAACATACCGTCCCCCCACTGAGGGTAAAGGCAATGCCTGCGACTGACGTTCAGTCGTCCTTATCACCCTAGAACTTTTCCAGTGATTCTCCCCAGGATCAATTGATACCATCTCACTAAACCTAGTAAGAAGCCTAACATCCATTTAGATCTATCTCATAGATCCAAATCCCAGGATTTAGGAGTATCACCTTTATCCTATTGGAGAATCCTTGTGATAAGAGGAGATTGACCGTGTGTAGTATAGGAAACTCTTTTCCTATCAAGAATATGTTGTCCACGTACAATACCTGGATGACCACCTTACTCTCTACTACCCTTTTGTATATACAAGGTTCATCTACCATTTTGATGAAGTCAAACAATTTGACTACCACATCAAAATAGTTGTTCCAACTCCGTGATGCCTGCTTTATTCTGTAAAGCAACTTACTCATGTTTCCGCTGCTCCCACTGTTTACGAAGCCCTCTGGCTGTGTACTTATAGACGTTCTCTTCTAAATTATTTTAGAAAAGCAGTCATGGCACCCAACCACCAGATATCGTAGTCATGGTATGTAGCAATGGCAAGTAGGATCTGGATGGACTTAAGCATAGCCCCTGGAAAAGGTTTCATCATTATCCACGCCTGGTCAATGATGAAAACCTTTAACAAGTCTAGCTTTGAAAGTTTCAACTTTTCCATCTACACCAAGTAATCTTCTCAAGATATACTTGCTCCTGATGGGGATTTAACCCTTCAGATATAGCAACCAAAGTCCATACTTTGTTAGTGTATAAGGATTCCATCTCAGATCACTAAGCATCCAGCCATTCTTATAGAGTCTTACTCCTGATGGCCAGCTCGAAACTAGTTGGGTCATCATCTCATGATATAGTCATCGCTCTCACTGTCATAGAGAAACCAAAGTATCTCTCAGGTGGGTGAGAAACCTTACTAGATCGGCGGAGAGGCTGAGGTTCGTTGGTTGCTATTGAATCCTTTGGTTCTACCAAATCATCGTTGCAGTTTGTATAGCTAGAATTGCTTCCAGTTCTATCTCATGTCCACTAATTTCTTCACAAGAAATTCCCTTTCACAAAGGTGGCATGTTGAGAAACAAAACATTTTTGTTCCTCGGTTAGGTAGAAGATATTCCCTTGCGAATGCTTAGGATATCCAACAAACTTCTACAGAACTGACTTTGCCTCGAGCTTGTCCGGATTTTTCTTTTTAGACATAGGCCGGACATCCCCAAATCTTAACAAACTTAAGATATGGGCTCTTCCCAATCCATATCACATATGAAGTGGTAGGCAACTCATTTGATCGGAACCTAGTTCAATAGGTATGCAACTTCTCAAGTGCACAACCCCCAAAAAGAAATAGGTAACTCAGTAGTACTCATCATAGAGCGCACCATATCTTATAGGGTGCGATTGCTCTGCCCCGATATACCATTGTGCTATGGTGTATACGAAGGAGTAATGCTGAGAGAGAATCTCATTCTCCTTTAGAATAGTCCAGGAATTCCATGCACAAGTATTCTCCTCCCTGATCTTATCATAGGACATAATACTTATACCCGTATTTTGGTTCTCTACTTCTAACTTATATTCTGTGAATATCTCAAAAGCTTCGGACTTATGTTTCAATATGAACATATGGCTGAATCTTGAGAGATTATCATAGAATGTAATAAAGTACAAAGAACTATTTCTGGCATGGGCAGACAGGGGACCTTACATACATCATCATGTATCAGTCCCAAGAGTTTACTAACTCTTTCTCTGTTTCCAATAAACAGAGCTATGGTCATCTAATCTTTGTGACATGACTGCCAAGTTTCACAAGATGTAAATTCAAACTGATTTAAATATGCATCTAAAATGTAACTTAAGCTAGTCAGGTCATATTGATATGACCTAGTCTATAATGCCTCAAGAAAGATCCGTTCATTTCTGAACTCTTCCTCTTGTATGTGTTCTGTATACTAGGAACTGTAATTTGATTTAGAACGTCAATGCTTTTAGATAACGTGCCTGAACCGATCAACTTTTTAAATGTTCAAAACAATATTCAACAATACAAAATTATATCCTTCTTTAATAAATAAAGAGATTGATATGATTTTGTATATCAGGTTTGATATCTAATAGCATTTGTTCCGAATCAATGTATTGGTAATACAGGGTGACAGTGACCAACAGACTTGGCTGCAACACCTGCACCGTTTTCTGTCTCATGAAACTTATCACCCGTTCTCAGTTCTCTACCTTTCTGTGGCCCATGTAACGGATTACATTTGCGGGATCCTGATCCGGTATCAAATACCCAGGATGCAGAGGATACTGAGAAACAGTTCTTTGTAATGAACACACCCGAAGGAGATGCATCATATGCACTTTCTTCGTTTGGGCGGCATGGGAATCCTGGTATTCCCCTGTTTCCTGCTCGGTCTTATAACAATTATAAGTGGGAGCGGGACCAACGTATCCCAGCTCAGTATAACAAGCGGGTTCGGTCAATACATCCATATTATTATCTTGATTAAGGCGTGATATGGTCGCTACCTGGAGAGAGAGAGAGAGAAGAAAACACACTGCGTGCGCTCTTGCAAGATTAGATTGGTTATATATTTTATCTAATCAGGATGGCTCCCACTGTTTTTATCAAATCTTCCTTCAAACCCTAACAGGAAAGACTAGCCGGGATTAATTACACTCTACAAATTCGCCAATCTTTCAGCCAGGCCAGTGTCGGTACTTTGAGAGAGGTTCCCCGTGCTTTCGCACGGACCTAATTAAAGTAAACCTCGTTTTCCCAGGGGCGTAACCCCGTTGACACCTTTCTAGACACCTACCTGATCGGCTAATTGCAAAGTGCAAAACTCTCCCAGGAGTAACAATTACTCGCAGTGGGTATCGGGATCCAACTATCATATAGAAGGTATGCAATCTCATTGCAAATTTCAACACTTGAAACTCCCGATAATGGTTTTTACCCCTAGCACTTATGACCTTGGCTAAGGTCAACAAATCATAAGCACTAGTCAAGTTCTACCCGTCATTTCGTGATTAATTAGACCCGCCCATATGACCCTTGGCTACGGTCAACAAAGCCACATTACTGTCCTAACTAATCGCATCATATGCTTTGTAGGAAGACATCACTTAGCTACCGTACACTACGCCTCGGCTATGGTCGACAAACGTAGCACGAATACTAAGTACTCTACTTCCTAAAATGGCGGAGGGTTGCGAATGGTTTTTAAGAAAACCTTTAACGCTTTGAACTTGATCTCGTTGCGAAATCAAATGGTTTTTAAATGGAGTGTTTTTGAGGCTTTTCTAGTTTTGCTAAAGGGGTCACTCCCGGTGAAGGGATCGTCGGCCCTTTCCTCATCGAATAAGGTGCATGATATATCATATATACCGCTGTGCAAAGCAGAAACTATAGAAGCAATCAAAAGAAAAACCGAGAGTTGTAGCATCTGCCAGTTATTGCTAAAGGGGTCACTCCCGGTGAAGGGATCGTCGGCCCTTTCCTCATCGAATAAGGTGCAGGATATATCATATATACCGCTGTGCAAAGCAAGAACTGTAGCTACCTGTTTTTATTTTTGAAATTTGATTCCACAACATCTTTTAGGTTTATTTTCTTTCATTAATCACATTAATGAAGTCCCATCATTTAAGTCCACCTAAACATCACAGATAAATATAACGTACGCTTATGCCATTCGCATTCGCCTCGATGTCCCGTCTGCACCGTTAGGTTAGGTAACTAACGCCAGAGCGAGGCAGGGCTAGCGCGGGTGTAAAACATAAGCAACGTCTATATAATATATCATATATACTATATACAATATCTATCTGAACATATCACATGATCACATCACAGATAACGCAGCAGAAAATATCATCTGAAATATCGGATATACTAGGATGTCCGTGTTTTATTTTGAGCCTGAATAAAACACGGATTCCACGGTCGTGATGAATAGCCAATCCCACACCCCTAGACCCCTACGAGAGCGGCAAGCAACCCTACCAAATCTAGGGTTAGGAGAACCGGACTCGACTCCTCGAGATGGTCTCCCACTGGACCCTAGAACCCGGTTACTTATGCTCCCCTCCTTGGGTCTATCCTAATGCGGAAAAGTAAATAATATACAAATGTGACATCTTCCGCAACCTGGAAGTGCCCCAATAAAAGAATATTACATACAAGTTTTTATATGAATGAAAATGAAAAGACACTTATCTCACATAAAAAACCCCCGGCTATTCAAACACGACGATCCAATATAACATATCCAGCAACACATAACATCACATGTCAACAACGTAAGTAAATATGCCCATCCCAATTGTCGTTGACATATAGCAACGAAACCGGCGAAATCACATATTACACTTACGGTCGCAGAAAAGAAAGTGTAAAACTACAACAGTTGGAATCCGCAACCTCCTTAGACATCGCATGCCTAACCAAATGAATTCCTTAGACATCGCATGCCTAACAATTATAAACTCCGCATTTTAGTCTCAATATCGAAAACACTTTTCAATATCAAGTCGGGCAATTCAACAAGATTCTCGACATTCTGATCGAATGCTCGACGCAAACTTTAGTAGACGGCCGCACCCCCGATGCCGTCGACGAAGTGCACCAAGGCGGAACACTGCTGCCGCGAGCACCGGAACGGATGCTTTCGGCGACGGGGTTCTCCTACAGTCACTTGGTCAGGGCTATGGGTTGTAGCTGTCTATTAAGTTTACCCGGCGAGTATCGGTGTACGCTACGTGATTGCGACGGATTTTTGATCGCATCAAAATTCCGTGGCAACCGATCAAGTGAGACTAAACTGCTATGTTTATAATATTCAAATCAGTTATCTCATAACTATTTGTGAATTCCAAATATTGTATCACATTCCAGATAAATAGAAAATGTTAAACTTTCCGATCGAACAATCAAACACCCAAGTTTTCCCGAAAAGCTCAACACATGAAATAAGTTTAAAAACATCCACTTCATGCCACAGTAACAACGGTCCAGCCGTAGAAGGGTCAAGCCAACGCCTCACATGTGGCACGCCATACTGCCCCAAACCCTAAGGTTCAAAGGGCAGATCAAGACGGTCACATAATCGAGTTAAGGTTTGTTGCTTTCTAGAGGGTCCATCGCGTTACTTGCACTACTTAGAACGTCTTTAAACCACGGAAAAATCCAACATTTGGAAATTTCCCGACAGGGGAAAAATTGGGTATTTATATCCGGTCGAACTATTCAACATGTTCTAAAATTACCCGGAAGAACACATAGACAAAATTAGACAATCCGATCGAATCTACGAACTCCCAATACAACCCAGAAAACTCAACTCTTGAGTACAGATTAAAAATTTCCAAAGAACAGAGGAAACCGCTACGGGCATAACTGTAGAAACCCGAGACCATAATCAGTACATACGGCCGCGGAACCGCCGCAAATAGAGGTTAATGCCGCGGTTCTGCGGTGCTACAGTAGAATTAGGGTTTCGTTTTCTGCCAATATTCTTATAATTTCCTGCTCTATTTTCTGTGAATTTTTAACTCACAAAAATCCACAGTTTGAAAAAATGTACAGAGAGGGGTGAAATGTGGGGATTTCGGATTCGATCGGACTTCTAACGTTGTCTACACATCGCCTAAAGCTCTAGCTAGGCTCTGATACCACTGTAGGGTTCCTAGGCACACCCATGAGGTTCTACAAGTGATCAAACATGTCCAACTCAAATTTTTCTATGTGCCAAAGAACCCTAAACTAGATCGTTACTAGAGGTAAGGCGAAACAAACAAGCAAGCAAACTACTTTTCTACTAAGTGAATGGAAATACAACCTTTGTAGATCCGGTCCTCCACTTCTTTAGCTCTGTGATGACGTCCCTCCGCTGCGATCATCGGATCCCGGACTCTATTGTCGGTTTCATCGGAGAAATGGGCGGGCTAGGTCGATGACTTCGATGCCGAAGATGATCTACGTCGAGGCAACTCTAACTCAAGCTCCATCTTCACTTGGTCATGAAACTTGTGAAGATAACACACTCTACTACATGGCAAGTGGTAGAGGATGAAGAAATAGGAAGTGGGTTTACTTTGGAATTGGATTTCTCACTTGGATTCATCACTTGGAATTTTCAAGAGAGCGTTCTTCTCTTCATGAAGAAGAAGAAGAAGAAGAAGAAAAGAAAAATGAATAATGAATTATCTCAAAATAGAAAATCAAGTGATTCTTATCATTTAGCAACCATGGGTGAGTGTAACTAATGTATAGAATAAACTAGGGTTTAGTTAAATGGTTAGGTTAAACATAAAACAAAATGGTAGACTTTTTCAAAGATGCATGAAGCATCATGAAGCTTCTTGCATAAAGACAAAGAAAGCAACCATTCTATTTTACCAAAATAAATAAATAAATAAATAAATAAGGTAATGGAAACCCTAACCATTAACTAAACATGGTGTATAGCATACACACACCCAAGTTTGCATGTATCATCAAACATGATACAAACTAGTGCACAAAAATATATTACATATACAACTTGTGCAAATCAAGTGAGAAAATCTATCTTAAGTGAACAAATACTAGTTAATGTAAAGTAATATATCAAATATATAATTATACATTAAATCATTAAATCAACACTTGATTTAATGATCCGTTCATACCGCATATAACCGACTAATATCAAGTTTATCAATATATCGAATCAACATTTGATTCGGTAACCCGGCTATATCTCATATAACCGTCCGATGATACGAATCGCGAGAATAGAATTCAGTATCACATACTGGTATTATTCTCGGTCCCGCACATATCTCATATGCGCTCCTATTTCGTTTCGCTTAAGCCAGGAAACCTCTGTGTAGGACTTTAAAGACTCGTCAATACGCCGGCAGCAGGTGATGATCATATCAAACACCCACAAGCTGCAAGCGGTCTGCTAAACGTAACGGCCACCCGGGTATTGAGCGATCAGAAGATCAACGAGCAAGCCCGCTCACACTCCTGTGAATCCAACCAGTAACACTTACCGTACAGTCCGGTCTGTTCGTCTGATATGTCGCATATCTCGCCTAGGGGTGGTAAACGTTAGACCCCAGTAGCTTGATAAGTCATGCCGATGTAAGGTCCATAGCATAGCGTGAAACTACTGATAACTCTTACCAGTATATTACTGCAACCCTGGCCAGGGATTTCCAGTTATGGCCAGTCGAGCATAGCGCAACATCAACCCCCAATACCGGGAAAGACGAATCCCCTCCTATCGCTCATTGCCTCCATGTGAATCGGGACTGTACCCAAAAACCACCCGTTTGTAGGACTCAGTAGAGCCGTGGTAGGGTGGAAATCAAAGCACAGTGGGAGACACATAAGACTCTATGACGATCTCGGGTCAACAGACTAAGCTGTACCAGTGTCACCAGAGAACTGCCATCTGACGTGAGGTATAATACCATCTGGGAGTTCTCGGCGAGTCCGTTCAGTGTACCCAGTCTCCACTTAGCACCCGCATACCATCTCTGATGTCAAACACCAATGGATATGGGATCATCCATTGCCCATCACATGGGTCGAGAAGATATACGCTAGTCTACTCTGGAATATCGATGCCCCGTCTCGATATTCCCACGACTAGGAACATTGAAGGATATACTCATGGACTACCCGGGCCCCACTAGTATGATCTACATCATAGTCCTAGAAGTCGGGCACATATCCTAAGGGCTTTATCAACATGTAATAGAGAGACAGCAATTATACATGTTAAGATAAAGAGTAACCAGATAGTGTACTATCATGTCGAGCAAGAAAGTCCTACCTATATATGTCCCAGCATCCACTACAATATACATCCTATGTACAGTAATGGCCTCTAGGGCATACATATAACTAACACTAGTCAAGCTCTACCCATCATTTCTTGATTAATTAGATCCAGTTCTATGACCCTTGACTATGGTCAACAAAATCATATAACTGTCCCAATTAATCGCATCATATGCTGTGTCGGAAGAGATCACTTAGCTACCGTACACTACGCCTTAACTATAGTCAACAAACGTAGCACGAATACTAAGTACTCTACTTCCTAAAATGACGGAGGGTTGCAGATGGTTTTTAAGAAAACCTTTAACGCTTTGAACTTGATATCGTTGTAGAATGAAATGGTTTTCAAAAGGAGTGGCTTAAGCTCCATAATTTTTGAAATGTAGCTTTTTCGTAAAAAGCCGAGTGGGTTTCAAATTTGATTCTACAACATCTTTTAGGTTTATTTTCTTTTACATTAATCACATTAATATAGTACCGTCATTTAAGTCCTTAAGCTATCACAGAATAGAAACGAAAATAGAACGTACTCTTATGCCATTCGCAGTCGCCACAGTGTCCCGTATGCACCGTTAGGTTACTTAACTAACGGCATAACGGGGCAGGACTAGCGCGGATGTAAAACATAAGCAACGCTTATTATATATCATATATATAATAATACCATTCGTCTCATCTTATAAAGTGATCACATCACAGAATATCAACAAAAGAAGCACATATATGAAAATATAGGATATATTAGGAGTTCCGTATTTTGTATTTAGCCAACGATAGAAAACACGAATTCCACGGTCGTGATGAATATCCAATCCCACACCCTAGACCCCTACGAGGACGGCAAGTGACCCTACCAATTCCAGTGTTAGGAGACCCGGTCTCGACTCTTCGAGATGGCCTCCCACCGGACTCTAGAACCCGGTCACTTATGCTCCCCACCTTGGGTCTATCCTAATGCGGAAAAGTAAATAATATACATCAAAGGTAACATCATCCTCAACCAGGATGTGCCCCAAATAAAAGAATATTACATACAATGAATTTTACATGAATGAAAAAGAAAACTCTCATCTCACATAAAACCCCCAGCCATTCAATCACGACGATCCTATACATCATATCACAGCAACACATAACATCGCATGTCATCAACGTAAGCAAGTATGCGTACCCTAATTGTCGTTGACGTATAGCAACGAAACCGGCGATACACCACATAATACACTTACGGTCGCAGAAATAAGTATCATATACAACTAGACGATGTTAAATCCTTTGATCGAATCAACAAACACCCACAAATTATCCCGAGAGCTCAACACTTGAGCAAAGTTAAAATACCCAAAAATATGCCACAATGTCTATGGACCAGCCGTAGAAGGGTCAACTCTTGCCTCACTTATGGCGCCACAGGACTACGGCAAACCCTAAGATTTGGCCACGATTCCATGGTCATAATGTCGAGTTAGGGTTACGTTCGTCTAGAGGGTCCATAGAATTACTTGCATGATTATTCGAATATTCTTAATTTGGAAAATTCCAACACTTGGAAAATTTCAGCGAGAATAATGGGTGGTGTGTGATATTCGTTCGAACAGTTAAACGTCGTCCAAGTTACCAATACAATGTTAAAACATACGACTACGAAACACTCCGAATAAGCCCCTAAGCAAAATTAGCATCACATGAAATTTTTGCCTAAACAAACAACACCTGAAACCCCAAAACCTACAGACCAGAGCACTAGAGCAAGACGAGACAATTCTGCATGAGGGGGCCGGCCATGACGGAATTTTTGGCTTGGTGGCCAGTTCAAAACCGGTATAATCACCTCGTTTTTCTCTGGTCAGTGTAGCACATACAAGCTTCTGCAGTTACCAAAAAAAATTTTCGAGCCCTTTTTAAAAACGACAGAGAGCACATTTCAAGGTTCCAGATTTGAAAATTTTCGGAGTTGTTTCGGTTTCGTAATATATTTAACATCGTCTAAGTTTCTAGCCTGGCTCTGATACCACTGTTGGGTTTCCCTAGTACCATACCAAGGGTTTGTCTTGCATCAAACATGCTACAATAAAAATTTGGCGTGCTAAGCAAACTAACCTAGGATCAAACTAGAAATTTACGGTAACAAAAATAGTATCACATACAAGATCTAGTGTCAAACACTAAGAGGATAGTAATACAACCTTTGTAGACTTCTTACATAGACTCCTTAGATCAACTCGGTGTTTGGACGGGTCGGCTTGAGTCTTTCGTTCTCCACGACAATCCACCGCGGAGTCCCTTGGCTCAATCTCCTTGCTTCACTAGAACAAAGTAGAAGTGATGAAAACAACTTATACTAGTGGGTTAAACTAGTGTAGATTGGTGATGTGGGTTTGGATCTCACTTAAAAACCTTTTCTTTTTATCTCCTTCACTCACTTTATAAAAGGTAGAAAGCTTTTGAGGAAGAAGAAAGAGGAAATGGCTAAGCAAGCTCAAGATATTTCTTATGCCAAAAATAAAATGAATAATGAATATATGAGAGAGTCACACTCACTCATAACCATAGTTCTAAAATATCTAGATATTTTGTTAAAGGGTTAAAGAATAAATTAGAGATTAAACCATGGTTTGAGTCATAGTTGACTCAAGAAGAGTGTAGAAGATATCCAACCATGATTTAATCCTAATTATCTTTAATTAATAATCAAAATATATAAATATTTAACCATGTGAGTCTTGCATAGCCAACTCCAATGTATCATTAACCATGAAACATGTATGCATGCATGTGTGCATTCATATCAACATATGTACATACATACATTCATGCATAAAACATATAAAGAAAAGGTTATAAGTAAATGGCTAATGGTCATTAATATTAAATCAACAATTAATTTAATAAACCGTTCATATCACATACGACCCGACCAATAGAAAACGCCAGATTATAATGAGGTATCATATACACGCATTTAATCAAGCACCCGCTCATATCACCATATGCACCCCACATCGTTTCGCCTGAGCTAGGTAATCCCTTTGTGGGACTCTAAGACTCGTCAATATGCTAGCAGTAGGCTATGATCTTATCACAAACCCACAAACCGTCAGTGGCACAAGCTGTACGTAACGGCTCCCATGTATTGAGCGATCAGAAGAAAAACAAACGAACCTGTAAAAACACCCGACGAGCCAACCGGTAACACTTACTGTACAGTCCGGTCTCTTCGTCGGATATGCTGCATATCAAGTCTAGGGATGGTATCGTCGACCCTATTAACTCAATAAATCATGCCGGTATATGGCCTATAACAGATCGAGAAACTACTAATAACACTTATCAGTAAATCTCATCAGCCCTGGCCAGGGACTTGCTAATATAGCCAATCGAGCATAGCGCAACATCAACCCCCAATACCGAGAGAGACGAAACCTCTCCTATCGCTCATTGTCTCCATGTGTCTCGGGACTGTACCCAAAAGCCACATGTTTGCACGACTCAGTAGAGCCGTGGTAGAGTGGAAATCAAAGTACAGTGGGAGAACACACAAGACTGTATGACGATCTCGGGTCTACAGACTAACCTGTACCAGTATCACCTAAGAACTGCTATCCGACGATAAATATAATACCACATAAGAGTTCTCAGCGAGTCTGTCCAGTGTACCCAGTCTCCACTGAGCACTCGTATACAATCTTGGTGTCAAACACCAATAGATATGGGATCATCCATCGCCCATCACATGGGTCAAGAATCGTATACGCTAGTCAACTTTGGAATATCGATGTCCCGTCTCGATATACCCACGACTAGGGACATTTCAGGATATGATTATAAACTACACACGTCCCACTAGTATGATCTGCATCGTAATCACAGTAGTCAAGCAAATATCCTCAGGGCTTTATCAACATGTACCAAATGAATAAAAGCATGATCAAGTGAACATTTTAGGATAAAAAGTAACCAGATAGCATACTATCATGTCGAGCAAGAATGTCCTCTGAATGTGTGTGTTTGTGTGTGTGTGTGTATACACACACACATGTAAAAATACATCCACTATCAAATAATGGCCTCTAGGGCATACATATATCCAATACATCCATCGCCCATCACATGGGTCGAGAAGCGTATATGCTGGTCTACTCTGGAATATCGATACCCCGTCTCGATACTCCCACGAGTAGGAACATTTGAAGAATGTACTTACCGACTACCTCTGTCCTACTAGTATGATCGCATCATAATCCTGGTAGTCAAATACTCATCCTAAGGGTTTTATCAACATGTAATAGAGAGACAATAAGTGTACATGTTAATATAAAGAGCAACCATATAGCATACTATCATGTCGAGCAAGAAAGTCCTCCCTATATATGTCCAGGCATCCACTATAATATACATCACATGTATAATAATGGCCTCTAGGGCATACATATAACTAACAGTTTCTATGTCTTTAACTTCCAATTTGTATCCAAGGACACCGAATCCTTTATAATATGCAACCTCCATGCTAGGAAACTGAGCTAAACATCTGGAATCACTCTCTAATGATGCAAACAAGTTCAGATCGTGGATCTGACAAAACAAATTTTACGGCAAATACATAACGATATAAGTTTTGATTAAGACTGGTGGCAATAATATGTTATTCGAACAACTTACATGATCTGCACCCCAATCGCAAAAATTATCCTGATGATATTTTTCCAATCGTTTATCATTCTAATAATGATAACCCTTACGTGCCTCATCAATATGAATTCTGTTCTCATCAATAAATTATGATATTAATATTATATCATTTCATATACACACCAACACAAATATAACAATTAATCCAAAAAAACTTAGTCTCTAATTTCTTCAAGACATATGCTATTGAGGAGGATAAACCGATATATATTGTTGATAAATATAGTGTTTACTCTCTTATAATCTGCTTTACCATATGACCCATCCTGATTCTCCGAGACCGGTTAAGTTTCGTCTCAATGTTTGTTGGATATATGTATGCCCTAGAGGCCATTATGTGATAGTGGATGTATCTATACATGTATATATATATATATATATATTCAGTATGCATTCTTGCTCGACATGATAGTATGCTATCTGGTTCTTCTTTATCTGACATGTTGATTTGATCATGCTTTTATTCATTCATACATGCTGATAAAGCCCTGAGAATATTGGCTTGACTGCTCTGATTATGATGGAGATCATACTAGTGGGACATCTGTAGTCTATAAGCATATCCTGGAAAGTCCCTAGTCGTAGGTATATCGAGACGGGGCATTGATATACCAGAGTAGACTAGCGTATATGATACTAGACCCATACGATGGGCAATGGATGTTCCCACATGCATCGATGTTTGACATCAAGATCATATACGGGTGCTCAGTGGTGACTGGGTTCACTGGACGGACTCACTGAGAACTCCTATATGGAATTATATCTATCGTCGGATAGCAGTTCTCAGGTGACATTGGTACAGGTTAGTCTGTAGACCCGAGATCGTCATAGAGTCTTGTGTGTTCTCCCACTGTACTTTGATTGCCACCCTACCACGGCTCTACCGAGTCGTGCAAACAGGTGGCCGTTGGGTAAAGTCCCGAGACACACGAAGACGATGAGCGATAGGAGGGGTTTCGTCTCTCCCGGTATTGGGAGTTGATGCTGTGCAGTGCCCGACTGGTTATAACAGCAAGTCCCTGGCCAGGGCTGCTGAGATTTGATGATAAGTGTTATCAGTAGTTTCTCGATCTGTTATAGACCATTCACCGGCACGACTTATTGAGTTATTAGGGTTGACGTGACCATCCCTAGGCTCGATATGCAGCATATCTGACGAAAAGACCGGACTGTACGGTAGTGTTGCCGGATGGCTCGACGCGAGTTGTAGCAGGTTCGCTTGTTTTCTTCTGATCGCTCAATACCCGGGTGGCCGTTACGTTTAGCTGACCGCTTGCGACTTGGGGGTACCTGATATGATCATCACCCTCTGCCGGCGTATTGACGAGTCTTAGAGTCCCACAAAGGAGTTACCCAGTCCAGGCGAAACGTTGTGGTGCGCGTATGCGATATGCGCAAGCACCCGATTAAAATGTGCGTATATGATACCGAACATTGATCGGGTGAACTGCTTTTGGTGGGGTCATATGAGATATGACCGGATTGATAAATCAAGTGTTGATTTATCATTTAACCATTAGTTTTCTCACTTAAAACCTTTTCTTGGATGATGGATGTGTGCATGCATGTGTGCTTTTCTTTCTTTCTTTCATGCTAGTTTCATGCACATATGGATGTGCATACATGCATACATACATACACCCATCTATCATAGTTGTTAGCATATGGAAATGGTGGCAATATAAGACTCACACCATGGATTAAATAATGGATTATTATTTAATTTTGGTTTTAAAATAAAATGAAAAGGAAAGGATAATCATTCTAGCTTCTACATTCTTCCTTTGACCTAACCATGCTCAACTACCACTAACCTAGGGTTATCCTTCTCTTTATCATTTAAAACCCAAGTTAAATTAACTATCCATCATTTAATCATGGTTGAAAGTGAGAAGGAATAAAATATAAAAGGTTATATTTCATTTCTTTATAACTAAGGGTTATTTTTTTCACCTCTAGTTGAAAAATAGCCACCATCTTCATCCTCCCTCATCTTTTCCTCTCTAGTTTTTTCTTGTGAGTTAAACACAATTAAAGAAAGGTTTTTGAAGTGAGATCCATAGCCACAACATCATTCTACTCAAGTCTAGCCAACTTGATTAGAGTGTTCTCTTTGCTTTTCCAAAGTTACAAGCTTGGACGGGAAACTTCGGGTGGATCGTCGTGGACGAAAGAGGACTACAAGTGGACCTTCTTCCAACACCCTAGAGATCAAGGAGTCAAGCAAAAGCGGAGCTACAAAGGTTGTAGCCTTCAAACCCTAATCTTTATTAGCTTAATAGTTTCGAAACCCTAATTTTCTAGGATCGATTCCTTTGCATGTTCGTTTAGCACCATAAAAATTTAAACTTTTGGACATGTGATGCTTCAAAACTCTTCATAGGGTGCTAAACATGCCTTACATTGGTATCAGAGACGACCTGGAACATTAGGCGATCCTTTTACGAAGTTAAAACTCCGATCGAACCGAAATACGGTTTTTTTTTGGGTGCTCTCTGGAAATTTTCTAAAAATTGACATTTTTCAGAATTAAAAATATGTAAAAAATACAGCAGGAAAAAATAAGGATTACGGTACAAAAATTATTCCATGAACAGTGATTGTTGCCGCGGAAATGCGGCCTAAGCTTGCTTAGGCCGCGGTTCCGCGGCCGTATATATTAATTGTTGAATAATTTTTTTACAGTAATTCTGGAATCTGCTTGTATATTTTTTTGGGTATTTTTAATCTGTATTTAATTTTGAAAAATTCTGGAGATGTTTTTGGACCCGTCGATTCGATCGGAATTTTGTCTTCGTGGTTTTTCCGGGTAAATTAGAATGTATTGAAGTGTTTGAACGAGTATCATTTGCTCACTATTCACGGGGTTTAAATACTTTGGAGATACGTGCAAGTCTTTTTGCGGTGGTCCCTCTAGAAGACAACAAACCTTAACTCGATTATGCGACCGTCTCGAACTGCCCTTTGAACCTTAGGGTTTGGGGCAGTACGGCGTGCCACATGTGAGGCGTTGGCTTGACCCTTCTACGGTTGGACCGCTACTACTGTGTCACACTCCGGATTTTTGAACCCTGCTCAAGTGTTGAGCTTTAGTGAATCTTGGGTACTTGATCGTTCGTTCGAAAACTTTAATACTGTCTGTTTATCTGGAATTTGATACAATATGTGGAATTCATATAGTTTAGGCATGAAATACGAGATATGTGATATTTCGCATTTATGATGTCTAAAGAGAATGTGGATTCCAAATATTGTAGTTTTACACTTTCTTTTCTGTGACCGTAAGTGTAGTATGTACGATATCGCCGGTTTCGTTGCTATACGTCAACGATAATTGGGGTATGCATACTTACTTACGTTGATGATATGAGATATTATGTGTTGCTGAGATATGATGTGCAGGATTGTCGCGATCAAATAGCCGGGGGTTTTTTGTGAGATGAGAGTTTTATATTTTCATTCATGTAAATTCAAATGTAATGTAATATTCTTTTATTTGGGGCACTTCCGGGTTGAGGTTGTGTTAACAGTGTTGTATATTATTTACTTTTCCCGCAGTAGGATGGACCCAAGGAGGGGAGCACAGGTGACCGGGTTCTGGGGTTTAGTGGGAGGCCATCTCGAGGAGTCGAGACCGGGTCTCCTAAACTCCAGAATTGGCAGGGTCACTTGCCACTCTCGTAGGGGTCCAGGGTGTGGGCTTGGCTATTCATCGCGACTGTGGAATCCGTATTTTCTATTCTGGCTAAATACTAAATACGGACGTCCTAGTATATCCCACGTTATATTTATATTTCTGCTGCCTGTGTTCTGTGATATCTGAGACGAATGACATATTATATATATGATATATAGTAGACGTTGCTTATGTTTTTCACCCGCGCTAGTACCGTCCCGGTATGCCGTTAGTTAAGTAACCTAACGGTGCATAACGGAACATTGCGGCGATTGCGGATGGCATAAGCGTACGTGTTATTTTCGTTTCTTTTCTGTGCTTGGCTTAAGGACTTAAATGATGGGATTACATTAATGTGATTAATGTAAAGAAAATAAACCTAAAAAGATGTTGTAGGATCGGATTTGAAAACCACTCGGCTATTTATGGAAGAGCTATATTTCAAAACTGCGGAGCTTAAGCCACTCCTTTTTTAAAACCATTTGATTCTACAACGATATCAAGTTCAAAGCGTTAAAGATTTTCTTAAAAATCATTCGCAACCCTCCGTCATTTTAGGAAGTAGAGTACTTAGTATTCGTGCTATGTTTGTTGACTTTAGTTAAGGCATAGTGTACGGTAGCTAAGTGATGTCTTCCTACACTGCATATGATGCAGATTAATTAGGACATTCATACGACTTTGTTGACCATAGTTAAGGGTCATATGGGTGGGTCTAATTGATCAAGAAATGACGGGTAGAACTTGACTGGTACTTATGATTTGTTGACCATAGTTAAGGTCATAAGTGCTAGGGGTAAAAACCACATCGGGAATTTCAATAGTTGAAATTTGCAATGAGATTGCATACCTTCCATGTGATGGTTGGATCCCGATCCCACTGTGGGCAATAGTTGCTCCTAGGAGAGTTTTACAGTTTACAATTAGCTAACTCATTAGGTGTCTAGAAAGGTGTTAACGGGGCTCCGCCTCTGGGAAAACGAGGTTTACTCTAATTAGGTCCGTGCGAAAGCACGGGGAACCTCCCTCAAAGTACCGACACTGGCCTGGCTGAACGGTTAGCGAAGTTGTAGACTGTAATTAATCCTGGCTAGTTTTTCTTTTTGAGGTTTGAAAGAAAAACTCGATAAAAGCAGTAGGAAATATCGATTAGACAAGATAATAAACCAATCTAATCTATGCAAGTGCTTTCGCTGAGTGTATTCTTTTCTCTCTCTTAATGGCAGATACCCATGACTGGACTCAAGCTTTTACTAGATAAAAACAAACTGAATGGGACCAACTATAAAGACTGGCTGAGGAATCTGAAAATCACCTTGACTTATGATAAAGTATCATATGTCCTCACGGCTTCAGCCCCGCCCGTCCCTGGTCCAAAATCCTCAGTTGCGGACATTGAAGTCCGCAAGACATGGGACGCTGACTGTACCACGGCCACATGCCTCGCGCTTGCATCGATGGATAACACACATCAAAAGCAGCATGAGGACATGGACATTCACGGTATATTGCTCCATACAAAGGAGTTGTATGGGGAGCAATCCCGCGTATTACGATACGAAGCATCAAAGAAATTGTTTCAGATGCGAATGGCCCCTGGCACACCAGTAGGAGACCATGTTCTGAAGATGATAGCTCTTATAGAAGAGCTTGAGGACCTTGGATGGACGATGGACAATGAACAATATATAGATATTATTCTGCAGTCCCTCCCCTCCACCTTTGCTCAGTTCATAGTGAACTTCAACATGCATGGCATGGAGAAGGACCTCCCTGAACTCCTTAATATGTTAAGGAGTGCAGAGAGCACTATGAAGTTAGCAAAAACTCCCGTTATGACTATTGGAAAGTCTTCCTCTTCTCGCCCGAAAGCCAAGGCCAAGGGAAAGAAAAAGAAGAAACCCACTAATCCTAAGGGCGGAGTTAAAAAGGTGAAGGGAAAGGGAAAGTCCAAGGCTGGAGACTCGGGGAAAGGCGAATGTTTTCATTGCCACAAGACAGGACATTGGAAGCGCAATTGCACGGAGTACTTAAGTCTCAAGAAGAAGCATGGTGATGCTTCTGCTTCAGGTGCGTTTGTGACTGAAAACTGTTTTTCTATAAACTCTGCTTCCTGGGTATTGGATACCGGTTCAGGTTCTCACATTTGCAATTCTATGCAGGGGCTGAGAAATAGCAATGTTTTGAAGACAGGTGACCATACTCTCCGCATTGGAAATGGTTCCAATGTACATACAGTCGCAGTGGGAGAGTATCACTTGGGGTTGCCATCTGGATGTATTTTGATTTTGAATCCATGTTATTTTGTACCAAGTATGCTATGTAATATAATATCCGTTTCTTTGTTGGACAATGAAGGATATAATTTTGTGTTGCAGAACAATGTTATGAACATTCACCTGAATCAAATGTTGGTTGGGTATGGTACGCTTAATAACGGAATATATGTCCTAAATCAACACACAGTTTTCAGTATACAACACACTAATAAAAGAAAACTTTCAGAATTAAATGAAGCTTTTCTTTGGCATTGTAGACTTGGTCATATTAACGAAACAAGACTAAACAAGTTACATAAAGATGGATATTTAAACTCTTTTGAATATAAATCTTATGTGACTTGTCAGTCTTGTATCAAGGGTAAAATGACCAAAACTCCGTTTACCGGACACGGAGAAAGAGCTACTCAGCTCCTTGGCCTCATACATAGTGATGTATGTGGGCCAATGTCTACACAGGCTAGAGGCGGTTTTTCATACTTCATTACATTCACTGACGACTTCTCAAGATTCGGTCATGTATTTTTATTAAAGCACAAGTCCGACGCTTTCGAGAAATTCATTGAATATAAACAAGAAGTAGAAAAACAAACCGGCTTGAGTATTAAGATGCTTCGATCAGATCGAGGTGGTGAGTATCTCAGTACAGAATTTGCAAACTTCCTAAAAGAGAATGGGATTCTCTCTCAGCTCACTCCTCCTTACACACCACAGCACAACGGTGTGTCAGAACGACGGAATAGGACCCTATTAGATATGGTCCGGTCCATGATGAGTGACGCTGAGTTACCAGTCTCATTTTGGGGGCATGCATTGGAGACTGCAGCGTTTCTGCTGAACAGGGTTCCAACAAAAGCCGTGTCTACCACGCCATATGAGATATGGAATGGGAAGAGACCATCTCTTAAGAGAATTAAGATTTGGGGTTGCCCGGCCTTTGTTAAAAAGAAGAATCCGGACAAACTCGAGACACGATCAGTCATGTGTAACTTTGTAGGATATCCAAAGAATTCTTATGGATATCTATTCTAGCACAAAGAGGAACAAAAGGTGTTTGTTTCCCAGTATGCCACATTCTTGGAAAAAGAGTTTTTCACAGATAAAGATGATGGCAAGGTGGTAGATCTAGAAGAGGTTCTAGAGACACAAACTACAAATGACGATTTGGTTGAACCGGCTGTTGCAACAGAAACTGAGGAACCTCGGCCACTCCGAAGGTCTGGTAGGACTTCTCGCCCACCGGAGAGGTACTACGGTTTCCTCATTGATGGTGACAGGGAAGATTGCATCATGGATGATGATGATCCTACCAGTTTTCAGCAAGCTATCACGAGTGGTGACTCTGTGAAGTGGTTGGATGCCATGAGATCCGAAATGGAGTCTATGTACACCAACAAAGTATGGACTTTGGACGTTGTACCCCCTGGGGTAAAACCTGTAGGGTGCAAATGGATCTTTAAAAGAAAGATTGGTGTGGATGGGCAGGTAGAGACCTATAAGGCAAGACTTGTGGCGAAAGGTTTTCGTCAAAGACCAGGTTTGGACTATGACGAAACTTTTTCGCCCGTAGCCATGCTTAAATCCATTCGGATCCTACTTGCTATTGCTGCTCACTACGACTATGAAATCTGGCAGATGGACGTTAAAACAGCATTTCTAAATGGAGATTTAGAAGAATGCGTTTATATGGATCAGCCAGAGGGCTTCATTGACAGTGAGAGCAGCGAGAAAGCGTGCAGGCTGCTTAAATCCATATATGGGTTAAAGCAGGCATCTCGGAGTTGGAACATCTATTTCGATGATGTTATCAAAGAGTTTGATTTCATCAAAAATCCAGATGAACCTTGTGTTTATAAGAAGGCTGTAGGAAGAGCTGTCACATTCCTCGTATTGTACGTAGATGACATTCTTCTGATAGGAAATGATATTCCTATGCTACAGTCGGTCAAATCATTCTTATCACTGAGGTTCTCCATGAAGGACCTGGGGGATGCCACATACATCCTGGGCATAAGGATCTATAGGGATAGATCCAAAAAGTTATTGGGATTGTCCCAAACCAGGTACATCAACACCATCCTAAAAAGGTTTAGTATGGAAAACTCCAAGCGGGGTGCCTTACCCGCTTGCCATGGAGTCACTCTCTCCAAGGATTCTTGTCCAAAGACCGATGAAGAGAGAGCTCGCATGAGCATTATACCCTATGCTTCGGCAGTAGGATCTATAATGTATGCGATGTTATGTACACGCCCAGATGTAGCTTATGCACTCAGTGTTGTAAGCAGGTATCAATCCAACCCAGGGGAGAACCACTGGACAGCTGTGAAGAACATTCTCAAGTACTTACGAAGGACTAAAGAATTGTTCTTGGTGTATGGTAATACAGATCTCCAAATGGAGGCCTTTACCGATTCGAGCTTCCAGAGCGATAAGGATGACAGCAAATCTATCTCTGGGTTTGCATTTACCCTCAATGGAGGGGCGGTAAGTTGGAAGAGTTCCAAACAAGATACCGTTGCAGACTCTACGATGGAAGCTGAGTACATTGCTGCAAATGATGCCGCCAAGGAAGCCGTCTAGATGAAGAAGTTCGTCTCGGAGCTAGGAGTAGTTCCAACCATCATTGATCCAATACCTTTGTATTGTGATAATAATGGGGCTATGGCGTTGGCCAAGGAGCCCAGATCCCATCAGCGGTCCAGACACATCCTGAGGCGTTTTCATTTGATCCGGGAGATTATAGATCGCCGCGAGATCGAGATTAAGAGAGTAGACACAAAGAATAACGCCGCGGATCCATTCACCAAGGCCCTCCCTCAGCCGCAGCATGAGCGACTTTTTGAGATGTTGGGTATGAGATACGCCAATAACTGGCCTTAGTGCAAGTGGGAGATTGTTGGATATATGTATGCCCTAGAGGCCATTATGTGATAGTGGATGTATCTATACATGTATATATATATAAATATATATTCAGTATGCATTCTTGCTCGACATGATAGTATGCTATCTGGTTCTTCTTTATCTGACATGTTGATTTGATCATGCTTTTATTCATTCATACATGCTGATAAAGCCCTGAGGATATTGGCTTGACTGCTCTGATTATGATGGAGATCATACTAATGGGACATCTGTAGTCTATAAGCATATCTTGGAAAGTCCCTAGTCGTAGGTACATTGAGACGGGGCATTGATATACCAGAGTAGACTAGCGTATATGATACTAGACCCATACGATGGGCGATGGATGTTCCCACATTCATCGATGTTTGACATCAAGATCATATACGGCTGCTCAGTGGTGACTGGGTACACTGGACGGACTCACTGAGAACTCCTATATGGAACTATATCTATCGTCGGATAGCAGTTCTCAGGTGACACTGGTACAGGTTAGTCTGTAGACCCGAGATCGTCATAGAGTCTTGTGTGTTCTCCCACTGTACTTTGATTGCCACCCTACCACGGCTCTACCGAGTCGTGCAAACAGGTGGCCGTTGGGTACAGTCCCGAGACACACGAAGACGATGAGCGATAGGAGGGGTTTCGTCTCTCCTGGTATTGGGAGTTGATGCTGTGCAGTGCCCGACTGGTTATAACAGCAAGTCCCTGGCCAGGGCTGCTGAGATTTGCTGATAAGTGTTATCAGTAGTTTCTCGATCTGTTATAGACCATTCACCGGAACGACTTATTGAGTTATTAGGGTCGACGTGACCATCCCTAGGCTCGATATGCTGCATATCTGACGAAGAGACTGGACTGTACGGTAGTGTTGCCGGATGGCTCGACGGGAGTTGTAGCAGGTTCGCTTGTTTTCTTCTGATCGCTCAATACCCGGGTGGCCGTTACGTTTAGCTGACCGCTTGCGGCTTGGGGGTACCTGATATGATCATCACCCTCTGCCGGCGTATTGATGAGTCTTAGAGTCCCACAAAGGAGTTACCCAGTCCAGGCGAAACGTTGTGGTGCGCGTATGCGATATGCGCAAGCACCCGATTAAAATGTGCGTATGTGATACCGAACATTGATCGGGTGAACTGCTTTTGGTGGGGTCATATGAGATATGACTGGATTGATAAATCAAGTGTTGATTTATCATTTAACCATTAGTTTTTTCACTTAAAACCTTTTCTTGGATGATGGATGTGTGCATGCATGTGTGCTTTTCATTCTTTCTTTCATGCTAGTTTCATGCACATATGGATGTGCATACATGCATACATACATACACCCATCTATCATGGTTGTTAGCATATGGAAATGGTGGCAATATAAGACTCACACCATGGATTAAATAATGGATTATTATTTAATTTTGGTTTTAAAATAAAATGAAAAGGAAAGGATAATCATTCTAGCTTCTACATTCTTCCTTTGACCTAACCATGCTCAACTACCACTAACCTAGGGTTATCCTTCTCTTTATCATTTAAAACCCAAGTTAAATTAACTATCCATCATTTAATCATGGTTGAAAGTGAGAAGGAATAAAATATAAAAGGTTATATTTCATTTCTTTTTAACTAAGGGTTATTTTTTTCACCTCTAGTTGAAAAATAGCCACCATCTTCATCCTCCATCATCTTTTCCTCTCTAGTTTTTTCTAGTGAGTTAAACAAAATTAAAGAAAGGTTTTTGAAGTGAGATCCATAGCCACAACATCATTCTACTCAAGTCTAGCCAACTTGATTAGAGTGTTCTCTTTGCTTTTCCAAAGTTACAAGCTTGGACGGGAAACTTCGGGTGGATCGTCGTGGACGAAAGAGGACTTCAAGTGGACCTTCTTCCAACACCCTAGAGATCAAGGAGTCAAGCAAAAGGGGAGCTACAAAGGTTGTAGCCTTCAAACCCTAATCTTTATTAGCTTAATAGTTTCGAAACCCTAATTTTCTAGGATCGATTCCTTTGCATGTTCGTTTAGCACCATAAAAATTTAAACTTTTGGACATGTGATGCTTCAAAACTCTTCATAGGGTGCTAAACATGCCTTACAATGTTCTCGTTCAGATAGCGGGAACAAAATGTTGTTACTTCATCTAGAAGATAACATTGCATAATAGAACGTTTTGGTCGATTTCTATTGCGTATATACTTTTTTAGAGTGTAGAGGTACATAAAGAAAAATATGTTAAAGAAATAAATATGGGCATGTATGACAACAATAATTTTACAAAATGCATGAAACGAAAAATTCAATGTACCTTTCGACGGGATACATTCATCGATATTGTACCACTCCGGCAAATTTAGCCTCGGTTGCAAGATGAACCATCAGGTGTATTATGATATCGAAGAACGACGGTGGGAAAATACGCTCAAGCTTGCAAAGTATCAATAAAATTGAATTTTCTAGATTCTCCAGCGTCACAACATCCAAGGTTCTAGCGCACAATTCTCTAAAAAAGTAACAAAGGTCATTGATTACTAGACCAACTGATTTGGGAATGGAAGTCCTGAGGGCTAATGGGAGAAGGTGATCCATAATAACATGGTGATCAGTACTTTTCAGCCCATCGATCTTACCTTTCATAATTTCTGTTTTCTTGTTAAATGATCATGAGAAATCTCTGGGAACTTTCAAATCATGCAACACTTGCAGGAAGCTTTTCTTCTCCGGTTGTGATATATGATACGCGGCATTGGGAAGTACAAACTTGCATGGTTTACCCGCTATCGGTTTAGGATGCAATTCACTTCTAATTTTCCAGTCCTGAAGATCGGTCCAAGTATGGAGGTTGTCTTTCGATTTTCCGTCTTTACAAAGAAGCAAGTTGAGTACGTGCTCGGATACTCTCTTCTCTATGTGCATGACCTCCAGAAAATGACACACTAAATTTGTTGACCAGTGTGGAAGTTCGTAGAAAATTCTTAACTTGTTTCAGTGGGATGGTTTGACCTGTTTTGTCGGATATAACTCGAAGGTTATATTATTGTAACCATCCTACTGAGCAATCGCGTCATCTCCGGACAATGAGGCTAGAGGCCAAAAAAGCTCTTGATGACCATTAAAGTGAGCAGTGTCTAACCTATAGGGATGGTCTAGTGGCAGGAAACGCCGATGACCGCAATAACAAACCTTCCTACTAAAATTCAACCATTTCGAAGTTGTATCTTGATGGCAATACGGGCATGCTTTGTGACCATGTATGGACCAACCTGATAGCGTTCCATACGCAGGAAAGTCATTAATTGTCCATATTAAAGCCGCACACATTGTGAAGGTTATATCTGAGTTTGCATCGTAAGTTTCTACACCATCAATGAATAAAGATTTTAACTTATCGATCAGAGGTCAAAGATAGACGTCGATATTGTTTCCTAGTGAGTTTGGTCCGTCAATAAGAAGTGGCATCATAAAGTAGGATTGATCCATAGCCAACCAAGACGACAGATTATAAACAATCATTACAACGGGTCATGTGCTGTGGCTTCCAGCTGTATAGTTGAATGGGCAGAAACCATCACTAGCCAGTCCGAGCCAGACATTACGAGGATCACTGCTGAATATTTGGTGACTCCTATCGAAATCCTTTCATGCCGGTGGATCTCTTGTTAGTTATATGTATGCCCTAGAGGCCATTATTGTACATATGATGTATATTATAGTGGATGCTTGGACATATATAGAGAGGACTTTCTTGCTCGACATAATAGTATACTATCCGGTTGCTCTTTGTCTTAACATGTAGACTTGTATTGTGATACTGTCTTGCTCTCACATGTTGATAAAGCCTTTAGGATGTGTACTTGACTACCAGGACTATGATAGAGATCATACAAGTAGGGTCAGGGTAGTCCACAAGTTCATCATTTAATTGTTCCTAGTCGAGGGTGTATCGAGACAGGGCATCGATACTCCAGTGTAGACTAGCGTATACGCCTCTTGACCTATATGATGGGCGATGGATGATCCCACATCCATTGGTGTTTGACATCAAAGATGCTATACGGGTGCTCAGTAGAGACTGGGTACACTGAACGGACTCGCCGAGAACTCCTAGTTGGTATTATACCTATCGTCAGATAGCAGTTCTCTGATGACACTGGTATAGGTTAGTCTGTAGACCTGAGATCGTCATAGAGTCTTGTGTGATTCCCACTATGCTTTGATTTCCACCTTACCACGTTCAAGAGAACGTGCAAAACGGTGGCTTTTGGGTACAGTCCCGAGTCACATAGAAGCAATGAGCGATAGGAGGGGATTCGTCTCTCTCGGTATTGGGAGTTGATGTTGCACTGTGCTCGATTGGCTATAATAGAAGGTCCCTGGCCAGGAGTGATACGGAGATTTACTTGTAAGTGTTATTAGTAGTTTCTCGACCCGTTATGAGCCTCACATCGGCACGACTTATCGGTTACTGGGGTCTGACGTTTACCACCCCTAGACTAGATATGCGACATATCAGACGAAGAGACCGGACTGTACAGTAGTGTTACTGACAAGCTTTACAGGAGTACGAGCAGGATTGCTTGTTGATCTTCTGATCGCTCAATACCCTGGTAGCCGTTACGTCCAGCTAGTACTGCTGATGGCTTGTGGGTGCTTGATATGATCATCACCTACTGCCGGCGTATTGACGAGTGTTTAGAGCCCTACATAGAGGTTTCCTGGCTCAGGCGAAACGAAGTAGAAGCACATATGTGATATGTGCGGGACCGAGATTAATACGAGTATGTGATACCGTATTCTATTCTCGCAATATGTGATATCGGTCGGTTATATGTGATATAGCCGGGTTATCGAATCAAGTGTTGATTCGATAAGTTGATACAAATAATATTAGTCGATTGTATGTGATATAGCCGGATTATTGAATCAAGTGTTGATTTGATAATTTAATGTATAATTATATATGTGATATATTAATTTACATTAACTAATATTAGCCCACTTAAGCATTTCTTTATCTCACTTATGCATTTAATATATATGTGATATTTATTAATTGTGTTTCTTTTTGTGTCATGCTTAATGCCACATGTTACATGGGTATATGAGACTCACACCATGCTTATGATAATGTAGGTTTTTTTTATTTCAAGTAAATCAAAATTAGTTGGAAATTATTCACATGGTTGGAGCTTGTGGAACCATTGACTTAGTCTACTAGTTTAGTTTTACATTAGATATTTATTAACCCAACCATTATCTAAACCCATGGTCATGTCTCTACATGAGTTATATGAGATATTTCTCACCCATGACTGCAAAAACATTATTGGCTTCATCTTCTTCTTCATCAAGAGAGAGCTCTCTAGCTTTTGAGAAGGTGAGGAAAATTAGTGAGAAAAATATTTCTAAAGTGAGCAAAATTCCTACTTCATCATACTCTGCTAGATTAGACATTTAATTTAAGGTGTTAGCTTCACCAATCCATAATTAGTGAAGAGGTAGCTTGGGTTTGTGTTTCCTCGACGTAGATCATCTTCAGCCTTTTAGACTTCGTACATGGTACAAAGGGAGTACTACACGGTGCAAAGGGAGTACTACACGGAGCTATTGAAGTGAAGGATCGGTCTACAAAGGTTGTATTTCATGTTCACTTAGATGAAAAGTTGTTTACATGTTGTATTGTCTAATTCTCTAGTTAAGATTCTAGGGTTAGGGTTGTTTAACATTGCAATTTTTTGAAAATGACATAGACGATACCTCCCGAAACCTTGCTGTCATGCTTGGCAATCCTACAGTGGTATCAGAGCCATGCTAGAGAATTAGACGATATTTGTAGAATTACGAAACCGAAACAACTCCGAAACACTCGAAACAATAACCTAGTTTCTGTCGAAATTTTTAAGTCGTCTAAAATTTTTTTAGGCAACTGCAGAATATTATATGAGATGTAACATGAATACTGGGCAAACACGAACCCAATTGGCCAGATTTGACCCGGCGAGATGCCTTAAAATTCCGGCCTGGCCGGCCCCTTATTGTCTTCTTGGGTTCGTTTTCATTCGGTGTTCTGGTCTCTGGGTTTTGGTGTTTGAGGTGTTACTTGTTTTTACTAAAATTGCATGTGATGTTAACTTTCTGTAAAGAAAATTCGGAGTGTTTTGTAGTCGTAATTCTAACATTGTTTCGGGTTATTTAGACGGCGTTAAAAACTTCGAACGAATATCAAATACCCAATTTTCTCCCTCACTGGAAATTTTCCAAAAGTTGTATTTTCCAAGTTAAAGAACATTCAAAAATCATGCAAGTAATTCGATGGACCCTTTAGAAGAACGAAACCCTAACTCGATATGAGAAAGCAGCATACCTATTGAATAGAGCTCCAATCAAATCAGTGCCTACCACTCCATATGAGATATAGAATGGGAAGAGACCATCTCATAAGCGAGTTAAGATATGGGGTTGTCCGGCCTATGTCAAATGGTAAAATCCGGAAAAACTCGAGGCACGATTAGTTCTTTTCAAGTTTGTGGGATATCCAAACTATTCATATGGATATCATTTCTACCTCACTGAGGAACAAAAGGTGTTTCTTGCTCAATCTGCCACCTTTTTAGAAAATGAATTTCTTGTAAAAGAAATTAGTGGCAAAGAGGTAGAGCTGGAAGATGTTCCAGCAGCACAAACTGCAACTGATGATTTAGTGGAACCAGAGGATTCGATAGCTCCCAACAAACCTCAGCCTCTCCGCCGATCTAGTAGGGTTCCTCATCCGCCTGAGAGATACTATGGTTTTCTCATTGATGGTCGAAGCGAGGACCGCATCATGGAAGATGATGACCCAACTAGCTTCAAGCAGGCCATCACGAGTGGGGACTCTGTGAAATGGCCGGATGCAATGCGATCTGAGATGGAATCCATGTACACCAACAAAGTATGGCCTTTGGAAGTTGCTCCTGAAGGGGTAAAACCCATTGGGAGCAAATGGATCTTTAAGAAGAAACTTGGTGTAGATGGAAAAGTTGAGACTTTCAAAGCTAGACTTATTGCAAAAGGTTTTCGTCAACGACCAGGTGTGGATTATGATGAAACCTTTTCTCCAGTGGCTATGCTTAAGTCTATCCGGATCCTACTTGCCATTGCTGCATACCATGACTACGAGATCTGGCAGATGGATGTTAAGACCGCCTTTCTAAATGGTGATTTAGAAGAGAGCGTGTACATGACTCAGCCAGAGAGCTTCGTGGACAGTGGGAGCAGCAAGAAGGTGTGCAAGCTGCTTAAATCAATCTACGGGTTGAAGCAGGCATCACGGAGTTGGAACATCTATTTTGATGTGGTAGTCAAAGTGTTTGACTTCATCAAAAATGTAGATGAACTTTATATATACAAGAAGGTGGCAGAGAGTAAGGTTGTCTTCTTCGTATTGTACGTGGATGAAATACTCTTGATAGGAAATGATGTTCCTATGCTGCACTCGGTCAAGCTCTTCTTATCACAAAGATTCTCAATGAAAGATCTAGGTGATGCCTCCTACATCTTGGGGATTAAGATCTATAGAGATAGATCTAAACGGATACTGGGATTGTCCCAATCCAGGTACATTGACACCATACTAAAGAAGTTTAGTATGGAAGATTCCAAGCGTGGGAATTTACCCACGATCTCAGGACTCATTCTCTCCAAAGAGATGTCTCCCATGACTGATTTGGAAAGAGCTCGCATGCAAGAGTACCATATGCTTCGGCAGTAGGCTCTATCATGTACGCAATGTTATATACTAGACCCGATGTAGCATACTCACTAAGTGTAGTGAGTAGGTATCAAGCAGATCCAGGAGAGAATCACTGGATAGCTGTGAAGAGCATTCATAAGTACTTGAGAAGGACTAAAGAAATGTTCTTGGTGTATGGTAACGGTGAACTCCAAGTGGAGTCCTTTACTGATTCGAGCTTCCAGAGTGATAAGGACGACTCTAAGTCGGTCTCGGGATTTGTCTTTACCCTCAATAGAGGGGAGGTTTGTTGGAAGAGTTCCATGCAAGAAACCGTGGCACACTCGGCGATGAAGGCTGAATACATCACTGCCAAAGAGGCTGTCTGGATGAAGAAGTTCATAAACGAACTTGGAGTGGTTCCGTCCATCGAGCATCCAATACCTTTGTATTGTGATAACAATGGAGCAGTGGCTTTGGCCAAGGAACTCAGGTCCCATCAGCGATCCAAGCATATTCTGAGGCGGTATCACCAGATCTAGGAGATAGTTGATAGCCGGGAGATCGAGGTCTGGAGAGTTGACACGAAGAATAACACGGCGGGTCCACTCACGAAAGTCATACCCCAGATACAATTTGAGAGACTCTTCGGGATGTTGGGTATGAGATACTACAACAAATGGCCTTAGTGCAAGTATGAGATTGTTAGTAATATGTATGCCTTAGAGGCCATTATTGTACATATGATGTATATTATAGTGGATGCTTGGACATATATAGAGATGACTTTCTTGCTCGACATAATAGTATGTTATCCGGTTGCTCTTTGTCTTAACATGTAGACTTGTATTGTGATACTGTCTTGCTATCATATGTTGATAAAGCCCTTAGGATGTGTACTTGACTACCAGGACTATGATGGAGATCATACTAGTGGGGCCAGGGCAGTCCACAAGTTCATCCTTTAATTGTTCCTAGTCGAAGGTGTATCGAGACAGGGCATCGATACTCCAGTGTAGATTAGCTTACATGCTTCTTGACCCATATGATGGGCGATGGATGATCCCACATCCATTTGTGTTTGACATCAAAGATGGTATACGGGTGCTCAGTGGAGACTGGGTACACTAAACAGAATCGCCGAGAACTCCTAGTTGGTATTATACCTATCGTCAGATAGCAGTTCTCTGGTGACACTGGTACAGGTTAGTTTGTAGACCCGAGATCATCATGGAGTCTTGTGTGATTCCCACTGTGCTTTAATTTTCACCTTACCACGTTCAAGAGAACGTGGAAAACGGTGGCTTTTGGGTACAGTCCCAAGTCACATGGAGGCAATGAGTGATAGGAGGGTATTCGTCTCTCCCGGTATTGGGGGTAGATGTTGCGCTGTGCTCGATTGGCTATAATAGAAAGTCCCTGGCCAGGGCTGATACGGAGATTTACTGGTAAGTGTTATCAGTAGTTTCTCGACCCGTTATGAGCCTCACATCGGCACGACTTATCGGTTACTGGGGTCTGACGTTTACCACCCCTAGAGTAGATATGCGACTTATCAGACGAAGAGACCGGACTGTACGGTAGGGTTACTGACAGGATTTATTGGAGTATAACCAGGCTTGCTTGTTGATCTTCTAATCGCTCAATACCCAGGTAGCCGTTACGTCCAGCTAGTACCGCTGACGGCTTGTGGGTGCTTGATATGATCATCACCTACTGCCGGCGTATTGACGAGTCTTTAGAGCCCTGCACAGAGGTTTCCTGGCTCAGGCGAAACGAAATAGGAGCACAATGTGATATGTGCGAGACCTAGATTAATACGAGTATATGATACCGTATTCTATTCTCGCGATATGTGATATCGGTCGGTTATATGTGATATAACCAGGTTATCGAATCAAGTGTTGATTCAATAAGTTGATACAAATAATATTAGTCGGTTGTATGTTATATAACCGGATTATTGAATCATTTGTTGGTTTAATAATTTAATGTATAATTATATATGTGATATATTAATTTACATTAACTAATATTAGCTCACTTAAGCATTTCTTCATCTCAATTATGCATTTAATATATATGTGATATATATTAATTGTGTTTCTTTTTGTGTCATGCTTGATGCCACATGTTACATGGGTGTATGAGACTCACACCATGTTTATGATAATGTAGGGTCTTTTTATTTCAAGTAAATCAAAATTAGTTAGAAATTAGTCACATGGTTGGAGCTTTATAGAAGCTTGTAGAACTATTGACTTAGTCCACTAGTTTTTTTTTATATTAGATATTTATTAACCCAACTATTATCTAAACCCTTGGTCAAGTCTCTACATGAGTTATATGAGATATTTCTCACCCATGGTTGCAAAAATATTATTGGCTTCATCGTCTTCTTCATCAAGAGAAGGCTCTCTATCTTTGTAGTAGGTGAGGAAAATTAGCGAGAAAAATAGTTCTAAAGTGAGCAAAATTCCCACTTCATCATCCTCTACTAAATAAGCCATTTAGTTTAGGGTGTTAGCTCACTAATCCCTAATTAGTGAAGAGGTAGCTTAGGTAGGTGTCTCCTCGACGTAGATCATCTTCGGCCTTGTACACTTCGTGCAAGCTTGTTCTTTTCATCTTGTGGAGCCATTCAAGAGTCCGGGAGATCACTACATGGAGCGAAGAGACTACTACATGGAGCTATTGAAGTGTAGGACCGGTCTACAAAGGTTGTATTCCATGTTCACTTAGATGTAAAGTTGTTTACCTGTTGTATTGTCTAATTCTCTAGTTAAGATTCTAGGGTTAGGGTTGTTTAGCATGGAAATTTTTTGAAAATGGCATAGAAGATATCTCCCGAAAGCTTGCTGTTATGCTAGGCATTCCTACATCTCTTGGATGACTTATTTTTCTATCTTCTCTTGGAGCATCACGGTGATGCCAATTCATTGCCTCGGCTGTTTTCTTGCACCTGAATAGCCTCTTCAGCCTCTGTGTTATGGAAAAATATCGTGCTATCTTGATAGGTATATCGGGCTTCTTATCAGATTCTTTCGGCTTATACCTGGTCTCTCTGCATGTTGGACACTCTTTCAAATCTAAATTCTCTTTCCGGTACAACACACAATTTTTGGGACATGCATGAATCTTCTCACACTTCAGACCCAAATCAGACATTATTTTCTGGGCTTCGTACCAGCAGTCGGGCACGTTATTTCCCAGGGGCATAGAATCTTTCAGGAACTTCAGAAGTATCGTGAATGACTTGTTGCTCCATCCATTTAGGCACTTAATCTGGAAAAATTGGACAAACCAGGATAGGGTGGAATACTTTGCATTCTCTTAAATTGGTCTTCAAGCATCATTCATGAACTTTTCATACTTATCCGCACACGTCCTTGATCAGAAGGAATGTCATCTTTGGTAGGAATACTATCACCGAAAGCAAGCTCTACCATATCGTCAATTTCTTCTCCTGGAAAGAAGTTATCGTCTAATTCTTCTTCTGCCGCATTACCGTCTTCTCTTTCTTCTTCTGTCGCATTACCGTCTTCTTCTTGTCCTTCCCCGTGATATAGCCAAGTTGTATAAAGTCTAGTAAAACCGTATTTAACGATGTGAAGCTCTACAATTTCTACCTTCTGCCAGAACTTAATCATACATCTATCGCACGGACAGAGAATCTTCTTTAACACGATCTTATTATGTGCACGTGCAAATTCAATGAAAGCAGCAACTCCTGGGACAAACTTAGATTGCATACGTTGTTGCAAATCCACGCACATCCATTCCTTAACTCTGATGTACTCATGGGTCATGTTAGACTATATAACATATAAATTGTAAGTTATGATGACTATATTAAGAAATCTAAGAACGAGACGGTTACTGACAAAGAAGAAAATCCGTAGAGGCAAATTTGTCGTTGAAAAGAATAAATTATCGATTAACAAAGTTAGATTTGAAGATACCCAAATATGAGTTGTATTCTGTTTATGTGTGTTTCAATTTATAATTTCGCTAAGGTGTAGGGTTGTTAGTGTGTATGTGCTTTATGTGTGCATTTATTGTGTATTTGTGTTGTATGTATGTGTTTCGGCTGTCGGGGGTAAGGCTTCTATCCTATTAAGAATGTATAGAGTAGACACCCATTCGCTTGTGTTTTCATCCGCTTCGAGTAAATTTCGGCAGCATCTCCCCGCTGTTATCTGAGTACACTGTAATAGAATAGATAATCATTTCAATGCTATGAAACAACGTTGAAATGAACATCTAATCTATCTTTATACATGGAGAACCAGTGGAAAAGTACCGACAAAATAACTCGAAATGAATGAAAACGCAAGTGAATGCAGGTGTTTGCTTTATACATTCCTAACTTGTCCACATTGGACAATCTATTGGTTATCATACGATTGAATTTTCTCGTCATATGGACTACACGACGGTTGTTAGCACCAAACGACACTGTCCGATATTTAACAACCTTCATATAGTTCTATGTCACGACGAACATCGAACGTATGTTAACCAATAGACGGAAAATAAGTCACGCTTTGATTCACATATGACTATCGATAAGAATATGAAACTTTCATATTATCAACGAGTATCATATATTAGTTTTAACTTGAACATTTAAATTGAATAGGTTTTACGTTTATGTTTCATTTTTAAGGGTTTGAAGTTCAGATTCGGGTAAAGTTTTCTTACGTTTATGGTAAAATTTTACGTTTACGTTGTCATCGAGTATCCTACTGAAGGAACTAGTGTACCCTAAACCCTAACCCTAATTAACCCAAATTAACACTGATTATCACCCTAACTCAAATTATCCCTAATTAACCCAAAATTAACCTAATTAAACCAAATTAACCCTAATCAACATCCTAACCCAAATTAACCCTATTTTACATAATTAACCCAAATTAACCCTAACCCTAATCATCACCCAAACCCTAACCCAAATTAACCCAAACAAAAATTAACCCTAACTTTCATCAACCCTATTTTACCTAATTAACCAAAATTAACCCTAACCCTAATCATCACCCAAACCCTAACCATAATTAACCCTAACCCAAACCAAAATTAACCCTAACCCTAATCATCACCAACCCTATTTTACCTAATTAACCCAAATTAACCCTAACCCTAATCCTAATCATCACCAAAACCCTAATCCTAATTAACCCTAACTCAAACCAAAATAAACCCTAATTAATCTAATTAACCCTAACCCTAATCATCATTAACCATATTTTACATAATTAACCCAAATTAACCCTAACCCTAATCATCACTCAAACCCTAACCCTAATTAACCTAAATTAACCCTACCCCAAACCAAAATTAACCCAAATTAATCTAATCAACCCTAACCCTAATCATCACGATATAACCCAAATTAACCCCTAATTAACCCAGCCTTATAACCCTAATCCTAACCCTAAAATCAACAACAAAAACAACAAAATTATAAATTAAATTCCTAATTAATTTATAGATATCAAAAACATAACTAATAAGAAAAATTCAATTTCAAATTAAATAAATTCACCACGCTGCCAAAGACCGGTCGGCGGCAAAGAGCTCGACGAGGTAGAGGCTAAGAGCTTGACGAGGTGGAGGAGGCCGAGAAGATGGAGCTCAAAGAGGTGGAGGCGGCGACGAGGACCTCGATGTCGATTAGCGGCGACGAGGAACTCCACGATGAGCTCGATCGACGGCGATGGAGGAGGAACTCGCCGACGAGCTTGATCGGCGACGAGAAGTCAACGACGAAGGACGAGGAAGTCGACGACGAGGGACGAGCTCGGTCGAAGAGACGTGGGAGAGATAAGATTGGTGGGAAATTTTGGGGGATAGTGGGAAATTACTTAGCTTTATTCTTTTTAAATAACCCTTTGTTGCCCCTACGGTTCAATCCGTAGGGCTTTCTTTTGCGGCACTGTAGGGCCAAATAAAGAGATTACATTTTAATATTTTTTTACCGTAAGGGCAATAAAAAGTTGCCCCTATAAATTCCTCTATCCGTAGGGGCAACCCCGAACTGTAGCGGTGCTAAATTGCAGGTTTAGAAGTCATTTAATACTTGGCTTAAATTTCAGTGAAGTTTCATGATCATGGTAAATGCAATAAAGTTTGTTAATCAAATAAAAAAATTAAAATTACTATAAATTGCAAATAAACACCATAAACTTTTGGTTCCTAGATTTACAACATACTGTTGTAGGTGAAGTAGCAAGAAACACCATTGACTGATAGGTCAGTAGGTAGACACTTTCCTATTTGAGGAGAGAGTCGTGTTCGATCCTAAGGGAGGAAAGTTGCCACAATTTAACACTTTCGGAGCTAATTTGTGTGTCTCTTGGGTGCGTGTGTGTTGTGTGCTTGTGTGTGCTGGCATGTGTGAGTATGTTTTGTGCATGAGTTAGGCTTACCAGTTCCTACAAAAAAAGCTCATGATAAAGGTTAAAAGCATATTTCAGGGGGAGAAAAGGCTTGTGGTCTCAATTTGGACACCGAATATTATTGTCGTAGCTGAATTTAAACCTTAATATTTTTTCTTAGAATGAAGTGGTGTAAGTGTGTGGTGTTTCTTTCCGTGACTACTATGGCTTTCCGGAATAAAAAACTTTAAAAATCTTGTGTACTACACACTAGAAACCCCAGAATACAAGCCCAAATACTAAACTAAAGCACACTAACTAGAGTTTTAACTATTAGGTTAGTGTAACAAGTTTTGTAGACAGTCCATTGGGTCTTGAAAGGTTCACTTCTTAAGCTTTTAGGATAGATGGAACGAGCTCTTGAAGTCGAACTTCCGCGTCAAAGACGATCCACCCGAGAATGCCGATTCAGGCGATAGCTTCACAGAAGTAACTAAAGATCGAGTCTTGGCAGGACAAGATGCTAAGAGCGTGTAGTTTATAATCAAGATGCTCTCTTCTTATCCCTCAAGAACTCTAGTGAGCATGTGAGGAAGAAGAAGAAGAAGAAGAGAGGATAATCGCAACTCAAGAAAATATCAGCCTTGATAATATCCTACACTTACCTCAATTCTTATCTCTTCATGCAAGAATACAAATAAGTGGATGAGTGGGTTGTGACTTAATAATGTGAGTCACTAACCCACACAACATTAGAAGAGGTAAGAACAAGAGAGAGTGTAGAGAGAGGCCACCTCACCATGATATACATACACGTACAAATACTTGTATGTATATAATCAAGTATACGAAACCCGTATTTATAATAAATACGTATACTGTATTTCTACCAAAATATGAATACCATATTTATACCGAAAATACAAAATACCCGTATTCATATTTAGAAAGGAATACATGTATTTGTATAATGACACAAATACCCGTGTTCATACAAATACTCATATTCGTATAAATACTGTATTCGTGTTAAAATACAAATTCCCAAAAGAGAGGAATATAATATTAGCATCAAAACTGGCTGTCTTTCAAACCTGCTAGTACTACTAAACCGTCCGATTAAAGCACGTGTATAAATACATATCTTCAATCGAACACCCAATCGTATTGGTTGGCTATAGTGCCCTCAAGTCAATTATTGGATTGCAGGCACGTGATTGCAATGATTGAGGGAGGAGCTATACCGGTAGAACAGTTTTACTCGAGATGATAGTATGCTATCTGGTTTGTCTTTATCATCGTGTACATGCTTCAGGTGACATTACAGATCGCTATTACTTGTTGATAGAGCCCATAGGATTCTTGCTTGACTACCAGTAGTATGATGGCGATCATATACGTAAGAGTTGGGTGGTCTATAAGCACATCCTTAAAGTGTCCCTAGACGTGCGAGTTTCAAGACTGGGCATCGATACTCCGAGAGTAGACTAGTGTATACGGATCGTGACCCCGACGAGGGGCGGTGGCCGGTCACACAAGCTATTGGTGTCAGTTGGTTCACCTAAGATATATACAGGTGCTCATTGGGTTATGAGTACACCGAACGGACTCGCCGGGAACATGCTAGTTGGTATTATACTTATTTTCATATAGCAGTTCCTTGGTGACATGTGTACAGGTTAGTCTATCGACCTGAGATCGTCATTTGTCTCGTATGAGTTCCCAATGTGCTTTGATTACTACCCTACCATGGCTCAAAGGAGTCGTGCAAACAAGATTTAGTTGGGTACAGTCCCGAGCCACATGGAGGCAGTGAGCGGATCGTCAGAGGATTCGTCCCTCCCGGTATATTGGGGGTTGATGTCGCGGTATGCACGGGTGGCCATCACCAGAAATTCTCGGCCGGGGTAGACGAGAATTACCGATCTAGGATCGATAGTTTCTCAGTTGGTGATAGGTTTCATACCGACACTAAATGTCAAGTTATTAGGGGTCTAACTTTATCCACCCACTAGACTCGATAGGCGATATTCATAGACGAACGGACCGGACTGTACGGATATTGTCACTGTCAGGCTCAGTAGGGTTTCAGGATGAGTTTGCTCATCGACCTCCCTTTCGCTCAATACCTGGGTAGCCGTTACGTACAGCTAGTGCTATTGACGTGCTTGTGGTTAAACCCACTGCCAGCGTATTGACGATTCTTTAGAGCCCCACACAGAGGGTTTCCCTGGTTCGGGCGAAACGTTGTACAGGCCGTATGGTTTTATGGCAGGGTTCGATCATATATGTGCACTTGTGCACGGATCATGATCGGACGGATAATACTAGTGGGCTTTGGTTTAAGCTGGATACTAGTATTATATTGTTGGATTATTTTCGTGTCGTTGTATTCGTATTCATTCGGAATACGGATGTGAGTATGTATATACAGATGAAGGGTATTCTTGTAATTCGTTACATGTTTACTTTTGAAGTTGCTTTTTCTTTTCTTAGTTATAAATATTTAGTTTAATGTTTATTATGAAAGTGTGAGTCATGGTTTTCTTTGGCTGGGCAAATTCGAAAGTCATGTGTGTGTATTTGTTTCTTGGTGCAGGCACTTGTGTTATGATGTGTCATTTGGCATTGATGGTTTTTGTTTAGTTAAAGATATTTGTGAGATATTTGTTGTGGCAAAATTAAGTGGTTATTTAATTTATTTTTTTTTGGTGAGGGTAATTTCGTGGCTGCCATTTTTGGGTGAGGGGATTTTTGGTGTTGGAAAAGAATTTCTTGAGTTGCAAAAAACCAAAAAATCCCTCACTACATTCACAACAACACCCACTTCATTCCACAGAGAGCCACTTCCTTTTATTTTCAAGACTTGGCCAATCTTCTTGAACTCACACTTTCTCATCAATGGCAACTTCTTCACCTCCACACATTCCATCTCATGTGTTGAGAATCAATGGGTGTTTTGAGACAAAGTAATCACACACAATCTCTACTTCATCTTGGGTATCTAAGCTAGCAAACTGGATGCCCGAGTTTCTTCGGTTTTGAAGCGGAAGACCGTATTACTAATCCTTGACATAGATCGTCTTCTACGAGGGAGGCTGGAGATCGGACTTGATCGAGGAAGCCGCGAGGAGCTTGGGACAGAGGTTGAAGACCGAAGGACACGGATCGATCGTTATAACCATTCTAAACTCCTTTTGCAGTTAACAAGTATAGGGTTCATGGTTCAATCCGAGAATCGGGTTCAGTTAGCGCCGGGTTTTAAAAGTTTTTGTTTCGCTTTTGGCCACGGATTGATGGTAGGGCGCTGGCATAGCCTTACATGGTCGAAATACGCAAACTACATCGTTTCGTCTTAACCAGGAAACTCTCTGTGCGGGCTCTAAAGACTTGACAATATGCTAGCAGTGGGTTTAACCACAAGCACATCAGTGGCACTAGCTGTGTTGGGTTATGGCAGTGTCATGGTCATCAAACCGTGGCCGAATGCGGAAAAAAAATTTCTAAACCGGCGCTACCGCAATCTTGAATACAGATCGACCATTAACCCTATATCTAGTAAACAATGAAAAGAGTTGAGAATGTTATACCGAATGATCCGTGTCCTTTGGTTTTTAACCTCTTCCAAAGCTCCTAGTGGCCACCACGATCAAGTTTGGTCGCCGGTCTCCCTCCATCGAAGATGATCCACCCGAGAGTTTATGAATCGAGCTCCTACTTCATAACCGAAATAACTAAGGTATCTAGTTTGCTAAAATAGATAGCCTAGAAGATATAGAGTATAATGAGAGATTAAATTGTCTCTAAACACTCTATGTTTCTCAACACATGAGAGGGTTAGGGTGGAGGAAGAAGAAGAAGCCATGAGAGATGAGAGTGTGAAGCTTGAGCTCAACTCAAGAAAGAGAATGGCTTGTTGTGAGAGTGTGTGAGAATAGTAAGCCAAGAAAAATATCTCAAGTCAACTCAAAAGAAAATATCTCAAGTGAGGAAAATATCTCACACAACACAACAAAAATGTCAAGCATGCTTCAATAGTGTTTCTATGGGTCACACCCATGAGACACCCCATGAGCCACTACCATGGGTCACTAATTAAAGCATGCTTGAATTAAGCTAAACGCACTCATCTCTCACCTCAATTAACTATTAAACTAAATGGTTAATAAACATAATGAGGTGTAACTATTCTTGTAATAAATTACAAGACTGCCCCTCATCCGTATATACATACCCATATCCGTATTCTGAAAAATACGAATACAAAGAAATGAAAATAATCCAACAATATAATACCAGGATCCGGTTTAAACCAAGGCTCACTAGTATTATTCTTCCGAATCATGATACGTGTACAATTGCACGTATATGATCGAACCCTGGCGTAAAACCATACGGCCTCTACATCGTTTCGCCCGAAGTAGGGAAACCCTCTGCGTGGGACTCTAAAGACACATCAATACACTGGCAGCGGGTTTAACCATAAGCACGTCAGCGGCACTAGCTGTACGTAACGGCTACCCAGGTATTGAGCGAAAGGAAGGCTGATGAGCAAACTCATCCTGACCCTACTGAGCCTGTCTATGACAATATCTGTACAGTACGGTCTGTTCGTCTATGAGTATCGCATATTGAGTCTAGAGGGGTGGATAAAATCAGACCCCTAAAAACACGACATTTCATATCGGTATGAAGCCCATCACAAACTGAGAAACTACTGATCCAAATCAGTAATTCTCAACTACCTTGATCAAAGATTTCTGGTGATGGCCACCCGTGCACTGCGTGACATCAACCCCCAATACCGGAAGAGAATCCCCGATGATCTGCTCACTGCCTCCATATGGCTCGGGACTGTACCTAACTAAAACCTGTTTGCACGCCTCCTTTGAGCCGTGGTAAAGTAGTAATCAAATAATAGTGGGGACTCACACGAGACAAATGACGATCTCGGGTCGACAGACTAATCTGTACACATGTCACCTGGAAATTTCTATCCGACAATAGGTATAATACCAACTAGCAGGTTCCCGGCGAGTCCGTCCAGTGTACTCATAACCCAATGAGCACCTGTATACTTTCTTCGGTGAACAAACTAACACCAATGGTTTATGAGAATGGCCACCACCCCTCGTCGGGGTCTCGATCAATAAACTATAGTCTACTCTGGAGTATCAATGCCCAGTCTCGATACTCCCACGACTAGGGACATTTAAGGATATGCTAATAGACTACCCATCTCCCACGTATATGATCACCATCATAATACTGGTAGTCAAGCAAGAATCCAATGGGCTCTATCAACATGTAATAGTGAACTGTAATGCCACCTAAAGCATGTACATGATGATAAAGACAAACAAGATAGCATACTATTATTTTGAGTAAGACTGTTCTACCCGTATAGGTCCTCCCTCAATCATCTAATCGCGCGCCGGCGATTACATTACTTGAATTGAGGGCACTATAGCCAACAAGCTGTACGTAATGACTACCCAAGTATTTACCGAAAGGAAGATCGACAAGAAAACTCATCCGAATCCCTACTGAGCTTATAGATGATATTCTCCATACAGTCCGGTCTGTTCGTCTAAGAGTATCGCATATCGAGCTAAAGGGGTGGTAAACGTAAGACCCTTAATAGCGCAACAAATCATGCTGGTGTGGGACCCAATACATCCTGAGAAGCTACTGGTGTACCTATCAGAAAATCTCACTTGCCCTAGTCAGGGACTTGTAGTATTGTCCAACCGTACACAGCACAATATCAACTCCCAATACTGGAAGAGATGAATCCCTTCTATCACTTACTGTCTCCAAGTGCTTTGGGACCGCACCCAACTACTACCTGTTTACATGATTCTTTAAAACCGTGGTAAGCTAGTAATCTAAGCACAGTAGGAATACATTTGAGACGAATAGTGATGTCAAGTCAACGGACTAACCTATACTCATTTCACCGGAGAACTACTATCCGACGAAAGGTATGGTACCAACCAGCACATTTCAACGAGTCCGTCCAGCGTAACTCATAACCTAATGAGCACCTGTATACTATCTTTGGTACCGTATACCAATGGCTACAGAACATGCCATCACCCCTGACGGGGATAAGAAACGTATACACTAGTTTACTCTAGAGTATCGATACCCAGTCTCGATAATCCTATGACTAGGGACAAGTTTAAGGATGTGCTTATAGACTACGTAGCCCCCACTAGTGTGACTATCATCACAACGCTGGTAGTCAAGCAAAAATCTTACGGGATTTATTAACATGTATTAGCAATACGTTAAAAGAAATACATACACATATTAAGATAGATATAAACCAGATAGCATACTATCATATTGAGCAAGACCGTTATTATATCTGTATATATCCCAAGCTTCCAAAATGTAATATACAATCCTGAACTATACAATAATGGCCTCCAAGGAATATATCACTAATAATCTCCCATTTGCACTAAGGCCATATATTGGCGTATCGCAGACCTATCATCTCGAATAGCCTCTCGAACTGTGTCTGAGAGATGGCCTTTGTGAGTGGATCTGCAATGTTGTTCTCCGGGTCAACTCTCCGCACCTCGATCTCCTGACGATCCACGATCTCCTTGATCCGGTGATACCGCCTCAAGATATGTCTGGATTTCTGATGGGACCTTGGTTCCATCGCTAAAACTATAGCCCCATTGTTGTCACAATATAAAAGTATTGGATCAACAATGGACGGAACCACCTAAAGTTCTGTAATGAATTTCCTCATCCAGACTGCTTCTTTTGCGGCGTCACAAGCAGCAATATACTCTGCCTCCATCGTCGAGTCAGCAACGGTGTCCTACTTGGAACTCTTCTAATAAACCGCTCCACCGTTGAAGGTGAAGATATAACCCGACATGAATTTAGAGTCATCCTTATCACTCTGGAAGCTAGAGTCAGGAGGAGGTTTTTACTGCCATATACCAAGAACATCTCCTTAGTCCTTCTCAGGTACTTAAGAATATTCTTTACTGCTATCGAGTGCTTCTTTCCTGGGTTCAACTGATACCTGCTTACTACGCTCAGGGTATAATACTTATGTGATCTCTCTCCAAATCAGTCTTAGGAGACATCTCTTTGGAGAGGGTGATCCCGTGACAAGTGGGTAAATTACCGTGCTTGGAATCTTCCATACTAAATCTTTTCAATATGGTGTCAATGCATCTGGACTATGAAAGTCCTAATATCCTCTTAGATCAATCACGATAGATCTTGATTCTCAGAATGTTGGAGGCATTACCCAGGTCTTTCATAGAGAACTTCTGTGGCAAGAATCTTTTGACTGATTGTAGTATAACAATGTCATTTCCTATCAAGAGAATGCCATCCATGTACAAGACGAAGAATACCACAGTTCTCGCTATAATCTTACTATAAATGCATGGTTCATCTATATTTTTGATAAAGTCAAATTTTTTGACCGTCTCATTAAAGCAGATGTTCCAACTCCGCGCTGCCTTCTTTAATTCATAAATGGATTTAAGCAACTTGCACACTCTTCTGCTACTCCCACTCTATATGAAGCCTTCTGGCTGATTCATATAAACACACTCTTCCAAACTTCCATTCAGAAAAGATGTCTCTACGTCCATTGCTAAATTTCATAATCATGCAAGGCAGCAATGATAAGTAGGATCCGAATGGATTTAAGCATAGCCACTGGAGAAAAGGTTTCATCATAGTCCAAGATAGATCTTTGACGAAAACCTTTTGCTACAAGTCTCGCTTTATAGGTTCAACCTGTCCATCTGCACCAATCTTCTTTTGGAAGTGTTAGGAATATGTATGCCCTAGAGGCCATTATTATATATTATAGTGGATGCTTGGATATATATATAAAATACTTTCTTGCTCAACATAATAGTGTGTTATATGGTTGCTGTTTATCTTAACATGTGCACTTGTTTTAGTTTACTATCTTATTAATACATGTTGATAAAGCCCTTAGGATGTTGACTTGATTATTAGGACTATGATGTAGATCCTACTAGTGGAGCTTGAGTAGTCCACAAGCACATCCTTAACAGTTCCTAGTCGAGAGAGTATCGAGACAGGGTATCGATATTCCAGAGTAGACTAGTGTGTACGTTTCTTGACCCTGTATGGGATGATGATTGATCCCCACAGCCATTGGTGTTTGACATCAAAGATTGTATACAGGTTCTCATTGGAGAATGAGTACATCGAATTGGACTCGCTAAGAACTCTTAGTTGGTAACATACCTATCGTCAAATAGTAGTTCTCTGGTGACACTTGCACATGTTAGTCTGTAGACCCGAGATCATCATAATGTCTTGTGTGGTCCCACTGTGCTTTGATTTTCACCCTACCACAGCTCTACTGAGTCGTGCAAACAAGTAGTTTTTGGGTACAGTCCAGGGTCACATGGAGGCAGTGAACGATAGGAGGAGTTTCGTCTCTCCCAATATTGGGAGTTGATGTGCTATGCGCGATTGGGTATAACCGCAAGTCCCTGGCCAGGGCTGATGAGATTTAGTGATAAATGTTATCAGTAGTTTCTTGATTGGTTAGAGCCCACACATTGGCATGACTTATTGTGTTATTAGGGTCTGACGATTCCACTCCCAAACTCGATATGCGATATATCAAACGAAGAGACCGGACTGTACCGTAAATGTTGCTTATAGGCTTTAAGGGAGTTTGGACAAGTTTGCTTGTTGATCTTCTATTCGTTCAATAGCTGGGTAGCCGTTATGTCCAGCTAGTACTGCTGACGGCTTGTACGTGCTTGATGTGATCATTTCCTACTGCTAGTATATTGATGAGTTTTTAGAGTCCCAAATAGAGCTTTCCTAGCTAAAGCGAAACGAAGTAGGTCATGTATAAAGATATGTGCAGGAGCTTATTTAAATACGAATATATGATACCGTATTATAATCTAACGTTGTTTCATTTTAGTCGGGTTATATATGATATAACCGAATTATTGAATCAAGTGTTGATTTAATAATTTGATATATATGATATATATTAACTAATATTGTGCTCACTTTAATCTCTTTATATATTATTTGTACTTGATATAAATTATATATATAAAAATGTATCATGGTTGATGATACATTGAGAATTACATAGGAGTTTAGGATAAGAAGATAAAGATTTCTTATTTGAATTGTGGAAAAGAAATAATGACTCATTTCTTTTAAAACCTTGGAGATGGATGACTCATTATTATTTTCTTTAGTTCATATAAGTTAATCTTTTTAGTGCTTATCCTTTCATGACTTGCTCATTCAAATCCTCATCTTCATCTTCTTCAATCTCTTCATGTGACACTATTCACTCAAGAGTGAAAAAGAGAAAAGAAAAGATTTTTAGTGAGCGAAATCCCTACTTCATCAACCTACACTACTCTAGTAAATTAGTATAGGTTGTTCTCTTCGCTAATTCATAGATTAGTGAAGTGTGAGTTTGAGTATGAGAAACTTTAAGGTGGATCATCTTCGACGACGAAAACTTCGAGTAAGCTCGTTTCATCCTTCAAGTGGAATCAAAGAAGAGTTCTAGGACTACTACTCAGAGCATTTGAACTGAAGGAGTAGAATACAAAGCTTGTAGCCTCTTTTCACTTAGATAGAACTCTAGTTTACTTATTAAGAAACCCTAATTCTCTAGTATGATCTTGTCTAGTATACTTAGCCCTCTAAAATTTTAAAATTGTATACTTGATGTTCCTAAAACCCTAGTAGAGCTATTAAGACATACTTTCATGGTATCATATCCAAACTAGAGCATTAGGAATTGTTTATACGACGTTAAAGAGTTCGATCTATATTTTCAAATTCGATCTTTGGCTAGTTTCTGTCCATATTTCAAACTTCAAATTTTTCCATATTAAAAATCTTCAGAAAATCGTGCAGGCTTTTTTATGAAGACACAAAAAATACAAGAAGCTAAGTCCACTAAGTGGCCGCGGAACCGCTGTCTAGCCAATGCTTCTGTCACGACCCGAAATTGGCACATGACCGGCACTTGAATCACGTGAAGTCTATAGGACCCCACCGTAACCCAAGTAAACCGAAAGGCCAGAAATATAAACCTTTTTAGGAAAATAATAGAGGTGATGTTTTGAAATAATGGTATAATGAAATCATGTTCTTCTTAAAAGTATAAGTAATGTTATATGAAAATACAAGTGGGTTGTATACTATAGTTAAAAACATTTTCGTCATTTGAAATTTGAACAACACCTCCTTTGTAAATTTTGATCCAAAAACCAATACATATACAATAATAATATGGCATCCCCAAGCGGGAGCTAGCTCTTCGCCAATTGGCGGAATCACAACCACGCAAATAAGAATATACGACACTTAAGACAAAGATCAACCACAGAAAAAAATAGAGAAAACCAAAACACTATCAAAAGTAATATAGGAATATATACAAGTCTCGACTCGAAATACAAAGAATATACAAACCGGTCTCTAGGTCTACCAAATATACATAGTCTGGTTGATGGAGCTTTTAACTAGATTCAAATGAATAATGCATATACAACGGTGGTTACGCTCTGTACTGTAACCTACCTACAAATGCAAATCACCCAGAAAGGAGCAATGTGCCAGCAAGCCACTACTGAATCCGAGCGGTCGATCCTGCAAAAAAACTATGGCACAATAGGGATGAGTTGCCTACTCGTGAGTAGAAGACATCATCAGGTAGAAATCGAATGTATGACGATTTCCTATGTCATACTGTAATATAATAATATAATACCGTGTGGTAATAAGGGTGATTGTGTATACAAAAGTATAATAATAATGATGATAATATCATGCCTATGGTAATATATGATACTATGTCATTTGTGTCCTACAAAAGTATATATATGTATCATCCAACGTGTGCCAATCAACGACACATCAAATCATTATAAAACCTGAGTGCCAAGCACCAACACTCGAAATCATCATAAAACCCGTGTCCAGTATCAACACGTAAATCCTCATATCTCAGGTGCCGTCTTATCGGATCGGTCCTCATATCCATCTGTCTCAAATCGCTCCGGTCGGTATCCTCCGGATATCCGCCTAGTCCAGTACTGTCACCGGTAGCTAGTGTTCCCCTGTCATGCTCAACGTCTCTATACGATCTTCTTGCCCCGGGGTACCGTACCGGGTCCACCATGTACTCGCAGACGGTGCCTCCTCTCTCCTCGAATCTGGTATACACATTACTCAGAACAGAGAAAACTCATGGTGGACGCCAAACATCATATCAAGAGAAAACCGTGTAATTTTAAATAAATCATAAGTTTTTAAAATATATCCGCGGTTTCTCAAATCCAGAAATCTCATGAAAACCGATTCCCATAAGCATGAAACAATAATGAAACAATATGTACATGCACAGAACAAATCTGTAATGCATAACCAGTGTGTTTATATGGGCATGGCATTTAACTAGGTAAGGAAATGCGATAACTGAACTAGTAAGTATGGTACGGGCTTACTAAATAATAACTAAAATGCTACCGGTTATAAAGTGATACAGTGTAGTAGCTATTTCTATTGTGTATGTGGCATGGCAATTACCGATGATGAGTGTGTGAGCTGGCATGTATGTGTACGTGCAACATGCGCATCATCGGTAATGGTGCGTGTGTCATAACAGGCGAATTCATACAAAGATAAGGACAACGAACGTAGTATGTATGTCACAATTGAAAATAATACGAGCGTAACAGAAAAAGGAAAGCATAAACGCAAACAATATAAAATATGTAACTATATATGAACCATACAGTTATAGTTTAAAATAGTACGAATCGTTGTGTTTGAAAATGGGGGCTACGGTATTTTTGAGAAAAAGATACCATTTGAAAATCCTTAGCGTCTCTTAAGGTTATCATTTAAAAGTGCATAACGATTCGTTAGTTTTGAAAATAGGTATAGCTCTAAATATATCTTAATATCTACTTAAGTAATTAAAAAAACAATATTTTTCCGAGTCGATACATACATAAGTCGGCGACCCATCCTCATAGTATCACGTACGGTGTAATCCATCGTACGGTATTATCAAATCAAGAGTACAGATCTATCGTCACGTGCATCATATCATCTCATCTCTTCATATATTGTCACATGTCATATCATCTCATATCGCATCATGAATATGTATCGTCTCATATCATCATATAATATATCATATCGACTCGTGTCATCATAGCATATCATATCCTCATCTAATGATGTTATATCGAAATTACCCTCAAATTTATATGTGTGTGTGTGTTTGTCTATGTGTGTGTAACAGCATATATACAAATGGCTCAAGCCTAAGAGAAATAAGAACTAAGGATATTCCTCCCTACGAGTATACTTACTATTGCTTAAAATATCCTAGAGCCCTATTAGCTAGGTATACATATCTAATATTTATGTATATAATTATATACCTAGTATCCTAGTACTACAGTTCCGAGGGTGTTATACTCCATCCACACGACTTCCCCCATAGATATACATTTACTCATTTACTATCCTCGCTCTAGCCGAAGTCTATGAGCGCCTTACTCTCCTTTGTCGCCCCGAAAGTCCACGCGAATGTACCTACAAATCAATGCATATCGTATCGAAATCAAAATCAAATCCGAAAACTGAAATGGCAAGCGAAGCGCACATAGGTTACAACCTATGGTCAACGTGTTAAAAAACAATAAAACAACCCCCGATGTTGACGTATGAACGTCAACCGACCGAGTCAAAACTCATATCAAGTTTCAAAAGTCAGAAAATATCCACAAGAAACAAGTAAAATGAATTCAAATTCTACCTAAGGTGAAATTAAACATTTTTTGCATATAGGGTAGGTCTAGTTATCTAATGAGTGAGTTACAGACCATGTTTCAAACCCTAACTCCAAAATTGGGCGGAAAATTGCGGCCAAAATGAATAAAACGGCGGCCTCAACTTGGGGGTTTGGGCTTGGGTTTCTAGGGTGGTTTCCTATGTGTCTGCACATCTCACTGTATCTGCTAATAAATTTTCAGAGTTCTAGACTTATCCCAAATTCCATCTGAACATCAAAAGTCAATGAAAAACCGATGTCGGAAAATTCTAAGTTCAATTTTGAACATTCTAAACTCATTTTAATCAAGACTACCATCACTACTAGGCGACTAGTCACTCTCTATATTCTCTACTACACATCCACTGCAAACTTTATCCACTAATTCTCATCCTAGAATTTTCCAAGTTCACTTGACATAACCTTTTTAACTCTAAACTATAAAAGGAGGTTAGGAAACTAAATACTTGAAGAAAGGTGAGTGTTTTATCTCAAATGAGAAACTCAAGAAAATTCCTAGATGGTCCAAAATGCTCAAAACAAGAACTTGATCCTACCATGGGGTGTAGGATGAGATGATGAACAATTTTTGTGAAGGTGATGTGGAGTTTTGATGAAGTTTTGGGGGTGGTGCATGCTGGTAAGAGAGGTAGAGGAAGAGGTGACGGAGATGAAGAGGAAAGAGGTGAAGAAATGAGGAATGAAGAAAAGTGGCCATAGTTGTAGAACCTTCTCTCTCTCTCTCACAACCATACTTGCCCATACTCCCATGTCTCCTATGTCCCCCTATCTCATATCTTTTCTTTTTCTTTTCTTTTCTTTTTCTTATTTCTATTTTCTTTTCTTTTAAAATAAATTCAAAAGAGAAAAATATGAAGCCATGGTATAAGATATGAACAAATGTTACAAAATGGAATGCTGCATGTCATAATACATAAACATAGTTTAATATATAATTAGTGAAATACTAGTCAAGTTTAATATCAATTTATATGAAAATAATTATATATTAATTCATAAAAATCCAAATCAATCAAATACTTCCATAAATGATAATTCATTTTAAAATTCCAACTATTTTCCAAATTATATGTATATAATTATACCATTCCATTAAAACTAAATTCCATACTTTTATAATATTCATAAAATTTATTACTTTATTATTTAAATTCCAAAAATAATATTTTATACTTTCTGAAATATTATAATCTTCTCCCTTTAAATAAATTCGGTCCCCGAATTTAAATTTTAACCCCCCAAATATTAAAACATTTCAGTAAATCAATCAAATTAAGAGGGCTCCAAAATCACAAATACATAAGAATAACACAGCGCATCGTGTGCGCATGAAAGCGGGAGCAAAACTCAATAATCAAAACTCCGTCAAACGTCATGCAAATCATAGAAGTGATGATGCATATACAAGTTTCAAAACCTGCTGTTTAATTCCAGTATAGTATACTCAAGACTATAATACGTATATAGTACGCATCCTTGTGAAATCGTCTATGTAGCTGAAAGGTATGAAAAATCATTTTCAAATCACCGTGTGATGCGTATATCACGGCATAAGTAGCGGACGTTCATTCGTAAATAAATATATATGTATCTATTTATGTTTTTCTTAAGATATACGTCTCGCCTTTTTGAAATTTGTTTAGAAGGGTTTTCTTTTGTAAGGTTTAGTGTCACTCATGGACACGTAGGAAAATAGTGAGACTATAGCTCCATTTTTAAAACCTCTTCGGTAAATGTCGATGCATGCAAAAATACTCAGGTACTGTTCGCAGACCAATCCTGCTCGGCTGCTATATAATATAGTATATATATCATAAAAACATGATTTTCGAAAGAAGGAATCAACCTCAATAGGTGTATATGAAAATACCACATGCGTCTGGTGCGCACGGAAATCAAAGTCAAATCCAAGTGCCACGGATGTGCATGAAAACAAAAACTAAGTGCAACTGGTGTGCACGAAAGTATCTTTCAAGTGCAACGGGTGTGCACGCCAACGATATCAAGTGCATGTAGAGTGCACGAAAATCTCAACCAAGTGCAACTAATATGCATGAAAAATCTTGATTAAGTGCATCTGGTGTGCAAAAAATCACATCAAGTGTGCCAAGTATGTGCGAAAATCTAAGTCAAGTGTGTTAGGTCCGCACAAAAGCATCTAGTGCAATAGGGTGCATGAAAACGAATATCAAGTGCACACAGTGCACGAAAACATAAATCTAGTGCAACAGGGTGCACGAAAACGAATATCAAATATATGAATCAAGATCAGCGGTATACCACATGCACAAAATCAAAATCAAGTATACCGAGGAGTATGAAATCATAAACATGTGTAACTGCGTGTACAAAACCCATATCAATGCACTGAAAGTGCATGTGAACTACACCGAGTGCATAAGTCAAAAATCAAGTGCATACAACATGCACAAAATCAAAATCAAGTATATTGGCATGCACAAAATCAAAATCGACTGTATCGGATACACAGAATCATAAATATGTGCAACAAGTCCACAAAAATCGATATCAAGTGCAATGGATATGCACAAAACATAAATCAAATATAATGGGTGTATAAAAACATAAATCAAGTGCACCTACGGTGCATGAAAATATCAATCATGAAAATAAATCATCGAAACTCAAAAGTCTAAAATGATATAAGCGTGATATTCGGATCACTAAACACAAATAATAAAAATGACATTGAGATACAACTCTTTCAATATCGAAAGGTGCAGGTGCACCCAAGCTGGAATAGCAAGAACTCCTTCTTACTTTCTACCCACAGCCTGGCGTCTTCTGCCCCTAGGTCCTCGTTTTCTCTGTGGATCACCAATTGTATGCCTCCTTGCTCGACAACCCATTAAGGAGTAGCGACGGAAACAGTCCCGCTCTGATGCCTCTCTTAACATCTCTTGATCAATTAACATGGCCACTCGTAAAGTAAAACGTCATTGACGGCGGCATCTGGCCCTCCGAATAGATGCCATATAATCGATCCTGGGTCCGAATCCTTATTACTGAAATATTTCGAGAAGAACCTGCTACGGTCTCTTCCGACATCATCTCTGCAGCAGATTGCCCGGAAGTTGGCACTCTTTACTTAATCCGCTACCTTTCCGGAATAGCTGCAATCTCATCATAACTTTCCTCTTAAAATGTAGCTGTATCCAACGCCTTTACATACATATCTAATCTTAAGCATCAACGGAGAGGAGTGGGACAACTGCTAATTGAGGTCTCGCACGAATCTCTTAGTACACTCCTTCAATATCGACCGATTCAGAATCTTATCTCGCTAGCTGCATTGACTACAATTCAATATTCAGCTATATTCATATCCAGTGTCTCTTGCAGAGACTCGAAGCTACGAACTCAGTGTCTCTAACACTCGGTGCAAGAATTCAGGCGAAATGCATTCTCGAGGACTCGTCCATTCCAGTGGAGAAATATGCACGGCTCGTCCCTTCTCGATTGATTCATGCCATGTCTGAGCAAGACCTTTCGAAATGGAGTTATTTAACTTAACTGATCTTGCGTTGGGGAATCCAAAAAAACGCATTATCCTAGTCACTTTATCTAAGAATGACAAGGGATTTTCTGTCATATTCCTGCCTGTAAGCTCATGTGGTTGCAGCTTATAAACTCTGGAGGCGATATCTCATCAATCCCAGTAGCAACTGCTTCATCTGTCTGCATGGCAAACGACACAACGATCTCTGGAGTAGGCTGTACATCAACAGTCCTCTCAATCTGGCTAGCCTCATGTGATAGCCCGATCATCCAGTGCAGATCCCGAACGCTCGTGTCAAACAAGAAATCCTAGTAAAAACAATAAATCAATATGTTCCTATATCACCGGAATAATGCCCTAGTCAGTCCTCGTCCCTGACGAGCTCGCTCTGACCGCATCTCTAACCATAGCCCTCTCAGCTCGCGTAGCCAAGGTAATAGGAACCACAATCAAATATCGATAAGGCTAGATCATTAAGAACGAATAGAATAACAATTCTCAAGATATGCACAACCTAAGGTTACTTAAGCGGAGCAGCGTATCGTAAGTATGCCGCGGAACATACACACGGTAAGTCACTCTACTTGAGTCACCTACTCCATCAACCAAGGTCAACCTTTGTAACGAAAGTTCGGGTCTAATACCCCCTCAGTAAAGTCTAAGTTCCGTAAGGTCAAGCCTAGGTTCCGAAATATATACGCCCTAAACTCCGCATAGTCAAACCCAGAGTTGAACCAAGGTTAAACTTAACGCTCTGATACCAAATTTGTCACAACCCGGAATTGGCATCTGACCAGCACTTGAATCACGTGAAATCTATAGGACCCCACCGTAACCCAAGTATGCCGAAAGCCCAGAAATCTAAATCATTTTAGGAAAATAATGGAGATGAAGTTTTGAAATAATGGTATAATGAAATCAAGTTCTTCTTAAAAGTATAAGCAATGTTATATGAAAATACAAGTGGGTTGTATACTATAGTTGAAAACATTTTCGTCATTTGAAATTTGGGCGCACCTCCTTTGTAAATTTTGATCCAAAAACAAATATATATACAATAATAATATGGTATCCCCAAGCTGGAGCTAGCTCTTCGCCAATTGGCAGAATCACAACCACGCAAATAAGAATATACGACGCCCAAGGCGAAGATCAACCACAGAAAAGAATAGAGAAAATAAAAACACTATCAAAACCAATATAGGATTATATACAAGTCTCGATTCGAAATACAAAGAATATACAAACCGGTCTCTGGGTCTACCAAATATACATAGTTTGGTTGATGGAGCTTTTAACTAGATACAAATGAATAATGAATATACAATGGTGGTTACGCTCTATACTGTAACCCACCTACCAATGTAAATCACCCAGAAAGGAGCAATGTGCCAGCAAGCTGCTACTGAATCCGAGCGGTCGATCCTGTAAGAAAACTGTGGTACAGGGGTGAGTTGCCTACTCATGAGTAGAAGACGTCATCAGGTAGAAATCACATGTATAACGATCTCCTAGGTCATACTGTAATATAATAATATAATACTGTGTGGTAACAAGGGTGATTTTGTATACATAAGTATAATAATAATAATGATAATCTCGTGCCTGTGGTAATATATGATACTATGCCATCTGTGTCCTACAAAAGTATATATATGTATCATCCAACATGCGCCCTTCAACGACACATCAAATCATCATAAAACCTGAGTGCCAAGCACCGACACTCGAAATCATCATAAAACCCGTGTCCAGCATCGACACGTAAATCCTCATATCTCAGGCGGTGTCTCATCGGATCGGTTCTCATATCCATCTGTCTCAAATCGCTCCTGTCGGTATCCTCTGATATCCACCGAGTCCAGTACTGTCACCGGTAGGTAGTGTTCCCCTGCCAGGCTCAATGTCTCTCTATACGATCTTCTTGTTCTGGGGTACCGTACCGAATCCACCATATACCCGTAGATGGTGCCTCCTCTCTCCTCGAATTAGGTATACACATAATTCAGAACCGAGAAAACTCAAGGTGGACGCCAAACATCATATCAAGAGAAAACCGCGTATTTTTAAATAAATTATAAGTTTTTAAAATATATCCGCGGTTTCTCAAATCCAGAAACCTCATGAAAACCGAATCTCATAAGCATAAAACAATAATGAAACAATATGTACAGGCACAGAACAAATCTGTAATGCATAACTAGTGCGTTTATATGAGCGTGGCGTTTAACTAAGTAAGGAAATACGATAACTGAACTAGTAAGTGTGCTACGGATTTACTAAATAATAACTAAAATACAACCGGTTATAAAGTGATATGGTGAAGTAGCTATTTTTAATGTGTACGCGGCATGGCAATTACCAATTATGAGTGTGTGAGCCGGCGAGTATGTGTGCGAGCAATATGCGCATCATCGGTAATGGTGCGTGTGTCCTAGCAGACAAAGTCATACAAAGATAAGGACAAGGAACGTAATATGTATGTCGCAAATGAAAATAATACGAACATAACAGAAAGAGGAAAGCATAAACGCAAACAATATAAAATACGTAATTACAAATGAGACATACAGTTATAGTTTAAAATAGTACGAATCGTTGTTTTTGAAAATGGGGGCTGCAATGTTTTTGAGAAAAAGATACCATTTGAAAATCCATAGCGACCCTTGAGGTTTTCATTTAAAAGTGCATAATGATTTGTTATTTTTGAAAATAAGTATGGATCTAAATATATCCTAATATCTACTTAAGTGATTAAAAAACAATATTTTTCCGAGTCGATACATACATAAGTCAGCGATCCATCCTCATAGTATCACGTACGGTATAATCTATCATAAGGTATCATCATATCAAGAGTACGGACCTATCATCACATGCATCATATCATCTCATCTCGTCATATATCGTCATATGTCATATCATCTCGTATCGCATCATGAATATGTATCGTCTCATATCATCATATAATATATCATACCGACTTGTGTCATCATAGCATACCATATCCTCATCTCATGATGCTATATCGAAATTACGCTCAAATTTATACATATATATATCTATGTGTGTGTGTAACAACATATATACAAATGGCTCAAGCCTAAGAGAAATAAGAACTAAGGATATTCCTCCCAACGTGTATACTTACTATTTCTTATAGTATTCTAGAACCCTATTGTAGGGTGTTTTTCATCACCCCATTGAGATGAGAATGCACGCACGCTTGTCAGGCGTACTACAGATTCCCCCTGCCTAGGGTAGGCAGGGGTTTATTGATTGTGTGGATTCGAATCTCCGACAGCCGCGGACTAAGCTGCCGTTAATTACCCCTCGCCTTTGGAGCGAGGGAACCTCCGATTAACGGGTTTAACTGGTCATGCGAATTTAATGTGCAGTGTTGTGTTTTGAAGTGGGATTTGGATATATCGGGGGCCCCGCAGAGTTTTTACAGGGGTCCCGCTACCCGGATAGCGGGCTGGGGTTCAAGGGGGCTAGCAGCCCCCTTGCGGGGTGCGAGGCAGCGCCCGGGCCCAAATTTTTTTTGAAAGGGATAGTGTTGTAGAGTATGTGTGTGTGTGTATACATATATATATATATATATATAAAATAAAAAAAAGGAAAGGGCATCCAAAGGATGCGTGGGAAAAGCGCCAGCCCTTTGGGCGCTCGCGTTTTTAGCGCTAGCGCACCATGTGTCAGCACGTGGGCGCTCGGGCGCTAGCGCTCTGAGCACAAGAATGCTAGCGCTTTGAGCGCTAGCGCACCACGTGACAGCACGTGGACGCTCGGGCGCTAATGCTCTGAGCGCAAGAGCGCTAGCGCCCCACGTGTCAGCACGTAGGCGCTCGGGCACGCTTTGGGCGCTAGCGCTCTGAGCGCAAGAGCGCTAGCGCACCATGTGTCAGCACGTGGGCGCTCGGGCGCTAGCGCTTTAGGCGCTAGCGCTCTGAGCACAAGAGCGTTAGCGCTTTGAACGCTAGCGCCCCACGTGTCAGCACGCGGGCATTCGAGCGGCAAAAGGGACTTGGTCCCTGCAATGGGAGTTGTACTCACAGAAAGGAGCACTTTTTTTTGTGTGTGTGTGTGTGTGTGTGAAGAGTTAAACTCCTAGGATATTTTGAAGCTGATGAAGGGGCTTCTCCCCTTGAGCCCTAGATCTTCCCTAAAGTGGGGTTTCTGGAGATAGGTCTCCTTCTTCTTCCTTTGTTGGCCGGATCTTGAAGATCAAGAAATATGAGATTTTAAAAATCTATCTTTTCTGAGATCTGATGGCAGATCTGAATTCCCATTTGTGGGTTTTGTGGTGAAAAACTGTTTAGTTTTAGGAAAGGAAGAGTAAAGCTCTTGGTTTATTCCAAAAGAAAGAAGAAGGTTTTAGAACCTTGAGGAAGGAGAAAGAGGCACATGCCCTAATTTTTGGGGGAATGAAAAAGTCTATGCTTTATTCATCATCATGTTGCCTTATATAGGCTTTCATATTTACATATAGCCCCTTGGGTTTTGCAAAAAGGCATTTTGCCCATCCCATGTCTCATATGCCATTTCTTTTTGTACATAAGCCATAGGCTTACAAAAATTTGGCTTTATGCCTATTCTGTTTACATTCATGCATAAAAAATTACATAAAAATTATTTATTACATGATTTCATTTTGGCATGGGGGAGGGCCGGCCGTCTCATGTTCAGACTCGACCTGGGCATGTGCCCACTTGGTTTGGGGTTGACTTTGACTTTGACTTGGTCAACCGGGGTGCAATTTTCGACTTCAACAAAGTGCCCCCCGTCAATAAATGCACACCACATATGTGAGTTGTGTGCATGAAATTGATGGATCTTCTTTCGCGTGGAGGCGACTTGCTTTGGTTACCGTCTTTTGGGATGCACTGCCCTTTTTACGACATGGACGGTCGATGGTTGACGCGTCTCCGAGACGGAGTGTCCGTGGTAGACGTTTCCCTGGCCCGGAGTGATCTGGTTCCCGCTTTGTAGGAAGCCTGCACTGCCTTTTTGCGACATGGACGGTCGACGCTCTGATCCGGAGCGATTTGGTTCCCGCTTTATAGGAAGCCTGCACTGCCCTTTTTGTGACATGGACGGTCGACGCTCTGATCCGGAGCGATTTGGTTCCCGCTTTGTAGGAAGCCTGCACTACCCTTTTTGCGACATGGACAGTCGACGCTCTGATCCGGAGTGATTTGGTTCCCTGCTTTGTAGGAAGCCTGCACTGCCAATTTTGCGACATGGACGGTCGACGCTCTGATCCAGAGCGATTTGGTTCCCGATTTGTGGGAAGCCTGCACTGCCCTTTTTGCAACATGGACGGTCGACGCTCTTCTCCGGAGCAATTTGGTTCCCAATTTATGGGAAGCCTGCACTGCCCTTTTTACGAAATGGACGGTCGGCGCTCTGATCCGGAGCGATTTGGTTCCCGATTTGTGGGGAGCCTGCACTGCCCTTTTAGTGACATGGACGGTCGGTGCTTGATTTGACTTGCTCTGCTTCTCGCAGTGTCAGGGATGGACTTGACTTGCTCCGCTTCTTGCGGTGTCGAGATTGGATTCTTACTTGCTCCGCTTTCTGCGGTGTCGGAGTTGAAGTTGACTTGTTGATTGTGATTTGGGTTGATATCAGCATCGTTATACTGGAATATGGTACCAGAAGCGAATCATCATCTGTCTTTGAGAGGATTTTGGGATTTTGGTTTTTTGTCAGCATCTGCATTGCTGCACTGGAATAATGCCAGGAGCAACTTATCATTTGCCCCGGGAGGATTTGGGAATTGGTTTTTGCTTGGCAACAGTATCGCTACACTGGAATATGGTACCAGGAGCGAATCATCATTTGCGCTTGCTTATCAGGAAGCGATGGCTTAGAAGACAGGTTTTAGGTCCCTATCACCTAAGACTTTTCAATTTTGTGAGCCGTAAGGGTCTCACAAAGCATTTTCTCCTTACGGGTCGTGAGGATCCCGTAGGTGTATTTTCTCCTTAGGAGTCGTGGGGACTCCTAAGTGTGTTGCTCCTTTGTGAGTCGTAAGGATCTCACGCGGGAATTTTCTCCTCACAAAGTCGAGAGGACTTTGTCAGTGCATTTCATCTCTTTTTCACAAGTTTGCGCCCTTTCGGGTTTTCACAAACTCGCCGGCAGTCCTGCTGTTTTTATTCACGGAGCCCTTTCGGGTTTTCATCCGTGCCCATTTTGCTTGTGGACGTACCTTTTTTTTTTGAATCTTCACCGCCAGTGGGACTTTGAATGTGGTCTCACCAGCAGGACTTGGGAGAGATTGGGATTGTTTTACACCCATGGATTGTATACGGTTTTGCAGGATGTATGATCCAGACCGTAGGGCCGGAAAAATTTCGGAACTTTATTGGCGTCTGCATCGCTGCACTGGAATATGGTACCAGGAGCGACTCATTATTCACCATTGGGGTATGGGATTTGGAATTTGGTTGGCGTCTGCATCGCTGCACTGGAATATGTTACCAGGAGCAACTCATCATTCGCCACTTGAGGATTTGGATTTTGGTTGGCGTCTGCATCGCTGCACTGGAATATGGTACCAGGAGCGACTCATCATTCGCAATTTGGGATTTGAGTTTGGAATTTGGTTGGCGTCTGCATCGCTGCACTGGAATATTGTACCAGGAGCGACTCATCATTCGCCACTTGGGGATTGGGGAGCGATGGCTTAGGAGACAGGTTTAGATCCCTATTACCTAAGGCTTTTCAATTTTATGGGCCGTGAGGGTCCCATAAAAGCATTTTCTCCCTACGAGTCGTAAGGATCCCGTATGTGCATTTTCTCCTAAGGAGTCGTGAGGAACCCCAAGTGTGTTTTTCCTTTGTGAGTCTAAGGATCCCATGAAGGTTTGCTTTCTTCGTGCATCGTGAGGACACATGAGTGGGTCTTCCCAATGGACCATAATTCCAAGGGCGGAGACCAGCCGCGTAACTGGTGATTACGGTGGGGTATGGGTATGATGAGAATTATTTGAGCCCGTAGATTGTATACGGTAGTCAATTTGGGGACTGGCCGTAGGGCTGTAAGAATTTTGAGAAATTGGATTTTGATTGGCGTCCGCATCGCTGCACTGGAATATGGTACCAGGAGCAACTCATCATTCGCTGTTGTTTTTTTTGTTTTTTTTGTTTTACCGCGATTGCTCTATCATTTCAGCTTTTATTATCGCGAAGGTCGCGATTGCCCTATCATTTCGGCTTTTTTTTTCATCTTTATTTTACTCGCTGATTTTTATTGCGAGTTGCCCCATCATTTCGGCTTTATTTTCATATTTATTTTACTCGCTGATTTTTATTGCGAACTGCCCTATCATTTCGGCTTTTCTTTATTTTTTTTATTTACACATTTTTTTGTTTATTTATATATATATTTTTTTACATTCCCAGTTTAACGACTTGGAGGCCGACTGTTCCCAGTTTAAAGACTTAGCGTTCTATCATTCCTAGTTTAACAACGTGGTGGTCCTTGTTTCCAGTTTAACGACGTGGTGGTCATCGATTCCCAGTTTAAAGACTTAGAGGTCTACTGTTCCCAGTTTAATGACGTGGTGGTCGACGGTTCCCAGTTTAATGACGTGGTGGTCGTCTGTTTCCAGTTTACCGACGTGGTGGTCTTCTGTTTCCAGTTTAACGATGTGGTGGTCCTCCATTTCCAGTTTAACGTTGTGGTGGTCCTCCATTTCCAGTTTAACGACGAAGAGTCTTCTGTTTCCAGTTTAACGACGTAGAGGTCGTCGGTTCCCAGTTTAAATATTTAGAGGTCTGATGTTCCCATTTTAATGATGTGGTGGTCGACGGTTCCCAGTTTAATGACATAGTGGTCGTCTGTTTCCAGTTTAACGACGTAAATGTCGTCTGTTTTCAGTTTAACGACATGGTGGTCCTCTGTTTCGAGATTAACGACGTAGAGGTCTTCTATTTCCTCTTTAACGACATAGAGGTCATCTGTTTCAAGTTTTACGATGTAGAGATCTTCTGTTTCCAGTTTAACGACGTAGAGGTCCTCTGTTTCCAGTTTAACGACGTAGAGGTCGTCTGTTTCCAGTTTAATGACGTAGAGGTCGTCTGTTTCCAGTTTAACGACTTGGAGGTCATCCGTTTCCAGTTTAACGACTTGGAGTTCATCTGTTTCCAGTTTAAAGACGTGGAGGTCATCTGTTTCCAGTTTAACGACGTAGAGGTCGTCTGTTTCAAGTTTAACGACTTAGAGGTCATCTGTTTCCAGTTTAACGACGTAGAGGTCGTCTGTTTCCTGTTTAACGACGTAGAGGTCTTCTGTTTCCAGTTTAACGACGTAGAGGTCGTCTGTTTCCAGTTTAACGACGTAGAGGTCGTCTGTTTCCAGTTTAAAGACTTAGAGGTCTACTGTCTCCCTTATAATGACTTAGTGGTCATCTGTTTCCAGTTTAATGACTTGGAGGTCATCTGTTTCCAGTTTAACGACTTGGAGGTCATATGTTTCCAGTTTAAAGACTTAGAGGTCATCTGTTTCCAGTTTAACGAGTTTAACGACTTAGAGGTCATCTGTTTCCAGTTTAACGACGTAGAGGTCATCTGTTTCCAGTTTAATGAAATAGAGGTCATCTGTTTCCAGTTTAATGACATAGAGGTCATCTGTTTCCAGTTTAACGACGTGGTGGTCATTTGACGGGGAGCTTAGAGAAGACACCCGATTGAGTAGTTGTCAGGGGCACCGCTGGAGCTTGCCCGAGATGCCTTATTACTTTGTCGGTGTTGATGGCCTTGCCCCCAGCTGGGGCCGAAGAAAGTCGTTCAAATACCGACTTGCGTTTGAAGATTGCAGTCGAAAGTCGTTAACCCCCTGCACAAAAAAAATCACGATTTCAATACAGGCAACTGATATGCATATTAATTGAGTTCGCATGAATGCTTAACCCGAAATATGGGAGGAGAGATAGGTCCCACCGGGCGTGCCAGAATCTGTAGGGTGTTTTTCGTCTCTCCATTGAGATGGGAATGCGCGCACGCTTGTCAAGCGTACTACAGATTCCCCTTGCTTAGGGTAGGCAGGGGTTTATTGATTGTGTGGATCCGAATCTCCGGCAGCCGCGGACTAAGCTGCCATTAATTACCCCTCGCCTTTTGAGCGAGGGAACCTCCAATTAACGGGTTAAACTGGTCATGCGAACTCAATGTGCAGTGTTGTGTTTTGAAGGGGGTTTGGATATATCGGGGGCCCCGCAGAATTTTTTTGAAAGGGATAGTGTTGTAAAGTATGTGTGTGTGTACATATATATATATATATATAAAATAAAAAAAGGAAAGGGCATCCAAAGGATGCATAGGAAAAGCGCCAGCGCTTTGGACGGTAGCGCTTTGAGCGCAAGGGCGCTAGCGCTTTGAGCGCTAGCGCACCACATGTCAGCACGTGGGCGCTCGGGCGCTAGCGCTCTGAGCGCAAGAGTGCTAGCGCTTTGAGCGCTAGCGCTCCACGTGTCAGCACGTGGGCACTCAGGCGCTAGTGCTTTGGGCGCTAGCGCTCTGAGAGCAAGAGCGCTAGCGCCCCACGTGTCAGCACGTGGGCGTTTTGGGCGCGCGCGCTCTGGGCGCTACCGCTCTGAGCGCAAGAGCGCGAGCGCACCATATGTTAGCACATGGGCGCTCGGACGCTAGCGCGTTGAACGCTAGCGCCCCATGTATCAGCACGTGGGCGTTCGAGCTGCAAAAGGGACTTGGTCCCTGCAATGGGAGTTGTACTCCCAGAAAGGAGCACTTATTTTTTTTTGTATATATATATATATATGAGGAGTTAAACTCCTAGGATATTTTGAAGTTGATGAAGGGGCTTCTTCCCTTGAGCACTAGATCTTCCCCAAAGTGGGGTTTCTGGAGATAGGTCTCCTTCTTCTTTCTTTGTTGGCCGGATCTTGAAGATCAAAAAATATGAGATTTTAAAAATCTCTCCTTTCTGAGATCTGATAGAAGATCTGAGTTCCCCTTTGTGGGTTTTGTGGTGAAAAACTGTTTAGTTTAGGGAAAGGAAGAGTAAAACTCTTGGTTTAATTCAAAAGAAAGAAAAAGGTTTTAGAACCTTGAGGAAGGAGAAAGAGGTATATGCCCTAATTTTTAGGGGAATGAAAAAGTTTATGCTTTATTCGTCATCATGTTGCCTTATATAGCCTTACATATTTACATATAGCCCCTTGGTCTTTGCAAAATGGCATTTTTCCTATCCCATGTCTCATGTGCCATTTCTCTTTGCACATAAGCCATGGGCTTACAAAAATTTGGCTTTATGCCCATTCTGTTTACATTCATGAATAAAAAATTACATAAAAATTATTTATTACATGATTTCATTTTGTTGGTCAGCCGGGGTGCAATTTTTGACTTCAACACCTATTAGCTAGGTATACATATCTAATATATATATATATATATATATATAATTATATACCTAGTATCCTAGTACTACGGTTGCGGGGGTGTTATACGCCATCCACACGATTTCCCCCTTAAATATACATTTACTCACTTACTATCCTCGCTCTAGCCGAAATCGATGAACGCCTTACTCTCCTTTGTCGCACCGTAAGTCCACGCGAATGTACCTACAAATTAATGTATATCGTATCGAAATCAAATTCAAATCCCAAAACCGATACGGCAAGCGAAGCGCACATAGGTTAGAACCTATGGTCAATGCGTGCTAAAACAACAAAACAACCCCCGACGTTGACGTACTAACGTCAAACGACTGAGTCAAAACTCAAATATCAAAATGCAAGTTTCAAAAGTCGGAAAACATAGACAGAAAACAAGTAAAATGACTTCAGAGTCTACCTAAAGTGAAATTAAACTTTTTTGCATATAAGGTATGTTTAGTTTTCTAATGAGTAAGCTACAGACCAAGTTTCAGACCCTGACTCTAAAATTGGGCGGAAAATTGCAGCCAAAATGAATAAAACAACGGCCTCAACATGGGGGTTTGGGCTTGGGTTTCTAAGGTGGCTTACTATATGTCTGCATATCTTACTGTATCTGCTAATAAATTTTCAGAGTTCTAGAGTCATCCAAGATTCTATTTGAATATCAAAAGTCAATGAAAAACCGATGTCGGAAAATTCTAAGTTCGACTTTGAACATTCTAAACTCATTTTAATCAAGACTACCATCACTACTAGGCCACTAGTCACTCTCTAAATCCTCTACTATACCTCCACTACAAGTTTTATCCACTAATTCTCCTCCTAGAATTTTCTAAGTTCACTTAACATAACCTATTTAAGTTTAAACTATAAAAGGAGTTTAGGAAACTAAATACTTGAAGAAAGGTGAGTGTTTTACTTCAAAAAAGCAACTGAAGAAAATTCATAGATAGTCCTAAGTGCTCAAAAAAAGAACTTGATCCCATCATGGGGTGTATGATGAGATGATGAATAATTTTTGTGAAAGTAATGTGGAGTTTTGATGAAGTTTTGGGGATGGTGCATGGTGATAGGAGAGATGGAGGAAGAGATGAAGGAAATGAAGAGAAAGGATGTGAAGAAATGAGGAATGAAGAAAAAGGAAATAAAGAAAAGTGGCCATGCTTGTAGAACCTTCTCTCTCTCTCTCACAACCATACTTGCACATACTTACATGTCTCCTATGTCCCCCCATCTCATATCTTTTCTTTTTCTTTTTCCTTTTTTTTCTTTTAAAACAAATTTAAAAGAGAAAAAAGATGAAGCAAAGATATAAGATATGAACAAATGTTACAAAATGGAATTTTGGATGTCATAATACATAAATATGGTTTAATACATAATTAGTGAAATACTAGTTAAGTTTAATATCAATTTATATGAAAATAATTATATATTAATTCATAAAAATCCAAACCAATCAAATGCTTCCATAAATGATATTTTTTTAAAATTCCAATTATTTTCCAAATTATATGTATATAATTATACCATTCCATTAAAACTAAATTCCATACTTTTATAATATTCGTAAAATTTATTATTTTATTATTTAAATTCCAAAAATAACGTTTTATATTTTTTGAAATGTTATAGCTTTGGTCGTGGTTCCGCCGCGCACATGTGGAGTTAGGACTCCAATTTTCTGGTGTTGCTTCTTTTACCAATTCTAGATTTTCTGGATATTTTTTATAAGCCTTAAGTGGTTGAGATCTCTGAAAATTATTGCTGAATTGGAATATCGATCGAAATGCTAACGTTGTCTAAATGGTTTTGGTTATGTGATACAATGATTGGAATCCACATTAATTAGTCTTACAAAAACTTGTTATCGATTTGTAAATCTCACATTTTGGCCTTATTTGATGGATTACCACGGTGTTTGAATTTGGATCGTAACTCCGTCGTAATCTTGTATCTGTAAGTCCACGGTAGCGCCCCGGCCGTCTAACAGACGCCAAATGCGGAATAAAAACTTTTTACAAACTGGCGCTAAAGTGTACCGTAACCCGGATCTGCCATTAAAGCTAAACTAACAAACTACAAAGCGGGTAGAAACGTTATACCGAATGATCCGAGTCCTTCGGTCTTCAACCACCATTCCACGCTTGTTGCGGCTGCTCCGATCTCTTCGATCTCCAGTCTTGTCGTCCAGGTGGCACCACGTCGATGGATCTTTAAACGGGCTCCCGCCTCTGAACCGAGGCAACTCGATCGTCAAGTTTGCTGAAAGAGACGACCAAGATGAAGTAGAGAATGAGTAGAACACTTTGTCTCGTTACGTCCAAGGATATGGACGAACGGTTAATGAAGTTGACATTTGGATCGGGTGATGGAATGAAATGAGCAATGAAATTTCCATACACCAAAGCTATCATATTTTTCTCTCAAGCAAAAACCATAACCATCACCAAGGATGGCCGGCCACTAAATAGAGGGGAGGGGGTGAGTGTAGGAGCAAGGTGGGTGAGAATAAGAATGAAGCTTATCATGACACATAGTATGAATACAATTAAAGCAAGTGATGAATCATTTAAGCTTAGTCATCAAGCATTAAATGAACAATTAATGCTAACAATGAATCATCAAGCCTTGTCACCACCTTTTAGAAGCTTCTAGAAACTTCTACGCTCATCCAAAGAAAAGATAAATCCGTATTTAACTGACTGTCAAATACGGCTGATAGAAAACTGGAAACTGGCAACTTCCAAAAGTGATCCCGAAACGAATTTCAGGATAACCCCGTATCAGTATAAACATACCCGCATTTATATTACGACCGAATATAAATGCAACTGAGACAAAGATATTATATCTACACAGTATAATACTGGGTTCCGGCTTAAACCAAAGCCTACCAGTATTATCTGCCCGAAAAACGACACGTGCGAAAACGCACGTGCCTTTTTCGAACCTTGCCATAAACCCATACGCCTCTACAACGTTTCCCCCGAACTTGGAAAAGTGTCTGTGGGGGACTCTAATGACTCATCAACACATCGGCACTTGGTATAACCACTAGCACGTCAGAGGTACAAGTTGCACGTAACGTTTTGCCTATGTATTGATTGGAAGGGAAGCTGATGAGCGAACTCATCTATAAACCTTACTGAGCCTGACAGTGACAATGTATATACAGTCCGGTCCATTCGTTTAAAGAGTATCGCATATCGAGTCTAGGGGGTGGATAAAGTCAGACCCCTAATAACGCGATAAATCGTGTCGGCATGAAGCCCATCACCACCTGAGAAACTACTGATCCAAATCAGTAATTCTCCACTACCTCGGCCGAGGATTCCTAGTGATGGCCACCCGTGCACTGCGCAACATCAACCCCCAATACCGGGAGAGACGAATCCCCGACGATCCGTTCACTTGCCTCCAATGTGGCTCGGGACTGTACCCAACTAAAACCTGTTTGCACAACTCCTTTGAGCGTGGTAGGGTAGTAATCTAAGCACAGTAGGAACTCACACGAGACAAATGACGATCTCAGGTCGATGAACTAACCTGTACACATGTCACTAGGGAATTGCTATCTGACGATATGTATAATACCAACTAGCAGATTCCCGGCGAGTCCTGTCCGGTGTACTCATAACCTAATGAGCACCTGTGTACATCTTAGGTGATCCATCTGACACCAGTGGCTTATGAGACCGGCCACCGCCCCTCGTCGGGGTCTCGACTGTATACACTAGTCTACTCTGGAGTATCGATGCCCTGTCTCGAAACTCCCACGACTAGGGACACTTTAAGGATGTGCTTACAGAGCCCAGCTCCCACGTATTTGATCGCCATCATACTACTGGTAGTCAAGCAAGAATCCTATGGGCTCTATCATCATGCAATAGTGAACTAAAGCATGTATACGATGATAAAGACAAACAAGATAGCAAACTATCTTCTCGACCAAGACTGTCATATCGGTATAGGTCCTGCCACAATCATTGCAATTACGTACCTGCGATCCAATAATTGACTTTGAGGGCACTATCTCCAACAATCTCCCACTTGCACTTAAGGCTAATTATTGCGATGTCGCATACTCACAGCGCGTGTGATACCGAACACCCAACTTTTCTACTAATCAGTTTCATAAAGCCAGTTTGTAAAACTCTTGTGTTCGAGAAATAGCCTCAGTGAGTGGATCCGCCCTGATGTTTTTTTCTATGTCTCTCTTAATCTCAAGTTTGCGAAGAAAGCCATCTCCCGAATTGAGCAATACCTGTCTTAGAATATGTCTGGATATCTGATGGGACCTAGTTCATAAATGAACTCCAAATCCAAACTTCTTAGACTGTTTTGATAACTGAACCTAATCAGTATCCAGCACCATGCCTCCCACAGTATCGTCTTGGACCACCTGTCCATAATACTGTCCCTCGTCAGAGGGAAAACTATAATTCTGACAATCACTCTGTCATCCATGTCATCTTTGAAGCCTGGAATGATAACCGTCTCCCGAAGGAGGCTGCCGTCATCAAATCCATAGAACATGCACCTTATGTTCTAAAACTGCTTCCGTACGTTTCTTAGGATTGGATTAATATAAACTTATCGCATCAAGTGCAAAAACTACATCTGGTGTGGTACTTGACATCTCATGATTGACTCAATTGCCAAAGCAAGTGATCTGCCAATCATGCACATCCCTCTCTCCTTTAGTCTCTAAGACACCTTTAAAGAGGGTGACTCCATCACCTGCAGGTACACCACCAAGCCAGGAGTCATCTATTCTAAAATACTATTAGAATATTGTCAAAGTACCCATATTCGGAAACTACTCAAATCTAGATCTAAAACCATAGATCCAGTAACCAGAATATCTGATAGTATATCCATGTCCTTTGTGGAGAAACAATTGTGTGACGACCAAAGTACAACTGATTGTAGTATAGGAATTTTACTTCCTACTCTGTGTATGTCATCCAAATACCAAGACATCACACTCTACTACCTTCTTAACAGATCCATCCTTTATTCTGATAAAGCCAAAGCTATGACTCTCTCATCAAAATTAGATGATCTTATCTCCGCTATATCTGCCCAAGCCTATAAATAGACATAAGCTACTTGCCCACTATGCTTCCGCTGCTCCCACTGACTACGACAACCCTCTGGCAGAATAATATATACGTACACTTCTAAAGCTAGTTTAGAACGACGCTATACTTATCCTCTTACTGGGTTTCATAGTCTGGAACAACAGTAGTGTCAAGTTTGGGTAAACAAGAACCTCCCTATCACCGTCCTTGAGGCTACCGGAGTACCTCTCGGGTGTCTGAGGTTACCCACCATGTCTGTGGAGTGGCTATTGGAATGTCAAATCTGTTTGAATATATAGGTACTATTAAATTTTCCGTAATCGTTTGCGGTTCTGGAATTACTTCCAGTTCTACCATACTCCCACTACTGTTTTCTGAAAAAATCCATTTTAATAAAACTGTGGAGAGTCTAGAACAATATAACTATTGATCTCCCAGATGGTAGAAATGTCAACCCTCGTCAAAGCCAGGGTCAACCCACAAACAGCCATTACAGAAACGTGCCTTGAGTTACCCAGTGTCTGGTTTTAAGCATAAGCTGGACAACTCCCCGTATCTTAACATCGTTAAGATATGAACCATTCTATATCTAATATAGAAACAGAGGCACTAATTTAATTGGAACCAGATTCAAATCATGCAGCTGTCTCCAGTGTATAACAACTTAATGGAAAAAGGCTAATCAGCATTACTCAACTTAGGAATCCATCCAATTATAAGTAACCTGAAAGAGAAAAAAGTTTCTCAAAACCATTACTATCATCTGAATCCTAATCACAAGAATCTATATCTTCAATCTCTTTGAAGAATCCTGATACTTGCGACATCTGGTTCTCTACTTTATTCTTATACCCATAACTTCTCAAAACATAGACATTGTATTTCTACGAAACACTTGTCTTAAAACTAGAGAAGTCACAAGTAAACAGAACATAGTACGAGGACCTACCCCTTTGTCCTTACGGACACAGGACAACATACAATACTCTGTATAAGTCCACTGAGTTGAATAACTCAAAACCTGTGTATCGTAGGTTGAAAACTGTACCCTGGCGATTTCCTCAAATATCACCAATTACAACGAATTCCGATATAATGAGGATGATCACCTAATTCCCAATAACTTACTCCCACTTATCATCTTTAAAAAACCATACAGATATGAGAATGAAACCTGGTAAATACACACCCTGGAGTAAGTATCTAATCGGGAAAACAGTTTTCTTATAACAATGCGCAGTGTAACTGAAACATGAAAAAGTTTCGTATGGATACCCTGGTATTCTTAGTAATGCCTTTTTCATAATCCTTTTCATGACTTTAACCGTATATATCATTTTCCATCTCTCCAAATCCCTTTATTTGTCTTTAATCGTTACCTTCTGTACACCTTCGTTAGGCTAAATGGTTTTCTTCCTTCCCTACCATTCAGCACCAGCCTATGGTTTGGAAGAAGACTATCCAGTAAGCATAATAGGTGTACCCTCCTAATCCTAGGAGTACTCGTAACTTGAGAGAAGGTGATGATAAAAGACAACTGAATAATACCTTATTTTATTTCTCCCGAACTGGGGAAAAAGCAAAGGTGAAATAGGAGTAGCGATGAAGTACGCGGTTTTGGTCGTGAATGATAGCAGTCGTAATTTACTTTTCCCTCTTTCTAATTCCTTTATTTTGTCTTTACATATTACCTTCTGCACACCCTACTTAGGCTAATTGGTTTTCTTCATTCCCTACCTTTCGGCACCTGCCTATGGTTTGGAATAAGACTATCCAATAAGCGTAATAGGTGTACACTCCTAAACTAAGGAGCCCTCACAATCTGAGAGAAGGTGATAACAAAAGACAACTGAATAAACCAATTCTATTTCTCCTGAACCTGGATCCATCCTCAAAGAAGTCCCTTTGAGTTCGTATATAACCATATGATGGATCTATCCAATGGAAGTGGATGTCCGTAGTAATACGTGGTGTTCTGAGAAATACAAAGGGTAAAAGAAGGAGCGGTAATGACTTATTCATCTTAGACAATCCAAAAGCCAGTATTTTAAGAAGGTTCGGTCAACTTGGTCACTGAGTCATAGTCTATGGTCGGTCAAAGGTCGCTGCCAAAGAGAGAGAGAGAGAGAAAAGAAACACTCTGCGTGCACGCTAACCTAGATTAGAATGGTTATCACTTTATCTAATCAGGAAACCTTCCACTGTAATCTCAAATTCTCCTCCAAACCTGAAAGAAGAATTAGTCAGGATCACCCGAAGAGTAAACCAACTCATCAGTGAGAATCAGGATCCAACTATCATCGTATGATAACTTGATGGAAGCCACTCAAGTTATCCCACTCCAGAAGGTATGCACATATCTAGCAAGTTTCTGTTTCTTTAGAAACTCCCGATGTGATTTTTGCCCCATGCTCTTATAACCTTGGCTTTGGTCAAAATGTCATAAGTCACATGCCAAGTTCTACCCGTCACTATCTAGGTCAATTTGAACCCACCCGCACATGCCCTTGACTTTGTCCAAAATGGCAGAACGACTGTCCCAAACCAACACATCTATCTATGCTACAGATGAATACCCAGCAGCTACCAAACACTATGCCTTAACTTTGGCTAAAATACATAGCTTGAATACTACTGAATACCCAAAAGAAATGACGGAGGACTACGGCTGGTTTTTGGCGAAAAACCTTTAACGTAATGAACTTGATCTCGTTGAAGGAAACTGATAGCTTTTTATAAAATATAGTGGCGAAAACGTTTTGCTAAAGAAGTCACTCCCGGTGAAGGGATCTCGCCCCTTTCCTCGTGGAATGAGGTGCAGGATATTCCAACTGAATACCGCTATGCAAAGCAACTTGCAATCGACTATATTGAACTTATTACCCTGACGTAAACTTATGCCCAAGGGGTCACTCCCGGTGAAGGGATCTCGGCCCTTGCCTCGTGGAATGAGGTGCAGGATATTCTAACTGAATATCGCTATGCAAAACAAAAAGGAAATGTCTTTGTAATAACACTTTTAAAATTTCTTCCAACAACATCAAATATAGGTTTGTTTTACTTGCATTCATAAGAATCAACGCAGTCCCATTAATCAATCACACCAAAAAAGAACGAAAAATAAAATGTACATATATGCCATCCGCATTCGTCACTGGGTCCCATCATCACCCGTTAGGTTACTTAACTAACGACAGAGCGGGGACTGAACTAGCGTGGGTGTAAAACATATACAATATCTAATAGTATATATACCAATATACAATAATCGCTCCAGGCGTGATAATATGCAACATCACAGAAAAGTAATAAGCATCACAGAACAATACAGATAATCTGGGATCCCCGGGTTTCACAGAGCCGCTACTGAAACCCGACGTTCCCCTGGTCGTGTGGATAGCCTGTGCAATGAAACCTAGACCCCTACGGGTGCGGCAAGTTACCCGCCAAAATCTGAAGCGAGGTAGTCCCCACAGCATAGTGAATGGAACACCCGGCACTTCACGGAATCCGGTAAATTGAGCACCCCTCCTTGGGCCAACCTGTACCCCCTACGAGTGCGGCGAATAGTCTGCCAATTCTAGAGTGAGGTCCTTTTGCCTCTCAATGCCATGAGATACGGACCCGTTGCCTTCCAGAATCCGGCTATCCGTGCACTCCTTCGCGGGATAAACTTAGTACAGAAATAAAAATATGTACAACGGGTACATCGACCTCGACCCGGTCGTGCCCCAAAAGAATATTATACAAACAGGCAGTGACGGCAGTCCACATGTCGGACGCTCGCCCCGCAATATCAAATGTACAAATAAATCCAACCTGCACTATCATTGCACCCTGCTATCCACCACGACATATCCGCAACATCACAGCACAACAAAGAACATCAACGCGAATGTTACGTTCGCAAACCCGTCTAAAAGAACTATAGCAATCAGACGCGGTTTACCGATCAAATGACATTCCCGGTCGGAGATATAATGTAAATACTGCATACTAACAAGTTTAAAATTTCGATCAACTAAATTTTCCGAAGTGGGCCCCACGTACATCTGGTGTACAGTAACAAAATTTGGGCCAAAACAACATATACCAAAAAGCACAATTTCCCATGCTAAACTCACTGGAAAAATTTGGGGCACTGTTCCTACAAAAGCGCGGCGGATCAGCGGCCAAACCCTGGTTTGAGCCGCGGTTCCGCGGCCGTTCTGTGGGATCATGTGACCAAATTTCACCAGTTTGCTTAGAATTGCCTGCTTAGTTTTCTGTGATATGTCAAATAATTTTTGGACCCTTTTAAAAATCGACAGAAACTCAGGGTTCATGAAAATTGTGATTTCGGAAATTCCGTTCGATCGATCTTTTAAACGTGTTAGCACAAGTTAGTATAGCTTAATGGTGAGGCTCTGATACCACTGTAAGTCCACGGTAGAGCCCCGGCCGTCTAACAGACGCCAAATGCGGAACAAAAACTTTTTACAAACTGACGCTATCGTGTACCGTAACCCGGATCTGCCATTAAAGCTAAATTAACAAACTACAAAGCGGGTAGAAACGTTATACCGAATGATCCGAGTCCTTCGGTCTTCAACCATCATCCCACGCTTGTTGCGGCTGCTCCGATCTCCTCGATTTCCAGTCTTGTCGTCCAGGTGGCACCACGTCGACGGATCTTTAAACGGACTCCCGCCTCTGAACCGAGGCAACTCGATCGTCAAGTTTGCTAAAAGAGACGACCAAGATGAAGTAGAGAATGAGTAGAACACTTTGTCTCGTTACGTCCAAGGCTATGGACGAACGGTTAATGAAATTGCCATTTGGATCGGGTGATGGAATGAAATGAGCAATGAAATTTCCATACACCAAAGCTATCATATTTTTCTCTCAAGCAAAAAACCATAACCCTCACCAAGGGTGGCCGGCCACTAAATAGAGGGGAGGGGGTGAGTGTAGGAGCAAGGTGGGTAAGAATAAGAATGAAGCTTATCATGACACATACTATGAATACAATTAAAGCAAGTGATGAATCATTTAAGCTTAGTCATCAAGCATTAAATGAACAATTTGTAAGCCCGCGGGGGCGCCCCGGCCGTCGATCCGACGCCGGAGACGCGGAAAACAAAAACTTTGCGAACTTTGCTAAACGGCACCGCCGCGGACTTTTTACCCGGATCGGGCCATTAACCTAGCTAGCTAGCAAAAAGAAAAGAGTAGAGAAGCTATACCAAGCGATCCGTGTCCTTCGGTCTTCGTCTCCGCTCCGATCTCCCGCGGAATCTCCGTCACCTCCTCGCTCGTCGGAAAGGGCACCACGTAGCCGGAATCTTTTACGGGCTCCCGCCTCTTGACCGAGGCAACTCGGGCGCGAAGTTGGCTAGCCGACGCGTCCAAGGCTTGCTATAGAAATAGTGTAGAAGCTTGTCTCTTGGGGTTTTTGAGGTTGCCATGAAATGGTGGAGGTAAAGAAAGCAACTCAAAAAGTGCTTATGAACTTGGTAGCATGGAAAAAGGATATGAAACATTTTATTTTTTCTCATTCAAAAGGAAATGATCCTCTCACTCTAGCCAAAGTGGCCGGCCCCCTCTCCATAGAATTAGATTGGAGAGAGAAAAGAGAATTACAAAAAACAATATATCAAAAAGATAATATAAACCTCACATCCTTTCTCACTCATCTCACAAATCAATCCTTTTTCTAAACCATCAAATGAAAAGCCATCAAATGGACAAGAAAGGAATAACATCATGACGCAAGTCCCATCATAATGCACAAGTGTAAGAAAACCCTCCACTAAAAGTTAATTGCAAACTTGCAATTAACACTTTCCAACAAGAAAGTCCGACCGAGAAGGAATGATGGAAAACCGGCCGGAACGGAATGCAAACTGGCAACTTCAGAAAACTGATCCCGTAATAAATTACAGGAAAACCCCGCTACTGCAAATACATGCCCGCATTTGTATTCCCACTGAACACAAATGCAAAGAGACAAAACTATACTATCTAATACTAAAATCCGGCTTAAGCCAAAGCCGGCTAGTAAAAACTGTCCGATCACGATCCGTGCAATACCGCACGTATCTGATCGAACCCTGCCATATCTCCATACGGCCTCTACAGCGTTTCGCCCGAAACTTGAGTAACTGTCTGTGTGGTGGACTCTAAAGACTCGTCAATACTGTGGCTGTGGATTTAACCACTAGCACGTCAGAGGTATAAGCCAATACGTGACGGGCCACCAGGTATTGACCAAAAGGGACGTCGATGAGCGAACTCATCCTGACACCCTACTGAGCCTGTCAGCGACAATATCCGTACAGTCCGGTCCGTTCGTCTATGAGCATCGCATGGCGGGCCTAGGGGGTTGGTAAAAGTCAGACCCCCAAAAGCGGTACAAGTCGTGTCGGAGTGTAGCCCAGAACACCCTGAGATACTACTGGAATACCTACCAGCAAATCTCCTGCCTTGGCCAAGGACTTTTCATGTTCTGGCTCTCCTAGACACAGCACGACCTCACCCCCAATACCGGGAGAGACGAACCCCTGCAGATCCGCTCACTGCCTCCATGTGGCTCGGGACTGTACCCAACTAAAACCTGTTTGCACGACTCCTTTGAGCCGTGGTAGGGTAGTAATCAAAGTACAGTGGGAACTCACACGAGACAAATGACGATCCCAGGTCGATGAACTAACCTGTACACATGTCACCTGGGAACTGCTATCTGACGTCTGGTATATCCCAACTAGCAGGTTCCCGGCGAGTCCTGTCCAGTGTACTCATAACCCAATGAGCACCTGTATACATCTTAGGTGAACCAACTGACACCAGTGGCTTGTGAGACCGGCCACCGCCCCTCGTCGGGGTCTCGACTGTATACACTAGTCTACTCTGGAGAAACGATGCCCTGTCTCGAATCTCCCACGACTAGGGACCTTTTAAGGATGTGCTTGTAGACCCCCAGCTCCCACTTATATGATCGCCCTCATACTGCTGGTGGTCAAGCAAGAATCCAAGGGGCTCTATCAACGTGTAATAGCGACGTGTCATGTCACCTAAAGCAGTACACGATGATAAAGGTAAACCAGATAGCATACTATCATCTCGAGTAAGACTGTCCTACCGGGATAGGTCCTCCCCTCAATCATTGCAATCACGTGCCTGTGACCCAATAATTGACTCTGAGGGCACTATCTCCAACAATCTCCCACTTGCACTCGAGGCTAATTATTGCGATGTCGCATACTCACAGCCCGTGTGATACCGAACACCCAACTCCTCTACTAGTCAGTCTCACAAAGCTCGTTTGCGAAACTATTGCGTTCGAGGAATAGCCTCAGTGGGTGGATCCGCTTTGATGTTTCTTTCTATGTCTCTCTATATCTCATGTTCGCAGAGAAAGCTATCTCCCGAAATGAGCAATACCTGTCTTAGAATGTGTCTGGATGTCTGATGGGACCTAGTTCAGAAATGAACTCCAAATCCAAACTTCTTAGACTGTATCGTCAACTGAACTTAATCAGTATCCTGCGCCATGCCTTCCCTCAGTATCCACCTGGACCACCTGTCCAAAATACCGCCCCTCCTCAGAAGGAAACTATAACTCTGACAACCTCCTTGTCGTCCATGTCACCTTGGAAGCCTGGAATGATAACCGTCTCCTAATGGAGGCTGCCGTTATCATATCCCTAGAACATTCACTTATGTTCTAAAACTGCTTCCGACTGTTTCTCCAGGATTGGATCAATATCATCTTATTGCACCTACTGCAAGAACAACATCTGGTGTGGTACTTGACATCTCATGATTGACTCAATTGCCTAAGCAAGTGATCTGTCAATCATGCGCATCCCTCTCCCCTTTAGTCTGTAAGACACCTTTGGAGAGGGTGACTCCATTACCTGCAGGTACACTACCATGCCAGGAGTCGACCATTCTAAATACTCTTAGAATATTGTCTAAGTACCCAGATTGGGAAACCACCCAAATCTAGATCTAAAACCATAGATCTAATAACCAGAATGTCTGATATAATATCCAAGTCCTTTGTGGAGAAACTACTGTGTGACGACCAAAGTATAACCGATCGTAGTATAGGAATATCACTTCCTACTCTGTGTATGTCATCAAATACCAGGACATCACACCCTACTACCTTCTTAACAGATCCATCCCCTATTCTGATGAAGTCATACCTATGACTGTCACATCAGAAATAGATGATCTATCTCCGCTATATCTGCTTTAGTCTATAAATAGACATAAGCCTGATATCCACCAATGCTTCCGCTGCTCCCACTGACTACGACAACCCTCTGGCAGAGTCATATAGACGTGCACTTCTAAAGCCAGTTTAGAACGACGCTATACTCATCCTCCCGCCGGGTCTCGCAGCCTGGAACAACAGCAATGGCAAGTCTGGGTAAACAAGAACCTCCCTGCCACCGTTCTTGAGCATACCGAATACCTCTCGGGTGCCTGAGGTTACCCACCTTATCTGCGGAGTGGCCAATGGAATGTCAAACCAGATTGAATCTTTAGGTTCTTATGAAATCTTCAGTAATCGTTTGTGGTTCTGGAATCACTTCCAGTTCTACCATACTCCCACTACTGTTTTCTGAAAAAATCCATTTTTGATAAAACTGTGGCGAGTCAAGAACAATATCACTATTGATCTTCCAGATGGTAGAAAATCAACCCTCGTCATAGCCCGGGTCAACCCACAAACAGCCACTACTGAAACGTGCCTTGAGTTGTCCAGAGTCTGGTTTTAAGCATAAGCCGGACAACTCCCCGTATCTTAACAATATCAAGATATGAACTGTTCTATATCCAAGAAACAGAGGCACTGATTTAATTGAACCAGATTCAAATCATGCAGCTGTCTCCAGTGCATGTCAACTAAATGGAAGAGAGGCCGATCGGCGTTACTCAACTTAGGAGTACTTCCAATTATGAGTAACCTGAAAGAGAAGCAAGTTCTCTTAATCATTACTATCAACTGAATACCATACACAAGTATCTACATCTTCGATCACCTTGAAGAATCCCGATACTTGCGATACCTGGTTCTCTACTGTATTCATATACCTATAACTCCTCTAAACTTAGACCCTGTGTTTCTACGAAACACATGTCTAAGAACTAGAGAAGTTAAAAGTAAACAGAATATAGTACGAGGACCAACCCCTCTGTCCTAATGGACACTGGACAATATACAATACTCTGTATAAGTCCGTTGAGTCTAACAACTCATTCACTGTGTGTCGTAGGTTGAAAACTGTACTTTTGGTTAAGAAGAATTACACCGCTGTTCAATGCTCCTTACCTAACCATCCACTGGTACAGGTAAATGTCATAGACATAATTTCATGAAGGTATATCTCACTCTATGAAAATAGACGTACAGATATATCAATTTGAAATTGGTGCATAACAGCGGATATTCAAAACCAAATATTTGCCGACCGGCAAACAACCCAGGTGACTTCCTCAAATATCACCGATTACAACGAATCCCGATATAATGAGGATGGTCACCTAATTCCCAATAACTTACTCCCACTCATCATCTGTAAAACCATACAGATGTGAGAATCATACCTGGCAAATACATACCCTGGAGTAAGTGTCTAATCGGGAAATCAGTTTTCTATTAACAATACACAGTGAAACTGAAACATTGAAATGTTTCGATAGGGTATCCTGGTATTCCTAGTAATGCCTCTTCCATTATCCAGATTCACAACTATAACCGTATAATTCTTTGCCATCTTTCTAAATCCCTTTACATGTCTTTAGTCATTACCTTCTGTACACCCCTTTAGGCCAAATGGTTTTCTTCCTTCCATACCGTTCGGCACCAGCCTATGGTTTGGAAGAAGACTATCCAATAAGCATAATTGGTGTACTGTCCTAATCCTAGGAGCACTCGCAATGCGAGAGAAGGTGAGGATAAAAGACAACCGAATGTACTTAATTCATAGGTGATTTAGGATTGACAAAGAAGTACATGGTTTGGTCGTGAATAGCAGTCGCAATTTACTTTGCCCTCTTACTAATCCCTTGCTTTGTCTGAACTTAATACCTTCTGTACACCGTTTAGGCTAATTGGTTTTCTTCATTCCCCACCGTTCGGCACCAGCCTAAGGTTTGGAAGAAGACTATCCAATTTGCATAATAGGTGTACTATCTCCTAAACCAAGGAGTACTCGCAACCTGAGAGAAGGTAAAAGGTAAAGACAACTGAATAGTCCTATTCGTTTTCTCCAGAACCGGAAACCATCCTCGAAGTCCTTCGAGTTCGTATATAACCATACGATGGTTTTGTCCAATGGAAGTGGACGTTCGTAGTAATACGGGGTGTCCCGGAGAAAAGGGTAAAAGTAGGAGTGGCAAAGAGGTCTGCAACTCTGACAATCCAAAAGCCAGTGTTAAGTAGGTTCGGTCAACTTGGTCACTGAGTCATAGTCTAGGGTCGGGTCAATGGTCGCTGCCAGAGAGAGAGAGAAAAGAAACACTCAGCGTGCACTCTAACCTAGATCAGAATGGTTACCAATTTATCTAATCTGGAAACCTCCCACTGTAACGTCAAATTCTTCTCCAAACCTGAAAGAAGAATTAGCCGGGATCACCCGAGGAGTAAACCAACTCATCAGTGGGAATCGGGATCCAACTCTCATCGCATGATAACGTGACGGAATCCGCTCACGTTATCACACTCCAGAAGGTATGCGCATATCTGGCAAGTTTCAGTACTTTTGAAACTCCCGATGTGAATTTTTGCCCCATGCTCTTATGACCTTGACTAAGGCCAACAAATCATAAGTCACATGTCAAGTTCCACCCGTCATTGTCCAGGTTGATTTGAACCCACCCGTACAAGCCCTTGACTAAGGCCAACAAGGCTATACGACTGTCCCAAAACAACGCATCTATCTATGCAGCATATGAATACCCAATAGCTACCAAACACTGTGCCTTGACTAAGGCCAACAAACACAGCTTGAATACTATTGACTACCCATATGAAACGACGGAGGGCTACGAATGGTTTCTGGCGAAAACCTTTTAACGTAGTGAACTTGATATCGTTGAAGGAACGGATAGCTTTATAAAAATATAGTGACGACAACCTTTGCTAAAGAGGTCACTCCCGGTGAAGGGATCTCGGCTCTTTCCCCGTAGAATGAGGTGCAGGATATTCCAACTGAATACCACGGTGCAAAGCAAAAGTAATCGGCTATAGTGAAGTTAATGCCCTGACGCAAACTTCTGTCCAAGGGGTCACTCCCGGTGAAGGGATCTCGGCCCTTGCCTCGTCGACTGAGGAGCAGGATATTCCAAATGAATACCACGATGCAAAACAAAAGTGAACGTCCTTGCAATAACAGCTTTTTGAAAAAGTGTTCCAACAACATCAGATTAGGTTTGTTCAACTTGCATTGATCCGAATCAACGCAGTCCCATCAATTGATCACACCACAAAGAACGAAAATATACTGACGTACGTATATGCCATCCGCATTCGCCACTGGGTCCCGTCATCACCCGTTAGGTTAGCTAACTAACGGCAGAGCGGGGACTGGACTAGCGCGGATGAAAAACATATACAACATCTACTAATATATATATACCAATATATAGTATTTCGCTCAAGGCGTGATAAAAAGCAACACAGAAATGTATAGCAACACAGATCAATACAGATATCTGGGATCCCCAGGTTTCACAGAGCCGCTGAAACCCGACGTTCCCCTGGTCGTGTGGATAGCCTGTGCAATGAAATCCTAGACCCCTACGGGCGCTGCAAGTCACCCGCCAAAACCTGAAGCGAGGCAGCCCCCTTCAGCAACGTGAATGGACCACCCAGCACTTCACGGAATCCGGTAACTTGGGCACCCCTCCTGGGTCAAACCTATACCCCCTACGAGTGCGGCGAATAGCCTGCCAATTCTAGAGTGAAGCCCCCTCCGTCTCAATGCCATGAGATGCGGGCTTGTTGCCCTCCAGAACCCGGCTACCCGTGCACCCCTCCGCGGGGTAATCCTAGTACAGAAAGTAAAATATACATACAACGGGTACATCGACCGCAGCCTGGTCGTGCCCCAAAAGAATAATACAAACTGGCAGTGACGGCAGTCCACATGTCGGACGCTCGCCCCGTAATATCAAATATACATAATACAACAGAACTGTACTACCACTGCAACCAGGCTATCCCCCACGACCGATCCGCAACAACACAGTACAATCACAGAACATCAACGTGAAAGTCACGTTCGCAAATCCGTCTAACCGGGCTATAGCAGTTAGACCGGATTTACCGATCGAGTGACATTCACGGTCGCAGATATAAAGTAAAAACTGTGAACTGGCAAGTTTAAAATATCCGATCGAACAAATATTATCAAGTGGGCCCCAAATACTACTGTAGCACTTACAGAAAAACTGGGCCCAAATAAAATATCCCAAAAGCCCTATTTCCAACTGATAAGCTTACTGGGAAAATATGGTGCCACAATTCCCTATTTCCGCCGCGCAAGCGCGGCCAAACCAGGGGTTTGGCCGCGCTTCCGCGGTCTAAGTATGGAATGAGTGGATCGTATTTTCCCAGATTTCTTATATTTTGTTGTACATAACTCTGCAACAACCAGAAAAATTTTAGGAGCTCAAAAAATTTCAACAGAGAACACATGTGCACAAAAATACGGTTTTTGGGGATTTTGTTCGATCGGGTTCTAAACGCGCTAGAGCAAGCTAGGGAAGGTTAATGGCGTGGCTCTGATACCATTGTAAGCCCGCGGGGGCGCCCCGGCCGTCGATCCGACGCCGGAGACGCGGAAAACAAAAACTTTGCGAACTTTGCAAAACGGCACCGCCGCGGACTTTTTACCCGGATCGGGCCATTAACCTAGCTAGCTAGCAAAAAGAAAAGAGTAGAGAAGCTATACCAAGCGATCCGTGTCCTTCGGTCTTCGTCTCCTCTCCGATCTCCCGCGGAATCTCCGTCACCTCCTCGCTCGTCGGAAAGGGCACCACGTAGCCGGAATCTTTTACGGGCTCCCGCCTCTTGACCGAGGCAACTCGGGCGCGAAGTTGGCTAGCCGACGCGTCCAAGGCTTGCTATAGAAATAGTGTAGAAGCTTGTCTCTTGGGGTTTTTGAGGTTGCCATGAAATGGTGGAGGTAAAGAAAGCAACTCAAAAAGTGCTTATGAACTTGGTAGCATGGAAAAAGGATATGAAACATTTTTTTTTTCTCATTCAAAAGGAAATGATCCTCTCACTCTAGCCAAAGTGGCCGGCCCCCTCTCCATAGAATTAGATTGGAGAGAGAAAAGAGAATTACAAAAAACAATATATCAAAAAGATAATATAAACCTCACATCCTTTCTCACTCATCTCACAAATCAATCCTTTTTCTAAACCATCAAATGAAAAGCCATCAAATGGACAAGAAAGGAATAACATCATGAAGCAAGTCCCATCATAATGCACAAGTGTAAGAAAACCCTCCACTAAAAGTTAATTGCAAACTTGCAATTAACACTTTCCAACAAGAAAGTCCGACCGAGAAGGAATGAAGGAAAACCGGCCGGAACGGAATGCAAACTGGCAACTTCAGAAAACTGATCCCGTAATAAATTACAGGAAAACCCCGCTACTGCAAATACATGCCCGCATTTGTATTCCCACTGAACACAAATGCAAAGAGACAAAACTATACTATCTAATACTAAAATCCGGCTTAAGCCAAAGCCGGCTAGTAAAAACTGTCCGATCACGATCCGTGCAATACCGCACGTATCTGATCGAACCCTGCCATATCTCCATACGGCCTCTACAGCGTTTCGCCCGAAACTTGAGTAACTGTCTGTGTGGTGGACTCTAAAGACTCGTCAATACTGTGGCTGTGGATTTAACCACTAGCACGTCAGAGGTATAAGCCAATACGTGACGGGCCACCAGGTATTGACCAAAAGGGACGTCGATGAGCGAACTCATCCTGACACCCTACTGAGCCTGTCAGCGACAATATCCGTACAGTCCGGTCCGTTCGTCTATGAGCATCGCATGGCGGGCCTAGGGGGTTGGTAAAAGTCAGACCCCCAAAAGCGGTACAAGTCGTGTCGGAGTGTAGCCCAGAACACCCTGAGATACTACTGGAATACCTACCAGCAAATCTCCTGCCTTGGCCAAGGACTTTTCATGTTCTGGCTCTCCTAGACACAGCACGACCTCACCCCCAATACCGGGAGAGACGAACCCCTGCAGATCCGCTCACTGCCTCCATGTGGCTCGGGACTGTACCCAACTAAAACCTGTTTGCACGACTCCTTTGAGCCGTGGTAGGGTAGTAATCAAAGTACAGTGGGAACTCACACGAGACAAATGACGATCCCAGGTCGATGAACTAACCTGTACACATGTCACCTGGGAACTGCTATCTGACGTCTGGTATATCCCAACTAGCAGGTTCCCGGCGAGTCCTGTCCAGTGTACTCATAACCCAATGAGCACCTGTATACATCTTAGGTGAACCAACTGACACCAGTGGCTTGTGAGACCGGCCACCGCCCCTCGTCGGGGTCTCGACTGTATACACTAGTCTACTCTGGAGAAACGATGCCCTGTCTCGAATCTCCCACGACTAGGGACCTTTTAAGGATGTGCTTGTAGACCCCCAGCTCCCACTTATATGATCGCCCTCATACTGCTGGTGGTCAAGCAAGAATCCAAGGGGCTCTATCAACGTGTAATAGCGACGTGTCATGTCACCTAAAGCAGTACACGATGATAAAGGTAAACCAGATAGCATACTATCATCTCGAGTAAGACTGTCCTACCGGGATAGGTCCTCCCCTCAATCATTGCAATCACGTGCCTGTGACCCAATAATTGACTCTGAGGGCACTATCTCCAACACAATTAATGCTAACAATGAATCATCAAGCCTTGTCACCACCTTCTAAAAGCTTTTAGAAACTTCTACACTCATCCAAAGAAAAAATAAATCCGTATTTAACCGACTGTCAAATACGGCTGATAGAAAACTGGAAACTGGAAACTTCCAAAAGTGATCCCGAAACGAATTTCAGGATAACCCCGTATCAGTATAAACATACCTGCATTTATATTACGACCGAATATAAATGCAACTGAGACAAAGATATTATATCTGCACAGTATAATACTGGGTTCCGGCTTAAACCAAAGCCTACCAGTATTATCTGCCCGAAAAACGACACGTGCGAAAACGCACGTGCCTTTTCCGAACCTTGCCATAAACCCATACGGCCTGTACAACGTTTCGCCCGAACTTGGGAAAGTGTCTGTGGGGGACTCTAATGACTCATCAACACATCGGCACTTGGTATAACCACTAGCACGTCAGAGGTACAAGCTGCACGTAACGTTTTCCCTATGTATTGATTGGAAGGGAAGCTGACGAGCGAACTCATCTGTAAACCCTACTGAGCCTGACAGTGACAATGTATATACAGTCCGGTCCATTCGTCTAAAGAGTATCGCATATCGAGTCTAGGGGGTGGATAAAGTCAGACCCCTAATAACGCGATAAATCGTGTCGGCATGAAGCCCATCACCACCTGAGAAACTACTGATCCAAATCAGTAATTCTCCACTACCTCGGCCGAGGATTCCTAGTGATGGCCACCCGTGCACTGCGCGACATCAACCCCCAATACCGGGAGAGACGAATCCCCGACGATCCGCTCACTTGCCTCCAATGTGGCTCGGGACTGTACCCAACTAAAACCTGTTTGCACAACTCCTTTGAGCGTGGTAGGGTAGTAATCTAAGCACGGTAGGAACTCATACGAGACAAATGACGATCTCAGGTCGATGAACTAACCTGTACACATGTCACTAGGGAATTGCTATCTGACGATATGTATAATACCAACTAGCAGATTCCCAGCGAGTCCTGTCCGGTGTACTCATAACCTAATGAGCAGCCATGTACATCTTAGGTGATCCAACTGACACCAGTGGCTTGTGAGACCGGCCACCGCCCTTCGTCGGGGTCTCGACTGTATACACTAGTCTACTCTGGAGTATCGATGCCCTCTCTCGAAACTCCCACGAGTAGGGACACTTTAAGGATGTGCTTACAGACCCCGGCTCCCACGTATATGATCGCCATCATACTGCTGGTAGTCAAGCAAGAATCCTATGGGCTCTATCATCATGCAATAGTGAACTAAAGCATGTATACGATGATAAAGACAAACCAGATAGCAAACTATCATCTCGAGCAAGACTGTCATATCGGTATAGGTCCTGCCATAAGCATTGCAATCACGTACCTGCGATCCAATAATTGACTTTGAGGGCACTCTCTCCAACAGTATCGCACGCGAATACTCACCGGGAGACATTAGTAGAGAGCCACTCCGCTTTGTCCTGACCAAGTGACTATAGGAGAACCCCATGGCCAAGAGCATCCACTCGGATGCTCACGATCACGGTGTTCTGCCCAAGTCCACTTCGTTAAAGGCCTCGGGGGTGCGGCCATCAACTAAAGTTCCCGACGAGCTTTCGATCTTTTAATCGAGAATCCTATTGAATTTCCTGGCTATAACTTTGAAAATTGTTTTCAATTCGAGACTTAAATGTAAGGTTTATAGCATTAGGAATGAAATTTGGAATATGTGATAATCCGGGTTTATGATGTCTATAGATACGGATTTTAATTATTTTCATTTTCATTTTTTTCTGCGACCATAAGTGTAATATGTGGCAGTATCCCTGATCTCTTTGCTATACAACAACGACATTAGGGATATGCATATTTACTTACGTTGATGACATATGATGTTATTGTGTTGTTATATCGATATGTTATATTGGATCGTTATGATTGAATAGCCTGGGGTTTTATGTGAGATGAGAGTTTTTCATTTTCATTCATGTAAATTATTGTATGTAATATTCTTTTATTGGGACACTTCCCGGTTGAGATTGTTGTCTCCGTTCGATATATATTATTTACTTTTCCGCATTAGGATAGACCTAAAGCAGAGGGCACAAGTAACCGAGTTCTAGAGTTCAGTGGGAGGCCATCTCGCGGAGTTGAGACCGAATTTGCAGGGTTGCTTTCCGCTCTCGTAGGGGTCTAGGGACGTGGGCTTGGTTATTCATCTCGACCGTGGAATCCGTATTTTTCATTAATAGCTTAATCTAAAATACAGACCTCCTAATATATCCTATATTTCATATATCCGTTTCTGTTGTGCTGTGCTGAGATGTGATCATATAAATGCATAATACGAATGATGCTTATATATATGATATATTAGTAGACACTATATATGTTTTGCCTCTACGCTAGTCCTGACCTCGCCCTGCCGTAAGTTAAAGTAACCTTACGGTGAAGACTCGGGTCCCTATGTCGAATGAGGATGGCATATATGTGTGTTTTATTTTCGTTCCTTCTGTGAAATTTAGGAAACATAAATGATTGGACTTAATTAATAAGATTAATGAAAAGACAAGAAATATAAAAGATGTTATAGAATCAAATTTTTCAAAAATTTAGCTCTAGTTCTTTCTTTGCAAAGTGATATTCCTTAATGAATATCCAGTATCTCATTCGATAATGAATGAGCCTAGAACCCTTCATTGGGGATGACCTCTTTACCAAAAACTAACATATGCTACAATCCACTCGGTTTGTTTTAAAAAAGTACTCGATGCTTAAAACGGAGCTTAAACCACTCCTTTTCAAATCACTAGGTTCTACAAAGATATCAAGTTCATTACGTTAAAGATTTTCTTCAAAACCAGTCGTAACCCTCTATCATTTCAGATAGGTACCGTTTAGTATTCGTGCCGCATTTGTCGACCTTGCCGAGGCGTAGTGTTCGGTAGCTAATTAGTGCTTTTCTGCCGCATAATGATGAGATTGGTTAGGGCAGTTATACGACTTTGTTGACCTTGTCAAGGGTCGTGCGGGTGGGTCTAAATTAGTCACGAAATGATGGGTTGAACTTGACTTACGGTTTATGATTTGTTGACCTTGTCAAGGTCATAAGCCGCATGATTTCTTGTTAAAACACAAATCTGAAGTTTTTGAGAAATTCAAGGAATATAAGAGCGAAATAGAGAACCAGACGGGTAAATTTATCAAAATCCTTCGATCTGATCGAGGGGGCGAATACTTAAGCACGGAATTCCACGATTATTTAAAAGAGAATGGGATTCTCTCTCAGCTTACTCCTTCGTATACACCACAACACAATGGTGTATCAGAGCGGAGGAATCACACCCTATTAGATATGGTGCACTCCATGATGAGTACTGCAGAGTTACCTATTTCCTTCTGGAGATTTGCACTTGAAACAGCAGCTTATATGTTGAATAGAGTTCCTACCAAGCCTGCGCCTACCACTCTATATGAGATATGGGAGGGAAAGAGACCATGTCTTAATTACATTAAGATATGGGGTTGTCCGGTTTATGTTAAAAAGCAAAATCCGGAGAAACTCGAGGTAAGGTCTGTTTTATGTAAGTTTGTTGGATATCCCAAACATTCCCGAGAGCATATCTTCTACCACACCTTGAAACAGAAGGTGTTTATTGCTCAGCACGCTAATTTTTTGGAAAATGGATTTCTTACAAAAGAAATTAGTTGGACCGCGATAGAGCTGGAAGAAGTTTACAAAAACTACAACTGATAATTTGGTAGAACTGGAGGATTCAATCGTCCCCGACGAAGCTCAACCAGTCCACAGATCTACTATGGTTTCTCACCCACCTAAGAGATACTACGGGTTCCTCATAGACTGTGGGAGCGAGGATTGCATCATGGAAGATGATGACCCAACTTGTTTCGAGCAGGCCATCACAAGTGGGGACTCTGTGAAATGGCTGGATTCTATACAATCTGAGATGGAATCCATGTATACCAACAAATTATAGACTTTGGAGGTTGCTCCTGAAGTGGTAAAATCCATTGGGAGCAAATGGATCTTCAAGAAGAAAATTGGTGTACATGGAAAGGTTGAGACCTTTAAATCTAGACTTGTAGCAAAAGGTTTTCGTCAACGACCAGGTATCGACTATGATGAGACATTTTCTCCGGCGGCTATGCTTAAGTCCATCAGGATCCTACTTGCCATTGGTACATACCATGACTATGAAATCTGGCAGATGGATGTCAAGACCGCTTTTCTAAATGTTGATTTAGAAGAGAGCATGTATATGACACAGCCAGAGGGCTTCGTAGACAGTGGGAGCAGTGGAAAGGTGTGCAAGCTGCTTAAATTAATTTACGGATTTAAGCAGGCGTCGCGGAGTTGGAACATCAGTTTTGATATAACAGTCAAAGAGTTTGACTTCATAAAAAATGTAGATAAACCATATATATATAAAAAGGTAGTAGAGAATAAGGTCGTATTCCTCGTACTGTATGTGGATAAAAAACTTTTGATAAGAAACGTTCAAACTCTTCCTATCACAAAAGTTCTCCATGAAAGATCTGGGTGATGCCTCCTACATCCTGGGGATAAAAATCTATAAGGATAGATCTAAATGGATGTTAGGATTGTCCCAATCCAGGTACATAGACACCATACTAAAGAGGTTTAGTATAGAAGATTCTAAGCGTGGTAATTTATCCGTTTTTTCAGGAATCACTCTCTCCAGAGAGATGTCTCCCAAGACAGATTTGGAAAGGGCTCGCATAAACAAGATACCCTATGCTTCTGTAGTTGGGTCTATCATGTACGCGATGTTATGTATCAGACCGGATGATACTTATGCACTTAGTGTAGTAAGTAGATATCAATCAGACCCAGGGGAGAAGCACTGGACAGCTGTGAAGAACAGTTTTAAGTACTTGCAAAGGACTAAAGATATGTTCTTTGTGTATGGTAACGGAGAACTTCAAGTGGAGTCCTTTATCGATTCGAGCTTCCAGGGTGATAAGGATGACAAAAAGTCCGTTTCAGGCTTTGTCTTCACTCTCAACGGAGGGGCGGTATGTTGGAATAGTTCCAAGAAAGATACCGTTGCAGACTCGACGATGGAGGCTGAATAAATCACTGCTTACGATACTGCCAAAGAGGCTGTCTGGATGAAGAAGATCATATTTGAACTTGGTGTGGTTTCATCCATTGTTGATCCAATACCCTTATATTGTGATAATAATGGAGCTATAGCTTTGATCAAGGAACCCCGATCCCATCAGCAATCCAGACATATTTTGAGACGGTATCACCTGATCCGGGAGATAGTTGATCGCCACGATATCGAGGTCAGGAGAGTAGAAACGAAGGACAACACAACAGATCCACAACACTGCGGATCCACTCATGAAGGCCCTTCCCCAGACACAGTTCGAGAGATTTTTTAGGATGTTGGGTATGTGATACTACAACAACTGGCCTTAGTGCAAGAGGGAGATTGTTAGGAATATGCATATCCTAGAGGTTATTATTGTATATTATAGTGGATGCTTGGACATATATAAATATATATATGAGAATAATGGAGGAAAGAGGTCATATGAGGGGATTTCCTCTCATGGCGTCTACAAAATACAACCTGCACCATTTTTTCCGACGATCGGCATCCATCATCATCATCGTTATCACCTAAGATGTGCATATACTAAATTTCATGTGATTCCACCACTTTTTCACCGTTGAATTAGCAATGTAAAAAGTTCTATTGTCTGTAAACCATTAATTTTGCACCAACTAAATCATCGGTGAAAATGGTATAATCACATGAAATTTTGTGTATCCACATCTTAAGATGATAAAGATGGAGGTGATGTATGCCGATAATCGAAAAAAATCATGGAGGGTGCATTTTTCCGACGCCATAGGAGGAAATTCCCTCCTATGACACCTTCCCTCCAATAACCTCTCTCTCTCTCTCTACAACAACAACAACAACTGAGCCTTTTATCCCAAGCATATGGAGTAGGATACATGAACAAACATGAGAATCACGCCGGGTCCATCACTTGAATCCTCTGCTTCCACTCACTCCTATCGAACAATATACTTTCATTGAGTCCTTTGGCAGCCATATCGTTTCGTATCACCTCCATCCATGTTTTCTTCGGTCTCCCTTTTGCCCTTTTTCCATTGCCCATATCGAGAATATCTATTCGTCGAAACGGTGCTTACATAGGTCTGCGTCGTATATGACCAAACCATCTTAACCGGTTTTCCCGCATCTTCTCCTCCACAGGTGCTACACCAACTTCTGCATGAATATCCTCATTTCGCACCTTGTCTTTTCTAGTGTTACCACACATCCAACGAAGCATGCGCATCTTCGCTACGTGCATCTTCTGTGTATGATGCTTCTTAGGAGCCCGGCATTTTCTCTCTCTCTCTCTCTCTCTATATATATATATATATATATATAGATATATATATATATAGAGAGAGAGAGAGAGAGGACTTTCGCGCTCAACATGATAGTGTGCTATCTGGTTGTTTTTATCTTAACATGTGCACTTGTTTTAGTTTACTATCTCATTGATACATGTTGAAAAAGCTTTTGGATGTTGGCTTGATTACCAGGACTATGATGTAGATCATACTAGTGGGTCTTGAGTAGTCCATAAGCACATCCTTAACAGTTCCTAGTCGAGAGAGTATCGAGACATGTCATCAATATTCTAGAGTAGACTAGTGTGTACATTTCTTGATCCTGTATGGGGCGATGGTTGATCTCAAAGCCATTGGTGTTTAACATCAAAGATTGTACACAGGTGCTTATTGGAGAATGAGTACACTGAACAAGACTCGCCGAGAACTCCTAATTGGTACCATACCTATCGTCAGATAGCAGTTCTCTGGTGACACTTGTACATGTTAGTCTGTAGACCCGAAATCGTCAGAGTGTCTTGTGTAGTTCCCACTGTGCTTTGATTTCCACCTTACCATGGCTCTACCGAGTCATACAAACAGGTGGTTTTTGGATACAGTCCCGAGTCACATGGAGGCAGTAAGCGATAGGAGGGGTTTCTTCTCTCCCGGAATTGGGAGTTGATGTTGTGCTATGCACGGTTGGCTATAACCATGAGTCCCTGGCCATGGCTGATGAGATTTACTGATAAGTATTATTAGTAGTTTATCGATTGGTTATAGGCCATATATCGGAATGACTTATCGAGTTATTGGGATCTGACGATTCTACCCCCCAAACTCGATATGCGACATATCAGACGAAGAGACCGGACTGTACAGTAAGTGTTATCAGTAGTTTCTTGATTGGTTATAAGCCACACATTGACACAACTTATCGAGTTATTGAGGTCTGAAGATTCCACCCCAGACTCTATATGCGACATATCAGATAAAGAGACCGGACTATACAGTAAGTGTTGCTTATAGGATCTAAGAGAGTTTGGACAAGTTTGCTTATTGATCTTCTATTCGTTCAATACCTGGGTAGCCATTACGTCCAGCTAGTACCGCTTACGGCTTGTAGGTGCTTGATGTAATCATTACCTACTATTAGTGTATTGACGAGTCTTTAGAGTCCCGCATAGAGGTTTCTTAATTCAAGCGAAACAAAGTAAGGCATGTATAGAGATATATGTGGGAGCTTCTTTAAATATGAGTATATTATACCGTATTATAATATAGAGTTGTTTGATATTAGCCGGGTTATATATGATATTAGCCGAGTTATTGAATTAAGTGTTGAGTTAATAATTTGATATATATGTGGGCTTAAGGGTCCTGAGCTCAGGCACAGGAAAAATTCATATGCCCATTACACAAATCCCCCTCTGCTTTTCGCCGCTTCACCCGGGCTTCCGATCGCCGCTGCCCTCGGCCTCTAATCGCCGCAACCACCACCACCATCACCTACCAACATCGTCACCACCACTCTCTCTCTCTCTCTCCCCTCACCAAACCCAAACCCTCATCCTATGCTCATCACCTTCCCTCAACCTCCTTCGGCGCGGCGGCAACGGCAAGAGTGTCACGACGGCGACTGACACTCTCACTGGGGAACGAGGGTTGGAGGGAGATTGGCATTGGAGGGAGATCGGTGTTGGAGGAAGGCGCAGCGAGGGTAAAGCGAGGATGAAGGCGCAGCAAGGGCGAGGGTGGTTGAGGAGGCGCTCGATATTTGCGAGAGAGGGAGGCGCTCGAGGAGGCTAGGGAAGGAAGCGCTCGAGGTCTGCGAGGGAGGGAGGCGCTCGAGGAGGGAGAGGGGGATGCGCTGTAGGATGAGGTTGGCGAGAGAAAGAAGAAGGTCTGGCCATGGCCGCGGATGATGAGGACGACGACGGTGATAAAGACGATGGCAAAGGAGATGATGACGACGACGACGGTGATGGTGGTGATAATGAGGCGATTTGGGGATTTTTCTCCATTGAAATTGGGGATCTAGGAACAAAAGAAAGGATGAGAGCAGTGGTGGTGATGATGGTGGGTGGGGGTGGAGGAGCAGTGGTGGTGGTGATGGGGGTGGAGAGAGCAGTGGTGGTTATGATGGTGGGTGGGGGTGGAGGAGCAGTGGTGGTGGTGATGGGGGTGGAGAGAGCAGTGGTGGTGATGATGGTGGGTGGGAGTGGAGGAACCAGGGAATTTTTTTCCCTACGAGGGCTGGGAGCGGTCTTATGAAAAAATTCCTGAGCTTGAGCTCAGGCTCAGGAATTTTTTCCTGAGACCGCTCCCAGCCCTAGCTCAGGCTCAGGAATTTTTTCCTGAGACCGCTCCCAGCCCTCGTAGAGAAAAAAATTCCTTGGTTCCTCCACTCCCACCCACCATCATCACCACCACTGCTCTCTCCACCCCCATCACCACCACCACTGCTCCTCCACCCCCACCCACCATCATAACCACCACTGCTCTCTCCACCCCCATCACCACCACCACTGCTCCTCCACCCCCACCCACCATCATCACCACCACTGCTCTCATCCTTTCTCTTGTTCCTAGATCCCCAATTTCAATGGATAAAAATCCCCAAATCGCCTCATTATCACCACCATCACCGTCGTCGTCATCATCATCTCCTCTGTCATCGTCTTTATCACCGTCGTCGTCCTCATCATCTGTGGCCATGGCCAGACCTTCTGCTTTCTTTCTCCAACCTCATCCTGCAGCGCATCCCCCTCTCCCTCCTCGAGCGCCTCCTTCCCTCATAGACCTCGAGCGCCTCCTTCCCTAGCCTCCTCGAGCGCCTCCCTCTTTCGAAAATCTCGAGCGCCTCCCTCTCTCGCCTTCTCGAGCACCTCCTCAACCACCCTCGCCCTCGCTGCGCCTTCATCCTCACCTCGCCCTCGCTGCGCCTTCCTCCAACACCGATCTCCCTCCAACCCTAGTTCTCCAGTGAAAGCGTCGTCGCCGTCGTGCCACTCTTGCCGTTGCCGCCGCGCCGAAGGAGGTTGAGGGAAGGTGATGAGCATAAGATGAGGGTTTAGGTTTGCTAAGGGGAGAGAGAGAGTGGTGGTGACGATGTTGGTGGGTGATGGCGGTGGTGGTTGCGGCGATCAGAGGCCGAGGGCAGCGGCGATCGGAAGCCCGGGGGAAGCGGCGAAAAGCAGAGGGGGATTTGTGTAATGGGCATATGAATTTTTCCTGTGCCTGAGCTCAGGACCCTTAAGCCCTATATATATATATATATATATATATATTTATATTACCTCATATTGTGCTCACTTTAATCTCTTTATATATTTTTTGTATTTGACATAAATGATATATGAAAATGTATCATGGTTGATACAATGAAGATAGCAATATGAGAATCACATAGGAGTTTAGGATAAGAAGATAAAGATTTTATTTTTGAATTTTGGAAAAAAATCAATGACTCGTTTCTTTTAGAACCTTGGAGATGGATGACTCATTATTTTTTTGTTTAGTTCATGTAAGTTAATCTTTTTAGTGCTTATCCTTTTATGACTTGCTCATTCTCATCCTCATCTTCATTTTCTTCAATCTCGTCATGTGACACTATTCATTCAAGAGAGAAATAGAGAAAAGAAAGTATTTTTAGTGAGCAAAATCCCTACTTCATCAACCTACACTACTTTATAAAATTAGTATGGGTTGTTCTCTTCACTAATTCATATATTAGTAAAGTGTGAGCTTGAGTGTGAGAAACTTCGAGGTGAATCATTTTCGACGACGAAGATTTCGAGCAAGCTCGTTCCATCCTTCAAGTGGAGTCAAAGAAGAGTTCTAGGACTATTATTCGGAGCATTTGAAGCAAAGGACTAGACTACAAAGATTGTAGCCTCTCTTCACTTAGATAGAACTCTAGTTTGCTTATTAAGAAAACCTAATTCTCTAGTGTGATCTTGTTTAGTATACTTAGCCCTCTAAAATTTTAAAATTGCATACTTGATGTTCCTAAAACCCTAGTAGAGGTGCTAAGACTTACTTTTAGGAATATCAATTTGCAGCCTACGGGTTTTACCCCTGGAGGTGTAACGTCCAAAGTTCAAACTTTGTTGGTGGACAAGGATTCCATCTCGGATCGTATTGCATTCAGCCACTTTACTAAGTCTTTGTTTGTTATAGCCTGCTGGAAACTAGTCGGCTCATCATGATTGATGATGCAATTCTCTCTATTCCCGTCTACGAGAAAACCGTAGTATCTCTCGGATGGATGAGACTGCCTACTAGATTTGCGGAGTGGCACAAGGACGCCCGTTTCTTTTAAAATTTTGGGTTCTACTAAGATTTCAGTAATAGATTGTGGTTCTGAAATTTCTTTCAGTTCTATTGCGCTCCCATTTATTTATTTTTCAAGAAATTGAGTCTCTAGAAAGTGGGCATGCCGAGGGAAAAAAAACCTTTTGTTCCTCTGCGTAATAGAAAAAATACCCTCTGGAATTCCTTAGGTATGCAACACACTTACACAGTACTGATCGTACCTCGAGCTTGTCTGCATGCTGTTTTTTAACAAAAACTGGACATTCTCATATCTTAAGATATTTAAGATAGGGTTTCTTTCTACTCCATATTTCATATGGAGTGGTAGGCACTGACTTAGTTGGAACTTTATGTTGGGTTACGGCAGCGCCCGGGCTATCAAAACGTGGCCAAATGCGGAACAAAAATTTAATAAACCGGCGCTACCATGACCCGATGTCCAGATCTACCATTAACCCTACACTAGCTAAATGTTAAAAGGAGGTAGATGGTTATACCGATCGATCTGTGTCCTTCGGCCTTCAACCTCTTCCCAAGCTCCTCGCAGCTGTCCCGAACAAGCTCGCTCTCCGGTCTCCCTCGTCGAAAATGATCCACCTCGAGAATTCTTAATACGGGCTCCCGCCTCAAAATCGAGGAAACTCGGACATCCAGTTTGCTAGCCTAAATACCCAAGATGAAGTAGAGAAAGTGTGCGAATATTTTGTCTCAAAGCACCCAAGCTTTTGGGTGAAGGTAAAATGAAGTTATCAAATGAGATTGTGAGCATAGAATTTTCTTGGAAGAAAAATAGCTTGCCACAAAAAAGAAGCTCGGCCAAATTTGAAGAATGGGGCTCGGCAAGTTCAAAATGTGCTCTGTGGATTTTGTCAAAATGTTGTGAGTGAGATGGTGAGTTGAAGTGGTGGAGGTCAATAAATTAATAGCAACACAAATAAAAAAAAATCCCTCACCAAAAGAACAACCATCACAAAAACAAAAACAAAGACAGCCACCAAATCTCCCCAATCACACAAAAATGAGCAGCCACAAAATTAATTTCCTTTTCCTCAAAATATCCACAGCACACACCCACTCCTCATTAATGCTAAGTATGGACACCAAATTAGCCCTTGCCCCAAAAACAAGCTGCCATTGACTTTCGAAATACCCATCAAAGGAAAAAGCCAATAAAAATGCTAACAAATTCCATGCTCACAATTTCCATTATTAACATTTAAACTAAAATATTAAATCCACAAAAATAAAAATGGCACAGAATACCGCTCGTCCGTATATACATACCCACATCCGTATTCCGACTGAATACGAATACAACGAAACAAAAATATTCCAACAATATAATAATAGGATCCGGTTTAAACTAAAACCCACTAGTATTATCCGTCCGAATCATGATACGTGCACAAGTGCACGTGTACGTTCGAACCCTGCCATAAAACCATACGGCTTCTACAACATTTCGCCCGAACTAGGGAAACTCTCTGTGTGGGACTCTATAAACTCGTCAATACGCTGGCAGTAGGTTTAACCACATGCCCGTCAGTGGCACTAGCTGTACGTAACGGCTACCCAGATATTGAGCGAAAGGGAGGCCAACGAGCGAACTCATCCAGAAACCCTACTGAGCCTGACAGTGACAATATCCGTACAGTCCGGTCCGTTCGTCTATGAGTATCGCATATCGAGTCTAGGGGGTGGATAAAGTCAGACCCCTAACAACGCGATAATTCGTGTCGGTATGAAAACCCATCCCCATCTGAGAAACTCTCGATTCTGGATCGGTAATTCTCGCATACCCCGGCCGAGCATTTCTAGTGATGGCCACCCATGCACTACGCGACATCAACCCCCAATACCGGGAGAGACAAATCTCCAACGATCTGCTCACTGCCTCCATGTGGCTCGGGACTGTACCCAAATAAAACTTGTTTGCACGACTCCTTTGAGCCATGGTAGGATAGTAATCAAAGTACAGTGAGAACTCACAAGAAACAAAAGACGATCTCAGGTCAACAAACTAACCTGTACACATGTCACCAGGGAACTGCTATCTGACAATAGGTATAATACCAACTAGCATATTCCCGGCGAGTCCGTCCAGTGTACTCATAACCCAATGAGCACATGTATACTATCTTAGGTGAACAACTAATATCAATGGCTTGTGAGACCGGCCACCGCCCCTCGTCACGGTCTAGATAAGTATACACCAGTCTACACTGGAGTATCGATGCCCCGTCTCGATACTCCCACGACAAGGGACATTTAAGGATGTGCTTATAGACCCCCAGCTCCCATGTATATGATCGCCATCATAATGCTGGTACTCAAGTAAGAATCCTATAGGCTCTATCAACATATACGATGATAAAGACAAACCAGATAGCATACTATCATCTCGAATAAGACTGTTCTATCGGTATAGGATCTCCCTCAATCATCATAATCACCTGCCTGCGACTACGATAATTGCCTTGAGAGCACTATAGCCAACAATCTCCCACTTGCACTTAAGGCCAATTATTGCGATGTCGCATACTCACAGCCCATGTGATACCGAACACCCAACTTCTCTACTAATTAGTCTCGCAAAGCCGGTTTGCGAAACTATTGCTTTCAAGAAATAGCCTTGGTGAGTGGATCCGCTCCAGTGTTTCTTTCTGTATCTCTCTATATCTCAACTTCGCGGAGAAAATTATCTCCCAAAATGAACAATACCTGTCTTAGAATGTGTCTGGATATCTGATGGGACCCAGTTCACAAAAGAACTCCAAATCCTGCAAACTTCTTTGACTGTATCGTCCACTGAACTCAATCAATACACTTGTTCCCTCATAAAAATATAAGAAAAAACCCCAATGGGGCATCACGTGCGCACACGTGATCGGGGGTCACGTGCCGACACGTGATGGCTTCTTGAAGGCTCTGAAATGTTAAGAGTTGAATCCTAATCAAATGAGGTCACGTGCCCACACGTGATGGGCCTTTAAAAACCCACTGAAGAGAATTAAAAGTGTAATAAAACAGTAAGGAATACCTCAATGGGGCATCAAGTGTCCCCACGTGATCAAAGGTCACGTGCAGACACGTGATGGGTTCTTAAGCTCTTTAACTAATAAAATTAAATTCTATTTAAATGATCAAACAGTGGGATCACGTGCCAACACGTGATAGGCTCATAAGCCTTCTAAACTAATAGAATTAAATTCTAATTAAGAATGAATCGAGAACCCTAACTGGAAAAATATTTCTCTAAATCTTTCTAAAAAAAAAGATTATGCTCTTTAAAGTGGAGCACCGTTGGATTAAAAATCCAATGGTGATTAAAAATCACCAGTTTATAGAAAGATTCTATACAAGGAAAGATTTCTCTGAAATTCACCAAGAATAACAGACAGAATATCTTTTGGATTAAAAATCCAATGGTGAATAAAATTCATTGAGTGATCTAAAAGATCATGTTGGTTACAAAATCAATTGAAATATTTCAATGAAAGATTGACTAAACAAACTGATGCTTTTCTTTCTCTTATAAATAGGAGCCAAGAAGAAAAGAGGGAGATCTTTTTGGAGAGAAATAAAAACAACAGAGAGAAAAAAGAAGAGAATTTAATTCTCCAGAGAAAAAAGAAGACTTTCTCAGAAGAGAAAGAAACCCTAAGTGAGAAAGGGAAAGAGGCCATAAGCTCCAAAAAGCAAAAAGATAATTTAATTCTCAATTTAAGAGTTTAACTCTTCTGTATAAGAACTTAGTTCTTCCTTTGGTTGAAGATCTGCAGAAGCAGATCTCCTCACAAGTTGAGAATTTAATTCTCATCGGGGAGATTCTGCCATGCAGATCAAAAACTTAGAGTGAGAATTGAGTTTAGGAAATTTAATTCCTCCAAATACTTAGGAATTTAATTCCTCCAACCAGAAATAGGGTTTAACCCTTAAAAGAAGAACTTAGTTCTTCTTCATGGTTGAAGATCTGCAGAAGCAGATCTCCCCACAAGCTGAGAATTTAATTCTCATCGGGAAGATTTTGCCATGTAGATCCAAAACTTAGAGGGAGAGTTGGGTTTAAAGAATTTAATTCTTCCATATGCGTAGGAATTTAATTCATCTAAATAAAATTAGGGTTTAACCCTATATAAGAATTAAATTCTCAAACAAAAGACTTAAACTTGTTAGTTATATGTATGCCCTAGAGGCCATTACTGTAAATACGATGTATATTGTAGTGGATGCTTAGACATATATAGGGAGGACTTTCTTGTTCGACATGATAGTATGCTATCTGGTTACTCTTTACTTTAACGTGTATACTGATTGTCTCTCTGTTACATGCTGGTAAAGCCCTTAGGATGTGTACTTAACTACTTGGACTATGATGTGGATCATACTAGTGGGGATATGGTAGTTCATAAGTACATCCTTCAAGGTACCTAGTCATGGGTGTATCGAGACAGGGTGTCGATGCACCAGAGTAGACTAGCGTATACGCATCTTGACCCATATGATGGGCGATGGATGATCCCATATCCATCGGTGTTTGACATCAAGGATGGTGTACGGGTGCTCAGTGGAGACTGGGTATACTGGACGGACTAGCCGAGAACTCCCAGATGGTATTATACCTTACGTCATATGGCAGTTCTCTGGTGACACTGGTACAGAGTAGTCTGTTGACCCGAGATCGTCATAGAGTCTTGTGTGATTCCCACTGTGCTTTGATTTCCATCATACCACGTCCAAGAGGGCGTGCAAAAAGGTGGCTTTTGGGTACAATCCCGAATCACATGGAGGCAATGAGCGATAGGAGGGGATTCGTCTCTCCCGGTATAGGGAGTTTGTAGGGTTCCTAGGCACTCTCAAGAGGTCTCACAAGCCATCAACCATGCCAATTTCAAAATTTACGGTGCCGAGAAACCCTAAACTACGGATCGTTGGCTAGATGTCTAGGCGAAAAAGAAAATAGTTAACAACTTAACTAAAGTTTAAACGGAAATACAACCTTTGTAGATCCGGTGCTCCACCTCCATAGCTCCGCAACGAAGTCCCCTCGCTGTCCAAATGAATTCCCGGGCTCTAGTGTTGGCTTCGTCGGAGAAATGGCGAGCTAGGTCGTCGATGTCCATGCCGAAGATGATCTACGTCGAGGCATCGCTAGATCAAGCTCCACCTTCACCAAGCCATGAAAACTTGTGAAGGAAACACACTCTACTACTTGGCAAGAGGTAGAGAATGAAGAAATAGGAAGTGGGTAGACTTTAGTTTTGGATTTCTCACTCTTTTTCTCACTTTGCCATTAAAGCTTTCAAGTTTTTTCTTGAAGTGAAGAAGAAGATGCAGATGAAGAATATGATAAGTGTTGATTAAAAAAGGAAAAGAAAATCAAACCTTATCATATTCAAACCATGGTTTAGTGTAGAGAATGAATCATGGTTAAATGGAATGGTTAGGGTTTAGGATGAGACAAAAATGGTGGACTAGGTCAAGGTTTCATGAAGCTTCAACTAAACAACAAAAAAAGCCACCATTATTTTCTCTTTACCATTTATTTTCCAAAATGTATAAACAAATAAATGAATAAAAGAATAAGTAAAAACCCTAATCATCCACTTAACCATAGTTTAATACTTTACACTTAACCAAAAAGCATGTATCATCAAACATTATACAATCATGTGCACAAAATCATATCGCATATGCAATGCGCACACCCGAGTGAGAAAATCCATTTAAAGTGAACCGATACTAGTTAATGCAAAGTAATATATCAAATATATAATTATACATTAAATCATTAAATCAACACTTGATTTAACGATCTGGTCATATCACGTATAACCGACTAGTATCCAATGTATCGGTTTATCGAATCAATTCTTGATTCGACAACTAGGGTATATCGCATATAACCTAATCGATACATTCATCGTGAGAATGGAATACGGTATCACATACACGCATTATCCTCGGTCCCGCACATATCTCATACGCGCTCCTATTTCGTTTCGCTTGAACCAGGAAACCTCTGTGTAGGACTCTAAAGACTCGTCAATACGCCGGCAGCAGATGATGATCATATCAAGCACCCACAAGCCGCAAGCGGTCTGCTAAACATAACGGCCATCCGGGTATTGAGCGATCAGAAGATCGACGAGCAAGCCCGCTCACACTCCTGTGAATCCAACCAGTAACACTACCGTACAGTCCGGTCTGATCGTCTGATATGTCGCATATCTCACTTAGGGGTGGTAAACGTCAGACCCCAATAGCTCGATAAGTCGTGTCGATATGAGGTCTATAACACCTCGAGAAACTACTGGTAACACTTACCAGTAAATCTCAGCAACCCTGGCCAGGGATTTCCTGTTATAGCCAATCGAACACAGCGCAACATCAACCCCCTATACCGGGAGAGACGAATCCCCTCCTATCGCTCATTGCCTCCATGTGACACGGGACTGTACCCAAAAACCACCGTTTTGCACGCCCTCTTGGACGTGGTAAGATGGAAATCAAAGCACAGTGGGAACCACACAAGACTCTATGACGATCTCGGGTCAACAGACTACTCTGTACCAGTGTCACCAGAGAACTGCCATCTGACGTGAGGTATAATACCATCTGGGAGTTCTTGGCGAGTCCGTCCAGTGTACCCAGTCTCTACTGAGCACCCGTATATCATCTCTGATGTCAAACACCAATGGATATGGGATCATCCATCACCCATCTGTATGGGTCGAGAAGGTATACGCTAGTCTACTCTGGTATATCGATGCCGCGTCTCGATACACCCATGACTAGGGACTTTGAAGGATGTACTTATGGACTACCATGTCCCCACTAGTATGATCCGCATCATAGTCCAGATAGTCAAGTACACATCCTAAGGGCTTTACCAACATGTATCAGAGAGACAATCAGTGTACACGTTAAGATAAAGAGCAACCAGATAGCATACTATCATGTCGAGCAAGAAAGTACTCCCTATATATGTCCGAGCATCCACTACAATATACATCCAATGTACAGTAATGGCCTCTAGGGCATACATATAACTAACAATCTCCCACTTGCACTAGGGCCATCTGTAGCAGTGGTTGTAGTATCTCATACTCAACCATCCCATAAAAGTCTCTCTCTGGGAACAGGCCTTTGTAAGTGGATCCGCTGTGTTGTCCTCTGAGTCTACTTTCCAAACCTCGATCACCCTGGAGATCAACTATCTCCATGATCAGGTGATACTGCCTTAGAATATGTCTGGATCACTGATGGGACGGACGTTCCTTGGCATAAGCCACAACTCCATTGTCACACAATGGGAGGAACTAAGTTCATCTCATGAACCAATATACACCCAGACAGCCACTTTGGTAGCATCTTAAGTAGCGATGTATCCAGCCTTTATCGTCTAGTATGCCACGGTATCTAGCTTGGAACTCTTCCAACATACCGTCCCTTTACTGAGGGTAAAGACAATGCCTGTGACTGACATTCAGTCGTCTTTATCACCCTGGAACACTTCCAGTGATTCTCCCCAGGGTCGATTGATACCTTCTCACTACAACTAGTGAGTATCCTAATTTCCAATTAGATCTATCTCATAGATCCAAAATCCAGGATTTAGGACGTATCATTTTGATCCTATATGGAGAATCCATGTGATAAGCGGAGATCGACCGAGCGTAGCATAGGAAACACCTTCCCTATCAAGAGTATGTTATCCACGTACTCTACGAGGATCAGCACCATACTCCCTACTACCTTTTTGTTTATACAAGGTTCATCTACCATTTTGATGATGTCAAACTATTCGACTAACACATCAAAATAGATGTTCCAACTCCGCGATGCCTGCTTTATCCTATAAAACATCTTGTACACGTTTTCGCTGCTCCCACTGTCTACGAAGCCCTCAGGCTGTGTACTTATAGACGCACTCTTCTAAAACATCATTTAGAAAAGCAGTCATGACGCCCAACCACCAGATATCGTAGTCATGGTATGTAGCCGTGACAAGTAGGATCTGGATGGACTTAAGCATAGCTCCTTAGAAAAGGTTTCATCATTATCCACGCCTGGTTGATGACGAAAACCTTTAACAAGTCTAGCTTTGAAAGTCTCAACTTTTCCATCTACACCAAGTAATCTTCTCAAGATATACTTGCTCCTGATGGCGATTTAACCCTTCAGATATAGCAACCAAAGTCCATACTTTGTTGGTGTATAAGGATTCCATCTCAGATCGATAAACATCCAGCCATTCTTACAGAGTCTTACTCTCGATGGCCAGCTCGAAGCTAGTTGGGTCATCATCTCATGATGCAATCCTCGCTCCCACTGTCATAGAGAAACCGAAGTAACTCTCAGGTGGGTGAGGAACCCTACTAGATCGGCGGAGAGGCCGAGGTTCGTTGGTAACTATTGAATCCTTTGGTTCTTTCAAATCATCTGCTGTAATTTGTATAGCTGGAACCTTTCCAGTTCTACATTACAGACTTTGCCTCGAGCTTGTCCGGATTTTGCTTTCAGACATAGGCCGGTCAACCCCAAATCTTAACTAGCTTAAGACATGGGTTCTTCCCTTTCCATATCACATATGAAATGGTAGGCGACTGATTTGATTGGAACCTAATTCAATAGGTATGCAACTTCATAAGTGCATAACCCCCAAGAAGGAAATAGGTAACTCAGCAGTACTCATCATAGAGCACACCATATCAAATAGGGTGTATCTGCTCCGCCCCGATATACCATCGTCCTATGGTGTATACGGAGGAGTAATGCCGAGAGAGAATCTCATTCTCCTTTAAAATAGTCCAGGATTTCCGTGCTCAAGTATTCTCCTCTTCGATCTCATCAAAGGACATAATACTTATACCCGTATTTTGGTTCTCTACTTCTCGCTTATATTCTGTGAATATCTCAAAAGGTTCGGACTCATGTTTCAGCAGGAACATATGACTGAATCTTGAGAGATTATCAGAGAACGTAATGAAGTATAAAGAACCAGTCCTGGCATGTGTAGACAGAGGACCTACATACATCAACATGTATCATCCCAAGAGTTTACTAACTCCTTCTCTGTTTCCAATAAACGGGTCTATGGTCATTTTATCTTTGTGACATGACTGGCAAGTTTCATAAGATGTAAATTCAAACTTATTTAAATATGCATCTATATGTAACTTTAGCCAGTCAGGTCGCATTGATATGACATAGTCTACAATACCTCAAGAAGGAATCGTTCAATTTTGAACTCTTCCTCTTGTGTGTGATCCGTATACTAAGAACTGTAGTTTGATTTAGAATGTCAATGCTTTTAGATAACGTGCATGAACCGATCAACTTTTGATATAGGAAATGTTCAAAACATTATCCAACAATACAAAATTTTATCATTTCTTTACTACTAAAGAGACTGATATGATTTTGTATATCAGGTTCGGTATCTAATAGCATTCGTTCAGAATCAATGTATTTGTAATACAGGGTGACAGTGACCAACAGACTTGGCTGCAACACTTGCCCCGTTTTCTGTCTCATGAAACTTATCACCCGTTCTCAGTTTTTCTACCCTTTTGCAGCCCTATGTAACAGATTACATATCTGGGATATTGATCCGGTATCATATACCAAGGATGCGGAGGATACTGAGAAACAGTTCTGTATAATGAACACACCGGAAGATGATGCATCAACATGCACTCTCTTCGTTTGGGCGGCATGGGAATTCTGGTAATCCCCAATTTCCTGCTCTGTCTTATAACAATTATGAGGTGGAGCGGGACCAACGTTCCCCAGCTCAGTATAACAAGCGGGTTCGGTCAACAATCCGTTTTATTATCTTGATTAAGGCGTGATATGGTCGCTACCTGGAGAGAGAGAGAAGAAAACACTCAGCGTGCGCTCTTGCAAGAATAGATTGGTTATTATTTTATCAAATCAGGATGGCTCCCACTGCTTTTTATCAAATCTTCCTTCAAACCCTAAAAAGAAAGAATAGCCGGGATTAATTACACACTACAAGTTCGCCAATCTTTCAGCCAGGCCAGTGTCGGTACTTTGAGGGAGGTCCCCCGTGCTTTCGCACGGACCTAATTAATGTAAACCTCGTTTTCCCAGAGGCGTAACCTCGTTAACACCTTTCTAGACACCTACTTGATCGGCTAATTGTAATGTGTAAAACTCTCCCAGGAGTAACAATTACTCGCAGCGGGTATCGGGATCCAACTATCTCATAGAAGGTATGCAATCTCATTGCAAATTTCAACACTTGAAATTCCCGATAATATTTTGCCCCCAGCACCCTATGACCTTGACGGAGGTCAACAAACCATAGGCTACTAGTCAAGCTCAACCCGTCATTTCTTGATCGAATTAAACCCACCCGCACGACCCTTGACAGAGGTCAACAAGGCCGCACGACTACCCTAACTCAATCTGTATCATATGCATAAACAGATAAATACTAGTTAGCTACCGCACACTACGCCTTGACGGAGGTCAACAAACGTAGCACGAATACTAAATAGGACTTATCTGAAATGACGGAGGGCTATGACAGGTTTTTCTGAAAACCTATTATGTAATGAACTTGATATCGTTGTAGAATCAAATGATTTTTAAAATGGAGTGCTTTTGAGGCTTTTCTAGTTTTGCTAAAGGAGTCACTCCCGGTGAAGGGATCGTCGGTCCTTTCCTCGTCGAATGAGGTGCGGGATATATCATATATATCACTGTGCAAAGCAAAAACTCTTAAAAGCAATCAAAAGACAAACCGAGTGTGTAGCATCTGCCAGTTATTGCTAAAGGAGTCACTCCCGGTGAAGGAATCTCGGTCCTTTCCTCATCGAATAAGGTGCAGGATATATCACATATACCTCTGTGCAAAGCAAGAACTGTAGCTACCTGTTTTATTTTGAAATTCGATTCTACAACATCTTTAGGTTTCTTTTACTTTCATTAATCACATTAATGAAGTCCCATCATTTAAATACCTAAACATCACAGATAAATACGACGTACACTTATGCCATCCGCATTCGCCTCGATGTCCCCTCGTGCACCGTTAGGTTAGGTGACTAACGGCAGAGCGGGGCAGGGCTAGCGCGGGTGTAAAACATAAGTAACGCCTATATAATATATCATATATACTATATACAGCATTTATCACAGAACATCACATGATCACATCATAGATATCGCAGCAGAAGAATCATATGAAATATTGGATATACTAGGACGTCCGTGTTTTCAATACGAGCCAGTATAAAACACGGATTCCACGGTCGTGATGAATAGCCAAACCCACACCCCTAGACCCCTACGAGAGCGGCAAGCAACCCTACCAATTCTGGAGTTAGGAGACCCGGACTCGACTCCTCGAGTTGGTCTCCCACTGGACTCCAGAACCCGGTTACTCGTGCCCTCCTCCTTGGGTCTATCCTAGTGCGGAAAAGAAAATAATATACAGAGGGTGACATCTTCCACAACCTGGAAGTGCCCCAATAAAAGAATATTACATAAAGTTTTTACATGAATGAAAATGAAAAACACTCATCTCACATAAAAACCCCCGGCTATTCAAACACGACGATCCAATATAACATATCCAGCAACACATAACATCACATGTCATCAACGTAAGTAAATATGCACATCCCAATTGTCGTTGACATATAGCAACGAAACCGGCGATATCACATATTACACTTAAGGTCACAGAAAAGAAAATGTAAAACTACAACAGTTGGAATCCGCAACCTTCTTAGACAGCGCATGCCTAAACCAATGAATTCCTTAGACATCACATGCCTAACAATTATAAACCCCGCATTTTAGTCTCATTATCGAAAACACTTTTCAATATCAAGTCGGGCAATTCAACAAGATTCCCGAAAAACTGATCGAATGCTCGTCGCAAACTTTAGTAGGCAGCCGCACCCCTGATACCGTCGACGAAGTGCACCTGTTAGTTGTATGTATGCCCTAGAGGCCAGTATTGTACAGATGATGTATATTATATTGGATGCTTGGACATATATAGAGATGACTTTCTTGCTCGACATGATAGTATGCTATCTGGTTACTCTTTATCTTAACATGTACACTAGTCTCTTTAAACTGTCTTATAGTTACATGTTGGTAAAGCCCTTAGGATGTGTACTTGACTACCTGGACTATGATGCAGATCATACTAGTGGGGACATGGTAGTCCATAAGTACATCCTTCAAGGTCCCTAGTCGTGGGTGTATCGAGACAGGGCATCGATATACCAGAGTAGACTAGCGTCTATGCTTCTCGACCCATGAGATGGGCGATGGATGATCCCATATCCATTGGTGTTTGACATCAGAGATGGTATACGGGTGCTCAGTGGAGACTGGGTACACTGGACGGACTCGCCGAGAACTCCCAGATGGTATTATACCTCACGTCAGATGGTGATTGTTAGGATACGAGCGTGCCAAGTTTAGTTCTAAATACCGCAATCAAGACGGTTTCGCACGTAGCTAGCCGGTTGAGTACGGGTCGTCCGCAGGGAGATGGGAATCTTTTTCTATGTGTTTTTCGACGAGTTAAGTCCGGTTGTTCAGATTTTGTTTGTAGTTATCTAAGTGTTGAGTTGATATTTAAAGAGAGCTTGTTAGGGTTAGGATTAGGTTAGTTTGAGTTAGGAGTCTCCACATCTTTCGTTGCCCCACTTAATATCGGTGTTACGGTAATCGGCAACAACGGGGATTAGCATGACTAGGAAGGAACTTGCGAGTATAAGCTAGGCTTTCCAACGCATAGTCCTTCCTTTTGGTGCTTGTCCGTCCGTTCTTGGCTCTTATCCATAACCTCCGGTTAATTCAACCACAACCGGTCTCACTACGGAATCACCGCTATCATGTAGGATAGGGTGCCGTAAGGAGCGGATTGTCGTTGGGTTAACGGGAGTTGATTTAAGTTGTTGGGCAAGGAAAGAGTGAGAGAGATTTTCTTCTCTCAAACTTCCCTTATCCTACCCTAACAAGTATAGAACTACTCACACTTCATAATACGGAAAAATAAAACAACACAAAAGAGGAAGATAGAAAGAAGAAGATTAGAAGAATACGACTAACTGTTTGCGACCTCACCTTGGCGAGGATCAAGCGTAAGTATCATTGTCGTATGTAAGGATAAAGAAAAAGAGAGAAGAAACAAACAACAAGGAAATAACAACAACTACTTAACAATTAAAATTACAACAATTATAACAAGTAAAGAAAGAGACAAGCATGATAATAAAAATGGTCTTCTTTATTCATCACTCTTCACTCAAAAGCTCACTTACAAGTTTAATGGAGAAGAGGTGAGAAGAGGAAGAAGAACAATACTAAAACTAGGCAAAATGAAAAATACAAAGTTGGACCCCTTCCTTCACAAACTTCTGGGCTATTTATAGGCCAGAGAATGAAACCCTAGGGCAACCACCAGAACCTAAACAAAAAGACCAAAAAACCCCCCAAAAATCTTCAACTGCCGCCACTATATTGCCGCGGATCCGCGGCCTGGACCCCACTTTGGCCGCGGATCCGCGGCCTTATGATTGAATTGGGCCCCCCAATTTTTGGTGCTGGCCTGATCTGTTGTCTACATTATTCTGGTATATGTATTTTCTTATAATTGCTCCACGAATTTTCCAGAATTCTGTTGAGGGAAAGGTGGACTTTTTATCAAGATTTTGTCATGATTTGCCTCGAGCTCCGCGTAGATCTCTTGGATTTTGTGCTACCATTGAGCCTTGTGCATGAGAATGACATTGATTTGATCTTTTGTCTTCCTATTGATATCTGGCAACATACGGATGAAGAGCAGAGACCGTGTTTTTATCTGTGGTTGGCAGGAACCCGGATTTTGTCGTGTTTTCCATGAATTTCACCGTTTTGGAACCGAGAACCTGTATCCTGCAATTGACTAGCAAACACGGCTCAAGAGTATCTACGGATATGCAATGTGATAAAAATTGGGCGGTATGAAAATGCAAAAATCTGATATGAACAAATACCCCCAAACTTATCATTTGCTCGTCCCGAGCAAAGTCCATTTATTCACAAAAAATTTCCTAACCTCACTTTCGCAGGGAACGCGATTGCACTGAGCATGTGCAACAAGCCGTTAAACCTCTAGGTGTCCCTAGTAGGAGGAGTGTTGTCTCCTGAGGGTTTTCAGCGGATACTACCCACAAAATCCGGTCAAGTTGGTTTGTAAAAATGACTAAGTTTCAAACCCTAAAGTTTTGTTTTAGAAAATAACAATTCTATAATCCTTAGTCTAGACTATCGAACCTTTATTTTTCACACCTCACATCTTATTTAACTACAAATTTTATATGTCTTTACGTGCAGTGCGGATAGTGTCGTTAAGTTCCAGAAGGATCGATTAGAGTCATCATGTCGCACAATAAAGCCCAGATAACAATTTTAAAAGGATCACATAAGTTTTATAATGAGTTAAGCATTTTTCAAGTTTCGTTTTGCAGTAAGGTTTCAACTTCAGAATTTCTATCTTCCTTAACAGGAAACTAAGTCGTATTTTTCACTCCACATTTTTCTTGTTTTCATTTCATACACACCACTGTGAACGTGCAATAGTCTTTATCAAAGAGTAAAACCTTCATATCTCCGTTAAAATTTTTTTAAAAGCCTGTCTTTTATCAAGATTATTCTCACACAAAGAACCGTTAGGAATTTTAACTCGGAGAGAACACTTGCTTGACTTTGTTTTAAACTGGACTTTCTAGGCTTCTTAGCGAGCTTTGGGCCAATGCACCCAAACCAGTTGGTTTTAGGGCATTAGGTGTAGAAACACCCCAGCGGACTTAATTACTCAAGTTACCTAGGTCCAAAAACAAAAGACAGTTTGGCGTGAAAATCAGATGATTTAATACGAACGGAGATATAACCGGCAGTTCAAATATTTATTTTTTTTGGATAAAAGACGTGTCTAGTGGGTTTGGTGTGTAATCAAGTTTTAGATGGGTTATTTTTCAGACTTAGCTCCTATTACGGCATCAATAACATTCCTTCATATTCGCTTTACTTCATAAACTATTCTTGTCATTACTTATTTCAGAACAAACCTATTTGATTCTCAGAAAATCATTTATCTGTTTAAAAGTTTGAACATGAAAGACTTGTCATCTAATTCCCAAAACTCACGACACGTGTAGTGTGATGTAAAGACGTATATCAGCTATAGTTAACTTCAAAGGAGAGTTATCTTTCAGGTTTTCAAAATCCAAACATAAGATCTAGTTATTCCTATTTTATCAAACAAAAACCGTCGAATGTTGAATCAAAGTTCTTCCACAAGCTAACTTGACAAAAAGTTTTTATATTTTTGGAAAATTTTCAAATTTTTATGGATTTTATGGATTTTAATATGCAGATGCAAAATATACATATGAATGCGAAGGTAAGAAATGCGTACCGAGCGTACCCCCAAACTTAAACTGGACAGTGTCCTCACTGTCATTGCATGAAGAGAGTAGTTTGAAGGTTCAAAATTGTTGGTTAGCGATACACAAGTTTTATTTGTTTTTGAAAGAAAAGAAAAAGAATATACACAAATATAAACAAAATGGTTTGTACATACCCCCAAACTTATTTGGAACAGTGTCCACTGTTCTTGGCTGGATAACCGAAGTTTGGAGGTAGGCAGAGGAAGATCAAGCAAGGTAAACCGGCTCCTGTAAGAACAGGAGCTCCTCTGTTGGTTCGGCGCTAAGGTACGGTTTGCATCGGTGTCCGTTCACTTTGAAGAGTGAACCGTCCTTTGGATTTTCCAAATCCACAGCGCCCTGCGGATACACAGTCCGCACAAAATACGGCCCTTTCCAGCGAGATCGGAGCTTTCCAGGATGGAAGTGAAGTCGGGTGTCGTAAAGAAGTACCTGCTGACCAGGTACGAAGGTTTTGCGCACAAGGTGTTTATCATGAAACACCTTCGTTCGATTCTTAACGACAACCGCGTTGTCGTAAGCCTCATCCCTAAGCTCGCTCAGTTCGTTCAGCTGCAGCTTCCGATGGCTGCCCGCGTCCTCCAGAGACAGATTCAGCTCCTTTATCGCCCAAAACGCGCGATGCTCGATTTCGACAGGAAGGTGGCAGGCTTTTCCGTACACAAGCCGATAGGGAGACATGCCAAGGTCGGTCTTATAAGCGGTTCTAAATGCCCAAAGGGCATCAGTGAGTTTCAAAGACCAATCCTTACGGTTCTTGGAAACCGTTTTCTCCAGTATCTGCTTGATTTGCCGATTTGAAACTTCGGCCTGCCCGCAGGTTTGGGGGTGGTAGGGCGTAGAAAGCTTATGATTAATGGAGTATTTCCGCATCAAGGCCTCGAAAGTCCTATTGCAGAAATGACTTCCATTGTCGCTAATGATCGCTCGGGGGTGCCCAAACCGTGAGAAAATGTTTTCTTTAAGGAACCTAACGACAACCTTGTTGTCGTTAGTTCGGCTGGGCACAGCCTCGACCCATTTAGAGACGTAATCAACAGCTAGAAGGATGTACAAGTTCCCAAAAGAACTGGGAAACGGCCCCATGAAGTCTATCCCCCAAACATCGAAAATCTCCACAACCAAGATTGGTTGGAGCGGCATCTCGTTCCTCCGGGATATCCGGCCCATGTGTTGGCACCGGGAGCAAGTCTTGCAATAATGGTGAGCGTCTTTGAAAAGTTGTGGCCAGTAGAAACCACATTGCAAGATCTTCTCAGCTGTCTTTCTGGGCCCAAAATGCCCGCCACATGCTTGGTCGTGGCAAAATGACAGCACACTCTTGAATTCCTCATCTGGGACACACCGACGAATAATCTGGTCGGGACAGTACTTGAACAAGTAGGGTTCGTCCCAGTAAAAGTGTTTTACTTGGGATAAGAAGCGAAGTCTGTCCTGACGTGACCATTCGGTCGGTAGCAATCCCGTGGCCAAATAGTTCACAATATCTGCGAACCAGGGTTCGCAAGATACTGTCAAGAGTTGTTCATCCGGGAAAACGTCATTGATTGGGATAGGAAGCGACGGCGAAGAAGGAAGTCGTGAAAGATGGTCGGCGACAACGTTTTCACATCCTCTTTTGTCCTTAATGACAAGGTCAAACTCTTGAAGCAAGAGGATCCAACGTATAAGCCGAGATTTGGCATCTTTCTTCGCAAAAAGATGGCGCAGAGCAGAATGATCAGTGTAAACGATGACTGGAGAGCCGATGAGGTACGGCCTGAACTTCTCTAAAGCAAATACAACAGCTAAGAATTCCTTCTCAGTTGTTGTATAATTGAGTTGTGCGTCGTTCAGGGTTCGGCTTGCGTAATAGATCACGTGCGGCATCTTGTTGATGTGCTGTCCAAGGACAGCACCGATGGCAAAGTCGGATGCATCGCACATAATCTCGAATGGGTGCGTCCAGTCAGGGGAAGAGAGAACGGGAGCAGAAGTGAGTGAGTGTTTCAATGATTCAAAAGCAGCCGCACAGCTTGAGCTGAAGTCGAATGGCGTGTCCTTGGCCAGGAGAAGAGTCAAGGGCCTAGCAATCTTGCTAAAGTCCTTGATAAACCGTCTATAAAAACCGGCATGGCCAAGGAAGGCTCGGATATCTCTGACGCATCGGGGAGGAGGCAGATTGGAAATGACCTCAATCTTTGCTTTGTCGACCTCTATGCCATTTTGCGAGATGATATGTCCTAAGACAATACCTTCACGCACCATGAAGTGGCATTTCTCCCAGTTCAAAGTGAGATTCTTGTCCTTACATCTGGTAAGGACAGCGTCGAGATGGAGCAGACACTCGTCAAAAGAATCGCCGAAAATGGAGAAGTCATCCATGAAAATCTCCAGAAATTTCTCCACCATGTCTGAGAAAATCCCCATCATACACCGCTGGAAGGTAGCGGGCGCATTGCATAACCCAAAGGGCATGCGTCGATATGCAAACGTGCCGAAAGGACAAGTGAAAGTGGTCTTGTCCTGGTCTTTTTCGGCGATGGGAATTTGATTATAGCCAGAGTAGCCATCAAGAAAGCAATAGTACTCATGTCCGGCCAATCGTTCGAGCATCTGGTCAATAAAAGGTAGCGGAAAGTGGTCTTTCCGCGTAGCAGCGTTGAGTTTTCTGTAATCAATGCAAACTCGCCACCCGGTTTGGGTGCGAGTAGGGATTAACTCATTCGCCTCGTTGGTTATGACCGTGATGCCCGACTTCTTGGGGACAACGTGAATGGGGCTAACCCACTGGCTATCAGAAATAGGGTAAATGATACCACTATCTAGACATTTGACGATCTCCTTCTTCACAGCCTCCTTCATGACTGGATTAAGACGTCTCTGTGGATCCCGGGCTGGTTTGGCATCATCCATCAGATGAATGTGATGCTCAACGATGAGGGGACTAATCCCCTTGATGTCCGCCATGGACCAGCCAAAAGCTTGCCTGTTGCCGTGCAAGACCGTGAGAAGGGCTTTCTCTTGCTCGGGAGCTAGAGAAGCCGAGATGATGACAGGGAGGGTCTCGTTCTCACCTAAGTAAGCATACTTAAGGTGAGACGGCAACGGCTTGAGTTCGAGCGTTGGAGGTGAAATGATGGAAGGCAAGACTGGTGCAAAGGTCTCGAACTCAAAGGACTCCAGCAAAGGTTCAAAACGAGTGTAGGCAACCGAGTCGGATGGTTCAGGTAACTCATCCGAAAAGTCGAAAGATTCAAACTCGGGTTGTGCGCGGCTAAGATCGTTCGTGAACGTGAAACACTCGTAGTCGTTATCGGGCGCAGAAACAGCAGCAGGTTCGAAGAGACACGCACTAGTGGCGTCAAGATTATCGTATTCAAACAAAAACTCCTCGAATTCACACTCTTCGGGGGTGATCTCCTGGATCGAGCAAACATCCAGTATATGAGCATTAGGTTCGGCGGGCTGATTCCCCAACCTAAAAATGTTGAGTTCAATTGTCATATTTCCAAAAGAGAGGTTCATTGAACCATTGCGACAATTGATCACAGCATTTGAGGTTGCGAGAAATGGGCGACCGAGTATCACCGGAATTTGATTCCGGGGGTTAGCTACAGGCTGTGTATCTAAGACAATGAAGTCGACGGGGAATATGAAGTCCCTGACTTTGATTAACACATCCTCTAGCTCACCCCTAGGATGGGTGATCGATCGGTCGGCCATCTGGAGAGTGCAGTGTGTGGGTTTCAGCTCTCCGACGCCTAATTGCTCGTATACTGAATACGGAAGCAAGTTAACACTGGCACCAAGATCTAATAGTGCGCGGTTGATGTTCTTATCCCCAATAGTAATTGAAATCGTAGGACAGCCAGGGTCCTTCCGTTTTTGTGGTAAAGATTGGGTAAGGGCATCACTCACAGCACTAGCCAAGAAAACTTTCTTGGGTACCTGAGACTTCCTCTTTTTCGTGCACAAGTCCTTTAAGATTTTCGCGTAAGAAGGGACTTGTTGGATAGCATCTAAAAGAGGAATGTTAATGTTAACTTGCTTGAATAACTCCAAAATCTTCTCCATTTGTGGATTTTGTTTGTTAGACCTCAACCGGTTTGGAAATGGAACATTTTGAAAATTGGCTGAGTCTAATGCTGGAGGAGGAGATTTTGGAGTTGGAACGGATCCCAGAATAGGTGTTTTCGTGGAGTGAGAAGCGGGTCCGTTTAGAGAAGAAGAGGAAGGAGAGCCTTGTGAAGAACGGAGAATAGGCTCGGAAGACGAAGAAGAAGCAGGAGAAGAAGAAGAAGAAGAAGCGGCCGGGGTGTCATCGTTGATTTGCTTGCCAATGTTGTTTTGCAGCACCCTCCCTGATCTCAGTGTGGTCACGGCACTCACATTATGGTTTTGTTGTTCAAGAGCAACATGTGCATTATGTGGGTGGCCGGGATTTGGAAGTGGCTGGGACGGGAGCTTCCCCTTCTCTCGCTCGCTCAAGGCCGCGTTCAGCTGTGCAATCTGGGCCTCGATAGTCTTGATGCTCTGCCCGTGTGCGGCGGTGTGTTGCACTAAAGATTGGATCGAAGACTGGATGTTGGCGGTGGATTGAGTCGATTGTTTAACAAACGCATCCAGACTTCGCTCGAGCGAGGAAACCTTATCGTTGTTCGACGGAACAAAGTTGTTTGGTGGAAAGGAATTGTTCGGTGCAAAGTTGTTCGTCTGGTTTTGGTAAGGCTGGGGTTGGAAGGGCTGCTGATACTGAGTTTGTTGTTGCGCTTGTTGTTGCGGTGGAGGGGCCCTTTGGAAATTGTTGCCCTGGAATTGATTCTGATTCTGATTCCAGGCGAAATTGGGGTGGTTCCTCCAACCGGGATTGAAGGTGGAAGAGTATGGATCATTCCTCGGTCTTTGCTGGAATGCATTAACCTGATCCTGTCCTTGCGAGGGTGGATTGTAAGGACACTCTTCGGTCAAGTGGGACGGATCGGAACAACAAGCGCAGATGGTACGAAGGGGGAGAACAGGTGTGGGGGCAGGAGCAGAAAATTTGCTCTCTATTGCTTCAAGCTTTCGTGTTATTGCAGCCATTTCAGCTTTCATCGCAATAGAGACATCGAGTTGGTGGATTCCTACCCTAGACTGACCGGTAGAAGTGGAGGTAGAAGAAGAAGAAGTCGGTCTGGTGCTCTCCCACTGTAGCGTTTGCTCCGCAAGATCGTCAAAGAACTGCCATGCTTCCTCGTCAGATTTGGATAGGAAGTGGCCCTGACAGATGGTTTCCAGCAACTGCTTCGTTGCTGGGTTCAGTCCCTCGTATAAGGTTTGGCAGAGTTGCCATTTCTCTATACCGTGGTGAGGACACTGAACAAGAAGGTCTTTGTATCGGTCAAAGCACTTCCAAAAGGGTTCAGAAGGAAGCTGGGAGAATTGGTTGATCTCATTTCGAATTCTTGCGGTCTTATGATTTGGGTAGAATTTTTTCAGAAACGCTTTAACAAACTCGTCCCAGCTGGTGATTGAGTGGGAAGCGGTGCTATACAGCCATTTTTCTGCGAGATCGCATAAAGTGAACGGAATGACCCGTAGACGTATAGCATCGTCCGACAGCTGGGTTGTTTTCATCATGGCACAGACGTTTTGAAATTTGTTAATGAAGATATAGGCATCTTCAGATTCAAGCCCATGAAAACGTGGAAGCATGTTGATGAAATGGGGCTTAATTTCAAAGTTGTCCCCATTGGCCGGAGGAAGAGAAAAGCAGGTTGGAAGCGCAGAACGGGTAGGGTAGAAACGATCCTGGAGCGCAATTCGCTGCGGCGCTACAACAGGCGGAGGTGGTGGGAGATTGGTCTCCATAGGAGGTGGAGCCAATCCAGGGGTGGTCAATGAGATGTTCGGATTAAATCCCGACATCGCGGAAGAAGAGGTTGGTGAAGGTGAAGGTGAAGGTGAAGATGTATGAACAGAATTCCGGTCAACGTCGGAGTTGGCCGGCAAAGGAAGGGGTGAAAGAGGAGTGGACGGAGTATCGACTTCGGAGTCGATCGCGTAGTCGGTCGCGACTAACGTAACGCGGACTAGACGGGCGCTAGTGTCCCGAGTCCAAGCGGACATACACTAAACGAGTTTAGTATAGTCAAAGCGGAGAAGGTGAGGGTAAGAAAACGTCAATGAAGAAAGGCGATGGGTGTTGGGTAAAAATGGATTTGGCGACAAAAGGGCAAGTTTTTATAAAAGTTTTTGATTTTTTTTTCTTTTTTATTTTGTTTTTAGAAAGAGATTTACAGAAGTATGTACGGAAATACGGCTTAAGCAATCACAAACAAGATATGCACAATCACACCTAGATCTAGGGTAACCTAGGTCTACTAGACCTGCTCCTGAACTTGATTGTCGAAGTTAAACAGTGTCGAGAAACAGGCTTAAAAATACACTGATCACGAGGCCAGGTAAGTGCAGAGATAAGGGGAGGTTGTCCAACGCTTTCGCGAAGTTCCTTAATTAAATAACCCTTTCTCTTTCGGCGGTTGCGCCTTTAACACTTTCCTAGACACCCCGTAAACAATATACGGTTAAGCAAGGTTCTAAACAAGGTTTATCTTCTCCTAATGAGCGCGAAGTCCTTAGGGCTGAAGTCTAGTATTTTTTAATTACAATGGACAATGCAATGCTTTAGTGATTTCCGGGGTCCTGGGAAGGGTGATGAAATCCCCACCCAATCTGGATTGGTTTCAAGCCCCTTAAGTCCGTATTAAAGAATGCAAAACAGTAACAATATCAACAGCAAACAATTTTTATTTGCGGCGCAAAGAATCCTGCACAAGAACAGTTTATTGGAAGGGGGAGAAGAATTTGCGCAAAGAAGGCTGTAGAAAACACAATTCAGTGGAGCTTAGAGGAGTGGAGAGAGGCAGAGGAGCTTACAGAGAGAATTTGGGACCCTTAAGCCACTAAATGGCCGCGGAAGGGCGGCCAAACAGGTACTAAGGCCGCGGTTCCGCGGCTAGATGGTGGGCTTGGGATTTGGAATTTTGTGGAGATGCTGTTCTTTGTCCCCTCTGGTTGTCTGGATGTTTGGAATTTTTACTTGCTCACTGTTTTTGCTCCAGATTTGTACAGTAGACCGGATGCTTCGTTTTTGTCCGTCGCGGTGTAGCCGCGAAATGTGGGTCTATCTTCCCACGTCTTTGGCACTGTACTTGAACTCCGTATTTCCAATCTCTTAGGCGTCGATCTTGAGCTTCGTATTTCCTGCACACTTGCACAAAAACTTAATCAAGAATAACAAGATGATTTTTACAAAGTATATATTTTTTTTTTTGGTTTTTTTTTTTTTTTTGTTTTTATATTCACAAATTAACCCGAAATTTCACTTAGAAATAGACTACCGTCTCCCCGGCAACGGCGCCATTTGATTGTTAGGATACGAGCGTGCCAAGTTTAGTTCTAAATACCGCAATCAAGACGGTTTCGCACGTAGCTAGCCGGTTGAGTACGGGTCGTCCGCAGGGAGATGGGAATCTTTTTCTATGTGTTTTTCGACGAGTTAAGTCCGGTTGTTCAGATTTTGTTTGTAGTTATCTAAGTGTTGAGTTGATATTTAAAGAGAGCTTGTTAGGGTTAGGATTAGGTTAGTTTGAGTTAGGAGTCTCCACATCTTTCGTTGCCCCACTTAATATCGGTGTTACGGTAATCGGCAACAACGGGGATTAGCACGACTAGGAAGGAACTTGCGAGTATAAGCTAGGCTTTCCAACGCATAGTCCTTCCTTTTGGTGCTTGTCCGTCCGTTCTTGGCTCTTATCCATAACCTCCGGTTAATTCAACCACAACCGGTCTCACTACGGAATCACCGCTATCATGTAGGATAGGGTGCCGTAAGGAGCGGATTGTGGTTGGGTTAACGGGAGTTGATTTAAGTTGTTGGGCAAGGAAAGAGTGAGAGAGATTTCCTTCTCTCAAACTTCCCTTATCCTACCCTAACAAGTATAGAACTACTCACACTTCATAATACGGAAAAATAAAACAACACAAAAGAGGAAGATAGAAAGAAGAAGATTAGAAGAATACGACTAACTGTTTGCGACCTCACCTTGGCGAGGATCAAGCGTAAGTATCATTGTCGTATGTAAGGATAAAGAAAAAGAGAGAAGAAACAAACAACAAGGAAATAACAACAACTACTTAACAATTAAAATTACAACAATTATAACAAGTAAAGAAAGAGACAAGCATGATAATAAAAATGGTCTTCTTTATTCATCACTCTTCACTCAAAAGCTCACTTACAAGTTTAATGGAGAAGAGGTGAGAAGAGGAAGAAGAACAATACTAAAACTAGGCAAAATGAAAAATACAAAGTTGGACCCCTTCCTTCACAAACTTCTGGGCTATTTATAGGCCAGAGAATGAAACCCTAGGGCAACCACCAGAACCTAAACAAAAAGACCAAAAAACCCCCCAAAAATCTTCAACTGCCGCCACTATATTGCCGCGGATCCGCGGCCTGGACCCCACTTTGGCCGCGGATCCGCGGCCTTATGATTGAATTGGGCCCCCCAATTTTTGGTGCTGGCCTGATCTGTTGTCTACATTATTCTGGTATATGTATTTTCTTATAATTGCTCCACGAATTTTCCAGAATTCTGTTGAGGGAAAGGTGGACTTTTTATCAAGATTTTGTCATGATTTGCCTCGAGCTCCGCGTAGATCTCTTGGATTTTGTGCTACCATTGAGCCTTGTGCATGAGAATGACATTGATTTGATCTTTTGTCTTCCTATTGATATCTGGCAACATACGGATGAAGAGCAGAGACCGTGTTTTTATCTGTGGTTGGCAGGAACCCGGATTTTGTCGTGTTTTCCATGAATTTCACCGTTTTGGAACCGAGAACCTGTATCCTGCAATTGACTAGCAAACACGGCTCAAGAGTATCTACGGATATGCAATGTGATAAAAATTGGGCGGTATGAAAATGCAAAAATCTGATATGAACAGATGGCAGTTCTCAGGTGACACTTGTACAGGTTAGTCTGTAGACCCGAGATCGTCATAGTGCCTTGTGTGATTCCCACTGTGCTTTGATCTCCACCTTACCACGTCCATGAGGGAGTGCAAAACGGTGGTCTTTGGGTACAGTCCCGAGTCATATGGAAGCAATGAGCGATAGGAAGGGTTTCGTCTCTCCCGGTATTGGGGGTTGATGTTGCGCTGTGCTCGATTGGCCGTAACAGGGAAGTCCCTGGCCAGGGCTGATCAGAGATTTGCTGGTAAGAGTTACCAGTAGTTTCTCGACCCGTTATGAGCCTCACATCGGCACGACTTATCGGTTATTGGGGTCTGACGTTTACCACCCCTAGACTTGATATGCGACGTATCAGACGAACAGACCGGACTGTACGGTAAGTGTTACTGGTTGGATTCACAGGAGTGTGAGCGGACTAGCTCGTCGATCTTCTGATCGCTCAATACCCGGATGGCCGTTACGTTTAGCAGACCGCTTGCGGCTTGTGGGTGCTTGATATGATCATCATCTGCTACCGGCGTATTGACGAGTCTTTAGAGTCTTACACAGAGGTTTCCTGGTTCAAGAGAAACGAAATAGGAGCGCATATGAGATATGTGCAGGGCCGAGAATAATGCGTGTATGTGATACCGCATTTCATTCTCGCGATATATGTTTCGATTGGTTATATTCGATATGACCTAGTTATCGAATCATTGATTCGATAAATCGATACATTGGATTCTAGTCGGTTATGTGCGACATGACCGGATCATTGAATCAAATGTTGATTTAATGATTTGATGCATAATTATATATTTGATATATTGCATTGCATTAACTAGTATTGGTTCACTTTAAATGGATTTTCTCACTTGATGTACATGTTGTATTTGTGATATACTTTTGTGCACATCTTTGTATCATGTTTGATGATACTTGCTCATTAGGTTAAGTGTGAAGTATTAAACCATGGTTAAGAGATGATTAGGGTTTTGCCTTTTTATTTATTTATTTGTTTATTTATTTAGAAAAGGTTTCGATGAGAATGGTGGCTTTCTTTGTCTCTTGTTGAAGTTTCTTGAAGCTTTGACAAAGTCCACCATCCTTATCTCATCCTTAACCCTAACCATTCCTATTAACCTTAGTTTAATCTCTACACTTGACCATGGTCAAGATATGATAAGTATTCATATTAGTTTCTTTTTCAAATAAGGAACTTATCATATTCTTTCTTCTTCATCATCTTCTTCTTCAAGAAAAGCTTGATGCCATCAATGGCAACTTGAGCAAAAGTGAGAGAAATCCAATTCTAAAGTGAACCCACCTCCTATTTCTTCACCCTCTACCTCTTGCCAAGTTGTTTTGGGTGTTTTCTTTACAAGTTTCACAACTTTGTGAAGTCGGAGCTTGAGCTTGTGCAACCTCGACGTAGATCGTCTTTGACACGAAGCCGACGACCTATTCCGCTCGTTTTCCTGATGAAGCCGACGAATGAGTCTAGGATTCGAAAAGGACAGCGAGAGGATGACTACGTGGAGCTAAGGAAGTGGATATCCGGATCTACAAAGGTTGTAGCATCTAACTTTTAGTTAAGTAGTTAATTAGATTAACTTTTCGCCTAGATTTCTAGTACACGATCCGCATTAGGGTTTCTCGGCACCCATAATTTTTGAAATTGGCATGGTTGATGCCTTGTGAGACCTCTATAGTGTGCCTAGGAATCCTACAGTGGTATCAGAGCCTAACTAGAGCCTTAGGCGAAATCTAGACGCAATTTGAAGCCCGAACGAACCCGAAACCCTAAACCAAACATGCTCTCTGGACTTTTTCGAAAATCTGGAGTTTTTCGATATTAAAAATATGCAGAAAAATCAGCAGGAAATTCTAAGGTTTACTGTGAAATTTGTGAGCCTAATTCCACTAAGCCGGCGCGGATCCGCGGCATGAGCATGGCTCATGCGGCGGATCCGCGGCCGTACGGCCTTAATATTTAAAGTTTTTTGCACAGTAACTCTTAGTTTCCAGTGGTGATTTTCCTGGGAATTTTTAATATTTTTTCCAGAGTTTTAATTTTCAGGGTTGTTTTGGGGATTCGGTATTTCGATCGGATTATCAAATTTCGTCATTTGTGTATTTCCGGATAATTTTTAGAATATGCTAAAAAGTTCGACCGGATATAAATACCTAATTTTTCCCCTGTCGGGAGATTTCCAAGTGTTGGATTTTTCCGTAGTTTAACGACGTTCTAAGTAGTGCAAGTAATGCGATGGACCCTCTAGAAGACAACAAACCTTAACTCGATTATGTGACCGTCTTGAACTGCCCTTTGAACCTTCGGGTTTGGGGGAGTACGACGTGCCACATGTGAGGCGTTGGCTTGACCCTTCTACGGCTGGACCGTTGGTACTGAGGCACGAACTGAATGTTGTTAGACTTATTTCATGTGTTGAGTTGTATCGGGAAAACTTGGGTATTCGACTGTTCGATCGGAAAGTTTAACATTTTCTGTTTATCTGGAATGTGATACAATAATCGGAATTCACAAACAGTTATGTGATAACTGAATGAATGTTATAAATCTAGCAGTTTAGTCCCACATGATATTGAAAAGAGTTTTCGATAATGAGACTAAAATGCGGGATTTATATCTGTTAGGCATGTGATGTCTAAGTATTTCATTTGATTAGGCATGTGATGTCTAAAGAGGTTGCGGATTCCAACTGTTGTTGTTTTACACTTTCTTTTCTGTTACCGTAAGTGTAATATGTGATATCACCGGTTTCGTTGCTATATGTCAACGACAATTGGGGTATGCGTACTTACTTACGTTGATGACATGTGATATTATGTGTTGCTGGATATGTTATATTGGATCGTCGTGTTTGAATAGCCGGGGTTTTTTATGTGAGATGAGTGTTTTTCATTTTCATTCATGTAAAAACTTGTATGTAATATTCTTTTATTTGGGGCACTTCCAGGTAGCGGAAGCTGTCACCCTTTGTATATTATTTACTTTTCCGCATTAGGATAGACCCAAGGAGGGGAGCACAAGTAACCGGGTTCTGGGGTCCAGTGGGAGACCAACTCGAGGAGTCGAGTCCGGGTCTCCTAACCCTAGAATTGGCAGGGTTGCTTGCCGCTCTCGTAGGGGTCTACGGGTGTGGGATTGGCTATTCATCACGACCGTGGAATCCGTGTTTTATACTGGCTCGTATTGAAAACACGGACGTCCTAGTATATCCAATGTTTCATATGTTTCTTCTGCTGCGATATCTGTGATGTGATCATGTGATGTTCTGTGATGGATATAGTATATAGTATATATGATATATTATATAGACGTTACTTATGTTTTACACCCGCGCTAGCCCTGCCCTGCTCTGTCGTTAGTTACCTAACCTAACGGTGCACGAGGGGACATCGAGGCGAATGCGGATGGCATAAGTGTACGTCATATCTATCTGTGATGTTTAGGTATTTAAATGATGGGACTTCATTAATGTGATTAATGAAAGAAAAGAAACCTAAGATGTTGTAGAATAAGATTTTAAACAAAACAGGTAGCTACAGTTCTTGCTTTGCATAGCTGTATATATGATATACCCTGCACCTTATTCGATGAGGAAAGGACCGAGATCCCTTCACCGGGAGTGACTCCTTTAGCAGTAACTGGCAAATGCTACACATTCGGTTTGGCTTTGATTGCTTTTAAGAGTTTTTGCTTTGCACAGTGATATATATGATATATCCCGCACCTCATTCGACGAGGAAAGGGCCGATGATCCCTTCACCGGGAGTGACCCCTTTAGCAAAACTAGAAAAGCCTCAAAATCACTCCATTTTAAAACTTCATTTGATTCTACAACGATATCAAGTTCATTACGCAATAGGTTTTCAGAAAAACCTGACGTAGCCCTCCGTCATTTCAGATAAGTACTAGTTAGTATTCGTGCTACGTTTGTTGACTATGTTAAGGCGTAGTGTGCGGTAGCTAATTAGTGCTTATCTGTATAAGCATATGATGCGATTGGATTAGGGTAGTCGTGCGACTTTGTTGACTATGTTAAGGGTCGTGCGGGTGGGTTTAATTCAATCGGGAAATGACGGGTTGAACTTGACTAGCACTTATGATTTGTTGACTATGTTAAGGTCATATAGCTGCTAGGGGCAAAATATTATCGGGAATTTCAAGTGTTGAAATTTGCAATGAGATTGCATACCTTCTATGAGATAGTTGGATCCCGATACCCACTGCGAGTAAGAGTTACTCCTGGGAGAGTTTTACACATTACAATTAGCCGATCAAGTAGGTGTCTAGAAAGGTGTTAACGAGGTTACGCCTCTGGGAAAACGAGGTTTACAGTAATTAGGTTCGTGCAAAAGCACGGGGGACATCCCTCAAAGTACCGACACTGGCGTGGCTGAAAGATTGGCGAACTTGTAGTGTGTAATTAATCCCGGCTAGTCTTTCCTTTTAAGGTTTGAAGGAAGATTTGATAAAAAGCAGTAGGAGCCATCCTGGTTAGATAAGATAATAACCAATCTGATCTTGCACGAGCATACGCTAAAGTGTTTTCTTCTCTCTCTCCAGGTAGCGACCATTTCATGCCTTAATCAAGATAATAATATGGATGTATTGACCAAACCCGCATGTTATACTGTGCTGGGGAACGTTGGTTCCGTTCTTTCTTATAAGAGTTATAGGAATGAACAGGATATAGGGGAATACCAGGATTCCCATGCCACCCGAATGAAGAAAGTACATGATGATGCATTTTCTTCGGGTGTGTTCGTTACTGAGAACTGTTTCTCTATTTGCTCTACGTCCTGGGTATTAGATACCGGGTCAGGATCCCATATATGTAATCAGTTACATGGGCTAAGGAAAGGTAGAGAACTTGGAGAAGGTGATAAAGACATTAGAGTTGGAAATGGTGCAATTGTTGCAGCTAAGACTGTCGGAGAATATCACCTTGTATTACCAACTGGAAATACATTGGTTCTGAACGAATGCTATTACATGCCGAACCTGATATGCAACATTATATCGGTTTCTTTGCTGAGTAAAGAGGGATATAATTTTGTATTACAGGACAATGTTATGAACATTTTCCGTAACCAAAAGTTGGTTGGATCAGGCACGTTGTGCAATGGCATTTATGTTCTAAATCAATCAACAGTTCTGAGCATAACAAACACACACAAGAGGAAGAGTTCTGAACTGAACGAATCCTTCTTGTGGCATTGTAGACTGGGTCACATCAATGCGACACGACTGGCTAAGTTGCATAAGGATGGATATTTAAATCCGTTTGAATTTTCATCCTATGACACTTGCCAGTCATGTCTCAAAGGCAAGATGACCAAAGCTCCGTTTACGGGACACGGAGAAAGAGTTACCGAACTCTTGGGACTGATACATAGTGATGTATGCGGTCCCATGTCTACACATGCCAGGGATGGTTCTTCATACTTCATTACATTCACTGACGATCTCTCTAGATTCGGATATGTGTTCCTGATGAAACACAAATCAGAAGCTTTTGAGAAATTTAGAGAATATAAACAAGAAGTTGAGAACCAAACCGGAAAAAGTATTAAAATCCTACGATCTGATCGAGGAGGTGAATACTTGAGCAATGAATTCCTGGACTTCCTAAAAGAGAATGGGATTCTCTCTCAGCTGACTCCTCCATATACACCACAGCACAACGGTGTATCAGAACGGAGGAACCGCACCCTATTGGATATGGTGCGCTCTATGATGAGCACAGCTGAGTTACCTATTTCCTTCTGGGGATATGCACTGGAAACAGCTGCAGATCTATTGAATATGGTTCCCACCAAAACCGTGCCAACCACTCCATATGAGATATGGAAAGAAAAGAGACCATGTCTTAATTATGTTAAGATATGGGGTTGTCCGGCATATGTAAAAACGCAAAATCCGGACAAACTCGCGGCAAGGTCCATTCTGTGTAAGTTTATTGGATATCCCAAACATTCGCGCGGGTATATCTTCTACCACACCGAGGAACAAAAGGTGTTTGTTTCTCGACATGCCACCTTTTTAGAAAAGGAATTTCTTGAAAAAGAAATTAGTGGCAAGGAGGTAGAACTGGAAGAGGTTCCAGCAATACAGACTACAACAGAAGATTTGGTTGAACCAGAGCATTCAGTAGTTCCCAATGAACCTCAGCCTCTCCGCCGATCTAGTAGGGTTTCTCGCCCACCTGAGAGATACTACGGTTTTCTCATGGATGGTGGGAGCGAGGATTGCATCATGGAGGATGATGACCCAACTAGCTTCGAGCAGGCCATCACGAGTAGGGACTCAGTGAAATGGCTGGATTCTATGCGGTCCGAGATGGAATCCATGTACACCAACAAAGTATGGACTTTGGAAGTTGCTCCTGAAGGGGTAAAACCCATCGGGAGCAAGTGGATCTTCAAGAAGAAACTTGGTGTAGATGGGAAAGTGGAGACTTTCAAAGCTAGACTTGTAGCAAAGGGTTTTCGTCAAAGACCAGGTGTGGACTATGACGAGACCTTTTCTCCAGTAGCTATGCTTAAATCCATCCGGATCATGCTTGCCATCGCTGCGTATCATGACTACGAAATCTGGCAAATGGATGTTAAGACCGCCTTTCTAAATGGTGATTTAGAAGAGTGCGTGTACATGACTCAGCCAGAGGGCTTCGTAGACAGTGGGAGCAGCGGGAAGGTGTGCAAGCTGCTTAAATCCATTTATGGATTAAAGCAAGCATCGCGGAGTTGGAACATCTGCTTTGATGTCGTTATCAAAGAGTTTGATTTCGTCAAACCCCAGATGAACCTTGTATTTACAAGAAGGTGGCAGGGAGTAAGGTTGTCTTCCTCGTATTGTACGTGGATGACATACTCTTGATAGGAAATGATATTCCTATGCTGCAATCGGTCAAGCTCTTCTTATCATAAAGATTCTCAATGAAAGATCTTGGTGATGCCTCCTGCATATTGGGAATTAGGATCTATAGAGATAGATCCAAAGGGATTTTGGGATTGTCCCAATCCAGGTACATTGACACCATACTAAAGAGGTTTAGTATGGAAGAATCCAAGCGTGGGAACTTGCCCACGATCTCTGGAGTCACTCTCTCCAAAGAGATGTCTCCTAAGACTGATTTGGAGAGAGCTCGCATGCAAGGGATACCCTATGCTTCGGCAGTAGGCTCTATCATGTATGCGATGCTATGTACCAGACCCGATGTAGCATACTCACTAAGTGTAGTGAGCAGGTATCAAGCTGATCCTGGAGAGAGTCACTGGACAGCTGTGAAGAGCATTCTCAAGTACTTGCGATGGACTAGAGATATGTTCTTGGTGTATGGTAACGGAGAGCTCCAAGTGGAGTCCTTTACCGATTCGAGCTTCCAGAGTGATAAGGACGATTCTAAGTCGCAGTCGGGCTTTGTCTTTACCCTTTACGGAGGGGCGGTTAGCTGGAAGAGTTCCAAGCAGGAAACCGTGGCAGACTCGACGATGGAGGCTGAATACATCGCTGCCAACGATGCTGCCAAAGAGGCTTTCTGGATCAAGAAGTTCATTACTGAACTTGGAGTGGTTCCATCCATTGAGCGTCCAATACCTTTGTATTGCGATAACAATGGAGCGGTGGCTTTGGCCAAGGAACCCAGGTCCCATCAGCGATCCAGGCATATTCTGAGGCGGTATCACCTGATCCGGGAGATAGTTGATCGCCGGGAGATCGAGGTCAGGAGGGTTGACACGAAGAACAACACGGCGGATCCACTCACGAAGGCCATTCCCCAGATACAGTTTGAGAGACTCTTCGGGATGCTCGGTATGCGATACTACAGCAGCTGGCCCTAGTGCAAGTGGGAGATTGTTAGTTGTATGTATGCCCTAGAGGCCAGTATTGTACAGATGATGTATATTATATTGGATGCTTGGACATATATAGAGATGACTTTCTTGCTCGACATGATAGTATGCTATCTGGTTACTCTTTATCTTAACATGTACATTAGTCTCTTTAAACTGTCTTATAGTTACATGTTGGTAAAGCCCTTAGGATGTGTACTTGACTACCTGGACTATGATGCAGATCATACTAGTGGGGACATGGTAGTCCATAAGTACATCCTTCAAGGTCCCTAGTCGTGGGTGTATCGAGACAGGGCATCGATATACCAGAGTAGACTAGCGTATATGCTTCTCGACCCATGAGATGGGCGATGGATGATCCCATAGCCATTGGTGTTTGACATCAGAGATGGTATACGGGTGCTCAGTGGAGACTGGGTACACTGGACGGACTCGCCGAGAACTCCCAGATGGTATTATACCTCACGTCAGATGGCAGTTCTCAGGTGACACTTGTACAGGTTAGTCTGTAGACCTGAGATCGTCATAGAGCCTTGTGTGATTCCCACTGTGCTTTGATCTCCACCTTACCACGTCCATGAGGGCGTGCAAAACGGTGGTCTTTGGGTACAGTCCCGAGTCACATGGAGGCAATGAGCGATAGGAGGGGTTTCTTCTCTCCCGGTATTGGGGGTTGATGTTGCGCTGTGCTCGATTGGCCGTAACAGGAAAGTCCCTGGCCAGGGCTGATCAGAGATTTGCTGGTAAGAGTTACCAGTAGTTTCTCGACCCGTTATGAGCCACACATCGGCACGACTTATCGGTTATTGGGGTCTGACGTTTACCACCCCTGGACTTGATATGCGACGTATCAGACGAACAGACCGGACTGTACGGTAAGTGTTACTGGTTGGATTCACAGGAGTGTGAGCGGACTAGCTCGTCGATCTTCTGATCGCTCAATACCCGGATGGCCGTTACGTTTAGCAGACCGCTTGCGGCTTGTGGGTGCTTGATATGATCATCATCTGCTACCGGCGTATTGACGAGTCTTTAGAGTCCTACACAGAGGTTTCCTGGTTCAAGCGAAACGAAATAGGAGCGCATATGAGATATGTGCAGGACCGAGAATAATGCGTGTATGTGATACCGCATTTCATTCTCGCGATATATGTTTCGATTGGTTATATTCGATATGACCTAGTTATCGAATCATTGATTCGATAAATCGATACATTGGATTCTAGTCGGTTATGTGCGACATGACCGGATCATTGAATCAAATGTTGATTTAATGATTTGATGCATAATTATATATTTGATATATTGCATTGCATTAACTAGTATTGGTTCACTTTAAATGGATTTTCTCACTTGATGTACATGTTGTATATATGATATACTTTTGTGCACATCTTTGTATCATGTTTGTTGATACTTGCTCATTAGGTTAAGTGTGAAGTATTAAACCATGGTTAAGAGATGATTAGGGTTTTGCCTTTTTATTTATTTATTGTTTATTTATTTAGAAAAGGTTTAGATGAGAATGGTGGCTTTCTTTGTCTCTTGTTGAAGTTTCTTGAAGCTTTGACAAAGTCCACCATCCTTATCTCATCCTTAACCCTAACCATTCCTATTAACCTTAGTTTAATCTCTACACTTGACCATGGTCAAGATATGATAAGTATTCATATTAGTTTCTTTTTCAAATAAGGAACTTATCATATTCTTTCTTCTTCATCATCTTCTTCTTCAAGAAAAGCTTGATGCCATCAATGGCAACTTGAGCAAAAGTGAGAGAAATCCAATTCTAAAGTGAACCCACCTCCTATTTCTTCACCCTCTACCTCTTGCCAAGTTGTTTTGGGTGTTTTCTTCACAAGTTTCACAACTTTGTGAAGTCGGAGCTTGGGCTTGTGCAACCTCGACGTAGATCGTCATTGACACGAAGCCGACGACCTATTCCGCTCGTTTTCCCGATGAAGCCGACGAATGAGTCTAGGATTCGAAAAGGACAGCGAGAGGATGACTACGTGGAGCTAAGGAAGTGGATATCCGGATCTACAAAGGTTGTAGCATCTAACTTTTAGTTAAGTAGTTAACTAGATTAACTTTTCGCCTAGATTTCTAGTACACGATCCGCATTAGGGTTTCTCGGCACCCATAATTTTTGAAATTGGCATGGTTGATGCCTTGTGAGACCTCTATAGTGTGCCTAGGAACCCTACAGCACCAAGGCGGAACACCGCTACCGCGAGCACCCGAACGGATGCTTTTGGCGACGGGGTTCTCCTACAGTCACTTGGTCGTGGCTATGGGGTGTAGCTGTCTATTAAGTTTACCCGGCGAGTATCCGCGTACGCTACGTGATTGCGACGGACTTTTGATCACATCAAAACTCCGTGGCAACCGATCAAGTGAGACTAAACTGCTATGTTTATAACATTCATTCAGTTATCTCATAACTCTTTGTGAATTCCAATTATTGTATCACATTCCAGATAATTAGAAAATGTTAGACTTTCCGATCGAACAATCGAACACCCAAGTTTTCCCGGTACAGCTCAACACATGAAATAAGTCTAACAACATTCAGTTCGTGCCTCAGTACCAACGGTCCAGCCGTAGAAGGGTCAAGCCAACGCCTCACATGTGGCACGCCGTACTGCCCCAAACCCGAAGGTTCAAAGGGCAGTTCAAGACGGTCACATAATCGAGTTAAGGTTTGTTGTCTTCTAGAGGGTCCATCGAGTAACTTGCACTACTTAGAACGTCGTTAAACTACGGAAAAATCCAACACTTGGAAATTTCCCGACAGGGGAAAAAATGGGTATTTATATCCAGTTGAACTTTTTAACATATTCTATAATTTATCCGGAAAGCCACACAGACAAAATTCGATAATCCGATCGAACATTCGAATCCCCAAAACAACCCAGAAAATTCAACTCTTGAATAATTTTTAAAAATACCCAGAGAACTCAGCACTATTAAATAGGAATTACTGTGGAAATAGATAGGGCTGACGTCACCAAGTAGCGGCGGAACCGCCGCACGAGCCATGCTCATGTCGCGGTTCCGCGGCTGTTTAAACTCCAAACAGTGTCGTATTTGCACAATAATTCTTACAATTTCCTGCTGAATTTTTTAGGCATTTTTAATCTGGAAAAATCCCAGTTTTTGAAAAAAGGACAGAGAGCTATTTTTGAGTTGGGTTTCAGGTTCGTTCGGGTTTCAAATTCCGTCTAGACTTCGCCTAAGGCTCTAGCTAGGCTCTGATACCACTGTAGGGTTCCTAAGCACTCTCAAGAGGTCTCACAAGGCATCAACCATGCCAATTTCAAAATTTACGGTGCCGAGAAACCCTAAACTACGGATCGTTGGCTAGATGTCTAGGCGAAAAAGAAACTAGTTAACAACTTAACTAAAGTTTAAACGGAAATACAACCTTTGTAGATCCGGTGCTCCACCTCCATAGCTCCGCAACGAAGTCCCCTCGCTGTCCAAATGAATTCCCGGGCTCTAGCGTCGGCTTCGTCGGAGAAATGGCGAGCTAGGTCGTCGATGTCCATGCCGAAGATGATCTACGTCGAGGCATCGCTAGATCAAGCTCCACCTTCACCAAGCCATGAAAACTTGTGAAGGAAACACACTCTACTACTTGGCAAGAGGTAGAGGATGAAGAAATAGGAAGTGGGTAGACTTTAGTTTTGGATTTCTCACTCTTTTTCTCACTTTGCCATTAAAGCTTTCAAGCTTTTTCTTGAAGTGAAGAAGAAGAAGAAGATGAAGAATATGATAAGTGTTGATTAAAAAAGGAAAAGAAAATCAAACCTTCTCATATTCAAACCATGGTTTAGTGTAGAGAATGAATCATGGTTAAATGGAATGGTTAGGGTTTAGGATGAGACAAAAATGGTGGACTAGGTCAAGGTTTCATGAAGCTTCAACTAAACAACAAAAAAAGTCACCATTATTTTCTCTTTTCCATTTATTTTCCAAAATGTATAAACAAATAAATGAATAAAAGAATAAGTAAAAACCCTAATCATCCACTTAACCATAGTTTAATACTTTACACTTAACCAAAAAGCATGTATCATCAAACATGATACAATCATGTGCACAAAATCATATCGCATATGCAATGCGCACACCCGAGTGAGAAAATCCATTTAAAGTGAACCGATACTAGTTAATGCAAAGTAATATATCAAATATATAATTATACATTAAATCATTAAATCAACACTTGATTTAACGATCTGGTCATATCACGTATAACCGACTAGTATCCAATGTATCGGTTTATCGAATCAATCCTTGATTCGACAACTAGGGTATATCGCATATAACCTAATCGATACATTCATCGCGAGAATGGAATACGGTATCACATACACGCATTATTCTCGGTCCCGCACATATCTCATATGCGCTCCTATTTCATTTCGCTTGAACCAGGAAACCTCTGTGTAGGACTCTAAAGACTCGTCAATACGCCGGCAGCAGATGATGATCATATCAAGCACCCACAAGCCGCAAGCGGTCTGCTAAACGTAACGGCCACCCGGGTATTGAGCGATCAGAAGATCAACGAGCAAGACCGCTCACACTCATGTGAATCCAACCAGTAACACTACCGTACAGTCCGGTCTGATCGTCTGATACGTCGCATATCTCGCCTAGGGGTGGTAAACGTCAGACCCCAATAGCTCGATAAGTCGTGTCGATATGAGGTCTATAACACTTCGAGAAACTACTGGTAACACTTACCAGTAAATCTCAGCAACCCTGGCCAGGGATTTCCTGTTATAGCCAATCGAACACAGCGCAACATCAACCCCCTATACCGGGAGAGACAAATCGCCTCCTATCGCTCATTGCCTCCATGTGACTCGGGACTGTACCCAAAAACCACCGTTTTGCACGCCCTCTTGGACGTGGTAAGATGGAAATCAAAGCACAGTGGGAACCACACAAGACTCTATGACGATCTCGGGTCAACAGACTACTCTGTACCAGTGTCACCAGAGAACTACCATCTGACGTGAGGTATAATACCATCTGGGAGTTCTCGGCGAGTCCGTCCAGTGTACCCAGTCTCTACTGAGCACCCGTATATCATCTCTGATGTCAAACACCAATGGATATGGGATCATCCATCGCCCATCTGTATGGGTCGAGAAGGTATACGCTAGTCTACTCTGGTATATCGATGCCCCGTCTCGATACACCCACGACTAGGGACTTTGAAGGATGTACTTATGGACTACCATGTCCCCACTAGTATGATCCGCATCATAGTCCAGATAGTCAAGTACACATCCTAAGGGCTTTACCAACATGTATCAGAGAGACAATCAGTGTACACGTTAAGGTAAAGAGCAACCAGATAGCATACTATCATGTCGAGCAAGAAAGTCCTCCCTATATATGTCCCAGCATCCACTACAATATACATCCAATGTACAGTAATGGCCTCTAGGGCATACATATAACTAACAGAGTTGATGTTGCGCTGTGTTTGATTGGCTATAGTTTGAAATCCATGGCCACGGTTGCTGAGATTTACTTGTAACTGTTACCAGTAGTTTGTCGAACTGTTATAGACCTCATATCGACACGACTTATCGAGCTACTGGGGTCTGACGTTTACCACCCCTTGGCGAGATATGCGACATATCAGACGACGAGACCGGACTGTACGGGAGTGTTACTGATTGGATTCATAGGAGTACTAGCGGGCTTGATTGTTGATCTTCTGATCGCTCAATACCCGGATGGCCGTTACGTTTACTACACCGCTTGCGGCTTGTGGGTGTTTGATATGATCATCACCTACTGCCGGCGTATTGACGAGTCTTTAGAGTCCTACACAGGGGTTTCCTGGCTCAAGCGAAACGGAGTAGGAGCACATATGTGATATGTGTTGTACCGAGATTAATACAGTATGAGATACCGTATTCTATTCTCGCGATTCGTGACATTGATCGGTTGTATGCGATATAGCCGGGTTATCGGATCAAGTGTTGATTCGATAAGTTGTTACACATGATATTAGTCGGTTATAGCCGGATTATTAAATCAAGAGTTGATTTAATAATTTAATGCATAATTATATATTTGATATATTACATTGCATTAACTAGTATTAGCTCACTTATGATTTATTTTCTCACTAGATTGTGCACATTGTTTATATGTGATATATGCAAGTGTACATGTTTGTATCATGTTTGATGATACATACAAGATGGGTGTATGAGACTTATATCAAGTTTAGGTTAAATTAGGGTTTACTTATTTCCTTAAGAATAACAAAAGAGAGGAGACTTTGGTCAATATTATCAAGCTTGTGGAAGCTTGTATGCAACATTGACAAAATCAACTCTTTTATCATTCCTTAGGATATTAGTTAACCCAACCCTTAATCTAATACTATGGTTAATTCTCTACATGAGTTAAGCATGAGGCCTTAACTCAACCATGGTGCAATAATTCATGGAATAAGTTTTCATTTGGATGGATTATTCTTTCTTCTTCTTCTTCTTCATCAAGCTCCATCCAAAAGCTTACTAGCTCCAATGGTGCCATGAGAAAAAGAGTGAGAAAATCAATTCTAAAGTGAGCCCACTTCCTACGTCTTCATCCTCTACCACTTGCCATGTAGTAGAGCGTGTTCTCTTCACAAAGTTGATGACCTAGTGAAGGAATAGCTTGAGTTAGTGTCTCCGCGACGTAGATCATCTTCGGCATCGAAGTCATCGAAGCAAGCACGTTCGTTCTTCTTGTGAAGCTTCTCTAGAGTCCGGAGTTCACGATCGCAGCGATGGGGACATCTACATGGCTAATGAAGTGAAGGACCGGATCTACAAAGGTTGTAATCTCTTTCACTTAGTGTTAAAATGCTTAACATGCATGTTTTCGCCTAAACCCTAGTTTAAAGATCCGGCTTCGGGTTGTTCGGCACGGCTAAAATTTTAATCGGGCATGGTTGATGCCCCGTAGACCCTTGTGCGCGTGTCTAGCAACCCTACAGTGGTATCATAGCCAAGCTAGAGCTTTAGGCGAAGTCTAGACGAAGTTTAAAATCCGATCGAACCCGGAAACCCCGATGTAAACCTTTCTCTGTACATTTTTTGAAAATGTGATTTTTTATGAATTAAAAATGCTCAGAAAAACAAGCAGGAAAAAATAAGAATTACTGTGAAGTACGGTCCACTAAGTCCATGAAATGACAGCGGAACCGCGGCCAAACCAAGGGTTTGGCGGCGGTTCCGCGGCCAAAATTTGGACTTAGTCCCTCATATTTCATATATTTATTCTTAGGTCCTTTCTTGTCAATTTTTTCTGGGAATTTTTTTATTCCACTCAAGTGTTGAGTTTTCTACGGTTGTATTGGGGACTCGTTAATTCGATCGGATAATTTAACTTTGTTTAGTTTGTTCCGGATATTTTTAGAAACTGTTAAAAGATTCGAACGGATATCAATAACTCACTTTTCCCCTGCCAGAAAATTTCCCAAGTGTTGGATTTTTCCATAGTTTAAAAATGTTCTAAGTCGTGCAAGTAAAGCGATGGACTCTCTAGAAGACAACAAACCTTAACTCGATTATGTGACCGTCTTGAACTGCCTTTTGAACCTTAGGGTTTGGGGCAGTACGGCGTACCACATGTGAGGCGTTGGCTTGACCCTTCTACGGCTGGACCATTGGTACTGTGGCATGTGATGGATATTTTTGAACTCCGCTCAAGCGTTGAGCTATTTGGGAAAACTTGGGTGTTTGATTATTCGATCGGAAAGTTTAACATTGTCTATTTATCTGGAATGTGATACAATATTTGGAATCCATAAGTAGTTATGAGATAACCGATTTGAATGTTATAAATCTAGCAGTTTAGTCTCAGATGATCGGTTGCCACGGAATTTTGATATGATCAAAAGTCCGTCGCAATCACGTAGCGTACGCGGATACTCACCGGGTAAACTTAATAGATAGCCACGCCCCATAGCCCCGACCAAGTGACTGTAGGAGAACCCCGTCGCCAAAAGCATCCGTTCGGGTACTCACGGCAGCGGTGTTCCTCCTTAGTGCACTTCGTCGACGGTATCTGGGGGTGCGGCCGTCTACTAAAGTTTGCGAAGAGCATCCGATCAGGATATCGGGAATCTTGTTGAATTGCCCGACTAGATTTTGAAAAGTGTTTTCGATAAAGAGACTAAAATGTGGGGTTTATAATTGTTAGGCATGCAATGTCTAAGGAATTTATTTGGTTAGGCATGTGATGTCTAAACAGCTTGCGGATTCCAACTGTTGTAGTTTTACACTTTCTTTTCTGTGACCGTAAGCTTAGTATGTGGTGTATCGCCGGCTTCATTGCTATACATCAACGACAATCGGGATACGCATACTTGCTTACGTTGATGATATGAGATATTATGTGTTGCTGTGATATGTTATATTGGATCGTCGCGTTCTGAATAGCCGGGGGTTTTATGTGAGATGAGAGTTTTTCTTTTACATTCATGTAAAACTCATTTGTATGTAATATTCTTTTATTGGGGCACTTCCGGGCTGAGGATGATGTCACCATTGTATATTATTTACTTTTCCGCATTAGGTAGACCCAAGGTGGGGAGCACAAGTAACTGGGTTCTAGGGTCCAGTGGGAGACCATCTCGAGGAGTCGAGACCGGGTCTCCTAACCCTAGAATTGGCAGTGTTGCTTGCCGCTCTCGTAGGAGTCTAGGGATGTAGGTTTGGCTATTCATCGCGACCGTGGAATCCGTGTTTTATACAGGCTCGTATTGAAAACACGGACGTCCTAGTATATCCAATATTTCATATATGTTTCTTCTGTTGCGATATCTGTGATGTGATCATTTGATATGTTGTGATAGATACTGTATATAGTATATATGATATATTATATAGACGTTACTTATGTTTTACACCCGTGCTAGCCCTGCCCCGCTCTGTCGTTAGTTACCTAACCTAACGGTGCACGAGGGGACATCGAGGCGAATGCGGATGGCATAAGTGTACGTCGTATTTATCTGTGATGTTTAGGTGACTTAAATGATGGGACTTCATTAATGTGATTAATGAAATAAAAGAAACCTAAAAGATGTTGTGGAATCGAATTTTCAAAAACAGGTAGCTATGGTTCTTGCTTTGCATCGCGGTGTTCCTTGTAGAATATCCTTCACCTTATTCGATAAGGAAAGGGCCGAGATCCCTTCACCGGGAGTGACCCCTTTAGCAATGACTGGCAGATGCTACAACACTCGGTTTGTCTTTTGATTGCTTTTGGAGTTTTGCTTTGAATAGTGATATATATGATATATCCTGCACCTCATTCGATGAAGAAAGAGCCGAGATCCCTTCACCGGGAGTGACCTCTTTAGCGAAACTAGTAAAAGCCTCAAAAACACTCCATTTTAAAATCATTTGATTCTACAACGATATCAAGTTCATTACGAAATAGGTTTTCAGAAAAACCTGTCGTAGCCCTCCGTCATTTCAGATAAGTCCTGCTTAGTATTCGTGCTGTGTTTGTTGACCTTGTCAAGGCGTAGTGTGCGGTAGCTGACCAGTATTTATCTGCTTATGCATATGATGCAGATTGTTTTAGGGTAATCGTACGGCCTTGTTGACCTTGTCAAGGGTCGTGTGGGTGGGTTTAATTCAATCAAGAAATGACGGGTTGAACTTGACTTACGGTCTATGGTTTGTTGACCTTGTCAAGGTCATAGATCGTTTGGGGTAAAATATTATTGGGAATTTCAAGTGTTGAAATTTGCAATGAGATTACATACCTTCTATGAGATAGTTGGATCCCGATACCCGCTGCGAGTAAGAGTTACTCCTGGGAGAGTTTTACACATTACAATTAGCCGATCAAGTAGGTGTCTAGAAAGGTGTTAACGAGGTTACGCCTCTGGGAAAACGATGTTTACTTTAATTAGGTCTGTGCGAAAGCACTGGGAACCTCCCTCAAAGTACCGACACTGGCCTGGCTGAAAGATTGGCAAACTTGTAGAGTGTAATTAATCCCGGCTAGTCTTTCCTTTTAGGGTTTGAAGGAAGATTTGATTAAAACAGTAGGAGACATCCTGATTAGATATATTAGATAACCAATCTAATCTTGCAAGAGCATACGCTGAGTGTTTTCTTCTCTCTCTCCAGGTAGCGACCATATCACGCCTTAATCAAGATAATAAAACGGATATATTGACCGAACCCGCATGTTATACTGAGCTTGGGAATGTTGGTCCCGCTCCAACTTATAATTATTATAAGACAGAGCAGGAAATTGGGGAATACCAGATTTCCCGTGCCGTCCAAACGAAGAAAGTGCATGCTGATGCATCATCTTCGGGTGTGTTCATTACATAGAACTGTTTCTCAGTATCCTTTATGTCCTGGGTATGAGATACCGGATCAGGATCCCGCTTATGTAATCTTTTACATGGGCTACAGATAGGTAGAGAACTGAGAACGGGTGATAAGTTTCATGAAACAGAAAACGGTGCAAGTGTTGCAGCCAAGTCTGTTGGTCACTATCACACTGTATTACCAGAATACATTGATTCTGAACGAATGTTATTAGATACCGAACCTGATATGCAAAATCATATCAGTCTCTTTATTAGTAAAGAAGGATATAATTTTGTATTGTTGGATAATGTTTTGAACATTTCCTATATCAAGAGTTGATCGGTTCAGGCACGTTATCTAAAAGCATTGACATTGTAAATCAAACTACAGTTCTTAGTATACAGAACACACACGAGAGGAAGAGTTCAGAAATGAACGAATCCTTCTTGAGGCATTGTAGACTAGGTCATATCAGTGCGACCCGACTAGCTGAAGTTACATTTAGATGCATATTTAAATCAGTTTAAATTTACATCTTATGAAACTTGCCAGTCATGTCACAAAGATAAGATGACCATAGCTCCGTTTACTGGAAACAGAGAAAGAGTTAGTGAACTCTTGGGATTGATACAGCTGATGTATGAAAGTCTCCCGTCTACACATGCCAAGACCGGTTCTTTGTACTTCATTACATTCTCTGATGATCTCTCAAGATTCAGACATATGTTCCTGTTGAAACACAAGTCCGAACTTTTTGAGATATTCATAGAATATAAGTTAGAAGAAGAGAACCAAAAACGGGTATAAGTATTATGTCCTTTGATGAGATCAAGGAGGAGAATACTTGAGCACGGAATTTCTGGACTATTCTAAAGGAGAATGAGATTCTCTCTCAGCATTACTCCTCTGTATACACCACAGCACGTCGGTGTATCAGGGCGGAGCAATAGCACCCTGTGTGATATGGTGTGCTCTATGATGTGTACTACTGAGTTTCCTATTTCCTTTTGGGAGTTATGCATTTGAGAAGCTGCATACCTATTGAATAGGGTTCAAATCAAATCAGTTGCCTACCACTTCATATATGATATGGAAAGGGAAGAGCCCATATCTTAAGTTTGTTAAGATTTGGGGTTGTCCGGCCTATGTCTAAAAGCAAAATCCGGACAAGCTCGAGGAAAAGTCTGTTATGTAGAACTGGAAAGGTTCCAGCTATACAAACTACAGCAGATGATTTGATAGAACCAAAGGATTCAATAGTAACCAACGAACCTCAGCCTCTCCGCCGATCTAGTAGGGTTCCTCACCCACCTGAGAGATACTTAGGTTTCTCTATGACAGTGGGAGCGAGGATTGCATCATGAGATGATGACCCAACTAGTTTCGGGCTGGCCATCAGGAGTGGGACTCTGTAAGAATGGCTGGATGCTTATCGATCTGAGATGGAATCCTTATACACCAACAAAGTATGGACTTTGGTTGCTTTATCTGAAGGGTTAAATCCCCATCAGGAGCAAGTATATTTTGAGAAGATTACTCGGTGTACATGGAAAAGTTGAGACTTTCAAAACTATGCTTAAGTCCATCCAGATCCTACTTGCCATAGCTACATACGATGACTATGATGTCTGGTGGTTGGGTGTCATGACTGCTTTTCTAAATGATGTTTTAGAAGAGAGCGTCTATAAGTACACAGCCAGAGGGCTTCGTAGACAGTGGGAGCAGCGGAAACGTGTGCAAGATGTTTTATGTGATAAAACAGGTATCGCGGAGTTGGAACATCTGTTTTGATAAGATAGTCAAAGAGTTTGACTTCATAAAAATGGTAGATGAACCTTGTATATACAAAAAGGTAGTAGAGAGTATGGTGATGATCCTCGTAGAGTACATGGATGACATACTCTTGATAGGGAAGGAGTTTCCTATGCTACGCTTGGTCAATTTCCGCTTATCACAAGGATTCTCCATATAGAATCAAAGTGATACCTACTAAATCCTGGGTTTTGGATCTATGAGATAGATCTAATTGGATGTTAGGATACTCACTAGTTGTAGTGAGATGGTATCAATCGATCCTGAGTAGAAACACTGGAAAGGTTCCATAGTGATAAGGACGACTGAATGTCAGTCGCAGGCATTGTCTTTACCCTCAGTGGAGGGAAGGTATGTTGGAAGAGTTCCAAGCTAGATACCGTGACTTACTAGACGATTAAAGGCAAGATACATCGTTACCAAAGATGCTACCAAAGAGGCAGTCTGGATATATAAGTTCATCAGATGAACTTCGTTCCTACCATTGTGTGACAATGGAGTTATGGGTTATGCCAAGGAACCCCCGTCCCATCAGAAATCCAAATATAATTCTTAGGCAGTATCACCTGATCATGGAGATGGTTGATCTCCAGGGAGATCAAGGTTAGGAGAGTAGACACAGAGGACGACAGCGCAGATCCACTCACAAAGGCCTTGTTCCCAGTAGAGACTTTTATGTGATGGTTGAGTATGAGATACTTCGACCACAGCTAATTGTTGGGTATGTGATACCACAACAGATGGCCCTAGTGCAAGTGGGAGATTGTTAGTTATATGTATGACCTAGAGGCCATTACTGTACATACGATGTATATTGTAGTGGATGCTTGGACATATATAGGGAGGACTTTCTTCCTCGACATGATAGTATGCTATCTGGTTACTCTTTACTTTAACGTGTATACTGATTGTCTCTCTGTTACATGTTGGTAAAGCCCTTAGGATGTGTACATGACTACCTGGAATATGATGCGGATCATACTAGTGGGGACATAGTAGTCCATAAGTACATCCTTCAAGGTCCCTAGTCGTGGGTGTATCGAGACAGGGCATCGATGCACCAGAGTAGACTAGCGTATACGCATCTTTACCCATATGATGGGCGATGGATGATCCCATATCCATCGGTGTTTGACATCAAGGATGGTGTACGGGTGCTCAGTGGAGACTGGGTACACTGGACGGACTCGCCGAGAACTCCCAGATGGTATTATACCTTACGTCACATGGCAGTTCTCTGGTGACACTGGTACAGAGTAGTCTGTTGACCCGAGATCGTCATAGAGTCTTGTGTGATTCCCACTGTGCTTTGATTTCCATCATACCACGTCCAAGAGGGCATGCAAAAAGGTGGCTTTTGGGTACAGTCCCGAATCACATGGAGGCAATGAGCGATAGGAGGGGATTCGTCTCTCCCGGTATAGGGAGTTGATGTTGCGCTGTGTTCGATTGGCTATAGCTGGAAATCCCTGGCCAGGGTTGCTGAGATTTACTTGTAAGTGTTACCAGTAGTTTCTCGAACTGTTATAGACCTCATATCGACACGACTTATCGAGTTACTGGGGTCTTACGTTTACCACCCCTAGGCGAGATATGCGACATATCAGACGACGAGACCGGACTGTACGGGAGTGTTACTGATTGGATTCACAGGAGTACTAGCGGGCTTGCTTGTTGATCTTCTGATCGCTCAATACTCGGGTGGCCGTTATGTTTAGTAGACCGCTTGCGGCTTGTGGGTGTTTGATATAATCATCACCTACTGCCGGCGTATTGACGAGTCTTTAGCGTCCTACACAGGGGTTTCCTGGCTTAAGCGAAACGGAGTAGGAGCACATATGTGATATGTGCGGGACCGAGATTAATACGATATGAGATACCGTATTCTATTCTCACGATTCGTGATATTGATCGGTTGTATGCGCTATAGCCGGGTTATCGGATCAAGTGTTGATTCGATAAGTTGTTACACTTGATATTAGTCGGTTATAGCCGGGTTATTAAATCAAGAGTTGATTTAATAATTTATTGCATAATTATATATTTGATATATTACATTGCATTAACTAGTATTAGCTCACTTATGATTTATTTTCTCACTAGATTGTGCACATTGTTTATATGTGATATATGCAAGTGTACATGTTTGTATCATGTTTGTTGATACATACAAGATGGGTGTATGAGACTTATATCAAGTTTAGGTTAAATTAGGGTTTACTTATTTCCTTAAGAATAACAAAAGAGAGGAGACTTTGGTCAATATTATCAAGCTTTGTAGAAGCTTGTATGCAATATTGACAAAGTCAACTCTTTTGTCATTCCTTAGGATATTAGTTAACCCAACCCTTAACCTAATACTATGGTTAATTCTCTACATGAGTTAAGCATGAGGCCTTAACTCAACCATGGTGCAATAATTTATGGAATAAGTTTTCATTTGGATGGATTATTCTTTCTTCTTCCTCATCATCAAGCTCCATCCAAAAGCTTACTAGCTCCAAAGGTGCCATGAGAAAAAGAGTGAGAAAATCAATTCTAAAGTGAGCCCACTTCCTACTTCTTCATCCTCTACCACTTGCCATGTAGTAGAGTGTGTTCTCTTCACAAAGTTGATGACCTAGTGAAGGAATAGCTTGAGTTAGTGTCTCCCCGACGTAGATCATCTTCGGCCTCGAAGTCATCGAAGAAAGCAGGTTCGTTCTTCTTGTGAAGCTTCTCTAGAGTCCAGAGTTCACGATCGCAGTGATGGGGACATCTACACGGAGCTAATGAAGTGAAGGACCGGATCTACAAAGGTTGTAATCTCTTTCACTTAGTGTTAAATTGTTTAACTTGCATGTTTTCGCCTAAACCCTCGTTTAAAGATCCGGCTTCGGGTTGTTCGGCACGGCTAAAATTTTAATCGGGCATGGTTGATGCCCCGTAGACCCTTGTGCGCGTGCCTAGCAACCCTACAAAACTCTCCGTGCACGTAAACCTGATCGCATGGTAACACGTGACCCTCATCCTCAATGAGTAGAAACGAACGATCAAGACGAGGTCACGTGCCCCCACGTGACCCTTAAACAAACTCCTCAAAATGAGAAAGAAAAATCATGGAGGCAATGCCTCACGTGCTCACACGTGACCCTCAAAAGTAAAGGGAATAAAGCCGAAGGCAATACTGATTTAGGGCGCCTCACGTGTCCCCACGTGACCCCTGACTAACACCTTTTAAAAAGGGCAAATGAGGGAAAACAGAGGAATTAATACCCAATACATGGGCACTATCACGTGCCCACACATAATGATTACAAAGATTAAGTGTTTAACACTTATTGACAGACTTTGAGAGTAAAATAAAGGATGTCTGGCCTAATTCTCTAGCGCCTCACGTGACTCCACGTGACCGCCTCATTTTTAGTGTTTAACACTATTTTGTGTGTTCTGTCCCTAGTGTTTAACACTATTTTAAGTGCATCACGTGGGAACATGTGATCGTCAAATATGTGTTAGTGTTTAACACTATTTTCAAACCAGTCTTAGTCTAAATTGGCTATGTTTTCCCTAGGCAAGATTCCTCTTTTGACTTAGCCTCAAACACACCCTTGTCTTCTAAGATTGATCATCTCATATGATATATGAGTGCTCAGCACTCGATAAAGACAAAGTGTTGTCAGAACCCCAAACCCCAGTTTAGCATTGCTAAATAATGGGGAGCTGAACCCAGACAAATGTTCAACAGTCCAACAAAAGGCCAACATTTCAAAACCTAATTGGACGTAGCACAAGTTTGCCATAAGTCCTCAATTCAGTTTCAACTGAGCCCATGTGCTCATAATCCAATTAATCGATCTTAGTCCCAAATTGGACTACAGATTTCCTAATCAGCATTAGTTCAAGGGTACATCTCTTCACTCCTTTGATATTTGTCGTTGTAATCCTTCAACGTCTTCAAAGAGGTGACGGGTCCCGATAACCAATCATTCCACGGACTGTGGTGTCCTTAAGCCTATGGACTATGATGTCCTTAACCTCGGACTGTGCGGTCCTTAAGCCCATGGACTATGATGTCCTTAACCTTTACAGACTATGATGTCTTTAAACTGGACCACCATGTCTTTAAACTGGTAATCGACCGCAATGTCCCTAAACTAAACAACAGAGGCCAAATGCTCTTTTGTTGGATCTAAACGATCCCGTTAAGTTGATCTTAGTCTAAAAATTAGACTAACGTATCCTTAACAAACGTTTAAGTTGATCTTAGTCTCAAATAAGACTAACGTATCCTTAATCCCAACTCCGAACCCAAATCTAAGAAAATACGGATTTGGACTAATCCACGCCCTACGGGCGACAACATAAATTAGTCTCCGTATACAATCCACGAGCAACCAAAAAAAAAACAAGCACACACGACACGAAGTGACCATCTGGAGAAGGAGAAAGTGGTTACCGCGATGCTGTAGCGTAATTAACTGCAGGGGCTTGCGCCTGCAGGGAAGAGCGTCCCCACAATCAAAAACCCCTCAACGAGGGGGAATCTGATGAAGTCTTCTACATCGGCCACATCCGTTTAAACCTTCGATTCATGGTGTCATAAATCAACTTGGCATCTTCGGAGAGGTGGACGGATAGCACCAATTAGCATCTTCCCCCAAATTCAGGCAAGACAAACCTACACGGTCGCGTCTCTGTGTTTCGGAGGAGAACAGATTGGAAATCGATGTCTCAACGGGCATCGGTTTTCAAAAGGCCGACGCCAGCGACAACCCTTCGCCAACACAGGGAGCATGAGGAAGTCACCCCTACAGCTGAGACAATCCCAACGGCTCAACACGCACGACGTCACCACTGGCGCCGAGTAAGGAAGGCTGGGGGCAGCTCCCCTTATGGACTGACTCTGCTAGCTCTCATGGTGGAAATCGATGCTGCTGTTCCGACTGCGAACAGCTTCGAACCGCTTAGGAGGGTCCGCAAGAACTCTCCAACTGCCATGATGAAAAGGTCTCCTCCACCTGTGGAGAATGCTACAGAAAAGAAGCCGGAGCAGCCCCCTTAGCGGCTGTCCTCCAAAAGTTACAAAGTTTGGCGAAAGGTCCAGGAATCGGTGATTGACCAGGACTACTCTCACTGACCAAAGAAGATTAAAGCTCGGTAAGAAAAGAGCCATCCCGTGGTACCACAGAAGATGTCATCCGTTTGGGTGCCCCCTGCAACGGCTCCCTCAACTTCAACCGCTCACAAGAGAAGGAGGCTAAAGAAAGCCCCTGTGACTGCAGCGAACCGCAAGGACGCTGAATCTAAACGCCCCAAGTCTGGGGGAAGGGTGACACATACCGTTTATATGGCTTTCGGAAAAGAGGAAAGCCGTGCTTCTACGGGTCATCGACCGCTTACCCGATCGATAACAAAGGCTTAGGAGCAACAACAACAAAAACTTCAGGAGATGCTGACTGCAATGGCCGCACTCACTGGGGCGAAAGAAAATCCAGAGACCTCAGAGCAGCGTCGGGAACAAGAAACTGATGCTGAATTCCTCCGAAGAATGCTCGAGAGGAAAGAAAAAGAGGCCGCGGACCAAGCGGCCAATATAAAACGAATGGCGCTTCTCTTCCAAGACATGGTCAGGATGATGATACAACCGGATCCTCCGGCTGAAGACACTCCGATTGTCCTTGAAGATGACAGAGGGGAAACATCGAACCCTCCTCCGGCTCTTTCAGCAGCCAAGGAGGAGACCATCTCAAAAGCCGCTTTGGATGATTACATCGCTCAGCAAATACGAGCTCATCATGCGAGCGAAACGGCTGGACAAATTGTTAAAACTGGACGACCTTATCCAGGCTGGTATGACCAAATTAGGTACCCGCCGGGATATACGATCCCTAAATTCAATGTATATAAAGGGACGGGCAATCCCCACCAGCATGTCGCCCAGTTCAAGGCTCTATGTGGCAACACTGGAGGTGACGATAAACTGCTACTTCGCCAGTTCGTCGGCAGCTTGCCGGAGACAGCGTTCGAATGGTACTCTGAACTCCTGAACGACTCTGTCAAAACTTTTGCAGAGATGGAGCTACTATTCACCCAGCGTTTCGCGAGTGCTAGTGAACGCATCCCAATTACGGCATTGATCAATGCCAGGGTGAAGCCTGGAGAAACTTGGGTCCAGTACGCGATACAGTGGCGGAATTTATGGTCGAAGTGCGATCAGCGCATCGAAGAAGCGCTTGCAGTGGGCATGTTCGTGGGCACTCTTGACCCTCAAGCGACCATTTCACAATTCATGATGTTTTTCAAGCCGACCACCATCCGGCTCTTGCATAGCTAGTGGTTCATCTTGAAAGATAGGCTCTGATTCCACTAAGAAGTCGAGCAGATTGGTGACCGTCTTCTTTCGCCTCTTTGACCCAGAACTAGCACCAGAAGACGATCGCTTCTTTCCCCTCGGTGCTTTGTTGCGGCGTTTACCCACTTCGCCTTCAGTATCCTCTCTCGGCAGTGCTACTGATGAGGATACTGCCATCGCTGACGCCACAGCCGATGAAACTGCTACCGGCGCCTTATCAGAGGTCGTTGCCTGAGCTCTGGTGCACATTGGAATACCAACTGTCGGAATCAAGTCAACATCCGTCGCCTCAGGAATGAGTACGGTACAAGTATCCCTCAAGGGTAGGCGAACCATTGTCCGCGGTCGCGGTGGGACTCCCTTAGCCTGGAGCGGGGCGGGAGCTCTTATCCCAAAAAGTATTCTCCTCTCATCGGCAATTATTGGACTAACCCGGTGGCGATACCAACCCGTGAAAGCCCCCACGCACCTCGGAATGTAATCGGCCTCGGGGATCATGAAATGAGAATCGGTGTTCAGCCTCATGAAATGGTGGGTGGCGTCACGAACAGCTTCCAAAGAAAGGCTGGGCTCCACTGTGAATGCCTCGAAGGGGATACCCTGATCATATCCCAGTTGTCGAGCAAAGCGGTGTGGATTGTACCGCATGAAAAGGGCCGCATTGTTTCGACGGAACACCAGATAACCGGGTATGATTGAGTACAGATGCATGGCTTCCTTGGGCTTCAAAGATGGTGCTCCCTCTTTCGACAGATCGAACAACTGTTGAACAGGTCCCGAGGGAGCAGAAAGGATCCGATCATTAAATACCATTCCGCCTTCATTAGCATACGGATAGAGCAGCACGCGAAGAGCCCCTAATTGAGTTGGATCAGGAGCAGAAGCGTCCACTAACCTCATGAGCCGCGGAAAGGTATAGGCATCATAAAAGTTGGGTCTCTGATGCGCGGCAAATGCCCCTAGCATGTGCATCTCAATCCATGACGTAAAATAATGAAAAGAGAAATTCACTACGTTCATGCCTGGGGTTGAGGTATTAGCTGCACTGCTTAGCCCATTGTACAGATACGACAGCCCGGCAATGCCCACGGCTAGTCCCGTCACTTCGGCGATGGGATGAGCGGGGTAAATGACCGAGGCTCTCATGAATCGACGGTGCGTTGGAATTACAAACCAGCTGAGCCAAACACTGATAAAGCCAATGAAGAAAGTGTCTTCATCCATGCGAGGAGCTGCGATCGACTCGAAAGGTACAGCTGACAAGATTGGAATGTAGAATTGGGGCAAATCCTCTTCTCTAGCCGGTAGCCTATTTAAACCAAACCCGAAGGGGTCGTTGATATTCGCGAACTTCGGAGCCGCCTTTAATAGAACGTCTCCACGAAGAAAGCAGGAAATAAAGCTTTTGAAAGTGACGCCCTGTTCTTCTGACTCCGTAAACAGCTTCTCAAAAATCCCCAGCGTCTTGATTAGACTCGGGTATTTGTGGCGGATGGCATTTCCACTCGACAAGCCGTCAAGCATAACGGGCATAGTCTCGAAAACATATTCGTCAGGGGGCAACAATTCTTCATAAGGCGCTCCCCTAATCGGTAAACCCGAGATCTCGCGAAACTCTTCCAAAGAGATCGAAACTTCGCGGTCCCCTAACAAGAAAATATTGGTGGGAAGATTCCATTGATTTAAGAAAGCTTTAACCCACCATACATAGGGAGATTGATAATGGAAGAGGGACGCATACACCGCTTGGTAAAGCCCGACCCTCTGCAGTCGCGCACAATGAGCAGATAAGATGTAACGAGCCCAGAGAAGGTTGCCCGTGGGATGGCGAGGGGTAAGCCCTATCTTGTAAACTTGTCCCCAAGGCCGAGCTTCACATTGGCAGATACGACATCCCAAGATGTCTATGGCCGGCACAGGCTGATTTGGTATCCCGGTTGTCGAGGGTTCGAGCTGGCCGGTGGGGGTCCAATTTGCCACCTCCACAGCAAAAGCAGTCCGCGGACGGTCCATCGGCAAGAATGGGCGGATAGGCTCCGTTGGTACCTCGCAAAGAAAGTTTCGACGACCGCGGATGATATGACCGTACCAGGTCCCCCATAAAAGCAAGTTGGTGCAATTAGGGTCATGAGCCCTGATCATCGTCATCACCTTTTCATCCGACGGTGATTGAGGAAAAGCCGCCTCTGAGCGAGTAAAAAAAGTAAGGAAGAGAAGCCATTGTTCCTGAAATAAAGGAAGGGGAAACTGTTAGTGAAGCCAACACGTGTATATATATATTCGTAAATATATATATATATATATATATATATATATATATATATATATATATATATATATATATTAAGACAGTGGAAGAAAGCGACAAATAACTTATTTTATAGGACCATTGGTTACAAAACACATGGGCCCTACAAAATCAATATGGCGGCTCACTAATGATGGGGCAATGTAATCATTATGAGGACAAAAGGAAGATTCTCAATAAATGAACAGTGGATTTCAAACAACTCTACACATTCCCCAAAGAAGGAAACCCACTGCAGAACTCTATGCAAATCAAGAAGGATCTCTCTGAATATTTTTTTTGTTTTTGCAAAGAACAACTCAGGGCAAGAACATCCCAAGAAGTTCTCTGTGAAGAACTAAGTTCTTTAAAGGAATTAAATTCCCAGAAAATTGGCAGAGCTAAGCTCTTGGAAATGGAATTAAATTCCAGAAAGAAACAAAGGCCGTCATCAAAACCCTAAGATCAGAAAAATGCCTAACAATGGGGTTTGCTACCCAGAGATACTGCACTCCTAAAGATTAGAAAAATGGGTTATTTGAAGGGAAAAACCCTTGGTGTGGATTTAAAATCCAAAAAGAGTTCTTTTATGTATAAAAGTTCTTCGGCTGCTTAAAACCATTACCTGAAGAAAGGATTCTTTCTTGGACAGAGTTAAACTCTGAAAAAAAATTAGGATAGAGAACTAAGCTCTGAGAGAGAGAATTAAATTCTCAAGGCAAGAACAAGTAAGGAAGAAGATGAAAAGTGGAGGCGCTTCTGTAGAGACCCCTGCATTTATAGGATGTGATGGGAAACGGTTCATCTACCCCCTTCCCTAGGCAGATCCAACGGCCATAAAAAATGACAGTGTTGCACTCACGTGCGAACACGTGAGAACAACGCTGTGGGGGCATTTGTTTCCTCATAAAAATAGAAGAAAAAACCCTAATGGGGCATCACGTGTGCACACGTGATCGGGGGTCACGTGCCGACATGTGATGGCTTCCTGATGGCTCTGAAATGATAAGAGTTTAATCCTAATCAAATAGGGTCACGTGCCCACACGTGATGGGCCTTTAAAAACCCACTGAAAAGAATTAAAAGTGTAATAAAACAGTAAGGAATACCCCAATGGAGCATCACGTGTCCACACGTGACCAAAGGTGACGTGCAGACACGTGATGGGTTCTTAAGCTCTTTAACTAATAGAATTAAATTCTATTTAAATGATCAACCAGTGGGATCACGTGCCAACAAGTGATAGGCTCTTAAGCCTTCTAAACTAATAGAATTAAATTCTAATTAAGAGGGGATCGAGAAGCCTAACTGGAAAAATATTTCTCTAAATCTTTCCAAACAAAAAAGATTGTGCTCTGTAAACTGGAGCACCGTTGGATTAAAAATCCAATGGTGATTAAAAATCACCAATTTATAGAAAGATTCTATACAAGGAAAGATTTCCCTGAAATTCACCAAGAATAACAGACAGAATATCTTTTGGATTAAAAATCCAATGGTGAATAAAATTCACTGAGTGACCTAAAAGATCATGTTGGTTACAAAATCAATTGAAATCTTTCAATGAAAGATTGACTAAACAAACTCATTCTTTTCTTTCTCGTATAAATAGGAGCCAAGAAGATAAGAGAGAGATCTTTTTGGAGACAAATAAAAACAACAGAGTGAAAAAAGAAGAGAATTTAATTCTCGAGAGAAAAAAGAAGACTTCCTCAGAAGAGAAAGAAACCCTAGGTGAGAAAGTGAAAGAGACCATAAGCTCCAAAAAGAAAAAAAAGAAGTTAATTCTCAATTTAAGAGTTTAACTCTTCTGAATAAGAACTTAGTTCTTCCTTTGATCGAAGATCTGCAGAAGCAGATCTCCCCACAAGTTGAGAATTTAATTCTCATCGGGGAGATTCTGCCATGCAGATCCAAAACTTAGATGGAGAATTGAGTTTAGGGAATTTAATTCCTCCAAATACTTAGGAATTTAATTCCTCCAACCATAAAAAGGGTTTAACCCTTAAAACAAGAAATTAGTTTTTCTTCATGGTTGAAGATCTACAGAAGCAGATCTCCCCACATATTGAGAATTTAATTCTCATCGGGGAGATTCTGCCATGTAGATCCAAAACTTAAAGGGAGAGTTGGGTTTAAAGAATTTAATTCTTCCATATATGTAGGAATTTAATTCCTCTAAATAAAATTAGGGTTTAACCCTATATAAGAATTAAATTCTCAAACAAAGGACTTAAACTCTCCATGCACGTAAACCTGATCACGTGGTAACATGTGACCCTCATCCTCAATGAGTAGAAAAGAATGATCAAGTCTAGGTCAGGTGCCCCTACGTGAACCTTAAACAGACTCCTCAAAATGAGAAAGAAAAAGCTTGGAGGCAATGCCTCACGTGCTCACACGTGACCCTCAAAACTAAAGGGAATAAAGCCGAAGGCAATACTGATTTAGGGCGCCTCGCGTGTCTCCACGTGACCGCCGACTAACACCTTTTTAAAAGGGCAAATGAGGGAAAACATAGAAATTAATACCCAATACATGGGCACAATCACGTGCCCACACGTGATGATTACAAAGATTAAGTGTTTAACACTTATTGACAGACTTTGAGAGTAAAATAAAGGAAGTCTGGCCTAATTCTCTGGCGCCTCACGTTACTCCACGTGACCGCCTCATTTTTAGTGTTTAACACTATTTTGAGTGTTCTGTCCCTAGTGTTTAACACTATTTTAAGTGCATCATGTGGGAACACGTGATCGTCAAATATGTGCTAGTGTTTAACACTATTTTCAAACCAGTCTTTGTCTAAATTGGCTAAGTTTTCTAGAGGCAAGATTCCTCTTTTGACTGAGCCTCAAAAACACCCTTGTATTCTAAGATTGATCATCTCATATGATATATGAGTGCTCAGCACTCGATAAAGACAAAGTGTTCTTAGAACCCCAAACCCCTGTTTAGCATTGCTAAATAATGGGGAGCTGAACCCAGACAAATGTTCAACAGTCCAACAAAGGGCCAACATTTCAAAACCTAATTGGACTTAGCCCAAGTTGGCCATAAGTTCTCAATTCAGTTTCAACTGAGCCCATGTGCTCATAATCCAATTAATCGATCTTAGTCCCAAATTGGACTACAGATTTCCTAATCAGCATTGGTTCAAGGGTGCATCTCTTCACTCCTTTAATATTTGTCGTTTTAATTCTTCAACGTCTTCAAAGAGGTGACGGGTCCCGTCAACCAATCATTCCACGGACTGTGGGGTCCTTAAGCCCATGGACTATGATGTCCTTAATCTCGGACTGTGGGGTCCTTAAGCCCATGGACTATGATGACCTTAACCTTTACAGACTATTATGTCTTTAAACTGGACCACAATGTCCTTAAATTGGTAATCGACCGCAATGTCCCTAAACTAAACAACAGAGGCCAAATGCTCTTTTGTTGGATCTAAACGATCCCGTTAAGTTGATCTTAGTCTAAAAATTAGACTAACGTATCATTAACAAACGTTTAAGTTGATCTTAATCTCAAATGAGACTAACATATCCTTAAACCCAACCCCAAACCCAAATCTAAGAAAATAAGGATTTGGACTAATCCACGCCCTACGGGCGACAACATAAATTAGTCTCCGTATACAATCTACGGGCAACCAAAAACAAAATAAACACACACGACACGAAGTGACCATCTGGAGAAGGAGAAAGTGGTTACCGCGATGCTGTAGCATAATTAACTGCAGGGGCTTGCGCCTGCAGGGAAGAGCGTCCCCACAATCAAAAACCCCTCAACGAGGGGGAATCTGACGAAATCTGCTATATCGGCCGCATCCGTTTAAACCTTCGATGCATGGTGTCATAAATCGACTTGGTATCTTCGGAGAGGTGGATGGATAGCACCAATTAGTATCTACCCCTAAATTCAGGCAAGACGAACCTACGCGGTCGCGTCTCTGTGTTTCGGAAGAGAACAGATTCTTCAGAATCTGTTCTCCTCCGAAACACAGAGACGCGGCCGCGTAGGTTCGTCTCTTAGCGATAATGAATCATGAAGCCGAGGCCCAGCGGAAAAAGGATGAATTGGCAAATCTATTAAATCGTCCGCTGGCTTGAAGAATTGTATAATTTTTCTTTTATTCTTCTTTTGTACATACTCCTGAATGAGAGTATATTTTTTTGATTCTTTCATAAATTGTACTTTGTATTCATTTTGATTCATGAATAAAAGACATGTTTTGCTTCATGATGGTATGTCCCTTTTAGTAAATGTATTTTGTGCATAATCTATTTTGATCTCCTTGTAGGACAGCGATGGCTTAGGAGTCAGGCTCAGATCTGCCTTCTAAGACTTTCCAACTTTATGAGCCGTGAGGGTCTCACAAGGTATTTCTCTTTATGAGTCGTGAGGATCTCATAAGTGTAATTTCTCCTTAAGAATCGTGAGGATTCCTAAATGTATTTTCTCTTGAGAGTTGTAAGAATCTCACAAGAGAGTTTTTCTTGCTTACGAGTTGAGAGGACTCGTAAGTGATTGTTTCCTTTCTTGTCGGAAAGTGTGGCCCATAGAAAATCTACCTTGGCCTCTCTGCGAGGCAACGATGGCTTAAGAGACAGGGTTAGAATCTGCCACCTAATACTTTTCAACTTTATGAGCTGTGAAGGTCTCATAAAGAATTTTCTCCCTACAGGTCGAGAGGATCCCGTAGGTGTAATTTCTCCTTAAGAATCGTGAGGAATCTTAAGTGCGTTTTCTTTTGAGAGTCGTAAGGATCTCACAAAAGATTTTTCTCCCTTACGAGTCGTGAGGACCCGTAAGTGATGGATGAGATTGACATTATCCGCATTTCACGGAGTCAAGGGTTGACTTCATCCGCATTTCACGGAGTCAGGAGTTGCTCTGGCCATTTTCCACGGGGTCAAGATTGACTTTAACCGTGTTCCACGGGACCAGGATTTGCTCTGGATGTTTCCAACGGGGTAAGGATTGATACTAGCCGTGTTCCACATGTTAGTTATATGTATGCCCAGAGGCCATTACTGTACATACGATGTATATTGTAGTGGATGCTAGGACATATATAGGGAGGACTTTCTTGCTCGACATGATAGTATGCTATCTGGTTGTACTTTATCTTAACATGTACTCTGATTGTCTCTATGTTACATGTTGATAAAGCCCTTAGGATATGTACTCGACTACTGGGACTATGATGAGATCATACTAGTGGGGCCACGGTAGTAGACGAGTACATCCTATAACTGTTCCTAGTCGAGGGTGTATCGAGACAGGGCATCGATGCACCAGAGTAGACTAGCGTATACGCATCTTGACCCATATGATGGGCGATGGATGATCCCATATCCATCGGTGTTTGACATCAAGGATGGTGTACGGGTGCTCAGTGGAGACTGGGTACACTGGACGGACTCGCCGAGAACTCCCAGATGGTATTATACCATACGTCAGATAGCAGTTCTCCGGTGACACTGGTACATAGTAGTCTGTTGACCCGAGATCGTCATAGAGTCTTGTATGATTCCTACTGTGCTTTGATTTCCATCATACCACGTCCAAGAGGGCGTGCAAAAAGGTGGCTTTTGGGTACAGTCCCGAATCACATGGAGGCAATGAGCGATAGGAGGGGATTCGTCTCTCCCGGTATAGGGAGTTGATGTTGTGCTGTGTTCGATTGGCTATAACCGGAAATCCCTGGCCAGGGTTGCTGAGATTTACTGATAAGTGTTATCAGTAGTTTCTCGAACTGTTATAGACCTCATATCGACACGACTTATCGAGCTACTGGGGTCTGACGTTTACCACCCCTAGGCGAGATATGCAACATATCAGACGACGAGACCGGACTGTACGGGAGTGTTACTGTTTGGATTCACATGAGAATGTATAGGCTTGCTTGTTGATCTTCTGAGCGCTCAATACCTGGGTAGCTGTTACGTTTAGCTGACCGCTTGCAGCTTGTGGGTGTTTGATATGATCATCACCTACTGCCGGCGTATTGACGATTCTTTAGAGTCCTACACAGAAGTTTCTTGACTCAGGCAAAACGGAGTAGGGGCACATATGTGATATGTGCGGGACCGAGGATAATGCGATATGTGATACCGTATTATATTCTCGCGATATTTGATATCAGCCGGGTCATCGGATCAAGTGTTGATTCGATGAATCGGTACGGATAAATATTAGTCGGTTATATGCGATATAACCGGATTGTCGGATCAAGTGTTGATTCGATAATTTAATGTATAATAATATATATGATATATTAAATTACATTATCTAATATTTGCTCACTAAAAGATTCTTTTTCTCACTCGGTTAATACATTGATATATATGCGATATATGTTAATTGTATTATTTTATTTTGTTACGATAAATATTATATATGTGATATATAATATTGTAACATGATATGATAACTAATGAAACTTGTTTTGTGGAGTTTAAACATGATTAGAGTTTGGATTAGGGTTAAACCTTCTAGTTGATTCTAGAAGCTTTTCTTTTTGTCATGATAAAGATATTTGTGTGTGACTCATTCTTAACTCAACCCAAACCCTAACCCTTGGTTAATTCTCTACAATGGTTAAGTGAACCATGGTTGCATAATTGATCATCATCTCCTTTTCCTATTCATCACAAAAGGATTCTTATCATGTCCATCTTCTTCTTCCTTCATTCTTTGATGAAAAATCTTGCTAGATTTTTCCAAAGTGATGAATAAATATGAGAAAAAGATAAATAAAGAGAGCAAAAATCCTACTTCATCATCCTCATCTTCCCTTGCCATTTAGATGAGGGTGTTCACATCATTTCATGAGTGTTAGCTTGTGTTAAAGAAACTTCAAGGTAGATCATCTTAGTATCGAAGATCGGAAGCAAAGATTGCATCTTTCTCTTCGTGGAACCTCTCGAGAGTCCGGATCCCGATGATCGCAGCGAAGGGACCACAACACGGAGCATATGAAGTGAAGGACCGGATCTACAAAGGTTGTAATCTCTCTCACTTAGTGTTAAAGTGTTTAGCATACTTGTTTTCGCCTAATCTCTAGTTTAAAGTTCCGTATTCGGGTTGTTCGGCACGGCTAAATTTTATATCGGGCATGGTTGATGCCTCGTAGACCCTTGTGCGCGTGCCTAGTAACCCTACAGTGGTATCAGAGCCAAGCTAGAGCTTTAGGCGAAGTCTAGACGAAGTTTAAAGTCCGACCCGGAAAACCCGATATACCCTAGTTTCTGGAAATTTTTTAAAACTGTGATTTTTTCCAAATTAAAAATGCTCAAAAAAATCAGCAGGGAAATACAAGAGTTACTGTGAAGTACGTGCGCCTAATTCCACCAAAGCGCGGCGGAACCGCGGCACATGCATGGCATGTGCGGCGATTCCGCGGCCCTTTTGTTGCTTCACTGTTTCAAATTTGCACAGTAATTCTTGTCTTTTAGTGCTGTATTTTCTGGGAATTTTTAATATTTATTCAACTGTTGAATTTTCTGGGTTGTATTTGGGATTCGATGATTCGATCGGGAACTTTAACTGTGTCTTTGTGTTTTGTCCGGATAACTTTTAGAAACTGTTAAAAAGTTCGAACGGATATCAATAACTCACTTTTTCCCCTGTCGGAAAATTTTTCAAAAGTTGGATTTTTTTCTCGTGTTTAAGAATGTTCTAAGTCGTGCAAGTAACTCGGTGGACCCTCTAGAAAACAACAAACCTTAACTCGATTATGTGACCGTCTTGAACTGCCTTTTGAACCTTAGGGTTTGGGGCAGTACGGCGTGCCACATGTAAGGCGTTGGCTTGACCCTTCTACGGCTGGACCATTGCTACTGTGGCATGTAATGGATGTTTTTAAACTGATTTCAAGTGTTGAGATATATTGGGGAAATCTTGGGTGTTTGATGATTCGATCGGAAAGTTTAACTTTTTCTATTTATCTGGAATGTGATACAATATTTGGAATCCACAGATAGTTATGAGATAACTAATTTGAATATTATAAATATAGCAGTTTAGTCTCAGATGATCGGTTGCCACGGAATTTTGATGTGATCAAAAGTCCGTCGCAATCACGTAGCGTACGTGGATACTTGCCGGAAAACTTAATAGACAGCTACACCTCTTAGCGCCGACCAAGTGACTGTAGGAGAACCCCGTCGCCGAAAGCATCCGTTCGGGTGCTCGCGGTAGCGGTGTTCCGCCTTAGTGCACTTCGTCGACGGCATCCAGGGGTGCAGCCGTCTACTAAAGTTTGCGACGAGCATTCGATCAGGACGTCGGGAATCTTGTTGAATTGCCCGACTTGATATTGAAAAGAGTTTTCGATAAATGAGACTAAAATGCGGGGTTTATAATTGTTAGGCATGTGATGTCTAAGGAATTCATTTGGTTAGGCATGCGATGTCTAAAGAGGTTGCGGATTCCAACTGTTGTAGTTTTACACTTTCTTTTCTGTGACCGTAAGCGTAGTATGTGGTGTATCGCCGGCTTCGTTGCTATACATCAACGACAATCGGGATACGCATACTTGCTTACGTTGATGATATGAGATATTATGTGTTGCTGTTATATGTTGTATTGGATCGTCGCGTTTGAATAGCCGGGGGTTTTATGTGAGATGAAAGTTTTTTCTTTTTCATTCATGTAAAATTCATTTGTATGTAATATTCTTTTATTGGGGCACTTCCAGGTAGCGGAAGATGTCACCGTTGTATATTATTTACTTTTCCGCATTAGGTAGACCCAAGGCGGGGAACACAAGTAACCGGGTTCTAGGGTCCAGTGGGAGACCATCTCGAGGAGTCGGGACCGGGTCTCCTAACCCTAGAATTGGCAGTGTTACTTGCCGCTCTCGTAGGGGTCTAGGGATGTGGGTTTGGCTATTCATCGCGACCGTGGAATCCGTGTTTTATACAGGCTCGTATTAAAAACACGGACGTCCTAGTATATCCAATATTTCATATATGTTTCTTCTGCTGCAATGTTCTGTGATGAGATCATATTACTGCCTGAGACGAATGTTTATATTATATATATGAGATATATGTTATATTGCAGATTTCGTTTCAAAAGAGATGCTTGTGAAGCATAATAAAATGGGACTTCATTAATGAGATTAATGAAATAAAAGAAACCTAAGATGTTGTAGAAACTTGTTTATAAAAACTGATAGCTCTAGTTCTTGCTTTGCATAGCGGTGTTCCTTGTAGAACATCCAGCACCTTATTCGATAAGGAAAGGACCGAGATCCCTTCACCGAGAATGACTCCTTTAGCAATAACTGGCAGATGCTACAAACTCGGTTTGTCTTTTGATTGCTTCTATAGTTCTTGTTTTGCATAGTGATATATATGATATATCCCGCACCTCATTCGACGAGGAAAGGGCCGACGATCCCTTCACCGGGAGTGACCCCTTTAGCAAAACTAGAAAAGCCTCAAAAACACTCCATTTAAAATCACTCGATTCTACGACGATATCAAGTTCATTACGCTCAGGGTTTTCTGAAAAACCTGCGTAGCCCTCCGTCATTTCAGATAGATATTATTTAGTATTCGTGCTATGTTTGTTGACTTAGTTAAGGCATAGTGTACGGTAGCTAAGTAATGTTTATCAGCTAAAACATAAGATGTGATTGGATTAGGGTATTCGTACGGCTTTGTTGACTCAGTTAAGGGTCGTACGGGTGGGTTTAATTTAATCGAGAAATGTACGGGTTGAACTTGACTTGCGATTTATGATTTGTTGACTTAGTTAAGGTCATAGATCGCTAGGGGCAAAATATTATTGGGAATTTCAAGTGTTGAAATTTGCAATGAGATTGCATACCTTCTATGAGATAGTTGGATCCCGATACCCGCTGCGAGTAAGAGTTACTCCTGGGAGAGTTTTACACATTACAATTAGCCGATCAAGTAGGTGTCTAGAAAGGTGTTGACGGGGTTACGCCTGTTAGTTATATGTATGCCCTAGAGGCCATTACTGTACATAGGATGTATATTGTAGTGGATGCTGGGACGTATATATGGAGGACTTTCTTGCTCGACATGATAGTATGCTATCTGGTTGATGTTTACCTTAACGTGTATACTGATTGTCTCTCTGTTACATGTTGGTAAAGCCCTTAGGATCTGTACTTGACTACCTGGAATATGATGCGGATCATACTAGTGGGGACATGGTAGTCCATAAGTACATCATTCAAAGTCCCTAGTCGTGGGTGTATCGAGACGGGGCATCGATATACCAGAGTAGACTAGCGTATACCTTCTCGACCCATACAGATGGGCGATGGATGATCCCATATCCATTGGTGTTTGACATCAGAGATGATATACGGGTGCTCAGTAGAGACTGGGTACACTGGACGGACTCGCCGAGAACTCCCAGATGGTATTATACCTCACGTCAGATGGCAGTTCTCTGGTGACACTGGTACAGAGTAGTCTGTTGACCCGAGATCGTCATAGAGTCTTGTATGGTTCCCACTGTGCTTTGATTTCCATCTTACCACGTCCAAGAGGGCGTGCAAAACGGTGGTTTTTGGGTACAGTCCCGAGTCACATGGAGGCAATGAGCGATAGGAGGGGATTCGTCTCTCCCGGTATAGGGAGTTGATGTTGCGCTGTGTTCGATTGGCTATAACAGGAAATCCCTGGCCAGGGTTGCTGAGATTTACTGGTAAGTGTTACCAGTAGTTTCTCGAACAGTTATAGACCTCATATCGACACGACTTATCGAGCTATTGGGGTCTGACGTTTACCACCCCTAGGCGAGATATGCGACATATCAGACGATCAGACCGGACTGTACGGTAGTGTTACTGGTTGGATTCACTGGAGTGTGAGCGGGCTTGCTCGTCGATCTTCAGATCGCTCAATACCCGGGTGCCCGTTACGTTTAGCAGACCGCTTGCGGCTTGTGGATGTTTGATATGATCCTCATCTGCTGCCGGCGTATTGACGAGTCTTTAGAGTCCTACACAGAGGTTTCCTGGCTCAAGCGAAACAAAATAGGAGCGCATATGAGATATGTGCGGGACCGAGAATAATACGGTATGTGATACTGTATTCGATTCTCGCGATGTGACATTGATCGGTTATATGCGATATAGCCGGGTTATCGGATCAAGTGTTGATTCGATAAGTTGTTACTGATGATACCAGTCGGTTATGTGCGACATGACCGGATCGTTAAATCAAGTGTTGATTTAATGATTTAATGCATAATTGTATATTTGATATATTACTTTGCATTAACTAGTATCGGTTCACTTTAAAATGGATTTTCTCACTCGGGTGTGCGCATTGCATGTGCGATATGATTTTGTGCACTTGCTTGTATCATGTTTGATGATGCATGCCAAACTTGGTTAAGTGTAAAGAATGAACCATGGTAATGAATGGGTTAGGGTTTTGATTTTTATTTATTCATTTATCTTTCTTATTTATTCTTTTTTTGGAAAAAGGAAAAAGAAAGATAAATGGTGGCATATTTTGGATTTAGTTGAAGTTTCTTGAAACTTTGACTAAGTCTTCATTCTTGTCCTATACTTAACCCTAACCACTTTAACTAACCTAAGTTAATTCTCTACACTTAACTAGAGTTAAAAGTATGATAAGTATTGTTTTATTTTCTATTTTTAATTCATGACTTATCATATCTTCTTCATCTTCTTCCATTCTTCAAGTGAAGAAAGCTTCATTTTCATCAATGGTGATTGATGATTAAGAGTGAGAAATCCAATTCTAAATAGAACCCACTTCCTATTTCTTCATCCTCTACCTCTTGCCAAGTAGTAGGGAGTGTTTCCTTCACAAGTTTTCAAGGCTCGGTGAAGGTGGAGCTTGATTTAGCGATGCCTCGACGTAGATCATCTTCGGCATGGACATCGACGACCTAGCTCCCTTTTTCTCCGACGAAGCCGACTCTAGAACCCGGATTCCTTTTGGACAGCGGAGACAACTTCGTTGCGGAGCTATGGAGGTGGAGCACCGGATCTACAAAGGTTGTATTTCCGATATCCCATTAGTTAAGTTGTTAACAAGATTGTTTTTCGCCTAGTTTTCTAGCAAACGATCCGTAGTCGGGTTTCTCGGCACCCATAAATTTTGAAATTGGCATGGTTGATGCCTTGTGAGACCTCATTAGGATGCCTAGGAACCCTACAGTGGTATCAGAGCCTAGCTAGAGCCTTAGGCGAAGTCTAGACGCGATTTGAAGTCCGAACGAACCCGAAACCCGATCACAAACATGCTCTCTGTCCAATTTTCAAAATGTGGGATTTTTCAACATTAAAAATATGTAGAAAAATCAGCAGGCAATTCTAAGGGATACTGTAAAATTCGTGCACCCAATTCCTTCAATGCGCCGCGGTTCCGCGGCACGAGCTTGGCTCGTGCGGCGGATCCTCGGCCATTTTGTCTTTTCTGGGATCCAAATTTGCACAGTAATTCATAATATGCAGTGCTGGTTTTCCTGGGTATTTTTGATATTTTTCCAGAGTTTTAATTTTCAGGAGTTGTTTTGGGGATTCGTATGTTCGATCAGATTATCAAATTTTGTCTGTGTGGCTTTCCGGATAAATTTTAGAATATGTTAAAAAGTTCGACCGGATATAAATACCCAATTTTTCCCCTGTCGGGAAATTTCCAAGTGTTGGATTTTTCCGTAGTTTAACGACGTTCTAAGTAGTGCAAGTAACGCGATGGTCCCTCTAGAAGACAACAAACCTTAACTCGATTATGTGACCGTCTTGAACTGCCCTTTGAACCTTCGGGTTTGGGGCAGTACGGCGTGCCACATGTGAGGCGTTGGCTTGACCTTTCTACGGCTGGACCGTTGGTACTGAGGCACGAACGGAATGTTGTTATACTTGTTTCATGTGTTGATCAGTTTCGGGAAAACTTGGGTGTTCGATTGTTCGATCGGAAAGTTTGACATTTTCTATTTATCCGGAATGGGATACAATAATTGGAATTCACAATGAGTTATGAGATAACTGAATGAATGTTATAAACATAGCAGTTTAGTCTCACTTGATCGGTTGCCACGGAATTTTGATGTGATCAAAAGTCCGTCGCAATCACGTAGCGTACGCGGATACTCGTCGGGTAAACTTAATAGACAGCCTCACTCCATTGCCCCGACCAAGTGACTGTAGGAGAACCCCGTCGCCGAAAGCATCCGTCCGGGTGCTCGCGGCAGCGGTGTTCTGCCTTAGTGCACTTCGTCGACGGTATCGGGGGTGCGGCCGTCTACTGAAGTTTGCGACGAGCATTCGATCATGATGTCGGGAATCCTGTTGAATTGCCCGACTTGATATTGAAAAGTGTTTTCGATTTTGAGACTAAAATGCGGGGTTTATAATTGTTAGGCATGCGATGTCTAAAGAATTCATTTGATTAGGCATGCGATGTCTATGCAGATTGCGGATTCCAACTGTTGTAGTTTTACACTTTCTTTTCTGTGACCGTAAGTGTAATATGTGATATCGCCGGTTTCGTTGCTATATGTCAACGACAATTGGGATGCGCATATTTACTTACGTTGATGACATGTGATGTTATGTGTTGCTGGATATGTTATATTGGATCGTCGTGTTTGAATAGCCGGGGGTTTTTATGTGAGATGAGTGTTTTTCATTTTCATTCATGTAAAAACTTGTATGTAATATTCTTTTTATTGGGGCACTTCCAGGTTGCGGAAGCTGTCACCCTTTGTATATTATTTACTTTTCCGCACTAGGATAGACCCAAGGAGGGGAGCACAAGTAACCGGGTTCTGGAGTCCAGTGGGAGACCAACTCGAGGAGTCGAGTCCAGGTCTCCTAACTCTAGAATTGGTAGGGTTGCTTGCAGCTCTCGTAGGGGTCTAGGGGTGTGGGTTTGGCTATTCATCACGACCGTGGAATCCGTGTTTTATACTGGCTCGTATTGAAAACACGGACGTCCTAGTATATCCAATATTTCATATGATTCTTCTGCTGCGATATCTGTGATGTGATCATGTGATGTTCTGTGATAGATACAGTATATAGTATATATGATATATTATATAGGCGTTACTTATGTTTTACACCCGTGCTAGCCCTGCCCCGCTCTTTCGTTAGTTACCTAACCTAACGGTGCATGAGGGGACATCGAGGCAAATGCGGGTGGCATAAGTGTACGTCGTATTTATCTGTAATGTTTAGGTACATAAATGATGGGACTTCATTAATGAGATTAATGAAATAAAAGAAACCTAAGATGTTGTAGAATCGAATTTCAAAATAAAAGGGTAGCTACAGTTCTTGCTTTGCACAGAGGTATATGTGATATATCCTGCACCTTATTCGATGAGGAAAGGACCGAGATCCCTTCACCGGGAGTGACTCCTTTAGCAATAACTGGCAGATGCTACACATTCGGTTTGTCTTTTGATTGCTTTTAAGAGTTTTTGCTTTGCACAGTGATATATATGATATATCCCGCACCTCATTCGACGAGGAAAGGACCGACGATCCCTTCACCGGGAGTGACTCCTTTAGCAAAACTAGAAAAGCCTCAAAAACACTCCATTTCAAAATTCATTTGATTCTACAACGATATCAAGTTCATTACGCAATAGGTTTTCAGAAAAACCTGTCGTAGCCCTCCGTCATTTCAGATAAGTTGTATATAGTATTCGTGCTGCATTTGTTGGCTTTCGTCAAGGTTCAGTGTGCGGTAGCTATATGCTGCTTATCTGCTAGCATACGATACGATTGGATTAGGGTAGTCGTGCGGCTTTGTTGGCTTTCGTCAAGGGTCGTGCGGGTGGGTTTAATTCGATCAAGAAATGTACGGGTTGAACTTGACTAGCGGGCTATGGTTTGTTGGCTTTCGTCAAGGTCATAGCACGTTAGGGGCAAAATATTATCGGGAATTTCAAGTGTTGAAATTTGCAATGAGATTGCATACCTTCTATGAGATAGTTGGATCCCGATACCCGCTGTGAGTAAGAGTTACTCCTGGGAGAGTTTTATACATTACAATTAGCCGATCAAGTAGGTGTCTAGAAAGGTGTCAACGAGGTTACGCCTCTGGGAAAATGAGGTTTACATTAATTAGGTTCGTGCGAAAGCACGGGGGACCTCCCTCAAAGTACCGACACTGGCCAGGCTGAAAGATTGGCGAACTTGTAGTGTGTAATTAATCCCGGCTAGTCTTTCCTTTTAGGGTTTGAAGGAAGATTTGATAAAAAGCAGTGGGAGCCATCCTGATTAGATAAAATAATAACCAATCTATTCTTACAAGAGCGCACGCTGAGTGTTTTCTTCTCTCTCTCTCCAGGTAGCGACCATATCACGCCTTAATCAAGATAATAATACGGATATTTGACCGAACCCGCTTGTTATACTGAGCTGGGGAACGTTGGTCCCGCTCCAACTTATAATTATTATAAGTTAGAGCAGGAAATTAGGGATTACCAGAATTCCCGTGCCGCCCAAACGAAGAGAATGCATTCTGATGCATCATCTTCGGGTGTGTTCATTATACAGAACTGTTTCTCAGTGTCCTTTACGTCCTGGGTATGTGATACCAGATCAGGATTCTAGATATGTAATATGTTACATAGGGCTACAGAAAAGTAGAGAACTGAGAACGGGTGATAAGTTTCATGAGGTAGAAAACGGGGCAAGAGTTGCAGCCAAGTCTGTCGGTCACTGTCACCCTGTATTACAATACATTGATTCTGAACGAATGTTATTAGATACCGAACCTGATATACCAAATCATATCACTCTCTTTGTTAGAAAAGAAAGGATATAATTTTGTATTGTTGGATAATGTTTTGAACGTTTTCTATATCAAAGGTTGATCGGTTCAGGCACGTTATCTAAAAGCATTGATGTTCTAAATCAAACTACAGTTCTTAGTATACGGAACACACACAAGAGGATAAGTTCAGAAATGAACGAATCCTTCTTAAGGCATTGTAGACTAGGTCATATCTATGCGACCCGACTGGCTGTAGTTACATGTAGATGCTATTTAAATCAGTTTGAATTTACATCTTGTGAAACTCGCCAGTCATGTCACAAAGATACAATGACACCAGCTCTGTTTATTGGAAACAGAGAAAGAGTTAGTGAACTCTTGGGATGATACATGTTGATGTATATAGGTCCCCTGTCTACACATGCCAGGAACGGTTCTTCATACTTCATTACATTCTCTGATAATCTCTCAATATTCAGACATATGTTCCTGTTGAAACACAAGTCCGAACCTTTTGAGATATTCACAGAATATAAGCGAGAAGTAGAGAACCAAAATACGGGTATAAGTATTATGTCCTTTGATGTGATCAGGGAGAAGAATACTTGAGCACGAAAATCCTGGATTATTCTAAAGGAGAATGAGATTCTCTCTCAGCATTACTCCTCTGAATACACCATAACACGATGGTATATCAGGGCGGAGCAATAACACCCTATTTGATATGGTGTGCTCTATGATGAGTACTACTGAGTTACCTATTTCCTTTTTGGGAGTTATGTACTTGAGAAGCTGCATACCTATTGAATAGGGTTCAAATCAAATCAGTTGCCTACCACTTCATATTTGATATGATAAGGGAAGAGCCCATCTCTTAAGTCAGTTAATATTTGGGGTTGTCCAGCCTATGTCTAAAAAGCAAAAACCGGACAAGCTCGAGGCAAGGTCTGTAATGTACAACTGGAAAGGTTCCAGCTATACAAACTGCAGCTGATAATTTGAAAGAACCAAAGGATTCGATAGTTACCAACGAACCTCAGCCTCTCCGCCGATCTAGTAGGGTTCCTCACCCACCTGAGAGATACTTTTGTTTCTCTATGACAGTGGGAGCGAGGATTGCATCATGAGATGATGACCCAACTAGTTTCGTGCTGGCCATCAGGAGTATGACTCTGTAAGAATGGCTGGATGTTTAGCGATCTGAGATGGAATCCTTATGTACCAACAAAGTATGGACTTTAGTTGCTATATCTGAAGGGTTAAATCCCCATCAGGAGAAAGTATATCTTGAGAAGATTACTTGGTGTACATGGAAAGGTTGAGACTTTCAAAGCTAGACTTGTTAAAAGTTTGCATCATTGACCAGGTGTGGATAATGATGAAACCTTTTTCAAGAAGCTATGCTTAAGTCCATCCAGATCCTACTTGTCACGGCTACATACCATAACTACGATATCTGGTGGTTGGGTGTCATGACTGCTTTTCTAAATGACGTTTTAGAAGAGTGCGTCTATAAGTACACAGCCAGAGGGCTTCGTAAACAGTGGGAGCAGCGGAAACGTGTGCAAGATGTTTTATATGATAAAGCAGGCATCGCGGAGTTGGAACATCTGTTTTGATGGATTAGTCAAAGAGTTTGACATCATCAAAATGGTAGATGAACCTTGTATAAACAAAAAGGTAGTAGGGAGTATGGTGATGATCCTCGTAGAGTACGTGGATGACATACTCTTGATAGGAAAAGAGTTTCCTATGCTACGCTCGATCAATCTCCGGTTATCACAAGGATTCTCCACATAGGATCAAAATGATACCTCCTAAATCCTGAGTTTTAGATCTATGAGATAGATTTAACTGGATGTTAGGATTCTCACTAGTTGTAGTGAGATGGTATCAATCGATCCTGGGGAAAATCACTGGAAGTGTTCCAGGGTGATGAAGACGACTGAATGTCAGTCGCAGGCATTGTCTTTACCCTCAGTAAAGGGACGGTATGTTGGAAGAGTTCCAAGCTAGATACCGTGACATACTAGACGATAAAGGCAGTATACATCGCTACTTAAGATGCTACCAAAGAGGCTGTTTGGGTGTATATTGGTTCATAAGATGAACTATGTTCCTCCCATTGTGTGACAATGGAGTTGTGGCTTATGCTAAGGAACGCAGGTCCCATCAGTGATCCAGACATATTCTAAGGCAGTATCACCTGATCATGGAGATAGTTAATCTCCAGGGAGATCAAGGTTAGGAGAGTAGACTCAGAGGACAAACACAGCGGATCCACTCACAAAGGCTTGTTCCCAGAGAGAGATTTTTATGGGATGGTTGAGTATGAGATACTACAACCACTGCTACAGATGGCCCTAGTGCAAGTGGGAGATTGTTAGTTATATGTATGCCCTAGAGGCCATTACTGTACATAGGATGTATATTGTAGTGGATGCTGGGACGTATATAGGGAGGACTTTCTTGCTCGACATGATAGTATGCTATCTGGTTGATCTTTACCTTAACGTGTATACTGATTGTCTCTCTGTTACATGTTGGTAAAGCCCTTAGGATCTGTACTTGACTACCTGGACTATGATGCGGATCATACTAGTGGGGACATGGTAGTCCATAAGTACATCCTTCAAAGTCCCTAGTCGTGGGTGTATCGAGACGGGGCATCGATATACCAGAGTAGACTAGCGTATACCTTCTCGACCCATACAGATGGGCGATGGATGATCCCATATCCATTGGTGTTTGACATCAGAGATGATATACGGGTGCTCAGTAGAGACTGGGTACACTGGACGGACTCGCCGAGAACTCCTAGATGGTATTATACCTCACGTCAGATGGCAGTTCTCTGGTGACACTGGTACAGAGTAGTCTGTTGACCCGAGATCGTCATAGAGTCTTGTGTGGTTCCTACTCTGCTTTGATTTCCATCTTACCACGTCCAAGAGGGCGTGCAAAACGGTGGTTTTTGGGTACAGTCCCGAGTCACATGGAGGCAATGAGCGATAGGAGGGGATTCGTCTCTCCCGGTATAGGGAGTTGATGTTGCGCTGTGTTCGATTGGCTATAACAGGAAATCCCTGGCCAGGGTTGCTGAGATTTACTGGTAAGTGTTACTAGTAGTTTCTCGAACAGTTATAGACCTCATATCGACACGACTTATCGAGTATTGGGGTCTGACGTTTACCACCCCTAGGCGAGATATGCGACATATCAGACGATCAGACCGGACTGTACGGTAGTGTTACTGGTTGGATTCACTGGAGTGTGAGCGGGCTTGCTCGTCGATCTTCAGATCGCTCAATACCCGGGTGGCCGTTACGTTTAGCAGACCGCTTGCGGCTTGTGGATGTTTGATATGATCCTCATCTGCTGCCGGCGTATTGACGATTCTTTAGAATCCTACACAGAGGTTTCCTGGCTCAAGCGAAACGAAATAGGAGCGCATATGAGATATGTGCGGGACCGAGAATAATACGGTATGTGATACTGTATTCGATTCTCGCGATGTGACATTGATCGGTTATATGCGATATAGCCGGGTTATCGGATCAAGTGTTGATTCGATAAGTTGTTACTGATGATACCAGTCGGTTATGTGCGACATGACCGGATCGTTAAATCAAGTGTTGATTTAATGATTTAATGCATAATTGTATATTTGATATATTACTTTGCATTAACTAGTATCGGTTCACTTTAAAATGGATTTTCTCACTCGGGTGTGCGCATTGCATATGCGATATGATTTTGTGCACTTGCTTGTATCATGTTTGATGATGCATGCCAAACTTGGTTAAGTGTAAAGAATGAACCATGGTAATGAATGGGTTAGGGTTTTGATTTTTATTTATTCATTTATCTTTCTTATTTATTCTTTTTTGGAAAAAGGAAAAAGAAAGATAAATGGTGGCATATTTTGGATTTAGTTGAAGTTTCTTAAAACTTTGACTAAGTCTTCATTCTTGTCCTATACTTAACCCTAACCACTTTAACTAACCTAAGTTAATTCTCTACACTTAACTAGAGTTAAAAGTATGATAAGTATTGTTTTATTTTCTATTTTTAATTCAAGACTTATCATATCTTCTTCATCTTCTTCCATTCTTCAAGTGAAGAAAGCTTCATTTTCATCAATGGTGATTGATGATTAAGAGTGAGAAATCCAATTCTAAATAGAACCCACTTCCTATTTCTTCATCCTCTACCTCTTGCCAAGTAGTAGAGAGTGTTTCCTTCACAAGTTTTCAAGGCTCGGTGAAGGTGGAGCTTGATTTAGCGATGCCTCGACGTAGATCATCTTCGGCATGGACATCGACGACCTAGCTCCCTTTTTCTCCGACGAAGCCGACTCTAGAGCCCGGATTCCTTTTGGACAGCGGAGACAACTTCGTTGCGGAGCTATGGAGGTGGAGCACCGGATCTACAAAGGTTGTATTTCCGATATCCCATTAGTTAAGTTGTTAACTAGATTGTTTTTCGCCTAGTTTTCTAGCAAACGATCCGTAGTCGGGTTTCTCGGCACCCATAAATTTTGAAATTGGCATGGTTGATGCCTTGTGAGACCTCATTAGGATGCCTAGGAACCCTACAATGCCTCTGGGAAAACGAGGTTTACTTTAATTAGGTTCGTGCGATAGCACGGGGGACCTCCCTCAAAGTACCGATACTGGCCTGGCTGAAAGATTGGCGAACTTGTAGCGTGTAATTAATCTCGGCTAGTCTTTCCTTTTAGGGTTCGGAGGAGGATTTGACAAAAACAGTGGGAGACATCCTGATTAGATATATTAGATAACCAATCTAATCTTGCAAGAGCATACGCTGAGTGTTTTCTTCTCTCTCTCTCCAGATAGCGACCATATCACGCCTTAATCAAGATAATAAAATACGGATATATTGACCGAACCCGCTTGTTATACTGAGCTGGGGAACGTTGGTCCCGCTCCAACTTATAATTGTTATAAGACAGAGCAGGAAATTGGGGAATACCGGATTTCCCGTGCCGCCCAAACGAAGAAAGTGCATGTTGATGCATCATCTTCGGGTGTGTTCATTACAGAGAACTATTTCTCAGTATCCTTTACGTCCTGGGTATGTGATACCGGATCAGGATCCCGCATATGTAATCTGTTACATGGGCTACAGAAAGGTAAAGAACTGAGAATGGGTGATAAGTTTTATGAGGCAGAAAACGGTGCAAGTGTTGCAGCCAAGTCTGTTGGTCACTGTCACCCTGTATTACCGGAATACATTGATTCTGAACGAATGTTATTAGATACCAAACCTGATATACAACATCATATCAGTTTCTTTATTAGTAAAGAAGTGATATAATTTTGTAATGTTGGAAAATGTTTTGAACATTTCCTATATCAATAGTTGATCGGTTCAGGCACGTTATCTAAAAGCATTGACGTTCTAAATCAAACTACAGTTCTTAGTGTACGGAACACACACAAGAGGAAGTGTTCAGAAATGAATGAATCCTTCTTGAGGTATTGTAGACTAGGTCATATCAATGCGACCCGACTGGCTGAAGTTACATATAGATGCATATTTAAATTAGTTTGAATTTACATCTTGTGAAACTTGCCTGTCATGTCACAAAGATGAGATGACCATAGCTCTGTTTATTGGAAACAGAGAAAGAGTTAGTGAACTCTTGGGATTGATACATGCTGATGTATGAAGGTCCCCTGTCTACACATGCCAAGACCGGTTCTTTTTACTTCATTACGTTCTCTGATAATCTCTCAAGATTCAGACAACATAAGTCCGAAGCTTTTGAGATATTCACAGAATATAAGTTAGAAGTAGAGAACCAAAATATGGGTATAAGTATTATGTCCTTTGATGAGATCAAGGAGGAGAATACTTGAGCACGGAATTCCTGGACTATTCTAAAGGAGAATGAGATTCTCTCTCAGCATTACTCCTCCGTATACACCACAGCACGTCGGTGTATCGGGGAGGAGCCATAGCACCCTATGTGATATGGTGTGCTCTATGATGAGTACTACTTAGTTTCCTATTTCCTTTAGGGAGTTATGCACTTGAGAAGCTGCATACTTATTGAATAAGGGTTCAAATCAAATCAGTTGCCTACCACTTCATATGTGATATGGAAAGGGAAGAGCCTGTATCTTAAGCTTGTTAAGATTTGGGGTTGTCCGGCCTATGTCTGAAAGCAAAATCCGGACAAGCTCGAGGCAAGATCTGTTATGTAGAACTGGAAAGGTTCCAGCTATACAAAATGCAGCTGATGATTTGGTAGAACCAAAGGATTCAATAGTTTCCAACGAAACTCAGCCTCTCCGCCGATCTAGTAGGGTTCCTCACCCACCTGAGAGATACTTCGGTTTCTCTATGACAGCGGGAGCGAGTATTGCATCATGAGATGATGACCCAACTAGTTTCGAGCTGGCCATCAGGAGTGGGACTCTGTAAGAATGGCTGGATGCTTATCGATCTGAGATGGAATCCTTATACACCAACAAAGTATGGACTTTGGTTGCTTTATCTGAAGGGTTAAATCCCCATCAGGAGCGAGTATATCTTGAGAAGATTACTTGGTGTACATGGAAAGGTTGAGACTTTCAAAGCTATGCTTAAGTCCATCCAGATCCTACTTGCCACGGCTACATACCATGACTACGATATCTGGTGGTTGGGTGTCATGACTGCTTTTCTAAATGCTGATTTAGAAGATAGCGTCTATAAGTACACAGCCAGAGGGCTTCGTAGACAGTGGGAGCAGCGGAAACGTGTGCAAGATGTTTTATATGATAAAACAGGCATCGCGGAGTTGGAACATCTGTTTTGATGTGGTAGTCAAAGAGTTTGACTTCATCAAAATGGTAGATGAACCTTGTATATACAAAAAGGTAGTAGGGAGTATGGTGGAGATCCTCGTAGAGTACGTGGATGACATACTCTTGATAGGGAAGAAGTTTCCTATGCTACGCACGGTCAATCTCCGCTTATCACAAGGATTCTCCATATAGGATCAAAGTGATACCTCCTAAATCCTGGGTTTTTGGATCTATGAGATAGATCTAATTGGATGTTAGGATACTCACTAGTTGTAGTGAGATGGTATCAATCGATCCTGGGGAGAATCACTGGAATGGTTCCAAGGTGATAAGGACGACTGAATGTCAGTCGCAGGCATTGTCTTTACCCTCAGTGGAGGGACGGTATGTTGGAAGAGTTCCAAGCTAGATACCGTGACATACTAGAAGACTAAAGGCAAGATACATCGTTACCAAGAATACTACCAAAGAGGCAGTCTGGATATATATAAGTTCATGAGATGAACTTCGTTCCCACCATTGTATGACAATGGAGTTGTGGCTTTAGCCAAGGAACTATCGTCCTATCAGAAATCCAGATATAATTCTTAGGCAGTATCACCTGATCATGGAGATGGTTGATCTCCAGGGAGATCGAGGTTAGGAGAGTAGACACAGAGGACGACAGCGCGGATCAACTCACAAAGGCCTTTTTTCCCAGTAGAGACTTTTATGGGATGGTTGAGTATGAGATACTTCAACCGCAGCTAATTGTTGGGTATGCGATACCACAACAGATGGCCCTAGTGCAAGTGGGAGATTGTTAGTTATATGTATGCCCAGAGGCCATTACTGTACATACGATGTATTTTGTAGTGGATGCTAGGACATATATAGGGAGGACTTTCTTGCTCGACATGATAATATGCTATCTGGTTGTACTTTATCTTAACATGTACTCTGATTGTCTCTATGTTACATGTTGATAAAGCCCTTAGGATATGTACTCGACTATTGGGACTATGATGAGATCATACTAGTGGGGCCACGGTAGTCGACGAGTACATCCTATAACTGTTCCTAGTCGAGGGTGTATCGAGACAGGGCATCGATGCACCAGAGTAGACTAGCGTATATGCATCTTGACCCATATGATGGGCGATGGATGATCCCATATCCATCGGTGTTTGACATCAAGGATGGTGTACGGGTGCTCAGTGGAGACTGGGTACACTGGACGGACTCGCCGAGAACTCCCAGATGGTATTATACCATACGTCAGATGGCAGTTCTCCGGTGACACTGGTACAGAGTAGTCTGTTGACCCGAGATCGTCATAGAGTCTTGTGTGATTCCCACTGTGCTTTGATTTCCATCATACCACGTCCAAGAGGGCGTGCAAAAAGGTGGCTTTTGGGTACAGTCCCGAATCACATGGAGGCAATGAGCGATAGGAGGGGATTCGTCTCTCCCGGTATAGGGAGTTGATGTTGTGCTGTGTTCGATTGGCTATAACCGGAAATCCCTGGCCAGGGTTGCTGAGATTTACTGGTAAGTGTTATCAGTAGTTTCTCGAACTGTTATAGACCTCATATCGACACGACTTATCGATCTACTGGGGTCTGACGTTTACCACCCCTAGGCGAGATATGCAACATATCAGACGACGAGACCGGACTGTACGGGAGTGTTACTGTTTGGATTCACAGGAGAATGTACAGGCTTGCTTGTTGATCTTCTGAGCGCTCAATACCTGGGTAGCTGTTACATTTAGCTGACCGCTTGCAGCTTGTGGGTGTTTGATATGATCATCACCTACTGCCGGCGTATTGACGATTCTTTAGAGTCCTACACAGAAGTTTCTTGACTCAGGAAAAACGGAGTAGGGGCACATATGTGATATGTGCGGGACCGAGGATAATGTGATATGTGATACCGTATTATATTCTCGCGATATTTGATATCAGCCGGGTCATCGGATCAAGTGTTGATTCGATGAATCGGTAGGGATAAATATTAGTCGGTTATATGCGATATAACCGGATTGTCGGATCAAGTGTTGATTCGATAATTTAATGTATAATAATATATATGATATATTAAATTACATTATCTAATATTTGCTCACTAAAAGATTCTTTTTCTCACTCGAGTAATACATTGATATATATGCGATATATGTTAATTGTATTATTTTATTTTGTTACGATAAATATTATATATGTGATATATAATATTGTAACATGATATGATAACTAATGCAACTTGTTTTGTGGAGTTTAAACATGATTAGGGTTAAACCTTCTAGTTGATTCTAGAAGCTTTTCTTTTTGTCATGATAAAGATATTTGTGTGTGACTCATTCTTAACTCAACCCAAACCCTAACCCTTGGTTAATTCTCTACAATGGTTAAGTGAACCATGGTTGCATAATTGATCATCATCTCCTTTTCCTATTCATCACAAAAGGATTCTTATCATGTTCATCTTCTTCTTCCTTCATTCTTTGATGAAAAAGCTTGCTAGATTTTTCCAAAGTGATGAATAAATATGAGGAAAAGATAAATAAAGAGAGCAAAAATCCTACTTCATCATCCTCATCTTCCCTTGCCATTTAGATGAGGGTGTTCACATCATTTCATGAGTGTTAGCTTGTGTTAAAGAAACTTCAAGGTAGATCATCTTAGTATCGAAGATCGGAAGCAAAGATTGCATCTTTCTCTTCGTGGAACCTCTCGAGAGTCCGGATCCCGATGATCGCAGCGAAGGGACCACAACACGGAGCATATGAAGTGAAGGACCGGATCTACAAAGGTTGTAATCTCTCTCACTTAGTGTTAAAGTGTTTAGCATACTTTTTTTCGCCTAATCTCTAGTTTAAAGTTCCGTATTCGGGTTGTTCGGCACGGCTAAATTTTATATCGGGCATGGTTGATGCCTGGTAGACCCTTGTGCGCGTGCCTAGTAACCCTACACCACAGGACCGGGATCCGCTCTGGATGCTTCCCATGGGGTCAGGATTGACATAAGCCGTGTTCCACGAGACCAGGATTTGCTCTGGATGCTTCCCACGGGGTAAGGATTGACATTAGCCGTGTTCCGCAAGGACCAGGATCCGCTCTGGACGCTTCCCATGGGGTCAAGATTGACATTAGCCATGTTCCACTAGACCGGGATTTGCTTAGGATGCTTCCCACGGGGTCAGGATTGACATAAGTCGTGTTCCACGGAACACGGATTTTCTCTGGATGCTTCCCAAGGGATCAGGATTGACATAAGCCGTGTTCCGCAAGGACCAGGATCCGCTCCAAACGCTTCCTACGGGGTCAGGATTGACATAAGCCGTGTTCCACTGAACTAGGATTTGCTCTGGATGCTTCCCACGGGTCAGGATTGACATTAGCCGTGTTCCGCAAGGACCAGGATCCGCTCTGGACGCTTCCCTCGGGGTCAGGATTGACATAAGCCGTGTTCCACTAGATGTGGATTTGCTCTAAATGCTTCCCACGTGGTCAGGATCGACATTAGCCGTGTTCTGCAAGGACCAGGAACCGCTCTGAACGTTTCCTATGGGGTTATGATTGACATTAGCCGTGTTCCACGAAACCAGGATTTGCTCTGGACGCTTCCCACGGGGTCAGGATTGACATTAGCCATGTTCCACGAAACCAGGATTTGCTCTGGACGCTTCCCACGCGGTCAGGATTTACATTAGCCGTGTTCCGCAAGGACCAGGATCCGCGCTAGACGCTTCTCACGGGGTCAGGATTGACAAAAGCCGTGTTCCACAAGGACCAGGATCCGCTCTGGCCATTTCCCACGGGGTCAGGATTGACATTAGCCGTGTTCCACTAGACCGGGATTTGCTCTGGATGCTTCCCATGGGGTCAGGATTGACATTAGCCGTGTTCTATAAAACCAGGATTTGCTCTGGATGCTTTCTACGAGATCAGGATCGACATTAGCCGTGTTCCGGAAGGACCAGGATCCACTCTGGACGTTTCCCACGGGTCAGGATTGACATTAGACATGTTCCATGAAACCAGGATTTGCTCTGGACGGTTCCCATGGGGTCAGGATTGACACTAGCCGTGTTCCACGAAACCAGGATTTGATCTGGACGCTTCCCACAGGGTCAGGATTGACATTAGTCGTGTTCTGCAAAGAACAGGATCCGCTCTGGATGCTTCCCACGGGTCAGGATTGACATAAGCCGTGTTCCACAAGGACCAGGATCCGCTCTGGAGGTTTCCCACGGGGTCAGGATTGACATTAGTCGTGTTCCACTATACCAGGATTTGCTCTAGATGCTTCCCACGGGGTCAGGATTGACATTAGCCGTGTTCTACAAGGACCAGGATCCGCTCTGGACGCTTCCCACGGGGTCAGGATTGACATTAGCCGTGTGCTACAGGGACCAGGATCCGCTCTGGACGCTTCCCACGGGGTCAGGATTGACATTAGCCGTGTTCTACGAAACCAGGATTTGCTCTGGATGCTTCCTATGGGGTCAGGATTGACATGAGCCGTGTTCCACAAGGACCAGGATCCGCTCTGGAAGTTTCCCACGGGGTCAGGATTGACATAAGCCGAGTTCAACAGAACCAGGATTTGCTCTGGATGCTTCCCACGGGGTCAGGATTGACATAAGCTGTGTTCCGCAAGGATCAGGATCCGCTCTGGACGCTTCCCACAGGTTCAGGATTGACATAAGCCGTGTTCCACAAGGACCAGGATTTGCTCTAGACACTTTCTATGGGGTCAGGATTGACATTAGCCATGTTCCGCAAGGACCAGGATCCGCTCTGGACGCTTCCCACGGGGTCAGAATTGACATTAGCTGTGTTCCACTAGATCAGGATTTGCTCTGGACGTTTTCCACAGGGTCAAGATTGACATAAGCTGTGTTCCACGAAACCAGGATTTGCTCTGGACGCTTCTCACAGGGTCAGGATTGACATAAGCCGTGTTCCGCAAGGACCAGGATCCACTCTGGACGTTTCCAATGGGGTCAGGATTGACATTAGCCGTGTTCCGCAAGGACCAGGATCTGCTCTGGACGCTTCCCATGGGGTCGGGATTGACATAAGCCGTGTTCCATGGAACCAGGATTTGCTCTGGATGTTTCCCACGGGGTCAGGATTGACATAAGCCATGTTCCACGGAACTAGGAGGGGTTGACTCTCGGTTGTCTATGAATCGTCGAGTCATGAAACTGGGAGCTTTGCCGCGGCTCCGATTTGCTGATGTTGCGTCTGTTGTAATGAGACGAATGTTGAGATGATCTCCAGGCTGTCTGTGAACCGTCGAGATTTGGCTTCTTTTTCTGATGGAGCCTGATGGGATGGTATGGTTCCCTCTTTGTTTGTGCCCTGGATTGTATACAGGGATCGATATGATCTCACCTGTAGGGCAAAAGTTTCATTTTATATATTTTTCTTTCCGCGATGCTCTATCATTTCAGCTTTTATATCGCGAAAGTTCCGATTGCCCAATCATTTCGGCTATTTTTCATGGTGCCCAATCATTTCGGCTATTTGTTTTATTTACTCGCTGCTTTTTATTGCGAGTTGCCCAACCATTTCGGCTATTTTGCATGCATACATTTTTACTTGCTGATTTTATTGCAAGTTGCCCAATCATTTCGGCTATTTCATATGCATTTGCTTTGCTGAGTTTTCGCTGCGAGTTTTAGGATTTGATACCGATTTAGGCATCAGCATCGCTACAACTGGGATATTACCAGTAGCGAATCATCATTTGCCTCTGTCGATGTCGAACAAAGGTGGCTTAGCAAACAAGGTTAAGATCCTGTTGACTAAGGCTTTTAACTTCATGAGCCGTAAGGGTCTCATGAAGGTATTTCTCCCTACGAGTCATGAGGATCTCGTAAGTACGTTTTCTCCTTAAGAATCGTGAGGAGTCTTAAGTGTATGGTCTCTTATAAGTCGTTAGGATCTTACAAGAGTATTTTCTCCTTATAAGTCGAGAGGACTTACAAGGGCTGTTTACCGTGCGAGCATATCCCCAGTCTCTGGTGGACTTTGTTAGGGAAATGTTTATTCGTGCCCATGGAATGTATACAAGGGTCAATACTGAACCACTTGTAGGGCAAAATTAGAGGTTGTGATGGCTTAAGAACAGGTTCAGATCCCTGTAACTTAAGTCATTTGAACCCTGTAAGCCGTGAGGGTCTCAAAGGGGAATTCTCCTTACGAGTCGTGAGGATCTCGTAAGTGTAATTTCTCCTTAGGAATCGTGGGGATCCCTAAGTGTGTTGCTCCCTAGTGAGTCATAAGGATCTCACACAGGTATTTTCTCCTCACAAGATCGAGAGGATCTTGCAAGTGTCTTTTAACGAGATTGCGCCCTTTCGGGTTTTCACAACACTCGCCGGTAGCCCTGCTGTTTTTACTCAAGGAGCCCTTTCGGGTTTTCATCCGTGCCCATTTTTCCTATGGACATACTGTTTTCTTCTTATTTTTATTTCTTTTTATTATTATTTTTTGTGTCAACCTTGGGATGCTGCGGTTCGTTGTAGTTTATCGACGTTTCGGTCAACGACCAGTTTTAGGACATAGTGGTCCATCGTTAGTTTAAGGACATTTCGGTCCGTAGCTGGTTACTGCTTATAGAGTTTGGGCTTAGGAAGATAGCGAGCGGACATAGGCGTCGTCATCTATCGTTGACCTAGGCCGTGACTCGTCAGGCGTAGTATTTTTTCAGGAAGCGACCGTTTATTGGCCCGAAAGGTCTTTCACCATGCATGTCCATGAGTAGGTAGGTTCCACCCTGGTAAACTTTGTCTATAATGTACGTGCCTTCATAGTTGGGCTCGAATTTCCCCCATTTGGCACGATTGGGGATCATAAGTCTTTTGACCACTAGCACGAGTTCTCCTTGGCGGAATGTTCTCGGCCTAGTCAATCTGTCATATGAGCGCGTCATCTTTGCTTTATAAGGCTCCAGATTTTGTTGTGCCATGAGCCGGGTTTCATCAAGGGCGTTGAGCTCCTTAAGCCGAAGGTGAGCATTTTCTTCGTCTGTTAGCTCGTAGTGAACCGCCACTCGTAGAGAGGGTAACTCTATCTCAAGGAGGAGTACCGCTTCTGTGCCGAATACCAATTCATACGGCGTTGTGTTCGTGGCTGTTTTGAACGTAGTTCGATACGCCCAGAGAGCTTCATGTAGTCTTTCATGCCAGTCCTTCTTATTTCGAGACACCGTCTTTTTCACGATCTTCGTCAAGGTCTTGTTGAAAGCCTCAGCTAGACCGTTAGCTTGGGGATTATAGACCGAAGAGTATCTCCAGTCTATATTATGCTGTTGTGCGAAGCGGCTGATCTTGTGACTTCTGTAGGCTGGCCCGTTATCCGAGATAATCCGTCACGGAGAGCCGAACCGGTAAATGACGTGTGTCTTGAAGAAATGGAGGATATTCTCCTTCTTCACTTCTCTTAATGGTACAGCTTCTGCCCATTTAGAGAAGTAATCGGTTGTTGCCAATATGAACCGATGTCCTCTGGACGATGCTGGTTCGATGGGCCCGATTATGTCAGTTCCCCACATTTCGAATGGCTAGCTAGCCACCGTTGGATGTAGTGGATTCGGATGCTGGTAGATAAAATCCTCGTGAATCTGGCACGAGTGGCACTGTTTCGCATATTCTAGGCAGTCTTGGATCATCGTGGGCCAATAATAGCCCATCCTTTTGATTTTTAGTTTCAGCTTCAGCCCGGCTTGGTGAGTACCGCAGAGTCCGTCATGAGTTTCTTGGACGACTCTATTTGCTTCTTCAGGTCCCAGGCATCTTAGCCACAGAGAATCAAATGACCTCTTATACAGAGTATCATTGACGAAGGAAAAAGATAGAGCTCGTTTCATGAGCTGATGTTTTGAGGATGCATCTTCAGGTGTTCGACGTGATTTGAAGTAGTCTATAAAGACTTCTCTCCAATCCTTAGCCTTTTCCTGGTCTTTTATTTGTAGATTCGTTTGCTCGGTAGCTCCCTTTTCTTAGGACAAATCCAGAGATATTTCTGCCGGCGCAAGAACCTGACGGCTTTGCACAATGATCCTCACGTCATCGAGGTTCTCATCGGCCGGTTCTTTAGCGAGTTTGGCCAATGCATCCACCTTGCTATTTTACGCACACGTTATACTTTCCAGCATGTAGGAGGGAATTTGAGTCAGCAGTTGCTGCACTCTTTCGCCGTACTTCACTAGCTCTGGCTTGCACGTTTGATAGTCGCCGTTTACTTGACTAATGATCCGCTGAGAGTCTCCGTATATGAGGAAGTTCTCAATTCCCATGTCGACGACGATCTCAAGACCTGCTATCAAAGCTTCATATTCGGCTTCATTGTTCGTCCTCGGCTCTGTTAAGGAGAAGGCAAAGAGTATTATCCCTCCTTGTAGAGTCATGAAGATGGGCCCTACCCCTGATTTAATTATGGGGGTGCTTTGTTTGCGCTTCTTCATGGAAGATGCTCCGTCGAAATAGAGTTCCCATCTGGTGTCATTCTCTCTTCTCTCCCCGTCAATCGTGTCAAAGCGTGTTCGTCTGGCAATTCGCAGTTCAAGGGAGACTCGGCAGGTATCGGATGCTCAGCGAGGAAGTCGGCGATGGTCTAGCCTTTCACTGCCTTGAGGGGACGATAAGTTATCGAGAACTCCATCAAGAGCAGGGCCCATTTAGCGAGATATCCCGTTAATATGGCTTTTGACATCAAATATTTAAGGGGATCCACCTTTGATATGAGATGGACCTCATGTGCCAACGCATAGTATTTGAGCTTCGTTATCGCGAAGATCAACGCCAGTTTCGATGGGGGAGTAGTTTCTTTCTACCCCCAGGTTAACTCGACTCAAATAGTAGAGGGCGCTCTCCTTCCCTTGGTCATTTTCTTGTGCCCATAATGCGCCCAGAGAACCCTCAAAGGCGGTTGTATACAGAATGAGGGGATTTCCCTTGACTAGAGCAGTCAGCACCGGAGGATTCTGTAGGTATTGCTTGATTTCGTCCAGTGCGCTTTGGCATTTGCGGTCCCAAACGAAAGGGGTTCCCTTCTTTATCAGGTGACTGTAGGGACGGCACTTGCCGGAGAGGTTGGTTATAAATCGCCGGATATACGCGAGCTTTCCTTGAAGAGACAACAATTGCTTGAGAGTCCTTAGCGGAGGCATTTCTATGATCGCCTTGATCTTCGACGGGTCTATCTCGATGCCTCGATGTCGGACGACGAATCCTAGGAACTTGCCCGAGGAAACTCCGAACGCGCACTTGAGAGGGTTCATCTTCAAGTTGTATTTCCGAAGGCGCTGAAACACGATTTTCAGATGCTCTAAATTTTCCTCGTATGATTTGCTTTTAACTACGAGGTCGTCGATATAGCATTCGACGATTTCATGTATGAAGTTATCGAAGATCTTCGTCATGGCCCTCTAATAGGTGGCACCGGCGTTCTTTAGACCGAAAGGCATCACCATGTGCCCAAAGGGGTCTGGAAAGCGGTATGCTTCTGGTCCTCGGGATGTATCTTTATCTGATTGTATCCTGATGAGTCGTCCATGAAGGAGAAAACTTTGTGAGTGGACGTATTATCTATCATCAGCTCAGTGACCGGTACTGGAAAGTTGTCCTTTGGGGAAGCTTTGTTGAGATCCCGAAAATCCACACATATGCGCACCGTCCCATTTTTCTTCATTACTGGGATGATGTTGGCGATCCAGACAGGATATTGAACCTCTTGGATGAAGCCGGAGTCGATTAGCTTCTTAACCTCAGTGTTGATGCTCATTTCAATCTCGAGCCGCATTCTTCTCGGTACTTGTTTGATCGGTTTGACGTCCGGAGATATTGCCAATTTGTGCACAGCAATCTCTGGATCTAATCCCGGCATCTCAGAATAGTTCCATGTGAAACAGTCTTTATACTGCATGAGCACGCATTTGAGCGTAACCGCCTTTTCTTCAGAAAACAATTCACTAACGAACGTCGGCCGTGGGTCATTTTCCGTTCCCAAGTCGATTTTTCTGAGGTCGTCTGCAGTAGTATGTATCCCTTCTCCCAGCTCTTTTGGCGCCGGTTGAAATTCTGAGATCAACTCATCTCCATTGTTTTCGAAGCACCAAGAAAGGTCATCCATATTCTCGGGTTCTTCTTCTGACAGCGTTATCACGTAACAGGTACGAGATCGCTTCCAAGACCGATGTTGGTCTGGTTCTACTCTCATTGCATAAGTGGCTTTTGATTCATGTTTCCATGGCGGAAATACCTTCCAATTGCTGGATAGAGTGAACTTGCCTTGTTGATATTGGTCTTAGACCCAGTTATTGAAGGTGAAGCAGTCTTCGAGAGGATGTCCTATCGCTCGGTGATAGGAGCAATAGTCTGGGTGAGAGACCTTGTCTGCTTGCTCAGGGTGCTTGGACTCCGGGAGTGTCATCATCTGATGTTTTATAACAAGATCGAATATCTTCTTTGTCTTGTCTTGGGGAAAAGAATACTCTCGACCCATCTTCTTTATAAGAGACGGATCCCGGCTGCTCGATTCTTGATCGCGTGGCTTCTCAGACCCGCTTTGCGGCCGTCGAACGTTTTTTCCGTTCTTTGGTTTATTTTTGCCTCTACTCCGGGTCTTTTGTATGACGGGTTGGCGAAGAGAAGCATTGTCACTCTCCGCGGCCAGTTGAAGGAGGCGTTGCGTCCTGGCTTTCTCATAAATGGCCATTTCGCGGCTATGGTCATCCCGGACCTTTTGACCCGCTTCCCTTATTAGCTTGTCCATCTTTTCTTCAAACGACGGACTCGGCATTTTCATGGCGGGACCTTGTTTTGGTTCAGGGTTGGCGTCTTCTAACAGAGCATTTCCTTCTTCATCGAAGTCATGTACAACGTGGCAGTCATAGAATCGTTCCCATCTCTTGGATTGAACATATCCAAGCCCGATCGTTTCCATTCTTCCGTTGGGTAATTTTCGCTGAGTTTCGGGAACATCCCAGATCCTGTTGTAGAACTGAGCTTGTCGAGCAGTCTGTTTGAAGGGTACGCCTTGGCCCCTCAACAGCCTTTTTAATCCTTTTAAGTAGTATCTGGGCAGACGGATGAGCTGGAACCTGTCAAGTGTCGAATCGGCACTATGCCAAACTTCTTTCTCCACTTTGGTTTCCGTGGATTGATAAAAGAGGATCGCCTTTTCATCTCTTTGCCTGGGAGGGACGTAGAATGTCTGCAGTTCTTCCACACTGTAGGTATTAAGTGCGTCGAGTTCTTTGTAATGCTCCTACGGGACCATGGCAATTTGCAAACTCTGATCATCGCCGGAGAAGGCTTGTATTGACGGCCGAACAGAAAACACGGCATTGACCTCATCTTCCGAGTCGCTGCCGAAGATCAACATAAGGGTAGACGGTCCCGGCTTGTTGCATTTGGGCGGCCCTGAATAGACTATCTCTTCTTCCTCCTCGGTATCACTCCTGAAGACCGGAATAGTGGTGATAGCTTTGTTCTTCGGTTTGTGATATCTTTCTGTGTCTTCAAAGTATGGTAAGAAGTATTTTGCATATTCGTACTTTCGGACTTCATTTATGGAGAATGGGTTTAGTTCCCCTGTCAAAGTATACTCGAGACCATCCATGAAGTACTTCATACACTGATGTTGTGTAGAAGGGAAGATATTGTACTCGTGTAACCAAGGTCTGCCGAGCAAAACGTTGTAGCAAGTCTTCACGTCAATGACGTGGAACTTGATGTCCGTGGCGAGCAGCCCAAAGCGTAATGTCAATATCACAGACCAGAGCGTCCATGATGACTGGAGTCAAACCCGGAGATGGTGATTTTATCACGAGCGAGGAGCTGAACGCTTATGCAGATTTCTTTCAACACTCTTACATTGAGAAGGTTGACGGAGGACCCATTATCAACCAGGATTTTGCCTATCTTGATATCATGACAGTACCCGGAGACATAGAGGGGACGGTTATGCTCGCATGTCCCGATGAGGAGATCTTCATCGCCGAAGGTGATATCGGCTGTGTGCACTTCTTCCAGCTCGTCCTTCATCTTTTCTTCGGTAAGGAAAGCTTGGAACTGATCGGGCTCTTGTAGTGCCTTGATCAAAGAATCTCTCACCTCTTTGGATAGCAGAAGGGCGTCGAGAATACTTAGCTGTGAGGGTATCTTCCTCAGGTGTGCATGAATATTGTAATCCACCTTACTTTTCTTTGGCGGATCGCTGGCTGCCAGCTCTTCGACGGCTTGGTCATCGATGACGATATCCTCAGAGACCTTTTCTTTTCCCTTACCCTTTTTGTTCGACCCCCTGTTTACGGGTCCGAGATTCTTTTCAGGCAATGTGCAAATGCGCGGCTGAATGTTCTCACAGCTCTTCGGTTCTTCCTCTTTTCCTGAGGTGGATTCTTTGAAGAGAGGGCCGAGAGTCATTTCTTCGTTAGAGTCACTCCCAAAGGTAAGAACTTGCGATCCCCCCGTAGTCAACCATATGACAGTTGCCGAAAGTTCTTTTACGCTCATCTATCGTGCTTTTCCGCTGTTAACGAGCTTCACGCTTCATCCTCTTGAAGTGTTGCCTGTGAACGACATAACATTGCCACCAATTTTTAAAGGCGTTGCATTCTTCAGTAGGGTGCGCAATCCTCCGATGATATAAACAGTAATTAAAATGCACATCCTCTTCATTAAGGTGTATTTCATCAGAAGTGTTTGCTTCGAAGGGTGGCAGCTTCATTCCCATTGATATGGCTTTGGCGAATCTTTTCCTCGTCTTGAACCTGCTTTTATTTGCGCCGGATATACTTTGATCTGGTGGGAGTGCTTCAACCCTTTCATCCAGTCGCCGGCGTTTGGCCTTTTGAAATATGGCCATCTCGCGCTCCCGGTTAGCTTTGCAATTCAGAAGAGCTTCGTTTAGGAATGCATCAATCATTTCGTCTGATGGTCCTAAAAGTTTCGGCTCAGGATCTGCCTCCAGTTTCTCTGCGTCAAGAGCTTCTTCACCGTTTATCAACGAGTGAGAGATCACATGGAATCTTTCCATATAATCCTCAGGTTCATCCGACGAGTCTTCTCCATTGTCATCATCTTCGTCGTCAAGGACGTGGCTGAGAAACTCTTGGAGTGTGACTAGAGTCCGCGCTTTATGATTATATTCTTCCAATGCGTCAATATGTTCTTGCAGGTCTGTGCGCTTGTCATCAGACCTACAATACTGCGCCATGCCCTCCTCAGTATCCACTTGGACCAGCTGTCCAACATACTGTCCCTCAGAAGAGGGAAAAACTATAACTCCAATAGCTACTCTGTCATCCAGGTCACCTTGGAAGCCTGAAATGATAACTGTCTCCCGAAGGAGGCTGTCGTTATCATATCCCTAGAACATCCACTTATGTTTTAAAACTGCTTCTGAACGTTTCTCCAGGATTGGATTAATATATCAACTTATTGCATCTAGTGCAAAGGCAACATCTGGTGTGGTACTTGACATCTCAAGATTGACTCAATTGCCTAAGCAAGTGATATGCCAAACAAGCACATCCCTCTCATTTTTAGTCTGTAAGACACTTTTGGAGAGGGTGATTCCATCACCTGCAGGTACACTACCATGCCGGAGTCGTCTATTATAAAACACCTTTATAATACTTTCTAAGTACCAAGATTTGGAAACTACCCAAATCTAGATCCAAAACCATAGATCTAGTAACCAGAATGCCAGATATAATATCCAAATCCAATGTGGAGAAAACACTGTGTGACAACCACAGTATAACCGATCGTAGTGTAGGAATATCACTTCCTACAAGTGTATGTCATCCAAATACCAGGACATACCACCCTATTACCTTCTTACCAGATCCATCTCCTATTCTGATGAAATCAAAGCCCATGACTTTCATATCAAATATAGATGATCTATTTCCTCTATACCTGCTTTAGCCTACGAATAGATATAAGCTACTTGTCATCTATGCTTCCGCTGCTCCCACTGACTACAACAACCCTCTGGCTGAGTCATATACATGTGCACTTCCAAAACTAGTTTAGAACGACGCTATACTCATCCTCCGGCCGGGTCTCATAGTCTAGAACCGCAGCAATGGAAAGTCTAGGTAAACAAGAACCTCCCTGTCAGCGTCTCTGAGAAGACCGAAGTACCTCTCGGGTGCCTGAGGTTACCCACCAAATCTGCGGAGTGGCTAGTAGAATGTCGAATCCAATTGAATCTTTAGGTTCTATTAAATTTTCAGTAATCGTTTGCGGTTCTGGAATCACTTCCAGTTCTGCCATACCCCCACTTCTATTTTCTGAAAAAATCCATTTTACTATAACTGTGTCGAATCAAGAACAATATAACTAATGATCTTCCTGATGGTAGAAAGTTAACCCTCGTCAAAGCCTGGGATAGCCCACAAACGGCCATTTCTGATACGTGCCTTGAGTTTGTCCAGATTCTGGTCTTAAGCATCAACCGGACAACTCTCTATATCTTAACATCGTTAAGATGCAAATTGATTCTATATACCATATAGAAACATAGACACTAATTTTATTGGAACCAGATTCAAAATCATGCAGCTGTCTCCAGTGCATATCAACCAAATGGAATGAGGCCAACCAGCATTACTCAACTAGGAGTACATCCATATATGAGTAACCCGAAAGAGAAGCAAGTTCTCAAAAATATTACTATAAACGGAATACCAAATACAAGTATCTTCATCTTCGACTACTTCAAAGAATCCTGATACTTCTAACAAATGGTTCTCTATTTTCTTCTTATATCTATAACTTCTCAATATCTGGACCTTGCATTCCAATGAAATACTTGTCCAGAACTGGAGAAGTCATAAGTAAACACAATATAGTACGAGTACCAACCCCTTTGTCCTAATAGAAACTAGACAACATACAATACTTTGCATAAGTCCACTGAGTTCATTAACTCAAACCTTGTGCGTCGCAGGTTGAAAACAGTACTATGGTTAAGAAGAATTACACCGCTGTCGAATACACCTTACCTAACCATCAACTGATATAGGTAAATATGGCAGGCAAAATTTCAAAAAGTTATATCTCACTTTATAAAATAAACGTACAGATATATCAGTTTGAAATTGGTGCATAACAACGGATATTCAAAACCAAATATTTGTCGTCAGGCAAAAACCAGATGATTTCCTCAAATATCACCAATTACAACGAATTCCGATATAATGAGGATCTAATCACCCAATTCCCAATTTCTTACTCCCACTCACCATCTGTAACATTATACAGATGTGAGAAACGAATCTGGTAAATACATACCCTGGAGTTAGATTTCAATTGGGAAAACAGTTTTCAATTAACAACGTACAGTGAAACTGAAACATGAAAATGTTTCAAAAGGGGTTAACTGGTATTCCTAGTAATACCTCTTCCATTATCAGATTCATGACTGTAACCGTATATTTCATTGTCATCTCTCGAAATCCCTTTATTTGTCTTTACTCATTTCCTTTTGTACACCACACTTAGGCTAAATGGTTTTCTTCCTTCCCTACCGTTCGGCACCAGTCTATGATTTGGAAGAAGACTATCCAATAAGCATAATAGGTATACTCTCCTAATCTTAGGAGTACTCACAACCTGAGAAAAGGTGATGAGAAAAGACAACTGAATAAACCTTATTCTATTTCTCCTGAACCGGAGAAAAGAAAAGGTGAAGTAGGAGTGGCGATGAAATACTCGGTTCAGTCGTGAATGATAGCAGTCGCAATTTACTTTGCCCTTTTTCTAATCCCTTTATTTTGTCTTTACTTATTACATTCTGGACACCACATTTAGGCTTAATTGGTTTTCTTCATTCCCCACCTTTCGGCACTTGCCTATGGTTTGGAAGAAGACTGTCCAATAAGCGCAATAGGTGTACCCTCTTAATCCTAGGAGCCCTCACAACCTGAGAGAAGTTAAAGGGAAAGGACAATCGAATAATCCTATTCAATCTCTTTAGAACCAGAATCCATCCTCGAAAAAGTTCCTTCGAGTTCGTATTTAATTATACGATGGATTTATCCAATAGGAGTGGATGTTCGTAGTGATACGGGGTGATCTAGAGAAATGCAGCGGTGATACAGAAGTGGCAAGGATATATACGACTCCGCGACATTCCGAAAGCCAAAGTATTTTAAGAAGGTTCGGTCAACTTGGTTCATAAGTTTTTGTCTAAGGTCGGTCCATGGTCGCTGCCAGAGAGAGAGAGAGAGAGAGAGCAGAAACACTCAGCGTGCACTCTAGCCTAGATAAGAATGGTTAATCACTTTATCTAATCAGGATGGCTCCCACTGTTTCCTCGAATTCTCCTCCAAACCTAAAAGTAGAATTAGTCGGGATCATCTAAAATCACCCGAGGAGTAATCCTAGTCATCAGTGAGAATCGGGATCCATTTATCATCGCATGATAACTTGATGGAAGCCACTCAAGTTATAACACTTCAGAAGGTATGCGCATGCCTGGCAAGTTTCCTATATGTTTGAAACTCCCGATGTAATTTTTATCCCATGCTCTTATGACCTTGACGTAGGCCAACAAATCATAAGTTACATGTCAAGTTCTACCCGTCATTGTCCAGGTTAATTTGAACCCACTAGTACATACCATTGACGTAGGCCAACAAGGTAGTACGACTGTCCCAAAACAACGCATCTATCTATGCAACAGAAAAGTAACAAATAGCTACCATACACTATGCCTTGACGTATGCCAACAAACATAGCATGAATACTAAGTGCTACCCGTCTGAAATGGAGGAGTACGAATGGTTTTTGGCGATAAACCTTTAACGTAATGAACTTGATATCGTTGAAGGTACCGGATAGCTTTTATAAAAATATAGCTGTGAATACCTTTGCTAAAGAGGTCACTCCCGGTGAAGGGATCTCGGCTCTTTCCTCGTCGAATGAGGTGCAGGATATTCCAAATTGAATACCACGATGCAAAGAAAAAATAATCGACTATAGTAAAGTTATTACGTTGACGCAAACTTTTACTCAAAGGGGTCACTCCCAATGAAGGAATCTAGGACCTTGCCTCGTCGAATGATGTGCTGGATATTCATAACCGAATACCGCTGTGCAAAGCAAAAGCGTATGTCTGTAATGTCAGTTTTTAAAAATAGTTCCAACAACATCATATATAGGTTTCTTTTATCATTACATTGATAAGAATTAATGCAGTCCATCAATTAATCACACAAGAGAAGAACGAAAATATAATGTACGTATATGCCATCCGCATTCGCCACTGGGTCCCGTCATCACCCGTTAGGTTACTTAACTAACGACAGAGCGGGGACTGGGCTAGTGCGGGTGCAAAACATATACAACATCTACTAGTATATATAAATATATATATAATATTTGTCCTAGGTATGATATAAAGTAACATCACAGAAACATCGCAAAAGCAACACAGAATGGTGGATAATCTTGAAGCCACGGGTTTCACTCGAGCCGCAAATGAGACCCGACGTTCGCTGTCGTGTAGATAGCCTGTGAAATGAAACCTAGACTCCTACGAGCGCGGCAAGTTACTTGCCAAAAGCAGAAGTGAGGCAGTCCCCTTCAACAACGTGAATGGGCCACCCAGCACTTCACGGAATCCGGTAACATAAGCACCCCTCCGTGGGTCAACTTATACTCCCTACGAGTGCGGCGAATATCCCACCAATTCTAGAGTAAGGTCCCTTTCGTCTCAACGCCATGAGATGCGGACCCGTTACCCTCTAGAACCCGGCTATTCGTGCACTCCACCGCGGGGTAATCCTAGTACAGAAAAGAAAATAATATACAAGGGTTACATTGACCTCAACCCGGTCATGCCCCAAATAAATACTACACAAACTGGCAGTGACGGCACTCCACATGTCGGACGCTCGCTTCGCAATATCAAATGTACAAATGAAATGAAACTGCACGACTATTACACCCAAGCTATCCACCACGACAAATCTGCAACATCACAGCACAACACAGAAAATCAACTTGAATGTCACGTTCGCAAACCCGTCTAAAAGGACTATAGCGATTTGACAAGATTTACCGATCAAATGACATTCATGGTCGCAGATAGAAATGTAATACACTGCAAACTTTAAACAATGTTAGAAAATATCGAACTCGAAATAACCCTCGAATAGCCCAAAACAACTAGATAAAACAACTACATATCCAAAATGAGCTTAACAAACAATACCACTGCACCAATATTACAGAGACCAGACCATACCCAAAAAACGAACCCCAGAAGCCTCTAAATGGACGGCGACCTCGGAAATTTTGTGCTTGTGCTTGGACAAATTCCGGCGAGATGGGCTCGTGTTTGGGGTGTGGTCTTGTGGTCATGTCAGTAGTGTTCTGCTGTTGTTTAAATAATTTTTGAAGACACTTTTGAAAACGATAGAAACTGCAATGTGCAGGGGCAGTGTTTGGTGTTGTTTCGGTTTTGATATTTTAATATTGTCTAAACAAGCTAGTTTACGGTTAATGGGTGGCTCTGATACCATGTTGGGTTACGGCAGCGTCCCGGCCATCAAAACGTGACCAAATACGGAACAAAAATTTAATAAACCGGCGCTATTATGACCCGATGCTCGGATCTACCATTAACCCTACACTAGCTAAATGTAAAAAGGAGTTAGATGGTTATACCGATCGATCCGTGTCCTTCGGTCTTCAATCTCTTCCCAAGCTCCTCGCGGCTGCCCGAAACAAGCTCGCTCTCCGGTCTCCCTCGTCGAAGATGATCCACCTCGAGAATTCTTAATACGGGCTCCCGCCTCAAAACCGAGACAACTCGGACATCCAGTTTGCCAACCTAGATGCCCAAGATGACGTAGAGATGATGTGCGAATATTTTGTCTCAAAATACCTAAGCTTTTGGATGGAGGTAAAATGAAGTTGCCAATTGAAAGTGTGAGCATAGAATTTTCTAGGAAGAAAAAGAGCTTGCCACAAAAAAGAATCTCGGCCAAATTTGAAGAATGGGGCTCGGCAAGTTCAAAATGTGCTCTGTGGATTTTTTCAAAATGTTGTGAGTGAGATGGCGGAGAGTTGAAGTGGTGGAGGTGAATAAATTAATAGCAACACAAATAAAAAAAATTCCCTCACCAAAAGAACAACCACCACAAGAACAAAGGCAGCCACCAAATCTCCCCACTGATTAAAAATGAGCAGCCACAAATTAATTTCCTTTTCCTCAAAATATCCACAGCACACACCCACTCCTCATTAATGCACATTAATGCAAAGTATGGCCACCAAACTAACCCACGCCCCAAAACCAAGCTGCCATTAACTTTCGAAATGCCCATCAACGAAAAAAGCCAAAAAGAATGCTAACAAATTCCATGCTCACAATTTCCATGCTCACAATTTCCATTATTAACATTTAAACTAAAATGTTAAATCCAGAAAAATAAAAATGGCAACTCTAAAGTAAACTCGTAAAGGATCACGAGAATACCTTTCGTCCTTATATACATAACCGTATCCGTATTCAGACTGAATACGAATATAACGAGACAAAAATATTCCAACAATATAATACTAGGATCCGGCTTAAACTAAAGCCCACTAGTATTATCCGTCCGAATCATGACACGTGCACAAGTGAACGTGTACGTTCGAACCCTGCCATAAAACCATAAGGCTTCTACAACGTTTCGCCCGAACTAGGGAAACTCTCTGTGTTGGACTCTAAAGACTCGTCAATACGCTGACAGTGAGTTTAACCATAAACACGTCAGTGACACTAATTGTACGTAACGGCTACTCAGGTATTGAGCGAAAGGGACGCCGACGAGCGAACTCATCCAGAAACCTTACTGAGCCTGACAGTGACAATATCCGTACAGTCCGGTCCGTTCGTCTATGAGTATCGCATATCGAGTCTAGGAGGTGGATAAAGTCAGACCCCTAACAACGCGATAATTCGTGTCGGTATCAAAACTCATCACCACCTGAGAAACTATCGATTCTGGATCGGTAATTCTCGCATACCCCGGCCGAGAATTTCTGGTGATGGCCACCCGTGCACTGTACGACATCAACCCCCAATACCGGGAGAGACGAATCCCCAACAATCTGCTCACTGCCTCCATGTGGCTCGGGACTGTACCCAACTAAAACATGTTTGCACGACTCCTTTGAGTCATGGTAGGGTAGTAATCAAAGCACAGTGGAAACTCACACGAGACAAATGACGATTTCAGGTCGACAAACTAACCTGTACACATGTCGCCAGGGAACTGCTATCTGACAATAGGTATAATACCAACGAGCATGTTCCCAGCGAGTCCGTCCAGTATACTCATAACCCAATGAGCACATGTATACTATCTTAAGTGAACAACTAACACCAATAGCTTGTGAGACCGGCCACCGTCACTCGTCAGGGTCTAGATAAGTATACACCAGTCTACACTGGAGTATCGATGCCCGGTCTCGATACTCCCACGACTAGGGACATTTAAGGATGTGCTTATAGACCCCCAACTCCTACGTATATGATCGCCATCATAATGCTGGTAGTCAAGTAAGAATCCTATGGGCTCTATAAACATATATGATGATAAAGACAGTCCAGATAGCATACTATCATCTCGAGTAAGACTGTTCTATCGATATAGGTCCTCCCTTAATCATCATAATCGCCTGCCTGCGACTACGATAATTGTCTTGAGGGCACTATAGCCAACACTTTGTTCAAAAGATATGCAGTAGATTCTAGTGCATAGCCCCAGAAGGATCGCGGTAACTCAGTATTACTCATCATGGAACGTAGCATATCTAATAAGGTACGGTTTCGTCTTTCCAATACACCGTTGTGTTGAGATGTGTATGAAGGAGTAAGCTGAGAGAGAATTCCATTCACTTTTAAATATCCCAGGAACTCAGCAGTCAAGTATTCACCATCCCGATTAGATCGAAGTGTCTTGATAATTTTGCTTGTTTGTTTTTCCACTTCATTCTTATACTCTTAGAATTTCTCAAAGGTCTCGGATTTATATTTCATCAAGAATACATGTCCATGCCTTGAGAAATCATCTGTAAACTAATGAACTAGGAATAACCACTTCTTGCATGTATAGACATTGGATCACGCACGTTGCTGTGTATGAGTCTCAAGAGCTCGGTGGCTCTTACTCTGTGTCTATTGAACGGAGACTTTGTTATCTTTCCTTTGATACAAGATTGACAAGTTGCATAAGATAAATATTCAAACAGATCCAAATATCTCTCTTTATACAACTTGGTCAACCGTATTTCATTGATGTGACGTAGTCTACAATACCATAATAAACTTGATTTAATTCTGAAGCCTTTCTTTTGAGTGTGTTCTGGACATTGAAAACTGAATATTGATTTAATATGTATAGACCATTATCTAGTGTACCAGACCCAATCAAATTATGATTAAGGTGAATGTTTACAATATCTCTTACAAATGTAAAATCATAACCTTTTTAGATAGTAAAGATACAGAAATGATATTACATGTCAAATTTGGTACACATAAACAGTTACACAAAATCAAAATGTTTCCACTTGTCAATCCTAGGTGATATTCCCCTACGGAAACAGCATCCACGCTCTCTCCGTTCGCAACCCTAAGGGTCATATCACCTGCCTTCAAGACTCTACGGCTTCTCAGTGCCTACAATGAATTATAGATATGAGATCCTGAACCAGTATCCAATACCTAGGAAGTAGAGTTTATTGACAAACAGTTTTCAATCATAAACACACTTGAACCCGAAGCCACAATTTGCTTCGAATCTTGGCTTTCCAAGCCATGCAATTTTTCTTCCAATGGTCTTTCTTGTGACAATAGAAGCATTCCTCCTTTGTCATTGTTGGCCCCCCAACTTTTGCCTTTTTCTTCCCTTGTACCTCACTGACACCTCATTTCGGCTTGGTGGGGGCTTTCTTCTTCCCCTTGGCTTTCTCCTTAGATATAGAGGAAGAAGGTTCCCTAATAAGTAGAGCGGGTGTCTCTCTAGTTTTCTTTAGGGTGCCCTCTGCACTCCTCAATATGTTGAGAAGCTTAGGAACTGTGACTTCCTTCTCTTAAATATTGAAATTCAATATAAACTGGGTATAGGTAGAGAAGAGAGACTGTAGAATCAAGTCTGTGAACAACTCGTTCTCCACTGCGGTCCTAAGGTCCGCAAGCTCTTCAATAAAGCTGATCATCTTAATGGCATGGTCCCCTACAGATGACCCGGCAGCCAAGCTTGCCTGATATAATTTCATCGAGGTCCCGTATCTTGCGATACGAGATTGCCCTCCATATAAATCCTTGGTATGAAGGAAGATGGAAGCTAAGTCCATCTTCTCGTGTCACCTTTGGTATTCATTATCCATAGAGGCTAACACGAGACACTTGGTTTTCGTACTGTCAATTTCCCATGTCTTACGGATCTCTTTATCCGCGACGGTGGAATCTGGACCTTGGACGGCGGGGGCTTTAGTGGTAAGAAGGTACCCCAACTTATCATAAGTAATGGCCATCTGGATATTTCTTAGCCAATCTTTATAGTTCGGCCCCGTCAATATATTTTTATCTAATGGTAACTTAAGACTTGTCATCTTGGTCGCTGCAATTAGGAGAGAGGGAAAAAAACACTCAGCATGATGCTCTCGCAAGTTTAGATTGGTTTTTAGTTTATCTAAACAGGATGACTCCCACTGTTTCCTCGAATTTTCCTTCAAACCATAAAAGAAGAATTAGTCGGGATTAATCGCACACTACAATTCTTTCTTTAACGTTTCGGCCAGGCTAGTGTCGGTATTTCGATGGAGGTTTTAAAACGCTTCTGCGATATTTCTTAATTAAATAACCTCTTTTCCCTGGAGGCGTAGCCCCACTAACACTTTTCTAGACACCTACTTGGTTTATAGCATTGATTGTTATGTGAAAACTCTCTCGAAGAATAATGAAAATTACTCATAGTGGGATCGGGATCCAACTATCATTGTGTGATAAATTTGAAGGAATCCTACTAAAATCATCACACTCAAGATTGTATGCAAAACTAGAAAGTTTACTTTTCTTTTGAAACTCTCGATGTGGATTTTTGCCGCAGGCGCTTATGACCTTGACAAAGGCCAAAATATCATAAGACGTAAGTCAAGTTCTACCTGTCATTGTCCAGACTAATCTAGACCCATTCGTTCAAACTCTTGACAAAGACCAAAATAGCTGTACGCCTGTCCTAGATTAATGCCTCTATGCCTTAGCGAAGGTCAAAATACACAGCTTGAATACTAGTGGATACCCATCTGAAATGACGGTGGGTTACGGCTGGGTTTAGCAAAAAACGTGAACGTAATGAACTTGATATAGTCGAAGGAATCTGAATAGCTTTTAAAAGGAGTGGTTTAGACTCCGCATTTAAAAGTTGTTTTTAAAGAAAACCAAGTGGTTTTTAAATTGTTCCAACAATTTAACTTATGGTTTTTTTGCACTAATCAATATTAATGCAGTCACATCATTTAACCCTATCATTGCAGAAGAAACAAAAATAGAACATACGCTTATGCCATCCGCATTCGCCATGGAGCCCCGGGTCTTCACCGTAAAATTACTTAACTTACGGCCGGGCGGGGGCTGGACGAGCGCAGATGAAAAACATAAGCAACGTTTAATATATAATATATATATATATATATATATAATATATATATATATATAGCCATTCGCCTCACGCAATAATAGTCATCACAGATCACAGCAGAAGCAACATAGATGAATATATTGGATATATTAGGATTTCCTTGTTGCGTTTTAATCTCTAACGAAAAATGAATTTCACGATCGTGATGAATAGACAAACCTTCATTCTAGACCCCTACGGGTGCGGCAAACTACCTGCCAAATCCCCGAAGTGAAGCAACCTCTCTCAATGAGATGCGTAGGCCACTCAGCACTTCAAGAATACGATAGTTTGTGCATCCCACCTTGGGTTTATCCTAGGTGCAGAAAAATAAATGAAATAATACATCGGTGTTTACAAGCTCAACCCAGATGTTCCCCGCAAAAGAATATTACATCATATTATAAATACATGAATAAAAGAAACGAATACCCTTCTCACATCCCCTGGGTATTCAACACGACGATCCAATACTTCATATCCATAAACCATCGCAAACAAGATACAAGATATGTGCAAGCTCTACTAATCGACGTATAGAAATTAGTCAACGTTTAGAAACAAATATACAAACACAAAGAAAATAGACGATGCTAAAATCTCGACTTCAAAATATTTCGTGAAGCCCGAATACAAAGATAATACTATACTCAATTTTGGCAAAAATTGAGTATAACAAAAATCCTAATTCCAAGTGACCAAACCACTGCAAGAAACATGACACCAAACTCAAAAGTTGGGCCTCAAATTGCAGGAAATTTGAATAAATTTGCGGCCAATTTTTGGAGTTTTGGTCTCTTGTTTCTACAGTGGTATACTAGTGGTATAAAGATCTCTCTGCAATATGCAAAATATTTTTCAGAGATCATAATTTTTTTACAGAGACTTGGATCTGAGATTTTCGAACACGGAACTATTTCAGTTTCGAGACTTTAAATTTCGTCTAAACAATTTAGTTAAGTGTTTGGATAGGCTCTGATACCAGTGTAAGTGTGTGGTGCTCCTTGCCGTGACTACTACGGCTTTGCAGAATCGAAAACTATAAAAATCTTGAGCACTACATACAAAAAACCCTAGAATGCAAGGCCAAACACTAAACTAAAACACACTAACTAGAGTTTTAACTATTAGGTTAGTGTAACAACCTTTGTAGACGGTCGTTCGGGTCTTGAAAGGTTCACTCCTTAAACTCTTAGGATTGATGGAACGAGCTCTCGAAGTGGAACTCCTGCACCAAAGACGATCCACCCGAGAATACCGATTCAAGCGATAACTTCACTGAAGCAACTAAAGATCGAGTCTTGCTGTAACACCCGAGCCCAATGCAACTAATTTCAGTTACCGTTCGAACGTAGTGTGGCACTTATTTCATTTATCTTGCTTGATGGTTAAATATTGTAAATTCTATCCGGAAATTAATTTCTGCATATAACAATTTTTGGCATCTAAAATAAAATTAAAAATATTCATCTTGGCCTGCTTGACACCCCTAACCCTGTTGTAGCGTCCGTGCATCGTGTTCTCGTCCCGTTTAGTGAAACGGGCGAGTTTGGACGGCTACGTGCACGTACGTGTGTCCGTTTTGGGGGTATGCTTTTTGATCATAAAACACTTCATTTTAAATTTTGGATCTCGCCTAAAATTCTATTATTTCAATTTCAAATTTTTGGACTCGACCCGGGCGCGATTTGGAAATGTTTTATTTGGCGCCAAAATCCCAAATTTTAATATTATTAAAACCATCACATATATTTTTCTAACTAACCTGATATCTTACTGTTCATTACCTATCTTTTAAATCTTTAAATTAACCTATATATATATCCTACTGTTCCTTAAAATGTTTTGAATTTTTAATTAATATTTATCCCTAACTAACGATTCCCCTTTAGCCAATCGCGTTCCTTTTAATTCCGTGGGCCCTCACCTGCAGCTCTCTCTCTCTCTTGCTTTCACTTCTCTCTCTCTCTCTCTCCACTTTTTCTCCCTCTCTCTCATATATTCTCTCGTAATTCTCTTTATCATTCTTTCTCTTCTTGCTTCATGTCTCGTTTCTTATTTTTTTAACTGTTCTTTTGTTGCCGGAATTCCGTCGTCCCGGTGACGCTTCTCGACGTTCCAGCGAGGTACCCCGACCCGTGTGGTTTCTTTGTTCGTCGTTTGGGTTCATTCCGTGAACCGTGCGCCCGTCGTGAGTTTTCCCCGCCGACGGTTAACGTTCCGTTTTCCCGATTCGCGACCCATCGAGGCAAGTTAATCTTGCTACATGCTATATAATTCATTTTATACCTATTTAAATAAATACCATACCTATAGTTTAAATCTAGTGGCCCATGTTTAATTTTATAACGTTTCGATGTTCCGTTTGCATCCGTTTATATCATATTAAATCTAGATCATGAAAATTTATCTTGTGACATACTAGATTACATTATAATGCATCCATATCAATTAAAATATACATCGTCTTAATATTTCTTATTATTATCTTTAATTAGTTTATAATCTGCATTTTATGATATTATATATTTAAATTGTTATAGTTTACACATGAAATGTCGTTGAAAAAGCGGATACGACAAATCTGAAATTTACTGTACATCTTATCGTATAAAATTCATTATAAATCATAGAAAAATCATTAGTATACGTTCTTTAGTTCGTTACGAAGCCAACTCAGAACACAATATCTCAATGAAATATTTAAATGTCTCCAAATTGCTGTCCAGGGAAATTCCAGCAGCAAACTTTCAACTTCGAATGTTCACAACTTTTTGTAGGGACAACCTGAGATTCTTATACTTATAAAACTGAAAATCTTATTGAATTATCTTTGTTTTGGTATAAGACACGTCCCTTTTGGAGAACGTTTGTTATTTTTAAGCTATTTTACAAATTAGGGTGACGCTGAATTTCTGAACGGAACTTTCTTGTGCATGGTTAATCAATACCACTTTTATAGTTATTAATCGTTTTGAATATGCTATCCATATTAATATTATTATATCAATATTTATATCATATATTGCTTAGTTGTACATCCCACATTACCATTTTATAGTTTTATAACTTTTCGGATACCCGTTTGCATCCATCGCATTTAAGATACATATAATTGCATCCATAGATCACATTACTACATAATAATGTGAAATTAACACTCCATGTTTAATAAATTGCATCCTAATTAATATTGGAACTATAAATGTAACCCTAATCGATAACTGTGCATCCATATCCTTGAAATTATATCTATTTGCGTATCATATTACATGTTCCAGTTTATTGTTCTGATAGTACTCATGCTTGTTTATTTATACACATGCTTATGTTAGTTTGATTATGAGCACCCACATGACATCTTGTGCTTCCTGACATGACCTGTTACACTTCCTACTTGACATGACATGGTACCGTACACTCTTGACATGACATGACACCTTTATACATTACCTGGCTTGACCTGATGTACCATGGCTTTACCTGTTACCTGATCTTATGTTAATGCCAACAAACATAACATATAGTCCTCATGGACCGTTCCTGTTGTCTATCCAGACAAACCTGTTTACCTGATCCTGTGTTTGCATTAGTTTCTCGATTACTGGATACCTGACTTGACATACACATATAACTTGGGGGTATGGGGAAATCAAAGGTGAAATCTGACTTGTAACTCGACAGTTCACTACCTGTATTGAGTGTACACATTCCTGTTTTGTGCCTAGCGGCATGTCTCGGTTTCAGCCGAGAATATTGTGGCCGTGGTCCCGGGTATGTACGGGATACTATCGAGTGTATACATTCTTGTTTTGTGCCTAGCGGCATGTCTCGGCTGTAGCCGAGAATATTGTGGTCGTGGTCCCGGGTATGTACGGGATACTATTGGGTTACATCGATGATTCATCAATTGATTTCAAAGACTTTAGAATAGAAAACCTAATAGAACAGTTTAGTTTACCCACTGCACACTACCCTGTACTGGTATGATTCATATTATTGTTATTCTTACTGTATTCATGTTTATATTACATTGCCTGCTACACTGTTCATATTATATTACTTGATGACATGACGCGCTGACGTCTGGGTTTTGCATTGCCCGGATTCCGTACCGCTATTGCAGTCCGAGCAGGAGTACTTCAGCCAGCAGGCTGAGCTGTGAGTTCAGTAGTAGTTAGTTTTATTTCCTGCATTTATTTCCTGATGTGAGCCCGCATTATGGGACACAATTTTCAGTTATTTGTATTGGATCATTTGCTTCCGCATTTATTTATTATTGACTCCTGTTATTCTGGATTATGGACATGTTTTAGATAGTTTTATCCTGTTCTTGATATCTCTACAGCCGTAATGTGACTGTGGATGGATACTTCCTACCCACAGGTAGCATGGTTGGCTATGTCACGTGCCCAATCTAGCATACTCTGGGAAGCGGGGCGTGACATGGTTCTTTTGGTATCTGAGCCATAGGATAGTCGGGTTGATTCTTTTGTAGTTGGGTGTTGTATCCAATACACGAATCAGAATACCCGTGTTTAGGAAACATGTCCTGCCACCTTACCGTTTACCATTCTTGAATCACATTCTTCCTGATTATATCTTTTACGATGTTCAAACTTCCTTTGCATATCGACTCTAAACCTGATTCCTTGTTATCTCTAGGACTTAGGCGACTTGGGTAGAGTTATGTAATTGTGGCTATGATACCGCGGCATAGTTACAATGCGGTACTCTATTTAAGTATCTTGGAGTTCTAGCCTTGATCTATATTCAAAATCTATCATCATGCTAATGTTGGGTATTTTGAGTTCAGGATTATGGCCGGTAAGAAATTGAAAACATACCAGAGGCGTGTGGACGAAGCCGCCATGCTTGGAGTGATAAGAGGAATGCTGGAGAATCAAAGAAACAGATCGAGCTGATCCAGCAGCAAGCAGACTCGTTTTGGGAAGGTTTGCAGATCGTTCAGCAGTCTGTGAACAATGTTGGAGCTAGACCAGTTGACCGAGTAGGGACCGTAGCAGATTTCAGGCGGTTGGGTCCGTCTACATTTACTGGTTTAAAGGAGCCGTTGCCAGTGGAGCAGTGGCTAGTTGACACAGAGAACTTGCTTTTTGCGGCACAGATTCCAGATGACAAAAAAGTTGTTATGGTACGCATTCAGCTAGTGGACTACGCCCGAGAATGATGGCTTGTTGAGGAGACCCGCTTGCCCAAGCCGATCAAGTGGGCGGATTTTTCTAAGAGTTTCCTGGAGAAGTTCTTCCCGCGGACTGTACGGGAGGAAATGGAAGAGAAGTTCATCGGACTAAAGCAGAAGGGAGCACCCGTCGATGTGCATGTAGCAGAATGGACGAGACTCAGTAGTTTCGCTGGACCTTTAGTTGCCAACGATGCAGACAGGGCATGGAGGTTCATGCGCAGACTGGACGTGGACATCCAGAGGCAGATTGTCTCCCTGGGTTTGACCACTTTCTCACAAATACTTGCAGCAGCCAAGAGCAGCAGAGTTTATCTGGGATGAAAGGGAGTTTGCAGCAGACAGCAGTTGCGTTAAGGAAGCAGTTCGGTTGGGCCGGTCGAGTTTAGGGCTAGGCCGACAAACAATATTCTTGCATCAATGGAAGTGATGAAAGTAAAGAGCCGGTTGTTGTTCGTGATTCTATGGACATGTTTGAAGATATATCGGGTTTACCGCCGAGGAGAGACGTGGAGTTCGCAATTGATCTTATTCCTGGTGCAGTGCCAGTATCTAAAGCGTATTATCCAATGGCGCCAGTAGAGTTGGAAGAAGTAAAGAAACAGGTTGTTGAATTGCTTGAAAAGGGTTGGATTCGAAGCAGTAACTCGCCTTGGGGAGCTCCAGTTCTTCTAGTAAAGAAGAAGGATGGCACAAGAAGGATGTGCATCGACTATCGAGAATTAAACCGGGTGGCTATCAAGAACAAGTACCCGATCCCTTGCATTGGAGAAATTTTTGAGCAGCTTAGTGGCGCGAGGGTATTCTCGAAGTTGGATTTACGATCCGGATATCATCAGGTCCGAGTGAAAATAGAAAATATTTGCAAGACGGCGTTCCGAACTCGGTATGGACATTACGAGTACTTAGTGATGCCCTTCGGAGTAACGAATGCACCGGCAGTATTCATGGACTTGATGAACCGAATCTTTTCACCGTTCTTGGATCAGTTCATTGTGGTATTCATTGACGATATTCTGGTTTACTCGAAGAGTTTTGAAGAGCATGCTGATCATTTGAAGATCGCACTGCAGACGTTGAGACGGGAGAAATTGTATGCGAAGATGAGTAAGTGCGAGTTTTGGCTGGAGGAAGTAAGGTTTTTGGGGCATGTTGTGTCTGGCGATGGCATTGCCGTCGATCCAGAAAAGATTGCAGCAGTTTGAGATTGGCCTATTCCAAAGAATGTTGCTGAGATAAGAAGTTTCCTTGGATTAGCCGGATACTACTGGAGATTTGTGGAGAACTTTGCTCGTCTGGCAGAGCCGTTGACCAAGCTTACGCACAAAGAGTTACCTTTTGTATGGGCGGATAAATGTGCGTTAGCTTTCGAGACGTTGAAGCAGAAGTTGATAACCGTCCCTATTTTGACCGTGCCAGACAATTCCGGAGGATTGGTGTTTCACAGCGACGCATTTGGGAAAGAATTGGGATGTGTTTTGATGCAGCATGGGAAGGTTGTGGCATACGCATCGAGACAGTTGAAGACCAATGAGAAGAATTATCCAACTCATGACTTGGAGCTTGCGGCTGTGATTTTCGCTTTGAAGATTTGGAGACACTACCTTTTGGGCGAAAGAGTCGAAGTTTTTACAGATCATAAGAGCTTGAAGTATGTGTTCACACAGAAGGAGCTTAACTTGAGGCAGTGTAGATGGTTGGAGCTGATGGCTGACTATGATCTTGATCTTAAGTACCATCCGGGGAAGGTTAATGTTGTGCCGGATGCACTTAGTCGGTTACCAGTAATTCAGATGTTAACTACGCAGAAGGAGATCGTCGCAGATTTTCGAAGATTTGACTTGGAGGTTGTGCTACCGCGTTCTACGGGACAGTTGTTGCAGCTGCAAGTACATTCGTCTTTAATCGAGAATATTAAAGCAGCTCAATCGCAGGATCCTAGATTGCAAAAGTTTCGAGAGCAGGTTGAAGCCGGGCTACGAACAGATTTATTGATCCACGAAGATGGTTCGTTGAGGTATGGTAGCCGTTTGTGTGTGCCAAAGGGTGATGTTCGTGAAGAGCTTATGAAGGAGGCACACAGTTCAGCTTATTCTGTACATCCAGGAGGCATAAAGATGTACCGAGAAATTCGACAGCATTTCTGGTGGGAGGGCATGAAGCGGGAGATTGCTCGCTTTGTGGCGAAGTGCTTGGTGTGTTAGCAAGTTAAGGTTGAACATCAAAGGGTTGCTGGTTTATTGCAACCACTTTCGATTCCTCAGTGGAAGTGGGAACATATAACCATGGATTTCGTGACAGCTTTACTGCGAAGTTCAAAAGGCAACAATGCAGTATGGGTAATTGTTGACCGATTGACCAAGGCAGCTCACTTTATTCCTTTTCGGGTTGGTCAATCAACAGAGACTTTGACAGAGCGGTACATGCAGGAGATTGTAAGATTGCATGGAGTACCGGTGAGCATCGTGTCCGATCGGGACACTCGGTTCTTATCACACTTCTGGAGGAGTTTACAGGAAAGTTTGGGGACTCGATTGAAGTTTAGCACAGCTAATCATCCTCAAACTGATGGTTAGTCGAAGAGAACGATCCAAACTCTTGAGGATACGTTGAGAGCATGCAGGTTGGACTTCAAGGGGTCTTGGGAGGATCATCTACTTTTGGTGGAGTTGTCTTACAACAACAGTTTTCAGGCAACTATTCAGATGGCTCCATTTGAAGCTTTGTATGGTCGTAAATGCCGTTCACCTGTTTGTTGGGACGATGTCGATGAACGAAGATTATTGGGACCAGATTTGGTTGTGTAGACAGTTGAGAAGGTTAACCCTATCAGAAATCATATGAAGGCAGCACAGGACCGAAAGAAGAGTTGGGCAGATACGTCAAGAAGATCTCTAGAGTTCGCCGTGGGTGATTTGGTGTTCTTGAAGATATCACCGACTAGAGGGGCGATTCGTTTTGGAAGTCGAGGAAAGCTTAGTCCTCGATTCGTTGGACCCTTTGAGATCTTGGAGCGTGTTGGTGAGGTAGCGTATCGTTTGACGTTACCGCAGTCCTTGGCGAGTGTGCACGATGTGTTTCACGTATCTCAACTCCGTAGATATGTTCGAGATGAAACACACGTATTGGAACATTCGGAGCTAACAGTACGAGAAGACTTGACTTTTGAGGAGCGATCGATTGGAATCGTGGATCGAAGGGAAAAGGTTCTTAAGAACAAGGTAATCCCTCTTGTGTTTGTTTCTTGGGATAATCACTCGCATGGAGAGTCCACTTGGGAACGAGAAGATGAAATCCGGCAGAAGTTTCCTTACCTTTTCTTGTAGTTATCTATCTTTGTATTCTGGGAATTTCGAGGACGAAATTCTTTTTGTAGTTGGGTATAATGTAACACCCGAGCCCAATGCTACTAATTTCAGTTACCGTTCGAACGTAGTGTGACACTTATTTCATTTATCTTGCTTGATGGTTAAATATTAAAAATTCTACCCGGAAATTAATTTCTGCATATAACAATTTTTGGTATCTAAAATAAAATTAAAAATATTCATCTTGGCCTGCTTGACACCCCTAACCCTGTTGTAGCGTCCGTGCATCGTGTTCTCGTCCCGTTCAGTGAAACGGGCGAGTTTGGACGGCTACGTGCACGTACGTGTGTCCGTTTTGGGGGTATGCTTTTTGATCATAAAACACTTCATTTTAAATTTTGGATCCCGCCTAAAATTCTATTATTTAAATTTCAAATTTTTGGACTCGACCCGGGCGCGATTTGAAAATGTTATATTTGGCGCCAAAATCCTAAATTTTAATATTATTAAAACCATCGCATATATTTTTCTAACTAACCTGATATCTTACTGTTCATTACATATCTTTTAAATCTTTAAATTAACTTATATATATCCTACTGTTCCTTAAAATGTTTTGAATCTTTAATTAATATTTATCCCTAACTAACGTATTTCCCTTTAGCCAATCGCGTTCCTTTTAATTCCGTGGGCCCCCACCTGCAGCGCGCTCTCTCTCTCTCGCTTTCATTTCTCTCTCTGTCTCTCTCTCCACTTTTTCTCCCTCTCTCTCATATATTCTCTCGTACTTCTCTTTATCATTCTTTCTCTTCTTGCTTCATGTCTCGTTTCTCATTTTTTTAACTGTTCTTTTGTTGCCGGAATTCCGTCGTGCCGGTGACACTTCTCGACGTTCCAGCGAGGTACACCGACCCGTGTGGTTTCTTTGTTCGTCGTTTGGGTTCATTCCGTGAACCGTGCGCCCGTCGCGAATTTTCCCCGCCGACGGTTAACGTTCCGTTTTCCCGATTCGCGACCCATCGAGGCAAGTTAATCTTGCTACATGCTATATAATTAATTTTATACCTATTTAAATAAATACCATACCTATAGTTTAAATCTAGTGCCCCATGTTTAATTTTATAACGTTTCGATGTTCCGTTTGCATCCGTTTATATCATATTAAATCTAGATCATGAAAATTTATCTTGTGACATACTAGATTACATTATACTGCATCCATATCAATTAAAATATACATCATCGTAATATTTCTTATTATTATCTTTAATTAGTTTATAATCTGCATTTTATGATATTATATATTTAAATTGTTATAGTTTACACATGAAACGTCGTTGAAAAAGCGGATACGACAAATCTGAAATTTACTGTACATCTTACCGTATAAAATTCATTATAAATCATAGAAAAATTATTAGTATACGTTCTTTAGTTCGTTACGAAGCTAACTAAGAACACTATAACTCTATGAAATATTTAATTGCAAAATAAATTGTTTATATAACGTAAAATTCCAATGAAAATGTCTCCAAACTGCTGTCCAGGGAAATTCCAGCAGCAAACTTTCAAGTTCGAATGATCATAACTTTTTGTAGGGAAAACCTGAGATGCTTATACTTATAAAACTGAAAACCTTATTGAATTATCTTTGTTTTGGTATAAGACACGTCCCTTTTGTAAAACTTTTGTTATTTTTAAGCTATTTTACAAATTAGGGTGACGCTGAATTTCTGAACGGAACTTTCTTGTGCATGGTTAATCAATACCACTTTTATAATTATTAATCGTTTTGAATATGCTATCCATATTAATATTATTATATCAATATTTATATCACATATTGTTTAGTTGTACATCCCACATTACCATTTTATAGTTTTATAACTTTTCGGATACCCGTTTGCATCCATCGCATTTAAGATACATATAATTGCATCCATAGATCACATTACTACATAATAATGTGATATTAACACTCCATGTTTAATAAATTGCATCCTAATTAATATTGGAACTATAAATGTAACCCTAATCGATAACTGTGCATCCATATCCTTGAAATTATATCTATTTGCGTATCATATTACATGTTCCAGTTTATTGTTCTGATAGTACTCATGCTTGTTTATTTATACACATGCTTATGTTAGTTTGATTATGAGCACCCACATGACATCTTGTGCTTCCTGACATGATCTGTTACACTTCCTACTTGATATGACATGGTACCGTACACTCTTGACATGACATGACACCTTTATACATTACCTTGCTTGACCTGATGTACCATGGCTTTACCTGTTACCTGATCTTGTGTCTAATGCCAATAAACATAACATGTAGTCCTCATAGACCGTTCCTGTTGTCTATCCAGACAAACCTGTTTACCTAATCCTGTGTTGGCATTAGTTTCTCGATTACTGGATACCTGACTTGACATACACATATAACTTGGGGGTATGGGGAAATCAAAGGTGAAATCTGACTTGTAACTCGACAGTTCACTACCTGTATTGAGTGTACACATTCCTGTTTTGTGCCTAGCGGCATGTCTCGGTTTCAGCCGAGAATATTGTGGCCGTGGTCCCGGGTATGTACGGGATACTATCGAGTGTACACATTCCTGTTTTGTGCCTAGCGGCATGTCTCGGCTGCTGCCGAGAATATTATGGTCGTAGTCCCGGGTATGTACGGGATACTATTGGGTTACATCGATGATTCATCAATTGATTTCAAAGACTTTAGAATAGAAAACCTGATAGAACAGTTTAGTTTACCCACTGCACACTACCCTGTACTGGTATGATTCATATTATTGTTATTCTTGCTGTATTCATGTTTATATTGCATTGCCTGCTACACTGTTCATATTATATTACTTGATGACATGACGCGCTGACGTCTGGGTTTTGCATGGCCCAGACTCCGTACCGTTGTTGCAGTCTGAGCAGGAGTACTTCAGCCAGCAGGCTGAGCTGTGAGTTCAGTAGTAGTGAGTTTTATTTCCTGCATTTATTTCCTGATGTGAGCCCGCATTATGGGACACACTTTTCAGTTATTTGTATTGGATCATTTGCTTCCGCATTTATTTATTATTGACTCCTGTTATTCTGGATTATGGACATGTTTTAGATAGTTTTATCCTGTTCTTAATATCTCTACAGCCGTAATGTGACTGTGGATGGATACTTCCTACCCACAGGTAGCATTGTTGGCTATGTCACGTGCCCAATCTAGCGTACTCTGGGAAGCGGGGCGTGACACTTGCAAGGATAAGATGCTTAGAGGGTATAGTTTATAATCAAGATGCTATCTTTTTATCCCTTAAGAACTCTAGTGAGCATGTGCAGAAGAAGAATAAAGATAATAGCAACTCAAGAAAATACCAACCTTGATAATATCCTACACTCACCTCAATTCTTATCTCTTCATGTAAGAATACAAATAAGTGGATGAGTGGGTTATGACTCACTAGTGTGGCTCACAAACCCACACAACACTAGAAGAGGTGAGAACAAGAGACAGTGTAGAGAGAGGCCACCTCACCATGGTATACATACACATACAAATAGTTGTATGTATATAATCAAGTATACCAATACCGTATTTATTATAAATACGTATACCGTATTTCTACCAAAATATGAATACCGTATTTGTATCGAAAATACAAAATACGTGTTTTCATATTTAGAAAGAAATACAGGTATTTGTATAAAGACATAAATACCCGTATTCATACAGATACTCGTATTCGTATACATACCGTATTCGTGTTAAAATACAAATACCCAAAAGAGAGCAATATAGTACTAGCATCAAAACTGGCTGTTTTTCAAACCTGTCAGTACTACTAAACAGTCCGATTAAAGCACGTGTATAAATACACGTGTTCAATCGAGCACCCAAGAGTATCGAAATACTCAAACTACACCGTTTTGTCTAAACCGGGAAACTCTCTGTGTGGGACTCTAAAAACTCGACAATACGCTTGCAGTGGGTTTAACCTTAATGTCAATGGCACTAGCTATATATAACAGTTACCTAGGTATCTTCCGAAAGGAAGATCGACAAAAAAACTCATCTGAATCCCTACTGAGTCTATAGGTGACATTCTCTGTACAGTCCGGTCTGTTCGTCTAAGAGCACCGCATATCGGGTCTAAGGGGTGGTAAAGGTTAGACCCCTAATAGTGCAACAAGTCTTGTCAGTATGGAACTTAATACATCCTGAGAAACTACTGGCGTACCTACCAGTAAACCTTACTTGTCTTGACCAGAGACTTGTAGTATTGGCCAACCATACACAACGCGATATTAACTCCCAATACCGGGAGAGACGGATTCCTTCTATCACCTACTGTTTCTAAGTTCTTCGAGACTGCACCCAACTACTATCTGTTTGCACGACTCTTTAAAACCGTGGTAAGGTAGTAATCTAAGTACAGTGGGAACACACTCGAGACGAATAGTGATGTCAAGTCAACGGACTAATCTGTACTCATGTCACCGGAGAACTGCTATCCGATGAAAGGTATAATACCAACCAGCAATTTCCAGCGAGTCCGTCCAGCGTAACTCACTACCTAATTAGCACCTGTATATTATCTTTCATACCGTATACCAATGGCTGCAGGACATGCCATCTCCCCTGACGGGGATAAGAAACGTATACACCAGTCTCCTCAGGAGTATCGATACACAGTCTCGATAATCTTACGACTAGAGATAAGTTTAAGGATGCGCATATAAACTACCCAGCCCTCACTAGTGTGATTATCATCACAACGCTGGTAGTCAACATAAGATGATACGGGCTCTATTAACATGATTAGAGATACGTTAAAAGAAACATATACACATGTTAAGATAGATACAAATCAGATTACATACTATCATATTGAACAAGATTGTTATTATATCTATATGTATCCCAAGATTCCGAAATGTAATATACAATTCTGTACTATATAATAATGGCACCTAGGGCATATATCACTAACAGCTGGTTCTTTAGAAAAGGTGAAATTGTAGTTCTTTAGCTTTGGTTAGGCTCGGCTTCGTTTGCGGGACTTGCGCGGAAAGTGCAATGCAGAGGGTGAAACTCCTTTTTCCAGCGTAGAGTTGAATTTCAAGTATTTTTTTGGATACCGGAAAGTTCTATTTTTCCTAGTCTTGAAATTCTATGTGGATAGGGTAAAAGTAAAATTATGCACTCTAAACTTTTTGCTCGAGGTCGGGATATGGCAGCTGAGCTGAGATTCTTTTTTCTCCAATTTATAATACCTAAATTACCATCCATAAAAGGTCATATCTCATTGCAATTAATATTTATGTTATTAATCTTTACTATTATAACTAGTAAGTTGATGTCATTAATAAACAAAACAAAAATATAAAAAAATAACAAAATTTCAATAACCAAAGTTGAGAATTGAAAATGTCCACATCATCCATCATAAAAAAATAGAAATAAGAAAATCAAAAGTCAACAAACACATTTCTCTCTCTCATTCATTACACATTCTCTCTCATGCTCAAAAACCAAAAATGTAATATGCCTTAAAAATTTATATATAGGTCTTATATTTTTGTTATTTTGTACAACTCAAAATTTTCATAATTCTAATATTACCACTAACTGTATTCATCTAATTTAAATTTAGAATAACTATGGATATTTTTATATATTTTCATTTAATGTGTAGGATAAAAAAATTTACATACGCCTTCAATGTATATGTTGTTTAAAATATACACACGTGCATCACAAGTACAAAATACTGATACTACTGTATCTCAGCAGTGAATAAATTCAAGGTATACCTTCTATATGCACGTTTTGAAAAAGCAAATTCATATATTTTCCCTGCTAGCTTCCATCATTTCATGTATGTGAGATGTGAGAAAAAAAAACCACTAATTTTATATTATTACTGTTGAGCAATCTATACACTAAGAGAGAAGATAAGAAAGAGAACGGTTGAACTTGAGATTTCCTATTTTATATCTCAACGCCTTGATTATTCTCACTTACATTAAATTTGGATTATATTGGTATTCTGGAGAATATGATTTGGTAATATGGGCAACGTGTGTAAATTCAGTAATGCGCAAAACTTTTGGATTCTCATTATGCCCTTCGAATCAAATATTGTGGAGATTTGGGTTATGTTAACAAACTAATGGTTGTGCTTAAATAAGGTAATTATGATAATCCATGTCCTTGAATCTTGCGAGCATCATATGGGATAAATTCCCTGTAATTACGGTTGTGCCACTGCCCAAAAATCAACTCGGTTTTCACTAAAATACCATGAACTTTCAAGTTTTTTTAAATAAATATCATAGATTATTGTTTATTAACCATGGAATTTAGTTATGAAAAATTAATACCATGAACTTTCACATATTCTCCATGTTGCAGAAAATATACACTATCAATGTAGCATAAGGTTAATCAATACCACAAATGTTTGGGTTTAAAAAAATTTGCAAATAAATACCACATCTTTTATCATCATATGAATTGAAAGGTACAAAAATATATAAAGTAAAATAAAAATAAACAAACCTATGATTTTTTTTATTTTGCATCCAAGAAAGTTGTTGGTGTTTAGTTTCTATGATATTTATCTTAAAAATGACAAGATCAATATTTGGTAAAATTTAATCTGATTTTTGGAGACCCTAGTCTTATTTAGAAACCTGTAGTTTGCTCTTGCTTGACTTCCAACCTTCAGTTTGCAATCTATTCCAACTTTCGTTCATATTTTCCATTTTGTGGAAAAAAAATTCTCTCAAATTACCTATAACAATCATATTATGGGTAAATTGTCAAAAAGGCCACAGCCCCCTCCTGAGTTGTCAAAAAACCTCTTTAATTTTCGAAATTGTTCAAAAGGGGATATCGGTCAAAATCTTGCGACTCATGTGCCCTATTTCATTTAAGCCTTGTATTCGCTCAACTGTTTGGATATTATAGAAAACTGCTTAGGTATTACAGGAAACTACAACTACTTAGATATTATAGGAAACTGCTTATATATTACATGTAACTGGTATATAAGGGTTTTGATTGGGTCCAGAAGTATTTTAACAAAAGCAAAAAACTCAGGGGGTTTACACAAGTTTGAAACGAGTGGTGATGATGCTCGATATCGGTGATCTCCCAGATCAGGACACGTGGCAGATGACATAACCCAGAGCTCACCAAAAAGGACCTACAATGGCCGACCAGACCACTCATGTGCCCGTCCTACAAGCAAACGCGGGCTTACCTCCGAGCCTCCAGCACAATTGGCCTCCTCGGCCTCACAACTCGTCTCCGAGCTATCACAAGCCCGAGCCTCCTCGGCCCGCTCAGCTCGCCTCCGGGCTCGAGCAAAACCAAGATACCTCGGCTCTCCCGCTCCTCCGCGAGCTCTCCCGCCGAGGTCATCTTCCTCGGTCTCATCGACCGACCAACAGCACCGCTTGCAGGCGTAACCGCCATCCCACGAATCCCGTTATGCGCGAGATCTCCGCCGGCCACATCCTGCGTTCCACGCCACCACGATCCCCCATTAACGAGCCTGTCTCGCCATTAATGGGAGGGCCCTCTCATCACGCGGGAGTGACGTTGCGAGCGTAACGGCCGGCGTGATTCTCGCGCCTGCATCGTCTGCTGCCACCGCTATATAAACCCTTTCTTCAGACGGTTCAAGTAAGCCATTTTTACTCCACTAAGCCGTTACTATGCTCGGATCTTTAGTTTAACTTGACCGTCGAAGGGTCCTCGGTGGTACAACAACCCCGGGACTTCCTTGCAGGTAGCTCGACAACCACAACCTCAAACCCATTAAGATCCACACGTTTCAGGAGCGACAACCTACAAATCCAATCTTAGCCACCTGATTGGAAGAATTAAAGTTAACCGCAATCAAGACGGTGTCGCTATGCAGCTAGCCGGTTGAGCACGGGTCGATCCACAGGGAGATGGTTGTATGTTCTTTCTTGTTTTAGACGAGTCAATAAAGAATTTGTATGAGTTTGTTCAATCTAACCTATGTGTATTATTTGCAAGTATAAAGTTGTTAAGAAAAAGATACGAAATTGTAAGCTAAAGAAATCCGTACTCAAAACCTTTGAGCCGAGTCTTGACCAATTGAAGCTAGAGCAATCGGCAACAACGTGGATTAGGGGATTTAAGCACGGTATTCGTGGAATCCGGCTTATTTACCCTTGTCCTTCCGTTCTTGTCTCTTGCTTTCGCCTCCGGCCAAACCGAACGCAACCGGTCGCGGTTAGGAATCACCGTTACCTTGTTAGGGTAGGGTGCCTAACGGAGCGCTTGCGTATGGTTTGGGCGGAGATCAATGGAAAATAACGGGAAAAGGAAATGAGCAAGGAAGTATTAACTTACAATATCGTATTGATTCTTAACAACAACAATAATTACAATCATTCACAAAAAGAACAAAAAAGAGAGAACAAAACGAACAAAGAAAAGAAAAGATTACAAGTAAGTAAGTGCTTGGAATTTAAATTACAAGAAAGTAAAGCAAGGTAATAAAAAGCAAGTAATAAATAAGCAATAAAAAGAACAAGAAACTAGAACTCAAGACAAGCATGGGATCAATAGCCAACCCTTAAACTTGCAAGCTCAATCAAGAGCTTGTAAGATCAAGAGAAGGGTAAAGAACTCATGTGAAGTGAAGAACTTGTTCCATAAGAAAATACGACCCTTGAGATCAATAACAAACCCTTAACCTTTCAAGCTCAATGAAGAGGTTGAAAGATCAAGAGAAAGCAAGGATCTCAAGGGGAAGTTAAATAAAAGAGAATGATACAAAAACCCTCATCTTCATTGATCTTCCACTCAAAAAGCTCTCATTACAATTTTCATGGAGAAAGAATGAAGAATAAGAAGAAGAAAACTAAAACTAACAAAAAGAGGCACAAAGAATGAACAAAAAATTGGACCCTTGACTTAGCTCAGATCTGGAGTATTTATAGGCTGCTTACAGAAACCCTAGGGCCAAATTCTGACATAAAATGAAGTACCCAAAGTGCCCCCAAAATACGACAGAGAGAGGAGTCAACATGGCCGCGGATCTGCGGCCTAGACCGCCTATTGGCCGCGGATCAGCGGCCCTATGGTGGAATTAGGTGGTCGGGTTTTGGGTGCTTCCCTGGTTTCATTTGTCCTTGTGTTTGCCAACTTTAAACTGTACAAAATCTTCCAGAATATCTTCAGATTTCTTAGTCCAAGATTGCATTATCTTTTTTCACTTTTGACTTCATCTCCCTCGAGCTCCGCGCACCCATCGATTCTTGTGCAGCTCCCCTCGTGCTCTGTGCTTGTCCCAGACACGAATGACCATTGTCATATGTCTTGTCTCTGGAACTGGTACTCGGCACTGGACGGATATGGATGACCGGAACCCGGCTTTTATCTGCTGTCAACAGATGTTCTGTATTTGGTGTAACCGTGGAGATTCTGTCTTGATTTGCGATATTTGGACTGGAAACCTGTAATCTGTAAATATATAACAAACACGGATTAAAAGCACCTAACTATAAACACACGAGCGTAAGAATGGGCGGTATAAAATGCAATATTCTGGTATGAACAAATACCCCCAAACTTAACTTTTGCTCGTCCTGAGCAAAACCAATTATTCACAAAAATAAAATCCTAACCGCACTTTCGCAGGGAACGCGATTGCACTGAGCCCGTGCAACAAGCCGTTAAACCTCTAGGTGTCCCTAGTAGGAGGAGTGTTGTCTCCTGAGGGTTTTCAGCGGATACTACCCACAAAATCCTGTCAAGCTAGTGTCATAAGTTAACATTGATTCTACTCCTACAGTTCAGTATTTACGTTAGAAATTCTATCATCCTAAGTTGGAAATATCCAACCCTAATGCATCACACCTCCTATCTATTTAACTTTAGATCATATACGTTCCAAAAAAGTTTAGAAAGATGTTGGTTCTCCAGAGTTTTCCTTCAAAAGTGTGGTCTTAAATCAGGGATTTTTATCAACTTTACAGAAAACACAAGTCTTATTCTTTATTTCTATCTCTTATCCAAACATCAATTGTATACCCCTACGTGTGTGTATATTTGCACCCCTACACTCAAGAATTCAATTCAAGCTATGATACCCTTGCCCTAATACCTAATACTACTTCTTTTCATTAAGGATGGACGGATTTGCTCACACACTTTTCATGCGACTATTAATGCTTCTTGAGGCACTAACGACCGATTACTGAATGTGTGAACTTTAAAGCGTAAATAGCAATTTCCAGGTCTTGATTTTATTCTATTTTATTCTTTTTTTCTTTTTCTTTTTCAAGACCGGATATATTTTTCAATATGCTCTTTTGGTATTTAGCTTTAAATACCGTTTTTTCTTTCATCCTAGGATTTCAGGCAAGAGTATTTCTAGGTATCCTCTACTATCCCAAGTTTTAAGGTGCGTGTAAGTGCAGTTTGTAGGGTATCTACATTCTAAATTTGAACTCGAGAAAAGAAACTATTTTTCAGACTTATCCTTCAGTAAAGCATCAATACTTTCCCTTCATCTTGACTTAACTCAAGAACTGAACTCAAGATTACCTATTTCTCAAAAAAAAACTGTAAGGACGTATACTTACCAAAGTTAGACAGAATGAGGGTTATTTTTAGGGTTTTCAATCCCTAAGCCTAGAATTTAGTTATTTCTATCATATCAACTAAACTTTCAGAATAAAGATCTAAGTTACCCTATTAGCTAACTTGACGACAAAGTTTTTATATTTTTTGGAAATTTTTTAATTTTTGTGGGTTTTTAATAAGGTATGCAAATGCAAAATATACAAATGAATACGAAGGAAGAAAGCTTACCGAGCACACCCCCAAACTTAAACTTGACAGTGCCCTCACTGTCAGGCTACACCAAGAGGGTCAAAATTGTCGGCGCTCCCTAGAAACAAATTATATACAAAACAAAAAAGGAAAACAAAAAATATATACAAAAAAGGAGTCCCCCCCAAACTTAAGTAAAACAGTGTTTCCACTGTTAAGCGTCGAAGTTCAGGATTAGGGGGGAAAAAGAATGGTATCAAGCTATACAAGGCCTTACACAGGCCAAAAGAGAGCACCAACCATTCAAAGATTTTATCTCTATAATGTGCTGGTTGGTGAAAGAACGCGTAGAGAAAAGAAATGGAGAATACGCGAGACCGTATGGAGATAGAAGCGGGATACGGTCTCGGTATATCAGAAGAAGAAGAATGGCGGAAGGGAAAAAGAAGTGGAGTACGAACTTGAGGGTGCAAATGGAGTGAATAGATTAGCACAATTTGTGACGAGCGATGTGTAAAAAGCGATTGTGCTAATCTATTAACCCGTCGAGAAATGGGGTCAAATCCCTCAAGATTCGTGAGAACCCATGGGTACGCCGAACTTGGTAAACCAGACATATGAAATGAAAGTGAGACGGGTTCTTGCAAGGTCGGAACGATGGAAAGGATTGAGGTAGGTGATCGAGGAAGGTTATCGGTTAAAGGTTCAGGAGGGTGTACACAGTCAATGAAAGGAACAGGATAAATTGGAAAATCCGACTCATCAATTAAAACTGGTTCATCCTCAAAGTTATCCTCAAAATTTAGCACATCCATGCATTTCTCTTCAAAATCCAGACGCATATGGGGTTCGGGAAAAATCTTTAATGACTCGGGATGATGAATTGGAGAGAAAAACTCTGCCAGATCTACAGGTTCATCATCCAAAATATTCCCGGCGTCAATATCCTTAATCAAGTGAAAGTCAATTTTTTCAGACACCTCATCAAAAGCATGGATTTCAATCAATTCAGGTTCTAAGATGGAGGTGTAGAGGTCAAAAGGATTGTGTGTGGTTTCACTTGGCAAGGTCCCTTCACAATCTGGCAAATCAAACACTACAAAGTCGCACAACTCATTAAACATTCTATCTTCAATTGATAATTCAGTTGGGACACTTGATAGACTTTCAACACAGGAGTTGTGGGATTCAATTTGAAACGGGTAGGTTTGATTTGGAAGGGGTACAGCTCACTCTCTCCACTCAAATTCACAGCCTGTCCGACCGCCTCTTCATACATTGGAAAATTTGGAGCTAGTTGAAAACTAGCTACCGGGTCGCTAGGTTGTATGAGGGCGGCCATGGACGCATTCAAATCCATCATCTGTTGGTACGACGCTACCCTAAAGTCTGCCAAAGACTGTTCCAGACTAGACATGGGTTGTGAAGGGGTTTCAGTAAAAGATTCAAGGTTGTATGGATACTGAAAATTCCCAAACGGCTGTGTAGAAGCAATGTCTAGGGAAGGTGCAAAAGTTGGGTAGGACTGGTAGGAATTGAATGGTTGGACATGGGTAGGATCAACATTTGGATAAGAAGGTGAATGAAATTGTTGATCCCAAGAATTTAAAGTGGGGACAGGAGTGAAAGATCGGCTACGAGATTGTTCAATACGTTCTGCAATAGACATAGGTCTTGAAGTTGCAATATGACTCGAAGAAGGGGTATCAACGTAAGAATGGGTGAATGTTTGAAATGGTTGATACGACGTGGATTGTGGAGTCAAATTGTTCGTCCTAGACGCGTCTATCCGATCTTTCAAAGAAATTTTAGGCATGGAGGGATCGTTCGATGTTCGGCCAAAGCAAGAACCGTAAGAAGTAATGTCTGGTTGTGGGTACCAAAGTTCGGCAAGAGTTTTGCGAGGTGGAGTACCCATGATATGAAGAGAGAAAGAAAGGAAGGCAGAGAAAAGGAGGGGGGGAAATGTGATTTTTTTATTTATTATTTTTTTTTAAATTTTTTAGATATTAACAAAAGAATGAAATATACACACAAAAAAGAATATGGACAAAAACAATCACGACACAAAAATACCACACACCAAATCGTTCTAGGGTTCACCTAGGTCAACTAGACCTGCTCCAGAACTTGATTGTCGAAGTAAAACTATGTTGAGAAACGGGCTCAAGATACACTGATCACGAGGCCAGGTAAGTGCAGAGATAAGGGGAGGTTTTCCAACGCTTTCGCGAAGTTCCTTAATTAAATAACCCTTTCTCTTTTGGCGATTTCGCCGTTAACACTTTCCTAGACACCCCGTAAACAATATACCGTTAAGCGAGGTTCTAAACACAGTTAACTTCTCCTAGTGAGCGCGAAGTCCTTAAGGCTTAAAGTCTAGTTTCTTTTAAATTTTGTGTGGGTAAACGTTATGCTCAAGTTCGTGATTTGTGGGCCACGGAAAAGGTGATGAAATCCTTTACCGTATATTGTGGGGTTCGCTTGCCCTTAAGTCCGTATTAATGTATGCAATGCGCAATTCAATAAAAATTCTATAAAGAATCAAAAAATCGTTTTTTAGTTTAAGCGCGGCACTGCAACAAATACGGGTTAGTCAATTTTTAGCGTTTGCTAGCGAACGTGCAAAGAATCCTGCAAATAATAGTATATTGGATGCGTCGGATTTGAGAAGAAGGTGTTAGTAAAGTACGTACCGTTAAGTTTTGGGTTAGGAAACCCCCGTTGAATCAAATCCGGTAAGCTTAAAAAGTTCGCTTGCGCGGGTCAAACTACCCGAATCTTTGGCACTGTACTTTGCAATCACCTTAGTCTTGAATGTACACTTTGCTCTCCACAATCGCAGTTTGCAAATCTGCAAAAATCTGCACTCTTGCCCACAAAAATGATAAAAAAAAACAAAATTTTATTTTTTTTATAAATATATACAAAAAGAATATCAACCCGAATAACAAGAAAGAAAATACGCTACCGTCTCCCCGGCAACGGCGCCATTTGATTGGAAGAATTAAAGTTAACCGCAATGAAGACGGTGTCGCTATGCAGCTAGCCGGTTGAGCACGGGTCGATCCACAGGGAGATGGTTGTATGTTCTTTCTTGTTTTAGACGAGTCAATAAAGAATTTGTATGAGTTTGTTCAATCTAACCTATGTGTATTATTTGCAAGTATAAAGTTGTTAAGAAAAAGATATGAAATTGTAAGCTAAAGAAATCCGTACTCAAAACCTTTGAGCCGAGTCTTGACCAATTGAAGCTAGAGCAATCGGCAACAACGTGGATTAGGGGATTTAAGCACGGTATTCATGGAATCTGGCTTATTTACCCTTGTCCTTCCGTTCTTGTCTCTTGCTTTCGCCTCCGGCCAAACCGAACGCAACCGGTCGCGGTTAGGAATCACCGTTACCTTGTTAGGGTAGGGTGCCTAACGGAGCGCTTGCGTATGGTTTGGGCGGAGATCAATGGAAAATAACGGGAAAAGGAAATGAGCAAGGAAGTATTAACTTACAATATCGTATTGATTCTTAACAACAACAATAATTACAACCATTCACAAAAAGAACAAAAAAGAGAGAACAAAAAGAACAAAGAAAAGAAAAGATTACAAGTAAGTAAGTGCTTGGAATTTAAATTACAAGAAAGTAAAGCAAGGTAATAAAAAGCAAGTAATAAATCAGCAATAAAAAGAACAAGAAACTAGAACTCAAGACAAGTATAGGATCAATAGCCAACCCTTAAACTTGCAAGCTCAATCAAGAGGTTGCAAGATCAAGAGAAGGGTAAAGAACTCATGTGAAGTGAAGAACTTGTTCCATAAGAAAATACGACCCTTGAGATCAATAACAAACCCTTAACCTTTCAAGCTCAATGAAGAGGTTGAAAGATCAAGAGAAAGCAAGGATCTCAAGGGGAAGTTAAATAAAAGAGAATGATATAAAAACCCTCATCTTCATTGATCTTCCACTCAAAAAGCTCTCACTACAATTTTCATGGAGAAAGAATGAAGAAGAAGAAGAAGAAAACTAAAACTAACAAAAAGAGGCACAAAGAATGAACAAAAAATTGGACCCTTGACTTAGCTCAGATCTGGAGTATTTATAGGCTGCTTACAGAAACCCTAGGGCCAAATTCTGACATAAAATGAAGTACCCAAAGTGCCCCAAAATACGACAGAGAGAGGAGTCAACATGGCCGCGGATCCGCGGCCTAGACCCCCTATTGGCCACGGATCCGTGGCCCTATGGTGGAATTAGGTGGTCGGGTTTTGGGTGCTTCCCTGGTTTCATTTGTCCTTGTGTTTGCCAACTTTAAACTGTACAAAATCTTCCAGAATATCTTCAGATTTCTTAGTCCAAGATTGCATTATCTTTTTCACTTTTGACTTCATCTCCCTCGAGCTCCGCGCACCCATTGATTCTTGTGCAGCTCCCCTCGTGCTCTGTGCTTGTCCCAGACACGAATGCCCATTGTCATATGTCTTGTCTCTGGAACTGGTACTCGGCACTGGACGGATATGGATGACCGGAACCCGGCTTTTATCTGCTCTCAACAGATGTTCTGTATTTGGTGTAACCGTGGAGATTCTGTCTTGATTTGCGATATTTGGACTGGAAACCTGTAATCTGTAAATATGTAACAAACACGGATTAAAAGCACCTACCTATAAACACACGAGCGTAAGAATGGGCGGTATAAAATGCAATATTCTGGTATGAACACCACCCATCGCCGCCATCAGCAGATCAACGGAAGGTAACATCTTGGCGCGATCCAGGTCGCATCAGCTGGCGCCGTCTGTGGGAACTCCTTGATTCCACAAAAACAAAAATTCGCCTTCCGATCTTGATTAGTCGAAAATATTGCATTTTTAACACAGCAATTTCCCTACTATTTGTAATCATTTAAACGTGTTTGGTATAAATATAGCACATATTAGCAATTTGTCTGCAAAAATACAAAATAACATGTGTTATACATTATTACCAGCATTATGAGGGAAATTGTGTGTTTATTATTGCATATGTGATCTTTTGTGTATCAATCACTTGTCTCGAGATTGTGTGCAGGAAATTCTCCAGGTAAAAGTGCTAGAATTGATAAAAGTGCTGATAAAACGTATCAAGTCAAAGACTTGAAATATGGCAGTAAACAAGAAAGTATAAAAATATTCCAGACATCAGGAAAGTGCCATAAAACCAACACTAGACAACCCTGATATTTCCATGCACTGAGCCCACCAGATGGCCGCGGATCCGCGGCTGAGTCAGGCCGATCCGCCGCGGATCCGCGGCCGCGTTCACTCATCGGTGGCAGAAACTTTTTTCGAGGCTTCTCTTTAAATGGCCAAACTTCTTCAAAATGTTTCAGTTCCTCGAATTCTCCAGAAGCTTCCCTTCTAACAGCCAAGTTTCTTGTGCAAGTTTCATAACTACCAAGCTTCTCATGCATGCTAGCGAACTACCTTAATCTAGAAACTTCTGTACCCTAGCTTCTTGAGCAAGCCTCATAACAACCAAGCGTCCAAAGAAAGCTAGACCTAGCTTCCAGGGTAAGCTAAAAGGAAAGCTATAAAAAGGGACCCAGGACTTCATTACAAAGGTTGTTGAATATTGAGCCAAAATTCCGCAAGTTGGGTGACATAACTTGCAACTCAAAACCCTAGCCCAAATCAAATTCCAAAGCCAAATCAAAATTCATCGAGTACCAAATCAAGCAAGCATTCAACGAGCCTTCGAAGCAACACCGATCTTCGTCCGAGCAAGAGATCCATGACGATCCGCGACTCACGGCGATCGAGCCACGCAAAGATCGACGCCAAATTCCTTCTCAATTTAGTGAGCTAGAGCTAGTCTTGTAAACTTGAGTGAGAGTTATAATTTGAAGAAGATCTAAATAAAGGTGAAAATCTCTATTCTTGCTTTCTATTCATTCTCGCATTTTGATATTCTTAGTTCTTGATTGCTTTATAATGATGCGTGAGTAAATTTTCCGCTTGTAGCGGAATCGAGAAAATAGGTAGATGATGATGATTAAATTCATGAACGATTCTTAAGTCTTATGAGTTTTGTAAACTTTAGGAAATTGAATCATCGAAACCCTAATTTGAGCGAGATCGCTTTCTTGAATGTTTTCGCTCAAATTTAGAGATCAACAATCGGTGATTTACTTTGCTAGAGGCTAGAATTTGAATGATAATAAATGAAAGGACAAGAGATGATGATGGAGAAACCCTAGTTTCTTCAATAGTTCCCTAATTCTCATTGATCGTCATCGATCTAGCAACAAATTTTCAATAGATAAGAATTTGTAATAATTAGTATTCATCATCACGATCAATTGGATCGATTCTGACAAGGCTCTTTATAAATCTTGATAATTCAAACAATTTGGACAATTCATGATTCTTGATTCTAGATCTTTATTTTCTTTATGTTTCTTGAAATAAAAACTCATAAATCTTGAATCAATTTTCTTGCATTTTTTATCTTTTATCTTTTAATTTTCAACTCAACTAAAACGATAACGAACAAATCACACTTTCTCAGTGGACGATCCGTTTTCATTAAGGCGCTACATCGACACTGTTAATTTATTGCGGTATAAATTTCTTTGGTTGTGAAATATTTCTAAACACGACAAGGAAATGACGATATCAATCAAATGGTGCCGTTGCCGGGATAGTATGCTAATTTGTTCGTTTTTGTAATTTGAGTTGGAAAATTTATTATTCTATCAGAATTTTCAGATCAAAATTCGCATAAGCGCTTAACGATTTGTTGTGATTTGTTGCAAGGAGATCTGGAATCTGTGGAGCGAGAGGAAAAATTTTCAGGACATCTCAGAGAGTTCAGAGAGGCAAAAGAAGCATCTGTGGAAATTTTTGTGCTGGTATCTCCTCATCTTGCGGCGGATCCGCGGTTTTTGTAGGCATATTGCGGCTGAACCGCGGTGAGTTGAAGGTTTCAGTGCACCAAACTTCTCAGGTATATCTCTGTCCTTCTTCTCTCCTCCCTGCTCTGTCCATTAACCAATTTCTGCAGGATTCTTTGCAAAAATTCCCAGCGCCGCAAAAAGAAAAATTGTTGCGTGTTTGATCTTTATTGTTTGCATTTTTACTACGGAAATTAAGGGGTAAAGACCAAATTTAGATTTGGTGGGGAGTTCATTACCCTTCCTGAGCCCCAAAAATCATAAACTTGCATCCGCATTGCCCTCATTAACTAAAAAAAATATCTAGACATGACTCTAAGAACCGTCGCACTCACTTAGGACAGAAGGAGGTCGTGGGTAATCTATTGCTTATCCGCGTTTTTTGTGGTGTCTAAGGCAAGTGTGTCTAAGGAAAGTGGTTACTTAATTAGGCCCACTACTTACGTAGTGGAGAACCTCCCACTTTTCTGGCACTTACCTGGCCACAGAAGGGGCAAAAAGGCAGTAGAGGATTTATCTTGCGACTTGTCTTCTGAAAGTTTAGGAGCGGTCTAGAGACTTGACCTAGGTGACCACTAGATTTAGGGTTGCTTGTGCATTGTTTTTATTTTTCAAAAATCCGTATTTTTTTCAAAACAAACACCAACTCATCATTTCTTTAATTATCACAACACTGTCACTTGTGCTAAACCATTTAGTGCATGCTCGGCTGGACACAGGATTCTAATGCTCGTCTTATCCGCGTTCCTCCTATCGACTTCGAAGTCGGTATTTCTACGTCTACTTGTTCTTCATCCACCACCACATCCACTTCGATGGACGGTTCTCCATCGAACTTCTTTAACACTACTCTGCCACCGCCCGCAGGTGGACAGAATCCGCCCCGCATCTCTCTCCAAGAGAGATGTTACCCTATGCGAGGTCTTCTTTCGACCTGTCTCACCATTCTACCAGCCAATGAGGACAATTTTGAAATCAAACCACAATACATCAATCTTTTACCAAAATACCACGGTCTCGAGTATGAAGACGCATACGTCTTTATTACCAAATTTGAAAATGTATGCGGTATGATGGGTACTTCACAGCTTTCTGTAGATGCTATGAGATTACGTCTTCTCCCATTCACTTTGTGCGATATAACCGAGAAGTGGCTTTATAACACAGCCGCACATTCTATTTCGAACTGGGGAGAATTCCTAACAGTTTTCCTAAAGAAATTCTACCCCAATCATAAAGCAGCTCGAGTCCGTAGCGAAATAAATCAATTTACCTAGCTTCCAAATGAACCATTCTCGAAGTGTTTTGAATGCTTCAAGGATCTGTTAGTTCAATGTCCTCATCACGGAATTCCTAGATGGGATCTGTGCAGAATCATATATGAGGGCATTAATCTTACAACAAAACAGACCCTTGAATCCATGTGTCAAGGCACCTTCATGAATAAAGATGATAGTGAAGCCTGGAGATTTTTAGAAGATTTCGCTGAAAGAACTTTACAGTGGGAGAGTGTAAATCAGTCATCGTCTAGGGGTGGTATTCATCAACTTGATGTTTCCATAGGAGTTAGAGCTGAAATGTCAGCAATGCAAAAGAAACTCGAAGCTCTGGAACATAAATTTTTAGCAGCCTCCCTAAATCAGATGCCACTCTCCAAAACTGTCTGTAAATGCTGTTCTGATCCATCTCATCTTACAGAAGAATGTCCTTTGAATTCTCCGTTTCAAGGTCAAGAACATACCAATGCTGCTTTCCAACAAAGACCTAGAAACGATCCGTATTCTTCCACATATAATCAGGGTTGGAGGAATCACACTAACTTTGCTTGGAACCAATCACAAACTCAAAACACCGTTCCAAACCAAAATAATTTTCAAAGGGGTCCTCCAGCACAACAGCAACCACTTCAAATAAGTCAGCACCCCTATCAATCACAAAACTTTCAAAATCTGGTCAACACTTCTGCACTGTACAACAATTCTTTGCAAATGACCGGTACTGATAACTCCTCTCCACTCGAACAAACCATGAATTTTCTTTTGACAAATATCATGCAAGTTTTGGCTGAGATGAAGTCTTCCGTCGATAAAGTCCAGAAAAACTCTGACTCTCAAAGTGAGAGTATTAAATCGATGGAAGCACAAATTGCCCGTATAAATGCCGAATTGAGTACGAGAGAGGAAGGGAAACTTCAAGCTCAACCCCTACCAAATCCTGGCTATTCACATCATGTGAATACTATTACCACATTGAGATCTGGAAGAGTGCTTGACAACCATGTCGGTGAAGAGATTGATAATAATGAAGAATCAATCGATGATACCCCGGCTGAGACTTTTCCTTCAACTTCTACTTCTACTTCTACTTCTGACCCCACCATTTTCTTCCGAACCTATTCTCCATTTTCCCCAAGGCTCGAACCCTCAGCGCACCTCTTCTAGTCCACCAAAGACGATCCCCACTCCTATTCTTGGATATTTCCTACCCACACGATCTTCTCCAATATTGGACCCCGCTCTTATTGCTAAAGCTCCTTATCCGAATCGGTTAAGGGAAACAAACCAAGTCCGCAAATGGAGAAGATCACTGAAATCTTTAAGCAAGTTAACATCAATATCCCTCTCCTAGATTCTATTCAACAAGTCCCCGCTTATGCGAAAATTCTCAAAGACTTGTGAACTAAGAAGAGAAAGACTCAAGTGCCAAAAAAGGTGTTCATGTCGAGTACTGTAGACACAGATTTTCCCCAACAATTACCTAGAAAACGTAAGGACCATGGCTGTCCTACAATTTCTATTTCTATTGGGGGTAAACACATTAACCGTGCTCTACTTGACCTTGGCGCAAGTGTTAACCTGCTTCCTTTCTCGGTTTATGAGCAGTTAGGGATTGGAGAGTTGAAACCAGCTCACTGCACTCTCCATATGGCCGACCGATCAATCACCAAACCTAAGGATGACCTGGAGGATGTGTTAATAAAAATCGGGGAATTTGTGTTCCCTGTGGACTTTATTGTTCTTGATGCACAGCCTGTAGTGAACCCACGGAATCAAATTCCGGTGATTCTTGGTCGCCCCTTTTTGGCCACTTCCAATGCTATAATCAACTGTCGTAACGGTTCTATGACCCTATCCTTCGGGAAGATGTCAATTGAGCTTAACATTTACAAGTTGGGAAGTGTACCCTCCGAACCTTCTGCTCAAGTATGTTCTGTCGAATTAATGGATGTCGACAGCAGCGAATTTGATTAGCCTCATGATACTGATCAAGACTCTTTTCATATGTTATTGTCTGACCCAACTATGTATCATACACATATGGACTCTTCCACCGAGTTGTCCGGGTCAACATCTAACACTGATTATGAACCGTTTTTGGAGTCTGAAGATCACCCCGCACTGTTTGATGACATTATTCTTCGGGGAATCGATGAAAGCTTTGAGGAAATTTTCGCTGATGAGCTCGCGTTTTTAGCAAACACGGGTGTTGAGATGAATCATCTCCAAAACAAAGAAATTGAACCTCCACCGTTTCTTCTGCACTATAATGAGAATGCAAGTAATCCATCATAATCACTGTGTCGTCTCTCCAAAACAAGACGCAAACACATTCTATCCCACCACTTACGTTTTCCCCACTTCTTCCTGGCTCTCTACAACATGTTCTTCCACCAACCGGTGCATTACACCAATAAAATCTTCGAATAGATGGTGTTGACCTTCGGTCTTTGCAAAGCTTGGCATTGACCAGTAATTTTGACCCCCTCTTGTGATTTTCAAAGCTTAACATTGTTTAACTCAAGTTTGGGGGGGGGGGGATAATCTGGCTCTTAAAAATAAAATTTTTACTCAAAATGGTGAGCCAATGAATAAGTTTGGGGGAGGAATTTCACGTTCACTTATTATTGCCTCCGTTAATAAATTTCCTCCCAAGCATACAGATTTTTGTGATTTAGTAGAAGACAATAGTGAGGACGCTGTTGAAAACAAGTTTGGGGGAGGTTTGTGCTTATTTACGCATCACTTTGCATCATACTTTGCATAAGAACAAAACATAAAATAAAAAAAAAACATAATAATAATAAAAAAAATCAGTCGAAAATATTGCATTTTTAACACAGCAATTTCCCTACTATTTGTAATCATCTAAAGGTGTTTGGTATAAATATAGCACATATTAGCGATTTGTCTGCAAAAATACCAAATAACATGTGTTATACATTATAACCAGCATTATGAGGGAAATTGTGCGTTTATTATTGCATACGTGATCTTTTGTGTATCAAACACTTGTCTCGAGATTGTGTGCAGGAAATTCTCCAGGTAAAAGTGCTGATAAAACGTATCAAGTCAAAGACTTGAAATCTGGCAGTAAACAAGAAAGTATAAAAATATTTCAGAATCAGGAAAGTGCCATAAAGTCAACACCAGACAACCCTGAAATTTCCATGTACTGAGCCCACCAGATGGCCGCGGATCCGCGGCCGAGTCAGGCCGATCCGTCACGGATTCGTGGCCGCATTGACTCATCGGTGGCAGAAACGTTTTTCGAGGCTTCTCTTTAAATGGACAAACTTCTTCAAGACGTTTCAGTTCCTCGAATTCTCCAGAAGCTTCCCTTCTAACAGCCAAACTTCTTGTTCAAGTTTCATAACTATCAAGCTTCTCATGCAAGCTAGCTAACTATCTTAATCTAGAAACTTCTCTACCATAGCTTCTTGAGCAAGCCTCATAAAAACCAAGCTTCCAAAGGAAGCTAGACCTATAGCTTCTAGGGGTAGCTAAAGGGAAAGCTATAAAAAGGGACCCAGGGCTTTATTACAAAGGTTGTTGAATATTGAGCCAAAATTCCGCAAGTTGAGTGACACAACATGCAACTCAAAAGCCTAGCCCAAGTCCAATTCCAAAGCCAAATCAAGATTCATCGAGTACCAAATCAAGCAAGAATTCAACGAGCGTTTGAAGCAACGCCAATCTTCATCCGAGCAAAAGATCCATGACGATCCGCGACTCACGACGATCGAGCCACGTAAAGATCGACGCCAAATTCCTTCTCAATTGAGTGATTTAGAGCTAGTCTTGTAAACTTGAGTGAGAGTTGTAATTTGAAGAAGATCTAAATAAAGGTGAAAATCTCTATTCTTGCTTTCTATTCATTCTCGCATTATGATATTCTTAGTTCCTGATTGCTTTATAATGATGCATGAGTAAATTCTCCGCTTGTAGCGGAATCGAGAAAATAGCTAGATGATGATGATTAAATTCTTGAACGATTCTTAAGTCTTATGAGTTTTGTAAACTTTAGGAAATTGAATTATCGAAAACCTAATTTGAGCGAGATCGCTTTCTTTAATATTTTCGCTCCAATTTAGAGATCAATGATCGGTGATTTACTTTGCTAGAGGCTAGAATTTGAATGATAATAAATGAAAGGACAAGGGATGATGATGGAGAAACCCTAGTTTCTTCAATAGTTCCCTAATTTTCATTGATCGTCATCGATCTAGCAACAAATGTTCAATAGATAAGAATTTGTAACAATTAGTATTCATCATCACTATCAATTGGATCAATTCTGACAAATCTTGATAATTCAAACATATTGGACAATTTCATGATTCTTGATTCTAGATATTTATTTTCATTATGTTTCTTGAAATAAAAACTCACAAATCTTGAATCAATTTTCTTGTATTTTTTTTTTATCTTTTAATTTTCAACTCAACTAAAACGATAACAAACAAATCACACTTTCTCAGTGGACGATCCATATTCATTAACACGCTACATCGACACCGTTAATTGATTGCGATATAAATTTCTTTAGTTGTGAAATATTTCTAAACACGACAAGGAAACGACGATATCAATCAAATGGCGCCGTTGCCGGGGATAGTATGCTAATTCGTTCGTTTTTGTAATTTGAGTTGGAAAATTTATTAATCCATCAGAATTTTTAGATCAAAATTTGCACAAGCGCTTAACAATTTGTTTTGATTTGTTGCAAGGAGATCTGGAATCTGTCGAGTGAAAGGAAAAGTTTTCAGGATATCTCAGAGAGTTTAGAGAGGCAAAAGAAGCATCTGTGGAAATTTTTGTGTAGGTATCTCCTCATCTTGCGGCAGATCCGCGGTATTTGTAAGCATATCGCGGCGGAACCGCGGTGAGTTGAAGGTTTCAGTGCACCAAACTTCTCAGGTATATCTCTGTCTCTCTTATCTCCATCCCTGCTCTGTCCATTAACCAATTTTTGCAGGATTCTTTGCAAAAATTCGCAGTGTCACAAAAAGAAAAATTGTTGCGTGTTTGATCTTGGTTGTTTGCATTTTTAATACGGAAATTAAGGGGAAAAGACTAAATTCTGATTAGGTGGGGGAGTTCATTACCCTTCCTAAGCCCCAAAAATCATAAACTTACATCCGCATTACCCTCATTAACTAAAAAACAAATCTAGACATGACTCCCAATACCGGGAGAGACGGATTCCTTCTATCACCTACTACTTCCAAGTGCTTCTGGACTGCACCGAACTACTATCTGTTTGCAAGACTCTTTAAAACCGTCGTATGGTAGTAATTTAAGTACAGTGGGAACACACTCGAGACGAACAGTGATGTCAAGTCAACGGACTAATCTGTACTCATGTCACTAGAGAACTGCTATCCGATGAAATGTATAATACCAACCAATAGTTTCCAGCGAGTCCGTCCAGCGTAACTCACTACCTAATTAGCACCTGTATACTATCTTTGGTACCGTATACCAATGGCTGCAGGACATGCCATCTCCCCTGACGGGGATAAGAAACGTAAACACCAGCCTCCACAGGAGTATCGATACCCAGTCTCGATAATCTTACAACTAGAGATAAGTTTAAGAATGCGCTTATAAATTACCCATCCCCCACTAGTGTGATTGTTGTTAGTTATGTATATGCCCTAGAGGCCATTGTTTTACATATGATATATATTATAATGGATGCTTGGATATATATAGTGAGGACTTTCTTGCTCGTCATGATAGTATGCTATTTGGTTTCACTTTGTCTTAACATGTTGACTTGTATTAGTTTACTGTCTTGTTCTCACATGTTCATAAAGCCCTTAGGATATGTACTCGACTACTGGGACTATGATGAGATCATACTAGTGGGGCCACGGTAGTCGACGAGTATATCCTATAACTGTTCCTAGTCGAGGGTGTGTCGAGACAGGGCATCGATACACCAGAGTAGACTAGCGTATACGCATCTTGACCCATATGATGGGCGATGGATGATCCCATATCCATCGGTGTTTGACATCAAGGATGGTGCACGGGTGCTCTGTGGAGACTGGGTACACTGGACGGACTCGCCGAGAACTCTCAGATGGTATTATACCTCACGTCAGATGGCAGTTCTCTGGTGACACTGGTACAGGTTAGTCTGTAGACCCGAGATCGTCATAGAGTCTTGTGTGATTCCCACTGTGCTTTGATTTCCATCTTACCACGTCCAAGAGGGCGTGCAAAACGGTAGCTTTTAGGTACAGTCCCGAATCACATGGAGGCAATGAGCGATAGGAGGGGTTTCGTCTCTCCCGGTATAAGGAGTTGATGTTGTACTGTGTTCGATTGGCGATAACTGGATGTCCCTGGACAGGGCGGATATTGAGTACTACTGGTAAGTGTTATCAGTAGGTTCTCGACCTGTTATGAGCCTCATATCGACACAACTTATCGGTTCCTAGGGTCTGACGTATACCACCCCTAGACTAGATATGCAACATATCAGACGAAGAGACCGGACTGTACGGGAGTGTTACTGATTGGATTGAAAGGAGAATGTACAGGCTTGCTTGTTGATCTTCTGATCGCTCAATACCTGGGTGGCTGTTACGTTTAGCTGACCGCTTGCAGCTTGTGGGTGTTTGATATGATCATCACCTACTGCCGGCGTATTGACGATTCTTTAGAGTCCTACACAGAGGTTTCTTGACTCAGGCAAAACGGAGTAGGAGCACATATGTGATATGTGCAGGACCGAGGATAATACGATATGAGATACCGTATTATAATCTAGCGATATTTTGATATGAGCCGGGTCATCGGATCAAGTGTTGATTCGATGAATCGGTACATGATATATTAGTCGGTTATATGCGATATAGCCGGATTGTCGGATCAAGTGTTGATTCGATAATTTAATGTATAATTATATATGTGATATATTGCATTACATTCTCTAATATTGGCTCGCTTTATTATTTCATTTTCTCACCGGATAATACATTGATATATATGCGATATATGTTAATTGTATTATTTTCTTTTGTTACAAAAATATGTGATATATAATATTGTAACATGTTATGATTACTAATGCATCATGATTAGTGGAGATTAAACATGGTTAGGGTTTGATTTGGGTTAGTTCTTTCATGAAGTTTCTAGAACCTTTTCTTTTGTTTCTTGCAAAGATATTATGTGTTGATATTTTGTGAGATATTACCTAACCAAACCCACACCCTTAACCCTAGTTAAGTCTCTACAATGGTTAGCCTTCTCATTATCAACCATGGTTGCATTTGTAATCATTATGATATTTTCATTATTCATCACAAAAGGATATTCATTCTTCTTCTTCTTTCTTGAGCTCACAAAAGCTTTCTAGGTTTTTATTTTGTGATGGATTAGTGTGAGAATTTGATAATAATAGAGAGAATAAATCCTACTTCATCATCCTTATCTAATCTAACCAATTAGATTAGGGTGTTCACATCATTAATACTTGATTAGTGAGTGAGAGCTTGAGTTAAAGAAACTTCAAGGTAGATCATCTTGGAAACGGAAGACTACAAGTAAGTATAGATCGTTCGGGTGTGGTGCTTCTCTTGAGTCCGGAAGATCATGGATCGCGGCGAAGGGACTTCTACTCGGAGCTTATGAAGCGAAGGAGCGGACTACAAAGGTTGTAATCAATCTCTCTTAGTTGTAAAGATATTTACTTGCATGTTAAACCCTAATTATCTAGCAAAGATCCTACCTTTGGGTTGTTCGGCACTTGTAAATTTTAAATCGGGCATGGTTGATGCCTTGCAGAACCTTATGACAGTGTCTAGTAACCCTACAGTGGTATCAGAGTCTAGCTAGAGCATTAGGCGACGTGTATACGAAGTTAAAAGTCCGATCGAACCCCGGAACGTCGGTTTTGACCCCCTCTCTGGAAAATTTTTAAAAATTTAATTTTTTCCGTATTAAAAATACTCAGAAAATTCAGCAGGCAATTCTAAGGATAACCATGAAATACGAGCCCCCAAGTCCCTCAATGCGCCGTGGAACCGCGGCAAGGACATGCTTGTCGTGGTGGTTCCGCGGCCGTCAGTGGGAATTGGGGACACGTGTTTGAAGGGTATATCCGTTGGTATTTTTATATACTTCTGGGAATTTTTAATCTTGCTCAAGTGTTGAGTTCTCTGGAGATCTTTTGTATTCGTTGATTCGATCGGAAAGTTTAATTTCGTTTTGTTTTCCGGATAATTGAGAACGTGTTAAAATGTTCAAACGGATATCAATAACTCACTTTTTCCCGACACGAAAAATTTTCACGTGTTGAATTTTTCTTGAGTTTAAATCTTTCGGAAAAACATACAAGCATATTTGTGGACCCTCAAGAAGAACGTAACCTTAACTCGATTATGTGACCGTCAAAATTTCCACTGAACCGTTGGGTTTGTGGTAGTTTGGCATTGCCATATGTGAGGCGTTGGTTTGACCCTTCTACGGCTGGTTCATTATGGCGTTGACATGTTCTGGGTTTTTTGAACTCCGCTCAAGTGTTGAGCTATTTAGGAAATCTTGGGTATTTGATTATTCGATCGAAAAGTTTAATATTTTCTATTTATCTGGAATGTGATACAATATGTGGAATTCATATAGTTAGGCATGTAATGCGAAGTATGTGATATTTCGGATTTACGATGTCTAAAGTGATGGTGGATTCCAAATGTTATAGTTTTACACTTTCTTTTCTGTGACCGTAAGCGTAGTATGTGGTGTATCGCCGGTTTCGTTGCTATACATTAACGACAATCGGGATACGCATACTTGCTTATGTTGGTGATATGAGATATTATGTGTTGCTGTGATATGTTATATTGGATCGTCGTGTTCTGAATAGCCGTGGGTTTTATGTGAGATGAGGATTTTTATTTTCATTCATGTAAAATTCATCTGTATGTAATATTCTTTTATTAGGGCACTTCCGGGATAAGGATGATGTCACCATTGTATATTATTTACTTTTCCGCATTAGGTAGACCCAAGGAGGGGAGCACAAGTAACCGGGTTCTAAGGTCCAGTAGGAGGCCATCTCGAGGAGTCGAGACCGGGTCTCCTAACCTAGAGTTGGCAGTGTTGCTTGCCGCTCTCGTAGGGGTCTAGGGATGTGGGTTTGGCTATTCATCGCGACCGTAGAATCCGTGTTTTATACAGGCTCGAAATAAAACACGGACGTCCTAGTATATCCAATATTTCATATGTTATCTTCTGCTGCAATGTTCTGTGATGAGATCATATTACTGCCCGAGACGAATGCTTATACTATATATATATATGTTGATATATAAATATTACTGCTTTCGTTTCTTCTGTGATACTTAGGAATGATTAATTGATGGGGTTTTATTAATGAGATTAATAAAAGAAAAGAAACCTTAAAAGATGTTGTAGAATCAAAACTTTATAAAAAGGGTAGCTACAGTTTTTCTTTACACAGCGGTATATATAATATACCCTGTACCTTATTCGATGAGGAAAGAGCCGAGATCCCTTCACCAGGAGTGAGCTCTTTAGCAATACTGGCAGATGCTACAAACTCACGGTTTAGTTTTTGACAGCTTCTAAAGTTCTTGCTTTGCACAGCGGTATATATGATATACCCTTCACCTTATTCGATGAGGAAAGAGCCGAGATCCCTTCACCGGGAGTGACCTCTTTAGCGAAACTAGAAAAACCTCAAAAACACTCCTTTTCAAAATCACTTGTTTCTACAACGATATCGAGTTCATTACGCTCTTGGTTTTCTGAAAAACCTGCGTAGCCCTCCGTCATTTCAGATAAAAACTATTTAGTATTCATGCTGCGTTTGTTGACCTCTATCAAGGCGTAGTGTGCGGTAGCTGATTAGTAATTATCTGTAAAGCATGTGATGTGATTGGATTAGGGTGGTCGTACGACCTTGCTGACCTCTGTCAAGGGTCGTACGAGCAGGTTTGATTCAATCAAGAAATGATGGGTTGAACTTGACTAGTGCACTATGGTTTGTTGACCTCTGTCAAGGTCATAACACACCGAGGGCAAAAGCATTATCGGGAATTTCAAGTGTTGAAATTTGCAATGAGATTGCTTACCTTCTATGAGATAGATGGATCCTGATACCCACTGCGAGTAAAAGTTACTCCTGGGAGAATTTTACACAGGACAATTAGCAGATCAAGTAAGTGTCTAGAAAGGTGTTAACGGGGTTAAGCCTATGGGAAAACGAGGTTTATTTTAATTAGGTCCGTGCGAAAGCACGGGAACCTCCCTCAAGTACCAACACTGATCTGGCTGAAAAATTGACGAAATTGTAGGGTGTAATTAATCCCAGCTAATCTTACCTTTTAGGGTTTGAAGGAAGATTTGATAAAAATAGTGGGAGATATCCTGATTAGATAAGATAATAACCAATCTAATCTTGCAAGAGTATATGCTAAAGTGTTTCCTTCTCTCTCTCTCCAGGTAGCGACCATGTCAAGCCTTAATCAAGATAATAATATGGATGTATTAACTGAACCCACTTATTATACTGAGCAGGGGAACGTTGGTGCCGTTCTTTCTTATAAGCGTTATAAGACTGAGCAGGGAATAGGAGAATACCTGGATTCTCATACCGCCCAAACGAAAAACAAGCATGCTGATGCATCTTCTTCGGGTGTGTTAGTTATTGAGAACCGTTTCTCAGTTCACCCTACGTCTTGGGTATTAGATACCGGATCTTGATCCCACATATGTAAATTGTTACGTGGGCTACGTAAAGGTAGAGAACTGGGAAAGGGTGATCATTCCGTACAAGTTGGGAATGGTGCAAGTATTACAGCCAAAGCAGTTGGTGAATATTACCAAGTAGTAATACATTGATTCTGAACGAGTGCTATTTTATACCGAACATGATGTGCAACATTATGTCAGTTTATTTATTAAGTAAAGAATGGTATAATTTTGTAATACAAGATAATGTTATGAACATCTTTCTAAATCAAAAGTTAATTGGATCAGGCTCGTTACATAATGGCATATTCATTCTCAATCAAAATACAGTATTTAATATACAAAACACACACAAGAGAAAGAGTTCAGAAATGAACGAATCCTTCTTGTGGCATTGTAGACTTGGTCATATCAATGCGACACGGCTGGCTAAGTTACATAAGGATGGATATTTGAATCCGTTTGAATTGTCATCGTATGATACTTGCCATTCATGTCTCAAAGGTAAAATGACCAAAACTCCGTTTAGTGGACAAGGAGAAAGAGTTACGGAACTCTTAGGACTGATACATAGTGATGTATGCGGTCCCATGTCTACACATGCCAGGAACGGTTCTTCTTACTTCATTACATTCACTGACGATCTCTCAAGATACGGACATGTGTTCCTGATAAAATACAAGTCTGAAGCTTTTGAGAAATTCAGGGAATATAAGCACGAAGTAGAGAACCAAACGGGCAAAAGTATTAAGATCTTTCGATCTGATCGAGGAAGAGAATACTTAAGCAATGAGTTCCTAGACTATCTAAAAGAGAATGGGATTCTCTCTCAGCTTACTCCTCCTTATACACCACAGGACAACGGTGTGTCGGAGCGGAGGAATCGCACCCTATTAGATATGGTGCGCTCTATGATGTGTTAGTGTATATGCCCTAGGGGCCATTATTGTATCATACTAGTTTGTATATTACTTAATGGAAGCTTGGGATATTCACAGATATCAATCCAATGGCGAGCGATCATCACGACGATCCAAGCACCAGCTGCCGCCTCCCCCTCAACGGAGACGCAGACGAACCTCCTCCGCCGAATGCCATCAACGCCCTCGCCGGCCGGATTGGCCGACTCGCGTCTGTTGTGGAGGCGCTGATCCGCATCTAAGCGATGGGGGCAAGATCACCAAGTCGCCGCTCCCCCGCCTCGGGACCAGGACTCCTACACGGGGAGAGAAGACTCTGTTCGCGTCGGCACCGCTGACCACCGCCTCGCTACCTTCCACGGCCGCAGATCTCCTGGGCCGATACATTCAGAGACACGCTGGGCACCCCATAGTATGACACCGAGGTCCGTCGCCAGAGCACCTCGCCCCGAGATCCTCCGCGCACCTGTCCCTCCTGAGGAGATATTTGTCAGCTCGCCTATTACCAGGCAAGACCGACACCCTCTCCCTCGATGGGGTCACGCAGACGGAAGTCGCCGAGGCGGCTCGAGGGCCACCTCGCCGAGGGATCTAAGGAACCTCATTGAAAGGAACCGAAGCCGCGGCCAGATGCAGGCCACCAACAGCAGAGGCTGGGGATCAGAATGCGCCGAGTCGTCGGGATACCACGACCGACTTGACGCCATCGAGAAGAAGATCGAGGGTATGCGCCGGGAAGGACACCGTTCGAGCGACGGGGCTAAGTACGCCGCCGACTCGCTCACAAAACCGTTCACCGAGGAGCAGCTCGCCGTCTACGCCTCCTCCCGCAACAAGCCCCTAAAGGTCTCCCTCTTCGACGGCAAATTTGACCCGAAGGACCACTTGGATGCATTCATCGTGGGAATTAGCTTCCAAGACAACTCTGACGCCGCCCAGTGCCGATCTTTCCCGACCACTCTCTTCCGCTTTGGGCGAGACTGGTTCCGAGGACTCGAACCGTGCTCGATCTCACCCTTCGACGAGCTGGCCACACAATTCCTTTGCCACTTCGTCGGGAACAGGCGACAGAAATGCACTGTCGACTATCTCTTCATGATCAAGAGCGGGGACAATGAGACGTTCAAAGCATACGTCGCCCTCTTCTACAATGCCCTTCTCGAGGTCCCAGAGCACCAAGACGAGACGATCATCACGGCTCTAAGGTCTGGTTTTAGGCACAAGGTGTGGTTACGCTCTTTTGCATTAGCGCAACATAAGACCATGGCCGAGGTAAAGGCATGGACCGAGCGCGAGGCAGCCAAGCGGCTACCCTGCTCGGCTATCCCTGGCCGGTAGCTCCCCTACCTCACAACGCCAGGGATCTAAGCCTTCGCATACAGGCAGCCGAGCGGCTTCCCCGCACGGCTATCCCTGGCCGGTAGCTTCCCTACCTCACAAACCCGGGGATCAAAGCCCTCCCCAAGAGGCAGCCGAGCGGCTTCCCCGCTCGGCTATCCCTGGCCGGTAGCTCCCCTACAACAACGCCAGGGATCGAAGCCCTCACCAAGACGCAGCCGAGCAGCTACCCTGCTCGGCTATCCCTGGCCGGTTGCTTCCCTACCTCACAACGCCGGGATCTAAGCCCTCGCAAGAGGCATCTGAGCGGCTTACATGCTCGATTATCCCTGGCTGGTAGCTTCCCTACCACAACGCCAGGGATCGAAGCCCTTACGAAGAGACAGCCCAGCAGCTACCCTGCTCGGCTATCCCTGGCTGGTAGCTTCCCTACCCCACAACGCTAGTGATCTAAGCCCTCAAAAAGAGGCACCGAGCAGCCTCACTGCTTGGTTCATCCTTGGCAGGCCTCCCCCGGCCCCCACAACGCCAGAAATCAAAGCCCTCACGAAGAGGCAGCCCTGCAGCTCCTTGCTCGGCTATCCCTGGTTGATAGTTTCCCTACCCCACAACACCAGGGATCAAAGCCCTCCCCAAGAGGCACCGGGCAGCAACCCTGCTCGGCCATCCTTAAGGACAAAAATCCCTCGCTAAGAGGCACCATGCTGTAACCCTGCTCGGCTATCCTTAGTAGGCCACTTACGGCCCCTCCCGCGCTAACGATGAAAAGCCCTCGAAAAGAGGCAACCGAACCCGCCCTTGTTCGGTTATCCCTGGATGGTAGCTCCCTACCCTAACAAACCAAGGATCAAAGTCCTCACAGAGGCAACCGGACCCGCCCTTGTTCGGTTATCCCTGGCTGGTAGCTCCCTACCAAACCAGGGGTGAAAGCCCTCGCTAAGAGGCACCGGACAGCAACCCTGCCCGGCTTGTCTTTAAGGATCAAATCCCTCGCAAGAGACAACCGGGCCCGCCCTTGCTCGGTTATCCCTGGATGGTAGCTCCCTACCCCAACAAACCAGGGATCAAAGCTCTTGTCAAGAGGCATCGAGTAGCTACCCTACTCGGCCATCCTTAGTAGTCCACTTACGGCCCCTCCCGCGCTAAGGATCAATGCCCTCGCCATGAGGCACCGAGCAGCTACCCTGCTCGGCGCCATCCTTAGTAGGCCACTCACTGCCCTTCCCGCGCCGAGGATCAAAGCCCTCGCAAGAGGCAACCAGATGTAACATTTCAGAAAAATAAAATACCGTTTTTTGGAATTTTTTTATTTAAATAATAAATATATTGAATATTTTAATATTGCGGTATAATCAAATACCGATAAATTGGGAAAAATTTGTAAAATTATAAAAATTACTAGAAAGAGGGTGTTTTATGTGATTTATGCAAATTATGAAATTTTATGATTTATTATACACTAATTTAATGCTAATCGCGATTAAATATCTCTAATCGTGCATTAAGCTAGTTTTGTGCACATGACATGCACCATGTCATATTTTGCATTTTTACATTTTCCTACCATGTATTTTTCTTTTTCTATGCATGGTTTTGTTTTAGTAAAGAAAAGAAAAGATAAGAAAAAGAAAAGAAAAGGAATAGAATAATGAGGGATGGGCAAGAGAGAGAAGAGAAGAGAGAGGGTGAGGGGTCAAACCTTGGACCAAGGCTCCCATTCCTTCTTCATTCCTTCATCATTTTCCTCCCCTCATTCTCTCATGGCTACTGCCCCATCTCCCTCCCCCCTCTACCTCCTCACTTCATCATCAAAAACACCCTAAAGCATTACCTTGCCTTCACTAAAATGTGCACAAGCTCACAAGCTACACTTTGGACCAAGAAAGCAAGGATTTTGGACGCTTGGGGCAACTCAAGAATTTTCTTGAGTTGCCAAATGAGGTATTCTCTTAACCAATAGCATAGTATTTCCATTGCTTTTACATCCATGTTCGATTAGAACCGATTTAGTGTCGTTTAGTGAGGTTTGGAAATTTCTAGTTAGGGTTTGAGGAATTCTTGAGTTGTGATGTGTAATTGAGGCTTATAGTGACCTTAAACCCCTGTAATGATTGTATTTTGGACCAAAACCTGAGACTTTAACCCCAATTGCGAACTTTGAAAATCTGTAGATATTAGAAATTTTGGAATTTGTGATGGTTTTGGATATCTGCCAACATCCGGGGACACTAAAAATATTTTAGCAAAGACAGTGATACATGCAGGCAATTTAGGACCCCCCACTGAAACCCTAGCCCCAAAACCCTCTCCATGGCTGCAAATATATTCATTCTGGTCACAATTTGCGGCCAGACCTGGTTCATTTTGGTTCGTGCTTGGTTTGTAGCTCCATCTCCAGTAAACTAGACCCTTTACATATGCAAAATTGGCTAGTTTGGCCTAGGGTAAAATCTGGAGCTAATTTTCAAGATTTCTGATTTCGTTTGCGGCTTTTAATAAAATTGGTTGCGGTTTTTGATATTGTGTTTCTGTCGTGTGGCGTTTGAACGTCAACGGCTAGGGTTACTGATCGGGTTTTGTATGCGAGGTTATAGGTTTTGACCTATGAGCGGAACGCGTGCCGTTTTGGTTTCCGACTTGATTTTAATATGCATTTGCGTTGTGTTATGATATGTAGGTACCCTACGAGGATTTCGAGACAATGAAAAAGAGGATGGCCGCATCGACATCGGCAAGTAAGAGCAAGTGAGTAGATCTATATATATAGGGGTGGTCGGGTGGATGGCGTATAGCACCCCCGCAGTTCGTAGTGTAGAGTATGGTATATATTATGTGGATATATTTATACGTTTATTGTGAGATATGATTATCTAGATAGACTTTGGGAGTCATGGATAACTTTAGTGTAATTGGGTGATAGCGTCATTAGTTAGTTTAGTCGCGAACCCCAGAATATGGTTTACACCCACACGCACACACATGCTTACTTATTTTACTTGTGCGTATATAGGGATATGTGTATATATATATACACACACACAAAGGTATGGGACTATATATATATAGGTATGGGAATATACACACACACACACACACACATGGATGATGAGGATTGTATATGGTATTTGGAGATGAGTCGATGAGATTGGGCATGGTGCCATGAGATCGGTGATATGATGTCGTTCGTATTACGAGATACGACATGAGATTTTAGCGGGTCTTAGGCGTGTGTTTTCATACATGCATATATATGCAGATGGTATCAGTTTGTACTAGACTTAGATCAGTACCTCCAGTTCATGAGGTATGATGATAATGGATACCAGATGAATAATGAGATGAATGTGATATTTGAACCGTATCCAGATTTGGGATGTCGTACGCCGGATTTACGTACGAGCTATATATTGATGAGATCCACACTCTTGACTCGAGGATGTCATAATATATATTGTATCGTATGTGATACTATTGAGGCGGGATCACCGACTATTATATTTATATGTATCGACTCAGATTTATGTGGTTTCCTTACTTTTTGATTAGTCCTATAGTTTACTTATAGATGTTAGACTAGACTCGAGCCATACCTATTTCAAAACTAACGAATCGTGAGTATTTTAAAGACAGGCCAAGGAATTCTACGGATATTTTCAAAAGACACATCTTTTCTTAAAAACACCGTAGCCCTTATTTTTCTAAACACCACGATTCGCGTTATTTCAAATGGCAAAACTATATGACATATATATATTGATGTACATTCTTCACTGTTGTGTTTATTATTCATTTTCCGTATATTCTTGCTATTCGCATCGCATTGCATGTTTAAATGTGTTTACTGTTATATTAAACCCATGCTGTCAGGACACCAGCACCATTATCGATGATGCGTATATTCCACGTACACCTGCTTGCCGGCTCACACACTTCATCATCGATAATTGCCATGTCACTACACAGTAGGACTGTTGCATCAGGATATGACTCCTTTCATGACATACTTGCGTACTTACATATTGTACACTCATACTTGTGTACATACATATTGTACACTCATACTTGCGTACATACATATTGTACACTCATACTTGCATACATACATATTTGCACATACACAGATGATTCTGGCTTGATTTTGGAGATTTGGGAACCGCAAGATATATTTTTAAACTGGATTCATTTTAAAGGAGCGGTTTTCCCTCGATATGTGCATATTACTGTTCCATGTTGTATGATATACGGATATGCTTACATTTCTGTTATATGTCGCATACATCATGCTTTATGATTATACGCATTGAGATATGCTGTTTTATGAGATTTCTGGATTTGGGAACCGTGGTTATTTCAAAAGAGAGTATGTATTGTTTTAAAAATTCGGTTTCCCTTGATATGATATTTCAGTGAGTCCACCATGTGTTTTCTCGGTTCTGAGAGTGGCATGTGAAACCCGATTCGAGGAGCGGTAGGCACCGTCTGTGGGTACATGGTGGACCCGGTGAGGTACCCCAGGGCAAGAAGACTTGTATATGTTAGACGGTGAGCCTGGCAGGGGAGCACTACCTACCGGTGACAGTATTTGGGTTCGGCGGATATCCGGAGGATACCGACCGGAGATGAGAGATGATATGGGCCGATCCGGACTGACGGAGCCCGTGGGCGATCCGGACTGACGGAGCCCGATATATGAGGATTTACGTGCCAATGCTGGGCACAGATTTCATGATGTTTTCGGGTGTCGATTTTTCATACCATAATTTTGCATTATTATATTCCCCATTGTTAGTCATTTTACAAATAAACAGGTGCTTTTGATACATGTCTGCTATATAGTTGCAGGTTACAGGTTCTCGTAACAAAAACAGTGAAAACGATTAAAAAAACAATACAAAAGTGAGACTACGACCAACAAATGGAAGAATCTTGATCAAGCCTACAGTTGGAGAATAAACGAAGATCAATGAACAAGTTCACAAAGTACAAAGGCAGTGCAAGGTTCAAGACTTCGACATGAAGCAAACGGTAAAGTCCACGACATTGTTCACTGTAGAAATCTGGAAGAAATATAGAAGACAATCTGAGAAACCAAGTGAAGAAACCAGAATCAGAATGCAACAGGAAGCAAACTAGGAAAATTGAGCCATCAAGCCCTTCATATGGCTTTGGATCCGCGGCCAAACATGGGTTTTGGCCGAGGTTCCGCGGCCATGAGGAGCCCGTATCGGCGCAAATTTTGTGACGGTGTGCGGTGCGTTGACTAGTCTTCTTAGGGTATATTTGTAAATGCGGATGTGAATCGATTGTAACCCTAGGGTTTCTATGATCTATAAATAGAAACCCTAAATCTCTTTTTGAGGTATGCCTCTTCTTTTACCTCATTGTATTTATCAAAATTCAGATCCTGTAAATGTTGGAAGAGAGCATCAAATAAAAATTAGAGTAAGTTTTCTTTTCATTGCCCTAGTTAATTTTATTATCTGTCCTAGTATAGATTTCATTATCTGCTCTAATTAATTAGTTTAGAACATGTTTTTCAATTCCCTAATGAGTGAGTAATTCCTCGCTTGTTAGGGTTAGGAATAGGGAATGTTTGAGAGATGAAGATCTCTCACCCCTTTTTTGCCCATCATATATTTTTATAGGACTCCATGCATACATACACACACCGCTCCCTATGGCACCCTATCCCACGAGGTAGCGGTGATACCGTAGTGTAAGTCTACGGAAGCGCCCCGGCCGCCAAACCGAGGCTAAAATGCGGAAACAAAAACTTTTTCATAAACTTGAAACCGGCGCTATCGTATACTTTTACCCGTATCGAACCATTAAGGCTAAACTAGCTAACTATAAGAAGTAAGAGTGGCTATACCGATCGATCCGTGTCCTTCGGTCTTTGGCCACCATCCTAAGCTCCTCGCGGCATCTCCGATCTCCGGTCTCCTCGTCGGAAAGGGCACCACATCATCGAGTTTTTTTACGGGCTCCCGCTTCATCCGAAGCAACTCGGACACGAATTTCGCTAGCCGACGTGTCCAAGGTGAAGTAGAGAATGTGTGTGACAACTTTGTCTCTTGCATCCATTGTATGGATGGAGGTTGAAGATGAAGCCATCAATAGAAATGGTGAGCTAGAGGAAGAAGAAGAAGAAGAGGTTCTTTTTCTTTTGTGTTGTGTTGTCGAAATGAGAGAGTGAGTGCAAGAATAATACAAGAGCCAACCTATCTATGGCTGCCCTTCTCTTTCTTCCTCTTATTTCAACTCACAAATCAATCACATAATGTGACACATGCATAAAGAAAGAGACCATGAGTCACCACTTGTGCATGTGTCACAATTAAAGCTCCTAATCATGATTTCTAGCTCATTATTTCCATTTGTAAACATTAACCCAAATGTTTACAGCAACAAAAAGATACGGCAACATCTAAAGTAAACTCGTGACGGATCACAAGGATACCCCTCACCTGTATATACATACCTGCATCCGCATTCCGACTGAATGCGAATGCGATGAGACTAAAGTAATCCAACAAATCTAATACTAGGATCCAGCTTAAAGCAAAGCCCACTAGTATAATCCGTCCGATCATGATCCGTGCACTACTGCACGTATATGATCGAACCCTGCCATATATCATACAGCCTCTACAACGTTTCGCCCGAAACTTGAGAAACTGTCTGTGGGGGACTCAAAAGACTCGTCAATACTTTGGCTGTGGATTTAACCACTAGCACGTCAGTGGTACTAGCTGTATGTAACGGGCTACCAGGTATTGACCAAAAGGGAGGTCGATGAGCGAACTCATCCTGACACCCTACTGAGCCTGTCAGTGACAATATCCGTACAGCCTGGTTCGTTCGTCTATGAGCATCACATGTCGGGCCTAGGAGGTTGGTAAAAGTCAGACCCCCAAAAGCGGTACAAGTCGTGTCGGAGTGTAGCCCAGAACACCCTGAGATACTACTGGAATACCTACCAGTAAATCTCCTGCCTTGGCGAAGGACTTCGTGTAATGACTCTCCTAGACACAGCGCGATCTCACCCCCAATACCGGGAGAGACGAAACCCCTGCCGATCCGCTCACTGCCTTCATATGGCTCGGGACTGTACCCAACTAAAACCTGTTTGCACGACTCCTTTTAGCCGTGGTAGGTTAGTAATCAAAGCACAGTGGGAACTCACACGAGAAAAATGACGATCTCAGGTCGATGAACTAACCTGTACACATGTCACCATGGAACTACTATCTGACGTCAGGTATAATACCAACTAGCATGGTCCCGGCAAGTCCTGTCCGGTGTACTCATAACCCAATGAGCACCTGTATACATCTTAGGTGATCCAACTGACACCAATGGCTTGTGAGACCGGCCACCGCCCCTCATCGGGGTCTCGACCGTAAACACTAGTCTACTAATGGAGTATTGATGCCCAGTCTCGAAAACTCCCACGACTAGGGACCACTTTAAGGATGTGCTTATAGACCCCAGCTCCCACGTATATGATTGCCATCACACTGCTAGTTGTCAAGCAAGAATCCTATAGGCTCTATCAACGTGCAATAGTGACTTGTAATGTCACCTAAAGCATGTACACGATGATAAAGATAAACCAGATAGCATACTATCATCTTGAGTAAGACTGTCCTACGAGTATAGGTCCTCCCTCAATCATTGCAATCATGTACCTGTGATCCAATAATTGACTCTGAGGGCACTATATCCAAAAATCTCCCACTTGCACTTAAGGCTAATTATTGCGATGTCGCATACTCACAGCCCGTGTGATACCGAACACCCAACTCCTCTACTAATCAGTTTCACAAAGCCTGTTTGCGAAACCGTTGCATTCGAGGAATAGCCTCAGTGAGTGGATCTACCCTAATTTTTTTTCTATGTCTCTCTTTATCTCAAGTTCGCGGAGAAAACCATCTCCTGAAATGAGCAATACCTGTCTTAGAATATGTTTGGATATCTGATGGGACCCAGTTCATAAATGAACTCCAAATCCAAACTTCTTAGACTGTATCGTGAACTGAACTTAATCAGTATCCTGCGTTATGCCTCCCTCAGTGTCCGCTTGGATCACCTGTGCAAAACACTGCCCTTCGTCAGAGGGAAAACTATAACTCTGACAGTCACTCTGTCATCCAGGTCACCTTGGAAGCCTGGAATGATAATCGTCTCCTAAAAGACGTTGTTGTTATCATATCCCTAGAACATCCACTTATGTTCTAAAACTGCTTCCGAACGTTTCTCCATGATATGATTAATATCAACTTATTGCATCTAGTGCAAAAACAATATCTGGTGTGGTACTTGACATCTCATGATTGACACAATTGCGTAAGCAAGTGATCTACCAATCATGCACATCCCTCTCCCCTTTAGTCTGTAAGACACCTTTAGAGAGGGTGACTCCATCACCTGCAGGTATACTACCGTGCCAGGAGTCGTCCATTCTAAACCACCTGTAGAATGCTGTCTAAGTACCCAGATTGGGAAACTACCCAAATCTAGATCTAAAACTATAGATCTAGCAACCAGAATGTCTGATATTATATTTATATCCTATGTGGAGAAACCACTGTGTGACAACCAAGGTATAACCGATCGTAGTATAGGAATCTCACTTCCTACTATGTGTATGTCATCCAAATACCAGGACATCATATCCTACTACCTTCTTAACAGTGTAAGTCCACGTTGCGACCCCCGGTTCTTACGGGGAGGCGGAAACGGTATAAAAATCAAATTTTTAGCGCAAGGGGCAACATGGACTACGCAAAGTCGGGATCTTTAACTAAACTAAAACTAGCAAACTTAGCTAAAGAGAGTTAGCTACTCGGATGAAGATGGTTATACCTAAACTTGAACTCCTTCTTCTTCAAACTTTGTAGAGGTTGATGGTTCTCTTTTTGTCGCCTTCTTCCGTCGAAGATGGATCCACCTCGAGAGTTCAACCTTTGGGCTCTTCCTCGTGCTTTGAGTGAACTAGGGTTTCCGGCTTGCTAAACCTTGAACCTAGAATGAGTAGAGAGTGTCTAAGGGGTGCTTTTCTTTTTAAAGAGAAGGATTCTCAACACATGAGAAGGTTTCTCTTTAGCTAGAGGAAGAAGAAGATGAAGTGAAGAGAGAGAATGAATATGATAGAATGAGCTATCCTTTTTCTTTCTTGCAACCATAATGCAAAAGAAAAAGAATTATCAATAATAATAATAATGAAAATGAAAAGGTTGATGGAAAGTTTTAGAATGACCATTATCATTTCAAACATTAAATGAATTTGCTAGAATCAAAGAGCATCTTTCTTTTGTAATGATGATGGTCAAAACTTCAACCATGGTCAACAAGTCAACCATGGTCAACAAGTCAACAAAAACCAACCATGACACAATTTCATTTTATTATATATTATTAATTGATATAATACAAATCCATTAGGGTTTGGAAAAAGACGACTGTCAACTGTGCATACGCACCCGTTCCGAAACCCTAATGAAGGTCATCTTCCTCTTCCTCAAATAACCGTGCATACACACCTGCATCCTTGTTCCGAGGAACATGAATACTGAGATAAAAGCAACCCCAAAAACATATACCAGTATCTGACTCAAACCAGAGCCAGCCAGTAATATCCGTCCGGACTCTAAACGTGCACAAGTGCGCGGATGAGAACGAACCCTGTCGCAAAACCATGCGACCTCTACTCTGTTTTGCCCAGAGGCGAATACCCTCTGTGTGGGACTCTAAAGACTCGACACTACGCTGGCAGTGGGTTTAACCACAGACCGCAAGCGGCACTAGCTGTGCGTAACGGTCCCCAGGTAGATGCCGACAAGAAGGCTGACGAGGTGAAACCCCATCTGAACTCCTACTGAGTCTGAATGTGACAGTCTCCGTACAGTCCGGTCTGTTCGTCTGATACATCGCATGTCGGGCCTAGGGGGCGGTAAAACGTCAGTCCCCCAATAGCGGTACAAGTCGTGTCGGAGTGAAGCCCAAAACACCCTGAGATAACACTGGAAGCCTACCAGTATATCTCGCTTGCCCTGGCCAGGGACTACTCGTGTAATGGCTCTCCTAGACACAGCGCGATGTCAACCCCCAATACCGGGAGAGACGAATCCTGTCTAACCGTCACTGCCTCCAAGTGCTTCGGGACTGCACCCAACCACCACCTGTTTGCACGACTCCTTTCAGCCGTGGTAGGGTAGTGATCAAAGTGCAGTGGGAACACACTCGAGGCGAAGTGGCAGTATCAAGTCAGCGGACTAAGCTGTACTCATGTCACCTGGGAACTGATAACTGACGATAGGTATAATACCAACCTGTCAGTTCCCGACGAGTCCTGTCCAGTGTACCCGTAACCTAACGAGCACCCGTATACTATCTCCAGTACGACGTACTGATGGCTATGGGACAGACCATCTCCCACACTGGGATGAGAAGCGCATACGCTAGTCTACTCCGGAGTATCGATGCCCTGTCTCGATAGTCCTGCGACTAGGGACCTGTATAAGGATGTGCTTATAGATTACCCAGCCCCCACTAGTGTGACTGCCATCACAACGCTGGTAATCAAGCAAAGATCCTAAGGGCTCCACTAATGCGTATAGGTGATATCGCAATATAAACACATGTACACATTGAAGTAGAAACAAACCAAGTAGCATACTACTATTTTGAGCAAGATTGTTTATACAAGGTGAATATCCCAAGCTTCCATCAAGTAATATACAAACTAGTATGATACAGTAATGGCCTCTAGGGCATATACACTAACAAACAGATCCATCCCCTATTCTGATGAAGTCAAATCTATGACTGTCACATCAAAAATAGATGATCTATCTCCGCTATATCCGCTTTAGTCTATAAATAGACATAAGCCACTTGTCCACTATGCTTCCGCTGCTCCCACTGACTACGACAACCCTCTGGCAGAATAATATACACGTGCACTTCTAAAGCCAATTCAGAACGACGCTATACTCATCCTCCTGCCGGGTCTCATAGCCTGGAACAACAGTAGTGTAAAGTTTGGGTAAACAAGAACCTCCCTGTCACTATCCTTGAGGCTACCGGAGTACCTCTTGGGTGCCTGAGGTTACCCACCATATCTGCGGAGTGGCCAATAGAATGTCAAACCAGATTGAATCTTTAGGTTCTTATCAAATTTTCAGTAATCGTTTGCGGTTCTGGAATCACTTCCAGTTCTACCATACTCCCAGTACTGTTTTCTGAAAAAATCCATTTTACTAAAACTGTGGCGAGTCAAGAAAAATATCACTATTGATCTTCCAGATGGTAGAACGTCAACCATCATCATAGCCCGGGTCAACCCACAAATAGCCATTACAGAAACGTGCCTTGAGTTATCCAAAGTCTGGTTTTAAGCATAAGCCGGACAGCTCCCCGTACCTTAACATTGTTAAGATATGAACTATTCTTTATCCAATATAGAAACAGAGGCACTGATTTAATTGGAACCAGATTCAAATCATGCAGCTGTCTCCAGTGCATGTCAACTAAACGGAGAGAGGCCAATCAACATTACTCAACTTAGGAGTGCATCCAATTATGAGTAACCTGAAAGAGAAGCAAGTTCTCATAATCATTACTTTCAACTGAATACCATACACAAGTATTTACATCTTCGATCACCTTGAAGAATCCTGATACTTTCAACACATGGTTCTCTACTTTATTCTTATACCTACAACTTCTCAAAACTTAGACCTTACATATCTACGAAACGTATGTCTAAGAACTAGAGAAGTCACAAGTAAACAGAATATAGTACGAGTACCAACCCCTCTATCCTCATGGACACTGGACAACATACAATACTCTGTATAAGTCCCCTGAGTCTAATAACTCATTCCCTGTGTGTCGTAGGTTGAAAACTGTACTTATGGTTAAGAAGAATTACACCGCTGTTTAATACTCCTTACCTAATCATCCACTGATATAGGTAAATGTCATAGACATAATTTCAAAAAGTTATATCTCACTTTATAAAAATAAACGTACAGATATATCAATTTGAAATTGGTGCATAACAACGGATATTCAAAACCAAATATTTGCCGTCCGGCAAACAACCAAGGCGATTTCCTCAAATATCACCTATTACAACGAATCCCGATATAATGAGGATGATCACCCAATTCCCAATAACTTACTCCCACCCATCATCTGTAAAACCATACAGATGTGAGAATCATACCTGGTAAATACATACCCTGGAGTAAGGGCTTATAAGGAAATCAGTTTTCTTTTAACAATATACAGTGAAACTGAAACATACAAATGTTTCGAAGGGGTATCCGAGTATTCATAGTAATTTCTCTTCCATTATCAGATTCATAATTGTAACCGTATATTTCTTTCCCATCTCTCCAAATCCCTTTATATGTCTTTAGTCATTACCTTCTGTACACTCCTTTAGGCTAAATAGTTTTCTTTCTTCCCTACCGTTCGGCACCAGCCTATGGTTTGGAAGAAGACTATCCAATAAGCGTAATGGGTATTCTCTCCTAATCCTAGGAGTACTCGTCACCTGAGAGAAGGTGAAGATAAAAGACAACTGAATAAAACCTTATTCCTATTTCTCCTGAACCAGAATCCATCCCCGAACTGGAACAAGTTCCTTCGAGTTCGTATATAACCATACGACGGAGTATCCAATAAACTGTGGATCTTCGTAGTGATACCAGACAGCTTATTGGATAGTCTATAAGACCACCTGAAGCTCCGTGAGGAACTTCTTCATCCAGACAGCTTCCTTTGCGACATCGCAAGCAGCTATGTACTCCGCTTCCATAGTTGAGTCAGCAACGGTTTCCTTCTTGGAACTCTTCCAGCAAACCGTCCCTCCATTGAGGGTAAAGACATAACCCGACATGGACTTGGAGTCATCCTTGTCACTCTGGAAGCTGGAGTCAGCAAAGGCCTCGATCTGGAGGTCTTTTCCGCTATAAACCAAGAACATTTCCTTAGTCCTTCTCAGGTACTTAAGAATGTTCTTTACCGCTATCCAGTGTTTCTCCCCAGGGTCCGACTGATACCGGCTTACAACGCTTAATGCGTATGCTACATCTGGTCTGGTACGTAACATCGCATACATTATAGAGCCTACCGCAGAAGCGTAGGGTATAATAAACATGAGACCCCTTTCCAAATCAGTCTTGGGAGACATCTCTTTGGAAAGGGTGATCCCATGACAAGCCGGTAAATTACCGCGCTTGGAATCTTCCATACTGAATCGTTTCAGTATGGTGTCAATGTACCTGGACTGCGAAAGTCCCAACATCCTTTTAGATCTATCACGATAGATCTGGATCCCCAGAATGTAGTTGGCATCGCCCAGGTCCTTCATGGAGAACCTCTGTGACAAGTATTCTTTGACTGACTGTAGCATAGGAATATCATTTCCTATTAGGAGAATGTCATCCACGTATAAGACGAGGAATACCACAGTTCTCCCTACGATCTTACTGTAAATGCATGGTTCATCTGGGTTTTTGATAAAGTCGAATTCCTTGACAGTATCATCAAAGCAGATGTTCCAACTCCGCGATGCCTGCTTCAGTCCATAGATGGACTTGAGCAACTTGCACACTTTACCGCTGCTCCCACTCTAAATGAATCCCTCCGGCTGATCCATATAGACGCACTCATCTAAATTTTCATTTAGGAAAGCCGTCTTTACATCCATCTGCCAGATTTCATAATCGTGGAAGGCAGCAATGGCAAGAAGGATCTGAATGGATTTAAGCATAGCCACTGGAGAAAAGGTCTCGTCATAGTCCAAACCAGGTCTTTGACGAAAACCCTTTGCAACAAGTCTAGCTTTATAGGTTTCAACCTGCCCATCTACACCAATTTTCTTTCTGAACATCCATTTGTAGCCTACGGGTTTTACCCCTTCTGGAGCAAAGTCCAAAGTCCAAACTTTGTTGGTGTACATGGACTCTATCTCGGTCCGCATTGCATCTAGCTATTTTACCGAGTCACCGCTCTGAATGACTTGCTGGAAGCTAGTAGGCTCACCATAATCAATAATGCAATCCTCTCTATCCCCGTCTATGAGAAAACCGTAGTATCTCTCGGGCGGATGAGACTGCCTACTACTCCTGCGGAGTGGCGCTGGGATGTCCGGTTCTCCTGAACCTTCTGGTTCTTCCAAGCTTTCAGTAATAGCTTGTGGTTCTGGAATTTCTTCCAGTTCTACAACGCTCCCACTTGATCCTTTCTCTAAAAACTGATGTTCTAGAAAGTGGGCATGACGAGAAACAAAAACCTTTTGTTCCTCTGCGTAATAGAAAAAATACCCCCTAGAGTTCTTTGGGTATCCCACAAACTTACACAGTACTGAGCGTGCCTCGAGTTTGTCCGCAAGCTGCTTTTTAACAAAAGCTGGACATCCCCATATCTTCAGATATTGAAGATGGGGTTTCTTCCCACACCACATCTGATATGGTGTGGTAGGCACAGTCTTGGAGGGAACCTTGTTCAAAAGATATGCAGCTGATTCTAGTGCATAACCCCAGAAGGATCGCGGTAACTCAGCCTTACTCATCATGGAACGAACCATATCCAATAGGGTTTGATTCTGCCTTTCCGATACACCGTTGTGTTGTGGTGTGTATGGAGGAGTAAGCTGAGGGAGAATTCCATTCTCTTTTAAGTAGTCCAGAAACTCGGCACTCAAGTATTCACCACCTCGATCAGATCTCAGTGTCTTGATACTTTTGCCTGTTTGTTTTTCAACTTCATTCTTGTATTCCCGAAATTTCTCAAAGGCCTCGGATTTATGCTTCATCAAGAAGACATGTCCATACCTAGAGAAATCATCTGTGAAAGTAATGAAGTATGAATAACCACTTCGCGCATGTGTAGACATTGGACCACACACGTCACTGTGTATGAGTCCCAAGAGCTCGCTTGCTCTTTCTCCGTGTCCAGTGAACGGAGTCTTTGTCATCTTTCCCATGAGACAAGATTCACAAGTGGCATAAGACTGGTACTCGAACGGATCCAAGTATCCTTCTTTATGTAACTTTGTTAACCGTGTCTCATTAATGTGACCCAGTCTACAATGCCATAAGAAAACCTGATTTAATTCCGGAGACTTTCTTTTAAGTGTGTTCTGGACACTGAAAACCTGATCTTGATTCAATACGTATATCCCGTTTCTTAATGTACCTAACCCAATCAGAACTTGATTTAGGTGGATGTTGACCACATCGCTTACAAAAGTAAAATCTTATCCTTCCTTAGAAAATAAGGATACATATATGATATTACAAGTTGCACCTGGTACATAAAAACAGTCACGTAGAATCAATATCTGCCCAGTTGTCAGTCCAAGATGATACTCCCCTACGGATTCAGCGTACATGCTCATTCCGTTAGCAACCTTGAGAGTCATATCACATAACTTGATAACTCTACGGTTTCTCAGAGCCTGTAACAATTACAGATGTGAGATCCTGATCCGGTATCCAATACCCAGGAAGTAGGGTTAACTGACATACAGTTCTCTATTACAAACACACCCGAAGCCGAAGCCACAACATGCTTCGAATTCTGGCTACTGGCTTTGCTAGCCCTGCAATCCTTCTGCCAATGTTCATTCCCGTAACAATAGGAACGTCCCTCTTTTACTACATCCAGTCCCGAAACTTATGCCCTTCCCTTTCCTTCTACTTCCCTGGTTTCCTTCAGGGTAGAAGGTAGAGACTGTAGAATCAAGTCAGCATCTGACCCGTTCTTCAACGTGGTCTTCAGGTCCATGAGCTCAAAATAGCTGGTCTCTGTAAGGACGTTGCCCCCTACAGATGACCCGATAGCCAACCTTGCTGGAAGCAATTCGTTCGAGGTCTCATATCTTGCGATACGAGATTGCTCTCCATATAAATCTTTTTTATGGAGGAAGATAGAAACTAAGTCCATCTTCTCGTGCTGCCCCTGGTATGCACCATCAACTGAGGCTAACATGAGGCACTTGGCTTTCGCACAGTCTTTTTCCGATGTCCTTCGGATATCAATATCTGTGACAGGGGAAACTGGTCCTGAGACGGCAGGGGTTGGATTAGTTAAGAGGTGTCCTAGCTTGTCATGGGCAATGGACATCTGGACAGACCTTTGCTAGTCATAACAGTCAGATTCAGTCATTTTATTATTTAGATGTAACCTAGGTGTGTTCACTGGGTCGCTGCAATTAAGAGAGAGAGAAGAAAACAATCAGCATGATGCTCTTGCAACTTTAGATTGGTTTTTGATTTATCTAAACAGGATGGCTCCCACTGTCTCTCGAATCCCTCCTCAAACCATAAAGGAAGAATTAGTCGGGATCAATCTCACCGTACAATACTTGCTTAACCGTTCAGCCAGGCCAGTGTCGGTACTTCGAGGGAGGTTTTCCAACGCTTTCGCGAAGTTCCTTAATTAAGTAACCTCTTTTCCCTGTGGGCGTAGCCCCGTTAACACCTTTCTAGACACCTACTTGGTTTATAGCATTGATCGTTAAGTGAGAAAGTTCTCGAGGAGTAGCATATACTCACAGTAGGATCGGGATCCAAATATCATCGTGTGATAAAACTGAAGGAATCCTACCAGAATCATCACACTCCAAATGGTATGCAGCACTAGCAAGTTTCAGTTTCTTTAGAAACTCCCGATGTGGATTTTTGCCCCATGCTCTTATGACCTTGACGAAGGCGAACATATCATAAGTCACATGTTAAGTTCTATCCATCATTGTCCAGGTTAATTTGAACCCACCCGTACATACCTTTGACGAAGGCCAAAATAGTAGTACGACTGTCCCAAACCAACGCATCTATCTATGCAACAGATAAATACTCAGCTGCTACCAATCACTATGCCTTGGCGAAGGTCAAAATACATAGCTTGAAAACTACTGAATATTTAACTGAAATGACGGAGGGCTACGAATGGTTTTGGCGAAACCGTGAACGTAGTGAACTTGATATAATCGATGGAACGAGATAGCTTTTAAAAGGAGTGGTTCAAGCTCCGCGTTTAAAAGTTGGTTTTGAAAAGAACCGAGTGGTTTTGAAAGTGTTCCAACGACTTTTACTTGGTTTATTTTCTTGCATTAATTTTAATGCGTCCCATCATTTAATCCTACCATTGCAGAAAACAACGAAAATATGACGTACGCTTAAGCCATCCGAATTCGCTACGGGGTCCCGCCATCACCCGTTAGGTTATGTAGGGTTACTAGGCACACTAACAAGGCTCTACAAGACATCGACCATGCCAAAATTAAATTTTTATATGCCGAATAACCCTAAGCAAGATCGTATACTAGAGATTAGGGTTTCATATGTAAGTAAACTATGTTTACAACTAAGTGAATACGAAATACAACCTTTGTAGATCGGTCCTTCACTTCTTTAGCTCCTTGTTGAAGTCCCTTCGCTGCGATCGTGGTTCTCCCGGACCCTTGCATGGCTTCACGAGGCGAAAGACGCGTCCTTGCTTGAAGTCTTCGAGGCCGAAGATGATCTACGTCGAGGGGATACCAACTCAAGCTTCTACTTCACTAACTTGAGAATTAGTGAAGCAAACACCCTAAACTAAAGTGCTAGTCTAGTAGAGGATAGAGAAATAGGAAGTGGGTTCTCTTTAGAATTTTGTTTCTCACAATCTATCTCACTTTGGATCAAACCCTAGCAAGCTTTTCTTTTGAACAAAAGAAAGAAGATGAACAAAAGAAAAGAGATGAGGATAATGATCAAGTGTGAAGGCTAACCATGGTGAGTGAGTATCATATACTAACACTTGTAGAGACATAACCATAGCTAATTCAAAATGGTTAGGTTAATAAAAATCTAAAGTAAAACAAATTAAGTGGACTTTGTCAAAGCATCCATAAGCTTCTACAAGCTTCATGCTTATGACCTAAGCTTCACTAATTTGTAATTACTTTAAATAAATATTAACCACCATTTAAAATAGTATGGTGTATGTCTTGCACACCCATGTATTATGTATCATCAACCATGAAACAAAAAGAAAACACATTTTAATATATATCACATATATATATTAAAGTTGTGCTCATGTGAGAAAAACCCTAAATTGAACAAGTGTTAGTAAATGTAAACTTGTATATCTAATATACAATTATACATTTAATTATTAAATCAACACTTGACTTAATAATCCGGTCATATCTCATATAACCGGCTAACATCCATTGTATCGACTTATCGAATCAACACTCGATTCGATAACCCGGCTATATCATATATAACCGACCGAGACAAAAAGTCGCGAGAATAGAATACGGTATCACATACACGCATTATTCTCGATCTTGCACATATCACATATGCGCTCCTATTTCGTTTTGCCTGAGCCGGTAAAACCTCTGTGTAGGACTCTAAAGACTCGTCAATTCGCCGGCAGTAGGTGATGATCACATCACTCACCCACAAGTCGTCAGCGGTACTAGCTGGACGTAACGGCTACTCGGGTATTGAGCGATCAGAAGATCAGCAAGCAAGCCCGCTCCAACTCCTGTAAAAGCTTGCCGGTAACACTTGCCGTACAGTCCGGACTCCTCGTCTGATATGTCTCATATCAAGTCTAGGGGTGGTAAACATCAGACCCCAATAACCGATAAGTCGTGCCGATTTGAGGCTCATAACGGGTCGTGAAACTACTGGTAACACTTACCAGTAAATCTCTAAATCAGCCCTGGCCAGGGACTTCCCTGTTACGGCCAATCGAGCACAGCGCAACATCAACCCCCAATACCGGGAGAGACGAAACCCTTCCTATCGCTCATTGCCTCCATGTCACTCGGGACTGTATCCAAAAACCACCGTTTTGCACGTCTTCATGGACGTGGTAAGGTGGAAATCAAAGCACAGTGGGAATCACACAAGACTCTATGACGTTCTCGGGTCTCCAGACTAACCAGCACAAGTGTCACCAGAGAACTGCCATATGACGTGAGGTATAATACCATCTGGGAGTTCTCGGCGAGTCCGTCCAGTGTACCCAGTCTCCACTGCGCACCCGTATACCATCTCTGATGTGAAACACCAATGGATATGGGATCATCCATCGCCCATCTCATGGGTCGAGAAGCGTATACGCTAGTCTACTCTGGTATATCGATGCCCCGTCTCGATACACCCACGACTAGGGACCTTGAAGGATGTACTTATGGACTACCATGTCCCCACTAGTATGATCTGCATCATAGTCCAGGTAGTCAAGTACACATCCTAAGGGCTTTACCAACATGTAACTATAAGACAGTATAAAGAGACAAGTATACATGTTAAAGTAAAGTGCAACCAGATAGCATACTATCATATCGAGCAAGAAAGTCCTCTATATATATGTCCAAGCATCCAATATAATATACATCATCTGTACAATACTGGCCTCTAGGGCATACATACAACTAACAATCTCCCACTTGCACTTGGGCCAGCTGCTGTAGTATCGCATACCAAGCATCCCGAAGAGTCTCTCAAACTGTATCTGGGGAATGGCCTTCGTGAGTGGATCCGCAGTGTTGTTCTTCGTGTCAACCCTCCTGACCTCGATCTCCCGGTGATCAACTATCTCCCAGATCTGGTGATACTGCCTCAGAATATGCTTTGATCGCTGATGGGACCTGGGTTCCTTGGCCAAAGCCCCCGCTCCATTGTTATCGCAATACAAAGGTATTCGATGCTTAATGGATGGAACCACTCCAAGTTCAGTGATGAACTTCTTGATCCAGACAGCCTCTTTGGCAGCATCGTTGGCAGCGATGTATTCAGCCTCCATCGTCGAGTCTGCCACGGTTTCCTGCTTGGAACTCTTCCAGCTAACCGCCCCTCCGTAAAGGGTAAAGACAAATCCCGACTGCGACTTAGAGTCTTCCTTATCACTCTGGAAGCTCGAATCGGTAAAAGACTCCACTTGGAGTTCTCCGTTACCATACACCAAGAGCATCTCTTTAGTCCTTCGCAAGTACTTGAGAATGCTCTTCACAGCTGTCCAGTGACTCTCTCCAGGATCAGCTTGATACCTGCAAACTACACTTAGTGAGTATGCTACATCGGGTCTGGTACATAGCATCGCATACATGATAGAGCCTACCGCCGAAGCATAGGGTATCCCTTGCATGCGAGCTCTCTCCAAATCAGTCTTGGGAGACATCTCTTTGGAGAGAGTGAGCCCTGAGATCGTGGGTAAAAACCCACGTTTGGACTCTTCCATACTAAACCTCTTTAGTATGGTGTCAATGTACCTGGATTGGGACAATCCCAATATCCTTTTAGATCATCTCTATAGATCATAATTCCTAATATGCAGGAGGCATCACCAAGATCTTTCATTGAGAATCTTTGTGATAAGAAGAGCTTGACCGAATGCAGTGTTAGTTATATGTATGCCCTAGAGGCCATTACTGTACATTGGATGTATATTGTAGTGGATGCTGGGACATATATAGGTAGGACTTTCTTGCTCGACATGATAGTACGCTATCTGGTTGCTCTTTATCTTAACGTGTATACTTTCTGTCTCTCTGTTACATGTTGATAAAGCCCTTAGGATGTGTACTCGACTTCCAGGACTATGATGTAGATCATACTAGTGGGGCCTGGGTAGTCCATGAGTACATCCTTGAAATGTTCCTAGTTGAGGGAATATCGAGACGGGGCATCGATATTCCAGAGTAGACTAGCGCATATCTTCTCGACCCATGCGATGGGCGATGGATGATCCCATATCCATTGGTGTTTGACATCAGAGATGGTATACGGGTGCTCAGTGGAGACTGGGTACACTGAACGGACTCGCCGAGAACTCCCAGATGGTATTATACCTCACGTCAGATGGCAGTTCTCTGGTGACACTGGTACAGCTTAGTCTGTTGACCCGAGATCGTCATAGAGTCTTGTGTGTCTCCCACTGTGCTTTGATTTCCACCCTACCACGGCTCTTCTGAGTCGTGCAAACAGGTGGTTTTTGGGTACAGTCCCGATTCACATGGAGGCAATGAGCGATAGGAGGGGATTCGTCTCTCCCGGTATTGGGGGTTGATGTTGTGCTATGCTCGACTGGCCATAACAGGAAATCCCTGGCCAGGGTTGCAGTGATATGCTGGTAAGAGTTATCAGTAGTTTCACGAATGTTATGGACCTCAAGTCGGCATGACTTATCGAGCTACTGGGGTCTGACGTTTACCACCCCTAGGCGAGATATGCGACATATCAGACGAACAGACCGGACTGTACGGTAAGTGTTACTGGTTGGATTCACAGGAGTGAGCGGGCTTGCTCGTCGATCTTCTGATCGCTCAATACCCGGGTGGCCGTTACGTTTAGCAGACCGCTTGCGGCTTGTGGGTGTTTGATATGATCATCACCTGCTGCCGGCGTATTGACGAGTCTTTAGAGTCCTACACAGGGGTTTCCTGGCTCAAGCGAAACGAAATAGGAGCGCATATGAGATATGTGCGGGACCGAGAATAATGCGTGTATGTGATACCGTATTTCATTCTCGCGATGAATGTGTCGATTGGTTATATGCGACATAACCTAGTTATCGAATCAAGGATTGATTCGATAAGCCGATACATTGGATACTAGCCGGTTATATGCGACATGACCGGATCGTTAAATCAAGTGTTGATTTAATGATTTATTGTATAATTATATATTTGATATATTACTTTGCATTAACTAGTATTGGTTCACTTTAAATGGATTTTCTCACTTGAATTGTGCAAGTTGTATATGTGATATACATTTGTGCACATGATTGTATCATGTTTGATGATACATGCAAGCTTGGGTTTGTGTAAAGAATTGACCATGGTTATATGAATGGTTAGGGTTTCATTTTATTTACTTATTCTTTTATTTATTCTTTTTGTTTATTTTGGAAAAAGGAAATGATAAAGAAAATGAAATGGTGGCTTATTTTGTTTGTAGTTGAAGTTTCTTGAAACTTTGACTAAGTGACCATTTTGTCTTCTTTCTTAACCTTAACCCTTCAAACTAACCTTAGTCAATTCTCTACACCTAACTAAGGTTAATGATATGATAAGTATTATATTTTCTTTTCTATTTTGATTAACTTATCATATCTTCTTCTTCTTCTTCATCTTCTTCTTCCATGAAGAAAGCTTGCTACTCCAATGGCAAGTGATGAAAACTAGTGTGAAATCCAATTCTAAAGTGAACCCACATCCTATTTCTTCATCCTCTACCTCTTGCCAAGTAGTATAGGGTGTTTCCTTCATAAGTTTTCTTGACTTGGTGAAGTTGGAGCTTGATCTAGCGATGCCTCGACGTAGATCATCTTCGGCATCGTCGTCGATGACCTAGCCCGTTTTTCTCCGATGAAGCCGACGCTAGAGCCCAAGATATGATTTGGACAGCGAGGTGACTTCATCACGGAGTCTAGGAGGTGGTGGACCGGATCTACAAAGGTTGTAGCCCCTTTCCTTTAGCTATATTTCCGTTTACTTGCTTGCTTCGCCCATTTATCTAGTTAACGATCCGTATTAGGGTTTATAGGCACTTGTAAAATTTCAATTGGCCATGTTTGATCACTTGTGAGACTTCATTAGAGTGCCTAGGAACCCTACAGTGGTATCAGAGCCTAGCTAGAGCCTTAGGCGAAGTCCAGACGGAATTAGAACTCCGATCGAATCAAAACCCAAACCCTAATATTGCTCTCTGGACTTTTTCTGAAATCGTGGTTTTTCGAAATTAAAAATATGCAGAAAAATCAGCAGGTAATCCTAAGACTTACTGTAAAATTCGAGAGCATGATTCCTCAAGAGTGCGGCGGAACCGCGGCACAAGCATGGCTTGTGCGGCGGTTCCGCGGCCAAGTTGTCCCATCATCTGTTTAACTTTTCACAGTAACTCCTAGTTTTTAGTGCTGGTTTTCCTGGGAATATTTTAATATTTATTCCAGAGTTTTATTTTCTGGGTTGTATTGGGGACTCGTTGTATTCGATCGGACTGTCTAATTTTTGTCGGTGTGCTTTTCCGGGTATTTTTAGAATATGTTAAAAAGTTCGACCGGATATAAATACCCAATTTTTCTCCTGTCGGGAAATTTCCAAGTGTTGGATTTTTTCGTAGTTTAACGACGTTCTAAGTAGTGCAAGTAACGCGATGGACCCTCTAGAAGACAACAAACCTTAACTCGATTATGTGACCGTCTTGAACTGTCCTTTGAACCTTCGGGTTTGGGGCAGTACGGCGTGCCACATGTGAGGCGTTGGCTTGACCCTTCTACGGCTGGACCGTTGCTACTGAGGCACGAACTGAATACTGTTAGACTTATTTCATGTGTTGAGCTGTTTCGGGAAAACTTGGGTGTTCGATTGTTCGATCGGAAAGTTTAACATTTTCTATTTATCCGGAATGTGATACAACAATTAGAATTCACAAAAGTTATCTGATAACTGAATGAATGTTATAAACATAGCACTTTAGTCTCACTTGATCGGTTGCCACGGAATTTTGATGTGATCAAAAGTCCGTCGCAATCACGTAGCGTATGCGGATACTCGCCGGGTAAACTTAATAGACAGCCTCACTCCATAGCCCCGACCAAGTGACTGTAGGAGAACCCCGTCGCCGAAAGCATCCGTTCGGGTGCTCGCGGCAGCGGTGTTCCGCCTTGGTGCACTTTGTCGACGGCGTCGGGGGTGCGGCCGCCTACTAAAGTTTGCGACGAGCATTCGATCAGAATGTCGGGAATCCTGTTGAATTTCCCGACTTGATATTGAAAAGAGTTTTCGATAATGAGACTAAAATGCGGGGTTTATAATTGTTAGGCATGCGATGTCTAAGTAATTCATTTGGTCAGGCATGCGATGTCTGAGGAGGTTGCGGATTCCAACTGTTGTAGTTTTACACTTTCTTTTCTGTGACCGTAAGTGTAATATGTGATATCGCCGGTTTCGTTGCTATATGTCAACGACAATTGGGATGCGCATATTTACTTACGTTGATGACATGAGATGTTATGTGTTGCTGGATATGTTATATTGGATCGTCGTGTTTGAATAGCCAGGGGTTTTTTTATGTGAGATGAGTGTTTTTTCATTTTCATTCATGTAAAAACTTCTATGTAATATTCTTTTATTGGGGCACTTCCAGGTTGCGGATGTTGTCACCATTTGTATATTATTTACTTTTCTGCACTAGGATAGACCCAAGGAGGGAAGCACAAGTAACCGGGTTCTGGGGTCCAGTGGGAGACCAACTCGAGGAGTCGAGTCCGGGTCTCCTAACCCTAGAATTGGTAGGGTTACTCGCCGTTCTCGTAGGGGTCTAGGGGTGTGGGATTGGCTATTCATCACGACCGTGGAATCCGTGTTTTATACTGGCTCGTATTGAAAGCACGGACGTCCTAGTATATCCAATATTTCATATGATTCTTTCTGCTGCGTTATCTGTGATGTGATCATGCGATGTTCTGTGCTCTGTTCAAATAGATGTAGTATATAGTATATATGATATATTATATAGACGTTGCTTATGTTTTACACCCGCGCTAGCCCTGCCCCGCTCTGCCGTTAGTTACCTAACCTAACGGTACAGACGGGACATCGAGGCGAATGCGGATGGCATAAGCGTACGTTATATTTATCTGTGATGATTAGGTGGAATTAAATGATGGGATATTCATTAATGAAATTAATGAAAGAAAATAAACCTAATTGATGTTGTGGAATCGAATTTCAAAATAAAACAGGTAGCTACAGTTCTTGCATTGCATCGCGGTGTTCATTATAGAACATCCTGCACCTTATTCGATGAGGAAAGGACCGAGATCCCTTCACCGGGAGTGACTCCTTTAGCAATAACTGGCAGATGCTACAACCCTCGGTTTGTCTTTGATCGCTTCTATAGTTTCCGCTTTGCACAGTGATATATATGATATATCCCGCACCTCATTCGACGAGGAAAGGGCCGACGATCCCTTCACTGGGAGTGACCCCTTTAGCAAAACTAGAAAAGCCTCGAAAACATTCCATTTAAAACCATTTGATTCCGCAACGAGATCAAGTTCAAAGCGTTAAAGGTTTTCACAAAAACCATTCGCAACCCTCCGTCATTTTAGGAAGTAGAGTACTTAGTATTCGTGCAGTGTTTGTTGACCATAGTCAAGGCACAGTGTACGGTAGCTAAGTGATGTCTTCCTACACCGCATATGATGCGATTAGTTAGGACAGTCGCGTGACTTTGTTGACCTTAGTTAAGGGTCATGTGGGTGGGTCTAATTAATCACGAAATGACGGGTAGAACTTGACTAGTACTTATGATTTGTTGACCATAGTTATGGTCATAGGTGCTAGGGGTAAAAACCTTTATCGGGAGTTTCAAGTGTTGAAACTTGCAATGAGATTGCATACCTTCTATATGATAGTTGGATCCCGATACCCACTGCGAGTAATTGTTACTCCTGGGAGAGTTTTGCACTTTGCAATTAGCCGATCAAGTAGGTGTCTAGAAAGGTGTCAACGGGGTTACGCCTCTGGGAAAACGAGGTTTATTGTAATTAGGTCCGTGCGAAAGCACGGGGAACCTCCCTCAAAGTACCGACACTGGCCTGGCTGAAAGATTGGCGAACTTGTAGAGTGTAATTAATCCCGGCTAGTCTTTCCTTTTAAAGTTTGAAGGAAGATTTGATAAAAACAGTGGGAGCCATCCTGATTAGATAAAATATATAACCAATCTGATCTTGCAAGAGCACACGCAGAGTGTTTTCTTCTCTCTCTCTCCTGGTAGCGACCATATCACGCCTTAATCAAGATAATAATACGGATATTGACCGAACCCGCTTGTTATACTGAGCTGGGGAATGTTGGTCCCGCTCCAACTTATAATTGTTATAAGACAGAGCAGGAAATAGGGAATACCAGAATTCCTATGCCGCCCAAACGAAGACAGTGCATATGATGCATCTCTTTCGGGTGTGTTCATTACAAAGAACTGTTTCTCAGTATCCTCTGCATCCTGGGTATATGATACCGGATCAGGATCCCGGATATGTAATCTGTTACATAGGGCTACAAAAAGGTAGAAAAACTGAGAACGGGTGATAAGTTTCATGAGACAGAAACCGGGGCAAGTGTTGCAGCCAAGTCTGTTGGTCACTGTCACCCTGTATTACGAATACATTGATTCTGAACAAATGCTATTAGATACCGAACCTGATATACAAAATCATATCAGTCTCTTTATTAGTAAAGAAATGATATAATTTTGTATTGTTGGATGATGTTTTGAACATTTCCTATATCAAAAGTTGATCGGTTCAGACACGTTATCTAAAAGCATTGACGTTCTAAATCAAACTACAGTTCCTTGTATACAGAACACACACAAGTGGAAGAGTTCAGAAATGAACGAATCCTTCTTGAGGCATTGTAGACTAGGTCATATCAATGCGACCCGACTGGCTGAAGTTACATTTTAGATGCATGTTTAAATCAGTTTGAATTTACATCTTGTGAAACTTGCCAGTCATGTCACAAAAATTAGATGACCATAGCCCTGTTTATTGGAAACAGAGAAAGAGTTAGTGAACTCTTGGATTGATACATGTTGATGTATGTAAGGTCTCCTGTCTACATATGCCAGGACTGGTTCTTTGTACTTCATTATATTCTCTGATAATCTCTCAAGATTCAGTCATATGTTCCTGTTGAAACATAAGTCCGAACCTTTTGAGATATTCACAGAATGTAAGTTTGAAGTAGAAAACCAAAATACGGGTATAAGTATTATGTCCTGTGATAAGATCAGGGAGGAGAATACTTGTGCATGGCATTCCTGGACCATTCTAAAGGAGAATGAGATTCTCTCTCCGTATTACTCCTCTGAATACACCACAGCACAACGGTGCATCAGGGCGGAGCAATCGCACAATATTAGATATGGTGTGCTCTGTGATGAGTATTACTGAGTTACCTATTTCCTTTTTGGGTGTTATGCGCTTGAGAAGCTGCATACCTATTGAATTAGGTTCGAATCAAATCACTGCCTACCACTTCATATGTGATATGGAAAGGGAAGATCCCATATCTTAAGTAAGTTAAGATTTGGGATTGTCCGGCCTATTTCAAAAGCAAAATCCGGACAAGATCGAGGCAAGATCAGTTCTGTAGAACTGGAAAGGTTCCAGCTGTACAAAACTGCTAATGATTTGACAGAACCAAAGGATTCAATAGTTTCTGACGAATCTCAGCCTCTCCGCCGATCTAGTAGGGTTCCTCACCCACCTGAGAGATACCTCGGTTTCTCGATAACAGTGGGAGCGAGGATTGCATCATGAGATGATGACCCAACCAGTTTCGAGCAGGCCATCGAGAGTAGGGACTCTGTAAGAATGGCTAGATGCTTAGTGATCTGAGATGGAATCCTTATACACCAACAAAGTATGGACTTTGGTTGCTATATCTGAAGGGTTAAATCCCCATCAGGAGCAGGTATATCTTAAGAAGATTACTTGGTATAGATGGAAAAGTTGAGACTTTCAAAGCTAGGCTTATTAAAGGTTTTAGTCATCAACCAGGCATGGATAATGATGAAACCTTTTCCAGGGACTATGCTTAAGTCCATCCAGATCCTACTTGCCACGGCTACATACCATGACTACGATATCTGGTGGTTGGGTGCCATGACAACTTTTCTAAATGATGATTTAGCAGAAAACGTCTATAAGAACACAGCCAGAGGGCCTCGTAGACAGTGGGAGCAGCGGAAACGTGTGCAAGATGCTTTATAGGATAAAGCAGGCATCGCGGAGTTGGAACATCTGTTTTGATGGATTAGTAAAAGAAGTTGACATCATAAAAATGGTAGATGAACCTTGTATATACAAAACGGTAGTAGAGAGTAAGGTGGTCATCCTCGTATTGTACGTGGACAACATACTCTTGATAGGAAAAGAGTTTCCTATACTACGATCGGTCAATCTCCTCTTATCATAAGGATTCTCCAATAGGATAAAGATGATACCTCCTAAATCCTGGAATTCGGGTCTATGAGATAGATCTAAATGGATGTTAGGATTCTCACTAGCTGTAGTAAGATAGTATCAATCGATCCTGGGGAGAATCACTGGAAGTGTTCCAGAGTGATAAGGACGACTGAATGTCAGTCGCAGGCATTGTCTTTACCCTTAGTAAAGGGACGGTATGTTGGAAGATTTCCAAGCTAGATACCGTGACAAACTAGACGATAAAGGCTGGTAACATCGCTATTAATGATACTACCAAAGAAGCAGTTTGGGTGTATATTGCTTCATAAGATTAACTAGGTTCCTACCATTGTGTGACAATGGAACTGTGGCTTTGGCCAAGGAACCATGGTCCCATCAGTGACCCAGACACATTCTGAGGCAGCATCACCTGATCATGGAGATAGCTGATCTCCAGGGTGATCGAGGTTAGGAGAGTAAACTCAGAGGACAACACGGCGGATCCACTCATGAAGGCCTTTTCCCAAAGAGAGACTTTTAGGGGATGGTTGAGTATGCGATGCTGCAACCACTGCTACAGATGGCCCTAGTGCAAGTGGGAGATTGTTAGTTATATGTATGCCCTAGAGGCCATTACTGTACATTGGATGTATATTGTTGTGGATGCTGGGACATATATAGGTAGGACTTTCTTGCTCGACATGATAGTACGCTATCTGGTTGCTCTTTATCTTAACGTGTATACTTTCTGTCTCTCTGTTACATGTTGATAAAGCCCTTAGAATGTGTACTCGACTTCCTGGACTATGATGTAGATCATACTAGTGGGGCCTGGGTAGTCTATGAGTACATCCTTGAAATGTTCCTAGTCGAGGGAATATCGAGACGGGGCATCGATATTCCAGAGTAGACTAGCGCATATCTTCTCGACCCATGCGATGGGCGATGGATGATCCCATATCCATTGGTGTTTGACATCAGAGATGGTATACGGGTGCTCAGTGGAGACTGGGTACACTGAACGGACTCGCCGAGAACTCCCAGATGGTATTATACCTCACAACAGATGGCAGTTCTCTGGTGACACTGGTACAGCTTAGTCTGTTGACCCGAGATCGTCATAGAGTCTTGTGTGTCTCCCACTGTGCTTTGATTTCCACCCTACCACGGCTCTACTGAGGCGTGCAAACAGGTGGTTTTTGGGTACAGTCCCGATTCACATGGAGGCAATGAGCGATAGGAGGGGATTCGTCTCTCCCGGTATTGGGGGTTGATGTTGTGCTATGCTCGACTGGCCATAACAGGAAATCCCTGGCCAGGGTTGCAGTGATATACTGGTAAGAGTTATCAGTAGTTTAACGAATGTTATGGACCTCAAGTCGGCATGACTTATCGAGCTACTGGGTTCTGACGTTTACCACCCCTAGGCGAGATATGCGACATATCTGACGAACAGACCGGACTGTACGGTAAGTGTTACTGGTTGGATTCACAGGAGTGAGCGGGCTTGCTCGTCGATCTTCTGATCGCTCAATACCCGGGTGGCCGTTACGTTTAGCAGACCGCTTGCGGCTTGTGGGTGTTTGATATGATCATCACCTGCTGCCGGCGTATTGACGAGTCTTTAGAGTCCTACACAGGGGTTTCCTGGCTCAAGCGAAACGAAATAGGAGCGCATATAAGATATGTGCGGGACCGAGAATAATGCGTGTATGTGATACCGTATTTCATTCTCGCGATGAATGTGTCGATTGGTTATATGCGATATAACCTAGTTATCGAATCAAGGATTGATTCGATAAGCCGATATATTGGATACTAGCCGGTTATATGCGACATGACCGGATCGTTAAATCACGTTTTGATTTAATGATTTAATGTATAATTATATATTTGATATATTACTTTGCATTAACTAGTATTGGTTCACTTTAAATGGATTTTCTCACTTGAATTGTGCAAGTTGTATATGTGATATACATTTGTGCACATGATTGTATCATGTTTGATGATACATGCAAGCTTGGGTTTGTGTAAAGAATTGACCATGGTTATATGAATGGTTAGGGTTTCATTTTATTTACTTATTCTTTTATTTATTCTTTTTGTTTATTTTGGAAAAAGGAAATGATAAAGAAAATGAAATGGTGGCTTATTTTGTTTGTAGTTGAAGTTTCTTGAAACTTTGACTAAGTGACCATTTTGTCTTCTTTCTTAACCTTAACCCTTCAAACTAACCTTAGTCAATTCTCTACACCTAACTAAGGTTAATGATATGATAAGTATTATATTTTCTTTTCTATTTTGATTAACTTATCATATCTTCTTCCATGAAGAAAGCTTGCTACTCCAATGGCAAGTGATGAAAACTAGTGAGAAATCCAATTCTAAAGTGAACCCACATCCTATTTCTTCATCCTCTACCTCTTGCCAAGTAGTATAGGGTGTTTCCTTCACAAGTTTTCTTGACTTGGTGAAGTTGGAGCTTGATCTAGCGATGCCTCGACGTAGATCATCTTCGGCATCGTCGTCGATGACCTAGCCCGTTTTTCTCCGATGAAGCCGACGCTAGAGCCCAAGATATGATTTGGACAGCGAGGTGACTTCATCACGGAGTCTAGGAGGTGGTGGACCGGATCTACAAAGGTTGTAGCCCCTTTCCTTTAGCTATATTTCCGTTTACTTGCTTGCTTCGCCTATTTATCTAGTTAACGATCCGTATTAGGGTTTATAGGCACTTGTAAAATTTCAATTGGCCATGTTTGATCACTTGTGAGACTTCATTAGAGTGCCTAGGAACCCTACATGCAGCATAGGAATGTCATTTCCTATGAAGAGTATGTCGTCCACGTACAATACGAGAAAGAAAACCTTACTCTCTGCCACCTTCTTGTAAATACACGGTTCATCTACGTTTTTGACGAAATCAAATTCTTTGATAACGACGTCAAAGCAGATGTTCCAACTCCGCGATGCTTGCTTTAATCCATAAATGGATTTAAGCAGCTTGCACACCTTCCCGCTACTCCCACTATCTACGAAGCCCTCTGGCTGAGTCATGTACACGCACTCTTCTAAATCACCATTTAGAAAAGCGGTCTTAACATCCATTTGCCAGATTTCGTAGTCTTGATATGCAGCGATGGCAAGCATGATCCGGATGGATTTAAGCATAGCCACTGGAGAAAAGGTTTCGTCATAGTCCACACCTGGTCTTTGACGAAAACCCTTTGCAACAAGTCTAGCTTTGAAAGTCTCCACTTTCCCATCTACACCAAGTTTTTTCTTGAAGATCCACTTGCTCCCAATGGGTTTTACCCCTTCAGCTGCATCTTCCAAAGTCCATACTTTGTTGGTGTACATGAATTCCATCTCGGACCGCATTGTATCCAGCCATTTCACTGAGTCTCCATTCGTGATGGCCTGCTCGAAGCTAGTTGGGTCATCATCAACCATGATGCAATCCTCGCTTCCACCATCCATGAGAAAACCGTAGTATCTCTCAGGTGGGTGAGGAACCTTACTAGATCGACGGAGAGGCTGAGGTTCATCGGGAACTACCGAATCCTCTGGTTCCACTAAATCTTCTGTTTGAGTTTGTGTAGCCGGAATTTCTTCCAGTTCTACCTTGTCGCCACTAATTTCTTTTGCAAGAAATTCCTTTTCTAAAAAGGTGGCATGTCGAGAAACAAACACTTTTTGTTCCTCGCTATGGTAGAAAGGATATCCATGTGAATGTTTGGGATATCCCACAAACTTGCATAAAACTGACCGTGCCTCGAGTTTGTCCGGATTTTGCCTTTTGACATAGGCCGGACAACCCCATATCTTAACTCGTTTAAGACATGGTCTCTTCCCACTCCATATCCCATATGGTGTGGTAGGTACAGATTTAGATGGAACTTGATTCAATAGGTATGCTGCTGTCTCCAGTGCATACCGCCAGAAGGAAATAGGTAACTCAGCTGTGCTCATCATTGAGCACACCATATCTAATAGGGTGCGGTTCCTCCGTTCCGATACACCGTTGTGCTGTGGTGTATATGGAGGAGTCAGCTGAGAGAGAATCCCATTCTCTTTTAAGAAGTCCAGGAATTCATTACTCAAGTATTCACCTCCTCGATCAGATCGAAGGATTTTAATACTTTTCCCGGTTTGGTTCTCGACTTCTTGTTTATATTCTCTAAATTTCTCAAAAGCTTCTAATTTGTGTTTCATCAGGAACACATATCCGAATCTAGAGAGATCGTCAGTGAATGTAATGAAGTACGCAGAACCATTCCTGGCATGTGTAGACATGGGGCCACATACATCACTATGTACCAGTCCCAAGAGTTCCGTAACTCTCTCTCCGTGTCCCGTAAACGGAGTTTTGGTCATCTTGCCTTTGAGACATGACTGGCAAGTGTCATAAGATGAAAATTTAAACGGATTCAAATATCCATCCTTATGCAACTTAGCTAGTCGTGTCACATTGATGTGACCCAGTCTACAATGCCACAAGAAGGATTCATTCATTTCTGAACTCTTCCACTTGTGTGTGTTTGTTATGCTCAGAACTGTTGATTGATTTAGAACATAAATGCCATTGCACAACGTGCCTGATCCAACCAACTTTTGGTTAAGGAAAATGTTCATAATATTATCCTGTAATACAAAATTATATCACTCTTTACTCAACAAAGAAACCGATATAATGTTGCATATCAGGTTCGGCATGAAATAGCATTCGTTCAGAATCAATGTATTACCTGTTGGCAATACAAGGAGATATTCCCGGACGGTTTTAGCTGCAACAATTGCACCATTTCCAACCCTTATGTCTTTATCACCTTCTCCAAGTTCTCTACCTTTCCTAAGCCCATGTAACTGATTACATATATGGGATCCTGACCCGGTATCTAATACCCAAGACGTAGAGGAAATGGAGAAACAGTTCTCTGTAACGAACACACCCGAAGAAAATGCATCAACATGTACTTTCTTCATACGGGTGGCATGGGAATCCTGGTAGTCCCCTATATCCTATTCAGTCTTATAACTTTTATAAGAAAGAACGGAACCAACGTTCCCCAGCACAGTATAACATGCGGGTTCGGTCAATACATCCATATTATTATCTTGATTAAGGCATGATATGGTCGCTACCTGGAGAGAGAGAGAAGAAAACACTTTAGCGTATGCTCATGCAATATCAGATTGGTTATTATTTTATCTAATCAGGATGGCTCCCACTGTTTTTTATCAAATCTTCCTTCAAACCCTAAAAGGAAAGACTAGTCGGGATTAATTACACCTTACAACTTCGCCAATCTTTCTGCCAGGCCAGTGTCGGCACTTTGAGGGAGGTTCCCCGTGCTTTCGCACGGACCTAATTAAAGTAAACCTTGTTTTCCCAGAGGCGTAACCCCGTTGACACCTTTCTAGACACCTACTTGATCGGCTAATTGTCCTGTGTAAAACTCTCCCAGGAGTAACTATTACTCGCAATGGGTATCGGGATCCAACTATCTCATAGAAGGTATGCAATCTCATTGCAAATTTCAACACTTGAAATTCCCCAAAATATTTTGCCCCTAACCCCTATGACCTTGACAAAGGCCAACAAATCATAGGATGCTAGTCAAGTTCAACCCGTCATTTCTTGATTGAATCAAACCCACCCGCACGACCCTTGACAAAGGCCAACAAGGTCGTACGACTACTCCAAAACAATCTGCATCATATGCATAGACAGATAAGCACCGTTCAGCTACCGCACACTACGCCTTCACAAAGGCCAACAAACGCAGCACGAATACTAAACAGTTCTTATCAGAAATGACAGAGGGCTACGACAGGTTTTTCTGAAAACCTATTGCGTAATGAACATGATATCGTTGTAGAATCTAGTGAATTTTGAAATGGAGTGATTTTGAGGCTTTCATTAGTTTTGCTAAAGAGGTCACTCACGGTGAAGGGATCTCGGCTCTTTCCTTATGGAATAAGGTGCGAGATATATCATATATATCACTATGCAAAGCGAAACTCCAAAAGCAATCAAAAGTCAAACCGAGTGTTGTAGTATCTGCCAGTTTTGCTAAAGAGGTCACTCCCGGTGAAGGGCTCTCGGCTCTTTCCTCATCGAATAAGGTGCGGGATATATCATATATATCGCTATGCAAAGCAAAACTGTAGCTACCCCTTTTTATAAAGTTTTGATTCTACAACATCTTTTAGGTTTCTTTTCTTTCATTAATCACATTAATGAAGTCCCATCATTTAAGTCACCTAAACATCACAGATAAATACGACATACACTTCTGACATCCGCATTCGTCTCGATGTCCCCTCGTGCACCGTTAGGTTAGGTAACTAACGGCAGAGTGGGGCAGGGCTAGCGCGGGTGTAAAACATAAGTAACGTCTATATAATATATCATATATACTATATACAGTATTTATCACATCACATCACATGATCACATCACAGATATCGCAGCAGAAGAAACATATGAAACATTGGATATACTAGGACGTCCGTGTTTTATTTTGAGCCTCTATAAAACACGGTTTCCACGGTCGCGATGAATAGCCAAACTTACACCCCTAGACCCCTACGAGAGCGGCAAGCAACCCTACCAATTCTAGAGTTAGGAGACCCGGACTCGACTCCTCTAGTTGGTCTCCCACTGGACTCTAAAACCCGGTTACTTGTGCTCTCCTCCTTGGGTCTATCCTAGTGCAGAAAAGTAAATAATATACAAATGGTGACATCGACCTCATCTCGGAAGTGCCCCAATAAAAGAATATTACATAGATTTAATTTTACATGAAAGAAAATAAAAACTCTCATCTCACATAAAAACCCCCCGGCTATTCAAAACGCGACGATCCAATATAATATATCCAGCAACACATAACATCACATGTCATCAACGTAAGTAAATATGTGCATCCCAATTGTCGTTGACATATAGCAACGAAATCGGCGATATCACATATTACACTTACGGTCACAGAAAAGAAAGTGTAAAACTACAACATTTGGAATCCACAATCTCTTTAGACATCGTAAATCCGAAATATCACATATTTCGCATTTCATGCCTAACTGTATGAATTCCACATATTGTATCTCATTCCAGATAAATAGACAATATTAAACTTTCCGATCGAATAATCAAATACCCAAGATTTCCTAAATAGCTCAACACTTGAGCGGAGTTTAAAAAATTCCAGAATACATCACAGCAGCAACGGTCCAGCCATAGAAGGGTCAAGCCAACGCCTCACATGTGGCACGCCGTACTGCCTCAAACCCTAAGGTTCAAAAGGCAGTTCAAGACGGTCACATAATTGAGTTAAGGTTTATTGTCTTCTAGAGGGTCCATCGCGTCACATGCACGTTTTTCCGAAAGATTTAAACCCGAGAAAAATTCAACACTTGAATGTTTTTCGTGCCGGGAAAAATTGAGTTAATGATATCCGTTCGAACATTTTATTACTTTCTAAATTATCCGGAATAACATACAAAAATCAAATTCTCCGATCGAATCGACGATTACAAAATAAACCCCAAAATACTCAATACTTGAGTTAATTTAAAAATACCCAGAAAATACAAATAACATAAATAGAAATTACAGTGGAAAATTAAGTGCACGATTCCACAGTACTGCCGCGGTTCCGCGGCCCAAGGGAGGTACGGCCGCGGTTCCGCAGCGGAGTGTACGGATTGAGCGCTCAATTTTCATCGTAGTTATTATAAAACCCTGCTGAATTTTTTAGGTATTTTTAATTCTGAAAATACACAGTTTTGAAAAAATGTACAGAGATGGGTTAACTTTGACGTATTCGGGTTCGTTAGGAGTTTTAACTTCGTTAACACATCGCCTAATGCTCTAGCTAGGCTCTGATACCACTGTATGGTTACTAGGCACATTAACAAGGCTCTACAAGGTATCGACCATGCCAAAATTAAATTTTTATATGCCGAATAACCCTAAGCAAGATCGTAAACTAGAGATTAGGGTTTCATATGCAAGTAAACTATGTTTACAACTAAGTGAATACGAAATACAACCTTTGTAGATCGGTCCTTCACTTCTTTAGCTCCTTGTTGAAGTCCCTTCGCTGCGATCGTGGTTCTCCCGGACCCTTGCATGGCTTCACGAGGTGAAAGACACGACCTTGCTTGAAGTCTTCGAGGCCGAATATGATCTACGTCGAGGGGATGCCAACTCAAGCTCTACTTCACTAACTTGAGAATTAGTGAAGCAAACACCCTAAACTAAAGTGCTCGTCTAGTAGAGGATGGAGAAATAGGAAGTGGGTTCTCTTTAGAATTTTGTTTCTCACAATCTATCTCACTTTGGATCAAACCCTAGCAAGCTTTTCTTGTGAACTAAAGAAAGAAGATGAACAAAAGAAAAGAGATGAGGATAATGATCAAGTGTGAAGGCTAACCATGGTGAGTGAGTATCATATACTAACTCTTGTAGAGACATAACCATAGCTAATTCAAAATTGTTAGGTTAATAAAAATCTAAAGTAAAACAAATTAAATGGACTTTGTCAAAGCATCCATAAGCTTCTACAAGCTTCATGCTTATGACCTAAGCTTCACTAATTTGTAATTACTTTAAATAAATATTAACCACCATCTAAAATAGTATGGTGTATGTCTTGCACACCCTTGTATGATGTATCATCAACCATGATACAAAAAGAAAACACATTTTAATATTTATCACATATATATTAAAGTTGTGCTCATGTGAGAAAAACCCTAAAGTGAACAAGTGTTAGTAAATGTAAACTAGTATATCTAATATACAATTATACATTTAATTATTAAATCAACACTTGACTTAATAATCCGGTCATATCTCATATAACCGGCTAACATTCATTGTATCGACTTATCGAATCAACACTCGATTCGATAACCCGGCTATATCATATATAACCGACTGATACAAAAAGTCGCGAGAATAGAATACGGTATCACATACATGCATTATTCTCGGTCTTGCACATATTACATATGCGCTCCTATTTCGTTTTGCCTGAGCCAGTAAAACCTCTGTGTAGGACTCTAAAGACTCGTTAATACGCCGGCAGTAGGTGATGATCACATCACTCACCCACAAGCCGTCAGCGGTACTAGCTGGACGTAACGGCTACCCTGGTATTGAGCAATCAGAAGATCAGCAAGCAAGCCCGCTCCAACTCCTGTAAAAGCCTGCCGGTAAAACTTCCTGTACAGTCCGGTCTCCTCGTCTGATATGTCGTATATCAAGTCTAGGGGTGGTAAACGTCAGACCCCAATAACCGATAAGTCGTGCCGATGTGAGGCTCATAACGGGTCGAGAAACTACTGGTAGCACTTACCAGTAAATCTCTAAATCAGCCCTGGCCAGGGACTTCCCTGTTATGGCCAATCGAGCATAGCGCAACATCAACCCCCAATACCGGGAGAGACGAAACCGCTCCTATCGCTCATTGCCTCCATGTGACTCGGGACTGTACCCAAAAACCACCGTTTTGCACACCCTCATGGACGTGGTAAGGTGGAAATCAAAGCACAGTGGGAATCACACAAGACTCTATGACGATCTTGGGTCTACAGACTAACCTGCACAAGTGTCACCAGAGAACTGCCATCTGACGTGAGGTATAATACCATCTGGGAGTTCTCGGCGAGTCCGTCCAGTGTACCCAGTCTCCACTGAGCACCCGTATACCATCTCCGATGTCAAACACCAATGGATATGGGATCATCCATCACCCATCTCATGGGTCGAGAAGCGTATACGCTAGTCGACTCTGGTATATCGATGCCCCGTCTCGATAAACCCACGACTAGGGACCTTGAAGGATGTACTTATAGACTACCATGTCCCCACTAGTATGATCCGCATCATAGTCCAGGTAGTCAAGTACACATCCTAAGGGCTTTACCAACATGTAACTATAAGACAACAAAAAGAGATAAGTATACATGTTAAAGTAAAGTGCAACCAGATAGCATACTATCATATCGAGGAAGAAAGTCCTCTCTATATATGTCCAAGCATCCAATATAATATACATCATCTGTACAATACTGGCCTCTAGGGCTTACATACAACTAACAGGTTACTTAACTAACGATAGAGCGGGGGCTGGACTAGCGCGGATGGAAAATATATGCAACGCCTAAATAGATATCATATATAGATATATACATTCGTCAGATGCAATGATTGCCATTCCAGATCACAGATGAACACTTTGGATATACTAAGAATCCGCGATTAGTTCAAGCCTGCAACGAAAAACGGATTACACGGTCGCGATGAATAGCCAAACCCCACCCTAGACCCCTACGGGTGCGGCAAACTACCCGCCAAGTACCCGAAGCGAAGCAACTTCCCTCAACAACGTGAGTAGGCCACTCGGCACTTCGGGATACCCGATAGTTTGTGCACCCCACCTTGGGTCTATCCTAGGAGCAAAAACAGTAAAAGAAATTATACAATGGCGGCTACAAGCTCAACCCGGATGTGCGGCCATAAAATAATATTACATCAATTACAAATTTTACATGAATGAAAGAAAAAGAAAACTCTCATCTCACAACCCCTCGGCTATTCATCCGCGACAATCCAACGAGTTCATATACACAAACCATCAACATTACAGATCACAGATATGTATAACCCCCACTAACCGACGTATAGAGATTAGCAGACGTTCAATACATATATCACATCACAGATAATATCCATTAGCCAAAGTCTATGGAATTTCGATCAAAATACGGATTTGTAACCACCCTAAAAACAAATTTGTTCTCTGGAAAATCTGGGCAGAAACAAACTATACTAAAAATCCCAAAACATCCAAATAAGAACACTGCACAAAACCCGGTCCACGGCCGAGTCAACTCGGCCGCGGTTCCACGGCAGAAAGCATGTTCTCGCCGCGGATCCACGGCGCTTTGACCGAGTCACTGGATCGTTTTTGTTCTGTGTTTTTACAAAACCCTGAGCCGATTTTTCATGTATGTTAAATAATTTTTAGAGCCGTATAAAAAATTGGCAGAAACATGGTTTTTCCGGACGTGTTTTGCGATTTTTTTCCGATCGAAATTCTAAACACTTCGCTAACTTGCTAGTTTATGTTTAGCTAGGCTCTGATACCACTGTAAGTCCACGTTGCTCACCCCGGTTCTTACGGGGAGGCGGAAACGGCGAAAAGCAATTTTTGGCGCAAAGGCAACATGGACTAAAAGAAGGATATTTGCTAAACTACAAACTAGCAAACTACTTGAGGTTCTATCTATTATGCCATAGAGATTATACCTCACGATACCGGTCCTTCGGGTCTTCATTCCGCTGTCCTGCTCATCCATCCACACTCCGAGGATCGATCCGGATCTTGGTCACCTCCGCGGCCTTTTTGAGTCGAAGACGATCCACCGGAGAGTTGTGCTCCGAGCTCCACCTGGAGCCGACGCAACTAGGGCAACAAGATCGCTAGTCTTGATATCCTAGGTTGTGTAGAAGAGGTAAATGGAAGTGTTTATCTATTTGGATCCTTTTTCTTTCAACACATGAGATCAAAGGAATTTTTCAAGAGGAGGAAGATGAAAGAGAACAACCATGGAGCTTTCTCATTTCTTTTCAAGAGAGAGAATGAAAAATGAGAAATGAATTGTTAACTAAAGAAAAAGCACCATGGTTGCAATAATACACCAACATCATCATGACTAATCTTTTCATGATAAAGTTGATGGCAACTAATGGCTTAACTATTTTCATAACTCAAAAATAAAAAGAAAACCAAAGAAAACTCTAGACCTCTCATGAAGGTCCAAGTCAACTTTGGTCAAACGGTCAATAAAGTCAAGTATGGTCAAATGGTCAAAGCAATTAGCCATCATATAAATATCACTAAAAAGATTAGTAAATAATGTCCCCGGCTCATAATGGTTTTGACCGAACGAACTGCCAAAACCCTAATGAGTCCGCCTCATTATGGTTTTGACCAAATCAACTGTCAAAACCCTAATGAGGCACCTCCTCCTTCTTCGCTTCTTAAAACTATGCATACACACCCGCATCCGCATTCCGTGGAATGCAAATGCACAGAAGACAAAACAAATCCATCCGTGCAATAGTAGGATCCGGCTTAAACCAAAGCCCACTACTATTGCCTGCCCGAACAGCATACGCACACAAGTGTACGTAAGTGATCGTAGCCCTGCCGTAAAACCATACGGCCTCTACACTTTTTGCTCAGTGCAGGGAAACTCTCCGTGTGGGACTCTAAAGACTCGACACTACGCTGGCAGTGGGTTTAACCACAAACTGAAGCGGCACTAGATGTACGTAATGGTCCCCAGGTAGATGTCGATAAGAAGGCCGATGAGGTAAACCCATCCAAACTCCTACTGAGCCTGTATGTGGCAATCTCCGTACAGTCCGGTCCGTTCGTCTGAGAATATCGCATGGCGGGCCTAGGGGGTGGTAAACGTCAGTCCCCTAATAGTGGTACAAGTCGTGTCAGAGTGTAGCCCAGAACACCCTGAGATAACACTGTAAACCTACCACTATATCTCGCTTGCCCTGGCCGGGGACTACTTGTGTAATGGCTCTCCTAGACACAGCGCGATATCAACCCCCAATACCGGGAGAGACGAATCCTGTCTAACTGTCACTGTCTCCAAGTGCTTCGGAACTGCACCCAACTACTACCTGTTTGCACGACTCCTTTGAGCCGTGGTAGGGTAGTAATCAAAGTACAGTGGGAACACACTCGAGGTGAAGTGACATTATCAAGTCAGCGGACTACGCTGTACTCATGTCACCAGGGAACTGATAACTGACGATAGGTATAATACCAACCAATAGTTCCCGACGAGTCCTGTCCAGTGTACTCGTAACCTAACGAGCACCCGCATACTATCTCCAGTACGACGTACTGATGGCTGTGGGACAGACCATCTCCCCTGCTGGGATGAGAAGCGTATACGATAGTCTACTCCGGAGTATCGATGCCCTGTCTCGATAGTCCTACGATTAGGGACCTGTATAAGGATGTGCTTATAGATTACCCAGCCCCCACAAGTTTGACTGCCATCACAACGCTGGTAATCAAGCAAAGATCCTAAGGGCTCTACTAATGTATAAGCAATATGCTAAAAGAAACACATGCACATATTCAAGTAGAGACAAACCAAGTAGCATACTACCATTTTGAGCAAGATTGTCTATACAACTGTGAATATCCCAAGCTTCCATCAAGTAATATACAAACTAGTATGATACAGTAATGGCCTCTAGGGCATATACACTAACACAATTAGCATAATAGGTGCACCGTCCTATTCCAAGAAGCACTCGCAACCTGAGAGAAGGTAAAAGGAAAAGACAACTGAATAGTCCTATTCATTTTCTCCAGAACCAGAAACCATCCTCGAATCTGGAACATGTTCCTTCGAGTTCGTATATAACTATACGATGGTTTTATCCAATGGAAGTGGATGTTCGTAGTAATACGGGGTGTTCTGGAGAAAAGGGTAAAAGTAGGAGTGGCAATGAGGTATGCAACTTAGACAATCCAAAAGCCAGTGTTTTAAGAAAGTTCGGTTAACTTGGTCACTGAGTCATAGTCAAGGGTTGGGTCATGGTCGCAGCCAAAAAGAGAGAGAAAAGAAACACTCTGCGTGCACTCTAACCAAGATCAGAATGGTTATCAATTTATCTAATCAGGAAACCTCCCACTGTAACCTCAAATTCTCCTCCAAACCTGAAAGAAGAATTAGTCGGGATTACCCGAGGAGTAAACCAACTCATCAGTGGGAATCGGGATCCAACTATCACAGCATGAAGACGTGAAGGAATCCACTCACGTTATCACACTCCAGAAGGTATGCGCATGCCTGGCAAGTTTCAGTTTCTTTAGAAACTCCCGAAGTGATTTTTACCCCTAGGACCCAAGTGACCTTGACCGAGCCAACATATCAAAGGATCCTAGCCAAGTTCAACCCGTCATTATCTTGACTGCATTAGACCCACCCGCACGAGTCCTTGACTGAGCCAAAATGACCGTGCGACTGTCCTAACCAATCACATATCCATAAAACAGAAAAGCATTACAGAGCTACCGCACACTACGCCTCGGCTGAGCACGACATACGTAGCACGAATACTAAGCAATACTAATCTGAAATGACGGAGGGCTACGGTTGGTTTTTGGCCAAAAAACCTTTAACGTAATGAACTTGATATTGTTGAAGGAACCTGATAGCTTTTTATAAAAATATAGTGGCGAAAACCTTTGCTATAGAGGTCACTCCCGGTGAAGGTATCTCGACTCTTTCCCCGTAGAATGAGGTGCAGGATATTCCAACTGAATACCATGATGCAAAGCAAAAAGTAATCGACTATAGTGAAGTTATAACCCTGACGTAAACATCTGTCCAAGGGGTCACTCCCGGTGAAGGGACCTCGGCCCTTGCCTCGTCGACTGAGGTGCAGGATATTCCAACTGAATACCACTGTGCAAAACAAAAGAAAACGTCCTTGTAATAACAGCCTTTTGAAAAAATTTCCAACAACATCAGAATAGGTTTGTTTAGCTTGCATTGATCTGAATCAATGCAGTCCCATCAATTAATCACACCACAAAAGAACGAAAATATGATGTACGTATATGCCATCCGCATTCGCCACTGGATCCCGTCATCACCCGTTAGGTTACTTAACTAACGACAGAGCGGGGACTGGACTAGCGCGGGTGTAAAACATATACAACATCTACTAGTATATATATCAATATATAATAATCGCTCATGGCATGATAAAATGCAATATCACAGAAATGTAATAAGAATCACAAAACAATACAGATAATCTGGGATCTCCGGGTTTCACTGAGCCGCAACTGAAACCCGACATTCCCCTGGTCATGTGGATAGCCTTTGCAATGAAATCCTAGACCCCTACGGGCGCGACAAGTTACCCGCCAAAATTTGAAGCGAGGCAGCCCCCTTCAATAAAGTGAATGGACCACCCAGCACTTCACGGAATCCAGTAACTTAAGCACCCCTCCTTGGGTCAACCTGTACCCCCTACGAGTTCGGCGAATAGCCCGCTAATTCTATAGTGAAACCCCCTTTGTCTCAAAGCCATAAGATGCGGGCCCATTGCCCTCTAGAACCCGGCTACCCGTGCACCCCTCCACGGGTAATCCTAGTACAGAAAGTAAAATATACAACGGGTACATCGACCTCAGCCCGGTCGTGCCCTAAAAGAATAATATACAAACAGGCAGTGACGGCAGTCCACATGTCGGACGCTCGCCCCGCAATATCAAATGTACAAATATAACCAAACTGTACTACCATTGCATCCAGGCTATCCATCACGACAAATCCGCAACATCACAGCACAACACAGAACATCAACGTGAATGTCGCATTCGCAAATCCGTCTAAAAGGGCTATAGCGATTATACAAGATTTACCGATCAAATGACATTCACGGTCGCAGATATAAAGTAAGCACTGTGAACTAACATATTTAAAATTTTCGATCGACAAAATTTCCCGAAGTGGGCCCCAAGCACAAATCCAGCACTCAAAATGATCTGGGCCAAAACTAAAAATACCAGAAACCCCAATTCCAAGTCAGAGACCACTGATGAAAATTTGGTGCAGTGAAGCTACAGAATGGCAGCGGAACCGCGGCCAGAACAGGGTTATTGCCGCGGTTCCACGGCGGCACTGTAGAATCATGCAACCTAATTTTCACAGTTATCTTAGAAAAGCCTGCCTGATTTTCTGCAATATTCAAATTAATTTTTTTGACCACAAAAAAATTCGACATAAACTTCGTTTTTGAAATTGCGGTTTCAGAAATTTTGTTCGATCGATATTTTAAACACGTCAGAGCAAGCTAGTAAAGTTTAATGGCGTGGCTCTGATACCATGTAAGTTTACGGTAGCGCCACGGCCGTCAAACCGAGGCCAAAATGCGGAAACAAAAACTTTTTCATAAACTTGAAACCGACGCTATCATATACTTTTACCCGGATCGAACCATTAACGCTAAACTAGCTAACTACTAGAAGTAAGAGTGGCTATACCGATCGATCCGTGTCCTTCGGTCTTTGGCCACCATCCCAAGCTCCTCGCGGCATCTCCGATCTCCGGTCTCCTCGTTGGAAAGGGCACCACATCATCGAGTCTTTTTACGGGCTCCCGCTTCATCCGAAGCAACTCGAACACGAAGTTCGCTAGCCGACGTGTCCAAGGTGAAGTAGAGAATGTGTGTGACAACTTTGTCTCTTGCATCCATTGTAAGGATGGAGATTGAAGATGAAGCCATCAATGGAAATGGTGAGTTAGAGGAAGAAGAAGAAGAAGAAGAAGATGTTCCTTTTCTTTTGTGTTGTGTTGTCAAAATGAGAGAGTGAGTGCAAGAATAATACAAGAGACAACCTATCTATGGCTGCCCTTCTCTCTCTTTCTCTCATTTCAACTCACAAATCAATCACATAATGTAACACATGCACAAAGAAAGGGACCATGAGTCACCACTTGTGCATGTGTCACTGTAGGGTGTTTTTCTTCACCCCATTGAGATGGGAATACACGCATGCTTGTCAGGCGTACTACAGATTCCCCATGCCTAGGCTAAGCCGGGGTTTATTGATTGTGGGGATCCGAATCTCCGGCAGCCGCCGACTAAGCTGCCGTTAATTACCCCTCGCCTTTGGGGCGAGGGAACCTCCGATTAACGGGTTAAACTGGTCATGCGAACTCAATGTGCAGTGTAGGTGTGTTTTGTTTTGGAGGGGGCTTGGATATATCGGGAGCCATGCAGAGTTTTTACGGGAGTTCCGCTACCCGGATAGCGGGCTGGGGGTCAAGGGGGCCAGCAGCCCCCTTGCGGGGTGCGGGGCAGCGCCCCGGCTCAAAAGTTTTTTGGGAGGGAGAGTGTTGTAGAGTATGTGTGTGTGTGTGTGTATTTATATATACATCTATATAAAAAAAGAAAAGGAAAGGGCATCCAAAGGATGCGTGGGGTTTGTGGTGAAAGACTATTTAGTTTTAAAAAAAGAAGAGTAAAACTCTTGATTTAATTCAAAAGAATGAAGAAGGTTTGAGAACCTTAGAGAAGGAGCAAGAGGCACAAAGAGCCGTAGTTTTTGGGGAAATGAAAAGTCTATATTTTATTCATCATCATGTTGCCTTATATAGGCTTACATATTTACATATAGCCCCTTGGGCTTTACATAATGGCATTTGCCCATCCCATGGCTCATGTGCTATTTCTTTTCGCACAAAAGCCATGTGCTTACAAAAATTTGCCTTTATGCCCATTTTGTTTACATTCATGCATAAAAAAATTATATAAAAATTATTTATTACATGATCTATATTTTGGCATGGGGGAGGGCCGGCCGCTTCATGTTCAGACTCGACCTGGGCATTGGCCCACTTGCTTAGGCTTGGGCCCACTTGGCTTGGGGTTGACCTTGACTTTGACTTGGTCAACCGGGATGCTAATTTTGACTTCAACAGTCACAATTAATGCTCCTAATCATGATTTCTAGCTCATTATTTCCATTTGTAAACATTAACCCAAATGTTTACAACAACAAAAAGATACGGCAACATCTAAAGTAAACTCGTGACGGATCACAAGGATACCCCTCACCTGTATATACATACCAGCATCCGCATTTCGACTGAATGCGAATACGATGAGACTAAAGTAATCCAACAAATCTAATACTGGGATCCGGCTTAAACCAAATCCCACTAGTATGATTCATCCAATCATGATCCGTGAACTACTGCACATATATGATCGAACCCTGCCATATATCATACGGCTTCTACAACGTTTCGCCCGAAACTTGAGAAACTGTCTGTGGGGAACTCTAAAGACTCGTCAATACTTTGGCTGTGGATTTAACCACGAGCACGTCAGAGGTACTAGCCGTACGTAACGGGCTACCAGGTATTGACCAAAAGGTATGTCGATGAGCGAACTCATCCTGACACCCTACTAAGCCTGTCAGTGAGAATATCCGTACAGTCCGGTCCATTCGTCTATGAGCATCGCATGGCAGGCTTTGGGGGTTAGTGTTGGAGATAGTGCCCTCAGAGTCAATTATTGGATCACAGGGACGTGATTGCAATGATTGAGGGAGGACCTGTCCCGGTAGGACAGTCTTACTCGAGATGATAGTATGCTATCTGGTTTATCTTTATCATCGTGTACTACTTTAGGTGACCTGACAGGTCGCTATTACACATTGATAGAGCCCCTAGGATTCTTGCTTGACTACCAGCAGTATGAGGGCGATCATATACGTGGGAGCTAGGGTCTATAAGCACATCCTTAAAAGGTCCCTAGTCGTGGGAGTTTCGAGACAGGGCATCGATACTCCAGAGTAGACTAGTGTATACAGTCGAGACCCCGACGAGGGGCGGTGGCCGGTCTCACAAGCCACTGGTGTCAGTTGGTTCACCTAAGATGTATACAGGTGCTCATTGGGTTATGAGTACACCGGACAGGACTCGCCGGGAACATGCTAGTTGGTCTTATACCTGACGTCAGATAGCAGTTCCCTGGCGACATGTGTACAGGTTAGTTCATTGACCGGAGGATCGTCATTTGTCTCGTGTGAGTTCCCACTGTACTTTGATTACTACCCTACCATGCTCAAAGGAGACGTGCAAACAGGTTTTAGTTGGGTACAGTCCTGAGCCATATGGAGGCAGTGAGCGGATCTTCGGGGGTTCGTCTCTCCCGGTATTGGGGGTGAGGTCGCGCTGTGTCTAGGAGAGCCATTACACGAAGTCCTTGGCCAAGGCAGGAGATTTGCTGGTAGGTATTCCAGTAGTATCTCAGGGTGTTCTGGATTACTCTCTGGCACGACTTGTACCGCTTTTGGGGTCTGACTTTTACCAACCCCCAAGACCCGCCATGCGATGCTCATAGACGAACGGACCAGACTGTACGGATATTGTCACTGACAGGCTCAGTAGGGTGTCAGGATAAGTTCGCTCATCGACGTCCCTTTTGGTCAATAGCTGGTAGCCCGTCATGTATGGCTAATAACTCTGACGTGCTAGTTGTTAAATCCACAGCCATAGTATTAACGAGTCTTTAGAGTCCCCCACATTCAGTTGCTCAAGTTTTCGAGGGAAACGCTGTAGAGTCCGTATGGAGATATGGCAGGGTTCGATCAGATACGTGCGGTATTGCACGGATCAGGATCGGACGGTTAATACTAGCGGGCTTTGGCTTAAGCCGGATCCTAGTATAGTACAGTGTAGATTTTGTCTCTTTGCATTTGTATTTCGGTCGGAATAGAAATGCGGGTATGTATATACTGTAGCGGGGTTTTCCTGTAATTTATTACGGGATCAGGTTTTTGGAGTTGCCAGTTTGTTTTCCGTTTCGGCCATATTTCTTTGTATCTTTCATTGGTCGAAGATTGGTGGAGGAGGGCTTATTTGCATTTGTGCAAATAAGCAATTTGGAAGGCGGTCTTTGCATTTTGTTGTGTCATGATCACTTGACTTTTTGCTTCATGATAGTTTTCATGATGGCTTGACTTTGTTGAGCTGATGAGGTTGGTGGAGTGTGGGTTTGTGATCATTTTCTTTTCATGATGGAGTGTGGTTTTGCTAGTGATGATGATTCTTGCATGATGACCATTCCTCTCACTTGTATTATTCTTGTGGCTATCTTTTTCATACTCCCTCTCTCATTCTCTCCTCTCCCATTCTTGAGGAAGTCATGGCCGGTCAAAAGGAAAGGCGGGGAACGAAATTTGGTTTTGGGGATTTTTATCCCTCTTGATGCTTGTTAAAAATCCCAAGTTCACCACAAAATTCTTCTTCTCATTTCCTCCACTTTATGGAAACTTCCAATACCCCAAAATGAGACATGATTTCTACACACATTCTACAGCAAACCTTGGGCACGTCGGCTCGCCAACTTCGTGCCCGAGTTGCCTTGGTATAGAGGTGGGAGCCCGTAAAAGAAGCAGGCGACGTGGTGCCCTTCCGGCGAGGTGGTGCAGACCGAACATTCCGCGAGAGATCGGGACGATGGCGAGAAGACCGGAGGACACGGATCGCTCGGTATATCTCTCTTCCCCATCTTGTAGTTAGCTAGGACTAGTTTAATGGCACGATCCGGGTTTATAGTGCGCGGTGGTGCCGGTTTGAAAAGTTAAAGTAAATCACCGCTTCCGCATTCCGGCGTCGGACTGACGTCCGGGGCGCCGCCGTGCACTTACAGTGGTATCAGAGCCTCGCCATTAACATAGTCTAGCTTTGTCTTATGTGCTTACATTTCCGATCGAACAAAAAAATTCCAAAATCCGCGTTTTGAATAGCATCAGTTTTTGTCGAAATTTTTTGGACTCCAAAAATTTTTCAGGTTGTCTCAGAATACTGTGCAGGGAAGTAGGAGAACTATGGTAAAATTTTGTTGCATGAACCCATCATACCACCGCGGAACCGCTGCCGAACCCCTGTTTGGGCCGCGGTTTCGCCGCCACCTTGTAAGTTCAGTGCATCAATTTTTTACAGAGGCCTCCTGACTTGAAAATAGGGCTTTTGGAACATTCTTTTTGGGCCCAGAATTTCTTTATGTGCTACAGTAGTGCTTGGGGCCCACTTGGTAATTTTTGATCGATCGGATATTTTAAACACATTAGTTCACAGTTTTTACATTATATCTGCGACCGTGAATGTCACTCGATCGGTAAATCCTGTCTAACTGCTATAGCCCGGTTAGACGGATTTGCGAACGTGACATTCACGTTGATGTTCTGTGATTGTGCTGTGTTGTTGCGGATTGGTCAAGGGGGATAGCCTGGTTGCAATGCTAGTACAGTTTTTTGTTGTATTATGTACATTTGATATTGTCGGGCGAGCGTCCAACATGTGGACTGCCGTCACTGCCTGTTTGTATTATTATTTTGGGGCACGACCAGGTTGCGGTCGATGTACCCGTTGTATGTGTATTTTACTTTCTGTATTAGGATTGCCCTGAGGAGGGGTGCACGGATAGACGGGTTCTGGAGGGCAACAAGCCCGCATCTCATGGCATTGAGACGGAGGGGGCTTTACTCTAGAATTGGAGGGCTATTCTCCGCACTCGTAGGGGGTATAGGTTGACCTAGGAGGGGTGCCCAAGTTACCGGATTCCGTGAAGTGCTGGGTGGTCCATTCACGTTGCTGAAGGGGGCTGCCTCGCTTCAGGTTTTGGCGGGTAACTTGCCGCGCCCGTAGGGGTCTAGGATTTCATTGCACAGGCTATCCACACGACCAGGGGAACGTCGTGTTTCAGCGGCTCTGTGAAACCCGGGGATCCCAGATATCTAAATTGTTCTGTGATGCAGTACATTTCTGTGATGTTGCATTTTATCACGCCTTGAGCGAAATATTATATATTGATATATATATATATATACTAGTAGATGTTGTATATGTTTTGCATCCGCGCTAGTCCAGTCCCCGCTCTGTCGTTAGTTAGCTAACCTAACGGGTAATGACGGGACCCAGTGGCGAATGCGGATGGCATATACGTACATCGGTATATTTTCGTTCTTTGTGGTGTGATCAATTGATGGGACTGCGTTGATTCGGATCAATGCAAGCTAAAAACAAACCTAATCTGATGTTGTTGGAACACTTTTCAAAAAGCTGTTATTGCAAGGACGTTCACTTTTGTTTTGCATCGTGGTATTCAATTGGAATATCCTGCTCCTCGGTCAACGAGGCAAGGGCCGAGATCCCTTCACCGGGAGTGACCCCTTAGACAAAAGTTTGCGTCAGGGCAATGACTTCACTATAGCCGATTACTTTTGCTTTGCATCATGGTATTCAGTTGGAATATCCTGCACCTCATTCTACGGGGAAAGAGCCGAGATCCCTTCACCGGGAGTGACCTCTTTAGTAAAGGTTTTCGTCACTATATTTTTATAAAGCTATCTGTTCCTTCAACGATATCAAGTTCATTACGTTAAAGGTTTTCGCCAGAAACCATTCGTAGCCCTCCGTCGTTTCATATGGGTGGTCAATAGTATTCAAGCTATGTTTGTTGGCCAAAGTCAAGGCATAGTGATTGGTAGCTATTGGGTATTCATATGCAGCATAGATAGATGCGTTGGTTTGGGGCAGTCATATAACCTTGTTGGCCAAAGTCAAGGGCTTGTGCGGGTGCGCTCAAATTAACCTGGAGAATGACGGGTAGAACTTGACATGTGACTTATGATTTGTTGGCCAAAGTCAAGGTCATAAGAGCATGGGGCAAAAAATCACATCATGAGTTTCAAAAGAAACTGAAACTTGCCAGATATACGCATACCTTCTGGAGTATGATAGCATGAGCGGATTCCGTCACGTTATCATACGGTGATAGTTGGATCCCGATTCCCACTGATGAGTTGGTTTACTCCTCGGGTGATCCCGACTAATTCTTCTTTCAGGTTTGAAGGAGAATTTGACGGTACAGTGGGAGGTTTCCAGATTAGATAAATTGGTAACCATTCTGATCTAGGATAGAGTGCACGCTCAGTGTTTCTTTTCTATCTCCCTTTGGCAGCGACCATTGACCCGACCCTAGACTATGACTCAGTGACCAAGTTGACCGAACCTTCTTAACACTGGCTTTTGGATTGTCAGAGTTGCAAACCTCATTGCCACTCTTACTTTTACCCTTTTCTCCAGGACACCCCGTATTACTACGAACGTCCACTTCCATTGGACAAAACCATTGTATGGTTATATACGAACTCGAAGGGATTTATTCGAGGATGGTTTCCGGTTCTGGAGAAAATGAATAGGACTATTCAGTTGTCTTTTCCTTTTTACCTTCTCTCAAGTTGCGAGTACTCTTTGGTTTAGGAGATAGTACACCTATTAAGAAAATTAGATAGTCTTCTTCCAAACCATAGGCAGGTGCCGAATGGTAGGGAATGAAGAAAACCAATTAGCCTAACGATGGTGTACAGAAGGTATTATGTAAAGACAAAGAAAGGGATTAGAAGGAGGGCAAAGTAAATTGCAACTGATATTCACGACCAAACCAGGTATTTCATTACCACTCCCACTTCACCTTTGTATTTCTCCAGGACACTCCGTATCACTACGAAGATCCACAGCTTATTGGATACTCCATCGTATGGTTATATACGAACTCGAAAGGAACTTGTTCCAGTTCGGGGATGGATTCTGGTTCAGGAGAAATAGGAATAAGGTTTATTCGGTTGTCTTTTATCTTCACCTTCTCTCACCTTGCAAGTGCTCCTAGGATTAGGACAGTACACCCATTATGCTTATTGGATAGTCTTCTTCCAAACCATAGGCTGGTGCCGAACGGTAGGGAAGAAAGAAAATCATTTGGCCTAAAGGGGTGTACAGAAGGTAATGACTAAAGACATATGAAGGGATTTGGAGAGATGGCAAAGAAGTATACGGTTACAGTTGTGAATCTGGACGAGGCATTACTAGGAATACCAGGATACCCTATCGAAACATTTCAATGTTTCAGTTTCATTGTGTACTGTTAAAGGAAAACTGATTTCCCGATTAGATACTTACTCCAGGGTATGTATTTACCAGGTATGATTTTCATATCTGTATGGTTTTACAGATGATGAGTGGGAGTAAGTTATTGCGAATTAGGTGATCATCCTCATTATATCGGAATTCGTTGTAATTAGTGATATTTGAGGAAGTCACCAGGGTTGTTTGCAGGACGGCGAATATTTGGTTTTGAATATCCGTTATAATGCACCATTTTCAAATTGATATATCTGTACGTCTATTTTTATAGAGTGAGATATACCTTTTTTGAAATTATGTCGATGACATTTACCTATATCCGTTGATGGTTAGGTAAGAAGCATTAAACAGCGGTGTAATTATTCTTAACCATAAGTACAGTTTTCAACCTACGACACACAGGGAGTGAGTTATTAGACTCAAGGGACTTGTACAGAGTATTGTATATTGTCCAGTGTCCATTAGGACAGAGGGGATGGTCCTCGTACTACATTCAGTTTACTAATGACTTCTCTAGTTTTTAGACAGGTGTTTCGTGGAAACACAGGGTCCGAATTTTGAGAAGTTATAGGTATATGAATAAAGTAGAGAACCAGGTGTTGCAAGTATCAGGATTCTTCAAGGTAATAGAAGTTGTAGATATTTGTGTATATTATTCAGTTGATAGTAATAATTAAGAGAACTTGCTTCTCTTTCAGGTTACTCATAATTGGAAGCATTCCTAAGTTGAGTAATGCTGATAGGCCTCCTTCCATTTAGCTGACATGCACTGGAGACAGCTGCATGATTTGAATTTGGTTCAATTAAATCAGTGCCTCTGGTTCTATATTGGATATAGAACAGTTCATATCTTAACGATGTTAAGGTACGGGGAGTTGTCCGGCTTATGATTAAAACCAGACACTGGACAACTCAAGGCACATTTCTGTAATGGCTGTTTGTGGGTTGACCCAGGCTATGACGAGGGTTGACTTTCAACCATCTGGAAGATCAATAGTGATATTGTTCTAGACTCGCCACAGTTTTAATAAAAATGGATTTTTTCAGAAAACAGTAGTGGGAGTATGGTAGAACTGGAAATGAATCCAGAACCATAAACGATTACTGAAGATTTGATAGGAACCTAAATATTCAATCTGGTTTGACATTCCATTGGCCACTCCGCAGATACGGTGGGTAACCTCAGGCACCCGAGAGGTACTCCGGTAGCCTCAAGGACGGTGACAGGGAGGTTCTTGTTTACCCAGAGTTGCCATTGCTGTTGTTCCAGACCGTGAGACCCGGCAGGAGGATGAGTATAGCGTCGTTCTAAACTAGCTTTAGAAGTGTACGTCTATATGACTCTGCCAGAGGGTTGTCGTAATCAGAGTGGGAGCAGCGGAAGCATTTGTGGACAAGTGGCTTATGTCTATTTATAGACTAAAGCAGATGTAGCGGAGATAGATCATCTATTTCTGCTGTGACAGTCATAGGTTTGACTTCATCAGAATAGGGGATGGATCTATTAAGAAGGTAGTAGGGTGTGATGTCCTGGTATTTGGATGACATACACAGAGTAGGAAGTGATATTCCTATACTATGATCGGTTATACTTTGGTCGTCACACAGTGGTTTCTCTACATGGGACTTGGACATTATATCAGACATACCGGTTACTAGATCTATGGGTTTAGATCTAGATTTGGGTGGTTTCCCAATTAAGGGTACTTAGACAGCATTCTAAGAGTATTGAGAATGGACGACTCCTGGCACGGTAGTGTACCTGAAGGTGATGGAGTCACCCTCTCTAAAGGTTTCTTACAGACTAAACAGGAGAGGGATGTGCATGATTGGCAAATCACTTGCTTAGGCAATTGAGTCAATCATGAGATGTCAAGTACCACACCAGATGCTGTTCTTGCTGTAGATGCAATAAGTTGATATTAATCCAATCCTGGAGAAACAGTCGGAAGCAGTTTTAGAACATAAGTGGATGTTCTAGGGATATGATAACGACAGCCTCATTCGGGAGACAGTTATCATTCCAGGCTTCCAAGGTGACTTAGACGACAGGGAGGTTGTCAGAGTTATAGTTTTCCTTCTGACGAGGGGCAGTATTTTGGACAGGTGGTCTAAGGCAATACTGAGGGAGGAATGGCGCAGGATACTGATTAAGTTCAGTTGACGATACAGTCTTTGAAGTTTGGATTTGGAGTTCATTTATGAGCTAGGTCCCATCAGACATCCAGACACATTCTAAGACAGGTATTGCCCATTTCGGGAGATGGCTTTCTCCGCGAACTTGAGATATAGAGAGACATAGAAAGAAACATCAAGGCGGATCCACTCACTGAGGCTATTCCTCGAACGCAATAGTTTCGCAAACGAGTTTTGTGAGACAGACTAGTAGAGGAGTTGGGTGTTCGGTATCACACGGGCTGTGAGTATGCGACATCGCAATAATTAGCCTTGAGTGCAAGTGGGAGATTGTTGGAGATAGTGCCCTCAGAGTCAATTATTGGATCACAGGCACGTGATTGCAATGATTGAGGGAGGACCTGTCCCGGTAGGACAGTCTTACTCGAGATGATAGTATGCTATCTGCTTTATCTTTATCATCGTGTACTGCTTTAGGTGACCTGACAGGTCGCTATTACACGTTGATAGAGCCCTTAGGATTCTTGCTTGACTACCAGCAGTATGAGGGCGATCATATACGTCGGAGTTGGGGTCTATAAGCACATCCTTAAAAGGTCCCTAGTCGTAGGAGTTTCGAGACAGGGCATCGATACTCCAGAGTAGACTAGTGTATACAGTCGAGACCCCGACGAGGGGTAGTGGCCGGTCTCACAAGCCACTGGTGTCAGTTGGTTCACCTAAGATGTATACAGGTGCTCATTGGGTTATGAGCACACCGAACAGGACTCACCAGGAACATGCTAGTTGGTCTTATACCTGATGTCAGATAGCAGTTCCCTGGTGACATGTGTACAGGTTAGTTCATCGACCTGAGGATCGTCATTTGTCTCGTGTTAGTTCCCACTGTACTTTGATTACTACCCTACTACGCTCAAAGGAGACGTGCAAACAGGTTTTAGTTGGGTACAGTCCAGAGCCACATGGATGCAGTGAGCGGATCTTCGGGGGTTCGTCTCTCCCGGTATTGGGGGTCTGGTTGCGCTGTGTCTAGGAGAGCCATTACACGAAGTCCTTGGCCAAGGCAGGAGATTTTATGGTATGTATTCCAGTAGTATCTCAGGGTGTTCTGGATTACTCTCTGACACGACTTGTACCGCTTTTGGGGATTTGACTTTTACCAACCCCCTAGGCCCGCCATGTGATGCTCATAGACGAACGGACCGGACTGTACGGATATTGTTACTGACAGGCTCAGTAGGGTGTCAGGATGAGTTCGCTCATCGACGTCCCTTTTGGTCAATAGCTGGTAGCCCGTCATGTATGGCTAATACCTCTGACGTGCTAGTGGTTAAATCCACAGCCATAGTATTGACGAGTCTTTAGAGTCTTCCACATTCAGTTGCTCAAGTTTTCGGGCGAAACACTGTAGAGGCCGTATGGAGATATGGTAGGGTTCGATCAGATACGTGCGGTATTGCACGGATCAGGATCGGACGGTTAATACTTGCGGGCTTTGGTTTAAGCCGGATCCTAGTATAGTACAGTGTAGATTTCGTCTCTTTGCATTTGTATTTCGGTCGGAATACAAATGCGGGTATGTATATACTGTAGCGGGGTTTTCCTGTAATTTATTACGGGATCAGGTTTTTGGAGTTGCCAGTTTGTTTTCCGTTTCGGCCATATTTCTTTGTATCTTTCATTGGCCGAAGATTGGTGGAGGAGGGTTTATTTGCATTTGTGCAAATAAGCAATTTGGAAGGGGGTCTTTGCATTTTATTGTGTCATGATCACTTGACTTTTTGCTTCATGATAGTTTTCATGATGGCTTGACTTTGTTGAGATGATGAGGTTGGTGGAGTGTGGGTTTGTGTTTGTGATCATTTTCTTTTCATGATGGAGTGTGGTTTTGCTAGTGATGATGATTCTTGCATGATGACCATTCCTCTCACTTGCATTATTCTTGTGGGTATCTTTTTCATACTCCCTCTCTCATTCTCTCCTCTCCCATTCTTAAGGAAGTCATGGTCGGCCAAAAGGAAAGGGGGGAATGAAATTTGATTTTGGGGATTTTTATCCCTCTTGATGCTTGTTAAAAATCCAAAGTTCACCACAAAATTCTTCTTCTCATTTCCTCTACTTTATGGCAACTTCCAAAACCCCAAAATGAGACATGATTTCTACACACATTTTACAGCAAACCTTGGGCATGTCGGCTCGCCAACTTCGTGCCCGAGTTGCCCCGGTATAGAGGTGGGAGCCCATAAAAGAAGCAGGTGACGTGGTGCCCTTCCGGCGAGGAGGTGGAGACCGAACATTCTGCGGGAGATTGGGACGACGGCAAGAAGACCGGAGGACACGGATCGCTCGGTATATCTCTCCTCCCCATCTTGTACTTAGCTAGGACTAGTTTAATGGCACGATCCGGGTTTATAGTGCGCGGTAGTGCCGGTTTGAAAAGTTAAAGTAAATCACCGCTTCCGCATTCCGGCGTCGGATTGACATCCGGGGCGCCGCCGTGCACTTACAGTTGGTAATAGTCAGACCCCTAAAAGCGGTACAAGTCGTGTCAGAGTGTAGCCCAGAACACCCTGAGATACTACTGTAATACCTACCAGTAAATCTCCTGCCTTGGCCAAGGACTTCGTGTAATGGCTCTCCTAGACACAGCGTGATCTCACTCCCAATACCGGGAGAGACGAAACCCTTGCCGATCTACTCACTGCCTCCATGTGGCTCGAGACTATACCCAACTAAAACCTGTTTGCACGACTCCTTTGAGCCGTGGCAGGGTACTATTCAAAGCACATTGGGAACTCACACGAGACAAATGACAATCTCAGGTCGATGAACTAATCTGTACACATATCACCAAGGAACTGCTATCTGACGTCAGGTATAATACCAACTAGTATGTTCCCGGCGAGTCCTGTTCGGTGTACTCATAACCCAATGAGCACCTGTATACATCTTAGGTGATCCAACTGACACCAATGGCTTGTGAAACCGGCCACCGCCCCTCATCGGGGTCTCGACTGTATACACTAGTCTTCTAATGGAGTATCGATGCCCAGTCTCGAAAACTCCCACGACTAGTGACCACTTTAAGGATGTGCTTATAGTCCCCAGCTCCCACGTATATGATCGCCATCATACTGCTGGCCGTCAAGCAAGAATCCAATGGGCTCTATCAACGTGCAATAGTGACCTGTAATGTCACCTAAAGCATGTACATGATGATAAAGATAAACCAGATAGCATACTATCATCTTGAGTAAGACTGTCCTACCGGTATAGGTCATCCCTTAATCATTGCAATCACGTACCTGTGATCCAATAATTGACTCTGAGGGCATTATATCCAACACGTAGTATAAAAGACTGGTTGCGGATGTTTTCATGGAGGTTAGGGTAAGAATTAAGAAAGGAAGGACAAGATCATAGAGGAAGAAACATCGTTTCTTTCCGATGGTACTAATCCACTTTATTAATTATTACCATAACACCTTATAGATCTTTAATAGGGTATAGAAAGCGGTGAGGAATATTGACTTTCCAAACATAACCTAAACCTAACCCTAGCAAGATTTTAATTCTAGTCTAGATCAACTTTGTTTTTAGATTTAATCAATCCGACAACAATCGGAATTAACTCGTTAGAACAAATTGAAGATACACAAAATCCCTGTGGACTGACCCGTACTCACCGGCTTGCTACCAAGCGATGCCGTTCTTGATTGCGGTTAATTCTTTGATCTAAAAATCTCTATCAATCAAATGGCGCCGTTGCCGGAGATGGCGTAGTATTTTCTTTTTGTAATTTCGGGTTAATATAAAAATTGAAAAATCTTAAAAACTGAAAAAAATAAAAAATATAAATAAATTTATCATCTTGTTATTTTGTGAAGGGTATTTTCGTTTGAATTGTGCTGGATCGAAGAAAAAATTCAGATCTGGAAAAATCCAGAGATCAAAACAGAAAACAGCAGATCTGAACAAACAGAGGAGGATCGCAACAGAAAACAGAAGAAGTTGGGAGGCTCGAGTCAATGAGTCTACCTCGGAACCGTGGTCAAAGGGTACATTTAGCCGCGGAACCGCGGCGCCCTTGTGACGTCAGCAATTGGAAAAATCACTGTAAGCTTCTTCTTCTTCTATGCAACCCCAATATCTCCTTTGTAAAAATTTCCTGCAGGATTCTTTGCGCAATAACTTCTCCCCCTTCTTAATAACTTGATCTTGTGCAGGATTCTTTGCGCCGCACTAAAAAAAAAATTTGTTTGCAAGTGATTGTATTTACTGCTTTGCATATTTTAAATTGACTTTAAGTAGCTTGAACACCAATCCAGATTGGGTGGGGATTTCATTACCCTTCTCAGGACCACATAAATCACATAAGGCATATTGCATTGACCATCAAGTAATTTAAAAAGATTAGACTCAGCGCTAAGGATTTCGCGCTCAATAGGACAAAAGAATAGTTGTAGGCATCGACCGTTGATCCTAACCTGACTTTGTGGTGCCTAGGCTAGACAGGTAGTGAAAGGTAACTTTAAAAGGCCTGTCTCATGGTGATTCATGAGCGGATCTCTCCTTTCTCTACTTGTGCTTACCTGGCCACAATTGGCGGTGAAGAGGCGGTTTGAGGTCCGACTTCTTGCCCTTTGGAACAGTCAGGAGCTGTCTAGCTGACCTAGGTAACCCTAGATCTGGGCTTGAATGTGCATTTGTGATTGATTGAACGTGTGTCTAATCTTTTTATCGAAAATCTTTTTTTTGCAAAAATCTCCACATAAAAAAAACAAAAGAAAAAAAAGGGAATTTTTTTTTATACAAAAACTTGCAACTTGTCGCTAAGAATTCCGTGCACCCCACTTGCACCCACATTCTTTTTCTTCTTCTTCTTACATCATGGGTACCCCACCTCCCAAAACTCTTGCCGAACTTTGGTACCCTTATCCAAACATTGCTTCATACGCAAATTGTTTTGGTCGAATTACGGACGACCCCTCCATGCCCAAAATTTCTTTGAAAGATCGAATAGAAGCGTTTAGGAGAAACAGTTCGACTCCACAATCCACTTTGTATCAACCATTTCAACCTTCACCACCTTCATATGTTGATACTACTTTTTCGAGTTCTGTTGTAACTCCGAAACCCATGTCTATCGCTGAACATATTAAACAATCTCGTAACCGATCTTTCACTCCTTTCAACACTTCCAGTTCTTGGGATAAACAAGTCCATTCACCTTCTTATCCAAATGTTGATCCTACTCATGTCCAACCATTCAATTCCTACCAGTCCTACCCGACTTTCACATCTTCCCTAGACATTGATTCTACACAACCATTTGGGAGTTTCATGTATCCAAACAACTTTGAATCTTTTACTGACACCCCTTCACAACCCATGTCTAGTCTGGAACAATCGTTGGAAGCGTACATTGCAGCAACAAACCGACAGATGATGAATTTGGATCCGTCCATTGCCGCCCTTAGACAACCTAGTGAACCGGTAGCTAGTTTCCAACTAGCTCCAAAAATTCCAATGTATGATGAGGCGGTTGGACAGAGTGAGAATTTGAGTGGTGAGAGTGAGTTCTACACACTTCCAAATCAAACCTACCCATCACCAATTGAATCGCACAACTCCGGTTTTCAAACAAGTGTCCCAAATGATTCATCAGTTAAAGATAAAACGTGTAATGAGTTGTGCGACTTTGTAGTGTTTGATTTACCTGATTGTGAAGAGCCCTTTTCGAGTGAACCCAAACCTAATCCTTTTAATCTCTATACCTCCACTCTAGAACCTGAATTGATAAATATCCATGCCTTTTGATAAGATGTCTAAAAAAATTGATTTTCACTTGATTGAGTATATTGACGCCGGGAATATTTTGGATGGTGAACCCGTAGATTTGACTGAAATTTTATCTCCAATTCATCATCCCGAGTTATTAAATGTTTCTCCCGAACCTCATATGCGTCTTGATTTTGATGATAATTGCATAGATGGGATAACTTTTGAGGAGAATTATGAGGATAGTATTGAGGAGAGTATTGAGGATAGTATTGAGGATGAACCATTTTTGTTTGATGAGTCGGATTTTCCAATTCATCCTCCTGAACCTTTAACTGTTATACTTCCTAAACCACCCCTCATCCTTCCAATCATTCCGACCACGCAAAAGATTACGCAGGAGGACTGTGATCTTGAAAAATTTCTGTTCGATCACAGCAGTATTGACGCCACTAGTGCGTTCCTCCTTGAATCTGACACAGTTCTCACAACCGATATCGATTATGAGTGTTTCACTTTTGCGGACGATTTTGAAAACTCACCGCCCAAGTTTCAATCCTTTGAATTTTCAGATGAGTTAGTTGAACCATCAAACTCGGTTGCTTACAGTCATTTCGAACCATTGATGGAATCCTTCGAGTTCGAGACAGATTACTTAGGTGAGAATAAGACTATCCCTAAATCACTCCCCTTCGTCCTTTCCATTGTTTCGACCGCGCAAGAATCCGTCGCGCTTCCATCTTCAATGGATGATTTACCAAGTTTAAAGTATCCATGTTTTCTTGTGAATCTTGAGGGATTTGACCCCATTACTCGACGGGTTGATAGATTAGCACAATCGCTTTTAACGCATCGGTCATCACAATTTACGCTAATTTATTCACTCGATTTACACCCTCAAGTTCGTACTACACTTCTTTCTCTCTTCCTCCATTCTTCTCCTAAATACACCGTGACCATATTCCACCTTTCTTCCCATACGGTCTCGTGTGCTTCTCAACTCCTTTCTCTACACTCCATTCTTTCACCAACCCTACCATTATCACGATAGAATTTTTGAATGGTCGGTGCTAACCTTTGGTCTATGTAAGGCCTTGTATAGTTTGATTTTTCTCCTCCCTAACTCTGAACTTTAACGCAAAACACTGTCTCACTTAAGTTTGGGGGGGGGGCTTTTTGTATATATATTTTGTTTTTTTTATTTTGTTTTTCTGTTAACAATAAAAAAATTTAAAAAAAATAAATAAATAAACAAGGGAGTGCCGACATTTTTGATCCTCTTGGTGTAGTATGACAGTGAGGACACTGTCAAGTTTAAGTTTGGGGGTGTGCTCGGTAAGCTTTCTTCCTTCGTATTCATATGTATATTTTTGCATTTGCATACTTATTTTAAAATCAAATAAAAACTGAAAAATTTCACAATATTATAAAAATTGAAAAAATCAATTTTGGCCATAATTGACTTGAATTTGACAAGAAGGTTAACTAGTTAGGAAAAATTAGATCCTAGACTTAGTAAATTAAAATCCCTAAAAATAACCTTTCTTAAAAATTTAACGGTAGAAAATATATGCTTTTGTAGTTTATTTAGAAACAGGCAAATATCGAATTCACTTCTTGGGCTAAGTTAAAACAAGGGAAAAGTATTGATATTTTTATTAAAGTATAAGTCTGAAAAATAATTCCTAAGCTTAAGTCTAAATTCTGAAAATATATACCCTACAAATTGCACAAACACGAATCTTGAAACTTGGAATAGTAGAAGAGACCTTGAAATGCTCTTGTCTAAAGTCCTTAGTACGAAGAAAAATAAAATAAAAATACAAGTGTGAATAAAGAGATAAAAAAAATGAACACTGGTTTTTGTAATTACTTAAGGCTGCATTAATAGAAAAAACATTTAGCGAGGGTGCTTTATCACCTAGTGCCTTAGACCAACTGGTTTGGGAGTCACTGCTAAAGCCTTAGGTGTTACAAGACTAGGAATTACACGTTAATGTGCAAAAACATTTTGTAATCGGTAGTTGGTACCTCAAGAAGTATTAACGGTCGCATGAAGGATGTGTGAGCAAATTTCATCTAAATATTCACCAATTAAGAAGTACTTTGGGCGATGGACAAGAGTATGATAGCTTGATTTGAATTTCCAAGTGTAGGGATGATATATACACTCACGTAGGAGTGTATGATTGGGGTTTAGATAAGAGATAAGAATGAAGAATAGGACTTATATCCTTAATAGAGATGATAAAAATTCCTGAGTTGAGATGGAACCCTAGAAGGAAAACTTAAAAGATGCCAAAAGCTAAGTAAATTCACAAGAATATATATAATCTTAAGTTAAATAATAAGAAAGCGTGAATTGTATGGGTGGATAATTTTTGAGTCGAAGATAATAGAATTCCTTGTTGGAAAACCTAATTGGAGAATAAAAATTAATAGGCCGAATTGATAGGATTTTGTGGGTAGTATCCGCTGAAAACTCTCAAGAGACAACACTCCTCCTACTAGGGACACCTAGAGGTTTAACGGCTTGTTGCACGAGCTCAGTGCAATCGCGTTTCCCTACGAAAGTGAGGTTAGGTCTTTTTCGATAATAAAACTATGTTTGCTCGAGGACGAGCAAAAGATAAGTTTGGGGGTATTTGTTCATACCATAATTTTGCATTATTATATTCCCCATTCTTAGTCATTTTATAAATAAACAGGTGCTTTTGACCCATGTCTGCTACATAGTTGCAGGTTACAGGTTCTCGGAACAAAAATAGTGAAAACGATAAAAAAAAAAGATACAAAAGTGAGACTACGACCAACAAATGGAAGAATCTTGATCAAGCCTACAGTTTGAGAATAAACGAAGATCAATGAACAAGTTCACAAAGTACAAAGGCAGTGCAAGGTTCAAGACTTCGACACGATGCAAACGGTAATGTCTATGACATTGTTCACTGTAGAAATCTGGAAGAAATATAGAAGACAATTTGAGAAACCAAGTGAAGAAACCAGAATCAGAATGCAACAGGAAGCAAACCAGGAAAACTGAGCCATCAAGCCCTTCATATGGCTGCGGATCTGCGGGCAAACATGGGGTTTGGCCGCGGTTCCGCGGCCATGAGGAGCCCGTGTCGGCGCAAATTTTATGACGGTGTTCGGTGTGTTGACTAGTCTTCTTAGGGTATATTTGTAAATGTGGATGTGGATTGATTGTAACCCTAGGGTTTCTATGATCTATAAATAGAAACCCAAAACCTCTTTTTGAGGTATTCCTCTTCTTGTGCCTCATTGTATTTATCAAAATTCAGATCCTGTAAATGTTGGAAGAGAGCATCAAATAAAAATTAGAGTAAGTTTTCTTTTCATTGCCCTAGTTAATTTTATTATCTGCCCTAGTGTAACTTTTATTATCTGCCCTAGTATAGATTTCATTATCTGCCCTAGTTAATTAGTTTAGAACATGTTTTTCAATTCCCTAATGAGTGAGTAGATCCTCGCTTGTTAGGGTTAGGAATAGGGAAGGTTTGAGTGATGAAGATCTCTTACCCCTTTTTTGCCCATCATATATTTTTATAGGACTCCATGCATACATACACACACCGCTCCCTACGGCACCCTATCCCACAAGGTAGCGGTGATACCGTAGTATAAAAGACTGGTTTCGCATGTTTTCCATGGAGGTTAGGGTAAGAATTAAGAAAGGAAGGACAAGATCATAGAGGAAGAAACATCGTTTCTTTCCGATGGTACTAATCCACTTTATTAATTATTACCATAACACCTTATAGATCTTTAATAGGGTATAGAAAGCGGTGAGGAATATTGACTTTCCAAACATAACCTAAACCTAACCCTAGCAAGATTTTAATTCTAGTCTAGATCAACTTTGTTTTTAGATTTAATCAATCCGACAACAATCGGAATTAACTCGTTAGAACAAATTGAAGATACACAAAATCCCTGTGGACCGACCCGTACTCACCGGCTAGCTACCAAGCGACGCCGTTCTTGATTGCGGTTAATTCTTTGATCTAAAAATCTCTATCAAATCATCGATACTGGACACTCAGGTTCCATGATTTTGATGTGTCGCGAGGGACACACGTTGATTTATATCCTCATAATTTCATGCATATGCTTTTATGACTTCTACATGCATGATGTTGTTATGTCATTGGTCGACACGTGGACGAGATCCATATGCATACATGCATTGATTTCATAGTTGGATGATATCCACATACTTATAGACTTCATGTTTATAATATGTTGCTACCTGAGGCACTGACACGAGACTTGGTATTACACTTATGTATGGATGTTTACCCTTGCCACCTTATCATGCTTCAGACTTTATCATATTGAGGATATATATATTACTGATCGTATTGACCTAGGATTGAGTCATACATACGATTTCTGCTCTGTGATATTTTCTACTAACGAGTTGGCAACTCACCCCCGTTGTGCCACAGTTCTTACAGGTTTTGCCGTACAGGTTTCATTGCGGCTTCTGGCACACTGCTTCCATTCCGGGTGATTGCTTGGTAAGTGGGTTCACTTTTATCGTGACCACCATTGTACTCTATTTATTTCAGTTGTATGTAGAAACTCCAACCAGACTTGTATATTATTTCAGACTTAGAAAACCAGTTGCTATCCTTTCGACCTTAGATTCGCGTGTTGTATTATTATGGTTTTCTTTATGTTTTGAGTTTCCTTTTGAGTTTTGATCCTCGCCCTTCGGCGTGCATATTATATTGCTTGCATGGTTGTGACCGTCAATTGACAAAGAGCTAGCTCCCGCTTGGGGATGCCTATATTCATATTATGCATGTTGAACCCTTTTTTGGGGCCAGTATTTACAAAGGAAACTCTGCCGAAATTTTCAGAAAAGACTTGAGATTTTAAAATGCATAATTCAGCTTATGCTATTAAAACCATTTCTTTAAAACTAGTTTTCCTTCATTTATTATTTAAAATGGTTTTAGATTTCTGGGGTTTTGGCTTACTTGAATTAGATGGGGTCCTATAGACTTCATATGATTCAAGGGCCAGTCACGTGCCATTTCGGGTCGTTACACCGGGCCCGCCCTTGGTCGGTTATCCCTGGCTGGTAGCTCTCTACCCCAGCAAACTAGGGATCAATGTCCTCACAGAGGCAACCAGACCCGCCCTTGTTCGGTTATCCCTGGCAGGTAGCTCCCTATCCCAACAAACCACGGATCAAAGCCCTTGCCATGTAGCCCCGGGCAGCTACCCTGCTCGGCCATCCTTAGTAGGCCACTTACGGCCCTTCCCACGCTAAGGATCAAAGCCCTCGCAAGAGGCAACCGGGCCTGCCCTTGCTCGGTTATCCCTGGCTGGTAGTTTCCTACCCCAACAAACCAGGGATCAAAGCCCTCGCCAAGAGGCAATGAGCAACTACCCCGCTCGGCACCATCCTTAGTTGGCCAGTTACGACCCCTCCATAACTAAGGATCAATGCCCTCGCTATGAGGCACCGAGCAGCTACCCTACTCGGCGCCATCCTTAGTAGGCCACTCACGGCCCCTCCAACAACTAAGGAACATGAACCCAACAAGAGGCATCCGGCCTATCAACGTCTTAGCGATCTCCACTTCGACTTCGGGGCCATGGAGATACCGTTTTCCCGCCGGTCCTCGCACACTCGGAAAGTGATCAGATTCAAGTCGACGAGTAATCGTTAAACAAGGAACATGCCGAACATAAAAGCAGTACTGTGCCAATACAATTGTCTACCAACAAAAGGAAGTATAAGCACAAACACTAGTGCGAAAACAAAAAAAAATCTTTATTCAAAAAGTCAAAAGCTTTTACAAGGGTATTATGGGCGACCCAGCCTTACAAAATGCCCAGAGGCCCACAAAGCAGCGAGGTAACAAAAGAAAAGACAAAGAGAAGACGAGGGGCTTCAAGCCTCAGGGCCGGGCGCGATACCGATGAGTTCGACGTCCACCGCGACTGGGGATGCGTCCGTCATAGGAGCCTCAGCGTCACCCTCGCCGAGAGTCCCTTCCCCGGTAGTGCTCCCGGGGGCATCCCCCTGCTTGTCATCCCCGTGGGGATATTCTGCTCGGAGCTCTTCATCAGCAAACTTCGGCACTCGGGCCTTGACGGCGTCGATAGCCTCGTGCTAGATGAGGGTGGTGGCCGAGGCTAGGACGTTGTAGAACTGCTCCGACTTCTGGAAGTTCTCCACCGCCTCCGCCGCCCTGAGGTCGGCTCTCTTCGCCGCCTCTACCGCAGCCTCCAACACCTTTCGGAGGGTGCTCACTGACTTCTTCATGGTGCCGATGAGCACCTTGGAGCCCTGAAGCTTGGCCTCGGCGGCCTCACGGAACCTGGCCACCTCTTGCTTCGAGTCCGTCGCCTCCTGCTTCGTGGCCGCCGCCTCTTGCTTCGCTGCCGCCGCCGCCTCGCCCTCAAAGGCAGCGACCCTCGCCATCGCCGCCTCCAGCTCCCGCTTCGATCTCTCTCTCTGCGAGGAGAGCTCACCCGCAGCTCGCATTGCCGGGGCTATCTCCTCCTCCTCCATCCGGGCAACGATAGCGATGTGCTGGAGGACATGAAGAAATCGAGGGGGGTCGGAAAGAAAAGGGGCACCTAATCTCACAAATGATGAGACGATCTACAAACACTAACTTGAACGACCTCTTGGGCGATGGACGCCATTTGCGCCATCAACGTCCCCCCAGGGACCTGGCCCTCGGCCAACCTCTCCATGTCGTGCAGCAAGCTATCAGCGACGGAGAGCCCCGAAGGCACCTCAAAACGGAGCTCCCTCTCGTCCACCAAGATCGGAGAGGCCGGGGTCCGCGGTACTATTCGGGGGAACCTCTTGAGAGACGATGACGGAGATCTCGTTTCCACCTCCGAAGCCTGGGCGTCCTTTCCCCGGGTACTTTTTCTGCTCGGCGCCTGGCTGGGCTCCGGGGCGCGATCTGCACTCGAGCACTGGGGCGGGACGGCTGCTGGGGGAGCCGGGACCTGCGTCTGACGAGAAGAGCCGGCCGCTCCTGCCTTCGACCCCTTCTTCGGCTTGCACATAGCTGCTCGGAGGAGGCCCGCGTCTATGATTTCTGCATAAGACAAGATATAATGGAATCAGCGACTCAAATAGAAACAGAAACGAACACAAGCCTAACTTACAGACGAACTGGAAGGGGCTGATCTCGGCCCAACTAAGGGCCCGCTCAAAAAGCAGCACATCAGCCCGAGGAATAGGCTCCCACGCCGCCACTCTCGCTGCGTCGGGGTCATTGGACGGATTTCCCTACCAGCACCTATCCCTAGACCATTGGATGGGTATGGGCCAGTCCCTACCCTCTGGCGGCCCGACGAAGAAAAACTTCTTCTTCCAATCATGGATGGAAGAAGGCAAGACGACAACTCATGACCCAGCTACACTCCCCCGTTGCTTCCTAAAGGAGAGGTAAACCCACCTCGGGTCGTCCGCGCGAGTTCCGGGATGACTTTTGTAAACGAGAGAGGAGGCAAGGATGGACAGACTAAAGGGAATCATCTGCAACTTCAGCTGGACCAGGAACCCAAGGAGAATCCTCCAGGTGTTTGGCACTAGCTGGCCCGGGGCTAACCCAAAGTAATTTAACGCGGCTACAACCTCGGTAGAGAAGGGCAGGCGCATTCCGGCCCAAAGGGATTACAGGTACAAGGCGATCTCTCTACCATTCACCTGATTTGCCCTCTCTCCTTCTTCGGCCAATCGTAGCATGTAGCCAGAAGGAATATGGAAATGAGCTCGAGCGGTGATAAGCTCGTCCTCATATCTCACCGAGGACGACGCACCAGGAGTGTCCTCCACCACCGCTCCGGGAACCGCCCCAGACACGCGTCCCCGGGAAGAGGATCTGACCCCAACTTCCCGGAGAGGCTCCAACCCAGGGGAAGAATCCCTAGAATCTACCCCTACGACATCTACAGACTCCTCAAAACAAGACATCTAACCTGATGGGAAGAAGTCCTCGAGAAGAGAAAATGCAAGATCCGACCTAAAAGGACAGCGCCGAGCAAATAAGACTCAGAATGAGAAAAATGTGAGGAGAGAGGGATCCTGAATCAGGCCTCCTACCTGTTTATGCTACTGGCATCCTCATCCAGCGGCGATGGTCGACCCCCACCAAAACGATTCAGTGCACTCAACGGCCACGATCTCCCCACCTGTCGCAAGCGCATTAGCGGCATCCCATCGGACGCCAGAAGCCTGCGGCACGTCACATCAGCCAACTGGCACCCGACACGTGGTCCGTCGCTTCAGCACAGTGCATACAATCCGGCGCACCCTCTTTAATGCAAAGGATCTCTTCCTGATTCGCTGGCCTCATCCAGAAAAGACAACAAATTTCCTACAGACACCGCCGACGATATCTTCGGAAAAGAGCTCACCTTGGGTGATCCGGCAAACCACTCTCGACCCGACCTGTCAGCTGATCGGGACAAGAGTAGGGGCTAATGATGATGCTCGATATCGGTGATCTCCCAGATCAGGACACGTGGCAGATGACGTGTCCCAGTGCTCATAAGAAAGGACCTACAGTGGCCGACCAGACCACTCCTGTGCCCGTTCTACAAGCAAACGTTGGTTCACCTCCGAGCCCCAGCACAATTGGCCTCCTCGGCTTCACAGCTCGTCTCCGAGCTATCATAAGCCCGAGCCTCCTCGGCCCTCTCAGTGCGCCTCCGAGCTCGAGCAAAACCAAGATACCTCGTCTCTCCCGCTCCTCCGTGAGCTCTCCCGCCAAGGTCATCTTCCTCGGTCTCATCGACCGACCAACAGCACTGCTTGCAGGCGTAATCGCCACCCCGCGTAATCGCCACCCCGTGAATCTTGCCATGCGCGAGATTTCCGCCGGTCACATCCTACGTTCCATGCCACCATGATCCCCTATTAACGAGAATGTCTCGCCATTAATGGGAGGTCCCACTCATCACGCGGGCGTGACGTCGGGAGCGTAACGGCCGGCGTGATTCTCGTGCCTGCCTCGCCTGCTGCCACCGCTATATAAACCCTTTCTTTAGACGGTTCAAGTAAGCCATTTTTACTCCACTAAGCCGTTACTCTGCTCAGATCTCTAGTCTAACTTGACTGTCGGAGGGTCTTCGGTGGTACAACCACCTCAGGACTTCCTTGCAGGTAGCTTAGCAATCATAATCTCAAACCCATTGAGATCCACACGCTTCAGGAGCGACAGCCTCCAGATCCAATCTCAGCCACCCATCGCCGCCATTAGCAGATCATCGGAAGGTAACATCTTGGCGCGATCGAGGTCGCGTCATGTGGTTTTTTTTTGACAATTTACCCTCATATGAATCACCACTAATTGGGCATAGCTCAGGTGATGTAGGTTTACTTTCTAAAATAAAAGATTGCCGCTTTGATTTCCGACGGGCTCGCATCCATTAAAAAATATCGTATTGATCAAGGACGATAGTGAATCTACATCACAGAATAATATAAGATTAAATTTAAAATGCAGATAGTTTAGGTGAGAGGGTGGGTTTTAGTGTTCGGCCAAAACTGGGTGCGGCTTTGATTTACCGAAGGATTCTCAATAACCTCAATTGAAGGCGACCACCTGGCATCTTTCAATGCCTTTCAGAAAATCAACGCCTTTTCTAGATGGTGGATTGCGACTATGGTCTCCTTGATACTGAAATGCCATCGTGGTTTTGTTCCTGGAGGGATATCATCGACGACAAGAGATATGGAATTTGATACACAACGAACAAAATCGTAAGACCAAACATTTCATTATGAAACTTGACATGGAAAAGGCGTACGATCGCCTTGACAAGCATTTTCTCCACACCGTTCTAAAGACGATGGGATATAGTGATAAATTGGTCTCCTGGTTTCTTTTTTGCATTTCCTCTATCAATATGCGAGCATTCATCAACGGTCAAACAACTGATCGGTTGATACTTTCTAATTTTATCCGACAAGGTTATCTATTATCCACATTCATTTTTATAACATCTGCTAACATACTTTCTCTGATGATAAGGGATGTCGAGAGAAACCATAGAATCCGGGATTTCTCTTTATTACGTGGACAATTTTCTTTATCTCATATAATGTTCGTAGATGATAGTGTGCTCTTTGTTGAGATCGAATACGATGAGATCGCACGTTGGAAGGATATTTTGAACAGTTACACTTTGGCGTATGGCCAAAAAATAAATTTGGACAAAACATCGATACATGTAGATGTCGATCATTTGCCACTCAATTCATATTTGATGTTATCACGAATGTTTTCGACACTGGTTAAGGGTGAAGATTTCAGATATTTGGGTAATACCGATTTGAAGCGGCCATTGTAAGTGCTCGGTTTTGACGAGTTGCTACAATCTTTGAGACAGCGGGTGACTAAGTGAAAGGGGAAGCTTCTCTTATTTCCGGCACGATTAACCTTGGTAAAATCGGTACTTGGAATGATGCCGTCATATTATTTTTGGTCTATTGCTTTGTCTATTACGTTACTGGACTCGATAGACCGAATGCTCCGAAATTTCCTATGAGAAGGGCCGAAAAGGATTTGAGTATTATCGTGGAAACATGCATGTCTTCTTTTGAATGGGGGCGGTTTAGGTGTTAGATCGGCCCGAGATTCAAATGAGATACTTATTTCAAAGCAGACTGCAAAGATTTTGGCCGATGATGACTTATTATGGGTGAGTGTCGTTAGCGCCAAGTACTTATAACATTTCAGAAAATATAAATATTATTTTGGAATTTAAATAATAAAATAATAAATTTTACGGATATTATACGAATAAAGATTTGAATTTTCGTAGAATGGTATAATTATATACCTATATTTTTGGAAAATAATTGGAATTTAAAATGAATTATTAATTAAGAAAGTATCTATTCAATTGGACTTTTATAAAATTTATATATAAATGTTTGCATACATGTTTAATGTTAAAATTGATTTGTATTTCTAATCATGCATTAAACCTAGTTTATCATGTTAAACCATGTTTAACAACTCATGACATGTTATTATTTCATTATGATTTGTATTATAGTTTGTGTTTTGCTTTTTTTTTCCAAAAAAGAAAAGAAAAGAGAAGGGAAAAGAAAAGAAATGAAAAGGAAAATGGGGGAGGGAATGGCTTTGAGAGAAAGAGTATGTGAGAGTATGGTTGCTACAACCATGAGTTTCTTCATCTCCCTCCATCTTCACATCCACCTCCCACTACCACCATACAACACCCCTAAAAGCTCACCAAAACATCATAAACACTTCATAAAAAATTTTCCCAACCTCAATCTAAGCAACATGATGGGATCAAGTTTGGGTTTTGGTCATCTTTGGCCATCATAGAATTTTCTTGAGTTGCTCCATGAGATAAAACATCCATCTTTGATCAAGTCTTTAAGTTTCCTAACCTCGTATATTAGTTTAGAGTTAAATATTGCTTGTTTTGTAAACTTGGAAAATTCTAGGGTGATCTTTGTTGGATGATATGAGTAGTGGTGGTATAGTAGAGGCTTAGTAGTGATTGCAACCCTATTAAGTGATAGATAAGGGCATGTCAGTGCAAATATCTTAGGTAGACATGAGTTTAGATTTTCCGATATCGGTTTTGTTAAACCATTGATGTTCAAATAGAATCTGGAACAATTTGGGGTCTTTACAATATAAACAAACAAGTACACCAACCTAGTTAGACCACTAGAAGACCACCACAGAAGCACGAGATCCTAAATAAAAAATTCGATCTCTGGTGGCTGTTACTGTAGCACATTTTGGCGGCCAAATTTTTGAATTTGTTGTCGGGGTTTGGTCAGTAACTCATATACTTGGTAAGTAAGCCTCTGTAATACTTTGTTTTTCCATATTTGTCCTAAGGAAAAATCTGGGAGCATTTTGACTTGGTTTTGGTGATATTTTTAGATATTTGAAACATAGATTTTGTGTCTTGATTTGGTTGTACGACATTTGCACGTCGACGCCGGGAGTATTTTATCGGTTTTAACATGTGTTGACCATAGGTTCCAACCTATGTGCCTTTCGCTTGTCGTATCGGAATTTGGATATGGATTTCTATACAATTCGATTCAAGTTTTTATTAGATTTTGGTTATGGACTCGATTGTAGGTACATTCACGTGGGCTTCCGAGACGACGAAAGTGAGTAAGGCGCTCATTGACTTTGGTTAGAGTAAGGATATTAGGTGAGTAGATGTATATCTACGAGGGAAGTTGGGTGGATGGCGTATAGCACCCCTACAACCGTAGTACTAGGATACTACACACACACACACATATATTAGATATGTATACCTAGCCTATAGAGTTATTAGAATACTATATGCGATAGTAATATACTTGTAGAAAAATATATCTCTAGTTCTATTTATTAACCTATGAGCTATATCTACTTATGAAAGTATATAAATACATATTTTACAATACGATATGATAAGATGAGGATATGATCCGATTTGATGATACGAGTCGAAATGATACGATATGATGATATGAGGCGATGCGATATGATATGATATGTGATGAGATGAGATGAGATGATGTACGCGACTATAGATCCATACTATTGATTTGATGATATCGTATGATGGATTATTCCGTACGTAATATGATGAGGATGGATCGCTGATATTTATATTCGACTAAAAAAGGAATGTTTAATTTCAATAAGTAGATATTATGATATATTTAGAACCATACATATTTTCAAAACTAACGAATCATTATACATTGATAACTTCAAGGGACGCTATGACTTTTCAAATGGTATCTTTTTCAAAAAACATCATAGTCCCCTATTTTCTAGAACAACGATTTGTATTATTTTAAAACTATAACTGTATGGCTCAAATGCAGCTGTATATCTTTTTATACTTGTTCGAGTTTACGATTTCTTAATTCTGTTTACGCTCGCGTTACGATTTCTTATTTCTTCATACGCTCACATTTCTTTCATTTGCGTTATATATATATATATATATTACGTTTCATACCCTTATCTTTACATGACTTCATTTGCTAGGGACACATGCACCATTACCGATGATGCACATGTTGCACATAAACTTACTCACATGCTCACGCACACATCATCGGTAATTGCCATGCCACGTAGAACTCGCTATGCTACCTCATCATCCTATAACCCATTAGCATTTTAGTTACTGTTTAGTACCCAGTACCACATATTATTGTAGATATTGCACTTTCATTACATTGCTAAACAACAAGAACATATGAACACATTTGCTATGCATTACAGTAATATTCTGTGCATGTTCATATTATTTCATTACGGCCATGTTCTTATGAGATTCTGTTTTCATCAGATTTCTGGATTTGAAAAACCGCAGATATTATTTAAAAACTTATGATTGTTTTAAAAACGCGGTTTCTCTTGATATGATATTTCGGCGTCCACCATGAGATTTCTCGGAGCTGAGCTATGGTGATTATCCGAATCGAGGCAGGGGGATAAACCGATTGCGGATACATGGTGGACCCGGTACGGTACCCCAGGGCAAAAAGATCGTATAGAAAGGCATTGAGCCTGGCAGGGGAACACTACCTAACGGTGACAGTATTGGACTCGGGGGATATCCGGAGGATACCGACCGGAGTGATATGAGACAGATGGATATGAGGACCGATCTGATGAGACGGTTCCTGAAATATGAGGGCTGATCGGATGAGACGATGCCTGAGATATGAGGATTGACGTGTCGATACTTGTAACGACTCTGTTTTTAATGTACAGAAATTTGTTTAAAGTTAAAGTACTAAATGGAGTATTTGCAACCCTGAGTATGCTATAAGTATTTAATTTGATTTTGAACAACAAGAAAGCACTTGTAGCTCATTGGTAAAGCCTTGTACTTCTGTGACATAGCCCCTGTGTTCGAATCTCATCAGCCACATATTATTTTTAATGATTTTTCTTTTAAAAGTTTTGGAAGCACAAAAGTTTACATGTGCAATACATGTAAAAATGAAAAGTCATTGAAATCAAACATGTAGGAAATGTTATATGAGCAGACACCAATACGTGGCACCAATCCAGACCTTACCCCCACCCAAATGACCGGTGAAGATGGGGTTTGGGCCGGCTCTGTCGGTTTTCCCCGTCGGAAATGCCTCTAAATTTTTAACCCTAACCCCTTGGCCTCCCCTACTACTCCTCTTCTGTTTGTTTTTCTTGCAACCAGAGGATTAAAAATCACCATTAAAACCAAATTTTAATGCATTTTTAATTCCATTATTCATTCCTCATAACTCTAATTTCTCCTATAAATACCACATCACATCCCAGCCCTCTCCGTTCTGAAATCCATTGTCAAAACTCTCAATTTTTTCAAAGAAGTGTACAAGTGGAGTTAGCCCTGTTAGTTGTATGTATGCCCTAGAGGTCAGTACTGTACATATGATGTATATTATATTGGATGCTTGGACATATATAGAGAGGACTTTCTTGCTCGACATGATAGTATGCTATCTGGTTGCTCTTTATCTTAACATGTATACTTTTATCTTGATACTGTCTTATGGTTATATGTTTGTAAAGCCCTTAGGATGTGTACTTGACTACCAGGACTATGATGCAGATCATACTAGCGGGGCCATGGTAGTCCATAAGTTCATCCTTCGATGTTCCTAGTCGTGGATGTATCGAGACAGGGCATCGATATACCAGAGTAGACTAGCGTATACGCTTCTCGACCCATGAGATAGGCGATGGATGATCCCATATCTATTGGTGTTTGACATTAGAGATGGTATACGGGTGGTCAGTGGAGACTGGGTACACTAGAAGGACTCGTCGAGAACTCACAGATGGTATTATACCTCACGTCAGATGGCAGTTCTCTGGTGACACTAGTACATGTTAGTCTGTAGACCCGAGATCATCATAGAGTCTTGTGTGATTCCCACTATGCTTTGATTTACACCTTACCACATCCAAAAGGGAATGCAAAATGGTGGTTTTTGGGTACAGTCCCGAGTCACATGGAGGCAATGAGCGATAGGAGGGGTTTCGTCTCTCCCGGTATTGGGAGTTGATGTTGCGCTGTTCTCGATTGGCCATAACAGGGAAGTCCCTGGCCAGGGCTGATTTAGAGATTTACTGGTAAGTGTTACCAGTAGTTTCTCGACCCGTTATGATCCTCATATCGTCATGACGTATCGGTTATTGGGGTCTGACGTTTACTACTCCTAGATTTGATATACGACATATCAGACGAGGAGATCAAACTGTACGGCAAGTGTTACCGTCAGGTTTTTGCAGGAGTTGGAGCGGGCTTGCTTGTTGATCTTTGATCGCTCAATACCCGGGTAGTCGTTACGTCCAGCTAGTACCGCTGACGGCTTGTGGGTGCTTGATGTGATCATCACCTACTGCCGGTGTATTGACGAGTCTTTAGAGTTCTACATAGAGGTTTTACTGGCTCAGGCAAAATGAAATAGGAGCACATATGTGATATGTGCGGGACTGAGAATAATGCGTGTATGTGATACCGTATTCTATTCTTGCTACTTTTGTATTGGTCGGTTATATGATATATAGTCGGGTTATCGAATCATGTGTTGATTCGATAAGTTGGTACATTTAGTGTTAGTCGGTTATATGAGATATAGCCGGATTATTAAATCAAGTGTTGATTTTATAATTTAGTGTATAATTGTATATTTGATATACTAATTTACATTAACTAACATTGGCTCACTTAAGCATTCTTTTCTCGCTTGTGTGTACATGCAATATATATGTGATATATATTGATGTGCATTGTTTATTTGTGTGTGTCATGGTTGTTGATACACAATACATAGGTGTATGAGGCATACACCATACCAATTATAATGGTGGGGTTTAAATATTTATGATAAATCCAAATTAGTGGAAACTAAATCAAATGCATGAAGCTTGTGGAAGCTTGTGAGTGCATTTGACTAAGTCCACTAGTTTTGTTTTATTTTAGATATTTATTAACTTAACCATTTTTAATTAGCCATGGTTATGTCTCTACATGAGTTAGTATATGATACACACTCACCCTCTGTTTATTCACTCACTTGATTTTTTCATTCTCTTCTCATTTTCTTCATCTTCTTCCTCAATCCAAAAGAGCTCTCTAGGGTTTGATAAAAGTGAGAAAGTATTGTGAAAAAAATAATTCAAAAGTGAGCCCACTTTCTATTTCATCATCTTCTACTAGATTAGCACTTTAGTATAGGGTGTTAGCTTCACTAATCTTTCATTAGTGAAGTAGTAGCTTGAGTTAGTATCCCCTCGACGTAGATTATCTTCGGCCTCGAAGACTTCAAGCAAGATCGTTCTTTTCACCTTGAAGAACCCATGCAAGAGTCCAAGACATGGATTGCAGTGAAGGGACTTCAACTCGGACCTTTAGAAGCGAAAGACTGGTCTACAATGGTTGTATTCCGCAAACACTTAGCTGTAAAGTAGTTTACTTTGTGTTTCGTATGATTTTGTAGTTATCGATTCTAGTTTAGGGTTTCTTAAAACGAGAAATTTTTGAAAAGAGCATGGACGATACCCCCCGAAACCTTACTGCCGTCGATCGGAATCCTACAGTGGTATCAGAGCCTAGCTAGAGAATTATACGGATAATGTTAGATTACGAAATCGAAACAAACTCCGAAACTTGAAATACCAAATCCATGTTTCTGTCGATTTTAAAATGAGCTCCAAAATTTTTTAAAACAAGTGCAGAATCATCTACGAGCAAATATAGGAGCATGGAAGAAACTTGGGACCTTGTGCTTGGATTTGGACCAAGCACATGGGCACCAAAACCGATGAGGCCGTCCTGGGAGTGAAGTCTGGGTCCCAAATTTTTTTCTTGATCAGTGCTCTAGGTTTTGGTATTTCAGGTGATGTTTATTTTTGCTAATTTTGCATATGATGATTAACTCAATGCAAAGGCAACTCGGAGTGTTTCGTAGTCCTAATTCTAACTGTTTTCGGGTTACTTTAGACGTTGTTGAAAAGTTCGATCGGATATCAAATACCCATTTTAACCCTCGCTAAAAATTTCCAAGTGTTGGAAATTTCTTAAATTAATTATATTCGATAGTCGTGCAAGTAACTCTATGGACCCTCTAGAAGAACAAAAACCTTAACTCGATTCTATGCCCTCGGAACCGCGACTGAACCTTAGGGTTTGCCGTAGTTCCGCGGTGTCATAGGTGAGGCGTTGGTTTGGCCCTTCTACGGCTGGATCATAGGTACCGTGGCATATTTTTGGGTACTTTAATTTCGCTCAAGTGTTGAGCTTTCTGTGTAATTATGGGTGTTTGTTGATTCAATCGGAATATTTAACACCGTCTAGTTTTTTTTCCAGCGACCGTTAGTGTAATATGTGGTGTATCGCCGGTTTCGTTGCTATATGTCAACGACAATTGGGATACGCATATTTACTTACGTTGATGACAAGTGATGTTATGTGTTCCTATATATGTTATATTGGATCGTCGTGTTTTGAATAGCCAGGGGTTTTATGTGAGATGAGAGTTTTTTTTTTCATTCATGTAAAATTCAATGTATGTAATATTCTTTTATTGGAGCACTTCCGGGTTGAGGATAATGTCACCATTGTTGTATATTATTTACTTTTCCGTATTAGGATAGGCCCAAGGAGGGGAGGACAAGTAACCGGGTTCTAGAGTCCAGTAGGAGACCAACTCGAGGAGTCGAGTCCGGGTCTCCTAACTCTAGAATTGGTAGGGTTGCTTGCCGCTCTCGTAGGGGTCTAGGGATGTGGGTATGGCTATTCATCGCGACCGTGGAATCTGTGTTTTATATAGGCTCAAAATAAAACACGAAGCTCCTAGTATATCCAATATTTCATATGTTTCTTCTGCTGGGATATCTGTGATGTGATCATTTGATATGTTGAGATAGATACAATATATAGTATATATGATATATTATATAGACGTTGCTTATGTTTTACACCCATGCTAGAACTGCCCCGCTCTGCCCTTAGTTACCTAACCTAACAGTGTACGAGGGGACATCGATGCAAATGTGGATGGCATAAGCGTACGTTGTATTTATCTGTGATGTTTAGTTGACTTAAATGATGAGACTTCATTAATATGATTAATGAAAGAAAAGAAACCTAAAAGATGTTGTAGAATCAAATTTTCAAAAAAGTTAGCTACAGTTTTTTGCTTTGCATAGTGATATATATGATATATCCCGCACCTTATTCGATGAGGAAAGAGCCGATATCCCTTCACCGGGAATGACCTCTTTAACAAAACTAATGAAAGCCTCAAAAACACTCCTTTTCAAAATTCACTTGTTTCTACAACGATATCAAGTTCATTACGCAATACGTTTTTTGAAAACCTGTCGTACCCCTCCGTCATTTCAGATAAGTTCTATTTAGTATTTGTGCTACGTTTGTTGGCCTGCGTCAAGGCGTAGTGTGCGGTAGCTGACTAGTATTTATCTGCTTATGCATATGATGCAGATTGGATTAGGGTAGTCGTATGACTTTGTTGGCCTGCGTCAAGAGTCGTGCGGGTGGGTTTAATTCAATTAAGAAATGACGGGTTGAACTTGACTAGCGCACTATGTTTTGTTGGCCTGCGTCAAGGTCATAGGACTATAGGGGCAAAATATTATCGGGAATTTCAAGTGTTGAAATTTTCAATGAGATTGCATACCTTCTATGAGTTAGTTGGATCCCGATACCCACTATGAGTAAGAGTTACTCCTGGGAGAGTTTTACACAGGACAATTAGCCGATCAAGTAGGTGTCTAGAAAGGTGTCAACAGGGTTAAACCTCTGGAAAAACGAGGTTTATTTTAATTAGGTCCGTGCGAAAACACGGGGAACCTCCCTCAAAGCACCGACACTGGCCTGGCTGAAAGATTGGCGAAATTGTAGGGTGTAATTAATCCCGGCTAGTCTTTCCTTTTAGGGTTTGAAGGAAGATTTGATAAAAAATAGTGGGAGCTATCCTGATTAGATAAAATAATAACCAATCTGATCTTGCAAGAGCATAAGCTAAAGTGTTTTATTCTCTCTCTCCAGGTAGCGACCATATCATACCTTAATCAAGATAATAATATGGATGTATTGACCAAACCCGCATGTTATACTGTGCTGGGGAACGTCGGTTCCGTTCTTTCTTATAAGAGTTATAAGACTGAACAGGATATAGGGGAATACCAGGATTCCCATGCCACCCGAATGAAGAAAGTACATGATGATGCATTTTCTTCGGGTATGTTCATTACAGAGAATTGTTGCTCCATTTGCTCTACGTCTTGCGTATTAGATACCGGGTCAGGATCCCATATATGTAATCTGTTACATGGGCTGAGAAAAGGTAGAGAATTGGGAGAAGGTGATAAAGACATAAGGATTGGAAATGGTGCAACTGTTGCAACTAAATCCGTCAGGAAATATCACCTTGTATTACCAACTGGTAATAAATTGATTCTGAACGAATGTTATTACATGCCGAACCTGATATGCAACATTATATCGGTTTCTTTATTAAGTAAAGAGGGATATAATTTTGTATTACAGGATAATGTTATGAACATTTTCCTGAACCAAAAGTTGGTTGGATCAGGCACGTTGTGCAATGGAATTTATGTGATAAATCAATCAATAGTTCTGAGCATAACAAACACACACAAGAGGAAGAGTTCAGAAATGAATGAATCCTTCTTGTGGCATTGTATACTTGGTTATATCAATGCGACAAGGCTAGCTAAGTTACATAAGGATATATATTTGAATCCTTTCGAATTTTCATCTTATGACACTTGCCAGTCATGTCTCAAAGGCAAGATAACCAAAACTCCATTTACGGGACACGGAGAAAGAGTTACGGAACTCTTGGCACTGGTACATAGTGATATATGCGGTCCCATGTCTACACATGCAAGGAATGGTTCTTCGTACTTCATTACATTCACTGACGATCTCTCGAGATTCGGATATGTGTTCCTGATGAAACACAAATCAGAAGCTTTTGAGAAATTTAGAGAATAGAAACAAGAAGTCGAGAACCAAACCGGAAAAGTATTAAAATCCTTCGATCTGATCGAGGAGGTGAATACTTGAGCAATGAATTCCTGAACTTCCTAAAAGAGAATAGGATTCTCTCTCAGCTGACTCCTCCATATACACCATAACACAACGGTGTATCGGAATGGAGGAACCACACCCTATTAGATATGGTGTGTTCTATGATGAGCACTGCTGAGTTGCCTATTTCCTTTTAGGGATATGCACCGGAAACAGCTGCAGACCTATTGAATATGGTTCCCACCAAATCAGTGCCAACAACTCCATATGAGATATGGAAAGGAATAAGACCATATCTTAAATTTGTTAAGATATGGGGTTGTCCGGCATATGTGAAAACACAAAATCCGGACAAGCTCGGGGCAAGGTCCATTCTCTGTAAGTTTATTGGACATCACAAACATTCACGCGGGTATATCTTCTACCACACCGAGGAAAAAAATGTGTTTGTTTCTCGACATGCCACCTTTTTAGAAAAGGAATTTCTTGAAAAAGAGATTAGTTGCAAGGAGGTAGAACAGGAAGAGGTTCCAGCAATACAGACTACGACAGAAGATTTGGTGGAACCGGAGGATTCGGTAATTCCCGATGAACCCCAGCCACTCTGCCGATCTAGTAGGGTTCCTCATCCACCTGAGAGATACTACGGTTTTCTCATTGATGGTGGGAGCGAGGATTGCATCATGGCCCAACTAACTTCGAGCAGGCCATCACGGGTGGTGATTCAGTGAAATGGCTGGATGCAATGCAGTCTGAGATGGAATCCATATACACCAACAAAGTATGGACTTTGGAAGGTGCTCCTGAAGGGGTAAAACCCATTAGGAGCAAGTGGATCTTGAAGAAAAAAATTGGTGTAGATGGGAAAGTGGAGACTTTCAAAGCTAGACTTGTTGCAAAGGGTTTTCGTTAACGAGTAGGTGTGGATTATGATGAAACCTTTTCTCCAGTGGCTATGCTTAAATCCATCCGGATCATGCTTGCCATCGCTGCATATTATAACTACGAAATCGGGAAAATGGATGTTAAGATCGCTTTTCTAAATGGTGATTTAGAAGAGAGCGAGTACATGACTTAGCCAGAGGGCATCGTAGCTAGTGGGAGCAGTGGGAAGGTGTGCAAGCTGCTTAAATCCATTTATGGAAGCATCGCGGAGTTGGAACATCTGCTTTGATGTCGTTGTCAAAGAGTTTGATTTCGTGAAGAACGTAGATGAACCTTGTATATACAAGAAGGGGGCGGAGAGTAAGGTTGTCTTCCTCGTATTGTACGTGGATTACATACTCTTGATAGGAAATGACATTCCAATGTTGCAATCGGTCAAGCTCTTCTTATGACAAAGATTCTCAATGAAAGATCTAGGGGATGCCTCCTACATCTTGGGAATTAAGATCTACAGAGATAGATATAAACGGATACTAGGATTGTCCCAATCCAGGTATATTGACACCATACTAAAGAGGTTTAGTATGGAAGAATCCAAGCGTGGGTTTTTACCCACGATCTCAGGACACACTCTCTCCAAAGAGATGTCTTCCAAGGCTGATTTGGAGAGAGCTCGCATGCAAGGGATACCCTATGCTTCGGCAGTAGGCTCTATCATGTGCGCGATGCTATGTACCAGACCCGATGTAGCAGACTCACGATGTATAGTGAGTGGGTATCAAGCAGATCTTGGAGAGAGTCACTGGACAGCTGTGAAGAGCATTCTCAAGTACTTACGAAGGACTAAAGAGATGCTCTTGGTGTATGGTAATGGAGAACTCCAAGTGGAGTCCTTTACCGATTCGAGCTTCCAGAGTGATAAGGACGACTCTAAGTCGCACTCGGGATTTTTCTTTACCCTCAATGGAGGGGCGGTATGCTGGAAGAGTTCCAAGCAGGAAACCGTGACAGACTCGACGATGGAGGCTGAATACATCGCTGCCAACGATGCTGCCAAAGAGGCTGTCTGGATCAAGAAGTTCATAACTGAACATGGAGTGGTTCCATCCATTAAGTATACAATACCTTTGTATTGTGATAACAATGGAGCGGAGGCTTTGGCCAAGGAACCCAGGTCCCATCAGCGATCCAGGCATATTCTGAGGCGGTATCACCTGATCCGGGAAATAGTTGATCGCCGGGAGATCGAGGTCAGGAGAGTTGACATGAAGAACAACACAGCGGATCCACTCACGAAGGCCATTCCCCAGATACAGTTCGAGAGACTCTTCAGGATGCTCGGTATGCGATACTACAGCAACTGGCCCTAGTGCAAGTGGGAGATTGTTAGTTGTATGTATGCCCTAGAGGCCAGTATTGTACATATGATGTATATTATATTGGATGCTTGGACATATATAGAGGGGACTTTCTTGCTCGACATGATAGTATGTTATCTGGTTGCTCTTTATCTTAACATGTATACTTGTCTCTTGATACTGTCTTATGGTTATATGTTGGTAAAGCCCTTAGGATGTGTACTTGACTACCAGGACTATGATGCAGATCATACTAGCGGGGCCATGGTAGTCCATAAGTTCATCCTTCGATGTTGCTAGTCGTGGGTGTGTCGAGACAGGGCATCGATATACCAGAGTAGACTAGCGTATACGCTTCTCGACCCATGAGATAGGCGATGGATGATCCCATATCTATTGGTGTTTGACATCAGAGATGGTATATGGGTGGCTCACTTAAGCATTCTTTTCTCACTTGTGTGTACATGCAATATATATGTAATATATATTGATGTGCATTGTTTATTTGTGTCTGTCATGGTTGTTGATACACAATACATGGGTGTATGAGACATACACCATACCAATTATAATGGTGGGGTTTAAATATTTAAGATAAATCCAAATTAGTGGAAACTAAATCAAATGCATGAAGCATGTAGAAGCTTGTGAGTGCATTTGACCAAGTCCACTAGTTTTGTTTTATTTTAAATATTTATTAACCTAACAATTTTTAAATAGCCATGGTTATGTCACTACATGAGTTATTATATGATACACACTCACCCATGGTTTATTCACTCACTTGATTTTTTCATTCTCTTCTCATTTTCTTCATCTTCTTCCTCAACCCAAAAGAGCTCTCTAGGGTTTGATAAAAGTGAGAAAGTATTGTGAGAAAAATAATTCTAAAGTGAGCCCACATCCTATTTCATCATCCTCAACTAGATTAGCACTTTAGTATAGGGTGTTAGCTTCAATATGCTTTCATTAGTGAAGTAGTAGCTTGAGTTACTATACCCTCGACGTAGATCACCTTCGGCCTCGAAGATTTCAAGCAAGATCGTTCTTTTCACCTTGAAGAAGCCATGCAAGAGTCCGGGACTTGGATCGCAGCGAAAGGACTTCAACTCGAAGCTTTAGAAGCGAAGGACCGGTCTACAAAGGTTGTATTCCGCAAACACTTAGATGTAAAGTAGTTTACTTTGTGTTTCGTATGATTTTCTAGTTATCGATTCTAGTTTAGGGTTCCTTAAAACGACAAATTTTTGAAAAGGGCATGGACGATGCCACCCGAAACTTTACTGCCGTCGAACGGAACCCTACAAGCCCAAGGTCAAGTTTCGGAGACAATTCGGGACAATTTCGGCGACACTGCGACTCTACAAAGTCATCAAATTGTTCCTATATCTCATCTCTCTCTTCTCATCCAGTAAGTCCTCTCTTTTCTCCTCTCTTCCCTATTCAAAAAGTTCTCTTTTCAAAACTAGTCGGAAGTTGGGTTACTCCGATATCTGATTCTAAAATTGTTAAAAACAAAACTTTTCTTAATAACCAAACATCCATATTGTTATATATTGTTTAGTAATCTTAAAACAAACTTTGAAAACAAGTTTCATCTTAAAATTCATTACTCTGCAACTTTTGTTACACTTTTACGTTTAAATACCACGAGCTTTATTTTCGGCATCTTTTATCATATTTGCTTGTATTACTTTTAGAAAAATCTCACGAGGTAATGACCTACCTCTCACAACACACATCTTGACATAGCACAATTGCTTGAAAACAATATTTTTTTTTGGGACAAATACGAATTTACGTTTAAATACCATGAACTATTAAAAACCGTATTCTTTAAATTTGTATTATTTACATTCCTTACAATTAAGCCTCTACAACCCACTTTTAGGGATCCCGATCAAGATGGTGCGGGTTATCGCACATCCTCGGGACTAGTAGAGTGAGATGCATACCTCCTCACAGAGCATCCGATCTCGATGGAATTTTAAATACAATTTTTAAGAAAACGTGATTTTCTATTTAATAAATAAATTCTATTTTTAATAATTATATATATATATATATTATCAAAACATCTATTTTATATTTATAATAAATTCCATGTTTTCTGAACACAAGAATCTTAAATTTCATGAATATACCATTAACAATCCATACAAGTCAATTTACACTAAAATACCGTGTACTATTCAATTTAGATTTATATTCACTAGAATACCTCATCATATAAAAATTACATCCATGAAAACCCTAAATACGATAAATAAATACTTGAGAATTATTTTAAAAGTATACTAAAACTATTTTTCATAAAACACGCTCAAGTTATATTAATTTATAATATGGACCCTAGTAAATATAGGTTTAAGCGGGACCAATTCTTTTAAGTCTCAGAGAGCCGGAGAAAATGGGTGATTGCCTATTTAAGGTAGACAACAAAAACGGGGTTATCAATGGTAATTGGCTTGGAAAAAGTCACAAATCCTACCGTCCATGTGCAGCAGTTACCGATAACTCCAAAACCTAATTCAGGAATCAAATTCTGTTTAAGTGTCTGACTCAGACAGAGTCTCAGTCTAATCTGGATACAATTCCAACCTACATACAATTCAAATATAACTCCAATACAATATGAATCCATATACCGGAACTTGAAACATGAATACCAGAATACTATCCAAAATCAACATGACTCGACTAGATCGAACCATGGATATATATTGACTTGACTACATGACTATTCGTATACATCTTTATCCGTTTACATGAACAATCTATACCATGGTCTCGGCAAGTCTTATATTTACAAATCAATACAATCAATACAATATGCATTATGGGGTTGTAAGGGGTAGACCGGTATGGAATGTGTTAAAAGTGGCACGATGATGGTCACCATAATACACCTAATCTGAACATCCATTGTCGTTGTCCCATGGGTTTTGACGGGGCCTTGTACACCTTATACCTTAGTCCACGGAGCAAGTTGGACTCTTCTCGTATACACTGGCACATTCTGTACCAAGCTACAAACAACTACGTTAACATAACAAATATCACCATATATACTTTACCGATTCTATTTTCTATCCATTCTTCTTATCTTTTGGGACTTACCGAGCGATTGTTCGCTGACGATATTTCTATTTCTTCTTTCTTTGGAATGTTGTCAAGAGGACCCGACTCACTGGAGATCAAGCCCAGCCAGAACGACTTGGAGCAGTTCATTTAGGACCCAGAGCTCTAGTTCACTTGTATATAATTTTACTTTCAGTTCATTCCATTGTTTAGGCATTGCTTTCCAGTATTGTATTTACTTTCCAGTGTATTGTAAAGAATGTTTAATCAATAAAAAGTTGCTATTGATTTATATCTTTTGTCATTTCTTGTGTACATTTATTATATTGCTTATTTACGCTTAACATGTTTACTTCTGAGTAAAGATGTCACGTGCCTGCCGCGTCTCCTTACCCGTACACTGGGAAGCGGGGCGTGACAATACTAGACACGAGATTTATGATGATTTCGATTGTCGATGCCAGGCACTCAGGATTTTATGATGATTTTGAAGTGTCGTTGATGTACACATGTTGGATGATATACATATACATACATACATACATACATACATATATATATATATATATGACACAGATGATATGGTACCACACATTGATATATGCCCGATATTATATATTTATATACATATTTATACACGATCACTTTCGATACCACACGGTATGATATTATTATATTACAATATGACCTAGGAGATCGTTATACATTCGATTTCTACTTGATGATGTCTTCTACTCACAAGTTGGCAACTCACCCCTGTTGTGCCATAATCAACGTTGTATAATTTTATATTCTTTGTATCTAGTTAAAAGTTTCATCAACCAGACTATGTATATTTGGTAGAGTTAGAGACTAGTTGTATATTCTTTCAGACTTAGAGTCGTGGCTTGTATATATTTTTATATTGGAGTTGATGATATTTGGTTTTCTTTACTCTTTTCTGTGTTGATCTTCGCCTTGGGCATTGTATATTCATGTTGTGTTTTTCTTGTTTCCGCCGATTGGCAAAGAGCTAGCTCCTGCTTGGGGATGCAATATTATTATCATTTATGTATTGTTTTGATCAAAATTTACAAAGGAGTGAAAGTATGTCTCAGCACCTCTACTAGGTTTCAATGATCATCAAGTATGCAATTTTAAAAATTTATAGGTCTAAGTATACTAAACAAGAATCGAACTAAAAAATTAGGGTTTTATACTTAAGCAAACAAGTTCTAAACTAAGTGAAGAGAGTCTACGATCTTTGTTGTCTAGTCCTTTACTTCTAAAGCTCCAAGTAGAAGTCCCTAGAACTCTTCTTTGATTCCACTTGAAGGATGGAACGAGCTTTCATGTATTCTTCATCGTCGAAGATGATCCACCATAAGGCAACTCGCACTCAACCTCACACTTCACTAATCAAGATATTAGTGAAGATAACAGCCTAAACTAATTGGCTAGATTAGTGTAGGTTTATGAAGTAGGAATTTTTCTCATTAAAATATTTCTTTCTTTTTCTTTTTCTCACCCTAGAAAAATATAGCGAAGAGATGAAGATGAACTTAGAAGTGAGAATGAACCATGAGCTCAAAAGATGAGATGAGATTAGCAAATATTTATGAATAAAACAAAGAAAATGAGGTGATTCCTGGCTTCTCAAGGCTTCTCCAAGCATCCTAACAACATGACTCATTCTTCTTTTTCTTTAATTCATAAATCCAAACCATTATCATCTCATCTTTAACTCTTGTGTGATTCTCATACATCCTTGTTCAATGCATCATCAACCATGATACAATATACATATATATATATATATATATATATATAAACAGAAGAAAACCTTAAGTGAGCTTAATATTAGTTAATATATATATATAAATATATATGTTAAATTATTAAATCAACACTTGATTCAATTACCGGTTATATCATATATAACTGGCTAATATTTAATATTAGTTTATGTATATATATATATATATATCAAATTATTAAATCAACACTTGATTCAATAATCCGGTTATATCACATATAACCCGGTTGATATAAAAAATGCTAGATTAGAATACGGTATCATATATTCGTATTTAACCAAGCTCCCACACATATCTCCAAACATGCCCTATTTCGTTTCGCTTGAGCTAGGAAAGCTCTATGTGGGACTCTAAAAACTCGTCAATACGCCAGCAGTAGATCATCAGATACCCATAAGCTGTCAGCGGTACTAGCTGGACGTAACGACTATCCAGGTATTGAACGAATAGAAGATCAACAAGCAAACTTGTCCAAACTCCCGTAGAGCCTATAAGCAACACATAGCGTACAGTCCGGTCTCTTCGTCTGATATGTTGCATATCGAGTCTAGGGGATGGAATCGTCAGACCCCAATAATTTGTTAAGTCATGCCGATATGTGGCATATAACCTTTCGAAAAACTACTGATAACACTTATCAGTAAGTCTCATCAGTCCTGACCAGGGGCTTGCTGTTATAGCCAATCAAGCATAACACAACATCAACTCCCAATACCGGGAAAGTCGAAACCTCTCCTATCGCTCACTGCCTTCATGAGACTTGGGACTGTACCAAAAAACCACCTGTTTAGATGACTCATTTGAGCCATGGTAGGGAGAAAATTAAAGCACAGTGGGAACCACACAAGACACTATGACGATCTCGGGTCTACAGACTAACCTGTACAAGTGTCACCACAGAACTGCTCTCTGACGATAAGTATGGTACCATCTAGGAGTTCTCGGTGGGTCCTGTTCGGTATACCCATTCTCCAATGAGCACCTGTATACAATCTTTGATGTCAAACACACTCATGAAATTATCACTAAAATACCCAATACTTAAAATCTACACTCATGAAAATCCTAAGTAATACTAATCACTCTCGAGGTTTACTTTTTAATATATTAAAAATATTTTTCATAAAACCCCCTCAAGGTATATAAAAAAATATTTAAGGACTTTAGTAAATATAGGTTTAAGTGGAATCAATTCTCTTGAGCCCCAGGAAGCCGGAGAAAGTGAGTGCTTGCCTATTTAAGGTAGAAAACTTAATGGAGCTATCAATGGTAATTATCATGGAAAAAGACACAAATCCTGCCGTCAATGTGCAGCAGTTACCGATGACACCTGAACCTAATTCAAGAGCTAAATCTGTTACAAGTGTCTGACTCGGTCTGAGTCTAATTCAAATCTGAATCTAATATCTAACATGAATACTTGAACAAGAACATGAATACTTGAAATCAAACATCAATATCAAACCTGTATACTAGACCTGACTTGACCGAAACATGGTTATAACTTGACTTGACTACTTGAATACTTGATTAAAACCTTAACACGAATACTTGAACAATTTGTATCCATGGTTTCGGAAAGTATGATAATTATAATCTACACAATATATTACACGAGGATAAAGGGGTAGATTGGTACGGAACGTATATCATGGCACGAGAGGTCACTTAAAAGACACCTACATGAATTCCTGTGTCGTTGTCCCGTGGGTTATGACGGGGCCTTGTACTACATGTTACCATAGTCCATGGGGTAAGATGGACTCCTCTCATATACATGAATACCTTCTGTATCAACCTACAAACAACCACTTTATAATAACCATCATATACCTGTACAACTTACTTGTTAATTCACATTACTTGTTATATTCTCTTTTTTCATTTGGGTCTTACCGAGCGCTAGTTCGCTGACGACATTCCTTTCTATTTCTTTCTTTGGAATGTTCGTCAGGAGGACATGACTCTTAGGAGATCGAGCCTAGCCAGGCGGATTTCGATCAGCTTGCGGCACAGCCTGACTTTTAGTTCCTTGTACTTACTTTCATTTTGTATGCTACTGTTTAGGCACTGCTTTACTCAGTGTATCTTTTGTTTTCAAACAGTTGTTTGTAAATATGAATATAAATAAAATTGTTGTTTTATTTTAATACTCTTGTCATTCTTGCACATGTTATATGTTGCTTAATTACGCTTAACGTATTTATTTCTTAGTAAATACGTTGCGGCCTGCCACATCACCATTTCCGTCTACTTGGAAGCAGGGTATGACCGCTGGAGGAGGGCATATTAGGCTTACAACAGATGATGGGACAGTTGGCCGAGGCCACCTATATTTAGAAGCCGGATCATGCATCGCCTATTCTTGAGCCTGTTGTACAGCTTGTTCTGACAGTCGCACCCGTGGTTACAGGGGTTATGGAAGTATCGCTCCCAGAGTTCATGAGGTTGATGTAGGGTTAGTTAGCACGGCAGCTAGGTTTCGGGAGGCATCGTCCATGCCATTTTTAAAAATTTACCATGCTAAACAACCATAACCCTAGAATCTTAACTAGAGAATTAGAAGATACAACATGTAAACTACTTTACATCTAAGTGAACATGGAATACAACCTTTGTAGACCGATCCTTCACTTCAATAGCTCCGTGTAGTAGTCCCTCCTCTCCAAGTAGTGATCTTCCGGACTCTAGAATGGCCGAAAATGATTTGCGTCGAGGAGACACCAATCCAAGCTACCTCTTCACTAATTAGGGATTAGTGAATCTAACACCCTAAACTAAATGGCTAGTCTAGTAAAGGATGATGAAGTAGGAATTTTTTCTCACTTTAGAAACATTTTTCTCACTAATTTTCCTCACCTCCTCAAAAGCTAGAGGGCTCACTCCTGATGAAGAAGAAGATGAAGAGAATAGCATGAATGAGATAGGCAACTATGGGTGAGATAATATCTCATACCACTCATGTAGAGACTTGACCATGGTATAAGATAAGGGTTGGGTTAATAAATATCTATAGCAAGACAAAATTAGTGGAAAAAGTCAAACGTTTCTACAAGCTTCCACCAAGCATTAATCATGACAAATTTCCACCAATTTTGCATTTACTTTAAATAAATAAAACCCCAATTATCTTATGGAATGGTGTAAGTCTCAAACACCCATGTATCATGTGTCATCAAGCATGGCACAAAAGGAAACATATACAATTAACATATATTACATATATATTAAATGTATACAAGTGAGATAAAGAAATTCTTAAGTGAGATAATATTAGTTAATGTAAACTAATATATCAAATATATATAATTATACATTAAATTATTAAATCAACACTTGATTTAATAATCCTGCTATATCACATATAACCGACTAATATCACATGTATCAACTTATCGAATCAATACTTGATTCGATAACCCGGCTATATCACATATATCCGACCGATATCACATGTTGCGAGAATACAATACGGTATCATATACACGTATTAATCTCGGTCCCTCACATATCATATATGTGCTCCTACCTCATTTCACCTGAGCCAGGAAACTTCTGTGTAGGACTCTAAAGACTTGTCAATACGCCGGCAGTAGGTGATGATCATATCAGTCACCCACAAGCCGTCAGTGGTACTAGCTGGACGTAACGGCTACCCGGGTATTGAGTGATCAGAAGATCAACAAGCAAGCTTGTCTATACTCCCGCAAAGCCTATAAGTAACACTACCGTACAGTCCGGTCTCTTCGTCTGATATGTCGCATATCTATTATAGGGGTGGTAAACATCAGACCCCAGTAACCGATAAGTTGTGCCAATGTGAGGCTCATAATGGGTCGAGAAACTACTGATAACACTTACCGGTAAATCTCCGTATCAGCCCTGGCTAGGGACTTCCTGTTATGGCCAATCGAGCACAACGCAACATCAACCCCCAATACCGGTAGAGACGAAATCCCTCCTATCGCTCATTGCTTCCATTTGACTCGGGATTGTACCCAAAAACCACCGTTTTGCACGTTCTCTTGAATGTGGTAAGGTGGAAATCAAACATAGTTGGAATCACACAAGACTATATGACGATCTTGGGTCTACAAACTAACCTATACCAGTGTCACCAGAGAACTGCTATCTGACAATAGATATAATACCTACTAGGAGTTCTCGGTGAGTCTTGTTCAGTGTACCCAGTCTCCACTGAGCACCCATATACCATCTTTGTTGTCAAACACCAATGGATATAGGATCATCCATCGCCCATCATATTGGTCAAGAAGCGTATACGCTAGTCTACTCTGGAATATTGATGCCCTGTCTCGATACACCCTCGACTAGGAAAAATCAAAGGATGCACTTGTGGACTACCCTGGCCCTACTAGTATTTTCTCCATCATAGTCCTGGTAGTCAAGTACACGTCCTAAGGGCTTCATCAACATGTGAGAGCAAGACAGTATCACAATACAAGTCTACATGTTAAGACAAAGTGCAACCGGATAGCATACTATCATGTCGAGCAAGAAAATCCTCTCTATATATGTCCAAGCATCCACTATAATATACATCATATGTACAAAAATGCCCTCTAGGGCATACATATAACTAACAATCTCCAACTTGCACTAAGGCCAGTTGTTATAGTATCTCATACCCAACATCCCGAAGAGACTCTCGAAATGTATCTCTGGTATAGCCTTTGTGAGTTGATCCGCCGTGTTGTTCTTCATGTCAACTCACCTGACCTCGATCTCCCGGCGATCAACTATCTCCCGGATCAGGTAATAGCACCTCAGAATATGCCTGGATCGCTGATGGGACCTGGGTTCCTTGGCCAAAGCCACTACTCCATTGTTATCGTAATACAAAGGTATTAGATGCTCGATGGATGGAACCACTCCAAGTTCAGTTATGAACTTCTTCACCCAGACAGCCTCTTTGGCAGTATTGTTGGCAGCGATGTTTTCAACCTCCATCATCAAGTCTGCCACGGTTTCTTGCTTGGAACTCTTCCAACAAACCGCCCCTCTATTGAGGGTAAAGACCAATCCCGAGACCGACTTACAGTCGTCCTTATCACTCTGGAAGCTCAAATCGGTAAAGGACTCCACTTGGAGTTCACCGTTACCATACACCAAGAACATCTCTTTAGTCCTTCTCAAGTACTTGAGATTGTTCTTCACAGCTGTCCAGTGATTCTCTCCTGGATCCGCTTGATACCTACTCACTACACTTAGTGAGTATGCTATATCGGGTCTGGTATATAACATCGCGTACATGATAGAGCTTACTGCCGAAGCATAGGGTATCCCTTGCATGCGAGCTCTTTCCAAATAAGTCTTGGGAGACATCTCCTTGGAGAGAATGAGTCCTGAGATCATGGGTAAATTCCCACGCTTGGAATCTTCCATACTAAACCTCTTTAGTATAGTGTCAATGTACCTGGATTAGGATAATCCCAGTATCCATTTAGATCTATCTTTATAGCTCTTAATCCCCAAGATGTAGGAGGCATCACCTAGATCTTTCATTGAGAATCTTTGTGATAAGAAGAGCATGACCGAGTGCAGCATACGAACAAAATTTCCTATCAAGAGTATATCATCCACGTACAATACGAGGAAGACGACCTTGCTTTCTGCAACCTTCTTGTATATACAAGGTTCATCTACGTTTTTTTTATGAAGTCAAACTCTTTGACTACCACATCAAAACAGATGTTCTAACTCCGCGATACCTGCTTTAACCCATAGATAGATTTATGCAGCTTGCACACCTTTCCGCTGCTCCCACTGTTCACGAAGCCCTCTAGTAATGTTCACGCTCTCTTCTAAATCACCATTTAGAAAGGCGGTCTTAATATCCATTTACCAGATTTTGCAGTCATGGTATGCAGCGATGGCAAGTAGGACCCGGATGGACTTAAGCATAGCCACTAGAGAAAAGGTTTCATCATAATCCACACCTGATCGTTGAAGAAAACCTTTTACAACAAGTCTAGCTTTGAAAGTCTTAACTTTTGCATCTACACCAAGTTTCTTCTTAAAGATCCATTTGCTCCCAATAGGTTTTACCCCTTCGGGAGCAACTTCCAAAGTCCATACTTTGTTGGTGTACATGGATCCCATCATAGATCGCATTGCATCCAGCCATTTCACAGAATCCCCACTCGTGATGGCCTGCTCGAAGCTAGTTGGGTCATCATCTTCCATGATGCAATCCTCGCTCTCATCATCAATGAGAAAACCGTAGTATCTCTTAGGTGGATGAGGAACCCTACCAGATCGGCAGAGAGCCTGAGGTTCATTGGGAACTATCGAATCCTCTGGTTCCACTAAATCTTCTTTTGCAGTTTGTGTAGCCGGAATTTCTTCCAGTTCTACCTCTTTGCCACTAATTTCCTTTACAAGAAATTTCTTTTCTAAAAAGGTGGCATGTCGGGAAACAAACACCTTTTGTTCCTCGCTGTGGTAGAAAAGATATCCATGTGAATGTTTAGAATATCCCACAAACTTACAAAGAACTGACCATGCCTCGAGTTTGTCCGGATTTTTCCTTTTGTCATAGGCCGGACAACCCCATATCTTAACTCGTTTAAGATATGGTCTCTTCCCACTCTATATCTCATATGGTGTGGTAGGTACAGATTTAGATGGAACTTAATCTAATAGGTATGCATTTGTCTCAAGCGCATAACTCTAAAAGAAAATAGGTAACTCAGCGGTGCTCATCATAGAGAGCACCATATCCAATAGGGTGCGATTCCTCCGCTCCGATAAACCGTTGTGCTGTGGTGTATACGGAGAAGTAAGCTGAGATAGAATCCCATTCTCTTTTAGATAGTCATGAAAATCTGTGCTTAAGTATTCTCCTCCCCGATCAGATCGAAGGATTTTAATACTTTTACCCGTTTGGTTCTCGACTTCATGTTTATATTCTTTGAATTTCTCAAAAGCTTCAGACTTATGTTTCAACAAGAACACATGTCCGTATCTTGAGAGATCGTCAGTGAATGTAATGAAGTACGAGGAACCATTCCTGGCATGTGTAGACATGGGACCGCATACATTACTATGTATCAGTCCCAAGAGTTCCGTAACTCTTTCTCCGTGTCCAGTAAACAAAAGTTTTGGTCATCTTTCCTTTGAGACATGACTGGCAAGTTTCATAACATGATAATTCGAACAGATTCAAATAACCATCCTTATGTAACTTAGCTAATCGTGTCACAATGATATGACCTAGTCTATAATGCTATAAGAAGGATTCATTCAATTCTTAACTCTTCCTCTTGTGTGTGTTTTGTACGTTAAGAACTGTGGTTTGATTTAGAACGTATATGTTATTATTTAACGAGTCTGATCCAACCAACTTTTGATTCAGAAAGATGTTCATAACATTATCCAACAATTCAAAATTATATCCTACTTTACTTAATAAAGAAACTGATATAAGATTGCATATCAGGTTCGGTATGTAATAGCATTCGTTCAGAATCAATGTATTGCCATTTGGTAATATAAGGTGATATTCACCAACTGCTTTGGATGCAACATTTGCACCATTCTCTACTCTTACAGAATGATCACCCATTCCCAGTTCTCTACCTTTCCTTAGCCCATGCAACATATTACATATGTGGGATCCTGATCCGGTATCTAATACCCAGGACGTAGAGTGCATTGAGAAACAGTTCTCGGTAAGAAACACAACCGAAGAAGATGCATCAACATGCTTATTCTTCGTTTGGGTGGCGTGGAAATCCGGATATTCCCCTATTCCCTACTCGGACTTATAACAAACCAACGTTCTCCTGCCCAATATAACAAGCAGGTTCAGTCAATACATCCATATTATTACCTTGATTAAGGCCTGACATGGTCGCTACCTAGAGAGAGAGAGAAGAAAGCACTTAGCGTATGCTCTTGCAAGATTAGATTGGTTATTATCTTATCTAATCAGGATGTCCGCCACTGTTTTTATCAATTCTTCCTTCAAACCCTAAAAGGTAAGACTAGCTGGAATTAATTACACCTTACAAGTTCGCCAATCTTTCAGCCTGGCCAATGTCGGTACATTGAGGGAGGTTCCCCATGCTTTCGCACGAATTAAAATAAACCACATTTTCCCAGGGGCATAACCCCGTTAACACCTTTCTATACACCTACTTGATCGGCTAATTGTAATGTGTAAAACTCTTCCAGGAGTAACTCTTGCTCGCAGTGCGTATCGGAATCCAACTATCTCATAGATGGAGTGCAATCTCATTGCAAATTTCAACACTTGAAATTCCCGATAATATTTTTCCCCAAGCAACTTATGACCTTAACATAGTCAACAAATCATAAGCGCTAGCCAAGTTCAACCCGTTATTTCCAGATTGAATTAAACCCACCAGTACGACCCTTAACATAGTCAACAAAGTCGTACGACTACCCTAATCCAATCGCATCTCATGCTTTAGCAGATAAAGACCAATTAGCTACCGCACACTATGCCTTAACATAGTCAACAAACGTAGCACGAATACTAAGTATCACTTATCTGAAATGACGGAGGGCTACGACAGGTTTTAAGAAAACCTTTTGCGTAATGAGCTTGATATCGTTGTAAAATCGAGCGATTTTGAAAAGGAGTGTTTTTTAGGTTTTTACTAGTTTTGCTAAAGAGATCACTCCCGGTGAAGGGATCTCGGCTCTTTCTTTATCGAATAAAATGCTGGAAATTCTACAAGGAATACAACTACGCAAAGCAAAAAAATTAAAAAGCAATCAAAAACAAAACTGAGTGGGTTGTAGCATCTACTAGTTTCGCTAAAGAGGTCACTTCCGGTGAAGGGATCTCGTCTCTTTCCTTATCGAATAAGGTGCTGGATATTTACAAGGAATACCTCTATGCAAAGCAAAAACTAGAGCTATCTTTTTTGAAAATTTGATTCCACAACATCTTTTTTGGTTTCTTTCTTTTTCATTAATCTCATTAATGAAGTCCCATCAATTATGCTTCCTAAGCATCACAGAAGAAACAAAAATATAACGTACGCTTATGCCATTTGCATTCGCCACAGTGTCCCGTTATGCACTGTTAGGTTACTTAACTAACGGCATAGCGGGGCGGGACTAGTGCGGGTGTAAAACATAAGCAATGTTTATTATATATCATATATATAATAATAAAGAATTCTTCTCAGAATATAAAGTGATCACATCATAGAATATCAGCAGCAGAAGTCCACATATGAAATATTGGATATATTAGGATATCCGTGTTTTATATCAAGCCAGTAAAATACATGGATTCTACCGTCGCGATGAATAGCTAAACCCACATCTCTAGACCCCTATGAGAGCGGCAAGCGACCCTTCCAATTCTAGAGTTAGGAGACCCGGACTCGATATCTCGAGATGGTCTCCCACTGGACTCTAGAACCTGGTTACTTGTGCTCTCCTCCTTCGGTCTATCCTAATGCGGAAAAGTAAATAATATTTAATAATGGTGACATCATCCTCAACCCGAATATGCCCCAATAAAAGAATATTACATACAAATTTTTACATGAATGAAAATGAAAAAACTCTCATCTCACATAAAAAAAACCCCGGCTATTCAAAACACGTTGATACAATATAACATATCCCAGTAACACATAACATCACATGTCATCAATGTAAGTAAATACGCGTATCCCAATTGTCGATGACATATAGCAACGAAACCGGTGATACACCATATATTACACTTACGGTCCCAGAAAAGAAAATGTCAAACTACAACATTTGGGATCTGCAACCTCCATAGACATCATAAACCCGAAATATCGCATACTTGGGATTTCATGCCTAACCTCTCGAATTACAAATATTGTATCACATTCCATAGATAGCTAGACGATGTTAAACATTCCGATCGAATCAACAAACACCCAAAATTTCCCGAAGAGCTCAACACTTGAGCACGGTTTAAAAATACTCAGTACATGCCACAGTACGTATAGAACAACCGTAGAAGGGCCAACCCTTGCATCACATATGGCGCCGCGGAACTACCACAAAACCTAGGGTTTGGTGGTGGTTCCGATGGTCATAGAATCGAGTTAGTATTTCGTTCTTCTAGAGGGTCCACAGAATTACTTGCATGATGTTTGAATGTTTTTTAACTTGGAGAAAATCCAACTTTTGGAAAATTTCCAGCGAGGGAGAAAATGGGTTATTGATATTCGTTCGAACTTTTTAACGTCGTCTAAATTACCCGAAACGATGTTAGAATTACGACTACAAAACACTCCGAATTGCCTTTACAGAAAGATAACATCACATGCAATCTTAGCAAAAACAAGCAACACCTGAAACACCAAAACCCAGAGACTGGAACACCACACCAAAACAAACACAAGATTTCAACATTAGACCTGCCAGGCCGGAATTTCATAGAATGTCGCCGGGTCAAAACGGGTGAAAAGGGCTCGTTTTTGTCTGGTGTTCATGTTACATCTCATATAACATTATGCAGTTGCTTTAAATTTTTTTTGAAGACTTTTAAAATTCGATAGAAACTATATTTTTAGTTTCGATGTTTCGGAGTTGTTTCGGTTTCGTAATTCAAAAAAAAATCGTCTAATTCTCTAGCTTGGCTCTGATACCACTGTAGGGTTACGTAGCACGATAACAAGATTTCGGGAGGTATCGTCCATGTCATTTTAAAAAATTTGCCATGCTAAACAATCCTAACCCTAGAATCTTAACTAGAGAATTAGACAATACAATATGTAAACAACTTTATATCTTAGTGAACATAAAATACAACCTTTATAGACCGGTCCTTCACTTCAATAGCTCCGTGTAGTAGTCCCTTCGCTCCAACTAGTGATCTTCCGGACTCTAGAATGGCTCCACAAGATGAAAGGAGAAAGCTTGCACGGAGTCTTCGAGGCCGAAGATGATCTAGGTCGAGGAAACACCAACCCAAGCTACCTCTTGACTAATTAGGGATTAGTGGAGCTAACACTCTGAACTAAATGGCTAGTCTAGTAGAGGATGATGAAGTAGGAATTTTGCTCACTTTAGAAATATTTTTCTCGCTAATTTTTCTCACCTCCTCAAAAGCTAGAGAGTTCACTCTTGATGAAGAAGAAGATGAAGGGGATAGCATGAATGAGATAGGCAACTATGGGTGAGATAATATCTCATACCACACATGTAGAGACTTGACCATGGTATAAAATAAGGGTTGGGTTAATAAATATTTATAGCAAGACAAAATTAGTGGACTAAGTCAAACGTTTCTACAAGTTTCCACCAAGCATTAATCATGACAAATTTCCACCAATTTTGCATTTACTTTAAATAAATAAAACCCCAATTATCTTATGGAATGGTGTAAGTCTCATACACCCATGTATCATGTGTCATCAAGCATGGCACAAAAGGAAACATATACAATTAACATATATTACATATATATTAAATGTATACATGTGAGATAAAGAAATTCTTAAGTGAGATAATATTAGATAATGTAAACTAATATATCAAATATATATAATTATACATTAAATTATTAAATCAACACTTGATTTAATAATCCGGCTATATCACATATAACTGACTAATATCATATGTATCAACTTATCGAATCAATACTTGATTCGATAACCCGGCTATGTCACATATAACCAACCGATATCACATATTGCGAGAATAGAATACGGTATGACATACACATACTAATCTCGGTCCCTCACATATTACATATGTGCTACTACCTCGTTTCGCCTGAACTAGGAAACTTCTGTGTAGGACTCTAAAGACTCGTCAATACGTCGGTAGTAGGTGATGATCATATCAGTCACCCACAAGCCATCGGCGGTACTTGCTGGACATAACGGCTACCCGGATATTGAGCGATCAGAAGATCAACAAGCAAGCTTGTCTAAACTCCTGCAAAGCCTGTCAGTAACACTACCGTACAGTCCAGTCTCTTCTTTTAATATGTCGCATATCTAGTCTAGGGGTGGTAAACATCAGACCCAAGTAACCGATAAGTCGTGCCGATATGAGGCTCATAACGGGTCGAGAAACTACTGATAACACTTACCAGTAAATCTCCATATCAGTCCTGGCCAGGGACTTCCTGTTATGGCCAATCGAGCACATCGCGACATCAACCCCCAATGCTGGAAGAGACGAATCCCCTCCTATGTCTCATTGCCTCCATGTGACTCGGGACTGTACCCTAAAACCACCGTTTTCCACATTAACTTGAATGTGGTAAGGTGGAAATCAATGCACAGTGGGAATCACACAAGACTCTTTGACGATTTCGGGTCTATAGACTAACCTGTACCAGTGTCACCAGAGAACTGCTATCTGACGATTGGTATAATACCAACTAGGAGTTCTCGGCGAGTCCTGTTCAGTGTACCCAGTCTCCACTGAACACCCATATACCATCTTTTATGTCAAACACCAATGGATGTAGGATCATCCAACGCCCATTATATGGGTCAAGAAGCGTATACGCTGGTCTACTCTGGAATATCGATGCTCTGTCTCCATAAACCCTCGACTAGGAACAATCAAAGGATGAACTTGTGGACTACCCTGTCCCCACTGGTATGATCTCCATCACAGTCCTGGTAGTCAAGTACACATCCTAAGGGCTTCATCAACATGTGAGAGCAAGACAGTATCACAATACAAGTCTACATGTTAAGATAAAGTGCAACCAGATAGCATAATATCATGTCGAGCAAGAAAGTCCTCTCTATATATGTCTAAGTGTAACGCTTTAGATTTCGGTTAGTGTTAGTTTATACGTTAATGCGGGTTTACTGTAAAAAGTTTACCAATTTGGGTTCCTTACATTTTATAACATTTAATTAATAATTTATTATTATTTGTTATGGCATGCACGCACGTGTGCACATTAATGTGAGGGTTCGTTTTTGTAATCTAGGTTAGTGGCCATGACAACTTAACCTAATCTAATCTATGCTTTAATCCAATCCTTTCCTTAATCTTATCCTTAAATCTAAACCCTAGATATTTTGTTGTGAGAAGATATTTCTTTTGGTGAGAAGAGGTGTCATGATGAAGTGTGGTTTGAATGCATTAAATGGAGATTTAATGCAAGGTTACTCTCACCTCACTCTCACCGTTAACCTCACCTCTCTCTCTCTTTTCTTCATACCCTCTCCCACTCTCTCTCACACTCTTTTCCTTCTCATTTTCTTCATCTCACTCTTTTCTAAACTGAACACTTCTTCATCCATCACAAAACCATCGCAAATATTCACAAAAACTCACAAAAATCACATCTTTGGACTTGATTTGCCTCTTGGATGCCTTGGAGCTTGGGAAGCTAGGATCTTTGAGTTCTTTTGGTTAGGTAATGATCTCTTTCTGTTTTTTAAGTGCTTTTTGTGTAGCTTAGCTTTTAAGTTTTAGTTTAGATAGTGTATCTTATCATTTCGAGTAAATATCGTATTTTTAGTGTAATTTTGGGTCTGTGATGATCTACTATCAAACCAGATAATTGTTGCAAAAGTTCCCATCACAGTGACCTAGTGTAGTGACCTAGAACCTACCCTCAAAATACAAGCCCCTTTCCTTTCCGTACGGCCGCAGATTTATTGCTTCTGGCCACAATTTGCGGCCAGACTAGGGAGTTGGGGTTTGGGTTTTGTGTAGGAGTCTCTGGGGTTGTATGTGGTCTCATAGTACTTGCAACTTTTACAAATTATTGGTACAGAAAAATCTGGGACCACTTGCTTGTTTTCTTGTATTTTGTTTCACGCGTTACGTTATCCGATACGGTTCGTGTCCTATTGCTCTTGAGTTGGTTTCGTAGTGTCGCTATGCACGTTAGCTACAATACAAACACTTGAGAGTACGTTTGTGTTGTCGCGTTGGTCCGTGTAGTTTGATCGTGTTTTGGGTCTATTGCTAATATACACTTGCTTTGTTGTTTTATTGTTTTAGGTTCACAGGATGGGACTTCGGGCGCTGCGACGAAGGGAAAACAGGTGGTACGCTTCACCTAGCCAGGAGCGTTGGTGAGTAGATTTAACATTTACAGGGGAATTGCCCGCTTGGCGTTATGCGTCTGGGCTAGAGATGTTAATATTGTCGCATATTCTATTTCATATATAGAGGTGCGCATACACCTTATTGCTTAGTTACTTATTGTACTTGGACTAGTACCCTTAGGACACTACACTATTATTGACGGCTCATGTTGCACAAGTAACGATTGTATGCCATACACACCGTCAATAATTGCCATGACATGCACAATACACATACCAATATGATATTGTTTGGTTAGGGACATTGAGACATTGATTCATATTTCTTTATGCATATGACATATAGAATACCTGTATACCTACATACTTACACATATGCCTTGATATACTTACATGCTAGTTACCTGTATACTTATAGGGTATTGTACCATTAGCGATAGGTACATACACACATAATAACATAATGTCACGACCCGAAATTGGCACGTGACGGCCTTAATACTACGCAACGTCTACAGGCGTAACGCAGTAAAAGAAAGCCAAAACCCAGAAATCTAAACCATTAAAAGATAAGAAATATTGTTTAAAAGTCTTTGAAATCACAATCCAAATACTTTAAAAGTCCAACTTTATTTCCTTTAAAATTTTGGCAGCACCACCTTTGTAAAAGCTAGCCCTAAAAATGGGTACAACATAAATATAAAATAAAGTATCCCCAAACGGGAGCAAATACATGCCCAAAGGCGGAAAACAACCACCACAACAAATATACGACGCCGTAGCGAAGAAATAAAAGACGATTGAAAGGAAACTGTATAAAAGACAAAAAGTCATAAATAATATACAATATCGTCCTCACCAAGTCTCTAAGTCAACAAGAAATTATAGTAGATGGAGAGTACAAGGATACAACGAATATACAATACAACAAACGAATAACCACAAAACCCACCTAAGCAAACTGCACACTGTGTGCTGATGCGGTATCCGTAGCAAAAGATGATAGAAGAATAGCCTGCCTCGACTATGTTAGTGTATATGCCCTAGAGGCCATTACTGTATCATACTAGTTTGTATATTACTTAATGGATGCTTGGGATATTCACCTTGTATATACAATCTTGCTCAAAATAGTAGTACGCTACTTGGTTTGTTTCTACTTCAATGTGTACATGTGTTTATTTTTGTATATCGCCTATACACATTAGTAGAGCCCTTAGGATCTTTGCTTGATTACCAGCGATGTGATGGCCGTCACACTAGTGGGGCTGGGTAATCTATAAGCACATCCTTATGCAGGTCCCTGGTCGCAGGACTATCGAGACAGGGCATCGATACTCCGGAGTAGACCAGCGCATGCGCTTCTCATCCCAGTGTGGGAGACGGTCTGTCCCACAGCCGTCAGTACGTCGTACTTGAGATAGTATGCGGGTGCTCGTTAGGTTACGGGTACACTGGACAGGACTCGTCGGGAACTGACTAGTTGGTATTATACCTATCGTCAGTTATCAGTTCCCAGGTGACATGAGTACAGCTTAGTCCGCTGACTTGACACTGTCACTTCGCCTCAAGTGTGTTCCCACTGTACTTTGATCACTACCCTACCACGGCTCAAAGGAGTCGTGCAAACAGGTAGTGGTTGGGTGCAGTCCCGAAGCACTTGGAGGCAGTGGCGGTTAGACAGGATTCGTCTCTCCCGGTATTGGGGGTTGACATCGCGCTGTGTCTAGGAGAGCCATTACACGAGTAGTCCCTGGCCAGGTCAATCGAGATATACTGGTAGGTTTCCAGTGTTATCTCAGGGTGTTTTGGGCTTCGCTCCGGCACGACTTGTACCGCTATTGGGGGACTGACGTTTACCGCCCCCTAGGCCCGCCATGCGATGTATCAGACGAACAGACCGGACTGTACGGAGAATGTCACACTCAGGCTCAGTAGGAGTTCAGATGGGTTTCGCCTCGTCGGTCTTCTTGTCGGCATTACCTGGGGACCGTTACGCACAGCTAGTGCCGCTTGCGGTCTGTGGTTAAACCCACTGCCAGCGTAGTGTCGAGTCTTTAGAGTCCCACACAGAAAGCTTTTCGCCTTTAGGCAAAAGAGTAGAGGTCGCATGGTATTGCGACAGGTCGCGTGGTTTTGCGACAGGGTTCGGTCACATCCGTGCACTTGTGCACGTACAGTGTCCGGACAGTTTACACTAGCGGGCTTTAGTTTAAGCCAGATCCTAGTGTACCTTATGGGATTGGATTTATCCAGTTTGCATTCGTGTTCCTCGGAACGCGGATGCGGGTGTGTATGCACAGTTGACAGGGAGGCAGAGGCAGCGGATTCTCATTAGGGTTGTTGACTGTTGACCGTTGACTATTTGACTTTATGCTCAACCCTAATGAGAATATGATATGTAATTAACTATTATATTAATTAAGTATTATGGTGATATGGTTGTTGACTTGTTGACTTTTGTTGACTTGTTGACTTTGGTGACTTGTTGACTTTTGTTGACTTGTTGACCGGTTGACTAGGCTTGACTAGTTGACCATCATGATAACCATGGTTATCATTTCATGCCATAGACTTTTACTTGCTTGTTCATTTGAGTAAAATGAGTGCATGACATGATAAGGTTATGGTTGCTTCAACCATCACATAAGACTTTTTTTGATATGATGAGTTATGATCACTTTGGATTATGAGAGGGTGAAAGACAAATGAGTTGCTCATTCTTTCTTGCTCATTCTCTCTCTTGTTCTTGAGCTCTCCTCTTGCTCTCACCCTCAACCTCTTGCTCCCTCTCTTGATCTATGGTTCTCTTGTCTCATGAGTTGAGAATCAAGAACCATAGATAAAATCCCATTCTATTTCTTCTCTACTCATTCTAGTTCACTAGGTTTAGCAAACCAAGTGAACTAGTTTCTTCAAAGAACGAAGAATAAGCTAAAGGTTGGAGCTTTCAAGTGGATCTATCTTCGGCGTACGGAGACAACGAGAAGGAGCCATCGAACCACCATCGGAGCTTGAAGACGAAGGAGTTCAAGTTTAGGTATAACCATCTCCATCCGAGTAGCTAACTCTCTTTAGCTAAGTATGCTAGTTTTAGTTTAGGTAAAGATCCCGACTTTGCTTAGTCCATGTTGCCCCTTGCGCTAAAAATTTGATTTTTATACCGTTTCCGCCTCCCCGTAAGAACCGGGGGTCGCAACGTGGACTTACATTGGTATCAGAGCCTAACTAAACTTAAACTAGCTTGGTAGTAAAGTGTAACGAAGTTCGGAACCGAAAAAAATCCAAAAACCTAACTTTTACAAAACCTGAGTTTCTGTTGAAATTTTTTCTGGTCAAAATGAAAAACTTTATACTCCTAAATTCGACTCAGGGTTTTGTGTGAACACCCATGAAAAACGGTCCACTGTTTCCTTCAAACCGCCGCGCTTCCGCCGCACGAGGTAGGCATATGCCGCGGAAGCGCCGCGCTTTGTCTTCTTCTCTGCATCGTTTTTCGTGCAGTGTGTGTCTGTGTTGGTTTTGGGATTTTTGAAATATATTATATGTGCCCAGATTTTCCAGAAAAGAAATTTCCTTTTGGGGTCCTATAATTCCGTATTTTTTCCGAACTTCACTGCACTTTGACTATGATGGTTATATCTGTGATGTTTGCATGTATTGAACGTCGGCTAATCGCTATAAGTCGATTGGTCGGGGTTATACATGATCTGTAATGTGCTGGAATGTGTATATAAATATGTTGGATTGTCGCGGGTGAATAGCCGGGGGTTGTGAGACGAGAGTTTTCTTTTCTTACAATTCATGTAAATTTGTAAATTGATGTAATAATTATTTGTATGGCCGCACAACCGGGTCGGGGTTGTAGCCGTCATTGTATAATTTCTTTTTACTGTTTTTGCTCCTAGGATAGACCCATGGAGGGGTGCACAAACTACCGGGTATGCCGAAGTGTCGAGTGGCCTACTCATGGAGATGAGGGAGGTTGCTACGCTTCGGGTACTTGGCGGGTAGTTTGCCGCACCCGTAGGGGTCTTGGGTGGGGTTTTGGCTATTCACCGCGACCGTGTTATCTGTTTTTGTTACAGGCTCGTACAAATTACAGATTGCTAGTATATCCAATGTATTTATCTGTGATCTGAAATGTTTATCATTGCAGTATATCTATATATGATATTATTTAGGCGTTGCTTATGTTTTACAGACGCGCTAGCCCAGCCCCCGCTCTGTCGTTAGTTAAGTAACCTAACGGGTAATGACGGGGCCCCGTGGCGAATGCGAATGGCATAAGCGTACGTCATATTTTGGTTGTTTTCTGCAATGGTAGGATTAATTGATGGGACGCATTAAAAGAACTAATGCAAGAATATCACGCATTAAAAGAACTAATGCAAGATAATAAACCAAGTTAAAGTCGTTGGAACACTTTCGAAAAACCACTCGGTTCTTTTCAAAAACAACTTTTAAATGCGGAGCTTGAGCCACTCCTTTTAAAATCTATCTCGTTCCATCGACCATATCAAGTTCACTACGTTCACGGTTTTGCCAAAACCATCCGTAGCCCTCCGTCGTTTCACATGAATAGTCAATAGTATTCAAGCTGTGTATGTTGGCCAAAGTCAAGGCACAGTGATTGGTAGCTATTGGGTGTTCATGTGTAGCATAGATAGATGCGTTGGTTTGGGACAGTCGTACTGCCATTTTGGCCAAAGTCAAGGGTAGGTACGGATGGATCCAAATTAACCTGGATAATGACGGGTAGAACTTGACATGTGACTTATGATATTTTGGCCAAAGTCAAGGTCATAAGAGCATGGGGCAAAAATCCACATCGGGAGTTTCATAAGTACTGAAACTTGCTAAATTTGCATACCATTTGGAGTGTGATGATTCTGGTAGGATTCCTTCAGTTTCGTCACGCAATGATATTTGGATCCCGATCCTACTGTGAGTATATGCTACTCCTCGGGAAATTTCTCACTTAACGATCAATGCTATAAACCTAGTAGGTGCCTAGAAAGGTGTTAGCGGGGCTACGCCCCCAGGGAAAAGAGGTTCTCTAATTAAGGAACTTCGCGAAAGCGTTGGAAAACCTCCCTCGAAGTACCGACACCGGCCTGGCTGAACGGTTAAGCAAGTATTGTACGGTGGGATTGATCCTGACTAATTCTTCCTTTATGGTTTGAGGAGGGATTCGAGAAACAGTGGGAGCCATCCTGTTTAGACAAATTAAAAACCACTCTAAACTTGCAAGAGCATCATGCTGAGTCTTTCTTCTTCTCTCTCCTAATTGCAGCGACCATTCAACATGACTGGACTTAAGTTACTCCTAGATAAAAACAAACTAACAGGGCCAAACTACAAAGATTGGCTCAGGAATGTCAAGATAGCAATCACTTATGACAAGCTGGGGTATCTTCTTACCACCAAAGCTCCCCCTGTCCCTGGTCCAACTTCCAGCGTCGCGGATAAGGAAATCCGCAAGACTTGGGAGATTGATAGCGCGAAGGCCAAGTGCCTCCTGCTTGCCTCGATGGACAACGAACATCAGAGGAGGCATGAGAATATGGACATGGAGTCCATATTGCTCCATACAAAAGAACTGTATGGAGAGCAATCACGTATCGCAAGATACGAAGCGTCGAAAAAGTTGTTTTCGACAAGAATGGCCGTCGGATCATCAGTAGCCGAGCACGTGCTAAAGATGATCGGCTACATTGAGGAGCTCGCTGACCTAGGGATCACATTGGAGAGTGAGCTATATACGGATATAGTTCTCCAGTCCCTTCCTTCCACTTACGCCCAGTTTATACTGAACTTCAACTTACAAGAAAAAGAGGTTGAACTTTCAGAGCTCCTCAACATGCTGAGGAGCGCAGAGGGCACCCTACAGAAAGGTAGGGATACATCCACTTTGTTTGTAGGAGGATCATCTTCTTCTAGGTCCAAGGCGAAAGCCAAGGGAAAGAAGAAGAAGGCCCCCGCCAAACCAAGGGGCGGTGTTAGTAAAGTGGATACGAAGGGAAAAGGTAAAGTAACAAAGATAGCGGGGAAGCTTGTGGATAAGGAAGAATGCTTCTATTGTCATAAGAAAGGACACTGGAAGAATGATTGCAGGGCCTGGAAGGCCAGAACACAGGAATTGAAGCAGGTTGCAGCTTCAGCTTCAGGTGTGTATGTTATTGAAAACTGTCTTTCAATAAACTCTACTTCCTGAGTATTGGATACCGGATCAGGATCTCATATCTGTAATTCTTTGCAGGCGTTGAGAAACCGTAGGGTTTTGAAGGCAGGTGACATGACCCTCAGAGTTGCAAACGGAGCTAGCATGGATGCTAAAGCCGTGGGGGACTATCACCTGGGAATGTCAGATGGACATGTTTTGGTTTTGCGTAATTGCTTTTTTGTACCCAACGCAACTTGTAATATCATTTCTGTATCTTTAGTTTCTAAAGAAGGTTATGAATTTGCGTTTGTAAGTAATGTTGTAAACATTCACCTTAATCAAGTTCTGATTGGGTCAGATACATTGAGTAATGGTATATACGTGTTAAACCAACCACAGATTTTTAATGTCCGGAATACACACAAAAGAAAGTCTCCAGAAATAAATCAGACTTTCTTATGGCATTGTAGATTGGGTCACATCAATGAGAGAAGGTTGACTAAGTTGCATACAGAAGGATATTTGAATGCGTTCGAATATCAATCATATGCCACTTGTCAATCTTGTCTCAAAGGAAAGATGACAAAGACTCCGTTTACTGGACATGGAGTAAGAGCGAGCGAGCTCTTGGGACTCGTACACAGTGACGTGTGCGGTCCAATGTCTACACATGCCCGAAGCGGACATTCTTACTTCATTACTTTTACGGATGACTTCTCAAGGTACGGTTATGTCTTCTTAATGAAACATAAGTCCGAGGCCTTTGGAAAATTCCAGGAGTATAAGAATGAAGTAGAGAAACAGACCGGCAAAAGTATTAAGATTCTAAGATCGGATCGAGGTGGAGAATACTTAAGTGCCGAGTTCCTGGACTATTTAAAAGAGAACGGAATTCTCTCTCAGCTTACTCCTCCATACACCCCGCAACATAACGGTGTATCGGAGAGACGGAACCGCACCCTATTGGATATGGTGCGGTCCATGATGAGTAACGCTGAGTTACCGCGATCATTCTGGGGGTATGCGCTAGAATCAGCCGCATACCTTTTGAACCGAGTTCCCACTAAGACTGTGCCTACCACGCCATTTGAGATGTGGTGTGGGAAGAGACCCCATCTTAATCACATTAAGATATGGGGAAGTCCAGCTTTTGTCAAAAAGCAGCATGCGGACAAGCTCGAGGCACGCTCAGTACTGTGCAAGTTTGTGGGATATCCAAAGAATTCCAAGGGATATTTCTTCTACTGTGAAGAGGAACAAAAAGTTCTTGTTTCTCGACATGCCCACTTTCTAGAACACCAGTTCATAGAAAAAGAAAAAAGTGGGAGCGCAGTAGAACTGGAAGAAATTCCAGAACCACAGACTGTTACTGAAAGCTTGATGGAACCAGAGGGTTCAACAGAACAGGACATTCCTACGCCGCTCCGCAGGAGTAGTAGGCAGTCTCATCCGCCCGAGAGATACTACGGTTTTCTCATAGACGGGGATAGAGAGGATTGCATCATAGATTATGATGAGCCTACTAGCTTCCAGCAGGCCGTTCAGAGCGTTGACTCAGTGAAATGGCTGGATGCAATGCGGACCGAAATGGAGTCCATATACACCAACAAGGTATGGACGTTGGACATTGCTCCAGACGGAGTAAAACCCGTAGGATGAAAGTGGATCTTCAAAAGGAAGATTGGTGTAGATGGACAGGTTGAGACCTATAAAGCTAGGCTGGTAGCAAAGGGTTTTCGTCAAAGACCTGGCTTGGACTACGACGAAACCTTTTCTCCAGTAGCCATGCTGAAATCCATTCGGATCCTTCTTGCCATTGCTGCCTTCCACGATTATGAGATCTGGCAAATGGACGTAAAGACAGCTTTTCTAAATGGAAATTTAGAGGAGTGTGTCTATATGGACCGGCCAGAGGGTTTCATTCAGAGTGGGAGCAGCGGAAAGGTGTGCAAGTTGCTTAAGTCCATCTATGGACTAAAGCAGGTATCGCGGAGTTGGAACATCTGCTTTGATGAGACGGTCAAAGAATTTGGCTTTATCAAAAATCCAGATGAACCATGCATCTATAGTAGATTTGTAGCGAGAACTGTAGTATTCCTCGTTTTATACGTGGATGACATTCTCTTAATAGGAAATGACATTCCTATGCTACAATCTGTCAAAGGGTTCTTGTCACACAGGTTCTCCATGAAAGACCTGGGTGATGCCTCATACATTCTGGGTATCCGGATCTACCGTGACAGATCCAAGAGGATATTAGGACTTTCTCAGTCCAGGTACATCGACACCGTGCTGAAAAGATTCAGTATGGAAGATTCCAAGCGCGGTAACCTGCCGGCTTGTCACGGGATCACCCTCTCTAAAGAGATGTCTCCCAAGACTGATTTGGAGAGGGATCGCATGTCTATTATACCCTACGCTTCTGCGGTAGGCTCTATAATGTATGCGATGTTGTGTACCAGACCGGATGTAGCTTATGCACTGAGTGTGGTAAGCCGGTATCAGTCTAACCCTGGGGAGAAACACTGGATAGCGGTAAAGAACATTCTCAAGTACCTGAGAAGGACTAAGGAGATGTTCTTGGTGTATGGCGGAAAAGACCTCTAGATCGAGGCCTTTGCTGACTCCAGCTTCCAGAGTGACAAGGATGATTCCAAGTCCATGTCGGGTTTTGTCTTTACCCTCAATGGAGGGGCGGTGTGTTGGAAGAGTTCCAAACAGGAAACCGTTGCAGACTCGACGATGGAAGCGGAATACATCGCTGCATCTGATGCCGCAAAAGAAGCTGTCTGGATGAGAAAGTTCTTGAAAGAACTTCAGGTGGTTCCGTCCATTGTTGATCCAATACCTCTGTATTGCGACAACAACGGGGCTATAGCTTTAGCGAAGGAACCCAGGTCCCATCAGAGATCCAGGCACATCTTGAGGCGGTATCACCTGATCAGGGAGATCGTAGATCGCCAGGAGATCGAGGTTCGGAGAGTCGCTTCAGAAGATAACACTGCTGATCCATTCACCAAGGCCCTGCCCCAGACTCAGTTCGAGCGGCTGATCGAGATAATAGGTCTTCGATACGCCAGTACATGGCCTTAGTGCAAGTGGGAGATTGTTAGTGTATATGCCCTAGAGGCCATTACTGTATCATACTAGTTTGTATATTACTTAATGGATGCTTGGGATATTCACCTTGTATATACAATCTTGCTCAAAATAGTAGTATGCTACTTGGTTTGTTTCTACTTCAATGTGTACATGTGTTTATTTTTGTATATCGCCTATACACATTAGTAGAGCCCTTAGGATCTTTGCTTGATTACCAGCGATGTGATGGCCGTCACACTAGTGGGGCTGGGTAATCTATAAGCACATCCTTATGCAGGTCCCTGGTCGCAGGACTATCGAGACAGGGCATCGATACTCCGGAGTAGACCAGCGCATGCGCTTCTCATCCCAGTGTGGGAGACGGTCTGTCCCACAGCCGTCAGTACGTCGTACTTGAGATAGTATGCGGGTGATCGTTAGGTTACGGGTACACTGGACAGGACTCGTCGGGGACTGACTAGTTGGTATTATACCTATCGTCAGTTATCAGTTCCCAGGTGACATGAGTACAGCTTAGTCCGCTGACTTGACACTGTCACTTCGCCTCAAGTGTGTTCCCACTGTACTTTGATCACTACCCTACCACGGCTCAAAGGAGTCGTGCAAACAGGTAGTGGTTGGGTGCAGTCCCGAAGCACTTGGAGGCAGTGGCGGTTAGACAGGATTCGTCTCTCCCGGTATTGGGGGTTGACATCGCGCTGTGTCTAGGAGAGTCATTACACGAGTAGTCCCTGGCCAGGGCAATCGAGATATACTAGTAGGTTTCCAGTGTTATCTCAGGGTGTTTTGGGCTTCGCTCCGGCACGACTTGTACCGCTATTGGGGGACTGACGTTTACCGCCCCCTAGGCCCGCCATGCGATGTATCAGACGAACAGACCGGACTGTACGGAGAATGTCACACTCAGGCTCAGTAGGAGTTCAGATGGGTTTCGCCTCGTCGGTCTTCTTGTCGGCATTACCTGGGGACCGTTACGCACAGCTAGTGCCGCTTGCGGTCTGTGGTTAAACCCACTGCCAGCGTAGTGTCGAGTCTTTAGAGTCCCACACAGAAAGCTTTTCGCCTTTAGGAAAAAGAGTAGAGGTCGCATGGTATTGCGACAGGTCGCGTGGTTTTGCGACAGGGTTCGGTCACATCCGTGCACTTGTGCACGTGCAGTGTCCGGACAGTTTACACTAGCGGGCTTTGGTTTAAGCCAGATCCTAGTGTACCTTATGGGATTGGATTTATCCAGTTTGCATTCGTGTTCCTCGGAACGCGGATGCGGGTGTGTATGCACAGTTGACAGGGAGGCAGAGGCAGCGGATTCTCATTAGGGTTGTTGACTGTTGACCGTTGACTATTTGACTTTATGCTCAACCCTAATGAGAATATGATATGTAATTAACTATTATATTAATTAAGTATTATGGTGATATGGTTGTTGACTTGTTGACTTTTGTTGACTTGTTGACTTTGGTGACTTGTTGACTTTTGTTGACTTGTTGACCGGTTGACTAGGCTTGACTAGTTGACCATCATGATAACCATGGTTATCATTTCATGCCAAAGACTTTTACTTGCTTGTTCATTTGAGTAAAATGAGTGCATGACATGATAAGGTTATGGTTGCTTCAACCATCACATAAGACTTTTTTTGATATGATGAGTTATGATCACTTTGGATTATGAGAGGGTGAAAGACAAAAGAGTTGCTCATTCTTTCTTGCTCATTCTCTCTCTTGTTCTTGAGCTCTCCTCTTGCTCTCACCCTCAACCTCTTGCTCCCTCTCTTGATCTATGGTTCTCTTGTCTCATGAGTTGAGAATCAAGAACCATAGATAAAATCCCATTCTATTTCTTCTCTACTCATTCTAGTTCACTAGGTTTAGCAAACCAAGTGAACTAGTTTCTTCAAAGAACGAAGAAGGAGCTAAAGGTTGGAGCTTTCAAGTGGATCTATCTTCGGCGTACGGAGACAACGAGAAGGAGCCATCGAACCACCATCGGAGCTTGAAGACGAAGGAGTTCAAGTTTAGGTATAACCATCTCCATCCGAGTAGCTAACTCTCTTTAGCTAAGTATGCTAGTTTTAGTTTAGGTAAAGATCCCGACTTTGCTTAGTCCATGTTGCCCCTTGCGCTAAAAATTTGATTTTTATACCGTTTCCGCCTCCCCGTAAGAACCGGGGGTCGCAACGTGGACTTACAGACTACTCTGGGGAACACCCTGCAAAATAAACTGTGGCACAACGGGGGTGAGTTTCCAACTCGTGAATAGTAAATAACATATGCAGGAAATCGCAAGTATGCACGTACAGCGTGAATCTAACATGTGCAATTAATAGCAATAAAAAGTCATATGAATGCAATAATCATGAAATGTACACTAGCAGGTACAACTAATACATGAAGCAATGCATATAAATAAAGGTATGTAAATGCAATATTCATGAAAGGTACTCTAACAGGTATTACTAATACATGAAGCAGTGCATAAATAATAAATGTGGAGTATGGAATGAAATATGTCATTTCCACGGAATCCTGACATCGTGGTAGGATCACAATCCATCAAGACAAATCCAAATCCCAATTCCTCAAATCAGCCCCCAAATTGGCTCTCATATCATATAAGTCTCACAAATCCTGAATGTACAATATCGAATAAATGTCATATATCCTGAATGTACGAATCAGCAATCTCATAAATATCCTGTATCCAATATCAAATGAATCACCTATATCCCAAATCAAATTATCAAGTAAAAATCTAACATCCTAAATATATTTGCATGAATAAATATGATGATGTATATAATTTAATGTCAATACACATATATTAGCGTTCCATTCCACTAATATTGGTGTAAGGACATATATAACAGCGGCCTAAACCCCTGTTATATATACAAAGGAGTAAAAAGAAATATCATGAAACCAATGTGTCAAGCATCGACACAGAAATGCAGGTCTATCAAGTGCTGTCACCACGACTAGCACCCTGATAGGTACGTATCATACGCTATCCCAAAAGTTGGAGTGCCTATCTCCGACCCTCGCCTCTCGACGTATCTATACGTACATGACACCCGTCGGTATCCCCATGATAACCGCTGAGTCATTGGTAATGTCACCGGTAAGTATGGCTCCCCTGTAACTCATCGTCTAGCACCATGACCTCATTCTTGCCTCGGGGTACCTCCGGGCCCCACCATGTACCCGCACACGGACCCCTCCTTTCCTCGCGTAGGGTATATATATATCAGAACCGATAAATCTCATTGTGGCTGCTGAAATGTCAAATCAAGGGAAACCGGGTTTTTCAAATAATGCATAATTTCATGAACTCCCACGGTCCCCAAATCCAGAAAACATCATGAAAAATCCATATCATAATGCGAAAATCCATGAATATAATATATGCAACATAAATGGAAATCTAAGCATATAAAGGAAAAGCCGCTAATTAACCGCAACAAGTTAATATAAATATCACGCGGTTCCTAATTTTCTCCAATTCTAAAATAACATCAGGTAAAGGTAAACATGTAGCTATAACCAGATGTATGTGAAAACATAAAGGTATAGCAAGATATATGTATCTATCTATAACTAATGATGTAGTATACCCCTCGGTATAAGTGAAATAGGTGTGCAAGGTATACCTGTAGCTATGTCATAAAGTGTGCATGTATCTATCACTAATGGTACAATACTCTATAGGTATACATGTAACTAGCTTGTAAGTATGTCAGAGCATATGTGTAAGCATGTAGGTATACATGTATGTGTTAGTTATATGTATGCCCTAGAGGCCATTACTGTACATAGGATGTATATTGTAGTGGATGCTGGGACATGTATAGGGAGGACTTTCTTGCTCGACATGATAGTATGCTATCTGGTTACTCTTTACCTTAACGTGTATACTGATTGTCTCTCTGTTACATGTTGGTAAAGCCCTTAGGATGTGTACTTGACTACCTGGACTATGATGCGGATCATACTAGTGGGGACATGGTAGTCCATAAGTACATCCTTCAAGGTCCCTAGTCGTGGGTGTATCGAGACGGGGCATCGATATACCAGAGTAGACTAGCATATACCTTCTCGACCCATACAGATAGGCGATGGATGATCCCATATCCATTGGTGTTTGACATCGGAGATGATATACGGGTGCTCAGTGAAGACTGGGTACACTGGACGGACTCGCCGAGAACTCCCAGATGGTATTATACCTTACGTCAGATGGCAGTTCTTTGGTGACACTGGTACAGAGTAGTCTGTTGACCCGAGATCGTCATAGAGTCTTGTGTGGTTCCCACGGTGCTTTGATTTCCACCTTACCACGTCCAAGAGGGCGTGCAAAACGGTGGTTTTTGGGTACAGTTCCGAATCACATGGAGGCAATGAGCGATAGGACGGGATCCGTCTCTCCTGGTATAGGGTGTTGATGTTGCGCTGTGTTCGATTGGCTATAACCGGAAATCCCTGGCCAGGGTTGCTGAGATTTACTGGTAAGTGTTACCAGTAGTTTCTCGAACTGTTATAGACCTCATATCAACACGACTTATCAAGCTATTGGGGTCTGACGTTTACCACCCCTAGGCGAGATATGCGACATATCAGACGACGAGACCGGACTGTACGGTAAGTGTTACTGGTTGGATTCACAGGAGTATGAGCGGGCTTGCTCGTCGATCTTCTGATCGCTCAATACCCGGGTGGCCGTTACGTTTAGCAGACTGCTTGCGGCTTGTGGGTGTTTGATATGATCATCACCTGCTGCCGGCGTATTGACGAGTCTTTAGAGTCCTACACAGAGGTTTCCTGGCTCAAGCGAAACGAAATTGGAGCGCATATGAGATATGTGCGGGACCGAGAATAATACGTGTATGTGATACCGTATTCTATTCTTGCGATAAATGTATCGATTGGTTGTATGCGATATAACCTAGTTATCGAATCGAGGATTGATTCGATAAGACGATACATTGGATATTAGTCGGTTATATGCGATATGACCGGATCGTTAAATCAAGTGTTGATTTAATGATTTAATGCATAATTATATATTTGATATGTTACTTTGCATTAACTAGTATTGGTTCACTTTAAAAGGATTTTCTCACAGAATGTGCACATTGTATATGTGATATATTTTTGTGCACTTGATTGTATCATGTTTGAATGATACATGATTGCTAGGGTTTGTGTAAAGAATTAAACCTTGGTTAAGTAAATGGTTAGGGTTTTTATTTATTTATTCATTCATTTATCTTTTTGTTTTGGATTAAACAAAAATGAGAAAAGAAAACAAAATGGTTGCTTTCTTACATGAAGCTTCTTGAAGCTTCATTCAACTTTGACCAAAGCAACCATTCTTGTCTTCTTCTCCTTGTAGGGTTCCTAGGCACCTAATGAGGTCTCACAAGGCATCAACCATGCCAATTTCAAAAAATCTAGGTGCCGAGAAACCCGACTACGGATCGTTGGCTAGAAATCTAGGCGAAAAACTAACTAGTTAACACTTAACTAAAAGTTTAACGGAAATACAACCTTTGTAGATCCGGTTCTCCACCTCCATAGCTCCGCAACGAAGTCCTCTCCGCTGTCCAAAAAGAATCCGGGCTCTAGCGTCGACTTCATCGGAGAATAAGCGAGCTAGGTCATCGATGTCCATGCCGAAGATGATCTACGTCGAGGCATCGCTAGATCAAGCTCCACCTTCACCAAGCCTTGAAAACTTATGAAGGAAACACACTCTACTACTTGGCAAGAGGTAGAGGATGAAGAAATAGGAAGTGGGTAGACTTTAGTTTTGGATTTCTCACTCAAATTCATCACTTGCCATTGATGGAGGCAAGCTTTCTTCACTTGAAGCAAGGAAGAAGAAGAAGAATTATATGATAAGATTAATTGAAAAGAAAAAGTAAATCAATACTTATCATACATTCAACCTTAGTTAAGTGTAGAGAAAAGACCATGGTTAATGGAATGGTTAGGGTTAAGGATAAGAACAAAATGGTCACTTGGTCAAAGTCTTCAAGAAGCTTCAATATGAAACAAAATTAGCCACCATTTTCTCTTTATGCCTTTTCTAATTATTTCCAAAATGAATAAAAAGATAAATAAATAAGAAAAGAAAATAAAACCCTAATCATATAAATAACCATGGTTTATTCTTAACATACACTTAAACTATCATGTATCATCAAACATGATACAAGCAAATGTACAAATGTATATCACATATACAATGTGCACAATACAAGTGAGAAAATCCATATAAAGTGAACCAATACTAGTTAACGCAAAGTAATATATCAAATATATAATTATGCATTAAATCATTAAATCAACACTTGATTTAACGATCCGGTCATATCGCATATAACCGACTAATATCAACAGTAACAACTTATCGAATCAACACTTGATCCGATAACCCGGCTATATCGCATATAACCGATCAATGTCACATCGCGAGAATCGAATACAGTATCACATACCATATTATTCTCGGTCCCGCACATATCTCATATGCGCTCCTATTTCGTTTCGCTTGAGCCAGGAAACCTCTGTGTAGGACTCTAAAGACTCGTCAATACGCCGGCAGCAGATGATGATCATATCAAACACCCACAAGCCGCAAGCGGTCTGCTAAACGTAACGGCCACCCGGGTATTGAGCGATCTGAAGATCGACGAGCAAGCCCGCTCACACTCCAGTGAATCCGACCAGTAACACTACCGTACAGTCCGGTCTGATCGTCTGATATGTCGCATATCTTGCCTAGGGGTGGTAAACGTCAGACCCCAATAGCTCGATAAGTCGTGTCGATATGAGGTCTATAACTGTTCGAGAAACTACTGGTAACACTTACCAGTAAATCTCAGCAACCCTGGCCAGGGATTTCCTGTTATAGCCAATCGAACACAGCGCAACATCAACCCCCTATACCGGGAGAGACGAATCCCCTCCTATCGCTCATTGCCTCCATGTGACTCGGGACTGTACCCAAAAACCACCGTTTTGCACGCCCTCTTGGACGTGGTAAGATGGAAATCAAACCACAGTGGGAACCACACAAGACTCTATGACGATCTCGGGTCAACAGACTACTCTGTACCAGTGTCACCAGAGAACTGCCATCTGACGTGAGGTATAATACCATCTGGGAGTTCTCGGCGAGTCCATCCAGTGTACCCAGTCTCTACTGAGCACCCATATATCATCTCTGATGTCAAACACCGATGGATATGGGATCATCCATCGCCCATCTGTATGGGTCGAGAAGGTATACGCTAGTCTACTCTGGTATATCGATGCCCCGTCTCGATACACCCACGACTAGGGACTTTGAAGGATGTACTTATGGACTACCATGTCCCCACTAGTATGATCCGCATCATAGTCCAGGTAGTCAAGCACACATCCTAAGGGCTTTACCAACATGTAACAGAGAGACAATCAGTATACACGTTAAGGTAAAGTTCAACCAGATAGCATACTATCATGTCGAGCAAGAAAGTCCTCCCTATATACGTCCTAGCATCCACTACAATATACATCATATGTACAGTAATGGCCTCTAGGGCATACATATAACTAACAATCTCCCACTTGCACTAGGGCCATCTGTAGCAGTGGTTGTAGTATCTCATACTCAACCATCCCATAAAAGTCTCTCTCTGGGAACCGGCCTTTGTGAGTGGATCCGCTGTGTTGTCCTCTGAGTCTACTCTCCTTACCTCGATCCCTTAGAGATCAACCATCTCCATAATCAGGTGATACTGCCTTAGAATATGTCTGGATCACTGATGGGACCGGCGTTCCTTGGTATAAGCCACAACTCCATTGTCTCACAATGGTAGGAACGTAGTTCATCTCATGAACCAATATACACCCAGACTGCCTCTTTGGTAGCATCTTAAGTAGCGATGTATCCTGCCTTTATCGTCTAGTATGCCACGGTATCTAGCTTGGAACTCTTCCAACATACCGTCCCTTTACTGAGGGTAAAGACAATGCCTGTGACTGACATTCAGTCGTCTTTATCACCCTGGAACCCTTCCAGTGATTCTCCTCAGGATCGATTGACACCATCTCTCTACATCTAGTGAGTATCCTAACATCCATTTAGATCTATCTCATAAATCCAAAATCCAGGATTTAGTAGGTATCACTTTAATCCTATATGGAGAATCTTTGTGATAAGCGGAGATTGATCGAGCGTAGCATAAGAAACTCCTTTCTTATCAAGAGTATGTCATCCACGTACTCTACGAGGATCGTCACCATACTCCCTACTACCTTTTTGTTTATACAAGGTTCATCTACCATTTTGATGATATCAAGCTATTTGACTTATCCATCAAAACAGACGTTCCAACTCCGCGATGCCTGCTTTATCCTATAAAGCATCTTGCACACGTTTCCGCTGCTCCCACTGTCTACGAAGCCCTCTGGCTGTGTACTTATAGACGCTCTCTTCCAAATCATCATTTAGAAAAGCAGTCAAGACACCCAACCACCAGATATCGTAGTCATGGTATGTAGCCGTGGTAAGTAGGGTCTGGATGGACTTAAGCATAGATCCTTAGAAAAGGTTTCATCATAATCCACGCCTGGTCAATGACGAAAACCTTTAACAAGTCTAGCTTTGAAAGTCTCAACTTTTCCATCTACACCAAGTAATCTTCTCAAGATATACTTGCTCCTGATGGGGATTTAACCCTTCAGATATAGCAACCAAAGTCCATACTTTGTTGGTGTATAAGGATTCCATCTCAGATCGATAAACATCCAGCCATTCTTACAGAGTCTCACTCTTGATGGCCAGCTCGAAACTAGTTGGGTCATCATCTCATGATGCATTCCTCGCTCCCACTGTCATAGAGAAACCGAAGTATCTCTCATGTGGGTGAGGAACCCTTCTACATCGGCGGAGAGGCTGAGGTTCATTGGTAACTATTGAATCCTTTGGTTCTTTCAAATCATCAGCTGCAGTTTGTATAGCTGGAACATTTCCAGTTCTACATAACTGACCTTGCCTCGAGTTTGTCCGGATTTTGCTTTTAGACATAGGCCGGACAACCCCAAATCTTAACTAACTTAAGATATGGGCTCTTCCCTTTCCATATCACATATGAAGTGGTAGGCATTGATTTGATTCGAACCTAATTCAATAGGTATGCAGCTTCTCAAGTGCATAACTCCCAAGAGGAAATAGGTAACTCAGTAGTACTCATCATAGAGCACACCATATCAAATAGGGTGTATCTGCTCCGCCCCGATATACCATCGTGCTATGGTGTATACAGAGGAGTAATTCTGAGAGAGAATCTCATTCTCCTTTAGAATAGTTCAGGAATTTCCGTGCTCAAGTATTCTCCTCCTTGATCACATCAAAGGACATAATACTTATACCCGTATTTTGGTTCTCTACTTCTCGCTTATATTCTGTGAATATCTCAAAAGGTTCGGACTTGTGTTTCAACAGGAACATATGTCTGAATCTTGAGAGATTATCAGAGAATGTAATGAAGTACTAAGAACGGGTCTTGGCATGTGTAGACAGGGGACCTACATACATTAACATGTATCATCCCAAGAGTTCACTAACACTTTCTCTGTTTTCAGTAAACGGAGCTGTGGTCATCTTATCTTTGTGACATGACTGGCGAGCTTCACAAGATGTAAATTCAAACTGATTTAAATATGCATCTAAATGTAACTCAGCCAGTCGGGTCGCATTGATATGACCTAGTCTACAATACCTCAAGAAGGATTCGTTCATTTCTGAACTCTTCCTCTTGTGTGTGTTCTGTATACGAAGAACTGTAGTTTGATTTAGAACATTAATGCTTTTAGATAACGTGCCTGAACCGATCAACTTTTGATATAGGAAATGTTCAAAACATTATCCAACAATACAAAATTTTACCGTTTCTTTACTAATAAAGAGACAGATATGATTTTGTATATCAGGTTCGGTATCTAATAACATTCGTTCAGAATCAATGTATTGTAATACAGGGTGACAGTGACCAACAGACTTGGCTGCAACTCTTGCCCCGTTTTCTGCCTCATGAGACTTATCACCCGTTCTCAGTTCTCTACCTATCTGTAGCCCTATGTAACAGATTACATATCAGGGATCCTGATCTGGTATCACATACCCAGGACGTAAAGGATACTGAGAAACAGTTCTGTATAATCAATACACCCGAAGATGATGCATCATCATGCACTCTCTTCGTTTGGGCGGCACGGGAAATCTGGTATTCCCCAATTTCATGCTCTGTCTTATAACAATTATAAGTTGGAGCGGAACCAACGTTCCCCAGCTCAGTATAACAAGCGGGTTCGGTCAATAATCCGTTTTATTATCTTGATTAAGGCGTGATATGGTCGCTACCAGGAGAGAGAGAGAAGAAAACACTCAGCGTGCGCTCTTCAAGAATAGATTGGTTATTATTTTATCTAATCAGGATGGCTCCCACTGCTTTTTATCAAATCTTCCTTCAAACCCTAAAAGGAAAGACTAGCCGGGATTAATTACACACTACAAGTTCGCCAATCTTTCAGCCAGGCCAGTGTCGGTACTTTGAGGGAGGTCCCCCGTGCTTTCGCACGAACCTAATTAATGTAAACCTCGTTTTCCCAGAGGCGTAACCTCGTTAACACCTTTCTAGACACCTACTTGATCGGCTAATTGTAATGTATAAAACTCTCCCAGGAGTAACACTTACTCGCAGCGGGTATCGGGATCCAACTATCTCATAGAAGGTATGCAATCTCATTGCAAATTTCAACACTTGAAATTCCCGATAATACTTTGCCCCTAGCTCGCTATGACCTTGACGCATGCCAAACAACCCATAGTCTGCTAGTCAAGTTCAACCCGTACATTTCTTGATTGAATTAAACCCACCCGCACGACCCTTGACGCATGCCAAACAACGCCATACGAATACCCTAATCCAATCGCATCATATGCTGGCAGATAAGCACTAGTTAGCTACCGTACACTACGCCTTGACGCATGCCAAACAACCGCAGCACGAATACTAACTAATACTTATCTGAAATGACGGAGGGCTACGACAGGTTTTTCTGAAAACCTATTGCGTAATGAACTTGATATGGTTGTAGGATCGAATGATTTTGAAATGGAGTGCTTTTGAGGCTTTTCTAGTTTTGCTAAAGGAGTCACTCCCGGTGAAGGGATCGTCGGTCCTTTCCTCGTCGAATGAGGTGCGGGATATATCATATATATCACTGTGCAAAGCAAAAACACTTAAAAGCAATCAAAAGACAAACCGAGTGTGTAGCATCTGCCAGTTATTGCTAAAGGAGTCACTCCCGGTGAAGGGATCTCGGTCCTTTCCTCATCGAATAAGGTGCAGGATATATCACATATACCGCTATGCAAAGCAAAAAACTGTAGCTACCTGTTTTATTTTGAAATTCGATTTTACAACATCTTAGGTTTCTTTTTATTTCATTAATCACATTAATGAAGTCCCATCATTTAAGTATCTAAACATCACAGATAAATACGACGTACACTTATGCCATCCGCATTCGCCTCGATGTCCCCTCGTGCACCGTTAGGTTAGGTAACTAACGGCAGAGCAGGGCAGGGCTAGCACGGGTGTAAAACATAAGTAACGTCTATATAATATATCATATATACTATATACTGTATCTATCAGAGAACATCACATGATCACATCACAGATATTGCAGCAGAAGAATCATATGAAATATTGGATATACTAGGACGTCCGTGTTTTCAATACGAGCCAGTATAAAACACGGATTCCACGGTCGTGATGAATAGCCAAACCCACACCCCTAGACCCCTACGAGAGAGGCAAGCAACCCTACCAATTCTGGAGTTAGGAGACCCGGACTCGACTCCTCGAGTTGGTCTCCCAGTGGACTCCAGAACCCGGTTACTTGTGCCCTCCTCCTTGGGTCTATCCTAGTGCGGAAAAGTAAATAATATGCAAAAGGTGACTACTTCCGCAACCTGGAAGTGTCCCAAAAAAAGAATATTACATACAAGTTTTTACATGAATGAAAATGAAAAACACTCATCTCACATAAAAAACCCCCGGCTATTCAAACACGACGATCCAATATAACATATCCAGCAACACATAACATCACATGTCATCAACGTAAGTAAATATGCGCATCCCAATTATCGTTGACATATAGCAACGAAATCGGCGATATCACATATTACACTTACGGTCACAGAAAAGAAAGTGTAAAACTACAACAGTTGGAGTCCGCAACCTGCATAGGCATCGCATGCCTAATCAAATGAATTCCTTAGACATCGCATGCCTAACAATTATAAACCCCGCATTTTAGTCTCAAAATCGAAAACTCTTTTCAATATCGAGTCGGGCAATTCAACAAGATTCCCGACATCCTGATCGAATGCTCGTCGCAAACTTTAGTAGACGGCCGCACCCCCGATACCGTCGACGAAGTGCACCAAGGCGGAACACCGCTGCCGGGAGCACCCGAACGGATGCTTTCGGCGACGGGGTTCTCCTACAGTCACTTGATCGGGGCTATGGAGTGAGGCTGCCTATTAAGTTTACCCGGCGAGTATCCGCGTACGCTACGTGATTGCGACGGACTTTTGATCACATCAAAATTCCGTGGCAACCGATCAAGTGAGACTAAACTGCTACGTTTATAACATTCATTCAGTTATCACATAACTTATTGTGAATTCCAATTATTGTATCCCATTCCAGATAAATAGAAAATGTTAAACTTTCCGATCGAACATTCTAACACCCAAGTTTTCCCGATACAGATCAACACATGAAACTAGTCTAACAACATTCAGTTCGTACCTCAGTACCAACGGTCCAGCCGTAGAAGGGTCAAGCCAACGCCTCACATATGGCACGCCGTACTGCCCCAAACCCGAAGGTTCAAAGGGCAATTCAAGACGGTCACATAATCGAGTTAAGGTTTGTTGTCTTCTAGAGGGACCATCGCGTTACTTGCACTACTTAGAACGTCGTTAAACTACGGAAAAATCCAACACTTGGAAATTTCCCGACAGGGGAAAAATTGGGTATTTATATCCGGTCGAACTTTTTAACATATTCTAAAAATTTATCCGGAAAGCCACATAGACAAAATTTGATACGCCGATCGAAACACCGAATCCCCAAAACAACTCAGAACATTCAACTCTGGAATAAATTTTAAATATTCCCAGAAAATCCATAATAATTAAATAGGAATTACTGTGCAACAAGTGGAAGGTGATGTCATCACCTAGCCGCGGAACCGCCGCATAATCAGTGCTTATGCCGCGGTTCCGCGCTCTGTTAGATGAATCTTTCACCTGAGTTTGCACAGTAATTCTTATAATTATTTATTGAATTTTTTAGGCATTTGTAATACACAAAAATCCGCATTTTCGGAAAAAGTCCAGAGAGCATATTCCGGTTTGGGTTTTCGGGTCGTTCGGACTTCAAATTCCGTCTAGACTTCGCCTAAGGCTCTAGATAGGCTCTGATACCACTGTAGGGTTCCTAGGCATCCTAATGAGGTCTCACAAGGCATCAACCATGCCAATTTCAAAAAATCTAGGTGCCGAGAAACCCGATTACGGATCGTTGGCTAGAAATCTAGGCGAAAAACTAACTAGTTAACACTTAACTAAAAGTTTAACGGAAATACAACCTTTGTAGATCCGGTTCTCCACCTCCATAGCTCCGCAACGAAGTCCTCTCCGCTGTCCAAAAAGAATCCGGGCTCTAGCGTCGACTTCATCGGAGAATAAGCGAGCTAGGTCATCGATGTCCATGCCGAAGATGATCTACGTCGAGGCATCGCTAGATCAAGCTCCACCTTCACCAAGCCTTGAAAACTTGTGAAGGAAACACACTCTACTACTTGGCAAGAGGTAGAGGATGAAGAAATAGGAAGTGGGTAGACTTTAGTTTTGGATTTCTCACTCAAATTCATCACTTGCCATTGATGGAGGCAAGCTTTCTTCACTTGAAGCAAGGAAGAAGAAGAAGAATTATATGATAAGATTAATTGAAAAGAAAAAGTAAATCAATACTTATCATACATTCAACCTTAGTTAAGTGTAGAGAAAAGACCATGGTTAATGGAATGGTTAGGGTTAAGGATAAGAACAAAATGGTCACTTGGTCAAAGTCTTCAAGAAGCTTCAATATGAAACAAAATTAGCCACCATTTTCTCTTTATGCCTTTTCTAATTATTTCCAAAATGAATAAAAAGATAAATAAATAAGAAAAGAAAATAAAACCCTAATCATATAAATAACCATGGTTTATTCTTTACATACACTTAAACTATCATGTATCATCAAACATGATACAAGCAAATGTACAAATGTATATCACATATACAATGTGCACAATACAAGTGAGAAAATCCATATAAAGTGAACCAATACTAGTTAACGCAAAGTAATATATCAAATATATAATTATGCATTAAATCATTAAATCAACACTTGATTTAACGATCCGGTCATATCGCATATAACCGACTAATATCAACAGTAACAACTTATCGAATCAACACTTGATCCGATAACCCGGCTATATCGCATATAACCGATCAATGTCACATCGCGAGAATCGAATACAGTATCACATACCGTATTATTCTCGGTCCCGCACATATCTCATATGCGCTCCTATTTCATTTCGCTTGAGCCAGGAAACCTCTGTGTAGGACTCTAAAGACTCGTCAATACGCCGGCAGCAGATGATGATCATATCAAACACCCACAAGCCGCAAGCGGTCTGCTAAACGTAACGGCCACCCGGGTATTGAGCGATCTGAAGATCGACGAGCAAGCCCGCTCACACTCCAGTGAATCCGACCAGTAACACTACCGTACAGTCCGGTCTGATCGTCTGATATGTCGCATATCTTGCCTAGGGGTGGTAAACGTCAGACCCCAATAGCTCGATAAGTCGTGTCGATATGAGGTCTATAACTGTTCGAGAAACTACTGGTAACACTTACCAGTAAATCTCAGCAACCCTGGCCAGGGATTTCCTGTTATAGCCAATCGAACACAGCGCAACATCAACCCTGGCATGGTTGATGCCTTGTGTGACCTCATTAGTGTGCCTAGGAACCCTACAATGGTGTCAGAGCCTAGCTAGAGCCTTAGGCGATGCGTTGACGGAGTTAGAAGTCCGATCGAACCGAAACCCTAACACAAAAACGGCTCTCTGTACATTTTTAAAAAACTGGGTTTTTTCCATATTAAAAATATGCAGAAAAATCAGCAGGTATTTCTAAGAATTACTGTGAAGTTCGAGTACCTGAATCGCTAAAAGCGCGGCGGAACCGCGGCAATAGCATGCCTATTACGGTGGTTCCGCGGCCAATTTGTCTCTTCAGACAATTATATTTACACAGTAATTCCTAGTTTTTAGTGCTGGTTTTCCTGGGAATTTTTTATTTGAACTCAAGAGTTGAGTTTTCTGAGTTGTATTGGGAGTTCGGAGATTCGATCGGACTGTCTAATTTTGTCAGTGTGTTTTTCCGGGTAATTTTAGAATATGTTAAAAAGTTCGACCGGATATAAATACCCACCTTTTCCCTTGTCGGGAAATTTCCAAGTGTTGGATCTTTCCATGGTTTAATAACGTTCTAAGTAGTGCAAGTAACGCGATGGACCCTCTAGAAGACAACAAACCTTAACTCGATTATGTGACCGTCTTGAACTGCCCTTTGAACCTTCGGGTTTGGGGCAGTACGGCGTGCCACATGTGAGGCGTTGGCTTGACCCTTCTACGGCTGGACCGTTGGTACTGAGGCATGAACTGGATGTTTTTAAACTTGTTTCATGTGTTGATCTATTTCGGGAAAACTTGGGTGTTCGATTATTCGATCGGAAAGTTTAACATTTTCTAATTATCTGGAATGTGATACAATAATTGGAATTCACAAGAAGTTATGAGATAACTGAATGAATGTTATAAACATAGCACTTTAGTCTCACTTGATCGGTTGCCATGGAATTTTGATGCGATCAAAAGTCCGTCGCAATCACGTAGCGTACGCGGATACTCGCCGATAAACTTAATAGACAGCTACACCCCTTAGCCCTGACCAAATGACTGTAGGAGAACCCCGTCGCCGAAAGCATCCATTCGGGTGCTCGCGGCAGCGGTGTTCCGCCTTGGTGCACTTCGTCGACGGTATCGGGGGTGCGGCCGTCTACTAAAGTTTGCGAAGAGTATTCGATCAGGATGTTAGGAATCTTGTTGAATTGCCCGACTTGATATTGAAAAGTGTTTTCGATTTTGAGACTAAAATGCAGGGTTTATAATTGTTAGGCATGTGATGTCTAAGTAATTCATTTGATTAGGCATGTGATGTCTAAAGAGGTTACGGATTCCAACTGTTGTAGTTTTACACTTTCTTTTCTGTGACCGTAAGTGTAATATGTGATATCGCCGGTTTCGTTGCTATATGTCAACGACAATTGTGATGCGCATATTTACTTACGTTGATGACATGTGATGTTATGTGTTGCTGGATATGTTATATTGGATCGTCGTGTTTGAATAGCCGGGTTTTTTTTATGTGAGATGAGTGTTTTTCATTTTCATTCATGTAAAAACTTGTATGTAATATTCTTTTATTGGGGCACTTCCAGGTTGCGGAAGATGTCACCCTTTGTATATTATTTACTTTTCCGCACTAAGATAGACCCAAGGAGGGGAGCACAAGTAACCGGGTTCTGGAGTCCAGTGGGAGACCAACTCGAGGAGTCGAGTCCGGGTCTTCTAACTCTAGAATTGGTAGGGTTGCTTGCCGCTCTCGTAGGGGTCTAGGGGTGTGGGTTTGGCTATTCATCACGACCGTGGAATCCATGTTTTATACTGGCTCATATTGAAAACACGGACGTCCTAGTATATCCAATATTTCATATGATTCTTCTGCTGCGATATCTGTGATGTGATCATGTGATATGTTCTGTGACGGATACTTTATATAGTATATATGATATATTATATAGGCGTTACTTATGTTTTACACCCGCGCTAGCCCTGCCCCGCTCTGTCGTTAGTTACCTAACCTAACGGTGCACGAGGGGACATCGAGGCGAATGCGGATGGCATAAGTGTACGTCGTATTTATCTGTGATGTTTAGGTACAAAATGATGGGACTTCATTAATGTGATTAATGAAAGAAAAGAAACCTAAAGATGTTGTAGAATTGAATTTCAAAATTAAAACAGGTAGCTACAGTTCTTGCTTTGCATAGCGGTATATGAGATATATCCTGCACCTCATTCGATGAGGAAAGGACCGAGATCCCTTCACCGGGAGTGACTCCTTTAGCAATAACTGGCAGATGCTACAACACTCGGTTTGTTTTTGATTGCTTCTATAAGTTTCTGCTTTGCACAGTGATATATATGATATATCCCGCACCTCATTCGACGAGGAAAGGACCGACGATCCCTTCACCGGGAGTGACTCCTTTAGCAAAACTAGAAAAGCCTCAAAAGCACTCCATTTTAAAATCATTTGATTCTACAACGGTATCAAGTTCATTACGTAATAGGTTTTCAGAAAAACCTGTCGTAGCCCTCCGTCATTTCAGATAAGTCATGTTTAGTATTAGTGCTACGTTTGTTGACCTTGTCAAGACGCAGTGTGCGGTAGCTAACCAGTATTTATCTGCTTATGCATATGATGCAGATTGGGTTAAAGTAGTCGTACGGCCTTGTTGACCTTGTCAAGGGTCGTGCTGGTGGATTTGATTCAATCAAGAAATGACGGGTTGAACTTGACTTACGGTCTATGGTTTCTTGACCTTGTCAAGGTCATAGATCGTTTGGGGAAAAATTATCGGGAATTTCAAGTGTTGAAATTTGCAATGAGATTGCATACCTTCTATGAGATAGTTGGATCCCGATACCCGCTGTGGGTAAGAGTTACTCCTGAGAGAGTTTTACACATTGCAACTAGCCGATCAAGTAGGTGTCTAGAAAGGTGTCAACGGGGTTACGCCTCTGGGAAAACGAGGTTTACATTAATTAGGTCCGTGCGAAAGCACGGGGAACCTCCCTCAAAGTACCGACATTGGCCTGGCTGAAAGATTGGCGAACTTGTAGTGTGTAATTAATCCCGGCTAGTCTTTCCTTTTAGGCTTTGAAGGAAGATTTGATAAAAAACAGTGGGAGCCATCCTGATTAAATAAAATAATAACCAATCTGATCTTGCAAGAGCATACGCTGAGTGTTTTCTTCTCTCTCTCTCCAGGTAGCGACCATATCACGCTTTAATCAAGATAATAATACGGATATTTGACCGAACCCGCTTGTTATACTGAGCTGGGGAACGTTGGTCCCGCTCCAACTTATAATTGTTATAAGACAGAGCAGGAAATTGGGGATTACCAGAATTCCCGTGCCGCCCAAACGAAGTAAGTGCATGCTGATGCATCATCTTCGGGTGTGTTCATTATATAGAACTGTTTCTCAGTGTCCTTTACGTCCTAGGTATATGATACCGGATCAGGATCACGCATATGTAATATGTTACATGGGCTACAGATAGGTAAAGAACTGAGAACGGGTGTTAAGTTTCATGAGGCAGAAAACGGGGCAAGAGTTGCAGCCAAGCCTGTTGGTCACTGTCACCCTGTATTACCAATACATTGATTCTGAACGAATGTTATTAGATACCGAACCTGATATACAAAATCATATCAGTCTCTTTATCAGCAAAGAAATGATAAAATTTTGTATTGTTGGATAATGTTTTGAGCATTTCCTATATCAAAAGTTGATCGGTTCAGGCACGTTATCTAAAAGCGTTGATGTTCTAAATCAAACTACAGTTCTTTAGTATACGGAACACACACAAGAGGAAGAGTTCAGAAATGAACGAATCCTTCTTGAGGCATTGTAGACTAGGTCATATCAATGCGTTCGACTGGATGAAGTTACATTTTAGATGCATATTTAAATCAGTTTGAATTTACATCTTACGAAACTTGCCAGTCATGTCACAAAGATACGATGACCATAGCTCTGTTTACTGGAAACAGAGAAAGAGTTAGTAAACTCTTGGGATGATACATGTTGATGTATGTAAGGTCCCCTGTCTACATATGCCAGGACTGGTTTTTTGTACTTCGTTACATTCTCTGATAATCTCTCAAGATTCAGACATATGTTCCTGTTGAAACACAAGTCCGAACCTTTTGAGATATTCACAGAATATGATTTAGAAGTAGAAAACCAAAACACGGGTATAAGTATTATGTCCTTTGATGAGATCAAGGAGGAGAATACTTGAGCACGGAAATACTGGATTATTCTAAAGGAGAATGAGATTCTCTCTCAGCATTACTCCTCTGTATAAACCAAAGCACGATGGTATATCAGGGCGGAGCAATAGCACCCTATGTGATATGGTGTGCTCTATGATGAGTACTACTGTGTTTCCTATTTCCTTTTGGGAGTTATGCACTTGTGAAGCTGCATACCTATTGAATAGGGTTCAAATCAAATCAGTTGCCTACCACTTCATATGTGATATGGAAAGGGAAGAGCCCATATCTTAAGTTAGTTAAGATTTGGGGTTGTCCGGCCTATGTCTAAAAGCAAAATTCGGACAAGCTCGAGGTCAAGTCTGTTATGTAGAACTGGAAAGGTTCCAACTATACAAACTGCAGCTGGTGATTTGGTAAAACCAAAGGATTCAATTGTTTCCAACGAACCTCAGCCTCTCCGCCGATCTAGTAGGATTCCTCACCCACCTGAGAGATACTTCTGTTTCTCTATGACAGTAGGAGCAAGGATTGCATCATGAGATGATGACCCAACTATTTTCGAGCTGGCCATCAAGAGTGAGACTCTGTAAGAATGGCTGGATGCTTAGTGATCTGAGATGGAATCCATATACACCAACAAAGTATGGACTTTGGTTGCTATATCTGAAGGGTTAAATCCCCATCAGGAGCAAGTATATCTTGAGAAGATTACTTGGTGTAGATGGAAAAGTTGAGACTTTCAAAGCTAGACTTGTTAAAGCTTTTTGTCATCGACCAGGCGTGGATAATGATGAAACCTTTTCAAGTGGCTATGCTTAAGTCCATCCAGATCCTACTTGCCATGGCTATATACCATGACTACGATATCTGGCGGTTGGGTGCCATGACTGCTTTTCTAAATGCTCTTTTAGAAGAGAACGTCTATAAGTACACAGCCAGAGGGCTTCGTAGACAGTGGGAGCAGCGGAAACGTGTACAAGATGCTTTATAGGATAAAGCAGATATCGCGGAGTTGGAACATCTGTTTTGATGTGTTAGTCAAAGAGTTTGACATCATCAAAATGGTAGATGAACCATGTATAAACAAACAGGTAGTAGGGAGTATAGTGACGATCCTCGTAGGGTACGTGGATGACATACTCTTGATTGGGAAGGAGTTTCCTATGCTACGCTCGGCCAATCTCCGCTTATCACAATGATTCTCCTTATAGGATCAAAGTGATACCTCCTAAATCCTGGGTTTTGGATCTATGAGATAGATCTAATTGGATGTTAGGATTCTCACTAGTTGTAGTGAGAAGGTATCAACCGATCCTGGGGAGAATCACTGGAAGGGTTCCAGGGTGATAAGGACGACTGAAAATCAGTCGCAGGCATTGTCTTTACCCTCAGTAAAGGGACGGTATGTTGGAAGAGTTCCAAGCTAAATACCGTGGCATACTAGACGATTAAGGCTGGATACATCGCTACTTAAGATGCTACCAAAGAGGTTGTCTGGGTGTATATTAGTTCATGAGATGAACTTAGTTCCTTCCATTGTATGACAATGGAGTTGTGGCTTATGCCAAGGAACGTCCGTCCCATCGGTGATCCAGACATATTCTAAGGCAATGTCACCTGATCGTGGAGATGGTTGATCTCTAGGGGATCGAGGTTAGGAGAGTAGACTCAGAGGACAACACGGTGGATCCACTCACGAAAGGCCTTTTCCCAGAGAGAGACTTTTATGGGATGGTTGTGTATGAGATACTACAACCACTGCTATCAGATGACCCTAGTGCAAGTGGGAGATTGTTAGTTATATGTATGCCCTAGAGGCCATTACTGTACATAGGATGTATATTGTAGTGGATGCTGGGACATATATAGGGAGGACTTTCTTGCTCGACATGATAGTATGCTATCTGGTTACTCTTTACCTTAACGTGTATACTGATTGTCTCTCTGTTACATGTTGGTAAAGCCCTTAGGGTGTGTACTTGACTACCTGGACTATGATGCGGATCATACTAGTGGGGACATGGTAGTCCATAAGTACATCCTTCAAGGTCCCTAGTCGTGGGTGTATCGAGACGGGGCATCGATATACCAGAGTAGACTAGGGTATACCTTCTCGACCCATACAGATGGGCCATGGATGATCCCATATCCATTGGTGTTTGACATTGGAGATGATATACGGGTGCTCAGTGAAGACTGGGTACACTGGACGGACTCGCCGATAACTCCCAGATGGTATTATACCTTACGTCAGATGGCAGTTCTCTGGTGACACTGGTACAGAGTAGTCTGTTGACCCGAGATCGTCATAGAGTCTTGTGTGGTTCCCACTATGCTTTGATTTCCACCTTACCATGTCCAAGAGGGCATGCAAAATGGTGGTTTTTGGGTACAGTCCCGAATCACATGGAGGCAATGAGCAATAGGAGGGGATTCATCTCTCCCGGTATAGGGAGTTGATGTTGCGCTGTGTTCGATTGGCTATAACCGGAAATCCCTGGCCAGGGTTGCTGAGATTTACTGATAAGTGTTACCAGTAGTTTCTCGAACTGTTATAGACCTCATATCGACACGACTTATCAAGCTATTGGGGTCTGATGTTTACCACCCCTAGACGAGATATGCGACGTATTAGACGACGAGACCGGACTGTACGGTAAGTGTTACTGGTTGGATTCACAGGAGTATGAGCGGGCTTGCTCGTCGATCTTCTGATCGCTCAATACCCGGGTGGCCGTTACGTTTAGCAGACCGCTTGCGGCTTGTGGGTGTTTGATATGATCATCACCTGCTGCCGGCGTATTGACGAGTCTTTAGAGTCCTACACAGAGGTTTCCTGGCTCAAGCGAAACGAAATAGGAGCGCATATGAGATATGTGCGGGACCGAGAATAATGCGTGTATATGATACCGTATTCTATTCTCACGATAAATGTATCGAATGGTTGTATGCGATATAACCTAGTTATCGATTCAAGCGTTGATTCGATAAGCCGATATATTGGATACTAGTCGGTTGTGTGCGACATCACCGGATCATTGAATCAAGTGTTGATTTAATGATTTAATGCATAATTATATATTTGATATGTTACTTTGCATTAACTAGTATTGGTTCACTTTAAAAGGATTTTCTCACAGAATGTGCACATTGTATATGTGATATATTTTTGTGCACTTGATTGTATTATGTTTGATGATACATGATTGCTAGGGTTTGTGTAAAGAATTAAACCTTGGTTAAGTAAATGGTTAGGTTTTTATTTATGTATTCTTTCATTTATCTTTTTGTTTTGGATTAAACAAAAATGAGAAAAGAAAACAAAATGGTTGCTTTCTTACATGAAGCTTCTTGAAGCTTCATGCAACTTTGACCAAAGCAACCATTATTGTATTCTTCTCCTAACCCTAACCATTCCACCTAACCATAGTTAATTCTCTACACCTAACCATAGTTGATATTATGATAAGAATGATTTTATTTTCTATTTTATAAGATACTTATCATAATAATTATCTTCTTCTTCTTCTTCTTCAAGAAGAAAACCTTGCTTCCATCAATGGTGATTTGATGAAAAGAGTGAGAAATCCAATTCTAAAGTGAACCCACTTCCTATTTCTTCATCCTCTACCTCTTGCCAAGTAGTATTGGGTGTTTTCTTCACAAGTTTCATGACTTGGTGAAGTGGGAGCTTGATCTTGTGATGCCTCGACGTAGATCATCTTCAGCATCGTAGTCGATGACCTAGCCCGCCCATTTCTCCGATGAAGCCGACACTAGAGTCCAAGATCCGATTTGTACAGCGGAAGGACGTCTACGTAGAGCTAAGGAAGTGGAGAACCGGATCTACAAAGGTTGTAGCCTCTTTCTTTTAGTTAAGTTGTTAACTAGTTTCTTTTTCGCCTAAACTCTAGTCAACAATCCGTATTAGGATTTCCCGGCACTTGTAAAATTTGAAATTGGCATGGTTGATACCTTGTGAGACCTCATTAGTATGCCTAGGAACCCTACAGTATGCTATAAATCAATGCGTAAAGAAATATGAATCAAAGTCTCAATGTCCCCAACCATGCAATATCATATCTATAAGTAGGTTGTGCGTGACATGGCAATTATTGACGGTGTGTGTAGCATACAATCAGTGCTCATGCAACATGAATCGTCAATAATATGTGTAGTGTCCTAAGGATACTAGTCCAAGCACAACAATATCTAAGTAATAGGGTAAATGCGCAATTCTAAATATGACATAGAATATGCGACAGAAATAACATCTCTACCCCAGACGCATAACGCGATGCGGGCGATTCCCCTGTAGATGTTAAATCTACTCACCAACGCTCCTAGCTATATGAAGTCTACCACCTGTTTTCCCTTCGTCGCAGCGTCCGAAGTCCCCGCCTGCGAACCTAAAATTTCACAAACACATCACATAAGCTCAATATCCTATATCGACGAAAAGACAACGAAACGCAAAGAAAACGGCCAGAAAATTACACTGCGCACATAGCGCATCTAACGCGCACGACATCGGTCAAAAACCCTAACTAGGGTCGCTAAACTACGAAATACCAAGTCTAGACTCCGATTGTCCCGATCGCGCAACACAACAAATTAAAAAGCGAGGAATTTAATAGATATACACTACTACAAAGAAGGGTTGCCCCTACGGATTTATCCGTAGGGGCAACCAACTGCCCCTACGGTTATATACGTAGGGGCGAAAAAATACCCCGTAGGTGCAAAGGCCGCAGGTGCAAGTCGAGGCCCTGAACTTATCCCTACGGTTAAATTATTGCCCCTACGGATATGTATGTAGGTCCCGTTTCCCCTACGGATTAAGCCGTAGGGTATATGATTTTATATTATTTATGGTTTATTTTAATAAATTACTTGGACCTACGGCTATAGCCGTAGGGGCATGTTCTATCCCCTACGGATATATTCGTAGGTACTTTTCCGTAGGGGCACAAATTCAGGATTCCTGATATGTGCCCCTACGGATAACGCCGTAGGGGAATGTCAGTGGCCCCTACGGATATCTCCGTAGGGGGATTCCCAAACACCTGGCACTGACATCTGGGGGAAATGTCAGTTACTGCTGATATTTAGCCCCTACGGATATATCCGTAGGGGTAACGTGTATGCCTACGGATTAATCCGTAGGTACATATTGTCTGAATTTTTTTTAAAAAAAGTCCTGCTTGATTTTTTCCCGTCCTGTGCACAATAATGTATACATCAATCAAATCATATATAATATACAAAAGAAACACAAAAACTGAATATGATATAAATACAAACCAATATGAATATCGTTTCAAAATATAGTACAATGTGTATGATATAAATAAATACATGTTTCAAAAAAAAAGAACCAAAAATCTACCCTAACTCGGTCCTGCTCCTCGGTCAATAAACTCTGCAATTCGTCGCGAGCGGGAGTCTGAGTGGGCGGTGGAGCTACAGGAGCTGTCTGCGGAACCGCAGCCGAAGGAGATGCGTGTGGAGGCTCGGCCGATCTACCCTGTCACGTCTGGATATAACTTGTGTAAGAAGCGTGTAAGAACTGTTTATTATTCGAATTCGTATCATTATTAAGTTATTTCGAAACCCTGTTTGGATATCTAGTTTGGAAAAGCGTTGTTTATTTCAATTACATATGTATGTATGATTAATAAAACATAAGTCTACAACCAAATAAGCTCAGGCTATGTACTGATATTGGATATGTTGATATCTATAATATGACATTATATTTTACTATTAAGTAGTATACATACCAGCATCCCATTCAACTCCTGAACGGTGGCCTTCAAGCTCTCCTGTTCCTGCTGGATACGTCGCTAACTGGAGACGGAGGAAGTGACCACCGGGGTGGAGTCCAACCTCATATGGGCCCTGCTAGAGCCCAGTCCTCGGCCTATCTCCAAACCTCCGTGGTGCCGTCCGTGTGCGGTATCCAGGACTGGGGTCAGCAGCCTCGAATGTTGCCTTCCCCCTAGCAACTGTCAGAACATTATATTTAGCACATACTGGTCTATAAAATTGACAAGAAATACCAAAATCAACAAATTCAAAGCCTTACCTACAGAGATAGAAGATGTGCTCCTCTGGTATCTGCATGTATCAAAATTTGAATAATATTAATTAATTTCAGTACATACATACTAACAAGGTAAACTCGCATATAGCGCTGCTTACACATATGACAGGGAGTGAACAAGCTCTTGTAGATCATCAGGCGCAAATCTAATCTCATCAAGCAGCCCATGATAATGAGTTGGACGACTAAGAGCAAAAGAAATGTGTGTATATTTATGATATAGGATTCTAAATCAATATACATGCCCTATATAATATATAAACATACCTGGAGGAACGGGAGTGGCCTCTGTCCCTGATATGGACGCATCACCAACAACTAGACAATCAAATATTGACAATATAAGTAATTTTGACATAAACAGGCATGGATATCTATAATATTACATTCAAAATGGATATTAGAGATCGCACCTGCAGTGAGAAGTGGTAAAAGTACCACCCAACTAGAGTGTAATTTACAGAATCAGTTGAGACTCTTAAAAGTCATAGAAGAACCCGACCTGCACAAATCTGATGTATGCTTTCCATTGGACACTAAGAAGTCTCTAAAGGGAGAAGCCTATGTGAAATCCATCATTAGTTCATATCAGAAGATTGACGCTGAAACAGAGAACGAGAAATGTCATTTTTTTCTTCTTCCGCCACATTACTGTCTTCTCCTTCTGCCACATTACTGTATTCTCCTTCTTATGATGTTCGCGTGCAAATTCAAGGACTATATTGAGAATATGGATTAATAGTGGGTAGGAAAAGTATTTCTCAAATGGCTTTTGTGTCTTAAAACCATAAACTACTAAGTAATGGCATACATAATTTTTTTAGTATAAAGGTTGTTATTTTAAGTTTTCCCTTATAGAGATATGATCTAACTGCATCTATCAACTATAAGTGTGCAGAAAATTATGATAAGAAATCATAAGAAAGGGTCGTAGCCATGCATAACCTTGAATCTACATACCAAAGCATGCACTTATTGTCACCTTGCCTTAGAATATAAAATATCTTGGAAGACTATAAGCGAGCATTTAAATCTCGATAGATTTTGATTTCAACATATATTTTTCTCAAGTACCATGAAATATACTTGCTCCGTATAAACCGTTTTCAGGAAGATGGATTAATAATGACAAATTATCCATTGTGGCTCACTAGGTTAGCATTTTCTCTTCTATTGACCATCTTTCTAATCTGCTTGGTAAATTTATTCGGAACCGGCTGCGAATCATTAAAAGACATGCATAAGAAAGAAAACTGAAATACAGATATATAGCATACCGATACATCGAAACTTCATAGTTGCGATGGCAATCCAGAGATATTTATTTCTACACACGTGGTGCGCGTGCGAATGCGTCAGGCATCATGGACAAATATTTCAGAACATGGAAAGTATTATTCGTATAAATTAATTAAAACTTTTAAACACCTTGGGTAGATATTTTCTTAGGTGATGCAATCATATCATGAGGATTAAATTTAAGCTATTATACATATGCATATGTATTTTTCTAACCTAAAATATCACACACACACACAGAGAGAGAGAGAGAACACCTGGTAGGTAAAGAAATCAGGTAGCAGGATACTGAAGAAATAGAGTCCATAGCATTGCTCATCATCATCATCCATGATCCCTTTGATAATATTTTTTCAAAGGGATCACGGATGATGATGATGAGCAATACTATAGACTCCATTTCTTCAGGATCCTGCTACCTGATTTCTCTATCTACCTGGTGTTCTCCCCCTCTCTCTCTCTCTCTGTGTGCGAGATATATTAGATTAGAAAAATACATAAGCATATGTATAATAGCTTAAATTTAGTTCTCATGATATGATTGCATCAACTAAGAAAATATCTACCCAAGGTGTTTAAAAGTTTTAATTACTTTATACGAATAATACTTTCCATGTTCTGAAATATTTGTCCATGATGCCTGACGCATTCGCACGCACCACGTGTGTAGAAATAAATATCTCTGGATTGCCATCGCAACTATGAAGTTTCGATGTATCGGTATGCTATATATCTATATTTTAGTTTTCTTTCTTATGCATGTCTTTTAATGATTCGCAGCCGGTTCCGAATAAATTTACCAAGCAGATTAGAAAGATGGTCAATAGAAGAGAAAATGCTAACCTAGTGAGCCATAATGGATAATTTGTCATTATTAATCCATCTTCCTGAAAACGGTTTATACGGAGCAAGTATATTTCATGGTACTTGAGAAAAATATATGTTGAAGTCAAAAGCTATCGAGATTTAAATGCTCGCTTATAGTCTTCCAAGATATTTTATATTCTAAGGCAAGGTGACAATAAGTGCATGCTTTTGCATGATTTGGTATGTAGATTCAAGGTTATGCATGGCTACGACCCTTTCTTATCATAATTTTCTGCACACTTATAGTTGATAGATGCAGTTAGATCATATCTCTATAAGGGAAAACTTAAAATAAAAACCTTTATACTAAAAAAATTATGTATGCCATTACTTAGTAGTTTATGGTTTTAAGACGCAAAAGCCATTTGAGAAATACTTTTCCTACCCACTATTAATCCATATTCTCAATATAGTCATTGAATTTGCACGCGAACATCATAAGAAGGAGAATACAGTAATGTGGAAGAAGGAGAAGACAGTAATGTGGCGGAAGAAGAAAAAAATGACATTTCTCGTTCTCTGTTTCAGCATCAATCTTCTGATATGAACTAATGATGGCTTTCACATAGGCTTTTCCCTTTAGAGACTTCTTAGTGTCCAATGGAAAGCATACATCAGATTTGTGCAGGTCGGGTTCTTCTATGACTTTTAAGAGTCTCAACTGATTCTGTAAATTACACCCTAGTTGGGTAGTACTTTTACCACTTCTCACTGCAGGTGCGATCTCTAATATCCATTTTGAATATAAGTATCGATATTCAAAATGGATATTAGAGAGCGCACCTGCAGTGAGAAGTGGTAAAAGTATCACCCAACTAGGGTGTAATTTACAGAATCAGTTGAGACTCTTAAAAGTCATAGAAAAACCCGACCTGCACAAATCTGATGTATGCTTTCCATTGGACACTAAGAAGTCTCTAATGGGAAAAGCCTATGTGAAAGCCATCATTAGTTCATATCAGAAGATTGATGCTGAAACAGAGAACGAGAAATGTCATTTTTTTCTTCTTCCGCCACATTACTGTCTTCTCCTTCTGCCACATTACTGTCTTCTCCTTCTTATTATGTGTGCGTGAAAATTCAATGACTATATTGAGAATATGGATTAATAGTGGGTAGGAAAAGTATTTCTCAAATGGTTTTTGCGTCTTAAAACCATAAACTACTAAGTAATGGCATACATAATTTTTTTAGTATAAAAGTTGTTATTTTAAGTGCGCGTGCAAATTCAATGAAAGTTAGATTTGAGGATACCCATGTATGAGTTGTATTCTATATATGTGTGTTTCGATTTATTTAATTAGTTTGTGATCCACATCATTTGATTCGTTGCTTGAGGCATCAATGTAGGCACAAATATCGGCGACGAGGAACTCGACGAGGAAGAACGAGGGCGGTGGCTGGCTGAGAACGGAGGGCGCGCGGTGGCGACGAAGAGAAAATTGGAGACGCGGGAACGAGAGAAAATTTTGGGAACGAGAGGGAAAGATATCGAGGCGTATATTGGTATCGATGGGAATATGAAGGTTTCATATTATCATCGAGTATCATATATTGGTTTTAACCTGAATATCTTGAGTCGCTCTCTAATTATGCGTTTGTTGTGCATTCGTGTTGTATGTGTAACATGATTTTAAACCATTGAGATCAAGATTGATAGAACTGATCATCCTACATTGCAATAGCATTCATCGACCAAAAATAGATTGCGGTCTGGATATGGCATATTGGCAGATGTTACCTATATGCATAAATCTTATGTCTAATGACCATAAGATTGTCGGAGACAGTTTTGATGTTTTGTGGGTTTGGTTTTATACTTGGGACAATCCAATGTTGACACACACACATAAATAACAAATTAAAGTAAACTAACTAAGAGGCATGTTTGAGTTTTATACTGGGATCACAAATAGCATGATGGCTGCAAACAGGTTGCTTGAATACTTGCAGACAATCCAATGTTGCCTCGCCATTTCTATAAATTTTAAACTCCCTGGAAAATTATCATCACTCAGGATTACTTTAGGGCCAGTTTGGCTGCTTCTTGCTTGGGATTCAACATTCAGCTTTTTGTTGATTTGGAACTCAGAGAGTGTTGCAAAACAAATCCAAAACTAAATAAACCTCAAACTAGCTACAGAGAAGGCAAACAGCAAACCCCATGAAGTTTGGCTTTCAAGGGTTTTCCCACTAAAATACACTTAGATGCAGCACTTTAAGGAAGCTTGCAGCAATATAAAAACTTTTAGGTAGTTTAGTGAAAAACTGCAGTGCTTCAAGATTGTTTAAGTTTTATGTGTGGTTAAGCTGTCATACAGAAATTATCGTTGCAAAAATGTTCGCAACCCTAGCTTTTCCAGCAACGATACTGGAATACGAGCCTCAGATATGCCAGCTTAGGAATCAAAATAAGAAAGAGATGTGGTGTTATCCTAAGTCCAAAGTCAAACGGGCTCGAGAAATATATAAACCCAAAAAAATGACTGCATAAAGATCTCATAAAGATGAAAAGGATGTTATGCAAGCTCTGAACAAATCTTGAACGGAACTTTCACAAGAATTTACAATACCCGACCAGAATCCAATCCTGAGTTTGATGAAGCTTCAGGCCTTCAGCTTCCCCACAGAAAATAGTTAGGGCAAACCCTTTGCAAAACCATAGCTTTCATGCAGAGATGACGCTCAGAACATGCCAGCTTCCAAACACATTGAATAATACATAATCTCCCATACTCTCTCTCTCTCAATCAGACAGTTTATATTTGGATTTGAATTTAGGAAAAGAAATAAGATGGCTACAAACCAGCTTGCCTCGCCAATCTCATAACTATAAAGCTCATAAAAGTGGAAGCTTGAGGGCAAGCCATCATCGCCTCCATTCAATTGAAGCCAAATCATCCACAAAAAATAGAAATAAATATAATAATTGATCGATAGGCAAAATTGCAAGAAACCTATTCAGATTTTTGCATGAAAAAATAAGAGATGTAAATTAAGTAAAAGATTACCAAATGAAATTATCCCATCACTTGAACCCCCTCTCAAGACATTTTAGCAAAAATTCCCCCAGTAATTTTCTTCGGTTTAACCGTTTTATATCATAGAAGAAAGATAAATTTCAAATGTATATACATGCATACACACACACATCATATACACAGTTTTTGAATGTTCCCAGAATTTCAACGGTAATTCTAGATTTTTCCAAACTCTGAAGGCTTCACAAAAATTTTAAATACAGATAATAATATAATTGAAGAGATCAATCACCAATTTTTTAATGAGGATCAACTGAAACCCCAAACAGAGCAAGCAAATTACAAAGATCCCAAAACCCCGCGTGGCCCAGCCCCAGCCCCAGCCCCCAGCCCCAGCCCAACCCTAACCCCAGCGTGGCCAGCTAAACCCCAACACCAACCCTAAGGCAAACCCTAACCCCAGCCCCACCCCAGCAGCAGCCGAACCCCAACCCTAACCCTACCCTGACCCCGACCCCGACCGCGACCGCGACCAGATAAACCCCAACACCAACCCTAAGGCAAACCCTAACCCCAGCCCCACCCCAGCAGCAGCCGAACCCCAACCCTAACCCGACCCCGACCGCGACCCCGACCGCGACCGCGACCGCGACCCCTGCCCAACCCCAACTCGCGCGCAACCCCAGACCCAGCCATGAACCCTAAGCCCAAAATAATCCAAAATTTTTTTAATTTACCTCGAGATTTACTCACCTGAACGGCTGCTGCTGGGGCTGGGGCGACGAGAACTGCGGTGGCGACGAGAACTGCGGTGGCGAGGAAACCGGCGGTGGCGACGAGGAGAACGGCGGTGGCGACGAGGAGAACGACGGTGGCGACGACGGCGTGGCGATTTGGGGATTTTTCTCGCGCCAGATCGAGAGAGAGAGAGAAAGTGAGCGTAGGCGATCGGTCGGGGGTCTTAATAAATCGATATTTACTTGTCCCTACGGATATACCCGTAGGTCCTTTGTTTGCGCCACCGTAGGGGCAAATACCAAATTAAGAATTAATTTTTTAATTCTTGAACGTCAGTGCCCGTAGGGGCAAACCTTTAGCCCTACGGAGTAATCCGTAGGGCCAAGTAAAATCTGCCCCAACGGATAATTCCATCCGTAGGGGCAACCCCCTATTTTACTAGTGATAAGATCGCAACGACTAATTGAATCCACGTCAGAAAAACCCCGAAACCAAGTAAACAACCTACCGCAATATTTCGCACTAGTTTCAAGCTAACACATATCTAGCGATTACAAACACCTTAAAATAGCTTAACTAAGCTATCTAAACCATTTCTATATTTTTAACACTTGCAAAATGTGTTTTAGCAAAAACCTAGTAAGCAAAAATTCTTAATTAAACAAAGTATTCATTAACAAAAATTAACATTTTCTACTAGGTTAAGCTTTATCTAATCACAAATTAACACTTCAATAAAACATTAAACACTTAAATCAAGCTTTAACCTTAACTTGAATTTCTAAAACCATTTCTAGAATTTTGAAACATGAAATTAAAGCTTAAATTAACATCTAATTAAGCTAGCATAAAGTATTAAGCAACAAAAAAGAGATTAGAGTTAAGGTTTTATACCTTCAAGAACACCACTTGAATCAAGAATAAAACCAAAATTCAGCCTCCAAAATCCTCACTAAAATGAAGATCTAAGCAACTTTTGTGAAGAAGAATGAAGGTTTTGGATTTTATTTGAATTTCTGTGATTTTATTTGGATTTTTCATGATTTATTTTGGCTTGAAATGAAGAAAATTGAGTGAGGAAGCACAAGGGCAGCAAGGGGGAGAGAGGGGCCGGCCAAAGCAAGGAGGGGGGTGGTTTTATGAATTTTTGTGAAGAAAGTTCTAGTAAAAATATAATAAATGCTTCATTAAATGCATTTTGCCACCTTTTTTTCTTTTTCTTTTTCTTTTAAAAATTAAAACCTTTGACCAGAAATATCTAGATATTTGAAAATAAGGTTCTAAAATAATTGTAGTGATGATTTCCAAGAATTTTCATTTAGAAGAAATTTCCCGATTTACGTGCATATTTTACCGGCTAAAATAATATTTTATTTGGGAAAAATTCTATATGAACCAAAACCTCCCAAATACCCCCAAAGTTCGCGCAAAAGCTTTATTTTAGCAAAAATAGGTGCCGGTAAGCTTCTACGGATGTTTGATTGAAATCGGGTTAAAACGGAAAATACCGACAATTTTGCCTTAAAACGAAAAAATTCGCAAAACGATTTCTGAAACGTTACAATCTTCCCCCCTTAAAGAAATTCGTTCCCCGAATTAAAATTTTCACTAAGCATGCCTTCAAAGAGAAGATTACAAAACTCCCAAATCTCGCTCGCAGCCTCCTAAGTGATCACCTCACTATACGGCTACGTCCAAGAAAACCCTCCACAGATGGCAGGTCCCTTGACCGAAGTTCCTCCACCTGCCTAGCCATTAACACAATTGGCTGCCGGTCAACGAAACGATCGCGTCCAAGCCAAATGGTCTGATGTCGAATCATGTGAGAAAGGTTATGAAGGTAATTGCAAAGTATCAACACAAGGAATACGGGATGAACACTCAATAATCTGGATGGAAGTGCCAAATTAAAGGCAACGAAACTAACTCGCTTGAGGATCTCAAATGGACCTACAATTCTGGGATAAGCTTCCCAAAACTCAACATGTCATTCATCAGAAAAATCCGTTGGAATATATGAGCTCCCACTGCGAACTCAAGCCTGCGACCATCACGGCCGGCATAAGACCTCTGTCTGCACTGGGCTACTCTCATCCTGACCTGAACCAACTGGATCATCTCCGAAGTTTCTAGACTAGCCGGGGTCCAAAAGTCCTACTTACGCAGAGTCAGGAAAACGGACTGGTGACCGACACAACCTAACAAACAAAACTTAAAGGTTGCCAATTGGAGTGCCTCCTGATAACAGCTATTGAAGGAGAATCCTAACAATGGCAAGTGACGATCCCACTGCCGACAACAATTAATACGTACGCACAAGCATATCCTCCAGAGTCGGTATAGCCCGCTCTCACAAAACCATCATCCCGCGGATGGAAAAACGGAGCTAAAGCTCAACCAGTACCCAAGGCTTCCTGAAGTTCCTGCCCAAGACGGCAATCGAATAGGGTGCCCTATTTGGATACGACCTAAGAAGGAACTCCATGCAACGCACAAACTTAACCAAGGACAACTGAGCAACCCGAGTATAACCGGACAACTAGCATCTGAATGGAGTCACACGCTGAGTAAACCTGGGTAGACACCATAACGAAATTCGTAGAGATCTGCTCCCACTCCCACTTCGGAACGGTTAAAGGTTGCAACTCTCCAGCCGGTCTCAGATGCTCAACCTTAACACACAACAAGACAGACACCTCGAAACGAAATCCGAAACTTCACTCTTCATCCCTGCCCACCCGTAACTATCTCACAAGTCACACTACAATTTGGTGGAACTTGAATGAACACCGAAAGTTGACTGATGTGCCTGCTCTAGGATTTCGCGTCTCTACCCAATAGTATTAGGTACGCAAACGCGTCCCCAAATGTAGCACATCTGGTCATAATTCAAGGACTCTGAATCATTGCCCAGCCGAGTATGCTCAAGAATCTTTGACGTACGAGCATCGACGGGCAGTGCCTCGTGAAAGCGATTAAGGAAAAGTGGTCGGGCGCAGACATGAGCAAGCTGTCCCCTCAGTAGAGGCGAACTTAAGCTGTACTCAAGATCGCACAAGAACTGTAAATCTGCAGAAGACTATCTCAACAATCAAAACCCGCTGCAAGAAGATGTACATTAAGCTCTGGTGGTCCGTGAAAATCTGGCACGACTCTCCAATAAGTAGTGACTCCAAATCTCCAACACAAGACCACCCCGGCCATCTCCAGATCATGAGTGGGATATCCTGCTAGTACTTCCTCTAAATGTAAGGAAGCAAAAGCGATAACTCTATAGTACTACATCAGTACATAATCGAGCCCTACTCGCGAAACATTACAGTTAAACAACAAAGTCGCCCGAACCAGAAAGCAGAGAAAGAACTGATGCAGTTGTTAACCGAGTCTTCAACTGCTGAAAAACTCCGCACGCATGTCTCAGTCCAAAGAAAAGAAACCACCTTTCCGGTCAGTTTAGTCAACGGTGCAGCACTACACTAGCAATCCTGCACGAAACGGCGGTAAAAACCTGCTAAGCCCAAAAATCTGTGGACCTCCGTCCATACACAAGTCTGGGCCAAAGCTGTATGGCCTCGATCTTCCTTGGAACCATACGAAAACCGTCTCCCGTAACTATAAGACCTAGGAGTCAACACAAACAAGCCTGAAGGAACACTACGAGAATCTAGCAACAGCTGGGGCTCTCCCAATGTCTGCAAAACAAATCCTCAAGTGCTACTCCTGTCCCTCACGACACATTGAAAAGACCAGAATATCATCAATAACACAACAATAACTGGTCGAGGAACGGCCTGAAGAAATCTGGTTCATCATATCTACGAATGCTGATAGGGCTTTGGTGAGTCCAATGACACCACCAAAACACACAAAGCCCGTAACACGCAAAAGGCAGTCTTCGGAATGTCATCACTCTGAACCCGCAACAATGATGACCTGATCCCAAACAAACTTAGAAAATGTCTAGCACTCGGAAGCTGAGTGAAGAAATCGTCAATGTGAGGTAAAGGATACCTATCCGCACCGTAAGCCGGTTCAATTGACGATCAATCGATACAAAACCTCAAACTGCCGTCTTTCTCCTTGACGAACAGAAATAGGAGTTCCCCAATGTGAAACACTCCGACACACACGCCCCACCTATCTAGAAACTCTGCAGCAGATCTTTAAGCTCCCTAAGCTTCGCCGGCTCATCTGGAACAACGTCGGAAAACTCTCGCACGAAGGAAAGCCGGTCCAACAAGCCTACTGTGGCTCCGGTATGACGAATAAACGCAAAGAATCCTCGACATTCTCTCCTCAAAAGCCGACTAGCGAAAAGGCTGAATTCAAGCTGTGAGAGGTGGCACCACTATCCTCCCGCTCAACAAGAACTGACTCGCCGGGAAAACAAAACCCGACTGTTATCTCGCGGCGGTCCACAGACGCCTAGCACGTAGCTTACCAGTCTGTGCCCAGGAGGACATCAAATCCAACATCTTTAGAAGGATCACAACGACGGACGAATCTCCTAACTGATTGGCACACGACTGAAATACGTGTTGCGCAACAAAAGAATCGCTGACAGAAATTAACACAACAAACGGATGGTCTAGCTAACACGGCTCTACTCGTCCCAAACCTCTGCTACTCCTACGACGGTCACGAAAGCTATCTCGACGACTAGGCCTCTGTCTCTGGGCTGGTACACCAGTACGAGTCCTCCACGGTTCTGGAACTCCCAAAGTCTCTGGAATACGTGCCTCGTCAACTGGGGCTGCATCCACTGGTGCTATGTAGGTGACGGAATGCTGCATGCTGATCGTAAGGAACAACTGGGTAACAGGGGTGACAACCTCCTGTCGCTGCGCTCGAATGGCATCAACCAAAGAACTCATCGTTTGGCGCAAGTCCTGCATCTCTGCCACATGCCTAACGATACTATTTGTCGAAGGCGAATCCGTCTGCACCTGTGCAACGAGCGTGCCATCCTGGTTAGTCCTCGTCCTACCCAAGTCAATCCTGACCTCGGCCCTTGCTGCATCACTCTGAGTTCCCATAGTCATCGGCGACAAAGGCTATAAATAGAAATAAGATTCGATATGAACACGGAAATCGAATCACAAGGATATGTCATCAAGGAAAGAATTTCAAGCAATTTGTACTCAGGTCGCTTTAGGCGGAGTACCGCATCGTGAGTATGCCGCGGACATACACACACTATGTTACTCTGCTTAAGCTACCTAATCCATCATACCAAGGTCATCCTACACTCCAAAAGATAAAACCTAGCGCTCTGATACCAACTTTGTCACGATTCGAAATTGGCACGTGACGGCCCTAATACTACGCAACGTCTACAGGTGTAACGCAGTAAAAGAAAGCAAAAACCAAGAAATCTAAACCATTAAAAGATAAGAAACATTGTTTAAAAGTCTTTGAAATAACAACCCAAATACTTTAAAAGTCCAACTTTATTTCTATTAAAATTTTGGCAGCACCTCCTTTGTAAAAGCTAGCCACAAAAATGGGTACAACATAAATATAAAGTAAAGCATCCCCAAACGGGAGCAAATACACGCCCAAAGGCGAAAAACAACCACCACAACAAATATACGACGCCGTAGCGAAGAAATAAAAGACGATAGAAAGGAAACTGTATAAAAGACAACAAGTCACAAATAATATACAATATCGTCCCCGCCAAGTCTCTAAGTCAACAAGAAAATATAGTAGATGGAGAGTACAAGGATACAACGAATATACAATACAACAAACGAATAACCACAAAACCCACCTAAGCAACCTGCACACTGTGAGATGATGCGGTATCTGTAGCAAAAGATGATAGAAGAATAGCCTGCCTCGACTACTCTGGGGAACACCCTGCAAAACAAACTGTGGCACAATGGGGGTGAGTTGCCAACTCGTGAATAGTAAATAACATATGCAGGTAATCGCAAGTATGCACGTACAGCGTGAATCTAACATGTGCAATTAATAGTAAAAAAAATTCATATGAATGAAATAATCATGAAAGTTATACTGGCAGATACAACTAATATATGAACCAATGCATATAAATAAAGGTATGTAAATGCAACAGTCATGAAAGGTACTCTAACAGGTACTACTAATACATGAAGCAGTGCGTAAATAATAAATGTGGAGTATGGAATGAAATATGTCATTTCCACGGAATCCTGATATCGTGGTAGGATCACAATCTATCAAGACAAATCCAAATCCCAATTCCTCAAATCAGCCTCCAAATTGGCTCTCATATCATATAAGTCTTACAAATCCTGAATGTACAATATCGAATAAATCTCATATATCCTGAATGTACAAATCAGCAATCTCATAAATATCCTGTATCCAATATCAAATGAATCACCTATATCCCAAATCAAATTATCAAGTAAAAATCTAACATCCTAAATATATTTGCAAGAATAAATATGATGATGTATATAATTTAATGTCAATACACATATATTAGCATCCCATTCCACTAATATTGGTGTAAGGGCATATATAACAGCGGTTTAAACCCCTGTTGTATATACAAAGAAGTAAAAAGAAATATCAAGAAACCAATGTGTCAAGCATTAACACAGAAATGCAGGTCTATCAGGTGCTGTCACCACGACTGGCACCCTGATAGGTACGTATCATACGCTATCCCGAAAGCTCGAGTGCCTAGCTCTGACCCTCGCCTCTTGACGTATCTATACGTACATGACTCCCGTAGGTATCCCCATGATAACCGCTGAGTCATTGGTAATGTCACCGGTAAGTATGGTTCCCCTGTAACTCATCGTTTAGCACCACGACCTCATTCTTGCCTCGGGGTACCTCCGGCCCCACCATGTACCCGCTCACGGACCCCACCTTACCTTGCGTGGGGTATATATATATCATAACCGATAAATCGCATGGTGGCTGCTGAAATATCAAATCAAGGGAAACCGGGTTTTTCAAATAATGCATAATTTCATGAACTCCCACGGTCCCCAAATCCAGAAAACATCATGAAAAATCCATATCATAATACGAAAATCCATGAATATAATATATGCAACATAAATGGAAGTCTAAGCATATAAAGGAAAAGCCGCTAATTAACTGCAACAAATTAATATAAATATCATGCGGTTCCTAATTTTCTCCAATTCTAAAATAACATCAGGTAAAGGTAAACATGCAGCTATAACCAGATGTATGTATAAACATAAAGGTATAGCAAGATATATGTATTTATCTATAAGTAATGTTGTAGTATACCCCTGGGTATAAGTGAAATAGGTGTGCAAGGTATACCTGTAGCTATGTCATAAAGTGTGCATATACCTATCACTTAGGTACAATACTCTATCGGTATACAGGTCACTAGCATGTAAGTATGTCAGAGCATATGTCTAAGCATGTAGATATACATGTATGCTATAAGTCAATGCGTAAAGAAATATGAATCAAAGTCTCAATGTCCCTAACCATGCAATATCATATCTATAAGTGGGTTGTGCGTGACTTGGCAATTATTGACGGTGTTTGTAGCATACAATTAGTGTTCGTGCAACATGAATCGTCAATAATATGTGCAGTGTCCTAAAGATACTAGTCCAAGCACAACTATATCTAAGTAATAGGGTAAATGCGCAATTCTAAATATGATATTGAATATGCGACAGAAAAAACATCTCAAGCACAGACGCATAACGCCATGCGGGCGATTCCCCTATAGATGTTAAATCTACTCACCAACGCTCCTGGCTATGAGAAGTCTACCACCTGTTTTCCCTTCTTCGCAGCGTCCGAAGTCCCCGCCTGCGAACCTAAAATTTCACAAACACATCACATAAGCTCAATATCCTATATCGACGAAAAGACAACGAAACGCAAAGAAAACGGCCAGAAAATTACACTGCGCACTTAGCGCATCTAACACGCACGACATCGGTCAAAAACCCTAACCAGGGTCGCTAAACTACGAAACACCAAGTCTAGACTCCGATTGTCCCGATCGCACAACACAACAAATTAAAAAGCGAGGAATATAATAGATATAAGATCGCAACGACTAATTGAATCCACGTCAGAAAAACCCCGAAACCAAGTAAACAACCTACCCCAATATTTCGCACTAGTTTCAAGCTAACGCATATCTAGCGATTACAAACACCATAAAATAGCTTATCTAAGCTATCTAAAGCATTTCTATATTTTTAACACTTGCAAAATGTGCTTTAGCAAAAACCTAGTAAGCAAAAATCCTTAATTAAACAAAGTATTCATTAACAAAAATTAACATTTTCTACTAGGTTAAGCTTTTTCTAATCATAAATTAATACTTCAATAAAACATTAAACACTTAAATCAAGCTTTAGCCTTAACTTGAATTTCTAAAACCATTTCTAGAATTTTGAAACATGAAATTAAAGCTTAAATTAACATCTAATTAAGCTAGCATAAAGTATTAAGCAACAAAAAAAGAGATTAGAGTTAAGGTTTTATATCTTCAAGAACACCACTTGAATCAAGAATAAAACCAAACTTTAGCCTCCAAAATCCTCACTAGAATGAAGATCCAAGCAACTTTTGTGAAGAAGAATGAAGGTTTTGGATTTTATTTGAATTTCTGTGATTTTATTTGGATATTTCATGATTTATTTTGGCTTGAAATGAAGAAAATTGAGTGAGGAAGCACAAGGGCAGCAAGGGGGAGAGAGGGGCTGGCCAAAGCAAGGAGGGAGGGTGTTTTTATGAATTTTTGTGAAGAAAGTTCTAGTAAAAATATAATAAATGCTTCATTAAATGCATTTTGCCACCTTTCTTTCTTTTTTCTTTTTCTTTAAAAGAAAAATTAAAACCTTTGACCAAAAAAATCTAGATATTTAAAAAGAAGGTTCTAAAATAATTGTATTGATGATTTCTAAGAATTTTCATTTAGAAGAAATTTCCCGATTTACGTGCATATTTTACAGGCTAAAATAATTCTTTATTTGGGAAAAATTCTATATAAACCAAAACCTCCCAAATACCCCCAAAGTTCGCGCACAAGCTTTATTTTAGAAAAAATAGGTGCCGATAAGTTTCTACGGACGTTTGATTGAAATCGGGTTAAAAAGGAAAATACCGACAATTTTGCCCTAAAACGAAAAAATTCGCAAAACGATTTATGAAACGTTACACATAGCTATACGTATACCTTGCATACATACTTTACTTATACCTGGAGGGGTATATTACATCATTACTTATAGGTAGGTACATATACCTTTCTATACCTTTAAGTTTACACATATATCTGGCCATAGCTACGTGTTTGCATTTATTTGATGTTATATAGACTTGGAGAAATTAGGAACCGCATGATATTTATATTAGCTTATTGCAATTAAATAGCGGCTTTTTCCTTTATATGCTCGCATTTCAGTTTTAATGTTGCGTATATTATATTAATGGATTTTCGCATTGAGATATGGATTTTTCATGATGTTTGCTGGATTTGAGAACCGTGGTAGTTTCATGAAATTATGCATTATTTGAAAAACCTGTTTTCTCTTGATATGATATTTCAATATCCACCATGAGTTTTATCGGTTCTGATATATATACCCCATACGAGGAGGAGTCATGGGCCGTATGATGGTATATAGTGGGGCCCGGAGGTATCCCGGGGCAAGACGATTGAAGGACCTTTCCAATTGAGCCTGGTAGGGGAACCATACCATCCGGTGACAGTACCAATGACTCGGCGGTTATCTTGGGGATACCGACGGGAGTCATGTGCGTATGGATACGTAGAGAGGCGAGGGTCGGAGCTAGGTACTCGAGCTTTCGGTATAGCGTATGATACATATCTATCAGGGTGCCAGTCGTGGTGATAGCACCTGATAGATCAGCATTTCTGTGTCGATGCTTGAAACATTGGTTTCATGATATTTTACTCCTATGTATATATAACTGTGGAATGGGACGCTGTTATATATGCATATATATATATATATATATATATATATATATATATATATATATTAGTGGAATGGGACGCTAATATATATGTATAGATATAAATTCATATACTTCATCATAATTATTCATGCAAATATACTTAGGATATATGAGATTCACTTGATATTGGATTTGGGATATAGGAGATTCATTTGAGATTGGATACAGGATATTTATGAGATTGCTGATTTTGTAAATTCAGGATATATGAGACTTACATGATATGAGAGCCAATTTGGGGGCTGATTTGAGGAAATTGGGATTTGGATTGTCTTGATGGATTTTGGTCCTACCACGATGTCAGGATTCCGTGGAAATGACATGTTTCATTCCATACTCCACATTTATTGTTTATGCACTGCTTCATATATTTGGTGTACCTGCTAGTGTACCTTTCATGACTGTTGCATTTACATACTTTATTTCATATCATTGTTCATTTATTAGTAGTACCTGATAGTGTACCTTACATGATTGTTGCATACAGATTGTCATATTATTACTTCATGTATTGTTATACCTGTTTGTGTACCTTTCATGACTTTTGCATACATATGACCATTTATTGCTATTAACTTACATATGTTAGATTCGCACTGTGCGTGCATACTTGTGAATACCTGCATATGTTATTTACTATTCACAAGTTGGCAACTCACCCCCGTTGTGCCACAGTGTTTTGCAGGTTGATCCTCACAGTTGTCAGAGGCAGGGCTATTATCTTCTATCATATTATCTTTTGCTGCGAATACCGCTTCGGCTCACAGTGAGCAGTTTTGCTTTAGGTGGGTTTTGTGGTTATCCGTTCATGTTGCTTATTGTATATTCGTTGTATCATGTACTCTCCATCTACCACTATCTTGTATGACTTAGAGACTTGATGTGAGGACGATATTATATATTATTTTGGTGACTTGGGTGTCCTTTATGCAGTTTTACCTATATCGTCTTTTATTTCTTCGTTACGGCGTCGTATATCTGTTGTGGTGGTTGTTTTCCGTCTTTGGGCATGTTTTTGCTCCCGTTTGGCGATGCTTTACTTATATTTATGTTGTACCCATATTTGGGGCGGCTTTTTACAAAGGAGGTGCGGCCAAAATTTTAAAGGAAATAAAGTTGGAATTTTAAAGAATTTGGGTTGAGATTTCAAAGGTTTTGAAAATGTTGTTATCACTTTCTTACTACTTTTGATGGTTTAGATTGCTGGCTTTTCGGCTTACTTAAATTGCGTTACGCCTGTAAACGTTGCAAAGTTTAAGGGCCATCACGTGCCAATTTCGGGTCGTGACAAAGTTTGTATCAGAGCGCTAGGTTTTACCTTTCGGAGTGTAGGATGACCTTGGTATGATGGAGTAGGTAGCTTAAGCAGAGTAACGTAGTGTATGTATGTCTACGGCATATTCACGATGCGGTACTCCGCCTAAAGTGACCTAAGCACAAATTGCTTGAAATTCCTTCCTTGATGAATCATATCCTTGTGATTCGATTTCCGTGTTCTTATCGAATCTTATTTACATTTTTAGCCTTTGCCGCCGATGACTATGGGGACTCAGAGTGATGCAGCGAGGGCCGAGGTCAGAGTTGACTCGGGTGGGACGAGAACTGACCAGGATGGCACGCTCGTTGCACAGGAGCAGATGGATCCGCCTTCGACAGATCATCTCGCTAGGCTTGTGGCAGATATGAAGGACATGCGCCAGACAATGAGTTCATTGGTTGAGACCATTCGAGCGCAGCGACGGGAGGTTGTCACCCCTGTTACCCAGTTGTTCCTTACGGTCAGTACACAACATTCCGTTACCTACATTGCACCAGTAGATGCAGCCCCAGTTGACGAGGCATGTCTTCCAGAGAATTTGGGAGTTCCGGAACAGTGGAGGACTCGTACCGGTGTACCAGCCTAGAGACAGTGGCGTAGTCGCCGAGACAGATTTCGTGACCGTCGCGGGAGTAGCAGAGGCTTGGGATGAGGACAGTCGTTCAGCTCTCATCCCCAGGAGGGTCAGCAGTCATCGCGTAGATGTTTCTGGTGCGGGAGCCTTCATCACCTCATCAGGAATTGTTCCTTAGCACCGCGTCAGACTCGTCCTCGAAGAGGTTGTGGTCGCGAAGGGTTTGCTCAGAGGGGACAGGTTAGCAGAAGAGGATTTCAGCCAGTTCCGGGTAGAGGGCAGACACTAGAGTTTGATTCTACTCATCGGGACGCACGGGCGTCCAATGCAGAGTTTTTAGGTATTCTAAATTCGTATGTTCTTTTGATGTACTTGTTTGCTTTACACACTTTGTGCCGTGGTTGGGACGAGAGTCGTGTTAGCTAGATTAGCCATTGTTGTGTTAACTTCTGTTAGCGATTCTTTTGTTGCGCGACACGTATTTCGTTAGTGTGCCAATCGGATAGGAGATAGAGTTTCGTCTGTCGTTGTGATCCTTTTAGAGATGTTGGATTTGACGTTCTCCTGGGCATGGACTGGTTAGCTACGTGCTAGGCGTCTGTGGACTACCGCGAGGAAACAGTCAGGTTTTGTTTTCCTGGCGAGTCAGTTCTTATTGTGTACGGGGACAGTGGTGCCGCCTCTCACAGCTTGAATTCAGCCATTTTCGCTAGTTAGCTTTTAAGGAGAAGATGTCGAAGATTCTTGGCATTCATTCGTGATACTGGAGCCACAGTATGTTTGTTGGACCGGGTTCCTATCGTGCGAGAGTTTTCCGACGTTGTTCCAGGTGAGCCGGCGAAGCTTAGGGAGCTTAAGGATCAACTGCAGAGTTGTTTGTTGGGTGGCTTGTTGCGTCAGAGTGTTTCGCTTTGGGGAGCTCCTATTTCTGTTCGTCAAGGAGAAGGACGGCAGTTTGAGGTTGTGTATTGATAGATCGTCAATTTAACCGGCTTATGGTGCAGATAGGTATCTTTACCTCGCATTGACGATTTCTTCGATCAGCTCCAGAGTGCGAGACTTTTTCTAAGTTCGTTTGGGATCAGGTCATCATTGGTTGCGGGCTCGGAGTGATGTCATTTCGAAGTCTGCTTTTGTGCGTGCCACGGGCTTTATGTGTTTTGGTGGTGTCATTGGACTCACCAATGCCATAGCAGCATTCGTAAATATGATGAACCAGATTTCTTCAGGCCATTCCTCTACTAGTTATTGTTGTGTCATTGATAACATTCTGGTCTTTTCCAAGAGTCGTGAGGAACAGAAGCAGCACTTGCGGATTTGCTTTGCAGACATTGGGAGAGCCCCAGCGGTTTGTTAAATTCTCGGAGTTTTCCTTCAGGCTTGATTGTGTTGACTCCTAAGTCTTGTAGTTACGGAAGACGGTTTTCGTATGGTCCCGAGGAAGATCGAGGCCGTACAACTTTGGCCCAGACTTATGTACGGGACGGGGGTCCGCAGATCTTTGGGCTTAGCAGGTTTTTACCGCCGTTTCATGCAAGATTGCTTGTGTATCGCTGCACCGTTGACTGGACTGACAGGAAAGGAGGTTCTTTTTCTTTGGACTGAGGCATGTGTGCGGAGTTTTCAGCAGTTAGAGATTCGGTTGTCAACTGCACCGGTTCTTTCTTTGTTTTCTGGTTCGGGCGACTTTGTTGTTTAACTGTGATGTTTCGCGAGTGGGGCTCGATTTTGCGCTAATGTGGCACTATAGAGTTATCTCTTATGCTTCCCGACAGTTGGAGAAAGTACGGGCATGATATCCTACTCATGATCTCGAGATGGCCGCTGTGGTCGTGTGTTGAAGATCTGAGGACACTACTTGTACGGAGATTCGTTTTAGATTTTCACGGACCACCAGAGCTTAATGTACATCTTCCAGCAGCGGGTTTTGATTGTTGAGACTGTCGTCTGTAGATTCACAGTTCTTGTGCGATCGTTAGGAACAGCTTATGTTCGCCTCTATTGAGGGGACAACTTGCTCATGTCCGCGCCCGACCACTTTTCCTTAATCGCTTTCGCGAGGCACAGCCCACCGATGCTCATTCGTCAGAGATTCTTGAGCACACTTGGCTGGGTAAAGATTCGGAGTCCTTGATTTGTGATCAGATGTGCTACGTTTAGGGACGTGTTTGTGTGTACCTACTACTGATGGGTAGAGACACGAAATCCTAGAGCCGGCACATCAGTCAGCTTTCTGTGTTCATTCAAGTTCCACCAATTTATGACGTGACTTGTGAGATAGTTACGGGCAGGCAGGGATGAAGAGTGAAGTTTCGGATTTCGTTTCGAGGTTTCTGTCTTGTTGTTAGCTAAGGTTGAGCATCTGAGACCAGCTGGAGAGTTGTAACCTTTAACCGTTCCGGAGTAGAAATGGGAGAAGATCTTCATGAATTTCGTTATGGTGTCTACCCCAGTCTAGACAGGGTGTGACTCCATTTCGGTGTTTGTTGTCCGGTTATGCTCAGTTTGCTCAATTCTTCTTTGTTAAGTATGTGCGTTTGCATGGTGTTCATTCATGCGTTGTATCCAATAGAGGCACCCTGTTCGCTTACTGTCTTGGGCAGGAGCTTCTGGAAGCCTTGGGTACTGGTTGTGCTTTAGCTCCACTTTTCCATCCACAGGATGATGGTTTTGTGAGAGCGGGCTATAAAGACTCTGGAGGATATGCCTGTGCGTGCGTACTAATTGTTGTTGGCAGTTGGGATCGTCACTTGCCATTATTAGGGTTCTCCTTCGATAGCTGTTATCAAGAGATATTCCAATTGGAAACATTTAGGTTTTGTTTGGTAGGTTGTATCGAACGCCAGTCTGTTTTTCTGACTCTGCGTAAGTAGGATTTTTGGACCCCAGCTAGTCTAGAGACTTCGGAGATGATCCAGTTGGTTCAGGTCAGGATGAGAACAACCCAGTGCAGACAGAGGTCTTATGCCGACCATGGAGGTCGCAGAATTGATTTCGCAGTGGGAGATCATGTATTCCTACGGATTTTTCCGATGAATGACGTGTTGAGTTTTGGGAATCTTATCCCAGGATTATAGATCCTTCTGAGATCCTTAAAGCGAGTTAGTTCAGTTGCCTATACTTTGGCACTTCCGCCCAGATTATTGAGTATTCACCCCGTATTCCTTGTGTCGATACTTTGCAATTACCTTCATGAACTTTCTTACATGATTCGGCACTAGACCATTTAGCTGGACGCAATCTTTTCGTTCACCGGCAGCCAATTGTGTTAGTGGTTCGGCGGGTGGAGAAACTTCGGTCAAGGGTCTTGCCATCTGTGGAGAGTTTTCTTGGGCGTAGCCGTATAGTGAGGTGATCACTTGGGAGGCTACGAGCGAGATTTGGGAGTTTTGCACTCTTCTCCTTGAAGGTACGCTTAGTGAGAATTTTAAACTCGGGGACGAATTTTTATAAGGGGGGAGATTGTAACGCCTTAGATTTCGGTTAGTGTTAGTTTAGACGTTAATATGGGTTTACTATAAAAAGTTTACCAATTTGGGTTCCTCACATTTTATAACATTTAATTAATAATTTATTATTATTTGTTATGGCATGCACGCACGTGTGCACGTTAATGTGAGGGTTCGTTTTTGTAATCTAGGTTAGTGGCCACAACAACTTAATCTAATCCAATCCCTTGCTTTAATCTAATCCTTTGCTTAATCTTATCCTTAACCTAAACCCTAGATATTTTGTTGTGAGAAGATATTTCTTTTGGTGAGAAGATGTGGCATGATGAGGTGTGGTGTGAATGCATTAAATGGAGATTTAATGCAATGTTACACTCACCCCACTCTCACCCTTAACCTCACCCCTCTCTCTCTTTTCTTCATACTCTCTCTCACTCTCTCTCACACTCTTTTCCTTTTCATTTTCTTCATCTCTCTCTTTTCTAAACTGAACACTTCTTCATCCATCACAAAACCATCGCAAATATTCACAAAAACTCATATAAATCACATATTTGGACTTGATTTGCCTCTTGGATGCCTTGGAGCTTGGGAAGCTAGGATCTTTGAGTTCTTTTGGTTAGTTAATGATCTCTTTCTGTTCTTTAAGTGCTTTTTGTGTATTTTAGCTTTTAAGTTTCAGTTTAGATCGCGTATCGTATCGTTTCGAGTAAATATCGTATTTTTAATGTAATTTTGGGTCTGTGATGATCTACTATCAAACCAGGTAATTGTTGAAAAAGTTCACATCACAGTGACCTAGAACCTACCCTCAAAATACGAGCCCCTTTCCTTTCTTTACGGCCCCAGATTTATTGCTTCTGGCCGCAATTTGCGGCCAGACTAGGGAGTTGGGGTTTGGGTTTTTGTGTAGGGGTCTCTGAGGTTGTATGTGGTCTCATAGTACTTGCAACTTTTACAAATTATTGGTACAGAAAAATCTGGGACAACTTGCTTGTTTTCTTATGTTTCGTTTCACGTGTTACGTTATCCGATACGGTCCGTGTTCTGTTGCTCTTGAGTTGGTTTCGTAGTGTCGCTATGCACGTTAGCTACAATACGAACACTTGAGAGTATGTTTGTGTTGTCGCGTTGGTCCACGTAGTTTGTTCGTGTTTTGGGTCTATTGCTAATATATACTTGCTTTATTATTTTATTGTTTTAGGTTCGCAAGCGGGGACTTCGGACGCTGCGACGAAGGGAAAACAGGTGGTAGGCTTCACCTAGCCAGGAGCGTTGGTGAGTAGATTTAACATCTACAGAGGAATCGCCCGCATGGCGTTATGCGTCTGGGCTAGAGATGTTAATATTGTTGTATATTCTATTTTATATATAGAGTTGCATATACATCTTATTGCTTAGTTACTTGTTGTGCTTGGACTAGTACCCTTAGGACACTGCACTATTATTGATGGCTCATGTTGTACGAGCACCGATTGTATACCACACACACCGTTAATAATTGCCATGACACGCACAACACACATACCTATATGATATTGTTTGGTTAGGGACATTGAGACATTGATTCATATTTCTTTATGCGTATGACATATAGCATACCTGTATACCTACATGCTTACACATATGCCTTGACATGCTTATATGCTAGTTATCTGTATACCTATAGGGTATTGTACCATTAGCGATAGGTACATACACACATAATAACATAGCTACATGTATACCTTGCATACATACTTCACTTATAGCTGGGGGTATATTACATCATTACTTATAGGTAGATACATATACCTTGCTATACCTTTATATTTACACATATATCTGGCCATAGCTACATGTTTACCTTTATTTGATGTTATATAGACTTGGTGAAATAAGGAACCGCATGATATTTATATTATCTTATTGCAATTAAATAGCGGCTTTTCCTTTATATGCTCGCATTTCAGTTTTTGTGTTGCGTATATTATAATCATGGATTTTCGCATTGTGATATGGATTTTTCATGATGTTTTCTGGATTTGAGGACCTTGGTAGTTTCATGAAATTTTGCATTATTTGAAAAACCCGGTTTCTCTTGATATGATATTTCAGTATCCACCATGAGATTTATCTGTTCTGATATATATACCCCATGCGAGGAGGAGTCGTGGGCCGTATGAGGGTACATGGTGGGGCCCGAAGGTACCCCGGGGAAAGACGATTGAAGGAACTTGCCGATTGTGCCTGGTAGGGGAACCATACCATCTGGTGACAGTATTAATGACTCGGCGGTTATCGTGGGGATACCAACGGGAGTCATGTGCGTATGGATACATCGAGAGGCGAGGGTCTGAGCTAGGCACTCGAGCTTTCGGTATAGCGTATGATACGTACCTATCAGGGTGCCAGTTGTGGTGACAGCACCTGATAGATCAGCATTTCTGTGTCGATACTTGACACATTGGTTTCATCATATTTTACTCCTAAGTATATATAACAGTGGAATGGGACGCTGTTATATATGCATATATATATATATATATATTAGTGGAATAGGATGCTAATATATATGTATACATATAAATTCATATACTTTATCATAATTATTCATGCAATTATACTTAGAATATATGAGATTAACTTGAAATTGGATTTGGGATATAAGAGATTCATTTGAGATTGGATACAGGATATTTATGAGATTGCCGATTTTGTACATTCATTATATATGAGACTTACATGATATGAGAGCCAATTTGGGGGCTGATTTGACGAAATTGGGATTTGGATTGTCTTGATGGATTTTGGTCCTACCACGATGTCAGGATTCCGTGGAAATGACATGATTCATTCCACACTCCACATTTATTGTTTATGCACTGCTTCATATATTAGTTGTACCTACTAGTGTGCCTTTCATGATTGTTGCATATACATACTTTATTTCATATCATTGTTCATTTATTAGTAGTACCTGATAGTGTACCTTAAATGATTGTTGCATACATATTGTCATATTACTATTTCATGTATTGTTATAACTGCTAGTGTACCTTTCATGACTTTTGCATACATATGACCATTTATTGCTATTAACTTACATTTGTTAGATTCGCGCTGTACGTGCATACTTGCGATTACCTGCATATGTTATTTACTATTCACGAGTTGGCAACTCACTCCCGTTGTGCCACAGTTTTTTGCATGTTGATCCTCACAGTAGTCAAAAGCAGGGCTATTATCTTCTATCATATTATCTTTTGCTGCGGATACCGCTTCGGCTCACAGTGTGCAGTTTTACTTTTGGTGGGTTTTATGGTTATCCGTTCATGTTACTTATTGTATATTCGTTGTATCCTGTACCCTCCATCCACCACTATCTTGTATGACTTAGAGACTTGATGTGAGAACGATATTGTATATTATTTTGTTGACTTGGGTATCTTTTATGCAGTTTTACTTATATCGTCTTTTATTTCTTCGCTACGGCGTCGTATATCTGTTGTAGTGGTTGTTTTCCGCCTTTGGGCGTGTTTTTGCTCCCGTTTGGGGATGCTTTACTTATATTTATGTTGTACCCATTTTTGGGGCGGGTTTTTACAATGGTGGTGCTGCCAAAATTTCAAAGGAAATAAAGTTAGACTTTTAAAGAATTTGGGTTGAGATTTCAAAGGTTTTGAAAATGTTGTTATCACTTTCTTACTACCTTTGATGGTTTAGATTGCTGGGTTTTCGGCTTACTTAAATTGCGTTACGCCTGTTGACGTTGCGTAGTTTAAAGGCCGTCACGTGCCAATTTCGGGCCGTGACACCAAGTATCCACTATAATATACATCATATGTACAATAATGGCCTCTAGGGCATACATATAACTAAAATATGAGACCTCCGGTGTTCACAGGGACAGATGCGGCAGAGGTTCCCCAGTCATTTCTCGACAGGATAGCTAGGATTGGTAGGTCTTTGAGATGCTCAGATGCGAGATCGGTGGAGCTGGTCAGTTTTTGATTGGAGGGACTTGCCTATACATGGTGTGATTCGATGGAGAGAGGTCAAGCAACAGGTCTTCCTCTGATGACATGGGCAGAGTTTTCCGAGGTTTTCCTTGCTCGATTCCTTCCACAGAGCGTGAGAGATGCCAGGGCTTATAGCTTTGAGGCATTATGGAAACCTGCCGATATGTCCATGGCTAACTTCGACTTGCAATTCACCCAGTTGTCGCGTTATGCTCCATATTTAGTTCCCACGGAGGATCTTAGGGTGAAAAGCTTTATAAGGAGCCTTGATATGCAGATGTTCCTTACCATGGGCTCCCAACACTTCGATACATATATACAGTGTCACGCCCCGCTTCCCAAAATACGTAAATACTGCACGGGACAGAGCCAACCATACTACCTGTCGCTAGGAATCATCCCTCCACAGTCATATTACGGCTGTCTATAGGATATCAAGAACAGAAAATATATATTCTATCTAGTACATGTCCAGTTGCCACAGTAAATAAAATCAGGAAAATGCATAAGCGGAAACGAATCAAGTTCCAATAAACAACATCTGAAACATGTCCTAATATGGGCTCACATCAAAGAAATAAACTGCAGAAATAACTAAACTAAACATCTCTAAATACACGTTCAATTCCCCATTGCTCGGCTTGATTGCTAAAATATTCTCGATCTTCCAGCGATAAAGGTAGAGGAACTAGGACATGCAAAGCTCAGACGCCAGTGCGTCATAAATGCCACAATAATAGTAATAACCAGGATATGATGTTATGATTAAATATGAATATAAATGATAAACACAGGTATAAATAGTGAGCAGCATGTATGTGGTGTGTATCCTAAGTCTGTGCTTCTAAGTTATCTATTCTAAAAGTCTTTGAAATCAATTTAATGGAATCGTCGATGTAACTCAATAGTATCCCATGCGTGCTCGGGACCACGGTCAGGACTCTCGGGCTGAATCCGAGAAGCAGTAAACAGGTAACATGTACAAACGAATGATGTCAGCAGCATCATTCGACGGTTAGGGTATGGGTTTTGTTTCTCGTCGCGAGGGAACAGGGAAAAAGGAAGAGAGGAAAGAGAGAGGTCAGGGGGTTAAAGATAATAGGGTTATATTAAGAATATATATAGGGGGAGAGAGAGAGAGCGATAAGAGAGAAAGAGAGAGGATCTGAGAGAGAAAGAGAAAGGATATAATAATTTAGTTATATATATATATATTATATTTTATAAACTGTTAGTTTTGAAAAGAATATTATAATATATATTCTGGGTTTAAATATCTAATATCTAATTACTCCGAAAAATACCCGGATCTCTTCTAAAAATCTAGTTTTAAAATATGGAGAATATACATACAAACTAAAACCATAATGCGATATCCAGATAATAAAATTGCATACCCCCAAGTACGGATCTACATAAATATACGTAGCGATCCAAACGAGTCTGTTTTAGCAATTTGGACATAAATACGATGTATGGATGTGACCATATGATATGGGGTATGATAAAATGCCATGGTAGATATCAAAAATTATTATTTGGTTATTATTTATATTATTAAAAGATACGCTGATACGAAATATATCATGTGTGTGTATAGAATCTAGATGTGTATGGATACTCTATATTAGCAAATATATGATGTAATCTTGAACCATGGTGGGTTTCCAACATGTGGGTTGGGTCGAATACTAAGCACAGTTACCAAATGCACTATCTACACCCAAAAACAATAATAATCAAGGAAATCTGCCGCAAGATTAGAAAACCCCAAATAAAATATAGTTTAAATGCACTAGGGTGTTTACCTAACTAAAAAGGAATTTCGTCCTCGAAATTCCTGGAATAAGAAAAGACAAGAAAACACGGATCTAAGAAAATATGCGAGGAAAGTTCTATCGAATCTCGTCTTCACGTTCCCAAGTAGATTCTCCGTGCGAACGATTTCCCCACGAAACGAGTACTAATGGGATTAGTTTATTCTTGAGAACCTTTTCTTGTCGATCCACAATAGCCATTGGTCGCTCTTCATAGGTTAAATCTTCCCTTACGGTCAATTCCGAGTGATCTAGGATGCGCATCTCATCTCGAACATACTTATGGAGTTGAGATACATGAAACACGTCATGAACACTTGCCAAGGATGGTGGTAAAGCCAATCGATAAGCTACCTCTCCAACACACTCGATAATACCGAAAAGCCGCACGAATCGAGGACTAAGCTTCCCTCGAATACCAAAATGGATCCCTCCTCAGGTTAGTGATATCTTCAAGAATACAATATCGCTAACTGCGAACTCCAGAGGTCTTCGTCCTGTATCGGCCCAAATTTTCTGTCGATCTTGTGCCTCCTTCAAATCATTTCAGATCATGTTGACTTTCTATATTGTTTGTACAATAAGATCCGGTCCCAATAATTTTCGTTCTCCAACATCATCCCAACAGATGGGCGAGCGACACTTACGACCGTATAATACTTCGAATGGAGCCATCTGTATAGTCGCCTGAAAACTTTTATTATAAGAAAACTCCACCAAGTGCAAATGATCCTACTATGAACCCTTGAAGTCTAACATGCATCCTCTCAACATATCTTCAAGAGTTTGTATCGTTCTTTCAGACTGGCCATCTGTCTGAGGACGATAGGCTGTGCTAAACTTCAATCGAGTTTCCAAACTTTTCTGTAGACTCCTCCAAAAGTGCGATAAAAATCGGGTATCACGTTCGGAAACGATGCTCACAGGTACTCCATGCAATCTCATAATCTTCTGCATGTACCGCTCTGCTAAAGCCTCCATCGACAGACCAACTCAAAATGGTATGAAATGAGCTGCCTTGGTCAATCGATCGACAGTAACCCAAACTGCATTATTGCTCTTTGGACTCCGTGGTAATGCTGTCATGAAATCCATGGTTATATGTTCCCACTTCGATTGAGGAATCGGAAGTGGTTGCAACAAACCAGCTACCCAGCCATGACTTGCTGATTGTCACGCCCTGCTTCCGAGTGTACGGGGAAGTAGGTGTGGCAGGCATGCGACGTATTTACTCAGAAATAAACACGCTAAGCGTAAATAAGGTAACCCGTAGTATAAAATGCACAAGAATGAAAAGAAATGTAATATGAACATCAACTTTTTATTAACTTTCATTCTTTACATTACAACTGATTTGAAAAGGAAATGTACAATGATAAAAGCAATGCCTAAACAGTGGCATTCATATGAAAAGGAAGTACAAGTAAAGACTAGAAGTCTAGCTCCTCTGTGAACTGATCCAAGTCCTCCAGGCTGGGCTCGGTCTCCTGAGAGTCGGATCCTCCTGACGAACATTCCAAAGAAAAAAATAGAAGGAATGTCGTCAGCGAACTAGTGCTTGGTAAGTCCTAAAGCTAAGGGTAGAATAGGACAAGTAGAGAGTATATGACTGGTAATTTGTATAGGTATATATTTGTTATACTAACGTAGTGTTTTGTAGCTTGGTACATAAGGTATAAGTGTATACGAGAGGAGTCCAACTTGCTCCGTAGACTAAGGTAACCCGTAGTATAAGGCCCTGTCAAAATCCACGGGACAACGGCATAAGATGTTTAGGTAGGTGTCTTTTAGTGACCATCACGTTTCACTTCTAATACATTCCGTACCAGTCTACACCGTTAAATCCCCGTAATGTATATTGTATTGATTGTAGTTATCAGACTTTCCGAGACCATGGATATAAGTTGTTTATGTAATCAGGTTCAGGAAGTATCAAGTAGGCATGTAATCAAGTCAAGGTATAGCCATTGTTCGGTCAAGTCAAGTCATGTTTGCATGTAAATCTTGTTTTGGTATTCATGTTCTGGTTCAAGTATACATGTTGGTATATTGGATTCATGTTTGAATTGGATTGAGTTTGGATTGGACTCAGACTTGAGTCAGACACTTTGAACTGATTTGGATCCTAAATTAGGTTTGGGAGTTAACGGTAACTGCTGCACATGGACGGCATGATTTGTGTCTTTTTCCAAGACAATTACCATTGATAACACCGTTAGGTTTTTCTACCTTAAATAGGCAAGAACGCACTTTTTCCGGCTCCCTGAGGCTCAAAAGAATCAATCCCGCTTAAACCTATATTTACTAAAGTCCTTTAATGTAATTTTATATAACTCGAAGGGGTTTTATGAAAAATATTTTATATACTTACAAAATAAATCTCGAATATTTATTTATATTATTTAGGGTTTTCATGGATGTAACTTTTAAGATTTGAGGTATGTTAGTGAATATTAACATAGCTCGAATAGTTTATGGTATTTAAGTATAAGACTTGTCTTGTATTGATACTTGATGGTATTTTAGTGAAACTTGTCATTCTTTTAGTTTTAGAAAACATGGAATTTTATTATAACTTGAAAATATTTGGTTTGATAATATTTATATAATATTAAAAATTAATTCTATTATTAATTAGAAAATCCCATTTTTTTTTTAAAATCGTATTAAAAATCTTTCGAGACCGAATGCTCTGTGAGGAGGTCTTCATCTCCCTCTACTAACCCAAGGATGTACGATAATCCGCACCATCCAATAGCGAGTCCCGTAAAAAGGGTTGTAGAGGCATAATCGCAAAGAATTTTGATAATACAATGCGAAAAAACTGGGTTTTTATAGTTCATGGTATTTTAATGAAATGTTGTAATCGACACAAAAATATGTTTCAAAGAGTATCGTGCTATGTAAACATGTGTGTATGTGAGGGGTAGGTCAGTACCCCATGAAGTTTTCTAAGATAATAGTAAGCAAAACAATTAAATATGGTAGGTCCAAAGTGTTAGAGATAGTGCCCTCAGAGTCAATTATTGGATCACAGGCACGTGATTGCAATGATTGAGGGAGGACCTATCCCGGTAGGACAGTCTTACTCAAGATGATAGTATGCTATCTGGTTTACCTTTATCATCGTGTACTGCTTTAGGTGACCTTACAGGTCGCTATTATACGTTGATAGAGCCCCTAGGATTCTTGCTTGACTACCAGCAGTATGAGGGCGATCATATAAGTGAGAGCTGGAGTCTATAAGCACATCCTTAAAAGGTCCCTAGTCGTAGGCGTTTCGAGACAGGGCATCGATACTCCGGAGTAGACTAGTGTATACAGTCAAGACCCCGACGAGGGGCGGTGGCCGGTCTCACAAGCCACTGGTGTCAGTTGGTTCACCTAACATGTATACAGGTGCTCATTGGGTTATGAGTACACCGGACATGACTCGCCGGGAACATGCTAGTTGGTCTTATACCTGACGTCAGATAACAGTTCCCTGGTGACATGTGTACAGGTTAGTTCATCGACCTGAGGATCGTCATTTGTCTCGTGTGAGTTCCCACTGTACTTTGATTACTACCCTACCACGCTCAAAAGAGACGTGCAAACAGGTTTTAGTTGGGTACAGTCCCGAGCCACATGGAGGCAGTGAGCGGATCTTCGGGGGTTCGTCTCTCCCGGTATTGGGGGTGAGGTCGCGCTGTGTCTAGGAGAGCCCTTACATGAAAGTCGATGGCCAAGGCAGGAGATTTACTGGTAGGTATTCCAGTAGTATCTCAGGGTGTTCTGGGCTACACTCCGACACGACTTGTACCGCTTTTGGGGGTCTGACTTTTACCAACCCCCTAGGCCCGCCATGCGATGCTCATAGACGAACGGACTAGACTGTACGGATATTGTCACTGACAGGCTCAGTAGGGTGTCAGGATGAGTTCGCTCATCGACGTCCCTTTTGGTCAATACCTGGTAGCCCGTTACGTATAGGCTAATACCTCTGACGTGCTAGTGGTTAAATCCACAACCAAGGTGTTGACGAGTCTTTAGAGTCCCCCACAGACCAGTTTCTCAAGTTTCGGGTGAAACGCTGTAGAGGCCGTATGGAGATATGGCAGGGTTCGATCAGATACATGCGGCATTGCACGGATCAGGATCGGACGGTTAATACTAGCGGGCTTTGGTTTAAGCCGGATCCTAGTATTGTACAGTGTAGATTTTGTCTCATTGCATTTGTATTCGGTTGGAATACAAATGCGGGTGTGTATACACAGTAGCGGGGTTTTCCTGTAATTTATTACGGGATCAGTCTTTTGGAGTTGCCAGTTTGCTTTCCGGTTTCGGCCATTTTCTTTTGTATCTTTCATTGGCTGAAGATTGGTGGAGGAGGGCTTATTTGCATTTGTGCAAATAAGAATTTGTGGAGGGTGTTCTTTGCGTTTAGTTGCATCATGATGGTTTTCATGATGGGTGCACCATCCATTGACTTGATTAATCCATCATCGCTTGACTTTTGTTTTGATGGTTGAGTGTTGGGTTTTTGGTATGAAATTTTGGGTTATCATTATTCCTCATGATAACATTCTAGCATTATTTCTTACCCACCCCCTTGTCTTTGCTCTCTCTCTCCTATTCAAATTTGTGGCCGGCCATTTTCCCTTGTGGGGTTGACACAATTTTTGGGGTGCCATTTTCATCTCAAATTTTCTTGCAAAATTCTTTTGGTTTACCTCCAAAGTTTACACTTCATTTTCCTCCACCATATACATGGCAACTACAACCCCTAGAGACAAAAGAGTTCTACAGTCAACCTACAGCAAACCTTGGGCACGTCGACTCGCCAACTTCGTGCCCGAGTTGCCTCGGACCAGAGGTGGGAGCCCGTATAAGAAGCCGGCGATGTGGTGCCCTTCTAGTGACGTGATGGAGACCGGAGATTCCGCGGGAGATCGGGACGACGACGAGAAGACCGGAGGACACGGATCACTCGGTATATCTCTCTACCCCTTCTCTTGATAGCTAGGACTAGATTAATGGCACGATCCGGGGTTTTTAGTGCGCGGTGGTGCCGGTTCAAAAAGTTAAAGTATTTCATCGCTTCCGCATTCCGGCGTCGGATTGACAGCCGGGGCGCCGCCTTGACAGCCGGGGCGCCGCCGTGCACTTACAGTGGTATTAGAGCCTCGCCATTAACCTAGTCTAGCTTTGTCTAATATGTTTACATTTCCGATCGAACAAAAAAATTCCAAAATCCATGTTTTCAATAGCATCAGTTTCTGTCGAATTTTTTTTTGGCTCCAAAAATTTTTGAGGTAGTTGCAGAAGCATGTGCCGGGAATTCTAAGAACACTGCATAATTTTCGTAACCTGATCCTTCCATAGGACTGCGGAACCGCGGCCATAATCCCTCTTTGGCCGCGGTTCCGCCGTAGTATGTTAGCTTCATTTAACCAATTTTTTGCAGTGGGCTTTTGGGCTGAAAATAGGGGTTTTGGTATACTTTGTTTGGGCCCAGAACTTCTTTATGTGCTACAGTTGTGCTTGGGGGCCACTTGGGTAAATTTGATCGATCGGAAAATTTTAAACACATTAGTTCACAGTATTTACATTATATCTGCGACCGTGAATGTCACTTGATCGGTAAATCCTGTCTAACTGCTATGGCCCGGTTAGACGGATTTGCGAACTTAACATTCACGTTGATGTTCTGTGTATTGCTGTGTTGTTGCGGATCGGTCGTGGGGGATAGCCTGGTTGCAGTGGTAGTACAGTTTTATTGTATTATGTACATTTGATATTGCGGGGCGAGCGTCCGACATGTGGACTGCCGTCACTGCTTGTTTGTATTATTATTTTGGGGCACGACCAGGTTGCGGTCGATGTACCCGTTGTATGTATATTTTACTTTCTGTACTAGGATTACCCCAAGGAGGTGTGCACGGATAGCCGGGTTCTAGAGGGAAACGGGCCCGCATCTCATGGCGTTGAGATGGAGGGGGCCTCACTCTAGAATTGGCGGGCTATTCGCCACACTCGTAGGGGGTACAGGTTGACCCAGGAGGGGTGCCCAAGTTACCGGATTCCGTGAAGTGCTGGGTGGTCCATTCACGTTGCTGAAGGGGGCTGCCTCGCTTCAGGTTTTGGCGGGTGACTTGCCGCGCCCGTAGGGGTCTAGGATTTTCATTGCACAGGCTATCCACCCGACCAGGGGAACGTCGGGTTTCAGCGGCTCAGTGAAACCCAGGGATCCCAGATATCTGTATTGTTCTGTGATGCTGTATATTTCTGTGATGTTGCATTTTATCACGCCTTGAGCGAATATTATATATATTAGTAGATGTTGTATATGTTTTGCATCCGCGCTAGTCCAGTCCCCGCTCTGTCGTTAGTTAGCTAACCTAACGGGTAATGACGGGACCCAGTGGCGAATGCGGATGGCATATACGTACATCATTATATTTCGATCTTTATTGGTGTGATCAATTGATGGGACTGCGTTGATTCGGATCAATGCAGGTTAAAAACAAACCTAATCTGATGTTGTTGGAACTTTTTTCAAAAAGCTGTTATTGCAAGGACGTTCACTTTTGTTTTGCACAGTGGTATTCGGTTATGAATATCAGCACCTCAGTCGACGAGGCAAGGACCGAGATATCTTCATCGGGAGTGACCCCTTGGACAGAAGTTTGCGTCAGGGCAATAACTTCACTATAGCCGATTACTTTTGTTTTGCATCGTGGTATTCAGTTGGAATATCCTGCACCCCATCCTACAGGGAAAGAGCCGAGATCCCTTCACCGGGAGTGACCTCTTTAGCAAAGGTTTTCGTTACTATATTTTTCTAAAAAGCTATCCGTTCCTTCAACGATATCAAGTTCATTACGTTAAAGGTTTTCGCCAGAAACCATTCGTAGCCCTACGTCATTTCATATAGATAGTCAATAGTATTCAAGCTGTGTTTGTTGGCCATAGTCAAGGCACAGTGTTTGGTAGCTATTGGGTGTTCATATGTAGCATAGATAGATGCGTTGGTTTGGGACAGTCGTATAGCCTTGTTGGCCCTAGTCAAGGGCTTGTACGGGTGGGTTCAAATCAACCTGGACAATGATGGGTAGAACTTGACATGTGACTTATGATTTGTTGGCCATAGTCAAGGTCATAAGAGCATGGGGCAAAAATCAAATCGGGAGTTTCTAAAGAAACTGAAACTTGCCAGATATGCGCATACCTTCTGGAGTGTGATAACGTGAGAGGATTCCGTCACGTTATCATGCGATGATAGTTGGATCCCGATTCCCACTGATGAGTTGGTTTACTCCTCGGGTGATCCCGACTAATTCTTCTTTCAGGTTTGGAGGAGAATTTGACGGTAAAGTGGGAGGTTTCCAGATTAGATAAATTGGTAACCATTCTGATCTAGTTTAGAGTGCACGCTGAGTGTTTCTTTTCTCTCTCTCTCTCTTTGGCAGCGACCATTGACCCGAACCTAGACTATGACGCAGTGACCAAGTTGACCGAAACTTCTTATAAGACTGGCTTTTGGATTGTCAGAGTTGCACACCTCATTGCCACTCCTACTTTTACCCTTTTCTCCAGGAAACCCCGTATTACTACGAACGTCCACTTCTATTGGACAAAACCATCGTATGGTTATATACGAACTCGAAGGAATTTATTCGAGGATGGTTTCCGGCCCTGGAGAAAACGAATAGGACTATTCGGTTGTCTTTTCCTTTTACCTTTTCTCAGGTTGCGAGTGCCCCTTTGATTAGGGGATAGTACACCTATTACGCAAATTAGATAGTCTTCTTCCAGACCATAGGCAGGTGCCGACCGGTAGGGAATGAAGAAAACCAATTAGCCTAACGATGGTGTACAGAAGGTATTTTGTAAAGACAAAGAAAGGGATTAGAAGGAGGGCAAAGTAAATTGCGACTGATGTTCACGACCAAACCAGTTATTTCATTACCACTCCCACTTCACCTTTGTATTTCTTCAGGACACTCCGTATCACTACGAAGATCCACAGTTTCTTGGATACTCCATCGTATGCTTATATACGAACTCGAAAGGAACTTGTTCTAGTTCGGGGATGGATTCTGGTTCGGGAGAAATAGGAATAAGGTTTATTCGGTTGTCTTTTATCCTCACCTTCTCTCGCATTGCGAGTGCTCTTAGGATTAGGACAGTACACCCATTATGCTTATTGGATAATCTTCTTCCAAACCATAGGCTGGTGCCGAACGGTAGGGAAGGAAGAAAACCATTTGGCCTAAAGGGGTGTACAGAAGGTAATGACTAAAGACATATGAAGGGATGTGGAGAGATGGCATAGAAATATACGATTACAGTTGTGAATCTGATAATGGAAGAGGCATTACTAGGAATACCAGGATACCCCATCCAAACATTTCAATGTTTCAGTTTCACTGTGTACTGTTAAAGGAAAACTGATTTCCCAATTAGTCACTTTCTCCAGGGTATGTATTTACCTGGTATGATTATCACATCTATATGGTTTTACAGATAATGAGTGGGTGTAAGTTATTGGGAATTAGGTGATCATCCTCATTATATCGGAATTCGTTGTAATTAGTGATAATTGAGGAAGTCACCTAGGTTGTTTGTCGGACGGCGAATATTTGGTCTTGAATATCCGTTATAATGCACCAATTTCAAATTGATATATCTGTACGTCTATTTTTATAGAGTGAGATATACCTTTTTGAAATTATGTCGATAACATTTACCTATATCAGTTGCTGGTTAGGTAAGGAGCATTAAATAGCGGTGTAATTCTTCTTAACCATAAGTACAGTTTTCAACCAACGACACACAGGGAGTGAGTTATTAGACTCAAGGGACTTGTACAGAGTATTGTATATTTTCCTGTGTCCATTAGGACAGAGGGGATGGTCCTCGTACTATATTCAGTTTACTTATGACTTCTCTAGTTCTTAGACAGGTGTTTCGTAGAAACACAGGGTCTAAGTTTTGAGAAATTATAGGTATATGAATAAAGTAGAGAACCGGGTGTTGCAAGTATCGGGATTCTTCAAGGTGATCGAAGATGCAGATACTTGTGTATGGTATTCAGTTGATAGTGATGGATATTAAGAGAACTTGCTTCTCTTTCAGGTTACTCATAATTGGAAGCATTCCTAGTTGAGTAACGCTAATCGGCCTCCTTCCATTTAGTTGACATGCACTGGAGACAGATGCATAATTTGAATCTGGTTCAATTAAATCAGTGCCTCTGTTTCTATATTGGATATAAAACAGTTCGTATCTTAACGATGTTAAGGTACGGGGATTTGTCCGGCCTATGCTTAAAACCAGACTCTGGATAACTCAAGGCACGTTTCTGTAATGGTTGTTCGTGGGTTGACCCAGGCTACGACGAGGGTTGACTTTCTACCATCTGGAAGATCAATAGTGATATTGTTCTTGACTCGCCACAATTTTAAAAGAAATGGATTTTTTCAGAAAACAGTAGTGGGAGTATGGTAGAACTGGAAGTGATTCCAGAACCGCAAACGATTACTGAAAATTTGATAAGAACCTAAAGATTCAATCTGTATTGACATTCCATTGGCCACTCCGCAGATAGGTGGGTAACCTCAGGCACCCGAGAGGTACTCCGGTAGCCTCAAGGACGGTGACAGGGAGGTTCTTGTTTACCCAGACTTTCCATTGCTGTTGTTCCAGACTATAAGACCCGGCAGGAGGATGAGTATAGCGTCGTTCTGAACTGGCTTCGGAAGTGTACGTCTTTATGACTCTGTCAGAGGGTTGTCGTAGTCAGTGGGAGCAGCGGGAGCATGGTGGATAAGTGGCTTATGTCTATTTATAGACTAAAGCAGATGTTGCGGAGATAGATCATCTATTTCAGACATGACAGTCATAGATTTGACTTCATCAGAATAGGGGATGAATCTGTTAAGAAGGTAGTAGGGTGTGATGTCCTGGTATTTGGATGACATACACAGAGAAGGAAGTGATATTCCTATACTACGATCGGTTATACTTTGGTTGTCACACAGTGGTTTCTCCACATAGGACTTGGATATGATATCAAGACATTCTGGTTACTGGATCTATGGTTTTAGATCTGGATTTGGGTAGTTTCCCAATCAGGGTACTTAGACAGCATTCTAAGAGTATTTAGAATGGACGACTCCTGGCACGGTAGTGTACCTGCAGGTGATGGAGTCACCCTCTCTAAAGGTGTCTTACAGACTAAAGTGGAGAGGGATGTGCATGATTGGCAGATCACTTGCTTAGGCAATTGAGTCAATCATGAGATGTCAAGTACCACACCAGATGTTGTTCTTGCAGTAAATGCAATAAGTTGATATTGATCCAATCCTGGAGAAACATTCGGAAGCAGTTTTAGAACATAAGTGGATGTTCTTGGGATATGATAACGACAGCCTCATTCGGGAGACCGTTATCATTCCAGGCTTCCAAAGTGACTTGGACGACAGGGAGGTTGTCAGAGTTATAGTTTTCCTTCTGACGAGGGGCAGTATTTTGGACAGGTGGTCCAAGGAAATACTGAGGGAGGCATGGCGCAGGATACTGATTAAGTTCAGTTGACGATACAGTCTAAGAAGTTTGGATTTGGAGTTCATTTATGAGCTAGGTCCCATCAGACATCCAGACACATTCTAAGACAAGTATTGCTCATTTCGGGAGATGGCATTCTCCGCGAACTTGAGATATAGAGAGACATAGAAAGAAACATCAAAGTGGATCCACTCGCTGAGGCTATTCCTCGAACGCAATAGTTTCGCAAACGAGCTTTGTGAGACTGACTAGTAGAGGAGTTGGGTGTTCGGTATCACACGGGCTGTGAGTATGCGACATCGCAATAATTAGCCTTGAGTGCAAGTGGGAGATTGTTGGAGATAGTGCCCTCAGAGTCAATTATTGGATCATAGGCACGTGATTGCAATGATTGAGGGAGGACCTATCCCGGTAGGACAGTCTTATTCATGATGATAGTATGCTATATGGTTTATCTCTATCATCGTGTACTGATTTAGGTGACCTTACAGGTCGCTATTACACGTTGATAGAGCCCCTAGGATTCTTGCTTGACTATCAGCAGTATGAGGGCGATCATATACGTGAGAGCTGGAGTCTATAAGCACATCCTTAAAAGGTCCCTATTCGTGGGAGTTTCGAGACAGGACATCGATACTCCGGAGTAGACTAGTGTATACAGTCGAGACCCCGACGAGGGGCGGTGGCCGGTCTCACAAGCCACTGGTGTCAGTTGGTTCACCTAAGATGTATACAGGTGCTCATTAGGTTATGAGTACACCGGACAGGACTCGCCGGGAACATGCTAGTTGGTCTTATACCTGACGTCAGATAACAGTTCCCTTGTGACATGTGTACAGGTTAGTTCATCGACCTGAGGATCGCCATTTGTCTCGTGTGAGTTCCCACTGTACTTTGATTACTACCTTACCACGCTCAAAGGAGACGTGCAAACAGGTTTTAGTTGGGTACAGTCCCGAGCTACATGGAGCCAGTGAGCGGATCTTCGGGGGTTCGTCACTCCCGGTATTGGGGGTGAGGTCGCGCTGTGTCTAGGAGAGCCCTTACATGAAAGTCGATGGCCAAGGCAGGAGATTTACTGGTAGGTATTTCAGTAGTATCTCAGGGTGTTCTGGGCTACACTACGACACGACTTGTACCGCTTTTGGGGGTCTGACTTTTACCAACCCCCTAGGCCCGCCATGCGATGCTTATAGACGAACGGACCGGACTGTACGGATATTGTCACAGACAGGCTCAGTAGGGTGTCAGTATGAGTTCGCTCATCGACGTCCCTTTTGGTCAATACTTGGTAGCCCGTTACGTATAGGCTAATACCTCTGACGTGCTAGTGGTTAAATCCATAACCAAGTTGTTGACGAGTCTTTAGAGTCCCCCACAGACCAGTTTCTCAAGTTTCGGGCGAAACGCTGTAGAGGCCGTATGGATATATGGCAGGGATCGATCAGATACGTATGGCATTGCACGGATCAGGATCGGACGGTTAATACTAGCGGGCTTTGGTTTAAGCCGGATCCTAGTATTGTACAGTGTAGATTTTGTCTCATTGCATTTGTATTCGGTAGGAATACAAATGCTGGTGTGTATACACAGTAGCGGGGTTTTCCTGTAATTTATTACGGGATCAGTCTTTTGGAGTTGCCAGTTTGCTTTCCGGTTTCGGCCATTTTCTTTTGTATTTTTCATTGGCCGAAGATTGGTGGAGGAGGGCTTATTTGCATTTGTGCAAATAAGCATTTGTGGAGGGTGTTCTTTGCATTTTGTTGCATCATGATGGTTTTCATGATGGGTGCACCATCCATTGACTTGATTAATCCATCATTGCTTGACTTTTGTTTTGATGGTTGAGTGTTGGGTTTTTGGTATGAGATTTTGGGTTATCATTATTCCTCATGATAACATTCTAGCATTATTGCTTACCCACCCCCTTGTCTTTGCTCTCTTTCTCCCATTCAAAATTGTGGCCGGCCATTTTCCCTTAGGGGGTTGACACAATTTTTGGGGTGCCATTTTCATCTCATATTTGCTTGCAAAATTCTTTTGGTTCACCTCCAAAGTTTACACTTCATTTTCCTCCACCATATACAAGGCAACTACAACCCCTAGAGAAAAAAGAGTTCTACAGTCAACCTACAGTAAACCTTGGGCACGTCGACTCGCCAACTTCGTGCCCGAGTTGCCTCGGACCAGAGGTGGGAGCCCGTAAAAGAAGCCGGCGATGTGGTGCCCTTCCGGCGACGTGATGGAGACCGGAGATTCCGCGGGAGATCGGGACAACGACAAGAAGACCAGAGGACACAGATCACTCGGTATATCTCTCTACCCCTTCTCTTGATAGCTAGGACTAGATTAATGGCACGATCCGGGGTTTTTAGTGCGCAGTGGTGCCGGTTCAAAAAGTTAAAGTATTTCATCGCTTCCGCATTCCGGCGTCGGATTGACGGCCGGGGCGCCGCCGTGCACTTACACAAAGTTCATGGTATTTAAATGTAAAACTCAATTTAAAATTATTTAACATGATGATTTAGGGTGAAAGTTATTTCTAATTATTTGTTTTATGGTTATAAACATATGTTAAGATTATGGATGAGCAATGATTAAGAAAAAGTGTGATTTCAAGATTTTAGAATCAAAAGTCGATGTTAACTCCACTTACCGACAGGTTTTGAAAAAGAGAACTTTTTATGTAGAAAGAGAAGAATGAGGTAGGACTTACTAGCTAGAAGAGTAGGAAAGAGGTAGAAGAAGATGTGGTAGCCTTCGTGGAGTCACAGGATCGCTGGAACTTGCTCGATTCCTCACCAGAAGTCGCTCTTGAGCTAACTCCACTTCTACTCCACTTGTACTTAGAAAAATTTGATAATTTTGGCTAGAGATTTCAGAATGAGAAGGGGCTAGGGTATGTGGTTGTATATATAGTGTGAAATTAGGGTTTGGAATTGAAAGAATGAACTAAAATTCATTAAAAATGGATTAATTGGGGAAATTGAATTCTCTATTTAAATTCAGAGTAAACAAACAGTGCAGGGGTAATGGAGGTAGACCAAGAGTTTTGTGTGCAGAACACGGGGACTTTTCCCCTACAGATGACCGTCGGCGCCGGCCTCATAAAGGATCTTGCCAGTCCAATGTGAGGTGAGGGTAGTTGGATTCTTGCCACATGTCCATCTCTCTGTTTATAATATTATGCACATGTTTGTTTTTCCTGACTTTTTATTTCTATGTGCAGTGCACGTGTAAACTTTTGGGCTTCCAAAAAGTTTAAAAGAAAAATCAGGAAAAATAATATGTGGTTGATGGGTTTTGATCACAGGGGCTATGTCACAGCAGTGCAAGGTTTTACAAATGAGCTACAAGTGCTTTCTAGCTGTTCTTAAACAAGAATAACTTTTAAATTGTGCTCAGGTTTGCAAACTCCTTTCTGTACTTTAGGATGAAAAAATTTTGTACAGAAAATTCAGAGTCGTTACATTCTACCCTCCTTATAAAAATTTCGTTCTCAAAATTTATAGAAGGAAATTGTAACATATTCAAGAAAATTTGATGACAGCGTTGGTGAAAGAACTACTGAAAGTGCATAAAAATGTTTGAAAGAACGAAATGATGCAAGGGTTTTGAAAAAAGAAGCATATAAGTTAACAAAGAAGATATGGTTCAATAATATACGGTAAAACATAACTAAATTAAGAGGTAAGAGAATCAAATGCATAATTCTAAGTCACTCAAGTAGAGTACCGCATTTTAACTATGCTTCTGTTCATAATTACAATAACATAACTCCATTTAAGTCGCTCAAATCCTACTAACAGTGTCAATATGATAAGATTTAAGAAGTCAATAGGAATCAATAAGATTACAAAATAAGATCAAACGGAGATGGGGGGTTCGCAGTTTCGTTTTCTTTACGTTGAGATACAATTATCGAGGAAACAAGAAAATGATTCAAAGGGATGAAATCATAGTGCAGACGTTATAGTCTACCCTCCTTTGACAGCAGTCAATCGTAGTATAGAAAACTCCCATTCAGTCTATTCTCAACACAAAATCGAAATTTGGGATGTTCAGTACTTTGAAATTCGCATAGAATTTTTGTCCGCAAACTACAACTAGACACTTCCAGCTTGAAATGAGTAGTTTCACAAGAATCGCGTGCGTTCTCATGAATCGTTGCGGCATGAAGCATTGTGACGCTCTAGTGTCGAACAGTGCAAGTGTAAGAAAAGTGGATACTAGAATAGTACCTAAGTCGTGTGGTGTTGGTTTTAGATATAGGAAAAAATATATGTTGATATACAAGTAATTGAAAGATGGGGAAGGATTGGAAATTACCAGTGATAACTTGGCCAGTGGTTTCGGCTTCTCCAACCGGAATCGTGGATGGCTGGCCTCCTGGCACTTTTCTCTGTTCCTTCTGGTACATTTCGGATTGACAAGGTAAAGGTGATCCTCGCAAAGGTGGTGCAGTAGTAGGAGTTTGTATAGTCAGCCTTGGTGTGGGGTTTGTGTCTGCTCTGTACTTTGAGCATGCCCTTAGAGTGTGTTTATACCACCCGGGCAAGGCGAATGTGGTGGCAGATGCTTTGAGTAGGAGGCCCGGAGATAGCTTATCTTGTTTGATTGCAGCACAGATGCAGCCGACGGCGGATTGGCAGGTTTTATGTGATAGCAGAGCGAAGTTCGAGTTTACTCCTACAGGAGGACAGCTGGCCCATTTCAGAGCACGCCCACAGTTACTTGACCGTATCCGCGAGGCACAGTCCGGCGATGCCCGTACATTAGAGATCATTGAGCAGATTCGACAGGGCAGAGTTTCTGAGTTCGTGATTGATGATCAGGGGATACTTCGATTTGGGACTCGACTGTGTGTGCCAGATTCAGAGGGACTGAGGCGTGATATTCTCGAGGAGGCACATAGATCAGTATACAGCGTTCACCCAGGTTCCACCAAGATGTATCGTGATTTGAGAGAGGTTTACTGGTAGGACGGGATGAAGAAGGATATTACAGACTTTGTGTCGAGATGCCTGACTTGTCAGCAAGTCAAGGCTGAGCACCAGAGGCCAGCCGTCGAGTTACAGCCTTTGCCCATCCCTGAGTGGAAGTGGGAGCAGGTCTCCATGGACTTCGTTGTGGGTCTACCCAGGACCAGTCGAGGGTATGACTCTATTTAGGTGATTGTGGATCGACTGACGAAAGCGGCTCACTTTCTGCCAGTGAAGACCACTTTTGGATTTTCTCAGTACGTCCAGGTTTATATTAATGAGATTGTGCGACTGCATGGTGTTCCGACTTGCATCGTGTCCGACCGTGGCACCCAGTTTACCAGCCGATTGTGGCAGAAACTACAGGAAGCTTTGGGCACCCGATTGAGTTTTAGCACAGCCTTTCATCCTCAGACTGACGGTCAGTCGGAGCGTACGATTCAGACTCTTGAGGACATGCTCAGAGCTTGTGTTTTGGATTTCGGTGGTAGCTGGGACCGTCATTTGCCTTTGATCGAGTTTTCCTACAATAATAGCTTCCAGGAGACGATTCAGATGGCACCTTTTGAGGCTTTATATGGGAGGAGATGTCGATCGCCTGTATGTTGGACAGAGCTCAGGGAGAGCAGTATTTTGGGGCCGCAGATCGTACAGGAGACGACCGAGAAAATACAGCTGATTCGGGACAGGATGAGAGCGGCACAGAGCAGGCAGAAATCTTATGCTGACAGGCGTCGTCGCCGACTCGAGTTCGCTGTTGGCAATCATGTTTTCCTGAAGGTCTCTCCGATGAAGGGTGTGATGAGATTTGGGCGGAAAGGGAAACTGAGTCCTAGATATGTTGGTCCTTTCGAGATCCTAGAGCGTGTTGGTCCAGTCGCTTATCGGTTAGCTCTTCCGCCCAGCTTCCCCGATGTTCACCCCGTATTCCATGTCTCGATGCTCCGCAAGTACCTTCATGATCCTTCCCAGGCGATTCAGCACCAGACGATCCAGTTAGAGCGTGACCTTTCTTTCACCGAGCAGCCGGTTGTCATCTTGGATCGGCAGGTGAAGAAATTGAGGTCGAAGGTCATACCGTCTGTCAAGGTTCTTTGGCGTGGCCCGAACAGCGAGGAGGTCACCTGGGAGACCGAGGTCGAGATGAGGAAGAGATATCCCCATCTTTTTGAAGGTACGCGTAGTTAAATTCTAAATTCGGGGACCGAATTTCTTTAAGGGGGGGAAGATTGTAACCCTTCGAAAATCGTTTAGGCAGTTTTCGGTAATCGGCCAATTTTTCGGCTTTTTCCGTAAAAAGTCAAAATTGATATTTTTCATTGTAGACCTAATTATACAAAATTTAAATAAGATATTACTATAATTTTGTCACTAAAATGTCATTTATAATTTTCTAGTTAAATAAAAAAAAATTCGTAATTAATTATTTTTTTATTATTTTAAGCCTTTTTAAATACATTTAATTAGGGATAAATACAAATTTAATTAGGTAAATTTCTTAATTAGGAGTCTTTATAAGCTAAAATAAGGTGTTAATAAAATTATATCATGTCTTGCAAACTTTTAGATTTTTGGTGGGAAAATTATGAAAAAAATGGCTTAAAAAGGGGTTTTTTTGTAAAAAGGTTGAAATGAAAGCATTAAATGATTACATGGGGTGTTTAATCACCTAGAAACTTCTCCAAATTTTCCTCATTCCCTCTCCATTGCTGCAGCCGACCCTCTTCCTGCAGAAATTCCCATTCCCACTTCATTCTTGCTTCATTTTCATGCTAAAAAAATCAATAAAAATCCACAAAAATGCACATTTTTCTTCTCTAATTCAAATCAAAACCCTAAGCCACCTCTTTCCCACCCAAAATTGTTTCAAAACAAGGTGAAAATAGGTTTCTTTCAAGGGCAAGTGCAAGTTGGGGTTCACTTGGGAGGTATAATCCTAAACTAGTTGTTAATTTGTAGTTTAATAAAGCTAGTTTAGTATTTTAAAATGATTAATTTCATTGAAATGGTTAGTTTTGAAAATTCAAGTAAGGGATTTGATTTTGGATTAGGGTTTGAATCATGGGGTTAGAGTTAAATTAGGGCTTTGGGTTTCTAATTGGTTGTAGTGGTTAATGGTGTATTTATATGCTCGCTAAATCGACAAACTACCAACCGACTAGACGAAACCCCGCGTTCGCGCATTCTAATAATCCTATACGAAGCTAATAATATTGCTAACCTAACGCCAATTGACCGCATTCTATTTTCTACAAAAATCTAGTAAGCGAATTCAACGCCGATTCAATGCAAACATCGATATTTTGTCGATTTAGCGAGCATATAAATACACCATTAACCACTACAACCAATTAGAAACCCAAAGCCCTAATTTAACTCTAACCCCATGCTTCAAACCCTAATCCACAATCAAATCCCTTACTTGAATTTTCAAAACTAACCATTTCAATGAAATTAATCATTTTAAAATACTAAACTAGCTTTATTAAACTACAAATTAACAACTAGTTTAGGATTATACCTCCCAAGTGAACCCCAACTTGCACTTGCCCTTGAAAGAAACCTCTTTTCACCTTGTTTTGAAACAATTTAGGGTGGGAAAGAGGTGGCTTAGGGTTTTGATTTGAATTAGAGAAGAAAAATGTGCATTTTTGTGGATTTTTATTGATTTTTTTAGCATGAAAATGAAGCAAGAATGAAGTGGGAATGGGAATTTCTGCAGGAAGAGGGTCGGCTGCAGCAATGGAGAGGGAATGAGGAAAATTTGGAGAAGTTTCTAGGTGATTAAACACCCCATGTAATCATTTAATGCTTTCATTTCAACCTTTTTACAAAAAAACCCCTTTTTAAGCCCTTTTTTTCATAATTTTCCCACCAAAAATCTAAAAGTTTGCAAGACATGATATAATTTTATTAACACCATATTTTAGCTTATAAAGACTCCTAATTAAGAAATTTACCTAATTAAATTTGTATTTATCCCTAATTAAATGTATTTAAAAAGGCTTAAAATAATAAAAAAATAATTAATTACGAATTTTTTTTTATTTAACTAGAAAATTATAAATGACATTTTAGTGACAAAATTATAGTAATATCTTATTTAAATTTTGTATAATTAGGTCTACAATGAAAAATATCAATTTTGACTTTTTACGGAAAAAGCCGAAAAATTGGCCGATTACCGAAAACTGCCTAAACGATTTTCGAAGGGTTACAATCTTCCCCCCCCTTAAAGAAATTCGGTCCCCGAATTTAGAATTTAACTACGCGTACCTTCAAAAAGATGGGGATATCTCTTCCTCATCTCGACCTCGGTCTCCCAGGTGACCTCCTCGCTGTTCGGGCCACGCCAAAGAACCTTGACAGACGGTATGACCTTCGACCTCAATTTCTTCACCTGCCGATCCAAGATGACAACCGGCTGCTCGATGAAAGAAAGGTCACGCTCTAACTGGATCGTCTGGTGCTGAATCGCCTGGGAAGGATCATGAAGGTACTTGCGGAGCATCGAGACATGGAATACGGGGTGAACATCGGGGAAGCTGGGCGGAAGAGCTAACCGATAAGCGACTGGACCAACACGCTCTAGGATCTCGAAAGGACCAACATATCTAGGACTCAGTTTCCCTTTCCGCCCAAATCTCATCACACCCTTCATCGGAGAGACCTTCAGGAAAACATGATTGCCAACAGCGAACTCGAGTCGGCGACGACGCCTGTCAGCATAAGATTTCTGCCTGCTCTGTGCCGCTCTCATCCTGTCCCGAATCAGCTGTATTTTCTCGGTCGTCTCCTGTACGATCTGCGGCCCCAAAATACTGCTCTCCCTGAGCTCTGTCCAACATACAGGCGATCGACATCTCCTCCCATATAAAGCCTCAAAAGGTGCCATCTGAATCGTCTCCTGGAAGCTATTATTGTAGGAAAACTCGATCAAAGGCAAATGACGATCCCAGCTACCACCGAAATCCAAAACACAAGCTCTGAGCATGTCCTCAAGAGTCTGAATCGTACGCTCCGACTGACCGTCAGTCTGAGGATGAAAGGCTGTGCTAAAACTCAATCGGGTGCCCAAAGCTTCCTGTAGTTTCTGCCACAATCGGCTGGTAAACTGGGTGCCACGGTCGGACACGATGCAAGTCGGAACACCATGCAGTCGCACAATCTCATCAATATAAACCTGGGCGTACTGAGAAAATCCAAAAGTGGTCTTCATTGGCAGAAAGTGAGCCGCTTTCGTCAGTCGATCCACAATCACCCAAATAGAGTCATACCCTCGACTGGTCCTGGGTAGACCCACAATGAAGTCCATGGAGACCTGCTCCCACTTCCACTCAGGGATGGGCAAAGGCTGTAACTCGCCGGCTGGCCTCCGGTGCTCAGCCTTGACTTGCTGACAAGTCAGGCATCTCGACACAAAGTCTGTAATATCCTTCTTCATCCCGTCCCACCAGTAAACCTCTCTCAAATCACGATACATCTTGGTGGAACCTGGGTGAACGCTGTATACTGATCTATGTGCCTCCTCGAGAATATCACGCCTCAGTCCCTCTGAATCTGGCACACACAGTCGAGTCCCAAATCGAAGTATCCCCTGATCATCAATCACGAGCTCAGAAACTCTGCCCCGTCGAATCTGCTCAATGATCTCTAATGTACGGGCATCGCCGGACTGTGCCTCGCGGATACGGTCAAGTAACTGTGGGCGTGCTCTGAAATGGGCCAGCTGTCCTCCTGTAGGAGTAAACTCGAACTGCGCTCTGCTATCACATAAAACCTGCCAATCCGCCGTCGACTGCATCTGTGCTGCGCTCAAACAAGATAAGCTACCTCCGGGCCTCCTACTCAAAGCATCTGCCACCACATTCGCCTTGCCCGGGTGGTATAAAATCTCGCAGTCATAATCCTTCACCAACTCCATCCAACGGCGCTGTCTCAGGTTCAGGTCTCGCTGCTGGAAGATATACTTCAAACTCTTATGGTCAGTGAATATCTGGCACGACTCACCGTATAGGTAATGTCTCCAGATCTTAAGTGCAAATACCACTGCAGCCATCTCTAAATCATGGGTGGGGTAGTTCTGCTCGTGTTTCCTCAGCTGCCGAGAAGCATACGCGATAACTCTGTCGTGCTGCATCAACACACATCCCAGCCCCACTCTAGAAGCATCACAATATACCACGAACCCGCCTGATCCTGAAGGCAATGCTAACACTGGTGCAGTAGTCAGACGAGTCTTCAACTGCTGGAAGCTATCCTCACATGCCTGGGTCCAATCAAAAGGAACCCCCTTCCGGGTCAACCCGGTCAACGGTGCAGCAATGTGGGAGAAATCCTGGACGAAACGTCGATAATAGCCGGCCAGACCTAGAAAGCTGCGAACCTCTGTGACTGATACCGGTCTAGGCCAACGCTGAACTGCCTCGATATTCTTTGGGTCCACGCAAATACCATCTCTCGTCACCACATGACCCAAGAAATCGACACTGTCTAGCCAGAATGCGCACTTGGAGAATTTGGCGAACAGCTGATGCTCCCTCAAAGTCTGCAATGTGATACGTAAGTGCTGCTCATGCTCCTCCCGGCTCCGAGAATAAACCAAGATGTCGTCAATGAACACAATGATGAACTGATCGAGATACGGCCTGAATACGCGGTTCATCAAATCCATAAATGCTGCCGGGGCATTGGTAAGCCCGAACGACATCACCAAGAACTCATAATGACCATAACGAGTACGGAAGGCGGTCTTCGGAATATCCTCCTTCCGAACCCGCAACTGGTGATAACCTGACCGTAAATCAACCTTCGAGAAAAACCCTGCACCCTGGAACTGATCAAATAAGTCATCAATGCGGGGTAGGGGATACCTGTTCCGCACAGTAATTCGGTTCAGCTGACGATAATCAATGCATAAGCGCATACTTCCGTCCTTCTTCTTAACAAACAAGACGGGAGCGCCCCAAGGTGACACACTCGGTCGGATAAGCCCTTTGTCCAGCAAGTCATGTAACTGATCCTTTAGCTCTCTCAGCTCCGCCGGGGCCATCCGATAAGGAGGTATAGAAATAGGCCCCGTGCCGGGGATCAAGTCAATACAGAACTCAATCTCGCGCTCTGGTGGCAGACCAGGCAGCTCGTCAGGGAATACATCAGGGAACTCTCTCACAATAGGGACCTGGTCTAAAGGAACCTCTGTGGAGCTAGTATCACAAACATAGGCTAAGAATCCCTGACACCCTTTCCTTAAGAGCTGACCAGCGCGAAGAGAAGAAATCAAGCTGGGAAGGGTAGCGCTACGATCTCCCTGAATAATAAGAACCAGATCACCAGGAAAACTGAATCTGACTGCTTTTTCACGGCAGTCCACGGATGCATAACAGGTGGCTAACCAGTCCATACCAAGAAGAACATCAAAGTCTAGCATATCGAGGAGAATCAAATCTACTGAAGAATCTCTCTCCCCGATACGAACGGAACAAGATCGGTATACAAAACGGGCAACAAAAGACTCGCCTACCGGGGTAATAACGACAAGCGGCTGATCTAACGGACAAGACTCTCAGCCCAACCTCGGTGCAAAATACGTGGATACATAGGAATGTGTGGAGCCTGGATCAAATAATACCCGTGCATCAAAAGAACATACTGGCAGAGTACCTGTCACGACGGCATTAGATGCCTGTGCATCCTGAGGAGTCAACGCGAACACTCGGGCCTGTCCACCACTAATAGCTGGCTGTGCTCTGCCTCTACCTCGGCCTCTGCCTCTGCCTCTGTCGCCTCGTCCTCTCGGAACCGGACCGCCACGCCCACGGCCTCTAGAAGCATCTGGCTGGCGTGAAGCATCATCAGGAGTAGGAAGTAAAGCTCTCTGAGAAGGTGGTGAGGGTGGTAAAGTCACATGCGGGACTGTCGCCGTGCCCGGACGTCCCATGGTACAGTCTCTGACACGGTGGTACTGACTCCCACACCGAAAACATCCTGGAGACGACTGCTGGGTCTGTGGATATGAACCAAATAACTGACCTCGTCTCAATCTTCTGCCTCCGCCATCTCCCGGAAATAATCTATCACGATGTCTGCCCATCTGCCGCTGAGCTGGCGTATCAGTACGGATCCTCTTCGGCCCAGAAACGACCGGAGTCTCAGAAATACGCTCCTCCAAAAGTAAGGCTGCATCCATCGCGGCTGCGTATGTATCAAAGTGCTGGGTGCCGATGGCAAGGAATAGCTGTGTATCAAGCCCTCTCACAAACCTCTTTATTCTCTTCTCTTCTGTGTCGACTTGGTACGGAGCATATCGAGACAACTGGGCAAACTGTATGTCATACTCCGACACTGTCATCCCAGGAGTCTTGTGCAAAGACTCAAAACTACGGGCTCGAGCATCTCGAACCCTCTCCGGAAGAAAACGGGCAAGAAATGCAGCTGTAAACTCATCCCAGGTCATAGAAGGCAGACCTGCAGCTCGGCCTCTCTCTACTGAGTCGTACCATGTCTGGGCAAGACCCTCCAGACGAAAACTCGCAAACTCCACCAATCTATCCTCAGAACACCTCAACGAACGGCCAATCCGTGCCATCCTATCAAGAAATGCCTGTGGGTCCTTTGTCGCATCTGTACCGGTAAAAGCTGGAGGTCTCAATCTCATGAACTCCTGTAGTGAAACAGGGATAGTCTCCTTAGTAGCAGCAGGAGTGACCATCTGTGCAGCAGGTACGATCGTGGTCTGTGCAGTGGAAGGAACGTCCTCGGATCTCTGTGCCCGGCTGGACTCAACTAAAGATCCCATCATCTGCCGCAACTCTTGCATGCCGGCCTCTAATCTGGCAATACGGTCTGGATAAGGCGGATCAGTAGGACCCTGAGGGGTAGGAGTATCCTCCCGCTCGATCCTCGCCTCAGACGGGCCCGCCCGAATCTCATCCCTAGCGGCAGCCCGCTGAGCTCTCGTAGTCTTTGGCGGCATCGAAGCTGGAATAAGAAATAGAACTGATAAGGACATTGCAATTGGATCAAGGGATGCAAGGAATCACGAAAGGAAATACAAGCAATTATGTCCTAAGGTCACTTAGGTGGAGTACCGTATCGTAAGTATGCCGCGGATCATACCCACGCTACGCCACTCTGCTTAAGTCACCTACTCCATCTACCAAGGTCGTCCTACACTCAGAAAGGTAAAACCTACGCTCTGATACCAACTTTGTCACGACCCGAAAGTACGGAACGTGACTGGCACTTAGATTACGAGACGTCTAAAGGCGTACCGTAACCTAAGTCAGCCAAAGCCCAGAAATCTAACCCAAAATCAAAAGAGAGTGAAGGAAAACCTTAAATGAAAACGGTTTTGAAATCAATTAAGTTGCATAGAATCCAAAAAAAACATAAAAATTTCTGAAAATTTCGGCAGAGTCTCCCCTGTATTTTCTATCCCCCAAAATGAGTACAACAAGATAATAAACCTGTAATTATAAAAATGGCATCCCCAAGCGGGAGCTAGCTCTTCGCCCAAGGCGGATCACAACCACATGCAATATAATAGTAATATCAAGAAAAAGAGCATAAAAGAGATGCAAATACCAGAAAACACACGTCGGCTCAAGTGAGCTCGACCCAAAAGGAACCACAAATATACAAATCTCTCAGTCTCATCACTAGGTCACATATACAATACAAGTGGTAGATGGAGAATACTAGATACAATGATAAAGAAAAAAGGAATAAAGTATACTCGCAACCCACCTACGGGCGATGTCGCGAGTCTGAGCAAAAGAAACTGATGACAAGATAGCCCGCCGCTACGAGACTGACGGGTCCGACCTGCAAGACACTGTGGCACAACGGGGGTGAGTTTCCAGCTCGTGAGTAAATATAACATCTACTAAGGCAATCGTAAGAATGCACGCAATGCGGAACAACATGTATGTCCATATGTGATATATAACAACATGTATGTCCATTTGTCGATTTCCCCGAAATGACGATTTTTGTTAAAGGATTGCGATTTTCGTGCGTTTTTCCGCGCACCGAGTGCATGCTATGATTAATTTGTGAGCGTCGATATTTGTATAATGTGACTTGCATCGTTTAGGGTTATGTAATCTTATACTTGGTGTTGTGCAAATTTAGGATCGGTCGGAGAAACATCGGACACGGCGCGTAAAGGCAAAGCGGTGGCCGGATCAGATTAGCGGGGATTTCTGGTGAGTAGATATATTCATCTATGGAGGAATCGTCTGGATGGCGCGAGGCGCCCCCCCTAGTTAGGATTACCCTACTTTTTACAAGATTATATTGTTAGTTAGCTTATCCATTCATGTACACTGCATACCCTTATAGCGAACAGTATGTTAAATTGCACGGACATTCATCTCTACCTATGCGATATCATTTCGTAGGACACGAACACCTTACCATTGGCATATGTTGCACGCGCACAATTCATGTGACACACACGCCTTGGTAATTGGCATGCCACGTGCACGATAGAACCTGTTTATCTTAATATCATCACCTGCATTCATACTTGATATATGAAACTGCATCGCATGCACATATCTCGCATCATCATCATATTTACATAGAACTCTAGCCAAAATTTACATCATACACATTGATATCATAGACATTTGTCATATATATAACATGTGAACATTATGATTTTCTTGATGATTTCAGTTTTTCTGCGATTTCTGGATTTTTGGGGAAAACCGCAAGAATTTAACAAAACCTTATATTTATCATTTTCAAAACAAAGTTGCGGTTTTCTCGTGATGTATGTGTCGTCCACCATGAGTTTTCATGTTTTCTGTTGTATTTCGAGACCCGATTCGAGGAGTGGATGAATCGTCTCGGGTACATGGTGGGCCCGGTATGGTACCCCGGGGCAAGAAGATCGAGTTGTAGACGATGAGCCTGGCAGGGGAAGACTACCTACCGGTGATGTCTGGCGCGGCGGATATCCGGAGGATACCGACCGTTGTCGTGAGATTTATGATATGGGCCGATCCGGACTGACGGAGCCCGATATTGAGACAGATATGATTCCTATTTGGTGTCGATGCTTGACACGGGTTTTCAGATGATCTCTTGATGATATTTAGCTATTATACAGACATACACTTTCTAAAAGATAAGAATGCAGTAACTTTAACATTCTAAACACTTAAAGAGTTAGAAAAGATATTGCATACCTGTTCATGCATACTAGAGTTATTATATCACATATGGACATACATGTTGTTCCGCATTGCGTGCATTCTTACGATTGCCTTAGTAGATGTTATATTTACTCATGAGCTGGCAACTCACCTCCGTTGTGCCACAGTGTCTTGCAGGTCGGACCCGTCAGTCTCGTAGCGGCGGGCTATCTTGTCATCAGTTTCTTTTGCTCAGACTCGCGACATCGCCCGTAGGTGGGTTGCGAGTATACTTTATTCCTTTTTGCTTTATCATTGTATCTAGTATTCTCCATCTACCACTTGTATTGTATATGTGACCTAGTGATGAGACTGAGAGATTTGTATATTTGTGGTTTCTTTTGGGTCGAGCTCACTTGAGCCGACGTGTGTTTTCTGGTATTTGCATCTCTTTTATGCTCTTTTTCTTGATATTACTATTATATTGCATGTGGTTGTGATCCGCCTTGGGCGAAGAGCTAGCTCCCGCTTGGGGATGCCATTTTTATAATTACAGGTTTATTATCTTGTTGTACCCATTTTGGGGGATAGAAAATACAGGGGAGACTCTTCCGAAATTTTCAGAAATTTTTATGTTTTTTTTGGATTCTATGCAACTTAATTGATTTCAAAACCGTTTTCATTTATGATTTTCCTTCACTCTCTTTTGATTTTGGGTTAGATTTCTGGGCTTTGGCTGACTTAGGTTACGGTACGCCTTTAGACGTCTCGTAATCTAAGTGCCAGTCACGTTCCGTACTTTCGGGTCGTGACAGTGTTTAGGCGATCCACAAATAAAACAAAGACCATTAGCTCGTCTGCAGTTCTTTACAACATATCCGAGCTTCTTACAGTAATTGCAAGTCCTTGCTGGCGGTGTCCTTTCCTTCTTCTTGATATAACCATGAGCTGTCCTCAAAGCTTCCTCAGTGCGAACTAGTTCTTAGTGAAGGAAAGCAGCCTACTCCTACTGTCCCTCTACTAGACACCTGGTTGCTTCAAGGACCGTCATCGATCTTATCAGTTGATCCGAAACGGTAATTGGTGGTGGTAGTGTAGGTGGGTGGAGTGTTGCAATTGACGTGGGTGCTTGTGTTGTTTGGTGAATCCATAACCTTGATAGAAAAAGTAGGGTTAGGATAGATTCAAGGAATTTGAAATGTAAGGAATGTATAGTTGCTGATTCTTATAATTCTTGTGATATATTGCTTAGGATTCCATGCAGAACTAACATGCATGGGCCTCGAACAAAACCTGTCACGCCCCGCTTCCCAGTGTACGGGAAAGTAGGCGTGGTGGGCACGTGACGTATTTACTCAGAAGTAAACATGCTAAGCGTAAATAATCAATATATAAATAAAATGCACAAGAATGACAAGAGATGTAATATGAACATCAACTTTTTATTAACTTACATTATTTACATTACAATTGATTTGAAAAGGAAATGTACAATGATAAAAGTAATGCCTAAACAGTGGCATACAAATGAAAAGGTAAGTACAAATAAAGACTAGAAGTTTGGCTCCTCTGTGAACTGATCCAAGTCCTCCTGGCTGGGCTCGGTCTCCTGAGAGTCGGGTCCTCCTGACGAACATTCCAAAAAAATAAATAGAAGGAATGTCATCAGCTAGCTAGCACTCGGTAAGTCCCAGAGATAAGGGTAGAATAGCACAAGTAGAGAGTATATAACTCGTAATTTGTACGGGTATATGTTTGTTATACTAATATAGTTGTTTGTAACTTGGTACAGAAGGTATAAGTGTATACGAGAGGAGTCCAACTTGCTCCGTGGACTATGGTAACCCGTAGTACAAGGCCCTATCAAAACCCATGGGATAACGGCACAGGGTGTTTTGGTAGGTGTCTTTTAGTGACTGTCTTGTTCCACTTCTAATACATTCAGTACCAGTCTACCCCGTTAAAACCCCGTAATGTATATTGTATTGATTATAGTTATTAGACTTGCCGAGACCATGGATATAAGTTGTTCATGCAATCAGGTTCAGGATGTATCAAGTAGGCATGTAATTAAGTCAAGGTATAGCCATGGTTCGATCAAGTCAAGTCACGTTTGCATGTTGATCTTGTTCTGGTATTCAGGTTCAGGTTCAAGTATACATGTTGGTATATTGGATTCATGTTTGAATTGGTTTGACTTTAGATTGGAATCAGATTGATTTAGACTCAGGCTTGAGTCAGACACTTAGAACTGATTTGGATCCTGAATTAGGTTTGGGAGTAATCGGTAACTGCTGCATAGGGAAGGCAGGATTTATGTCTTTTTCCAAGACAATTACCATTGATAACACCGTTAGGTTTTTCTACCTTAAATAGGCAAGCACTCACTTTCTCTGGCTCTCTGAGGCTCAAGAGAATTGATTCCGCTTAAACCCATATTTACTAAAGTCCTTAAATGTAATTTTATATAATTCGAGGGGGTTTTATAAAAAATATTTTATATACTTTCAAAATAAATCTCGAATATTTATTTATATTATTTAGGGTTTTCATGGATGTAACTTTTTATATTTGAGGTATTTTAGTGAATATTAACTTAGCTTTAATAGTTCATGGTATTTAAGTGTAAGACTTGTCTTGTATTGATACTTGATGGTATTTTAGTGAAACTTGTCATTCTTTTATTTTTAGAAAAATATGGAATTTTATTATAACTTGAAAATATGTGGTTTGATAATATTTAAATAATATTAAAAATTAATTTTATTATTAATTAGAAAATCTCGTTTTTCTTAAAAATCGTATTAAAAATCTTTCGAGACCGAATGCTCTGTGAGGAGGTCTGCATTTCACTCTACTAGCCCAAGAATGTGCGATAATCCGCGCCATTTAATAGCGGGTTCTCTAGAAAGGGTTGCAGAGGTATAATCACAAAGAATTTTGATAATACAATTCGAAGAAAACCAGGTTTTTATAGTTCATGGTATTTTAATGAAATGTTGTAATCGCCAAAAAAATATGTTTCAAAGAGTATCGTGCTATGTAAACATGTGTGTGTGTGAGGGGTAGGTCATTACCCCGTGATGTTTTTTAAAGGTAATAGTAAACAAAACAATTAAATATGGTAGGTATAAAGTTCATGGTATTTAAATGTAAAACTCAATTTAAAGTTTTTTAACATGATGATTTAGGGTGAAAGTTATTTCTAATTATTAGTTTTATGGTTATAAACATATGTTAAGATTATGGATGAGAAATGATTACGAAAAAAATGTGATTTCAAGGTTTTAGAATCAAAAGTCGGTGTTAACTCCACTTACTGACATGTTTTGAAAAAGAGAACTTTTTATGTAGAAATAGAAGAATGAGGTGGGGCTTACTAGCTAAAAAGGTAGGAAAGAGATAGAAGAAGATGTGGTAGCCTTCGTGGAGTCGCGGCGTTGCCGTAACTTGCTCGATTCCTCGCCGGAAGTTGGTCTTGGGCTAACTCCATTTCTACTCCTCTTGTACTTAGAAAAATTTGATAATTTTGGCTAGAGATTTCAGAATGAGAAGGGGCTAGGGTATGGGGTTGTATTTATAGCGCGAAATTATAGTTTTGGAATTGAAAGAAAGAATTAAAATGTATTAAAAATAGATTAGTTGGGGAAATTGAATTCTCTGTTTCAGAGTAAACAAACAGTGCAGGGGTAATGGGGGTAGGCCAAGAGTTTTTTGTGCAGAACACGGGAGCTTTTCCCCTACGGCTGACCGTCGGCGTCGGCGCCGGACCCATGAAGGATCTCGCCGGTCCAATGTGAGGTGAAAGTCGTTGGATTCTTGCCACATGTCCATCTCTTAGTTTATAATATTATGCACATATTTGTTTTTCCCGACTTTTCATTTCTATGTGCAGTGCACGTGTAAAGTTTTGGGCTTCCAAAAAGTAAAACAAAAATCAGGAAAAATAATATGTGGTTAATGGGATTCGAACACAGGGGCCATGTCACAGCGGTGCAAGCTTTACCAATGAGCTATAAGTGCTTTCTTGCTGTTCTTAAAGAAGAATAACTTTTAAATTATTCTTAGGCTTCCAAACATCTTTCTGTATTTTAAGAAAAAAAAATTTGTACAGAAAATTCAGAGTCGTTACAATGACACACCAAGCATTTCGATACGTAGCGAGCAATCTCCTTTTTCATGCCTTCCCACCTGGAATGTTGTCGCATATCTCTGTACATCTTTGTGCCTCCCGGATATACGGAATATGCGGAACAATGAGCCTCCTTCATAACTTCTGCATGAATATCTCCTTTAGGCACACATAGAAGACTACCATATCGTAACGAGCCGTCTTCATGAATTAACAAGTCTGTTCAAAGTCCCGCTTCTACCTGTTCTCAAAACTTCTGCAACCTTGGATCATGCGACTGTGCTTCTTTAATGTTATCGATCAAGGATGACTGTACTTGCAACTGCATTAACTGTCCAGAAGAATGAGGTAGTACGATCTCGAACTCGAACCTCTGAAGATCATCTTTAATCTCCTTCTGTACAGTCAACATCTGTATCGCTAGCAACCGACTTTGAGCATTCGGCACTGCATTAACTTTCTCCGAATGGTATTTTAGCCATTAGCTCGAACCATCTACGTTGACTCTTGTTGAGCTCTTTCTGTGTGAACACATACCTTAGGCTCTTGTGATCGGTAAATACTTCTACTTTTTCGCCTAATAAGTAGTGTCTCCAAATCTTCAAAGCAAAAATCAATGCTGCTAGCTTCAAATCGTAAGTTGAGTAGTTCTTCTCATGAGTCTTCGATTGTCTTGACGCATAGTGTAGGGTTAATAGGCACACTAACAAGGCTCTACAAGGCATCGACCATGCCAAAATTAAATTTTTATATGCCGAATAACCCTAAGCAAGATCGTATACTAGAGATTAGGGTTTCATATGCAAGTAAACTATGTTTACAACTAAGTGAATACGAAATACAACATTTGTAGATCGGTCCTTCACTTCTTTAGCTCCTTGTTGAAGTCCCTTCGCTGCGATCGTGGTTCTCCCGGACCCTTGCATGGCTTCACGAGCGAAAGACGCGTCCTTGCTTGAAGTCTTCGAGGCCGAAGATGATCTACGTCGAGGGGATGCCAACTCAAGCTTCTACTTCACTAACTTGAGAATTAGTGAAGTAAACACCCTAAACTAAAGTGCTAGTCTAGTAGAGGATGGAGAAATAGGAAGTGGGTTCTCTTTAGAATTTTGTTTCTCACAATCTATCTCACTTTGGATCAAACCCTAGCAAGCTTTTCTTTTGAACTAAAGAAAGAAGATGAACAAAAGAAAAGAGATGAGGATAATGATCAAGTGTGAAGGCTAACCATGATGAGTGAGTATCATATACTAACTGTTGTAGAGCCATAACCATAGCTAATTCAAAATGGTTAGGTTAATAAAAATCTAAAGTAAAACAAATTAAGTGGACTTTGTCAAAGCATCCATAAGCTTCTACAAGCTTCATGCTTATGACCTAAGCTTCACAAATTTGTAATTACTTTAAATAAATATTAACCACCATCTAAAATAGTATGGTGTATGTCTTGCACACCCATGTATGATGTATCATCAACCATGATACAAAAAGAAAACACATTTTAATATATATCACATATATATTAAAGTTGTGCTCATGTGAGAAAAACCCTAAAGTGAACAAGTGTTAGTAATGTAAACTAGTATATCTAATATACAATTATACATTTAATTATTAAATCAACACTTGACTTAATAATCCGGTCATATCTCATATAACTGGCTAACATCCATTGTTCCGACTTATCGAATCAACACTCGATTCGATAACCCGGCTATATCATATATAACCGATCGATACAAAAAGTCGCGAGAATAGAATACGGTATCACATACACGCATTATTCTCGATCTCGCACATATCACATATGCGCTCCTATTTCGTTTTGCCTGAGCCAGTAAAACCTCTTTGTAGGACTCTAAAGACTCGTCAATACGCCGGCAGTAGGTGATGAACACATCACTCACCCACAAGCCGTCAGCAGTACTAGCTGGACGTAACGGCTACCCGGGTATTGAGCGATCAGAAGATCAGCAAGCAAGCCCGCTCCAACTCTTGTAAAAGACTGCCGGAAACACTTCCCGTACAGTCCGGTCTCCTCGTCTGATATGTTGCATATCAAGTCTAGGGGTGGTAAACGTCAGACCCCAATAACCGAAAGTCGTGCCGATGTGAGGCTCATAACGGGTCGAGAAATTACTGGTAACACTTACCAGTAAATCTCTAAATCATCCCTGGCCAGGGACTTCCCTGTTACGGCCAATCGAGCACAGCGCAACATCAACCCCCAATACCGGGAGAGACGAAACCCCTCCTATCGCTCATTGCCTCCATATGACTCGGGACTGTACCAAAAAACCACCGTTTTGCACGTCCTCATGGACGTGGTAAGGTGGAAATCAAAGCACAGTGGGAATCACACAAGACTTTATGACGATCTCGGGTCTACAGACTAACCTGCACAAGTGTCACCAGAGAACTGCCATCTGACGTAAGGTATAATACCATCTGGGAGTTCTCGGCGAGTCCGTCCAGTGTACCCAGTCTCCACTGAGCACCCGTATACCATCTCTGATGTCAAACACCAATGGATATGGGATCATCCATCGCCCATCTCGTGGGTCGAGAAGCGTATACGCTAGTCTACTCTGGTATATCGATGCCCCGACTCGATACACTTACGACTAGGGACCTTGAAGGATGTACTTATGGACTACCATATCCCCACTAGTATGATCCGCATCATAGTCCAGGTAGTCAAGTACACATCCTAAGGGTTTTAACAACATGTAACTATAAGACAGTATAAAGAGACAAGTATACATGTTAAAGTAAAATGCAACCAGATAGCATACTATCATATCGAGCAAGATAGTCCTCTCTATATATGTCCAAGCATCCAAATCTGTACAATACTGGCCTCTTGGGCATACATACAACTAACAATCTCCCACTTGCACTAGGGCCAGCTGCTGTAGTATTACGTACCAAGCATCCCGAAGATTCTCTCAAACTGTATCTGTGGAATGGCCTTCGTGAGTGGATCCCCAGTGTTGTTCTTCGTGTCAACCCTCCTGACCTCGATCTCCCGGCGATCAACTATCTCCCGGATCAGGTGATACCGCCTCAGAATATGCCTGGATCGCTGATGGGACCTGGGTTCCTTGGCCAAAACCACCGCTCTGTTGTTATCGCAATACAAAGGTATTGGATGCTCAAAGGATGGAACCACTCCAAGTTCAGTGATGAACTTCTTGATCCAGACAGCCTCTTTAGCAGCATCGTTGGCAGTGATGTATTCAGCCTCCATCGTCGAGTCTGCCACGGTTTCCTGCTTGGAACTCTTCCAGCTTACCGCCCCTCCGTAAAGGGTAAAGACAAATCCCGACTACGACTTAGAGTCGTCCTTATCACTCTGGAAGCTCGAATCGGTAAAGGACTCCACTTGGAGTTCTCCATTACCATACACCAAGAGCATCTCTTTAGTCCTTCGCAAGTACTTGAGAATGTTCTTCACAGCTGTCAAGTGACTCTCTCCAGGATCAGCTTGATACCTGCTCACTACACTTAGTAAGTATGCTACATCGGGTCTGATACATAGCATCGCATACATGATAGAGCCTACCGCCGAAGCATAGGGTATCCCTTGCATGCGAGCTCTCTCCAAATCAGTCTTGGGAGACATCTCTTTGGAGAGAGTGAGCCCTGAGATCGTGGGTAAAAACCCGCGTTTGGACTCTTCCATACTAAACTTCTTTAGTATGGTGTCAATGTACCTGGATTGGGACAATCCCAATATCCTTTTAGATCTATCTCTATAGATCATAATTCCCAATATGCAGGAGCATCACCAAGATCTTTCATTGAGAATCTTTGTAATAAGAAGTGCCTGACCGATTGCAGCATAGGAATGCCATTTCCTATCAAGAGTATGTCGTCCACGTACAATACGAGGAAGACAACCTTACTCTCTGCCACCTTCTTGTAGATACAAGGTTCATCTACATTTTTGACGAAATCAAACTCTTTGATAACGACGTCAAAGCAGATGTTCCAACTCCGCGATGCTTGCTTTAATCCATAAATGGATTTAAGCAGCTTGCACACCTTCCCGCTGCTCCCACTATCTACGAAGCCCTCTGGCTGAGTCATGTACACGCACTCTTCTAAATCACCGTTTAGAAAGGCGGTCTTAACATCCATTTGCCAGATTTCGTAGTCATGATATGCAGCGATGGCAAGCATGATCCGGATGGATTTAAGCATAGCCACTGGAGAAAAGGTTTCGTCATAGTCCAGACTTGGTCTTTGACGAAAACCTTTTGCAACAAGTCTAGCTTTGAAAGTCTCCACTTTCCCATCTACACCAAATTTTTTCTTGAAGATCCACTTGCTCCCAATGGGTTTTACCCCTTCAGGAGCATCTTCCAAAGTCCATACTTTGTTGGTGTACATGGATTCCATCTCAGACCGCATTGCATCCAGCCATTTCACTGAGTCCCCACTCGTGATGGCCTGCTCGAAACTAGTTGGGTCATCATCAACCATGATGCAATCCTCGCTCCCACCATCCATGAGAAAACCGTAGTATCTCTCAGGTGGACGAGGAACCCTACTGGATCGGCGGAGTGGCTGGGGTTCATCGGGAACTACCGAATCTTCCGGTTCCACTAAATCTTCAGTTGCAGTTTGTGTATCTGAAACCTCTTCCAGCTCTACCACTTTGCCACTAATTTCTTTTACAAGAAATTCCTTTTCCAAAAAGGTGGCATGTTGAGCAACAAACACCTTTTGTTCCTCACTGTGGTAGAAAAAATACCCATATGAGTTCTTTGGATATCCCACAAACTTGCAAAGAACCGATCGTGCCTCGAGTTTATCCGGATTTTGTCTTTTGACATAGGCCGGAAAAACCCATATCTTAACTCGTTTAAGATATGGCATCTTCCCACTCCATATCTCATATGGTGTGGTAGGTACATATTTAGATGGAACTTGATTCAATAGGTATGCTGCAGTCTCCAGCGCATACCCTCAAAAGGAAATAGGTAACTCAGCTGTGCTCATAATAGAGCGCACCATATCTAATAGGGTGCGGTTCCTCCGTTCAGATACACCGTTGTGTTGTGGTGTATATGGAGGAGTTAGCTGAAAGAGAATCCCATTCTCTTTTAGGAAGTCCAGGAATTCATTGCTCAAGTATTCACCTCCTCGATCAGATCGAAGGATTTTAATACTTTTCCTGGTTTGGTTCTCGACTTCTTGTTTATATTCTCTAAATTTCTCAAAAGCTTCTGATTTGTGTTTCATCAGGAACACATATCCGAATCTAGAGATATCGTCAGTGAATGTAATGAAGTACGAAGAACCATCCCTGGCATGAGTAGACATGGGACCGCATACATCACTATGTACCAGTCCCAAGAGTTCGGTAACTCTTTCTCCGTGTCCCGTAAACGAAGTTTTGGTCATCTTGCCTTTGAGACATGACTGGAAAGTGTCATAACATGAAAATTCAAACGGATTCAAATATCCATCCTTATGCAACTTAGATAGTCGTGTCATATTGATGTGACCCAGTCTACAATGCCACAAGAATGATTCGTTCATTTCTGAACTCTTCCTCTTGTGTGTGTTTGTTATGCTCAGAACTGTTGATTGATTTAGAACATAAATGCCACAACGTGCCTGATCCAACCAACTTTTGGTTAAGGAAAATGTTCATAACATTATCCTGTAATACAAAATTATATCTCTCTTTACTCAACAAAGAAACCGACATAATGTTGCATATCAGGTTCGGCATGTAATAGCATTCGTTCAGAATCAATGTATTACCAGTTGGCAATACAAGGTGATATTCCCCGACGGTTTTAGCTGCAACAATTGCACCATTTCCAACCCTTATGTCTTTATCACCTTCTCCAAGTTCTCTACCTTTCCTAAGCCCATGTAACTGATTACATATATGAGATCCTGACCTGGTATCTAATACCCAGAACGTAGAGCAAATGGAAAAACAGTTCTCTGTAACGAACACACCCGAAGAAAATGCATCATCATGTACTTTCCTCATTCGGGTGCCATGGGAATCCTGGTATTCCCCTATATCCTGTTCAGTCCTATAACTCTTATAATAAAGAACGGAACCAACGTTCCCCAGTACAGTATAACATGCGGGTTTGGTCAATACATCCATATTATTATCTTTATTAAGGCATGATATGGTCGCTACCTGGAGAGAGAGAGAAGAAAACACTTTAGCGTATGCTCTTGCAAGATCAGATTGATTATTATTTTATCTAATCAGGATGGCTCCCACTGTTTTTATCAAATCTTCCTTCAAACCCTAAATGGAAAGACTAGCCGGGATTAATTACACCCTACAATTTCGCCAATCTTTCAGCCAGGCCAGTGTCGGTACTTTGAGGGAGGTTCCCCGTGCTTTCGCACGGACCTAATTAAAGTAAACCTCGTTTTCCAAAGGCGTAACCCCGTTGACACCTTTCTAGACACTTACTTGATCGGCTAATAGTCCTGTGTAAAACTCTCCCAGGAGTAACAATTACTCGCAGTGGGTATCGGGATCCAACTATCTCATAGAAGGTATGTAATCTCATTGCAAATTTCAACACTTGAAATTCCCTATAATATTTTTCCCCAAACGATCTATGACCTTGACAAGGTCAACAAACCATAGACCGTAAGTCAAGTTCAACCCGTCATTTCTTGATTGAATTAAACCCACCCGCACGACCCTTGACAAGGTCAACAATGTTGGATAAAGTGCCCTCAGAGTCAATTATTGGATCACAGGCACGTGATTGCAATGATTGAGGGAGGACCTGTGCCGGTAGGACAGTCTTACTCGAGATGATAGTATGCTATTTGGTTTATCTTTATCATCGTGTACAGCTTTAGGTGACCTTATAGGTCACTATTGCACGTTGATAGAGCCCCTAGGATTCTTGCTTGACTACCAGAAGTATGAGGGCGATCATATACGTGGGAGCTGGAGTCTATAAGCAAATCCTTAAAAGGTCCTTAGTCGTGGGAGTTTCGAGACAGGGCATCAATTCTCAAGAGTAGACTAGTGTATACAGTCGAGAACCCGACAAGAGGCGGTGGCCGGTATCACAAGCCACTGGTGTCAGTTGGTTCACCTAGGATGTATACAGGTGCTCATTGGGTTATGAGTACACCGGACAGGACTCGCCGGGAACCTGCTAGTTGGAATTATACCAGACGTCAGATAGCAGTTCCCAGGTGACATGTGTACAGGTTAGTTCATCGACCTGAGATCGTCATTTGTCTCGTGTGAGTTCCCACTGTGCTTTGATTACTACCCTACCACGCTCAAAAGAGACGTGCAAACAGGTTTTAGTTGGGTACAGTCCCGAGCCACATGGAGGCAGTGAGCAGATCTGCAGGGGTTCGTCTCTCCCGGTATTGGGGGTGAGGTCGCGCTGTGTCTAGGAGAGCCATTACACAAAGCCCTCGGCCGAGGCAGGAGATTTACTGGTAGGTATTCTAGTAGTATCCCAGGGTGTTCTGGGCTATACCCCGACACGACTTGTACAGCTATCGGGGGTCTGACTTTTACCAACCCCCTTGGCCCGCCATGCGATGCTCATAGTCGAACGGACCGGACTGTACGGATATTTTCACTGACAGGCTCAGTAGGGTGTCAGTATGAGTTCGCTCAGAGACGTCCCTTTTGGTCAATAGCTGGTGGCCCATCACGTATGGCTAATACCTCAGACGTGCTAGTGGTTAAATCCACAGCCATAGTATTGACAAGTCTTTAGAGTCCCCCACACACAGTTACTCAAGTTTCAGGTGAAACGCTGTAGAGGCCGTATGGAGATATGGAATGGTTCGATCAGATACGTGCGGTATTGCACGGATCGTGATCGGACGGATTTTACTAGCGGGCTTTGGTTTAAGCCGGATCCTAGTATTAGACAGTGTAGATTTTGTCTCTTTGCATTTGTAATCAGTGGGAATACAAATGCGGGCATGTATATGCAGTAGAGGGGTTTTCCTGTAATTTATTACGGGGTCGGTTTTCTTAGGTTGCCAGTTTGCATTCCGTTCCGGCCGGTTTTCCGATGTTCCTTCACGGCCGGACTTTCTGATGGAAGGGGTTATTTGCAAGTTTGCAAATAACTTATTGTGGAGGGGGTTTCTTGCATATGAGAGCTTCATGATAGTTCCTTCATGATGAGATTCCATTTTGGTCTCTTCCTTTGCATTAAATGTGAATGTTTATGATATGATGAGATTAGAAATTGGTGTGACCATTTTTCTACACATATTGATTCGTTTTCTCCTCTTGTTTTTGGGATTCATTCTTTTTCCCCATGGAGAGTGGCCGGCCAATATTTGAGGGGAGAGGAGAGAGTTCATTTTGTGAGAAAAATCATTCATCTTATTTCATTCTATGCTTGCCACAAAAATCCCTCACCTCTCCAAAGTTCATTGTTCATTCCTCCATAATGGCAACTTCATAAACCCCAAAGAGACAAGCTACTACACTACACCTATAGCACTCTTGGACGCGTCGGCTTGCCAACTTCACGCCCGACTTGCCTCGGTCCAGAGGTGGGAGCCCGTAAAAGAAATCGGCTACGTGGTGCCCTTTCCGACGAGGAGGTGACGAACGGAGAATCCGCGGGAGATCGGGACGATGATGAGAAAACCGAAGGACACGGATCGCTCAGTATAGCTTCTCTAGCCGTCTTTTAGTTTGCTAGTAGCTAAGTTAATGGCCCGATCCGGATTAAAACTGCGCGGTGGTGTCGGTTTGCATGTTTCGTAAAGTTTTTCGTTTCAGCGTTTCCGGCGTCAGATTGACGCCCGGGGCACCGCCGTGCACTTACATTGGTATCAGAGCCACGCCATTAACCTAGTCTAGCTTGCTCTAATGTGTTTACAAGTTCGATCGAACAAATTTCTGAAAACCCGATTTCCATTGCATGAGTTTCTGTCGAAATTGTTTTGGGCTCTAAAAATTTTTCAGGTTGTTGCAGAATAACATGCAGGGAATTCTAAGACTTCTGCAAAAATTTGGTGACAAGAATCCACTGTTCCACCACGGAACCGCGGCCAAACCCATGCATTGGCCGCGGTTCCGCGGCCATAATAAGTCCTGGTTGCACCATTTTTTTCCAGCGAGTCTTAGACTGTGAAATGGGGTTTTGGAACATTCTTTTTGGGCCAAGATTTTCTGTGAGTGCTACAGTAGTGCTTGTGGCCCACTTGGGTATATTTGATCGATCGAAAATTTTAAACATGTTAGTTTATTAATTTACATTATATCTGCGACCGTGAATGTCATTTGATCGGTAAATCCTGTATAACTGCTATAGCCCTTTTAGACGGATTTCCGAACGTGAAATTCACGTTGATGTTCTGTGTTGTGCTGTGATGTTGCGGATTGGTCGTGTGGATTGCCTGGTTGCAGTGGTAGTACAGTTTCATTTTGTATGTACATTTGATATTGCGGGGCGAGCATCCGACATGTGGACTGCCGTCACTGCCTGTTTGTATATTATTCTTTTGGGGCACGACCGGGTCGAGGTCGATGTACCCGTTGTTTGCATATTTTACTTTCTGTACTAGGATTGCACCGCGGAGGGGTGCACGGATAGCCGGGTTCTAGAGGGCAACGGGCCCGCATCTCATGGCATTGAGACGGAGGGGGCTTTACTCTAGAATTAGCGGGCTATTCGCCGCACTCGTAGGGGGTATAGGTTGACCCAAGAGGGGTGTCTAAGTTACCGGATTCCGTGAAGTGCTGGGTGGTCCATTCACGTTGCTGAAGGGGGCTGCCTCGCTTCAGGTTTTGTCGGGTAACTTGCCGCGCCCGTAAGGGTCTAGGATTTCATTGCACAGGCTATCCACACAACCAGGGGAACGTCGGGTTTCAGTAGCGGCTCTGTGAAACCCGGGGATCCCAGATATCTGTATTGTTCTGTGATGCTGGTTACATTTATGTGATGTTGCATTTTATCACGCCATGAGCGAATATTATATATTGATATATATACTAGTAGATGTTGTATATGTTTTGCTTCCGCACTAGTCCAGTCCCCGCTCTGTCGTTAGTTAAGTAACCTAACGGGTGATGACGGGACCCAGTGGCGAATGCGGATGGCATATACGTACATCATTATTTTCGTTCTTTATTGGTGTGATCAATTGATGGGACTGCATTGATTCGGATCAATGTAAGATAAACAAACCTATTCTGATGTTGTTGGAACAATTTTCAAAAAGCTGTTATTGCAAGGACGTTCTCTTTTGTTTTGCACAGTGGTATTCAGTTGGAATATCCTGCTCCTCAGTCGACGAGGCAAGGGCCGAGATCCCTTCACCGGGAGTGACCCATTGGACAGAAGTTTGCGTCAGGGAAATAACTTCATTATAGCCGATTAATTTTGGTTTGCATCGTGGTATTCAGTTGGAATATCCTGCACCTCATTCTATAGGGAAAGAGCCGAGATCCCTTCACCGGGTGTGACCTCTTTAGCAAAGGTTTTCGTTACTATATTTTTATAAAGCTATCCGGTTCCTTCAACGATATCAAGTTCATTACGTTAAAGGTTTTTCGCCAGAAACCATTCGTAGCCCTCCGTCATTTCAGGAAGGTAGCACTTAGTATTCATGCTATGTATGTTGGCCTTCGTTAAGGCATAGTGTATGGTAGCTATTTGTTACTTTTCTGCAGCATAGATAGATGCGTTGGTTTGGGACAGTCGTACTACTATTTTGGCCTTCGTCAAGGGTATGTACGGGTGGGTTCAAATTAACTTGGACAATGACGGGTAGAACTTGACATGTGACTTATGATATGTTGGCCTTCGTCAAGGTCATAAGAGCATGGGGCAAAAATCACAACGGGAGTTTCTAAAGAAACTGAAACTTGCCAGATATGCGCATACCTTCTAGAGTGTGATAACGTGAGCGGATTCCGTCGCGTTATCATGTGATGATAGTTGGATCCCGATTCCCACTGATGAGTTGGTTTACTCCTCGGGTAATCCCGACTAATTCTTCTTTCAGGTTTGGAGGACAATTTGACGTTACAGTGGGATGTTTCCTGAATAGATAAAGTGATAACCATTCTGATCTAGGTTAGAGTGCACGCTGAGTGTTTCTTTTCTCTCTCTCTTCTGCAGCGACCATTGACCCGACCGTAGACTATGACTCAGTGACCAAAATTAACCAAACCTTCTTAAACACTGGCTTTTGGATTGTCAGAGTTGCAAACCTCATTGCCACTCCTACTTTTACCCTTTTTCTCCAGGACACCCCGTATTACTACGAACGTCCACTTCCATTGGACAAAACCATCGTATGGTTATATACGAACTCGAAGGAATTTATTCGAGGATGGTTTCCGTTTCTGGAGAAAACGAATAGGACTATTCAGTTGTCTTTTCCTTTTACCTTCTCTCAGGTTGCGAGTACTCCTTAGATTAGGGGATAGTACACCCATTACGTAAATTGGACAGTCTTCTTCCAAACCATAGGAAGGTGCCGACCGGTAGGGAATGAAGAAAACCAATTAGCCTAAACGGTGTACAGAAGGTATTAAGTTAAGACAAAGAAAGGGATTGGAAGGAGGGCAAAGTAAATTGCGACTGCTATTCACGACCAAACCAAGTATTTCTTCGCCAATCCTAAATCACCTTTGTATTTCTCCAGGACACTCTGTATCACTACGAAGATCCACAGTTTATTTCGATACTCCATCGTATGGTTATATACGAACTCGAAAGGAACTTGTTCCAGTTCGGGGATGGATTCTGGTTCAAGAGAAATAGGAATAAGGTTTATTTGGTTGTCTTTTATCATCACCTTCTCTCGCATTGCGAGTGCTCCTAGGATTAGGACAGTACACCCATTATACTTATTGGATAGTCTTCTTCCAAACCATAAGCTGGTGCCGAACGGTAAGGAAGGAAGAAAACCATTTGGTCTAAAGGGGTATACAGAAGGTAACGACTAAAGACATATAAAGGGATTTGGAGAGATGACAAAGAAATATACAGTTATAGTTGTGGATCTGGATGATGGAAGAGGCATTACTATGAATACCAGGATACCCTATCGAAACATCTCAATGTTTCAGTTTCACTGTGTACTGTTAATAGAAAACTGATTTCCCAGTTAGATACTTGCTCCAGGGTATGTATTTACCACGTTTGGTTCTCACATCTGTATGGTTTTACAGATGATGAGTGGGAGTAAGTTATTGGGAATTAGGTGATCATCCTCATTATATCGGGATTCGTTGTAATTGTTGATATTTGAGGAAGTCACCTGGGTTGTTTGCCGGACGGCAAATATTTGGTTTTGAATATCCGTTGTTATGCACCAATTTCAAATTGATATATCTGTACGTCTATTTTTATAGTGTGAGATATACCTTTTTGAAATTATGTCTATGACATTTACCTATATCAGTGGATGGTTAGGTAAGGAGCATTGAACAGCGGTGTAATTCTTCTTCACCATAAGTACAGTTTTCAACCTACAACACACAGGGATTGAGTTATCAGACTCAAGGGACTTATACAGAGTATTGTATGTTGTCCAGTATCCATTAGGACAGAGTGGTTGGTCCTCGTACTATATTCGGTTTACCTATGACTTCTCTAGTTTTTAGACAGGTGTTTCGTAGAAACACAAGGTCCGAGTTTTGAGAAGTTATAGCTATATGAATAAAGTAGAGAACCAGGTGTTGCAAGTATCGGGATTCTTCAAGGTGATCGAAGATGTAGATACTTGTGTGTGGTATTCAGTTGATAGTAGTGATTAAGAGAACTTGTTTCTCTTTCAGGTTACTCATAATTGGAAGAACTCCTAAGTTGAATAATGCTGATCGGCCTCTTTCCATTTAGTTGACATACACTGGAGACAGCTGCATGATTTGAATCTGGTTCAATTAAATTAGTGCCTCTGTTTCTCTATTAGATATAGAACAGTTCATATCTTAACAATGTTAAGGTACGGGGAGTTGTCCGGCTTATGCTTAAAACCAGACTCTGGATAACTCAAGGCACGTTTCTGTAATGGCTGTTTGTGGGTTGACCCAGGCTATGACGAGGGTTGACTTTCTACCATCTGGAAGATCAATAGTGATATTGTTCTTGACTCGCCACAGTTTTAAAAATAGATTTTTTCAGAAAACAGCAGTGGGAGTATGGTAGAACTGGAAGTGATTCAAGAACCGCAAACGATAACTGAAGATTTGATAAAGAACCTAAAGATTTAATCTGGTTTGACATTCCATTGGCCACTCCGCAGATATGGTGGGTAACCTCAGGCACCCGAGAGGTACTCCGGTAGCCTCAAGGACGGTGACAGGGAGGTTCTTGTTTACCTAGACATGCCATTGCTGTTGTTCCAGACCGTGAGACCCGCCAGGAGGATGAGTATAGCGTCGTTTTAAACTTGCTTTAGAAGTGTACGTGTGTATGACTCTGCTAGAGGGTTGTCGTGGTCAATGGGAGCAGCGGAAGCATTGGTGGACAAGTAGCTTGTGTCTATTTATAGACTAAAGCAGATATAGCGGAGATAGATCATCTATTTCTGATGTGACAGTCATAGGTTTGACTTCATTAGAATAGGGGATGGATCTGTTAAGAAGGTAGTAGGGTGTGATGTCCTGGTATTTGGATGACATACACAGAGTAGGAAGTGATATTCCTATACTACGATCGGTTATACTTTGGTTATCACACAGTGGTTTCTCCACATGAGACTTGGATATAATCTCAAGACATTCTGGTTACTAGATCTATAGATCTAGATTTGGGTGGTTTCCCAATCAGGGTACTTACACAGCATTCTATGAGTATTTAGAATGGAGGACTCCTGGCACAGTAGTGTACCTGCAGGTGATGGAGTCACCCTCTCTAAAGGTGTCTTATAGACTAAAGTAGAGAGGGATGTGCATGATTGGCAGATCACTTGCTTAGGCAATTAAGTCAATCATGAGATGTCAAATACCACACCAGATGTTGTTCTTGCAGTAGATGCAATAAGTTGATATTAATCCAATCCTGGAGAAACGATCGGAAGCAGTTTTAGGACATATGTGCGTGTTCTAGGGATTTTATAACGGCAGCCTCCTTTAGGAGACGGTTAACATTCCAGGCTTCCAAGGTGACATGGACGACAGGGTGGTCGTCAGACTTATAGTTTTCCCTCTAACGAGGGCCAGTATTTTGGATAGGTTGTCAAGGTAGATACTGAGGGAAGGCATGGCGCAGGATACTGATTAAGTTCAGTTGACGATACAGTCTGAGAAGTTTGGATTTGGAGTTCATTTATGAACTAGGTCCCATCAGATATCCAGACACATTCTAAGACAGGTATTGCTCATTTCGGGAGATGGCTTTCTCCGCGAACTTGAGATATTGAGAGACAAAGAAAGAAACATCAAAGCGGATCCACTCACTGAGGCTATTCCTCGAACGCAATAGTTTCGCAAACGAGCTTTGTGAGACGGACTAGTAGAGGAGTTGGGTGTTCGGTATCACACGGGCTGTGAGTATACGACATCGCAATAATTAGCCTTGAGTGCAAGTGGGAGATTGTTGGATATAGTGCCCTCAGAGTCAATTATTGGATCACAGGCACGTGATTGCAATTATTGAGGGAGGACCTATACCGGTAGGACAGTCTTACTCGAGATGATAGTATGCTATCTGGTTTATCTTTATCATCGTGTACTGCTTTAGGTGACCTTACAGGTCACTATTGCACGTTGATAGAGCCTCTAGGATTCTTGCTTGACTACTAGCAGTATGAGGGCGATCATATACGTAGGAGCTGGAGTCTATAAGCAAATCCTTAAAAGGTCCCTAGTCGTGGGAGTTTCGAGACAGGGCATCGATTCTCCAGTGTAGACTAGTGTATACAGTCGAGACCCCGATGAGGGGCGGTGGCCGGTCTCACAAGCCACTGGTGTCAGTTGGTTCACCTACGATGTATACAGGTGCTCATTGGGTTATGAGTACACCGGACAGGACTCGGCGGGAACCTGCTAGTTGGGATTATACCAGACGTCAGATAGCATTTCCCAGGTGACATGTGTACAGGTTAGTTCATCGACCTGAGATCGTCATTTGTCTCATATGAGTTCCCACTGTGCTTTGATTACTACCCTACCACGCTCAAAGGAGACGTGCAAACAGGTTTTAGTTGGGTAGAGTCCCGAGCCACATGGAGGCAGTGAGCGGATCTGCAGGGGTTCGTCTCTCCCGGTATTGGGGGTGAGGTCGCGCTGTGTCTAGGAGAGCCATTACAGAAAGCCCTCGGCCGAGGCAGGAGATTTACTGGTAGGTATTCCAGTAGTATCTCAGGGTGTTCTGGGCTATACTCCGACACGACTTGTTACGCTATTGGGGGTCTGACTTTTACCAACCCTCTAGGCCCGCCATGCGATGCTCATAGACGAACGGACCGGACTGTACGGATATTGTCACTGACAGGCTCAGTAGGGTGTCAGTATGAGTTCGCTCACAGACGTCCCTTTTGGTCAATAGCTGGTGGCCCGTCACGTATGGCTAATACGTCAGACATGCTAGTGGTTAAATCCACAGCCAAAGTATTGACGAGTCTTTAGAGTCCCCTACACACAGTTACTCAAGTTTCGGGCGAAACGCTGTAGAGGCCGTATGGAGATATGGCAGGGTTCGATCAGATACGTGCGGTATTGCACGGATCGTGATCGGACGGATTTTACTAGCGGGCCTTGGTTTAAGCCGGATCCTAGTATTAGACAGTGTAGATTTTGTCTCTTTGCATTTGTATTCAGTGGGAATACAAATGCGGGCATGTATATGCAGTAGCGGGGGTTTCCTGTAATTTATTACGGGATTAGTTTTCTGAGGTTGCCAGTTTGCATTCCGTTCCGGCCGGTTTTCCTTTGTTCCTTCACGGCCGGACTTTCTGATGGAAGTGGTTATTTGCAAGTTTGCAAATAACTATTGTGGAGGGGGTTTCTTGCATATGAGAGCTTCATGATTGTTCCTTCATGATGAGATTCCATTTTGGTCTCTTCCTTTGCATTAAATGTGATGGTTTGTGATATGATGAGATTAGAAATTGGTGTGACCATTTTTCTACACATATTGATTCCTTTTCTCCTCTTGTTTTTGGTATTCATTCTTTTTCCCCATGGAGAGTGGCCGGACAATATTTGAGGGGAGAGGAGAGAGTTCATTTCGTGAGAAAAATCATTCATCTTATTTCATTCTATGCTTGCCACAAAAATCCCTCACCTCTCCAAAGTTCATTGTTCATTCCTCCATAATGGCAACTTCATAAACCCCAAAGAGACAAGATACTACACTACACCTACAGCACTCTTGGACGCGTCGGCTTGCTAACTTCGCGCCCGAGTTGCCTCGGTCCAGAGGTGGGAGCCCGTAAAAGAAATCAGCTACGTGCTGCACTTTCCGACGAGGAGGTGACGAACGGAGAATCCGCGGGAGATCGGGACGATGACGAGAAGACCGAAGGACACGGATCACTCGGTATAGCTTCTCTACCCGTCTTTTAGTTTGCTAGTAGTTAGGTTAATGGCCCGATCCAGGTTAAAAGTGCGCGGTGGTGCCGGTTTGCAAGTTTCGCAAAAATTTTCGTTTCTGCGTTTCCGGCGTCGGATTGACGCCCGGGACGTCGCCGTGCACTTACAAACAAGGCCGTACGACTACCCTAAAATAATCTGCATCATATGCATAAGCAGATAAATACTGGTCAGCTACCACACACTGCGCCTTGACAAGGTCAACAAACGCAGCACGAATACTAAGCAGGACTTATCTGAAATGGCGGAGGGCTACGACATGTTTTTCTGAAAACCTATTGCGTGATGTACTTGATATCGTTGTAGAATCGAGTGAAATTTTGAAATGGAGTGATTTTGAGGCTTTCTTTAGTTTTGCTAAAGAGGTCACTCCCGGTGAAGGGATCTCGGCTTTTTCCTCAACGAATATGGTGCAGGACATATCATATATATCACTATGCAAAGCAAAACTCCAAAAGCAATCAAAAACCAAACCGAGTTTGTAGCATCTGCCAGTTTTGCTAAAGAGGTCACTCCCGGTGAAGGGATCTCGGCTCTTTCCCTATCGAATAAGGTGAAGGGTATATCATATATACCGCTATGCAAAGCAAAACTGTAGCTACCCTTTTATTTGAAAATTTGATTCTACAACATCTTTTAGATTTCTTTTCTTTCCTTAATCACATTAATGAAGTCCCGTCATTTAAGTCACCTAAACATCACAGATAAATACGACGTACACTTATGCCATCCGCATTCGCCTCGATGTCCCCTCGTGCACCGTTAGGTTAGGTAACTAACGGCAGTGCAGGGCAGGGCCAGCGCGGGTGTAAAACATAAGTAACGTCTATATAATATATCATATATACTATATACAGTATTTATCATATCACATCACATGATCACATCACAGATATCACAGCAGAAGAAAAATATGAAACATTGGATATTCTAGGACATTCGTGTTTTATTTTGAGCCTGTATAAAACACGGATTCCACGGTCGCGATGAATAGCCAAACCCACACCCCTAGACCCCTTTGAGAACGGCAAGAAACCCTACCAATTCTAGAGTTAGGAGACCCGGACTCGACTCCTCGAGTTGGTTTCCCACTGGACTCCAGAACCCGGTTACTTGTGCTCTCCTCCTTGGGTCTATCCTAGTGCGGAAAAGTAAATAATATATAAATGGTGACATCAACATCATCCCGGAAGTGTCCCAATAAAAGAATATTACATACATTTAATTTACATGAATGAAAATAAAAAATCTCATCTCACATAAAACCCCCGGCTATTAAGAACACGACGATCTAATATAACATATCCAGCAACACATAACATCACATGTCATCAACGTAAGTAAATATGTGCATCCCAATTGTTGTTGACATATAGCAACGAAACCGACGATATCACATATTACACTTAAGGTCACAGAAAAGAAAGTGTAAAACTACAATATTTGGAATCCACAATCTCTTTAGACATCGTAAATCCGAAATATCACATATTTCGCATTTCATGCCTAACTGTATGAATTCCACATATTGTATCATATTCCAGATAAATAGATAGTATTAAACTTTCCGATCGAATAATCAAATACCCAAGGTTTCCTAAATAGCTCAACACTTGAGCGGAGTTCAAAAATTCCAGAATACGTCACAGTAGCAACGGTCCAGCCGTAGAAGGGTCAAGCCAACGCCTCACATGCGGCACGCCGTACTGCCTCAAACCCTAAGGTTCAAAAGGCAGTTCAAGACGGTCACATAATCGAGTTAAGGTTTGTTGTCTTCTAGAGGGTCCATCGCGTCACATGCACATTTTTCCGAAAGATTTAAACCCGAGAAAAATTCAACACTTGAATGTTTTTCGTGACGGGAAAAATTGAGTTAATGATATCCGTTCGAACATTTTAATACTTTCTAAATTATCCGAAATAACATAACAAAATTTAATTCTCCGATCGAATCGACGATTACAAAATAAACCCCAAAATACTCAACATTTGAGTCAGAAAACAAAATACCCAAAAAATAAAAGGAATATGTACGGATGTTACAACATAAAGAACCGTTCCCAAAACCATTTTCCTGTCGCGGAACCGCCGCAACATGTGGGCGATTTGGGAGCTCGTTTTTCATGGTAACCCTTAGAGTTCCCTGCCTATTTTTTTGAGCATTTTTAATTCTGAAAAAACACAGATTTTAAAAAATGTACAGAGAGGGGTTCATTTTGACGTATTCGGGTTCGTTCGGAGTTTTAACTTCGTTAACACATCGCCAAATGCTCTAGCTAGTCTTTGATACGACTGTAGGGTTACTAGGCACACTAACAAAGCTCCACAAGGCACGACCATGCCAAAATTAAATTTTTATATGCCGAATAACCTTAAGAAAGATCGTATACTAGAGATTAGGGTTTCATATGCAAGTAAACTATGTTTAGAACTAAGTGAATACGAAATACAACCTTTGTAGATCGGTCCTTCACTTCTTTAATTCCTTGTTGAAGTCCCTTCGTTGTGATCGTGGTTCTCCCGGACCCTTTCATGGCATCACGAGGCGAAAGACGCGTCCTTGTTTGAAGTCTTCGAGGCCGAAGATGATCTACGTCGAGGGGATGCCAACTCAAGCTTCTACTTCACTAACTTAAGAATTAGTGAAGCAAACACCCTAAACTAAAGTGCTAGTCTAGTAGAGGATGGAGAAATAGGAAGTGGGGTCTCTTTAGAATTTTGTTTCTCACAATCTATCTCACTTTGGATCAAACCCTAGCAAGCTTTTCTTTTGAACTAAAGAAAGAAGATGAACAAAAGAAAAGAGATGAGGATAATGATCAAGTGTGAAGGCTAACCATGGTGAGTGAGTATCATATACTAACTCTTGTAGAGCCATAACCATAGCTAATTCAAAATGGTTAGGTTAATAAAAATCTAAAGTAAAACAAATTAAGTGGACTTTGTCAAAGCATCCATAAGCTTCTACAAGCTTCATGCTTATGACCTAAGCTTCACTAATTTGTAATTACTTTAAATAAATATTAACCACCATCTAAAATAGTATGGTGTATGTCTTGCACACCCATGTATGATGTATCATCAACCATGATACAAAAAGAAAACACATTTTAATATATATCACATATATATTAAAGTTGTGCTCATGTGAGAAAAACCCTAAAGTGAACAAGTGTTAGTAAATGTGAACTAGTATATCTAATATACAATTATACATTTAATTATTAAATCAACACTTGACTTAATAATCCGGTCATATCTCATATAACCGGCTAACATCCATTGTATCGACTTATCGAATCAACACTCGATTCGATAACCCGGCTATATCATATATAACCGACCGATACAAAAAGTCGCGAGAATAGAATACGGTATCACATACACGCATTATTCTCGATCTCGGACATATCACATATGCGCTCCTATTTCGTTTTTCCTGAGCCAGTAAAACCTCTGTATAGGACTCTAAAGACTCGTCAATACGCCGGCAGTAGGAGATGATCACATCACTCACCCACAAGCCGTCAGCGGTACTAGCTGGACGTAACGGCTACCTGGGTATTGAGCGATCAGAAGATCAGCAAGCAAGCCCGCTCTAACTCCTGTAAAGCCTGCCGGTAACACTTCCCGTACAGTCCGGTCTCATCGTCTGATATGTCGCATATCAAGTCTAGGGGTGGTAAACGTCAGACCCCAATAACCGATAAGTCGTGCCGATGTGAGGCTCATAACGGGTTGAGAAACTACTGGTAACACTTACCATTAAATCTCTAAATCAGCCCTGGCCAGGGACTTTCCTGTTACGGCAAATCGAGCACAGCGCAACATCAACCCCCAATATCGGGAGAGACGAAACCCCTCCTATCGCTCATTGCCTCCATGTGACTCGGGACTGTACCCAAAAACCACCGTTTTGCACTCCCTCATGGACGTGGTAAGGTGGAAATCAAAGCACAGTGGAAATCACACAAGACTCTATGACGATCTCGGGTCTACAGACTAACCTACACAAGTGTCACCAGAGAACTGCCATCTGACGTGAGGTATAATACCATCTGGGAGTTCTCGGCGAGTCCGTCCAGTGTACCTAGTCTCCATGGAGCACCCGTATACCATCTCTGATGTCAAACACCAATGGATATGGGATCATCCATCGCCAATCACATGGGTCGAGAAGCGTATACGCTAGTCTACTCTGGTATATCGATGCCCCGTCTCGATACACCCACGACTAGGGACCTTGAAGGATGTACTTATGGACTACCATGTCCCCACTAGTATGATCCGCATCATAGTCTAGGTAGTCAAGTACACATCGTAAGGGCTTTACCAACATGTAACTATAAGACGGTATAAAGAGACAAGTATACATGTTAAAGTAAAGTGCATCCAGATAGCATACTATCATATCGAGCAAGAAAGTCCTCTCTATATATGTCCAAGTATCCAATATAATATACATCATATGTACAATACTGGCCTCTAGGGCATACATACAACTAACACATAGGCTATAACCATCCCATTATGCATTAGAATACATCCCAAGTCTTTCCCACATGCGTCGCTGTGGATAACCAACCCTCCGGAACTGTCTGGCACTGTAAAAATAGGAGCGGTGGTCAATCTTTGCTTCAATGCTTCAAATGCTGACGCACATTTATCCTTCCATACGAATGGTACCTCCTTTCGCGTTAGCTTGGTCAATGGTTCAGCAATTCGAGCGAAGTTCTCCATAAATCTTCTATAATATCCGGCAAGCCTAAGAAAACTTCTGATCTCCCTTACGTTCTTTGGAATCGGCCAATCATGTACTGCTGCAATCTTTTCAAGATCAACGACAATTCAATTTCCGGATACGACATGACCCAAGAACTTCACTTCTTCGAGCCATAACTCGCACTTGCTCATCTTAGCATATAACCTTTCTTGCCTCAACGTTTGCAGTGCGAATCTCAAGTGTTCTGCATGCTCTTCTTTACTCCTCGATTAGACCAGAATATCATCAATAAACACTATAACGAACTGGTCTAGGTACGGCGAAAAGATTCGGTTTATAAAGTCCATAAATATTGCTGGTGCATTTGTAACTTCAAATGGCATCACTAAGTACTCGTAATTCCCATATTGAGTTCGGAACGCTGTCTTCCAAACATCTTCTGATTTCACCCGAACTTGATGATATCCGGATCGCAAATCCATCATTGAGAATACCTTCACGCCACTGAGTTGATCGAATAATTCGCCGATGCGAGGGAATGGGTACTTGTTCTTAATAGTCACCCGGTTTAATTCTCAATAATCGATGCACATCCTCTGCATGCCATTCTTCTTCTTGACTAGAAGAACTGGAGCTCCCTAGGGTGAATTGCTGCTGCGAATCCAACCCTTCTCTAGCAATTCGGAAACTTGTTTCTTTACCTCATCCAGTTCCACCGACGCCATTGGATAATAAGCCTTTGAAATCGGCGCTGATCTAGAAATAAGATCAATCGCGAACTCTACATCTCGTTTAGACCGTAAACTCGAGATGTTCTTAAACATATCCATTGAATACCTGTAACGTTTTGAAAATCGTTTCGGTGAAATTTCGAAAAATCGGTAAAATAAGGGGGTTTTCTGTAAAAAGTCAAAATACAAATATCTTATTATAAAAATTAAATATACATATTCTAGCTATGTAATTGCTATTATTTGGTGTTTATTGAGCCGCTGGTGAAATTTCAAATTTTCTGAAAAAAATATTATTTTATTATTATTTAAGCCGTCACTAATACATTTAATTAGGGAAAATTACAAATTGGAATTTGTTGAAACAAATTTTGTGCATCATAAAACATTAAATAAAATTATATCATGTGGTTTTTGGAACAAAATCATTTGCCAAAACGGTTTAGAAATTATTGAAGAAAAAAGGCTTTTTTTTAGCGTAAATGGATGTTTGGGGTATTATATTTATCATTTTTCATCACCCCACACCCGTACCCACATCCACACACTCTCATTTACTTCTCCCCTTGAAGAATTCAGCAGCCCCCATTTTTTTTCCCCACTTGAATTTCAAAGGAAAGAAATGAAAGAAAAGAAAAGAAAATGGAGAAATGAGGTGGACCTTTGACCTTGAATTGACTTTGACTTCTCCCCCCCACTTTCTATACCTCCCTCTCTCTACTCTCCCACTCCCATTCCAGCAGCCCCCCCCCCATTTCCCTTCTCTTTTCTCTTCAAACTTCATCAAAAATTGCCTCAAATCCATCAAAAAAAATCCCAAAACCCAAATCCGACTCCTACCCATTTTAGCTTAGCCCGTATAGCATGGATCTTTATGAAAAGAGAGCATTTTGGGAGGCCATGGATGCTTGTGGATCTTCAAATATTTTTGGGTATAATTCTAAAACATTTTTGCTTAATTTGTTACTAATTTCTTAAAGCTAAACTACTTAAGTGTTAATTAGGCTTAAGTTGCAAGTTTTGGAATTCAAGTTATGAATTTGAATGCAAGTTAGGGTTTTATAAAATTGGTGTATGGTTGTGTGTTATATTTAGGCTTTTTGTCATGTTAATACAAGATTAGTAGCTTGTGCTAATGGTTAGTTTAAAAATTGTGTTAATTTGCTAATTGGCTTACTAGGTTTTTGAAATTGGTTAAATACTTGGGATTAAAAATGTGTTTAGGTTTTTCATGACTTCATTAACTTTATTAAGTGTGGTTTAATGCTTTAGATCATGCAAATCTAAGCTAGATTGTAGTTTGTGCATTTTTGCTTTGAAATTGTTAAATTTTAGGTATTTTGTAAACTAGAATATTAGGGTTTTTGGAATTTAATGAGATTAAATTCCGGGAATTGTTTATATGACTTATTTAAGATATTTAATAAATATATTGGCCGCTACATTCATTTAAACATCCTGTTTTGTACAAAAACGGCGAATTGTGCTTGCTAGATTTTCGGAAAAATGACTTTTTAAGTAAAATTGGGGTTTTTGTGAGTTTTAACCTAGTTTATATTAAAATTAGTGTTCGTGAATGTGCAAATGAGTGTGATTGGATTTTTCTCGATGGTTTGACGTTTGTACATCGACATCGAGGGTTGGTTTAACTATTCTTGCATGCGTAGGCGATAGGTTTGGACCAATGCATGATACGCGTGCCGATTTGATTTTCGTATGCCGTTTCGATTTCGAATTTAGTTTTAATGCGATATGGTGCGTTATGATATGTAGGTACCCCCATGTGGACTTCGAGACGACAAGCAAGCGCGTGGCGACGTCGGCACCGGCTAGCGAGGACCAGGTGAGTAGATTTATATCTACGGGGAGAAGTCGGGTGGATGGCGTATAGCACCCCCGCAGTCCATGGTGGTGTATACGGATGCGTATACACACCAACAATTATTATATGTTATTTGGGATTAACAACGATGCTTAAGATGGATATTGGTATGTTGGATTACTTTAGTGTTGCGAACCCTAGGGTAATGTTGCACTACACATACACACATACATACTTGCATACATTCCTATTGATATGTGCTCATGGGATTCTTTATAGTTATGGGTTCACATGGGTATGGGACTATGTGTTCACATACGGATTTGAGGATGATACTTAGGATTGAGCTGAGTCGATGAGATTTGATTTGAGGCCGTGAGATCGGTGATATAGCAGGGTTCGTATTTGAGATACGACATGACGTTGTAGCGGGTCCTTGACGTAGTGTTTCACACACGTCCATGCATACATAGGCGGTATCAGTATGGTACTAGACGTAGATCAGTACCGCGATCATGATATTTGATAAAGAGGATACCAGGTGAATAGTATGATGAATGTGATATTGACCCGTACCCAGATTTGGGATGCCGTACGACGGATTTACGTACGAGCTATATCTTGATGATTGATCCGCACTCTTGACTTGGGATGTCTGATTTTAGATATGGTATCGGATATGATATTATTGAGGCGGGATCACCGACTAATATATATACAGGTATGTATATGTATCGACTCAGATGTTAGGCGGTTTCCTTACCTGTAGTTCAGCTTGTTAGCTTAGCCCTTTAGTTTAGTTTAGTTGTTAGATTAGATTCGATTCTTACCTATTTCAAAAACTAACGAATCGTGGGTATTTTAAAAGACAGCCCAAGGGATCCTACGGATATTTCAAAAGACGTATCTTTTCATAAAAACACCGTAGCCCCTATTTTCAAAACCCCATGATTCGTGTTATTTCAAAAGGCACCATTTGTAGGAGTTATATTAGATTATTACAGATTAGTTATCGTTGTGTCTAGTATTCAGCTCCCGCACATTATTGCTGTTCGCTCTGCCTCGCATACTTATTTTGCTGTATATTCCATTATTGATATCATGCTGTTAGGACACCAGCACCATTACCGATGATGCGTATGTACCACGTACACCTACTTGCCGGCTCACACACATCTTCATCGGTAATTGCCATGTCACGTACACTTTAGAGAATATATTTGCTTGACTTAGCTTGTTAGTTAGTAGTTTGATATGATATTAGTGTACCTGCCTTAAATGCCTAGTTTATTAATCATACATTGCAACTTGGTTATTGATACCATATGCATTCATTATCATTGACATATGCACTTGTGATGATTTCTTGAGATTTATGATATTTCTGGATTTCGGGGAAAGCCGCAAAATTTACAACTTATGATCTTTTAAAATATAAAATGTTGCGGTTTTCTAGTGATGTAAAGTGTCGTCCACCATGAGTTTGCTTTGGTTTTCGAGATCCGTGTCGAGGAGTGGAGGAACCATCACGGGTATATGGTGGGCCCGGTGCGGTACCCCGGGGCAAGAGGAATGTGGTGTTGACGTTGAGCCCGGCAGGGGAGCACTACCGACCGGTGATATTACCCGACGCGTCGGATATCCGGACGATACCGTCGTGGTCTTGAGATGGATGGCAGGGGCCGGTCTGGACTGACGGCGCCCTAGATATTGAGATTGAGACATTGATATTTCGAGACAGTGAGATTTATGTTTTGTGTCGATGCTAGACACTGTTGATACTGATTTCATTTATGGTACCTCACTTTAAAAATACAGAAATCTCACTAATTTATGAAAACAGTTTCTTCATTTACATGTATTCTGTTTTCATGCATTCATACCTCACTCATATGATATATTGCTACCTGAGGCACTGACACGGGCACATGAGTTTACACTCGGGTTAGATACTACCCTAGCCATTGTTATAGGCTGCATGTTATATACATTTTTGAGGATATATATTATGATCATTGACCTAGGATTGCGTTATTTATGCGATTTCTGTGCGTAGATGTTTTTCTATTCAAGAGTTGGCAACTCACCCTCGTTGTGCCCCAGTTTCTTGCAGGTTTTACCGTACAGGTTTAATTACGGCTTTGCGGCATAGTTTCGTTCGGGTGATTTGCTAGTAGGTGGGTTTACTTATATTGTACCCCCATTATATATCTTGTATATCATTATTCTGTTGTATCTAGAAGTTCCATCAACCAAACATGTATTTATTGAGATAGAGACCAGTGTTGTTTATTCTTTCGACCTTAGAGTTGCTCGTTATATTTCTGGTGGTTTTGAGTTTCCTTTTGAGTTTTGATCCTCGCCGTTGGCGTTGTATATTATATTGCTTGTGTGGTTGTGACCGTCGATTGACGAAGAGCTAGCTCCCGCTTGGGGATGCCTTTTTCTTGATTTCGTATACTATTCATGTTGTATCCCGTTTGGGGGCCAGTATTTACAAAGGAGACTCTGCCGAAATTTTCAGTAAATTTTTGATGTTTTAAAAACCGCATAATTCGGCTTATGCTATTGAAATTACTTGCTTTAAGTTGGTTTTTCCTGCGCTCTACTACTTTTCTTGGTTTGGATTTCTGGGTTTTCGGTTTACTTAGATTACGTACGTCTCGAGACGTTCGTAGTTTAACTGCCGGTCATGTTCCGTACTTTCGGGTCGTGACAAAGTTGGTATCAGAGCGTTAGGTTTTACCTTCGGAGCGTAGGATGACCCTTGGTTGATGGAATAGGTGACTAAAGTAGAGTGACGTACCGTTGGTATGTTCCGCGGCATATTTACGACACGCCACTCCACTTAAGAAGCCTTAGGATGTACATTTCCTTGTTCAGTATTATATTCCTTCCTGATCTAGCCTCATCGTTACCAGTTTGGTTTTGCTGCCACGATTTCGGGCAGGGAGAGCTACGGCTAGAGTTGCGGTCAGCAGGAGCTCGTCAAAAACGAAGACTGACCAGGGCGTGATTCCGGCGACACCCGATTATAGAGAGGTGTCTTTTGATTGTGTTTTCGCACCATGAGCGTTGATGGATCGCTGTATGAGATTACTCGGACGGACAGATCAGCACCAGAGAATTGAGCCAATGATAGAAGGTCGCTAGTCACCCACGGATGAATGACTGAGACACGTGGTTCGTTCGCCTACCCGATGAGAGGTCATCAGATAGATTGATTCCAGCTAGAGACGACTTCACGCAGAGACGTTGGGAGTCGACAGAGACGATCGAATGTCAGAAACCTATTATTCCAAGTTTAAAGTAGTCGGAAGGACATGCAGGCAATTCTATGGTCCCTCTAGAAGAATGAAACCCTAACTCGACATAATGACCGTGTGAAAGCTTTTGAACCTTAGGGTTTGCGGCAGTTCCACGGCGCCATTAGTGAGGCTTGGGTTTGCCCTTCTACGGCTGGACCACCGATGCTGTGGTATATACTCGATACTATTAAACTGTACCAAGATGTTGAGCTCTTGGGGGATTATGAGGTTTCGATGAATCGATCGAATGGTTCGACTTCAATCGGATGCTAGGTGGTGAGATGCATTCTTGGGAGACTCCAGATACGAGGATAGCCGTTGGAGCTCAGTCCATGCAGCCATGACGAGACGAGTCCGAAGCGGTCGATATTAGAGAAAAGTGGAGTAAGAGGTTCGCACCAGATCTAGATGAGATGACGTTCCACTCCGCCGACATCAGAGAGGCGATGCGCATGCAGAGGCATGGTACTTGGACTTACCTTCCAGAAGGAGTCGCGATGAGTATGCAGTCGTTCCAGAGCAAGATGCAGATATAGGAAAGGACAATGACTTCCGGACAGTTGGCAGAGACGAGACATGGAAGAGACCGTGAGCAGGATTCCTTCCAGGACACTGCTGCAATGATACTTGCACCCAGGATCAGATGTGTCACGTACATTCAGAGAGCCAGAGGCCGACACCAGTAATATGCTGTCTTACGAGTGGTCGCGATGATTGACCAAGAGATGACCAGAGAAGTGCCAGAACGGAATCGTCCCCGTTAGCACACCTGACAGGGCCGATGAGCCGATGGACCGAAAGATTGGTAATTCATAGTGAAGACCTTGACCCAGGAGTGGTCATGGTTACGCACGCCAGCAGGACAGAGTTCATGATCATCGACGAGACGTCCCACTAGTGACTGCGACAGTTGGCCGAGATTCTTAGAGGATGCGCTTGAGCAGTACTATTCCGCCATTATTGATTACGATGTTTTGGGTGATTTATTCGTATGATTTGATTTTGATGATTGAGGATTTACGATCTTTGCACAGTGTTGCACTTGATATCGTTTTCGTGCTTCAGTTTCACATGTTTGTGATTTTACGATTTTAAACAGTTGAGTTGGTTTTGTGCGTATGCATGCATACGATTTTGTTCCTGCACTCGGTATAGTTTATATATGCTTGCAGTGCAGTGATACGCCTTTTGTGCACTTAGATGCACTGGACTTCGATTTCGATTGTGATACCCGATATTTGTTTTGTGCACCTTGTGCACCTGATTGATTTTGCGCACGTTCGGCGCTTGATATTTGATTTCATGATTTCGTGCACGATAGCTGCACCTGATTTTGCTGTCAGGCACACATGTTGCCTACGACAGATGTTTCGTGCACACCCAGTGCACTTAGATGTTGTTTCTGTGCGCATTTATGGCACATTCATGGATTTTGATTTCCGTGCGCACCAGACGCACGTAGCATTCATGTGCATATTTTAGGATTGATTTCATATAGAGCAGTACGTTTTTATGATATTGCTATGTATTTTCGTACTGAGCAGGACTAGTCAGAGGACAGTACCTGAATATATTTTGCATGCATTGATAGTTATTGAAGGGATTTCCAAAAGGCGAGCTATAGCCTCAGTATTTACCTACGTGTCTAATATGACACGAAATGTTTAAAACTAGGAGACCCTTCTAAATTGTTTCCAAAACGGCGGAACGTACATTTCAAACAAAGGTATATATGTATATAGTTATTTTCTTATGATAGACGTCTGCCACTGTGCAGTGTTATACGCGTTGCACAGCGACTTAAAGAGATTTGGCATGCATTTCCTTCAGATACTTACAGATATAGATTCGATATTTACATGTATAGTTTCGAGTTATATCATATTGGTTTGATTTAGATTTGGCATTGATGTCTTCTCCATGACTCCGATGATTGCGGGATGCTTGACGGAGTTTTGATTTGAGTTATATACTCATTTTTCAAGCGCATGCGCTGCGCTACGAATTGTTTTATGTAGTTAAAATTTCGGAGCCCCGACGACTTGATGGTTTTTCTTAGATGTTTTAGTATTTGGGGGAGTTTGAATTTAAATTCGGAGACCGAATTTCTTTAAGGGGGGAAGATTGTAACGTTTTGAAAATCGTTTCGGTGAAATTTCGAAAAATCGGTAAAATAAGGGGGTTTTCTGTAAAAAGTTAAAATACAAATATCTTATTATAAAAATTAAATATACATATTCTAGCTATGTAATTGCTATTATTTGGTGTTTATTGAGCCGCTGGTGAAATTTCAAATTTTCTGAAAAAAATATTATTTTATTATTATTTAAGCCGTCACTAATACATTTAATTAGGGAAAATTATAAATTGGAATGAGTTGAAAGAAATTTTGTGCATCATAAAACATTAAATAAAATTTTATCATGTGGTTTTTGGAACGAAATCATTTGCCAAAACGGTTTAGAAATTATTGAAGCAAAAAGGCTTTTTTTTTAGCGTAAATGGATGTTTGGGGTATTATATTTATCATTTTTCATCACCCCACACCCGTACCCACATCCACACACTCCCATTTACTTCTCCCCTTGAAGAATTCAGCAGCCCCCAATTTTTTTCCCCACTTGAATTTCAAAGGAAAGAAATGAAAGAAAAGAAAAGAAAATGGAGAAATGAGTTGGACCTTTGACCTTGAATTGACTTTGACTTCTCCCCCCCACTTTCTCTACCTCCCTCTCTCTCCTCTCCCACTCCCATTCTAGCAGCCCCCCCTCCTACAGCAGTACCCCCCCCCATTTCCCTTCTCTTTTCTCTTCAAACTTCATCAAAAATTGCCTCAAATCCATCAAAAAAAAATCCCAAAACCCAAATCCGACTCCAACCCATTTTAGCTTAGCCCGTATAGTATGGATCTTTGTGAAAAGAGAGTATTTTGGGAGGCCATGGATGCTTGTGGATCTTCAAATGTTTTTGGGTATAATTCTAAAACATTTTTGCTTAATTTGTTACTAATTTCTTAAAGCAAAACTACTTAAGTGTTAATTAGGCTTAAGTTGCAAGTTTTGGAATTCAAGTTTTGAATTTGAATGCAAGTTAGGGTTTTATAAAAATGGTGTATGGTTGTGTGTTATATTTAGGCTTTTTGTCATGTTAATACAAGATTAGTAGCTTGTGCTAATGGTTAGTTTAAAAATTGTATTAATTTGCTAATTTGCTTACTAGGTTTTTGAAATTGGTTAAATACTTGGGATTAAAAATGTGTTTAGGTTTTTCATGACTTAATTAACTTTATTAAGTGTGGTTTAATGCTTTAGATCATGCAAATCTAAGCTAGATTGTACTTTGTGCATTTTTGCTTGAAATTGTAAAATTTTAGGTATTTTGTAAACTAGAATATTTGGGTTTTTGGAATTTAATGAGATTAAATTCCGGGAATTGTTTATATGACTTATTTAAGATATTTAATAAATATATTGGCCACTACATTCATTTAAACATCCTGTTTTGTACAAAAACGGCGAATTGTGCTTGCTAGATTTTCGGAAAAATGACTTTTTAAGTAAAATTGGGGTTTTTGTGAGTTTTAACCTAGTTTATATTAAAATTAGTGTTCGTGAATGTGCAAATGAGTGTGATTGGATTTTTCTCGATGGTTTGACGTTTGTACATCGACATCGAGGGTTGGTTTGACTATTCTTGCATGCGTAGGCGATAGGTTTGGACCTATGCGTGATACGCGTGCCGATTTGATTTTCGTATGCCGTTTCGATTTGGAATTTAGTTTTAATGCGATATGGTGCGTTATGATATGTAGGTACCCCCATGTGAACTTCGAGACGACAAGCAAGCGCGTGGCGACGTCGGCACCGGCTAGCGAGGACCAGGTGAGTAGATTTATATATACGGGGAGAAGTCGGGTGGATGGCGTATAGCACCCCCGCAGTCCGTGGTGGTGTATACGGATGCGTATACACACAAACAATTATTATATGTTATTTGGGATTAATAACGATGCTTAGGATGGATATTGGTGTGTTGGATTACTTTAGTGTTGCGAACCCTAGGGTAGTGTTGCACTACACATACACACATACATACTTGCATACATTCCTATTGATATGTGCTCATGGGATTCTTTATAGTTATGGGTTCACATGGGTATGGGACTATGTGTTCACATACGGATTTGAGGATGATACTTGGGATTGAGCTGAGTCGATGAGATTTGATTTGAGGCCGTGAGATCGGTGATATAGCAGGGTTCGTATTTGAGATACGACATGACGTTGTAGCGGGTCCTTGACGTAGTGTTTCACACACGTCCATGCATACATAGGCGATATCAGTATGGTACTAGACGTAGATCAGTACCGCGATCATGATATTTGATAAAGAGGATACCAGGTGAATAGTATGATGAATGTGATATTGACCCGTACCCAGATTTGGGATGCCGTACGACGGATTTACGTACGAGCTATATCTTGATGATTGATCCGCACTCTTGACTTGGGATGTCTGATTTTAGATATGGTATCGGATATGATATTATTGAGGCGGGATCACCGACTAATATATATACAGGTATGTATATGTATCGACTCAGATGTTAGGCGGTTTCCTTACCTGTAGTTCAGCTTGTTAGCTTAGCCCTTTAGTTTAGTTTAGTTGTTAGATTAGATTCGATTCTTACCTATTTCAAAAACTAACGAATCGTGGGTATTTTAAAAGACAGCCCAAGGGATCCTACGGATATTTCAAAAGACGTATCTTTTCATAAAAACACCGTAGCCCCTATTTTCAAAACCCCATGATTCGTGTTATTTCAAAAGGCACCATTTGTAGGAGTTATATTAGATTATTACAGATTAGTTATCGTTGTGTCTAGTATTCAGCTCCCGCACATTATTGCTGTTCGCTCTGCCTCGCATACTTATTTTGCTGCATATTCCATTATTGATATCATGCTGTTAGGACACCAGCACCATTACCGATGATGCGTATGTACCACGTACACCTACTTGCCGGCTCACACACATCTTCATCGGTAATTGCCATGTCACGTACACTTTAGAGAATATATTTGCTTGACTTAGCTTGTTAGTTAGTAGTTTGATATGATATTAGTGTACCTGCCTTACATGCCTAGTTTATTAATCATACATTGCAACATGGTTATTGATACCATATGCATTCATTATCATTGACATACGCACTTGTGATGATTTCTTGAGATTTATGATATTTCTGGATTTTGGGGAAAGCCGCAAAATTTACAACTTATGATCTTTTAAAATATAAAATGTTGCGGTTTTCTAGTGATTTAAAGTGTCGTCCACCATGAGTTTGCTGTGGTTTTCGAGATCCGTGTCGAGGAGTGGAGGAACCGTCACGGGTACATGGTGGGCCCGGTACGGTACCCCGGGGCAAGAGGAATGTGGTGTTGACGTTGAGCCCGGCAGGGGAGCACTACCGACCGGTGATATTACCCGACGTGTCGGATATCCGGAGGATACCGTCGTGGTCTTGAGATGGATGGCAGGGGCCGGTCTGGACTGACGGCGCCCTAGATATTGAGATTGAGACATTGATATTCCGAGACAGTGAGATTTATGTTTTGTGTCGATGCTAGACACTGTTGATACTGATTTCATTTATGGTACCTCACTTTAAAAATACAGAAATCTCACTAATTTATGAAAACAGTTTCTTCATTTACATGTATTCTGTTTTCATGCATTCATTCCTCACTCATATGATATATTGCTACCTGAGGCACTGACACGGGCATATGAGTTTACACTCGGGTTAGATACTACCCTAGCCATTGTTATAGGCTGCATGTTATATACATTTTTGAGGATATATATTATGATCGTTGACCTAGGATTGCGTTATTTATGCGATTTCTGTGCGTAGATGTTTTTCTATTCCCGAGTTGGCAACTCACCCCCGTTGTGCCTCAGTTTCTTGCAGGTTTTGCCGTACAGGTTTAATTACGGCTTTGCGGCATAGTTTCGTTCGGGTGATTTGCTAGTAGGTGGGTTACTTGTATTGTACCCCCATTATATATCTTGTATATCATTATTCTGTTGTATCTAGAAGTTCCATCAACCAAACATGTATTTATTGAGATAGAGACCAGTGTTGTTTATTCTTTCGACCTTAGAGTTGCTCGTTATATTTCTGCTGGTTTTGAGTTTCCTTTTGAGTTTTGATCCTCGCCGTTGGCGTTGTATATTATATTGCTTGTGTGGTTGTGACCGTCGATTGACGAAGAGCTAGCTCCCGCTTGGGGATGCCTTTTTCTTGATTTCGTATACTATTCATGTTGTATCCCTTTTGGGGGCCAGTATTTACAAAGGAGACTCTGCCGAAATTTTCAGTAAATTTTTGATGTTTTAAAAACCGCATAATTCGGCTTATGCTATTGAAATTACTTGCTTTAAGTTGGTTTTTCTTGCACTCTACTACTTTTCTTGGTTTGGATTTCTGGGTTTTCGGTTTACTTAGATTACGTACGTCTCGAGACGTTTGTAGTTTAAGTGCCGGTCATGTTCCGTACTTTCGGGTCGTGACAATACCGAACTGCTATCCGCGCTTCATCTGCAACTTGTTTATGAACTTCTCCTTTCAGTAAACGGTTCACCTCATCATGAATTTGCAAGTTTGTTCTAAAACTTGTGGGTTATTAGCCCACTACTCTTCCGCTGCGCGACTCTGATGCGGGTTGGTCAAAACTTCCTCAATCAAACATCTTATATCTGATCATCCTTGAGACGGTCTGTGTTAGATATGTATTCCCTAGAGGCCTGTATTGTATAAGATGCTAGGCATGTATATGTACAAAAACAATCTTTGCTCGAAATGATAGTATGCTATCTGGTTTATATTCATCTTAACGTGTGATGTATTGTATTTCATATATTATATACATGTTGATGAAGCCCTTACGATTATGCTTGACTACCAGGATTATGATGTAGATCATACTAGTAGGGCCTGGGCAGTCTAAAAGCATATTCCTTATTTAGTTCCTAGTCGAGGAGACTGGGCATCGATATTACCAGAGTAGACTAGTGTGTATGTTTCTTGATCCTGAGGGCGATGGTTGATCCCACAACCATTAGTGTTTAACATCAAAGATTGTACACAGGTGCTCATTAGAGAATGGGTACACCGAACAGGACTCGTCGAGAACTCCTAGATGGTATATATACCGATTGTCAGATAGCAGTTTTTTGGTGACACTTGTACAGGTTAGTCTGTAGTCCCGAGATCGTCATAATGTCTTGTGTGATTCCCACTGTGCTTTGATTTCCTCCCTACTACGGCTCTACTAAGTCATGCAAACAGGTGGATTTTGGGTACAGTCCCGAATCACATGGAGGCGATGACCGATAGGAGGGGTTTCGTCTCTCCCGGTATAGGGAGTTGATGATGTCGTGCTATGTTTGATTGACCATAATAGCAAATTCCTTGCCAGGGTTGTTGAGATTTACTGATTAGTGTTATCAGTAGTTTCTCAAACCGTTTGTTTCCCCCAATCAGAGCAAAGCTCTGTTGAAATTCAAAATTCAAACTTTTGAAGAAACGCTTCAAATCTCTGGCGCAACGCGCCGCATGTCAGGCGCAGATACGTCAGCACAGCGCCCAAGAAGGCGCGCCCAATCAGAGCAAAGCTTTATTTAAACTAAAATTAAAGGAAGCAATGCTTCAGTTGCGCAAGCACTGCGCTGCGCGACACGTGTCAGCGCAGATGCGATAGCGCAGTTGCGCTGCGCGACACGTGTCAGCGCAGATGCGCTAGCGCAGGTGCGCTGCGCGACACGGGTCAGCGCAGATGCGCTGCGCGACACGTGTCAGCGCAGATGCGCTAGCGCAGTTGCGCTGCGCGACACGTGTCAGCGCAGATGCGCTAGCGCAGTTGCGCTGCTCTGTACGCTGCGTGACACGTGTCACGCGCTGGGGCATTTGCGCCAAACAGAATTAAGATTTTAAAGAAATCTTTCTGTTCTTGTTAAAACAAGAAGATTTCTTTTGTAAAACAGAAGCCCTTGGATCAAAGATCCAACGATGGGGAAAATTCCCCAAATCACTCAGAGAAAGGTCTCTTTAACAAATTTAACTAATTTATGGGCACTATAAAAAGGACCTTAGGCCACAATTCAAAGGTATCAACATTTTCTATAAAAAAAAGAAGAAGGGAAAGAGAACTCTGAAGAATTCCTCAAGAACAAAAAGGTAAAACCTTTAGAAAAAAAGAGAAAGTTCTCTCATGAACAGATCATAGATCTAAAAACAAGATCAATGATCTTTAATAATAAAAATAATAATAAAATAATGCTTTGCACTTTTATGAACCTTTGGTTCTTTGAGATAAGAAAAACAAGAAAAACTTATCTTTTCATTGATCTATATTAGATCAAGAAATCAAATAGTGCTTTGCACTTCTGTTCTTGAATCTAAAAGATTCTTAGTGCTTTGCACTTCTAAACTGCGTTGTTGCGCTCTTGGGAGAGCGCCACATGTCAGCTACAGAACAACTTGCGCTACGCGCTCTTGAAATAGAGCTTTGCTCTCTGGAATTGGCGCAACTCACCAGAGCGCGCGACGTGTCAGCAGCGCAACAGCGCAGCGCACTAGCGCAGCGCACTGCGCTGTTGCGCTTGTGCTCACCAGAGCATGACACGTGTCCTCATCAAAAGCGCTTGCGCTCAGTGATTGGCGCAAAGCGCCTGACAAATGCAATGCATTTCTTTTACTGAAGGGCCAGGCCCAAATCAGAGGGGCCTAGTAGGCCAAAATAAATTGCAAAGCAATAAAAAGGGGCAGAGCCCAAGTGAAATTGATGCTCTGCATCTTTTATGGGCAGAGCCTAAACAAAAAAAATAGAAGTAATGCAATGCATTATTTAAGTGTGGGCAAAGCCCCAGCACAGGTCTAATAGACCAAAAATAAATAAGGGTGTTGAACATTTTCAACTAGACTTAGCCCAATTTTAGCCGTAAGTCCTCAAATTAAATTGACTGAGCACAGCTGTTCTCTTAAATTAATTTATATCCGGTTCGAGGGTACATCTCCGAACTCCTCTGACACCCATCGTTGTAATCCTTCAACGACGTCAGAGAGGTGACGGGTCCCGACGACCACATATCAATACGAATTGCGGGGTCCTTAAAATCGTGGACCGAAACGTCCTTAAACTAACATTGGACCGAAACGTCCTTAAACTAATGATGGACCACTACGTCCTTAAACTGGCGATGGACCGAAACGTCCTTAAACTAATGTTGGACCGAAACGTCCTTAAACTAATAGCGGACCACCACGTCCCTAAACTGGAGTGCGGACCACCACGTCCCTAAACTGGAATGCGGACCACCACGTCCCTAAACTGGAACATGGACCGCAACATCCTTAAACTACCTATGGACCATTACGTCCCTAAACTGGAACAATAGAGCCTCCAATTGCTCTTTTGCCGGATCCAAACGATCCCGTTTAAGTTGATCTTAGCCCCAAACACGGCTAATGTATCCTTAAACATTCAAATGGACTATAAAACTCCAAATCAACTTTGGTTCAAGAGTACATCTCTGAACTCCTCTGACACCTATCGTTGTAATCCTTCAACGACGTCAGAGAGGTGATGAGTCCCAACGGCCATATATTAAATGGATCACCACGTTAAGTTGATCTTAGTCTCAAACAGGACTAACGTATCCTTAACGAACGTTTAAGTTGATCTTAGCCTCAATACGGTTAACGTATCCTTAAAAAAAATACCAAACCCAAATCTAAGTAAATACGGATTTGGACTAATCCACGTCCTACGGACGACGGCTTAACTTAGTCTCCGTATACAATCCACGGGCAACCACAAACAAAACAAACACACACAGCACGAAGTGAAATTCTGGAGAAGGAGAAAGTTGTTACCGCGATGCGGTAGCATAATTAACTGCAGGGGCTTGCGCCTGCAGGGAAGAGCGTCCCCACAATCAAAAACCCCTCAAGCGAGGGGGAATCTGACGAAGTCTGCTATATCGGCCGCATCCGTCTAAACCTCCGATACACGGTGCCATAAATCAACTTGGCATCTACGGAGAGGTGGACGGATAAAACCAAATAGCATCTGCCCCGAATCTTAGCGTCAGGACACCGCAGTCCTGTCCGCCGTCTTTCAGAGGGGAACAGATTCTGGCACGCCCGGTGGGACCTTTTCCTCTTTCCACTCCACACTTCGTGTGTCGTCTTCGCGAACCAATCGCGGTTTGTTAAATGGTTTCCTTTGGATTTCAAGTTACTAAGATTTGGTGTTTTTCCTGGCGCAGAACTCAAGATTCAATAGCATTTAACTGCACCAACTGCTCGAGATGCCACTGCAACGGACGCTCCACCTCACTAGGGGGTGTAGCATATGGGCCCCAAGCGGCTTCCTTCCTCGCTCTGCCGGTAGACCAGGTAACCCAAGCCACCACTGGCCTGTTCTTCGGGACCATGATCCCACATACAAGCTTCTCTGAGCCAATACCTGCACCGAAAGTGAACAAGATGTCAGTCTTCGACCGGCTCACTGCTATGACGACCCCTGTCAACAGGTCGCCCACTATCAAACCGACAGCCTCTGTTTTCACCAGGCTAAATCAGAACTCTAAATTGGCTGTCCCAAGGAAAGCAATAACTGCTGCTCCAGAAGTCGTCAAGGCGGCTTCCCCTGTCAAAGAGTCAGTCTTTTCATGACTGACGATTCCTGTTCCTGCCCCTGCCCGAGGATCTGTTTTCGACAGGTTAAATATCATCCCTCAAAGGACAACCTCAGTTAACTCCAGCGGCGCCTCATTCAGACAGGGGGCAAAAAGAAGCTGTCTCTATCTCCGAGCCAGTCCCAACGGCTCGTCGTGCTCGACGTCGCCACTGGCAACGAGTAAGGAAGGCAGGGGGCAACTCCTCCTCAGGGCTAACTCCACCGGCTCCAGTGGTGGAAGTCAACGCTACTGTTCCAACTAGGAACAGCTTTGAACTGCTGAGGAGGGTACGTAAGAACTCTCCAACCGCTACATTAAAAAGATCTCCTCCACCCGTGGGGAAAGTTCCGGAAAAGAAGCAGGAACACCCCCCTCAACGACTGTCCTCAAAAATATACAAGGTTTGGCGGAGGGTTCAAGACTCCGTGATTGACCCAGATCACTCTCGTCAACAAAAGAAGACGAAAGTACAAAAAGAAAAAGACCGTCCTATTAAACAGCCGGGGACAACAATCGCGAGGGTGCCCACTACAACGGCCCCTTCAACTTCAACCGCCCATAAAAGAAGAAGGCCGGAGAAAACCCCCGCGCCAACGACAAATATCAGAGGTAGCGCACCAAACGCCCTAAGTCAGGGGGCATGATGGTTCATACAGTTTATGTGGCATCGGGAAAGGAGGATAGCCGCATATCAACAGGTCATAGACCGTACACGAGGTCAGTGACCAAGGCTCAGGAGCAGCAGCAGAAGCTCCATGAAATGATGAACGCTATGGCCGCACTTACAGGGCCAAAAGAAAATCCTGAAACGTCCTCGGATGAACGCCAAGAGGAAGAAACCGACGCCGAATTCCTTCGTCAGATATTGGAGAAGAAGGACAAAGAGGCTACTGAACAAGCAGCCAACATACAGCGTATGGGCCTCCTCTTCCAAGACATGATCGGGATGATGATCCAACAAGATCCTCCGGCCGAAGAGCCCCTGCTCGTCCTTGGAGATGATAGGGGTGAGACATCAAATCCTCCACCAGCTCTGTCGACGGCTAAAGAGGATGCAATCTCCAAAGCTGATTTGGACGAGTACATCGCCCAACAAATACGGGTTCATCATGCGACCGAAGCAGCTGGCCAGGTCGTAAAAACAGGACGGCCATATCCAAGTTGGTACGATCAAATCAAGTACCCACCCGGTTACACAATTCCCAAGTTCCATGTCTACAAGGGGACGGGCAATCCTCACCAGCATGTTGCCCAGTTCAGAGCACTCTGCGGCAACACCGGTGATGACGACAAGCTTTTACTTCGCCAATTTGTTCGAAGTTTATCGGATTCGGCGTTCGAGTGGTACTCTGAGCTCCCGAACGACTCTATCAAAACCTTCGCGGAAATGGAGCTGTTGTTTACTCAGCGTTTTGCAAGCGCCAGTGAACGTACCCCGATGACGGCACTGATTAACGCCAGGGTAAATCCAGGCGAGACGTGGGTTCAGTACGCTATACGATGGCGGAACTTATGGTCGAAGTGTGAGCAGCGCATTGAAGAAGCTCCCGCAGTGGGTATGTTTGTGGGAACCCTCGATCCGCAAGAAACCATCTCGCAGTTTATGATGTTTTTCAAGCCGACTAACTTCCAGGCCTTGATTGACAAGCTAGCATAGATGGATCAGATGGGCCATAAACCTCCTCTTCCAAAACCGGACTCCCGAAATGACAAGAGGAAGGGAAAAGCGGTCGTTGTCGCTAATGCTCAACAACAACCGAGCGACTCGAAGCCGGTTGCTCGTCAAAATAATATGCGTCCGTACTTAGCCCTTGAGGAGAGGCTAGGACGTTCTTACTCCTTTCCCCGCGATAAAACGATGAGGTTATTCGAACTGGCGTTGCGTAACCGACTCATAAATCTGCCGGATCCAAAACGCCCGTTACAACCAAGTGACGTCAACGAGCCCAACTACTGTCCTTATCATCGAGTACTGGGTCATCCGATCGAGGATTGCTACGTTTTCAAAATTGGCTTGAAAACCAGTACCGGCAGGGCAAGTTCGCGTTATCTGACAAATGGAAGGTGAATCCCCCGCAGCCCCACACATCTAAAGAGACGAATACGCCGGGGGCAACATGCTCCGTCATTGAAGAAGCTCCTTGGGAAGTTGTATTGTCAACCAAGACAAAGAGGATACTGAACGACCTTCAGACATGCCCAGCGATCAAGTGGAAGAACCCGTTGGAACCGCATGTCATTGAAGGGATGTTGAAGCCACGTCCAACTCCAAAGACCTATGGTGGTGGCTCAAGCACTCGCAACCAGCCGTTAAAATCCTCGAAGAAGAAGAAAAAGAAATCTAAGAAGTCTGTGAAGCCTGGCGACAAGCGCACAAACTTACAAAAAAAAATTGACGCGCTGGAAGAATACAATCAGAAAGCACGGACTCCCATTACATTCCAAGAGTTTCTCAATCACGTCTTTCAAGAGGAAGGTGAGGGAGAAAGTTCGTCAGATGAATCCGAAGAATGTGTGGCGAGCTGTCATGTGATTTCCCATTCGTTCGTCAACGATGAGGAGACTTCTTGTGCTGAAACGCTGGAGGCAGTTACCGAATCAAAATTTCTGTGGCCATCAGATGAAGTAATTGACGCATTACTTAATGAAGCTCGGTTGAAAAGTAAAACTGATCAAGAACGCGAGAAGGTTAAATTCGAAAGGGCCAAACGCCAGCGCCTTGACGAAAGAATTGAGATACTCCCGCTGGAGCGAAGTACACCCACTGCGGACAAAAGCAAATTCAAGATGAGGAAAAGGTTTGCTAAGGCCATATCAATGGGCATGAAGCTACCATACTCCGAAGGAAAAATTACTGGTGAAATGGAAATGCACCCCTCCTATTGCTTGTATCATCGGAAGACTTCGCACCCCACTGAAGAGTGCAAAGCTTTCGATAGATGGTGGCAAGGATATGTTGCTCATCGACAAAACTTTAAGCGAGAGAAACGCAAAATTCGTCGGGAACAAAGAAATACGACCGAAGGGCTTAAAAGAACTGCTGGAGATTGTTGCATGGTTAACACCGGTGGATCACAAGTGCCTACATTCGGGAGTGATTCTGATGAAGAGCTAGAACTTGCCCCTCTCTTTAACGAGTCCGCTTCGGGAAAAGAAGAAGAACCGAAGGTCTACGAGAATATCCGGTTGCGGAATCGGACGCTGCCTGAAAAGAACCTCGGACCCTCGAACAGAAAAGATAAAGGGAAAGAAAAGGCCCCTGAAGATATCGTCTTAGATGACCAAGTGATGGAAGAGCTAGCTGCCAAAGACCCGCCAAAGAAGAATAAGGTTGATTACAACGTCTTAGCACATCTGAGGAAGCTACCCTCACAGCTTAGCATTCTTGACGCTCTTTTGCTATCAAAAGAAGCGAGAGATTCGTTAATTAAGGCACTCCAAGATCCGGAACAATTCCAAGCATGCCTGGCCGAGGAAAAGATAAAGGATGAATTGGAGGAAGTGCACACGGCCGATGTCACTTTCGGCGACAAGGACCTTCTCCTTGGGACGTGCGAACACAATCGCCCCCTCTATGTCTCAGGATACTGTCACGATATACAGATAGGCAAAATCCTGATCGACAATGGATCCTCCGTTAATCTCCTCAATGTACGGGTCTTAAAAGAAATCTGCATGAGCGTCCAGCACCTTGCTCGTGACAAGATCACCATCTCCAGGTTCGACTCCCTATCATCAAGAACTCTTGGGTCTGTGATACTGACGCTACGCTTCGGGCTGCTCGTCACGGACATTAAGTTCCACGTCATAGACGCCAAGACATGATACAACGCTTTGCTCGGCCGACCATGGTTACACGAGTACAACATCAACCCTTCTACACAACATCAATGTATGAAGTATTTTAAGGATGGTTTCGAGTATACCGTGACGGGAGAACTGAACCCGTTCTCTGTGAACGAGGTCCGCAAATACGAAGATGCCAAATACTTCTTACCGGATTTCGAAGATACGGAGAAGTGTCACAAGCCGGAGAATAAAGCTAATGCCACCATCCCTGTTTTCGGCAGTGATACCGAGGAGGAAGAGGAGATAGTGTATTCGGGTCCGCCCCAACACAACAATCCAGGACCGTCCGCTCCTACGTTGATCTTTGGTAGCGACTTGGAAGATGAGATCCATGCTGTATTCTCTGCTCGACCTTCAATACTAACGTCCGCTGACGAAGGGCAAAGTCTACAAGTCGCCATAGTGCCGCTTAAACACCATAAAGAGCTGGATGCACTTGATATCTACAGTGTAGAGGAGCTGAAAACGTTCTATATCCCTCCCAGGCGAGAAAGAGAAAAAGCAATTCTATTCTAACGCTCTGAAGAAACCAGAGTAGAGAAAGAAATCTGGCATGGCGCGGACCCTACGCTTGATAGGCTTCAGCCCATCCGTCTCTCGAGATATTATACGGAGGGTTTGAAAAAGCTGCTGAAACGCCAAGGGATATTCTTCAAGCAGACCGTTCGAAAATCCAAGTTCTATGACAAAGTCTGGAACGTTCCCGGGACTCAACGCAAACTGCCTAATGGGAGAATGGAGACAAAAGGACTTAGATACATCCTGTCAAAGAAACGAGAGCTACTAAACAGCTGCTATGTCATATATGACTTCGATGAAGAAGCGAATGCTCAATGGGAGGACACTAATCCTGAGATAGTGAAGGTTCCAGACGCGAAAGAGTCCAGTCCGCCGTTCGAAGAACAAATGGGCAAGCTCATAAGGGAAGCAGGTCAAAAAGTCCGGGACGACCATAACTGCGAGATGGCCATCTACGAGAAAGCCAGAACGCAACGCCTCCTTCAACAGGCCGTGAAAGATGAAAATGCCGCTCCTTGTCAACATGTTATAAAGAAGGCTCGGCGCAAAAGCAGAAATAAGTCAAAAGGCCAAAAAAGCGCTCAACAGCAACAAAGCAGGGCTAAGAAGCCATGCAAACGGGAGTCGAGTATTATTGATCTATCACTCATGAAGAAGATGGGTCGAGCGTACTCTTTTCCTCGAGACAAGACGAAGAAAATACTCGACCTCGCTCTAAAACATCAAATGCCTACACTGCAGGAGTCCAAACACCCCGAACAAGCGGGCGAAGTCTCACACCCGGACTATTGCTTTTACCATCGAGTAATAGGGCATCCTCTTGAAGATTGCTTCACCTTTAAGAATTGGGTCGAAGATCAGTACCGGCTCGGCAAGTTCGCTCTGTCTGACAACTGGAGGGTAACGCCACCACAGAAGCATGAACCCAAGGCCACGAAAGAAGAACCAGTTCCACATTGGGATTGGAAGCGAATTCGTACTTCTCGCATGATAACCATATTAAAAGAAAATCCCGAGGATATGGATGACCTTCCCTGGTGCTTCAAAAACAGCAACGACGAGGTAATCTCAGAATTTCCACCAGCGCCAAAAGAACTGGAGGATGGCATACATACTACTGCAGATAACCTCAAGAAGATTGAGTTGGGATCGGCAGACGATCCGCGACCGACATTCATCAGCGAGCTGCTATCTGAAGAAAGAGTGGCTGCGTTAAAGGACGTGCTTTTACAGCATAGAGATTGCTTCGCGTGAAACTATTCCGAAATGCCGGGACTAGATCCAGAAATTTCCATGCACAAATTGGCGATATCTCCGGACATCAAGCCAGTCAAACAAGCGCCGAGGAGAATGCGGCTCGAGCTTGAGATGAGCATCAACGGCGAGGTCAAGAAGTTAATCGACTCTGGCTTTATCCAGGAAGTTCAATACCCTGAATGGATCGTTAACATCGTCCCGGTGATGAAGAAAAATGGGACAGTGCGCATATGCGTAGACTTCCAGGATCTCAATAAAGCTTGCCTGAAAGACGATTTCCCAGTGCCAGTCACCGAACTGATGATAGACAATACTTCCACTCATGAGGTTTTCTCCTTCATGGACGGCTCATCAGGGTATAATCAAATAAAGATGCATCCCGAAGACCAGAAGCACACCGCCTTCAGGACTCCTTTGGGTATATTCTGCTACAAGGTGATGCCCTTCGGTCTAAAGAACGCTGGTGCCACCTATCAGAGGGCCATGACAAAGATCTTCGATGACCTGATACATGAAATCGTCGAATGTTACATCGACGATCTCGTAGTTAAAAGCAAATCATACGAGAAACATCTCGAGCACCTAAAAACTGTATTTTAATGCCTTCGGCAATACAACTTGAAGATGAACCCTCTCAAATGTGCATTCGGAGTTTCCTCGGGCAAATTCTTAGTATTCATCGTCCGACACCGGGGTATCGAAATAGATCCGTCCAAGATCAAGGTGATCATGGAAATGCCTCCGCCAAGGACTCTCAAACAGTTGCGGTCTCTCCAAGGAAAGCTCGGATATATTCGGCGATTTATAGCCAACCTCTCTGGCAAGTGCCGCCCTTACAGTCACCTGATGAAGAAGGGAACTCCATTCGTCTGGGATCAAAAGTGCCAAGGCGCGCTGGACGAAATTAAACAATACCTGCAGAACCCGCCGGTGTTGGTTGCTCCGGTCAAGGGAAAACCCCTCATTCTTTATACAACCGCCCTCGAAGGTTCCTTAGGCGCATTATAGGCGCAAGAGAACGATCAAGGGAAAGAAAGAGCACTCTACTACTTAAGTCGAGTTCTGCTGGTGGAAGAAAGCAACTACTCTCCCATTGAAAAACACTGCCTGGCGTTGATCTTCGCGATAACAAAGCTCAGGCACTATGCGTTGGCGCATGAGGTCCGTCTCATTTCGAAGGTGGACCCTCTTAAGTATTTAATGTCAAAGGCCATACTGACAGGTCGACTCGCTAAATGGGCTCTGCTCTTGATGGAGTTCTCGATAACGTATCAACCTCTCAAGGCAGTGAAAGGCCAGGCCATCGCCGACTTCCTTGCTGAACACCCGATACCTGCCGATTCTCCTCTGAATTGCGATTTGCCAGACGAACATGCGTTTGACGTGATCGACGGTGGTGATGCCCAATGGGAACTTTTTTCGATGGAGCGTCTTCCATGAAGAAGCGCAAACAAAGTGCCCCTATAATCAAATCGGGGGTAGGCCTCATCTTCGTGACTCCACAAGGAGGGATAATGCGTTTCGCTTTCTCCTTAACAGAGCCGAGGACGAATAACGAAGCTGAATATGAAGCCTTGATAGCAGGTCTTGAGATCGTCATCGACGTGGGAATTGAAAACCTCCTCATATACGGAGATTCTCAACTGGTCGTTAGTCAAGTAAACGGCGACTACCAAACGTGCAAACCGGAGTTGGTGAAGTACGGGGAAAAGGTGCAACAACCGTTGACCCAAATTCCCTCCTATAATTTGGAGAACATACCGCGCGCGGAAAACAGCAAAGCAGACGCGTTGGCCAAACTTGCTAAAGAGCTGGCTGACGAGAACCTCGATGACGTCAGAATCATGGTACAAAGCCGTCGGGTGCTTGCCCCAACAGAAACGTCTCCGGAATCATCCGAAGAAAAAGGAGCGAGTGAGCAGACGACCCTGCAAATAGTAGACCGGGAAAAGGCTGAGGACTGGAGGGAAGTCTTTATAGACTACTTTAAGTCCCACTGAATGCCTGAAGAAGCGTCCACAAGACATAAGCTCATGAAATGAGCTCTGTCTTTCGCCTTCGTCAATGATACTCTGTACAAGAGGTCGTTTGATTCTCTGTGGCTGAGATTCTTAGGACCTAACGAAGCGAAAAGAGTCGTCCAGGAAGTTCACGATGGACTCTGCGGTTCTCACCAAGCGGGCCCAAAGATGAAGTTGAAGATCAAACGGATGGGATACTACTGGCCCACGATGATTCAGGACTGCCTCGAATATGCGAAGCAGTGTCACTCATGTCAAATTCATGGGGATTTCATCCATCAGCATCCAAATCCATTACATCAGACGGTGGTTAGCTGGCCGTTCGAGATGTGGGGAACTGACATAGTCGGCCCTATCGAACCAGCATCGTCTAGGGGACATCGTTTCATCCTGGCGACGACTGACTACTTCTCTAAATGGGCAGAAGCAGTACCGTTAAGAGAAGTTAAGACGGAGAATATCCTCCATTTCTTCAAGACGCATGTCATATATCGATTTGGAACTCCGCGACGGATCATCTCCGATAACGGGCCAGCCTACAGAAGCCACAAGATCAGCCGCTTTGCGCAACAGCATAATATAGACTGGAGGTATTCCTCGGATTATAATCCGCGAGCCAACGGTCTCGCCGAGGCCTTGAACAAGACCTTGAAGAAAATCATGAAGAAAACGGTGTCACGAAATAAGAAAGACTGGCACGAAAGATTGCAAGAAGCTCTATGGGCGTATCGAACTACGTTTAAAACGGCCACGAACGCAACGCCATATGCGTTGGTATTCGGTACAGAAGCAGTACTCCCTCTCAAGATAGAATTACCCACTCTACGTGTGGCAGTCCACTACGAGCTGACGGATGAAGAAAATGCTCACCTTCGGCTTGAGGAGCTTGACGCCCTTGATGAAACCCGGCTCATAGCGCAACAAAATCTGGAAGCTTATAAAGCAAAGATGACGCGCTCATATAAAAGATTGACCCGACCGAGGACATTCCGCCAAGGCGAACTTGTGCTGGTTGTCAAAAGGCCTATGATCCCCAATCGCGCCAAGCGGGGAAAATTCGAGCCAAACTAGGAAGGCCCGTACATCGTAGATAAGGTCTACCAGGGTGGGGTCTATCTACTCATGGACATGCACGGTGAAAGGCCTTTCAGGCCAATAAACGGTCGCTTCCTAAGGAGAGGCTACGCTTAATGAGCCACAGCCTAGGTCAATGATAGATGACGACGACTATGTCCGCTCGCTATCTTCCTAAGCTCAAACTCTATCAGCAGTAGCCAGCCTTCTCAAAGTTGGACCGAAATGTCCTTAAACTAATAGCAGACTGAAACGTCTTTAAACTACTACCGCAGCATCTTTTAGGCTGACGAGATATAGAAAAAACCATATAAAAATAAAATAAAAAAAACGGTATGTCCATAAGCAAAAAGGGCACGGATGAAAACTCGAAAGGGCTCCGTGAGTAAAAACAGCAGGGCTACCGGCGAGTGTTCGTGAAAACCCGAAAGGGCGCGACCTCGTAAAAAAAATATATAAAAATAAAAAGAATAAAAAAAAGTGGTACGTCCATAAGCAAAATGGGCAAGAATGAAAACCCGAAAGGTCTCCGTGAGTAAAAACAACAGGGCTACCGGCGAGTGTTCGTGAAAACCCGAAAGCGCGCGACCTCGTAAAAAATATATAAAAATAAAAAGAATAAAAAAAAGCGGTACGTCCATAAGCAAAATGGACACGGATGAAAACCCGAAAGGGCTCTGTGAGTAAAAACAGCAGGGCTACCGGCGAGTGTTTGTGAAAACCTGAAAGGACGCAACCTCGTTAAAGAACACTTACAAGATCCTCTCGATCTTGTAAGGAGAAACCACCCGCGTGAGATCCTTACGACTCACAAGGGAGCAACACACTTAGGGATCCCCACGATTCCTAAGGAGAAAATACACTTACGAGATCCTCACGACTCGTAAGGAGAACTCTCTTATGGGACCCTCACCGCTCATAAAAGTTGAAAGTCTTAAGTTACAGAGACCTAAACCTGTGCTTAAGTAACTCCCACAACTCCCGATATTGCCCTACAAGTGGCTCAATACTGACTCTTGTATACAATCCACGGGCGCGAATAAACATTTCCTTAACCAAGTCTCATCCGTGACTAGGGATATGTTCGCATGACGAACAACCCTTATAAGTCCTCTCGGCTTACAAGGACAAAATCCTCCTGTAGGATCCTTACGACTTACAAAGGAACAAACACTTAGGAATCCTCACGATTCCTAAGGAGAAAATACACCTACAAGATCCTCACGACTTGTAGGGAGAAAAACCTTTGTGAGACCCTTACGGCTCATGAAATCAAAAGCCTTAGTCGACAGGACCTTAACCCTGTTCGCTAAGCCACCCTTGTTCGACGTCGACATTGGCAGATGATGATTCGCTCCTGGCAATATCCCAGTTGTAGCGGTGCTGATGCCGAAATCGGTGTTTAACTTCAGGTTTCCGGCGAAAAGCCAGTAGACCGCATATGCATATGAAATAGCCGAAATGATAGAGCAACTTGCAATAAAAAGCAGCAAGTAAAGATGTATGCATGCAAAATAGCTGAAATGATTGGGCAACTCGCAATAAAAAGCAGCGAGTGAAAACAAAATAAACAGCCGAAATGATTGGGCAACTCGCAATAAAAAGCAGCGAGTGAAAACAAAATAAACAGCCGAAATGATTGGGCAACTCGCAATAAAAAGCAGCGAGTGAAAACAAAATAAACAGCTGAAATGATTGGGCACCGCGAAAAATAGCCGAAATGATTGGGCAATCGCGACCTTCGCGATATAAAAGCTGAAATGATAGAGCATCGCGGAAATAAAACAAAAAAAATGATGATGATAAAACATTGGCCCTACAGTTAAGATCATATCGATCCCTGTATACAATCCAAGGGCGCAAACGAAGAGGGAACCATACTTTTCCAACAGGCTCCGCCAGAAAACGAAGCCAGATCTCGATGATTCATCCCAACTCCGAAGAAACCAGTGTCTTCGGCAAATACCTCAACTCAGGGATACAAACACTCCTTGACGAGAGCCTCCTGATCCGCGTCGACTCGCAGAGCCACCAGTGCCTCCATGGAAAATTCTCGACTCGTTTCAAACCCCAAGGAAACAAATAATCCTTAGCTCTTGGGAAGCAAATAATCCCTAGCAAATTCCTCGACTCACGGATACAAACACTCCTTGACGAGAGCCTCCTGATCCGCGTCGACTCGCAGAGCAACCAATGCCTCCGTGGGAAATTCTCGACTCGTTTCAAACCCCAAGGAAACAAATAATCCTTAGTGATTGGGAAACAAATAATCCCTAGCAAATTCCTCGACTCACGGATACAAACACTCCTTGATGAGAGCCTCCTGATCCGCGTCGACTCGCAGAGCCACCAGTGCCTCCATGGGAAATTCTCGACTCGTTTCAAACCCCAAGGAAACAATTAATTCTTGGCGCTTGGGAAACAAATAATCCCAAGAAAATTCCTCGACTCATGGATACAAACACTCCTTGACGAGAGCCTCCTGATCCGCGTCGACTCGCAGAGCCACCAGTGCCTCCGTGGAAAATTCTCGATTCGTTTCAAACCCCAAGGAAACAAATAATCCTTGGCGCTTGGGAAACAAATAATCCCTAGAAAATTCCTCGACTCACGGATACAAACACTCCTTGATGAGAGCCTCCTGATCCGGGTCGACTCGCAGAGCCACCAGTGCCTCCGTAGGAAATTCTCGACTCGTTTCAAACCCCAAGGAAACAAATAATCCTTGGCGCTTGGGAAACAAATAATCCTTAGCAAATTCCTCGACTCACGGATATAAACACTCCTTGACGAGAGCCTCCTGATCCGTGTCGACTCGCAGAGCCACCAGTGCCCCCGTGGGAAATTCTCGACTCGTTTCAAACCCCAAGGAAACAAATAATCCTTGGCGCTTGGGAAACAAATAATCCCTAGCAAATTTCTCGACTCACGGATACAAACACTCCTTGACGAGAGCCTCCTGATTCACGTCGGCTCGCAGAGAAACCAGTGTCTCTGCGGGAAATTCCCGATTCGTCTCAACTTGCAAGATGAAGCCTCAGGCAGCGGTGATTAAAAAACTTGATTCCTGAACAATGGGACCCTGCAAATCGATCTAGACGATCTCTTGCATACTATTCACGGGTCTCACTCTCCAAAGTCGAATTTCAACGAGGAGGGAAACAACCGCTTACGAGTCCTCTCGACTCGTAAGAGAGAAAAATTCTCTTATAGGATCCTTACGACTTATAAGAGAAAATCACACTTAGGAATCCTCACGATTCCTAAGGAGAAAAACCCACCTACGAGATCCTCTCGATCCGTAGGGAGAAAAATCTCTACGAGACCCTCACGGCTCATAGAGTTGAAAAGTCTCAGGCAGCAGATCTGAACCTGCGGCCTAAGCCATCGCTATTTCTTAAGAAAGTCAAGATGCGTGCTCTATTATCTGTTGACCATGTTTACTCATGTGGCGTGCTGATAATAAAAGAAAGAAAAGGTGGAGAAATGACACAAGACATTACAGAAAATGTGTATCTTTTATTCATAAACTTGATTGGGTATAGAATACATTGTGTTAAAGAATAAAAAAAATAATATATATATACACATTCTTTTATCTACTAGCACAACCGATACAAAGCAGGATAGCTACTGAGGAGAAAGTGTCTTTAGTAAATCCACAAGTTGCTCTCGCTCTTCCTTCAGCGCCTCCTCCTGTGCGGCTGCCGTGGCCACCTCCGCTTCCACCTGGGTCCGCTGCTGTAAAAAGGATGAAAGTTACTCCTCCGCCGCCTTCTGGGCTGCTTCCTGGCTGGGTGCATCTCGCTCGACAACGTCAAGTTGTTGCCTCAATGATAACCCTTCGGAAAGACATTATAGAAGGCCCTCAAAGACAACCCTCAGCCGTGCGACATTGGCCTCCACCCAAGCATGCAGTTGGGCAGACTTGCTCGAAGTCTCACCGCGCTCCTTATGCCTTGAAATGACTTCTTGTTTGAGGTGGCGGAAGTAAGAAGCACTCTGCTCAATCCACGCTGTTCTTTGATTGCTGGCAGCCAAGGTCTCAGGAGCGGGACGCAGCGACTCCAACTGATGCAGGCGGGCCTCGATCTCCCTGCAATGGTTAACCCAAGATGCGATGATGCCCTCATCATGAAAGTTTACGAGTATTGCCAGCATCGGGTTAACCACTGTAGCGAAGTCGGCGGAAGATGTAGGAGTTTCAACGTCGAGTTCCTCGACGTAGTCACTCAACATGCGCAGGCTATTCGCGGCGCCTTTTGAAGACGGACTTCTCAGATAAGGACCCGCCGGCATTGTAATGCGAGGCTCGAAAGGCGCCGGGGCCGGAACGACAGCTGAAAAGAAACAGAATGTGATCAGATAACAGTACAGAAAATAAAGAGGGGAAATTTACCAGTGTGATAGTCGCTGTACCAGTTGGGACAGGTGGCAAGGTCGGAAGGGCCGGTGGCGCAGCTGATCTTTTATCCCCTCCTTCAATTTGTAGCACTGCAGTCGAGATGAGAAAAAAGGGGTCAGAGGTAATTCCATCAATGAAAAAAGAAAGATATCAATGGAAGTCATGCTCACCAACGCCACCAGAGGAAGAAGCAAGTTCAGATGGGAAGGAGAAGTGTGGGAGCAACATCTGATATACATGATCAAAGAGCACTCCTGAAAAGACACAACAATATGACTTTAGTACACAAATTATATGTCTTAAAAGTGAGATTAATAAGTTGCGAACCCATACCTTCGAACATCTTAGATGGTATGAGAGAGGGTTGAGAGGTGACCACCGCCAAGGCAGTCGTTGAAGGCGCTCCCTCAAGCAGTGGGGCATCGGCGCTGGTTGCACCTGTGTTACGAACAAATGTGAACTTGTCAGAGAGGATAGTAAGATAAAGAAGATAACAACTTCGGATTTACCTGATGAGCTGCCAGCTGAAATGGTGGCGATTCCTTCCTCTGTTGACATGAGGCCGCCGCCTGTGGCCTCATCACCCGACTCAATGGGAACCGTTGTTGTGCTCGCAAGACCGGGAGACGGTGGAGGACCATAGACGGGGAGGGCTACGACTGGAGCATTGCCAGACTCCGGAGAAGGAGCGGTTGGCTCATCCTCGGGAATCATGGCCACCTTACCCACTACTCCCTCAGGTTCAGTAGCCGCGGTTGTCTCGCCCACCGTCACCACGAGGTCGCCAGCCTCAAGTGCCTCGTCCGTCAGCACCCTGGGCTCAGTTGTAATGATCGTTTCATCTGCCGCCACTTCAGGCTGGGCATCAATGACCTTCTCGGCTGTAGACCCCTCAACCTCCATCTCGGGCCCTGAAGCCTCAGCGACGTTGCCCGCCGTCGACTCAGGTTCGGTAGGTGCCGCCCCCTCTATTTCCTTGGGTTCAACGGTCTCCGCCTCCCCCTCGGTCGGACTAGGCCCTATAAGATAAAATATATAAGAATCGACGGCATTATAACTCTTACGACAAAATCTTGGGATAAATATTACCTGAAGTGGATTTGTCATTTGCGCTCCGAGCTGCGCGCGCCACTTTACTGCGAGCAGTGGATAGGAGGGTGACAGGGGCCTCTACGGAAGGAGTATCGGCACGAGGGATGGTACTGGGGCCCGCTCCCATAGCCAAGGCAGCCCTGCGTGCCTTTGCTTCATGCCTCGACCGCTTCCGTTCCTCTCGGGCTGTTGCGATGGACCTCTGTGATGCTTCCTTCAAGGCGTCGTCATCCTCGTTCAGAGATGCCTCCAGAGCCTTTAAGGCGTCTCTCATCGGCTCTTCAAGACGAACCTCCTGTAGTAACCCTGAGGAAGCAGGAACATCGGCGATTGGTAGAACGTCTGCGTCACTCGGCGGGAGCGGCATTGAGATTCCCGTGATAAAAAGGGAAATGTTAGATCGACCATTACACAAGGGAGATGGAAACTTGATGAATTGAAACTTACTAAGGCCCATGGACGCTCTAAGACGTTCCTCCTCCTGGAAAGTCTTCAAAGAAGCGGCAATGGCTTCTTCATCAGTGATACCTGTTGGAAGAAAAGAAAGAAAAACGTTAGTCAAAGGCACTGAGAAGAATATGATGCAATAAAGAAAATGCGACTAGTAGTTACCTGATTGCGCAACCTTAGCCAGCCACGCGTCACGCTTTGCCAACCACGCTGAAGTTTCGAGAGCGGCTTCCAAGTCGGTGTCATCCGGCGGCGGCATGACTAATCCCTCGTTAGTCCCATATTCGATTAGGCCCTCGGCGTAGGGAGCATGGGGTTCCTGACCGAATACGACATCTGCAGCGAAGAGTGATTTCTTTTTCTTCTGCCCTCCGACCCTAGGCCCACGTAGGATCGATTTCCGCTTAGCAGCCACCTTGGGACGGCGGGTCCCGATGTCCGCACCCACGCCAGACTCCGGCGAGGATACAACCACTGTCTCCATTGGAGCACAGGGTGCGGGAGGTGCATCTATGATATCAGGGAGCGGTAATCCACCTGGAGGACTTTACGCACGTGATGGTCTGCCCCCGGCATCTTTTAGAGGAGGAACCACCGGGGTCCTTGGCACTAAGGGAGCGTTACGGTCGGTGCCGAGAGGTGCACCTTTACGGTCGATCAACACTCGCCTCTCTTCCTTTATAACGGCCCCCGTCGCGTGATTGTACCACTCTTTATATACATTAAGGGGTTGTGGAGCGCAGGCCGGCGCACTGATAAAAAAACGAGAGCCCGTGTTCAGGCGCATGAAGTGATGTAACGCGTTCTCCATCCCTTCTTCATTGGCAGCAGGTTCCAGTAAGAAAGCTTCCAAGGGTACCCCTTGATCGTAGTCTAGTTGTTGGGCGAAACGATGCGGGTTATATCTCATGAAGATTGCCGCACCGCCCTGCCTGAAGACTAGGAAGCCCGGTCTAATAGAATATAAGTGGAGGGTCTCCCGTGCCGTCAAAACTGAAGCTCCATCCTTAAAGGAGTCCTGTAATGGTCGCACCACAGCAGTGGACGGTTTTCCAATGGTTAATACCTTGTCAATGAAGGACATCTCGACTTCAACGGTGTGAGGGCGAAGCAGTAAACCCCTGGCGTTCCGTGGTGAAGGGGTCACGATTGATGCGCCAATCAACTGAAGGATGCGAGGGAAACCACACTTGTCAAAGAACGAGGGCCTTTTGTGCATGCCGAAGACACCCGCCGTATGTAGCTCGAGCCACGACATAAAGTAGTCCATCGGGAAGACCACGTGCAATACCCCAGGCTCGTTAGCATCCGCTGCTCGGCTGAGGCCATGATATAGGTGCACCAAGCCAGCGATCCCAACAGCCACCTTTACCCCGATGGCCATCCGGTGGGCTGGGTAAAAGAGAGAGGGCCGCATACGATGAGAGTGCATTGGGATCGCAAACCAGCTCAGCCACAATCCAAGAAATCCTAAGAAAAAGGCCTCCTCATCCATTCCAGGGGCCGCAATTTCTGCAAATGACATGGTAGGGAAGTCCGGAAGGAAAAACTCTTTTGATCTATCTCCTTCTCTGGTAGATTGTCCGCACCTAGACCGAAAGGGTCAGCCAGAGCGGCAAACTTGGCAGCCTCTTATGAGAGGACGCTTGGGTGAAGGAACCGAGCGATGAAATCCTCAAAGTTAACCCCCCGACTCCCATGTTCGATAAAAAGGGATTCATAGATGTTCAACACCTTAATCAAGCTTGGGATTTGATGTTGAACAACATTCTCCGGTGTGACCCCCCTTACCACCGGCCTAGCACCAAAGACGTACACATCTGTTGGGAGCAGCTCCTCATAATGTTCTCCCATGACTGGTAGACCAGATACCTCCGTGAACTCCTCCAAAGAGATGGACACTTCCCGATCAATGGCAAGGAAAGTGTGGGTAGGAATGTTCCACTGCTCCAGGAAAGCTTTAAACCACCAAGTGGGGAGCGTGGGATACTGGAAGAGAGAGACGTAGACCGCGGTGTACAATCATAATCTTATCAACTGCGACTTCTTCGTCGACAGGATAAACCGGGCCCACAGCAGGTAGCCAATCAGATGGCGGGGGATCAGACCAATGTTATATGATTGCCCCCAGGGTCTCGCCTCGCCCTGACAGATATGACGTCCTAGGATATCCAAGACCATAGGACGTTGGACCAGAACCGCATCCATAGCAGGATGAAGAAAGCTGTTCGCGGTCTAATCCACCATCTCCACGGCATACAGCACCGAGGGTGGCGTAGCATAATGAATCGCCGTTATGGGTTCTGACGGCACCGCGCATGTGAAGCTCCGTCGGCCCATGATGATCTGATTGTACCAAGACCCCCAAAGGTGGAGACTTTTGTATTCCGGGTCGTACTCCTTAATCATGGCCAGGACTTCACGGTCCAAAGGCGCCTCGGGAAATCCCTCCTCCGAGCGGACGAACGGGAATGAAGTGTCAAGAGACATGATCGCTGCAAAAGAACAAAATAGCTGTCAGTGCTACAATCCCAACACTTGGCATTATTAAAAAAATGTTTCGATTAAATGAATTTAAAAATTAATTAGATTAAAATTAATCACACAGCAGTGCACTGGGTAGGGGACCAAATGGGGACCCACAAAATCTGGATGAAAATGCTTCTTTTAATAAGACAGCCTCATCATTGGGTGAGACTGTCAGTTAGAGAAAAGATCCCCAAGAGAATATTATCATCAGAAAGGAATCCCTAGAGACAAGGAGAAAATCTCCTCTTTCAGAGCAAAGCTCTGTCACAGAGTGACACTTGTCAAACTCTGGTCCCAGGGAAATAAGATTCCTTAAAGGAGCATGGCTCTGTGGTAATAATGGAAAAGGTCCATCAGAAAAAAATTTACACTTAAAAGAATCAACAATTTTGGAATCTTGAAAGATTCATGAAAAACTTATAAAAAGATTCCTCATTTTTCAAATCTAAAAGAGCTATTTTGGATCCATGAGCAAAGCTCTGTTCATGGGTTAAAACCCATGAAGAAGATCTCTGTAGATCTATGGATTCATGAGAGCAAAGCTCTATTGATGAAACCCCAAAGGGGATTTCTTTAGATCAGAAGATCTGTGAGAGCAAAGCACTATTGGTTAATTAAAATTAATTTAACTTAAGATTAATTTTACCTAAAGTTTTCTAACTTGGAAAATGAGAGCAAAGCTCTAAAGTTCTGGAAACGAGAGCAAAGCTCTGGAGTTCTAAGCAAGAGCAAAGCTCTGGAAATCAAAATCTAGAAAATGGTGAGATTTTTCTAAGGGCTAGAGGTCCTATTTATAAGGCGCTTGCACCCCTTGAGCTCACCCCTTGATCCAACGATCAGGAGTTTGCCACCGCTGTACTCACGTGTGCGCCACGTGAGCGCAACGGTGGGGGGCATTTGTTTCCCCCAATCAGAGCAAAGCTCTGTTGAAATTCAAAATTCAAAATTTTGAAGCAACGCTTCAAATCTCGGGCGCAACGCGCCACATGTCAGGCGCTGATACGTCAGCACAGCGCCCAAGAAGGCGCGCCCAATCAGAGCAAAGCTATATTTAAACTAAAATTAAAGGAAGCAACGCTTCAGTTGCGCAAGCTCTGCGCTGCGCGATACGTGTCAGCGCAGATACGCTAGCGCAGTTGCGCTAGCGCAGTTGCGCTGCGCTTTACGCTGCGCGATACGTGTCAGCGCAGATGCGCTAGCGCACGTGCGCTGCGCGACACGTGTCAGCGCAGATGCGCTAGCGCAGCTGCACTTTTCTGTGCGCTGCGTGACACGTGTCATGCGCTGGGGCATTTGCGCCAAACAGAATTAAGATTTTAAAGAAATCTTTCTGTTCTTGTTAAAACAAGAAAATTTTCTTCTGTAAAACAAAAGCCCGTGGATCAAAGATCCAACGGTGGGGAAAATTCCCCAAATCACTCAGAGAAAGATCTTTTTAACAAATTTAACTAATTTGTGGGCACTATAAAAAGGACCCTAGGCCTCAATTCAACGGAATCAACATTTTCTAAAAAAAAGAAGAAGGGAAAGAGAACTCTGAAGAATTCCTCAAGAACAAAATGGTAAAAACCTTTAGAAAAACAGATCATAGATCTAAAAACAAGATCAATAATCTTTAATAAAAAAAAATAATAATAAAATAGAGCTTTGCACTTTTATGAACCTTTGGTTCTTTGAGATAAGAAAAACAAGAAAAACTTATCTTTTCGTTGATCTAAATTAGATCAAGAAATCAAATAGTGATTTGCACTTCTGTTCTTGAATCTAAAAGATTCTTAGTGCTTTGCACTTCCAAACTGCGCTGTTGCGCTCTTGAAAGAGCGCCACGTGTCAGCTACAGAACAACTTGCGCTACGCGCTCTTGAAATAGAGCTTTGCTATCTGGAATTGGCGCAACTCACCAGAGCGCGCCACGTGTCAGCAGCGCAGCGCACTAGCGCAGCGCAATGCGCTGTTGCGCTTGCGCTCACCAGAGCATGACACGTGTCATCACCATAAGTGCTTGCGCTCAGTAATTGGCGCAAAGCGCCTGACAAATGCAATGCATTTCTTTTACTGAAGGGCCAGGCCCAAATCAGAGGGGCCTAGTAGGCCAAAATAAATTGCAAAGCAATAAAAAGGGGGCAGAGCCCAAGTGAAATTGATACTCTGCATCTTTTATGGGCAGAGCCCAAACAAACAAAATAGAAGTAATGCAATGCATTATTTAAGTGTGGGTAAAGCCCCAGCACAGGTCTAATAGACCAAAAATAAATAAGGTTGTTGAACATTTTCAACTGGACTTAGCCCAATTTAGGCCGTAAGTCCTCAAATTAAATTGACTGAGCACAGCTGTTCTCTTAAATTAATTTATATCCGGTTCAAGAATACATCTCCGAACTCCTCTGACACCCATTGTTGTAATCCTTCAACGACGTCAGAGAGGTGACGGGTCCCGACGACCACACATCAATACGGACTGCGGGGTCCTTAAACTCGTGGACCGAAACGTCCTTAAACTAACATTGGACCGAAACGTCCTTAAACTAATAATGGACCATTACGTACTTAAACTGGCGATGGACCAAAACGTCCTTAAACTAATGTTGGACCGAAACGTTCTTAAACTAATAGCGGACCACCACATCCCTAAACTGGAGTGCGGACCACCACGTCCCTCAACTGGAATGCGGACCACCACGTCCCCAAACTAGAATATGGACCACCACGTCCCTAAACTGGAACATGGACCGCAACGTCCTTAAACTACCTATGGACCACTACGTCCCTAAACTGGAACAATAGAGCCTCTAAATGCTCTTTTGCCGGATCTAAACGATCCCGTTTAAGTTGATCTTAGCCCCAAACACGGCTAATGTACCCTTAAACAATCAAATGGACTATAAAACTCCAAATCAACTTTGGTTCAAGGGTACATCTCTGAACTCCTCTGACACCTATCGTTGTAATCCTTCAACGACGTCAGAGAGGTGATGGGTCCCGATGGCCATATATTAAATGGATCACCACGTTAAGTTGATCTTAGTCTCAAACAGGACTAACGTATCCTTAACGAACGTTTAAGTTGATCTTAGCCTTAATACGGCTAACGTATCCTTAAACAAAAATACCAAACCCAAATCTAAGTAAATAAGGATTTGGACTAATCCACGTCCTACGGACGACGGCTTAACATAGTCTCCGTAAACAATCCACGGGCCACCACAAACAAAACAAACACACACAACACGAAGTGAAATTCTGGAGAAGGAGAAAGTTGTTACCGCGATGCGGTAGCAAAATTAACTGCAGGGGCTTGCGCCTGCAGGGAAGAGCGTCCCCACAATCAAAACCCCCTCAAGCGAGAGGGAATCTGACGAAGTCTGCTACATCGGCCGCATCCGTCTAAACCTCCGATACACGGTGCCATAAATCAACTTGGCATCTTCGGAGAGGTGGACGGATAAAACCAAATAGCATCTGCCCCGAATCTCAACGTCAGGACACCGCAGTCCTGTGCGCCGTCTTTTGGAGGGGAACACCGTTATGGGGCATAAATCAGCATGACTTATAAAGTTACTAGGGTCTGACATTTACCAACCGTAGACTTCATATGCGACGTATCAGACGAAGAGACCGGACTGTATGGTAAGTGTTTCTTACAGGCTCGTTAGGGTTGTGATGAGCTCGCACGTCGGCTACGTTTTTTTGTCATGTACCTTTGTAGCCGTTACGCACAGCTAGTGCTGCTGACGTGCTTGTGGTTAAACCCACTGCTAGCGTACTGTCGAGTCTTTAAAGTCACGCATAGAGGGTTCCCTGGTCCAAGCAAAAGATGTAAAGGCCGTAAGTTGTCATGGCACGGTTTCGATCATTTTCGTGTAATGGTTATAGGAATAATGATCGGAAGGATAATACTGGTAGACTTTGGTTTAAGCCGGATACAGGTATTATATTATTGGATTATTTGTATTCATATTTTTCAGAATTCGGATACGGGTATACAGTGAGGGGTATTCTTGTAATTGTACAAGAATACCTTCTAGAAGGGGTTACCTCATAAATGGTTTTCATTTTGTGAAAATGGAAATTATGAGGTGGAATTTGGAGAGAGTCAAAGCATGGATGAAGGAATGGCTTATATCATTTTTTATTCATTTAGGATTACTATTGAAGCATTGTGCATTATTTTTGAGAAAAATATTGCATGCTTCAATTATTTTCATTGAGCCATATCATTTTTCCGTGCTTGATTTTTTCATTCATCACTCTCATCTTCTCTCTCCTCATTATCTTCTTCTTCCCGCTCTTAACTTTATCCTTCATATGTGTTGTGAATCAAAACCTCAACAGACATAATAATCCACTACATGATCTCTACATCATATAAGTGATCATTTCTAGCACACTTGATCTCTTAGTTAACTCTTGAGAAGAGTTTGAAGCTTGTTCCATAGCTCTCGGGTGGATCATCTACACCTTGAGGTGACCGGAGATCGAGGACATTGCAAGCATCCAAAGAGCCTAGGAGTCGCATCCAAAAGAAGACACGAAGGACCGATTCCTTAGGTATAACCTTTTCATAGTAGTTAAGAACTCAAGATAGGGTTTGCTAGTTAAGGTTTAAGCACTAGATCAAGGGTTCTTGTGGGTGTTGCATGCAAGGAATTTTTCGTTTGCTACTTCCGCCTCCTCACAAGTATTGTGAGGGTGTGCAACATCCACTAACATGGTATCAAAGCCTCTCTTAAACCATATATAGCTTGTAGCGACGTTAGAAATCCATCGTTTTTGTCGCGCAAAAACTAGCAAAAAACAGTTTCCAAAATTGAACTTTTGAGTTGTTTGCACGCCTCGCGGGCTCATGGTTTGAACCGAGAAGCTGCGGGGTAAAGTGTGCGCACCTTAGGGACACCCCAGGGGGGACCAAAGGCCAGACCCACACCACAAGGTGGCCTTGGGGGTGGGTGACCCGAGAACACCCCATATTGGTGCTCTCGGGTCTGCCTACCCCTAGGGGCCACCTCGAGGTGGCCCCCGGGGGTGGGTACACCCCGAAGCCCCCCATTCGATAGTTAATTTTGGGATCTTCGTATGCGTGAAGATTCGGGTGGGTTTCGCGTTCGTTTCGACTGCCGGATTGTCTTGAAACGATCTGTTTTGGAACTTTAGCTCACTGAATTTTTTCAAGTGTTGGAAAATTGGTTTAGTTTGCTAATTGCGTGCGGAATTCTAATGTCGCAGTTACTTTACAAGCTTTGTGATGTGTATGTGTGTTTGAAAACGTCGACTAATTTCTATACATCGATTAGTCGGGGTTGCACACATCTTTAATGATATCATGTGATGGTATGTGTATATGAATATATTGGATCGTCGTGGATGAATAGACGGGGGTGTGAGACGATCTTTTTTCTTTTCTTTCATTCATGTAATTTATAAAAAAGCGATGTAATATTATTTTGTGGGGCACATCCGGGTTGAGGTTGTAGCCACCGTTGTATAATTTCTTTTTACTATTTTTGCTCCTAGGATAGACCTAAGGTGGGGTGCACAAACTACCGGGTTCTTTGAAGTGCCGAGTGGCCTACTCACTTTGTTGAGGGAGGTTGCTTTACTTCGAGAATTTGGCGGGTAGTTTGCCGCACTCGTAGGGGTCTAGGGTGGGGTTTGGCTATTCATCACGACCATGGAACCCGTCTTTCGTTAAGGGCTTAAATGAAATACAGAATTCCTAGTATATCCAATGTATTCATCTGTGATCTAGAATTTTTATAAATGCGTACGACGTATGGCTATTTTTATATGAGATATATATTAAACGTTGATTATGTTTTGCGTCTGCGCTAGTCCAGCCCCTGCTCTGCCGTTAGTTAAGTAACCTAACGGTGCATGACGGGGCCCCGTGGCATAAGCGTACGTTCTATTTTCGATTCTTTTCTGTGATGTTTAGGAAACGTAAATGACGGGACAACATTAATGTGATTAATGTTAAGAAAAATAAACCTAAAGATGTTGTAGAATCAAACTTTTTAAAATGGATAACTCTAGTTTTTTGCTTTGCCTAGTGGTATTCCTTGATGAATATCCAGCACCTCATTCGATGGGGAAAGGGCTGAGATCTTTTCACCGGGAGTGACCCCTTTAGAGAAACTAGCAAATGTTACAAAGCACTCGATTATTTTTAGAGTTGATCCAACTTTTGTTTTGCATCGTGGTATTTATGAATATCCAGCACCTCATTCGATGAGGAAAGAGCCGTGATCCCTTCACCGGGAGTGGCCTCTTTAGAAAAATTAGAAAGATACTACAAAACCATTCGACTTTTAAAACTGGAGCTTAAACCACTTCTTTCACTAGATTCTACAACAATATCAAGTTCAAAGCGTTAATGGTTTTCATCAAAACCATCCGTTGTCCTCCGCCATTTTAGGAAGCAGAGTACATAGTATTCATACCATGTTTGTTGGCTATAGTTAAGGCGTGGTGTACAGTAGCTAAGTGATGTCTTCCTACAAAGCATATGCTGTGATCGATTAGGACATTCGCATGTCCTTATTGACCATAGTTCAGGGTTATGCGGGTAGGTCTAAATCAATCACGAAATGGCGGGTAGAACTTGACTAGTGCTTATGATTTGTTAACCATAGTTAAGGTCATAAGACATTAGGGGTACAAATCATATCGGGAATTTCAAGAGTTGAAATTTGCAATGATTGGCGGGTAGAACTTGACTAGTGCTTATGATTTGCATACCTTCTATTTGATAGTTGGATCCCGATCCCACTGTGAGTAAAAGTTACTCCCGGGAGAGTTTTGCACTTTACAATTAGCTAATCTTGCAGGTGTCTAGAAAGGTGTCAATGGGGTTATGTCTCTAGGAAAACGTGCTTTATTTTAATTAGGTCGATGCGAAAGCATGGGGAACCTCCTTCGGAGTACCGACACTGGCCTGGCCGACCGGTTAGCGAACGTGTAGATTGCAATTAATCCTGACTAATTTTCTTTTTAAGGTTTGAAGGAAAAATTTGATAAAAGCAGTGGGAGACATCGATTAGAAAAGATTAATAACTAATCTAATCATGCAAGAGCAATCGCTGAGTGTCTTCTTATCTCTCTCCTAATGGCAGATACCTATGACGGGACTAAAGCTTTTATTAGACAAAAATAAACTCACTGGACCGAATTACAAAGAATGGCCGAGGAACGTAAATATTGACCTGACCTATGATAAGGTCGGATATGTTCTGACTATAGAGTTACCTAGCACAACAACAAGGTTTCGGGAGGCATCGTCCATGCCATTTTAAAAAATTTGCCATGCTACATAACCCTAATCCTAGAATCTTAACTAGAGATTTAGACGAAATAACATGTAAACAACTTTAAATCTAAGTGAATATGGAATACAACCTTTGTAGACCGGTCCTTCACTTAAAAAGCTCTGTGTAGTAGTCCCTTCACTCCAAGTAGTGATCTTCCGGACTTAAGAATGACTCCACAAGATGAAAGGAACAAGCTTGCACGAAGTTTTCGAGGCCGAAGATGATCTATATCGAGGAGACACCAACCCAAGCTACCTCTTCACTATTTAGGGATTAGTGAAGCTAACATCCAAAACTAAATGGCTAATCTAGTAGAGGATGATGAAGTAGGATTTTTGCTCACTTTAGAATTAATTTTCTCACTCTTTTACTTCACCTTGAGAAAGCTAGAGTGCTCAATGAAGAAGATGAAGCAAATAATGGATGAGAGAGTGAATGGCAACCATGGGTGAGTTCGTATCATATATGACTCTTGTTGAGACATAACCATGGCTTAAGATAATGGTTAGGTTAATAAATATCTAATGCAAGACAAATTTAGTGGACTAAGTCAATGGTTTCCACAAGCTTCCAAAGCGTGCAACCATGCTTAATTTCCATCAATTTGTATTTGCATTAAATAAATGAAACCCTAATTATCTAATGTCATGGTATGAGTCTCATACACCTATGTTGCATATATAAACTAGCATGACACAAAAATATATATCACATATATATTTAGTGTACAAAAGTGAGAAAAAAGAATGCTTAAGTGAGCTAATATTAGTCAATGTAAATTAATATATCAAATATATAATTATACATTAAATCATTAAATCAACACTTGATTTAATAATCCGACTATATCTCATATGACTGACTAATATTATTTGTATCATCTTATCGAATCAACAATTGATTTAATAACCTGGCTATATCTCATATAACCGACCGATATCATAAATCGCGAGAATAGAATACGGTATCACATGCTCATATTAATCTCGGTCCCGTACATATCACATATGTGCTCCTACGTCGTTACGCCTGAGCCAGTAAACCTCTGTGTAAGACTCTAAAGACTCGTCAATACGCCGGCAGTAGGTGATGATCATATCAGTCACCCACAAGCCGTCAGCAGTACTAGCTGGACGTAACGGTTACCCTGGTATTGCGCGATCAAATGATCAACAAGCAAGCCTTCTTTTACTCCTGTAAATCCTGTCAGTAACACTACCATACAGTCCGGTCTATTCGTCTGATATGTCGCATATCCAGTCTAGGGGTGGTAAACGTCAGACCCTAGTAACTTATAAGTCGTGTCGATGTGGGGCTCATAACGGGTCGAGAAACTACTGATAACACTTACTAGTAGATCTCCGTATCAGCCCTGGCCAGGGACTTCCTGTTATAGGCAATCGAACACAACGCAACATCAACCCCTAATACCGAGAGAGACGAATCCCCTCCTATCGCTCATTGCCTCTATGTGATTCGGGACTTTACCCAAAAACCACCATTTTGCACATTCTCTTGAACGTGGTAAGGTGGAAATCAAAGCACAGTGGGAATCACACAAGACTCTATGACGATATCGGGTCTACAGACTAACTTGTACCAGTGTCACCAAAGAACTGCTATCAGACAATAGGTATAATACCAACTAGGAGTTCTCGGTGAGTCCGTTCAGTGTACCCAGTCTCGACTGAGCACCCGTATACCATCTTTGATGTCAAACACCAATGGATGTGGGATCATCCATCGTCCATCATATGGGTCAAGAAGCATATAGGCTAGTCTACTATGGAATATCGATGCCCTGTCTCGATATACCCTCGACCAGGAACAATTAAAGGATGTACTTGTGGACTACCCTGGCCCCACTATTATGATTAGTTAAGTACTCATCCTAAGGGCATTATCAACATGTGAGAGCAAGACAGTATCGAAATACAAGTTTACAAGTTAAGACAAAGAGCAACCAGATAGCATACTATCATGTCGAGCAAGAAAGTCCTCTCTATATATGTCCAAACATCCACTATAATATACATCATATGTACAATAATGCCCTCTAGGGCATATGATAGTTATATGTATGCCCTAGAGGCCATTACTGTACATATGATATTTATTGTAAGGGATGCTCGGACATATATAGGGAGGACTTTCTTACTCGACATGATAGTATGCTATACGGTTGCTCTTTATCTTAACATGTAGATTTGTATTGTGATACTGTCTTGCTCTCACATATTGATAAAGCCCTTAGGATGTGTACTTGACTACTAGGACTATGATGGAGATCATACTAGTGGGGCCAGGGTAGTCCATAAGTACATCCTATAATTGTTTCTCGTCGAGGGTGTATCGAGACAGGGCATCTATACTCCAGAGTAGACTAGCGTATGCGCTTCTCGACCCATATGATGGGCGATGGATGATCCCATATCCATTGGTGTTTGACATCAGAGAAGGTATACGGGTGCTCAGTGGCGACTGGGTACACTGAACGGACTCGCTAAGAACTCCTAGATGGTATTATACCTATCGTCAGATAGCAGTTCTCTGGTGACACAGGTGCATGTTAGACTGTCGACCCGAGACCGTCACAGAGTCTTGTGTGATTCCCACTATGCTTTGATTTCTACCTTACCATAGTCAAGAGATCGTGCAAAAACGGTGGTTTTTGGGTACAGTCCCGAGTCACATTGAGGCAATGAGCGATAGGAGGAGATTTGTCTCTCCCGGTATTGGGAGTTGATGTTGCGCTATGCTTGATTGGCCATGACATGAAATCCTTGGCCAGGATTGCTGAGATCTACTGGTAAGTGTTATCAGTAGTTTCTCAAACCGTTATGGACCTTGCATCGGCATGACTTATCAGGCTATTGGGGTCTGACGTTATATAACCCCCAGGCTGTGATATACGACATATCTGACGAAGAGACAAGACTGTACGGTAGTTTTGCTGATTGGATTCATTGGAGTATGAGTAGGCTTGCTTGTTAATCTTCTGATCGCTCAATACCCGGGTGGCCGTTACGTTTAGCAGACCGCTTGCGGCTTGTGGGTATTTGATATGATCATCACCTACTGCTGGCGTATTGACGAGTCTTTAGAGTCCTACACAGAGGTTTCCTTGCTCATGCGAAACGGAGTAGGGGCACATATGTGATTTGTGTGGGACCGAGATTAATACGACATATGATACTGTATTCTATTCTCGCGATATGTGATATCGGTGGGTTATATATGATATAGCCGGGTTATCGGATCAATTGTTGATTCGATAGATTGTTACATTGATATTAGTCGGTTGTATAAGATATAGCCGGATTATTTAATCGAGTATTGGTTTAATAATCTAATGTATAATTATATATTTGATATATTAATGTGCATTAACTAATATTAGCTCATTTATGATTTCTTTTCTCACTTGATTGTGCACATAGTATATATGTGATATATATTAGTGTACATAGTTTTGTGTCATGCTTGATGATACATGATACATGGGTGTATGAGACTTATACCATGCTTGATATAATATAGGGTTTATATTTATCTAAGTAATTCAAAATCGGATGGATATTTGGAATGGCTACAAGCTTGTAGATGCTTGTAGAAATATTGACCAAGTCCACCATTTTTGTTTCACTAGTAGATATTTATTAACTGAACCATTATATTAACCATGGTAAACTCTCTACATGGGTTAGTGTATGACACTAACTCACCCATGGTTCATATTTTCACCTCATGAGTTTCATTTTTGTTCATCACTTCATCTTCTTCTTCCTCATGAAAAGCTTGCTAGCTTTTTCCAAGGTGAGAAAATATTGTGAGAAAAAGCAAAGTAAAGAGAGCCCATTTCCTACTTCATCATCCTCTACTATTAGCCATTTAGTTTACGGTGTTTTCTTCATTAAACCCTAATTTAGTGAAGAGCTAGCATGAGCTTGAGTCTTCTCGACGTAGATCATCTTCGGCCTCGAAGACTTCGAGCAAGTTTGCATCTTTCACCTTGTAGATCCTCTCAAGAGTTCGGGAGATCATTACTCATAGCGAAGGGACTACTACACGGAGCATTTGAAGTGAAGGACCAGTCTACAAAGGTTGTATTCCTCATTCACTTAGACTTGCAAAGTTGTTTGCATGATGTTTTGTTTATATCTCTAGTTAAGATTCTTGGTTAGGGTTGTTTAGAACGGCAAATTTTTGAAAACGGCATGGATGATGCATCCCGAAACCTTGCTGCTGCACTAGGCAAACCCTACAGTGGTATCAGAGCCAAGCTAGAGATTTAAACGATGTTTGTTAGATTATGAAACCGAAACCACTCCGAAACTTGCAACACCAATACCTAGTTTCTGTCGAATTTTTAAAAGGCTCTAAAATTTTTTTAAACAACTGAAAAATGTTGTATGAGATATAACAAGAACACTGTGAAAATTTGAAGGCATTTGGCATCAAAGTGGTCGGCCACATCACCCCAAAAACCGGCGAGCTTGGCCCAATTTGGGAGTTTTGGCTTCAAATTTTCAGGGTGATCCAGTCTCTGGGTTTTGGTGTTTCAGCTGTGTTTCTTTTTGCTAAATTTTCATGTGATCTTAACTTTCTGCAAAGGCAATTTGGAGTGTTTTGCAGTCATAATTCTAACATTTATTCAGGTTACTTAGACGACGTTAAAAAGTTCGAACGGATATCAATAACCCAATTTTTCCCCGCTGGAAATTTTTCCAAGTATTGGATTTTTTCCGAGTTTAAAATCTTCAAAAAAACATGCAAGCGATTTTGTGGACCCTCTAGAAGAACGAAACCCTAACTCAATTCTGTGACCATCAGAACTGCCATCAAACCCTAGGGTTTGTGGTAGTTCAGCGGTGGCACAGGTGAGGAATTGGTTGACTTTTCTACGGCTGGTTCATAGGAGCTTTGGCATGTTCTGGGCACTTTTTGAACTCCGCTCAAGTGTTGAGCTTGTAGGGAAATTTTGGGTGCTTGCTTATTTGATCGAGAAGTTTAACTTCGTCTAGCTATCTGAGATTGCGATACAACATTTGGAATCCACATAATTAGTTATGAGATAACTAGTTTGAATTTTATAAATCTAACAGTTTAGTCTCATTTGATCGGTTGCCACGGGATTTTGATATTGATCAAAAGTCCATCCCAATTACGTAGTGTACGCGGATACTCGCCGGGTAACCTTACTAGATAGCCACACCCCATAGCCCTGACCAAGTGACTGTAGGAGAACCCCGTCGCCAAAAGCATCCGTTCGGGTTCTCGTGGCCGCGGTGTTCCGCCTTAGTGCACTTCGTCGACGGCATCGGGGGTGCGACCGTATACTAAAGTTTCTGATGAGCATTCGACCAGGTTATCAGGAATCTTGTTGAATTACCCGAAAAGTTATGTGAAAGTGTTTTCAACATCGAGACTAAAATGCGAGATTTATAATTGTTAGGCATGTGATGTCTAAGGAATTCATTTGGTTAGGCACGAAATCCAAAGTATGTGATACATTGGGTTTATGATGTCTAAGGTGGTTGCAGATTCCAATTGTTGTAGTTTTTCACTTTCTTTTCTGCGACCGTAAGTGTAACATGTGGTGTATCGCCGGTTTCGTTGCTATACGTCAACGACAATTGGGATACGCATATTTACTTACATCGATGACATCCGATGTTATGTGTTGCTGTGATATGTTATATTGGATCGTCGTGTTTCGAATAGCCAGGTTTTTTTTATGTGAGATGAGAGTTTTTCATTTTCATTCATGTAAAATCTTGTATGTAATATTCTTTTATTGAGGCACTTCCGGGTTGAGGATGATGTCACCATTGATGTATATTATTTACTTTTCTGCATTAGGATAGACCCAAGATGGGGAGCACAAGTAACCGGGTCTTAGGGTTCAGTGGGAAACCATCTCGAGTAGTCGAGACCCAGTCTCCTAACTCTAGAATTGGTAGGGTTTCTTGCCACTCTCGTAGCGGTCTAGGGATGTGGGTTTGGCTATTCATCGTGACCGTGGATCCGTGTTTACAAGCTTAATTTAAAACACGGAATTCTTAGTATATCCAATATATCATATATGTTCTTCTGCTGTGATGTGATCACTTGATATTCTGAGATGAATGCTTATATTTTATATATATGATATATAATAAATATTGATACTTTTGTTTCTTCTGTGATTCTTAGGAAGCATAATATGATGGGACTTCATTAATGAAATTAATGAAATAAAAGAAACCTATAGATGTTGCAGAATCTTGTTTTAAAAACTGGTAGCTCTTGTTCTTGCTTTGCATAGCGGTATTCCTTGTAGAATATCCAGCACCTTATTCGATAAGGAAAGAGCCGAGATCCTTTCACCGGGAGTGACATCTTTAGCGAAACTAGCAGATGCTATAACCCACTCGGTTTGTCTTTTGATTGCTTCTATAGTTTTTGCTTTGCATAGCGGTATTCCTTGTAGAATATCCAGCACCTTATTCGATAAGGAAACAACCGAGATCTCTTCACCGGGAGTGAGCTCTTTAGCAAAACTAGTAAAAGCCTAAAAAACAATCCTTTTCAAAATCACTCGATTCTACAACGAGATCAAGTTCATTACGCTCATGGTTTTCTTAAAAACCTATGTAGCCCTCCGTCATTTCAGATACGTACTACTTAGTATTTGTGGTACGGTAGTTTGGCCTGCGTTAAGGTGTAGTGTACGGTAGCTAACTGGTGCTTATCTGCTGCATACGATGCGATTGGATTAGGGTATTCGTACGGCATTGTTTGGCATGCGTCAAGGGTCGTACGGTTAGGTTTAATTCAATCAGGAAATATACGGGTTGAACTTGATTAGCGGACTATGGGTAGTTTGGCCTGCGTCAAGATCATTGGACGCTAGGGGCAAAAGTATTATCGGGAATTTTAAGTGTTGAAATTTGCAATGAGATTGCATACCTTCTATGAGATAGTTGGATCCCGATACCCACTGCGAGTAAGAGTTACTCCTGGGAGAGTTTTGCACATTACAATTAGCCGATCAAGTAGGTGTATAGAAAGGTGTTAACGGGGTTATGGACCTAATTAAAATAAGGTTTATTTTAATTAGGTCCATGCGAAAGCATGGGGAACCTCCCTCAAAATACCGACACTGGCCTGGCCGAAAGATTGGCGAACTTGTAGTGTGTAATTAATCCTGGCTAATCTTACCTTTTAGGGTTTGAAGGAAGATTTGATAAAAACAGTGGGAGTCATCCTGATTAGATAAAATAATAACCAATCTGATCTTGCAAGAGCGCACGTAGAGTGTTTTCTTCTCTCTCTTTCCTGGTAGCGACCATGTCACGCTTTAATCAAGATAATAATATGGATGCATTGACCGAACCTGCTTATTATACTAAGCTTGGAAACGTTGGTTTCGCTCTATCTTATAATTGTTATAAATCCGAGGAGGAAATAGAGGAATATCTGGATTCCCATGCCACCCAATCAAAGAAAGTGCATGTTGATGTATCTTCTTCGGGTGTGTTCGGTTACCAAGAACTGTTTCTCATTATCCTCTACGTCCTGGGTATGTGATACCGGATCAGGATCCAGCATATGTAAGATGTTACATGGACTATTGATAGGTAGAGAACTGGGAATGGTTAATATGTCTCTAAGTGTAGTGAATGGTGTAAGTATTGCAGCCAAATTAGTTAAACAAATATCACCTTGTATTAGATACATTGATTCCTAACAAATGTTATTAGATACCGAACCTGATATACAACATTAAATCGGTTTCTTTATTAAGTTAAAGAAGGATATAATTTTTATTACAAGATAACGTTGTGAACATTTTCCTCAATCAAGAGTTGATTGGATCAGTCACATTATGTAATGGCATATAAGTTCTAAATCAAAACAACAGTTCAAAGTATATAGAACACACTCACAAGGAGTAGTTCAGAAATGAACGAATCCTTCTTATGGCATTGTAGACTAGGTCATATCAATGCGATACGACCAGCAAAGTTACATAAGGATGAATATGAGAATCTGTTCAAATTTTCATCTTATGATACTTGCGAGTCTTGTCTCAAAGGTAAAATGACCAATACTCCGTTTACTAGAAATAGAGAAAGAGTTATTGAACTCTTGGGACGGATACATGATGATGTATACGGTCCTATGTTTACAAATGCCAAGGTTGGTTCTTCGTACTTCGTTATATTCACTGATCATCTCTCAGGATTCGGGCATATGTTCCTGTTGAAACACAAGTCTGAAACTTTTGAGAAATTCAATGAATATAAGCTTGAAGTTAAAAACCAGACGGGTAGAAGTATTAAAGTCATTCGATGTGATCGAGGAGCAGAATACTTGGGCATGGAGTTCCTGGATTATTTAAAGGAGAATATGATTCTCTCTCAGCTTACTCCTTCGAGTACACCACAGCACAACGGTGTATCGGGGCGGAGGTATCGCACCCTATGAGATATCGTGCGCTTTATGATGAGTATTGCTGAGTTATCTGTTTCCTTTTGGGTGTTATGCACTTGAGAAGCTGCATACCCATTGAATGGGGTTCCATCCAAATCAGTGCCTACCACTCCATATGAGATATGGAATGAGAAGAGACTATGTCTTAAACGAGTTAAGATATGGGGTTGTCCGGCCTATGTTGAAAAGCAAAATCTAGACAAACTCGAGGCAAGGTCAGTTCTGTATAAGTTTGTTAGGATATCCCAAACATTTGTGAGGGAATATCTTCTACCACGCTGAGGAGCAAAAGATGTTTTGTTTATCAGCATGCCACCTTTTCAGAAAAGGAATTTCTTCTGAAGAAATTTATGGTCATGAGGTAGAACTGGAAGGAGTTCCAGCTAGACAAACTAACAACTGATGATTTGGTGAAACCAAAGGATTCAATAGTCTCCAACGAACCCCAACCTCTCCGCGAATTTGGTAGGCTTCTTTATCCACTTGAGAGATACTACGGTCTTCTCAGTGATAGTGGGAGCGAGGATTGAATCATGGTTGATGATGGCCCAACTAGGTTCAACTAGGTTCAGGCAGGCCATCACGAGTGGTGACTCTGTGTAAAGGTTGGATGCTATGTGATCAAAGATGGAATCCATGTACACCAAAAAAGTATGACTTTGATTGTTGCACCTGAAGAGGTAAAAGCTATTGGGAGCAAATGGATCTTGATAAGATTCTTGGTATAGATGGAAAAGTTTAGACTTCCAAAGCTTTGCTTAAGTCCATCAGGATCAATGCAAGCATCGCGGAGTTGGAACATCTGTTTTGATGTGGCAGTCAACGAGTTTGACTTCATCAAAATGGTAAATGTGTTAGTTATATGTATGCCCTAGAGGCCATTACTGTACATAGGATGTATATTGTAGTGGATGCTTGGACGTATATAGGGAGGACTTTCTTGCTCGACATGATAGTATGCTATCTGGTTGAACTTTACCTTAACGTGTATACTAATTGTCTCTCTGTTAGATGTTGGTAAAGCCCTTAGGATCTGTACTTGACTACCTGGACTATGATGCGGATCATACTAGTGGGGATATGGTAGTCCATAAGTACATCCTTCAAAGTCCCTAGTCGTGGGTGTATCGAGATGGGGCATCGATATACCAGAGTAGACTAGCGTGTACCTTCTCGACCCATACAGATGGGCGATGGATGATCCCATATCCATTGGTGTTTGACATCAGAGGAGATATGCGGGTGCTCAGTAGAGACTGGGTACACTGGACGGACTCGCCGAGAACTCCCAGATGGTATTATACCTCACGTCAGATGGCAGTTCTCTGGTGACACTGGTACAGAGTAGTCTGTTGACCCGAGATCGTCATAGAGACTTGTGTGGTTCCCACTGTGCTTTGATTTCCATCTTACCACGTCCAAGAGGGCGTGCAAAACGGTGGTTTTTGGGTACTGTCCCGAGTCACATGGAGGCAATGAGCGATAGGAGGGGATTCGTCTCTCCCGGTATAAGGGGTTGATGTTGCGCTGTGTTCGATTGGCTATAACAGGAAATCCCTGGCCAGGGTTGCTGAGATTTACTGGTAAGTGTTACCAGTAGTTTCTCGAATTGTTATAGACCTCATATCGACACGACTTATCGAGCTATTGGGGTCTGACGTTTACCACCCCTAGACGAGATATGCGACATATCAGACGATCAGACCGGACTGTACGGTAGTGTTACTGGTCGGATTCACTGGAGTGTGAGCGGGCTTGCTCGTCGATCTTCAGATCGCTCAATACCCGGGTGGCCGTTACGTTTAGCAGACCGCTTGCGGCTTGTGGGTGTTTGATATGATCATCACCTGCTGCCGGCGTATTGACGAGTCTTTAGAGTCCTACACAGAGGTTTCCTGGCTCAAGCGAAACGAAATAGGAGCGCATATGAGATATGTGCGGGACCGAGAATAATGCGTGTATGTGATACCGTATTCTATTCTCGTGATAAATGTATCGAATGGTTGTATGCGATATAACCTAGTTATCGATTCAAGCGTTGATTCGATAAGCCGATATATTGGATACTAGTCGGTTGTGTGCGACATAACCGGATCATTGAATCAAGTGTTGATTTAATGATTTAATGCATATTTATATATTTGATATATTACTTTGTATCAACTAGTATCGGTTTACTTAAGATGGATTTTCTCACTCGAATGTGCGCATTATTTATGTGATATGATTTTGTGCACTTGCTTGTATCATGTTTGATGATACATGCTTTTTGGTTAAGTGTAAAGTATTAAACCTTGGTTAATGAAATGGTTAGGGTTTATTATTTGTTATTCATTTATCTTATTTAATTATCCTTTTATTTTTGATAAATGAATAAAAGAAAAGAGAAAAGAATGGTGGCTAATTTTGTTCTTTAGTTGAAGCTTCATGAAGCTTTGATCAAGTCAACCATTCTTATCTCATCCTTAACCCTAACTATTCCCACTAACCCTAGTTTAATCTCTACACTTGACCATGGTTAATTTTATGATAAGAATTCATTTTCTTTTCTTTTTCAATTAACTTATCATAACTATTAGCTTCTTCTTCTTCTTCCTTCAAGTGAAGAAAAGCTTTCTTCATCAATGGTGGATTGATGATTTGAGTGAGAAATCCAATTCTAAAGTCTACCCACTTCCTATTTCTTCATCCTCTACCTCTTGCCAAGTAGTAGAGTGTGTTTCCTTCACAAGTTTTTCAAGACTTGGTGAAGGTGGAGCTCGATCTAGTGATGCTTCGACGTAGATCATCTTCGGCACGTCGTCGACGACCTAGCCCGTCTATTTTCCGATGAAGCCGACTCTAGAGCCCGGATTCTTTTTGGACAGCGGAGAGGACTTCTTCATGGAGCTATGGAGGTGGACAAACGGATCTACAAAGGTTGTATATCCGTATCCCTTAGTTAAGTGTTAACTAGTTAGCTTTTTCGCCTAGTTTTCTAGCAAACGATCCGTAGTCAGGTCTCTCGGCACCTAGATTTTTTGAAAATGGCATGTTCGATGCCTTGTGAGACCTCACTAGAGTGCCTAGGAACCCTACAGTGGTATCAGAGCCTAGCTAGAGCCTTAGGCGGAGTCTAGACGGAATTTGAAACCCGATCGAACCCGAAACCCCAAATCAAAATTGCTCTCTGGAAATTTTCTAAAATCGTGGATTTTTCCAAATTAAAAATTGCTAAAAAATTCAGCAGGGAAAAATAAGAATTACGGTGCAAAAAGTTTCTGGTGAACAGTAAATTTCGCGGCGGATCCGCGGCAGAAGCATAGCATCTGCTGCGGATCAGCGGCCCTTTGATGACGTCAGCCCTGTTCCTTTGCACAGTAATTCCTAGTTCAAAGAGCTGAGTTTTCTGGGAATTTTTAATATTTATTCAAGAGTTGAATTTTTCTGCTGTGTTTTTGGGGATTCGGTGTTTCGATCGGAGTATCAAATTTTGTCTGTGTGGCTTTCCGGATAAATTTTAGAATATGTTAAAAAGTTCGACCGGATATAAATACCCAATTTTTCCCCTGTCGGGAAATTTCCAAGTGTTGGATTTTTCCGTAGTTTAACGACGTTTTAAGTAGTGCAAGTAACGCGATGGTCCCTCTAGAAGACAACAAACCTTAACTCGATTATGTGACCGTCTTGAACTGACCTTTGAACCTTCGGGTTTGGGGCAGTACGGCATGCCACATGTGAGGCGTTGGCTTGACCCTTCTACGGCTGGACCGTTGGTACTGAGGCACGAACGGAATGTTGTTAGACTTATTTCATGTGTTGATCTGTATCGGGAAAACTTGGGTGTTCGAATGTGAATCGGAAAGTTTAACATTTTCTAATTATCTGGAATGGGATACAATAATTGGAATTCACAAAAAGTTATGTGATAACTGAATGAATGTTATAAACGTAGCAATTTAGTCTCACTTGATCGGTTGCCACGGAATTTTGATGTGATCAAAAGTCCGTCGCAATCACGTAGCGTACGCGGATACTCGCCGGGTAAACTTAATAGACAGCTTCACTCCATAGCCCCGACCAAGTGACTGTAGGAGAACCCCGTCGCCGAAAGCATCCGTTCGGGTGCTCGCGGTGGCGGTGTTCCGCCTTGGTGCACTTCGTCGACGGTATCGGGGGTGCGGTCGTCTACTGAAGTTTGCGACGAGCATTCGATCAGGATGTCGGGAATCCTGTTGAATTCCCCGACTTGATATTGAAAAGAGTTTTCGATAATGAGACTAAAATGCGGGGTTTATAATTGTTAGGCATGCGATGTCTAAGTAATTCATTTGGTCAGGCATGCGATGTCTGAGGTGGTTGCGGATTCCAACTGTTGTAGTTTTACACTTTCTTTTCTGTGACCGTAAGTGTAATATGTGATGTCGCCGGTTTCGTTGCTATATGTCAACGACAATTGGGATGCGCATATTTACTTACGTTGATGACATGTGATGTTATGTGTTGCTGGATATGTTATATTGGATCGTCGTGTTTGAATAGCCGGGGTTTTTTATGTGAGATGAGTGTTTTTCATTTTCATTCATGTAAAAACTTTTATGTAATACTCTTTTATTGGGGCGCTTCCAGGTTACGGAATTTGTCACCTTTTGTATATTATTTACTTTTCCGCACTAGGATAGACCCAAGGAGGGGAGCACAAGTAACCGGGTTCTGGAGTCCAGTGGGAGACCAACTCGAGGAGTCGGGTCCGGGTCTCCTAACTCCAGAATTGGTAGGGTTGCTTGCCGCTCTCGTAGGGGTCTTGGGGTGTGGGATTGGCTATTCATCACGACCGTGGAATCCGTGTTTTATACTGGCTCGTATTGAAAACACGGACGTCCTAGTATATCCAATATTTCATATGATTCTTCTGCTGCGATATCTGTGATGTGATCATGTGATGTTCTTTGATAGATACAGTATATAGTATATATGATATATTATATAGGCGTTACTTATGTTTTACACCCGCGCTAGCCCTGCCCCGCTCTGCCGTTAGTTACCTAACCTAACGGTGCACGAGGGGACATCGAGGCGAATGCGGATGGCATAAGTGTACGTCATATTTATCTGTGATGTTTAGGTACAGAATGATGGGACTTCATTAATATGATTAATGAAATAAAAGAAACCTAAGATGTTGTAGAATCGAATTTCAAAATAAAACAGGTAGCTACAGTTTTTGCTTTGCACAGCGGTATATGTGATATATTCTGCACCTTATTCGATGAGGAAAGGACCGAGATCCCTTCACCGGGAGTGACTCCTTTAGCAATAACTGGCAGATGCTACACACTCGGTTTGTCTTTTGATTGCTTTTAAGTGTTTTTGCTTTGCACAGTGATATATATGATATATCCCGCACCTCATTCGACTAGGAAAGGACCGACGATCCCTTCACCGGGAGTGACTCCTTTAGCAAAACTAGAAAAGCCTCAAAAGCACTCCATTTTAAAATCATTTGATTCTATAACGATATCAAGTTCATTACGCAATAGGTTTTCAGAAAAACCTGTCGTAGCCCTCCGTCATTACAGATAAGTACTAGTTAGTATTCGTGCTGCGGTAGTTTGGCATTCGTCAAGACGTAGTGTGCGGTAGCTAACTAGTATTTATCTGCTTATGCATATGATGCAGATTGGATTAGGGTATTCGTACGGCGTTGTTTGGCATTCGTCAAGGGTCGTGCTGGTGGGTTTAATTCGATCAAGTAATGTACGGGTTGAACTTGACTAGTGGACTATGGGTTGTTTGGTATTCGTCAAGGTCATAGCGAGCTAGGGGCAAAATATTATCGGGAATTTCAAGTGTTGAGATTTGCAATGAGATTGCATACCTTCTATGAGATAGTTGGATCCCGATACCCGCTGCGAGTAAGTGTTACTCCTGGGAGAGTTTTATACATTAAAATTAGCCGATCAAGTAGGTGTCTAGAAAGGTGTCAACGGGGTTACGCCTCTGGGAAAACGAGGTTTACATTAATTAGGTTCGTGCGAAAGTACGGGGGACCTCCCTCAAAGTACCGACACTGGCCTGGCTGAAAGATTGGCGAACTTGTAGTGTGTAATTAATCCCGGCTAGTCTTTCCTTTTAGGGTTTGAAGGAAGATTTGATAAAAAGCAGTGGGAGCCATCCTGATTAGATAAAATAATAACCAATCTATTCTTGCAAGAGCGCACGCTGAGTGTTTTCTTCTCTCTCTCTCCTGGTAGCGACCATATCACGCCTCAATCAAGATAATAATACGGAATATTGACCGAACCCGCTTGTTATACTGAGCTGGGGAACGTTGGTCCCGCTCCAACTTATAAATGTTATAAGACAGAGCAGGAAATAGGGGATTACCAGAATTCCCGTGCCGCCCAAACGAAGAGAGTGCATGCTGATGCATCATCTTCGGGTGTGTTCATTATACAGAACTGTTTCTCAGTATTCTTTACGTCCTGGGTATGTGATACCAGATCAGGATCCCAGATATGTAATCTGTTACATAGGGCTACAGAAAGGTAGAGAACTGAGAACGAGTGATAAGTTTCATGAGGCAGAAAACGGGGCAAGAGTTGCAGCCAAGTCTGTTGGTCACTGTCACCCTGTATTACGAATACATTGATTCTGAACAAATGTTATTAGATACCGAACCTGATATACAAAATCATATCTATCTCTTTATTAGTAAAGAAATGATAAAATTTTGTATAGTTGGATAATGTTTTGAACATTTCCTATATCAAAAGTTGATCGGTTCAGGCACGTTATCTAATAGCATTGATGTTCTAAATCAAACTACAGTTCTTAGTATATGAAACACACACAAGAGGAAGAGTTCATAAATGAACGGATTCTTCTTGAGGTATTGTAGACTAGGTCAGATCAATGTGACCCGACTAGCTGAAGTTACATTTAGATGTATATTTAAATTAGTTTGAATTTACATCTTGTGAAACTCGCCAGTCATGTCACAAAGATAAGATGACTATAGCTCCGTTTACTGGAAACAGAGAAAGAGTTAGTGAACTCTTGGGACGATACATGTTGATGTATGAAAGGTCCCCTGTCTACACATGCCAAGACCGGTTCTTTGTACTTCATTACATTCTCTGATAATCTCTCGAGATTCAGATCTATGTTCTTGTTGAAACACAAGTCCGAACCTTTTGAGATATTCACGGAATATAAGTTAGAAGTAGAGAACCAAAATACGGGTATAAGTATTATGTCCTATGATGAGATCAGGCAGGAGAATACTTGAGCACGGAAATCCTGGACTATTCTAAAGGAGAATGAGATTCTCTCTCGGCATTACTCCTTCGAATACACCATAGCACGATGGTATGTCGGGGCGGAGAAGATACACCCTATTTGATATGGTGTGCTCTATGATGAATACTACTGAGTTACCTATTTCCTTTTGGGAGTTATGCACTTGAGAAGCTGCATACCTATTGAATAGGGTTCCAATCAAATCAGTTGCCTACCACTCCATATGAGATATGGAAAGGGAAAAGCCCATATCTTAAGTTAGTTAAGATTTGGGGTTGTCCGGCCTATGTCTAAAAGCAAAATCCGGACAAGCTCGAGGTAAGATCTGTTATGTAGAACTGGAAAGGTTCCAGCTATACAAACTGCAGCTGATGATTTGAAAGAACCGAAGGATTCAATAGTTACCAACGAATCTCAGCCTCTCCGCCGATCTAGTAGGGTTCCTCACCCACCTGAGAGATACTTCGGTTTCTCTATGACAGTGGGAGCGAGGATTACATCATGAGATGATGACCCAACTAGCTTCGAGCTGGCCATCAGGAGTAAGACTCTGTAAGAATGGCTGGATGCTTAGTGACCTGAGATGGAATCCTTATACACCAGCAAAGTATGGACTTTAGCTGCTATATCTGAAGGGTTAAATCCCCATCAGGAGCAAGTATATCTTGAGAAGATTACTTGGTGTAGATGGAAAAGTTGAGACTTTCAAAGCTAAACTTATTAAAGGTTTGCATCATTGACCAGGTTTGGATCATGATGAAACTTTTTCTAATGATCTATGCTTAAGTCCATCCAGATCCTACTTGTCACGGCTACATACCATGACTACGATATCTGGTGGTTGGGTGTCATGACAGCTTTTCTAAATGATGTTTTAGAAGAGTGTGTCTATAAGTACACAGCCAGAGGGCTTCGTAGACAGTGGGAGCAGCGGAAACGTGTGCAAGATGTTTTATATGATAAAGCAGGCATCGCGGAGTTAGAACATCTGTTTTGATGAGATAGTCAAACAGTTTGACATCATCAAAATGGTAGATGAACCTTGTATATACAAAAAGGTAGTAGGGAGTATGGTGGTGATCCTCGTAGAGTACGTGGATGACATACTCTTGATAAGAAAGGAGTTTCTTATGCTACGCTCGATCGATCTCTGTTTATCACAAAGATTCTCCGTATAGGATCAATGTGATACCTACTAAATCCTGGATTTTGGATCTATGAGATAGATCTAATAGGATGTTAGGATACTCACTAGCTGTAGTGAGATGGTATCAATCGATCCTGGAGAGAATCACTGGAAAGGTTCCAGGGTGATAAAGACGACTGAATGTCAGTCGCAGGCATTGTCTTAACCCTCAGTAAAGGGACGGTATGTTGGAAGAGTTCCAAGCTAGATACCGTGACATACTAGACGATAAAGGCTGGATACATCGCAACTTAAGATGCTACCAAAGAGGATGTTTGGGTGAATATTAGTTCATGAGATGAACTACGTTCCTACCATTGTGAGACAATGGAGTTGTGGCTCATGCCGAGGAACGTCCGTCCCATCAGTGATCCAGAAAAATTCTAAGGCAGTATCACCTGATCATGGAGATGGTTGATCTCCAAGGGATCGAGGTTAGGAGAGTAGACTCAGAGGACAAACACAGCGGATCCACTCACAAAGGCCTGTTCCCAGAGAGAGACTTTCATGGGATGGTTGAGTATGAGATGCTACAACTACTGCTATCAGATGGCCCTAGTGCAAGTGGGAGATTGTTAGTTATATGTATGCCCTAGAGGCCATTACTGTACATAGAATGTATATTGTAGTGGATGCTGGGACGTATATAGGGAGGACTTTCTTGCTCGACATGATAGTATGCTATCTGGTTGAACTTTACCTTAACGTGTATACTAATTGTCTCTCTGTTACATGTTGGTAAAGCCCTTAGGATCTGTACTTGACTACCTGGACTATGATGCGGATCATACTAGTGGGGACATGGTAGTCCATAAGTACATCCTTCAAAGTCCCTAGTCGTGGGTGTATCGAGACGGGGCATCGATATACCAGAGTAGACTAGCGTGTACCTTCTCGACCCATACAGATGGGCGATGGATGATCCCATATCCATTGGTGTTTGACATCAGAGGAGATATGCGGGTGCTCAGTAGAGACTGGGTACACTGGACGGACTCGCCGAGAACTCCCAGATGGTATTATACCTCACGTCAGATGGCAGTTCTCTGGTGACACTGGTACAGAGTAGTCTGTTGACCCGAGATCGTCATAGAGTCTTGTGTGGTTCCCACTGTGCTTTGATTTCCATCTTACCACGTCCAAGAGGGCGTGCAAAACGGTGGTTTTTGGGTACAGTCCCGAGTCACATGGAGGCAATGAGCGATAGGAGGGGATTCGTCTCTCCCGGTATAGGGGTTGATGTTGCGCTGTGTTCGATTGGCTATAACAGGAAATCCCTGGCCAGGGTTGCTGAGATTTACTGGTAAGTGTTACCAGTAGTTTCTCGAATTGTTATAGACCTCATATCGACACGACTTATCGAGCTATTGGGGTCTGACGTTTACCACCCCTAGGCGAGATATGCGACATATCAGACGATCAGACCGGACTGTACGGTAGTGTTACTGGTCGGATTCACTGGAGTGTGAGCGGGCTTGCTCGTCGATCTTCAGATCGCTCAATACCCGGGTGGCCGTTACGTTTAGCAGACCGCTTGCGGCTTGTGGGTGTTTGATATGATCATCACCTGCTGCCGGCGTATTGACGGGTCTTTAGAGTCCTACACAGAGGTTTCCTGGCTCAAGCGAAACGAAATAGGAGCGCATATGAGATATGTGCGGGACCGAGAATAATGCGTGTATGTGATACCGTATTCTATTCTCACGATAAATGTATCGAATGGTTGTATGCGATATAACCTAGTTATCGATTCAAGCGTTGATTCGATAAGCCGATATATTGGATACTAGTCAGTTGTGTGCGACATAACCGGATCATTGAATCAAGTGTTGATTTAATGATTTAATGCATATTTATATATTTGATATATTACTTTGCATCAACTAGTATCGGTTTACTTAAGATGGATTTTCTCACTCGAATGTGCGCATTATTTATGTGATATGATTTTGTGCACTTGCTTGTATCATGTTTGATGATACATGCTTTTTGGTTAAGTGTAAAGTATTAAACCTTGGTTAATGAAATGGTTAGGGTTTATTATTTGTTATTCATTTATCTTATTTAATTATCCTTTTATTTTTGATAAATGAATAAACGAAAAGAGAAAAGAATGGTGGCTAATTTTGTTCTTTAGTTCAAGCTTCATGAAGCTTTGATCAAGTCAACCATTCTTATCTCATCCTTAACCCTAACCATTCCCACTAACCCTAGTTTAATCTCTACACTTGACCATGGTTAATTTTATGATAAGAATTCATTTTCTTTTCCATTTCAATTAACTTATCATAACTATTAGCTTCTTCTTCTTCTTCCTTCAAGTGAAGAAAAGCTTTCTTCATCAATGGTGGATTGATGATTTGAGTGAGAAATCCAATTCTAAAGTCTACCCACTTCCTATTTCTTCATCCTCTACCTCTTGCCAAGTAGTAGAGTGTGTTTCCTTCACAAGTTTTTGAAGACTTGGTGAAGGTGGAGCTCGATCTAGTGATGCTTCGACGTAGATCATCTTCGGCACGTCGTCGACGACCTAGCCCATCTATTTTCCGATGAAGCCGACTCTAGAGCCTGGATTCTTTTTGGACAGCGGAGAGGACTTCTTCATGGAGCTATGGAGGTGGACAAACGGATCTACAAAGGTTGTATATCCGTATCCCTTAGTTAAGTGTTAACTAGTTAGCTTTTTCGCCTAGTTTTCTAGCAAACGATCCGTAGTCGGGTCTCTCGGCACCTAGATTTTTTGAAAATGGCATGTTCGATGCCTTATGAGACCTTACTAGAGTGCCTAGGAACCCTACAAAATAAACCTTGGATAAACAAGAATGATGTAGAGAGTAAGGTTGTCTTCCACGTATTGTACGTAGATAAACATACTCTTTATAGGAAATAGTTTCCTATGCTACTCTCGGTCAAGCTCCTTTTATCACGGGGATTCTCCATAGAAGATCTGGATGATACCTACTACATCTTATTGTTTATGATCAATGGTGATAGATCTAAGTAGATGTTGGGAGTGTCCCAAATCCAGACTAGATGTAGATGACTCACTAGGTGTAGTGACCAGGAATCAATCGGATCTTGGGAGAATCACTGGACAGCTATGGAGGACATTCTTAAGCACTTGAGAAGCACTAAAAGAAAGTTCTTGGTTCCAGCTTCTGAGTGATAAGTTTGACTGAAATTCAGTAACATGCATTGTATTTACCCTCAGTGGAGGGACGGTATATTGGAAGAGTTCCAAGCTAGATACCGTAACATACTAGACGATAAAAGCTTAATACATTGCTACCAACGATACTACCAAAGTGGCTGTCTGGGCATTTCTTGTTCATGAGATGAACAAGGTTCCTACCATTGAGCGTCCAATAACTATTATTGTGACAACAATGGAGTTGTAGCTTTGGAATAGGAACGCAGGTGCCATCAGCGTACCAGACACATTCTGAGGCAAGTATCACCTGATCATGGAGATGGTTGATCTCCAAAGGATCAAGGGCAGGAGAGTAGACACGAAGGATAACACGGCGGATCCACTCACCAAGGCCTGCTTCCCCAAATACTATTTGAGAGATTTTGGGATGGTTAAGTTTGGGATACTAAAACCACTGCTATATTGTTGGGTATTGGATACTACAACAGATGGCCTTAGAGCAAGTAGGAGATTGTTTGTTATATGTATGCCCTAGAGGCAATTACTGTACATGTGATGTATATTGTAGTGGATGCTTGGACATATATAGAGGGGACTTTCTTGCTCGACATGATAGTATGCTATCTGGTTGCTTTTTATCTTAACATGTAGATTTGTATTGTGATAATGTCTTGCTCTCACATATTGATAAAGCCCTTAGGATGTGTACTTGACTACTGGACTATGATGGAGATCATACTAGTGGGTCCTAGGTTGTCCACAAGTACATCCTATAATTGTTCCTAGTCGGGGGTGTATCGAGACAGGGCATTGATACTACAGAGTAGACTAGCGCATGCGCTTCTCGACCCATATGATGTGCGATGGATGATCCCATATCCATTGGTGTTTGACATCAGAGAAGGGATACGGGTGCTCAGTGGAGACTGGGTACACTGAACGGACTCGTCGAGAACTCTTAGATGGTATTATACCTATCGTCAGATAGCAGTTCTCTGGTGACACTGGTACAGGTTAGTCTGTCGACCCGAGATCGTCATAGAGTCTTGTGTGATTCCAGCTGTGCTTTGATTTCCACCTTACCATGGTCAAGAGATCATGCAAAACGGTGGTTTTTGGGTACAGTCCCAAGTCACATGGAGGCAATGAGTGATAGGAGGGGATTCGTCTCTCCCGGTATTGGGAGTTGATGTTGCGCTATGCTCGATTAGCCATAACATGAAATCCCTGGCCAGAATTGCTGAGATCTACTGGTAAGTGTTATCAGTAGTTTCTCGAACTGTTATGGACCTTGCATCGGCATGACTTATCAGGCTATTGGGGTCTGACGTTATAGCACCCCTAGGCTGTGATATGCGACATATCGTACGAAGAGACTGGACTGAACGGTAGTGTTACTCATTGGATTCACAGGAGTATGAGCAGGCTTTCTTGTCGATTTTCTGATTGCTCAATACTTGGGTGGCTATTATGTTTAGCAGACCGCTTGCGGCTTGTGGGTGTTTGATATGATTATCACCTACTGCCGGCGTATTGACGTGTCTTTAGAGTCCTACACAGAGGTTTCCTAGTTCATGCGAAACGGGGTAGGAGCATATATGTGATATGTGCGGGTCTGAGATTAATAAGATATCTGATACCGTATTCAATTATCGCGGTATGTGATATCGGTCAGTTATATATGATATAGCCAGGTTATCGGATCAAATTTTGATTCGATAGATTGTTACATTGATATTAGTCGGTTGTATGAGATATAGCCGGATTATTAAATCAAGTGTTGGTTTAATAATCTAATGTAAAATCATATATTTGATATATTAATGTGCATTAACTAATATTAGCTCACTTTTGATTTCTTTTCTCACTTGATTGTGCACATAGTGTATATGTTATATATATTAGTGTACATAGTTTTGTGTCATGCTTGATGATACATGATACATGGTTGTATGAGACTTACACCATGCTTGATATACTGTAGGGTTTATATTTATCTAAGTAATTTAAAATCGGATAGATATTTGGCATGTCTACAAGCTTGTAGAAACATTGACCAAGTCCACCATTTTTGTTTCACTTATAGATATTTATTAACCCAACCATTATACTAACAATGGTAAACTCTCTACAAGGGTTAGTGTATGATACTAACTCACCCATGGTTCAAATTCTCACCTCATGAGTTTCATTTTTTGTTCATCACTTCATCTTCTTCTTCCTCATGAAAAGCTTGCTAGCTTTTTCTAAGGTGACAAAATATTGTGAGAAAAAGAAAACTAAAAAGAGCCCATTTCCTACTTCATCATCTTCTACTATTAGCTATTTAGTTTAGGATGTTTGCTTCACTAAACCCTAATTTAGTGAAGAGGTAGCATGAGCTTGAGTCTCCTCGACGTAGATAACCTTCGGCCTCGAAGACTTCGAGCAAGTTTGCATCTTTCACCTTGTGGATCCTCTCAAGAGTTCGGGAGATCATTACTCACAGCGAAGGGACTTCTATACGGAGCATTTGATGTGAAGGACCGGTCTACAAAGGTTGTATCCCGCATTCACTTAGACTTGCAAAGTTGTTTGCATAATGTTTTGTTTATATATCTAGTTAAGATTCTTGGTTAGGGTTGTTTAGAACGGCAAATTTTTAAAAATGGCATGGATGATGCCTCCCGAAACCTTGTTTCCATGCTAGGTAACCCTAAAGCATACACATAACTAACACTGACTACTCCAGCCCCTCCTAGCCCAGGCCCTGATTCTTAAGTTGCGGATAAAGAAATCCGCAAGACATGGGATATAGACTGTGCAACAGCCAAATGCCTCGCGCTTGCTTCTATGGACAATGAACATCAGAAGCAGCATGAGAAGATGGATGTACAATCTATATTTCTCCATACAAAGGATATGTATGGAGAGAAATCTCGCACTCTCCGATACGGGGCATCTCGAAACTTGTTTCAGATGCGCATAGCTACTGGAACGTCTATTGGTGACCATGTATTGAAGATGATAGGACTTATAGAAGAACTAGAAGACCTGGGATGGACCATGGAGAACGAACAGTATGTTGATATTGTTCTACAGTCCCTCCCCCTACCTTTGCTCAGTTCATTGTAAATTTCAACATGCACAACATGGAGAAGTCACTTCCTGAACTCCTCAATATGTTGAGGAGTGCAGAGAGCATGCTAAAGGTAGCGAAAACTCCTGCTCTAATCGATAGGCCATCTTCCTCTTCCATCCCGTAAGAGAAGGCCAAGGGAAGGAAGAAGAAGAGTCCCATCATGCCGAGAGGAGGAGTGAAAAAGGCACCGGGAAAGGACAGGATATGGGCTGCTGCTTCAGGAAGAGGGGAATGCTTCCACTGCCATAAGACTGGGCATTAGAAGAGAAACTGCGTTGCATACCTTGCCGGCCTCAAGAAGAATAAGCAGCTGATGCGTCTACTTCATGTGTGTTTGTAACAGAAAACTGTTTTTCAATTAACCCTGCTTCCTGGGTATTAGATACCGGATCAGGATCTCACATCTGCAATTGTGTGCATGGGCTGAGAAATAGCAGGTTTTTAAAGAAAGGTGACCACACTCTCCGAGTTGGGAATGGTTCCTCTTTACATGCTGTAGCAGTAGGAGAGTGTCACCTTGGTTTGCCGTCGGGTTGTATATTGGTTTTGAACCCATGTTATTTTGTACCTTCGATGTTATGTAATATTATATCAATATCGTTGTTAGAACATGAAGGATATAATTTTGTGTTACAATCTAATGTTATGAACATTAACCTTTATCAACAGTTGATTGGGTCTGGTACATTAATTAACGGGATCTACGTCTTAAATCAACATACAGTTTTCAATATACAACACAAACAAAAGGAAGATTTTAGACATAAATAAAGATTTCATATGGCATTGTAGAGTTGGTCATATTAACGAAACAAGTGTTAGTTATATGTACGCCCTAGTGGCCATTATTATATAAGTGATGTATATTATTGTGGATACTTGGACATATATAGGGAGGACTTTCTTGCTCGACATGATAGTATGCTATATGGTTGCTCTTTATCTTAACATGTTCACTTATTGTCTCTCTATTACATGTTGATAAAGCCCTTAGGATGAGTACTTGACTACCAGGATTATGATGCAGATCATACTAGTGAGGCAGAGGTAGTCGGTAAGTACATCTTTCAATTGTTCCTAGTCGTAGGAGTATCGAGACGGGGCATCGATATTCCAGAGTAGACTAGCGTATACGCTTCTCGACGCATATGATGGGCGATGGATGATCCCATATCCATTGGTGTTTGACACCAGAGATGGTATATGGGTACTCAGTGGAGACTGGGTACACTAAACGAACTCGCTGAGAATTCCTAGATGGTATTATACCTATCGTCAGATAGCAGTTCTCTGTTGACACTGGTACAGTTTAGTCTGTCGACCCGAGATCGTCATAGAGTCTTGTGTGATTCCCACCGTACTTTGATTTCCACCTTACCACGTTCAAGACATCGTGCAAAACGGTGGTTTTTGGGTACAGTCCCGAGTTACATGGAGGCAATGAGCGATAGGAGAGGATTTCGTCTCTCCCGATATTGGGGGTTGATGTCGCGCTATGCTCGATTGGCCATAACAGGAAATCCCTGGCCAGGGTTGCTAAGATTTATTGGTAAGTGCTATCAGTAGTTTCTCGAACCGTTATGATCCTTATATCGGCATGACTTATCAGGCTATTGGGATCTGTCGTTATACCACCCCTAGGCTGTGATATGCGACATATCTGACGAAGAGAACGGACTGTACGGTAGTGTTACTTATTTGATTCGCAGGAGTATGTGCAGGCTTGATTGTTGATCTTCTGATCGCTCAATACCTGGGTGGCCGTTACGTTTAGCAGACCGCTTGCGGCTTGTGGGTGACTGATATGATCACTACCTACTGCCGGCGTATTGACGAGTCTTTAGAGTCTTACACAGAGGTTTCCTAGCTCAGGCGAAACGAAGTAGGAGCACATATGTGATATGTGCGGGACCGAGATTAATACGAGTATGTGATACCGTATTCTATTCTCGCGATATGTGATATCGGTCTGTTATATGTGATATAGCCGAGTTATCGAATCAAGTGTTGATTCGATAAGTTGATACATATGATATTAGTCGGTTATATATGATATAGCCAGATTATTAAATCAAGTGTTGATTTAATAATTTAATATATAATTATAGATATATTAATTTACATTAACTAATATTAGCTCACTTATGATTTCTTTTTCTCACTTGTGCATTTAGTATATATGTGATATATATTAATGTACATTTTTTTGTGTCATGCAAGATGATACATGTGACATGGGTGTATGAGACTCACACCATGTTCTTGATAATTAAAGGTTTTTATTTATTTTAGCAATTCAGAAATTGGTGGAATTAGTCATGGTTGAAGCTTGTAGAAGCTTGTAGTGTCCATTGACTTTGTCCACTAATTTGTTTAACTTAAGATATTTATTAACCTAACCATTATCCTTAGCCATAGTTTAGTCTCTACATGAGTTAGTATATGATACAAACTCACCCATGGTTGCTATTCTCACCTCATGAGTTTCATTCACTTCTCCACTTCATAAAGAGAAAGCTTTCTAGCTTTTCTCAAGGTGAAGAAATATTGTGAGAAAAATAAATCTAAAGTGAGCAAAATTCCTACTTCATCATCCTCTACTATACTAGATATTTAGTTTTGGGTTCTTGCTTCACTAAATCCTATTTAGTGAAGAGGTAGCTTGAGTTGCTGTCTCCTTGACGTAGATCATTGATCAGCCGAAAATATTGAATTTTTAACACATCAATTTCCCTACTCTTTGTAATCATCTAAAGGTGTCTGGCATGAATATAGCACATATTAGCAATTTGTCTGCAAAATACAAAATAACATTTGTTATAAATTATAACCAGCATTATGGGGAAAGTTGTGTGTTTGTTATTGCATGGATGATCTTTTGTGTATCAACACTTGTCTCTAGATTGTGAGCAGGAAATTCTCTAGGTAAAAGAGCCAGAACTGCTAAAAGTGCTGATAAAATACATCAAGTCAAAGACTTAAAATCTGGAAGTAAACAAGAATATATAAAAATATTCCAGACATCAGGAAAGTGCCATAAAACCAACATCAGAATTACACTGGAAAAATAATGCAGAAAGCTCCTCAAACGGCCGCGGATCCGCAGCCGAGTTGACTCGTCGTCGGTCGGTCATTTTTGCAGAGGTCTCCTTTTAATGGCCAAGCTTCTCTAAGACGTTTCTAATTGTGTAGATTTCTCCAGGAGCTTCCCTTCTAATATCTAAGCTTCTTGTGCAAGTTTCATAACTACCAAGCTTCGTATGCAAGCTAACTAACTACTTTAATCTAGAAACTTCTCTACCCTAGCTTCTTATGCAAGCCTCATAACCACCAAGCTTCCAAGGGAAGCTAGACCAAGCTTCTAGGGGAAGCTAAAGAAAATCTATAAAAAAGGGATCTAGTGCTTCATTACAAAGGTTGAATATTGAGCCAAAATTCCACAAGTTGAGTGACACAACTTGCAACTCAAAACCCTAGTCCAAATCCAATTCCAAAGCCAAATCAAGATACATCGAGTACCAAATCAAACAAAGATTCAACGAGCCTTTGAAGCAACGCCGATCATCATCTGAGCAAGAGATCTATGTCGATCTGCGACTCACGACGATCGAGCCTCGCAAAGATCGACGCCAAATTCCTCCTCAATTGAGTGAGCTAGTGCTAGTCTTGTAAACTTGAGTGAGAGTTGTAATTTGAAGAAGATCTAAATAAAGGTGAAAATCTTTATTCTTGCTTTCTATTCATTCTCGCATTATGATATTCTTAGTTCTTGCTTGCTTTATAATGATGCGTGAGTAAATTCTCCGCTTGTAGCGGAATCGAGAAATTAGGTAGATAATGATGATTAAATTCTTGAACGATTCCTAAGTCTTATGAGTTTTGTAAACTTTAGGAAATTGAATTATCGAAAACCTAATTTGAGAGAGATCGCTTTCTTGAATGTTTTCGCTCCAAATTAGAGATCAACGATCGGTGATTCAATTTGTTAGAGGCTAGAATTTGAATGATAATTAATGAAAGGACAAGGGATGATGATAGAGAAACCCTAGTTTCTTCAATAGATCCCTAAAGCTCGTTGATCGTCATCGATCTAGCAACAAATCTTCAATAGAAAAGAATTTGTAATAATTAGTATTCATCATCATTATCAATTGGATCGATTCCGACAAGCCTCTTTACAAATCTTGATAATTCAAATAATTGGGACATTTCTTGATTCTTGATTCTAGATCTATATTCTTTATGTTTCTTGAAATGAAAACTCACAAATCTTAAATCAATTTTCTTGCATTTTCTTTTATCTTTTAATTTTCAACTCAACTAAAACGATAACGAACAAATCACACTTTCTTAGTGACGATCCGCATTCACCGACGAAACTACAATAGACACCGTCAATTGATTGCGGTATAAATTTCTTTGGTTGTGAAATATTTCTAAACACGACAGGGAAACGAGATCAATCAAATGGCGTCGTTGCCGGGGATAGTGTGCTAATTTGTTCGTTTTTGTAATTTGAGTTGGAAAATTTATTATTCCATCAGAATTTTTAGATCAAAATTCATATCAAGTGCTCAATGATTTGTTGTGATTTGTTGCAAGGAGATCTGGAATCTGTAGAGGGAGAGAAAAAAATTTCAGAGCATCTCAGGGAGTTCAGTGAGGCAACAGAAGCATCTATACCAATTTTTTGTGCAGGGATCTCATTAACTGACCGCGGAACCGCGGTGTTTGGTAGCATCTTGTGGCGGATCCACGGCGGGAAAGTTGTTTCACTGCTTCAAACTTCTCAGGTATACTTCTATCTTTCTTAGCTCCTACCTGCTCTGTCCATTAACCAATTTCTGCAGGATTCTTTGCAAAAATTCGCAGCGCCGCAAAAAGAAAAATTGTTGCGTGTTTGATCTTGGTTGTTTGCATATTTTAACACAGAAATTAAGGGGAAAAGACCAAATTCAGATTAGGTGGGGATTTCATTACCCTTCCTAAGCCCTAAAAATCACAAACTTGCATCCGCATCACCCTCATTAACGAAAAAATATCTAGACATGACTCTAAGGACCGTCGCGCTCACTTAGGACAGAAGGAGGTCGTGGGTAATCTATTGCTTATCCGCGTTTCTTTTGTGGTGTCTAAGGCAAGTGTGTCTAAGGAAAGTGGTTACTTAATTAGGCCCACTACTTATGTAGTGGAGAACCTCCCACTTACCTGGCACTTACCTGGCCACAGAAGAGGAAAAGAGGCAGTAGAGGATCTATCTTGCGACTTGTCTTCTGGAAGTCTAGGAGAGGTCTAGAGACTTGACCTAGGTGACCATTAGATTTAGGGTTGCTTGTGCATTGTTTGTGTGAATTTTTCAAAAAAAAATCCGTAATTTTTTTTCAAAACAAATACCAAACTCATTTTTTCTCTAATTATCACTTAACGCTGCCACTTGTGTTAAACCATTTAGTGTATGCTCGGCTGGACACGGGATTCTAGTCCCCGTCTTGTCCGCATTCCTCCTATCGACTCCGAAGTCGGTATTTCTACGTCTACCTTTTTTGAACCCACTACCACACCCACTTCGATGGACGGTTCTCCATCGAACTTCTTTAACACTACTCTGCCACCGCCCGCAGGTGCGCCGAATCCGCCCCGCATCTCTCTCCAAGAGAGATGTTACCCTATGCTAGGTCCTCTTTCGACCTGTCTTACCATTCCACCAGCCAATGGGGATAATTTTGAAATAAAACCGCAATACATCAATCTTTTACCCAAATATCACGGTCTCTAGTCTGAAGACGCATATGCCTTTATTACCAAATTTGAAAATGTATGTGCTATGATGGGTACTTCACAGCTTTCTGTGGATGCTGTGAGATTACGTCTTCTCCCATTCACTTTGTGCGATATAGCCGAGAAGTGGCTTTATAACACAGCCGCACATTCTATTTCGAACTAGAGAGAATTCGTAACAGCTTTCCTAAAGAAATTCTACCCTAATCATAAAACAGCTCGAGTCCGTAGCGGAATAAATCAATTTACCCAGCTTCCAAATGAACTATTCTCGAAGTGTATTGAACGCTTGAAGGATTTTTTAGTTCAATATCGTCATCACGGAATTCCTAGATCGGATCTGTACAGAATCATATATGAGGGCATTAATCCTACAACAAAACAGACCCTTGAATCCATGTATCAAGGCACCTTCATGAATAAAGATGATGGTGAAGCCTGGAGATTTTTAGAAGATATCGCTGAAAGAACTTACAATGGGAGAGTGTAAACCAGTCATCGTCTAGGGGTGGCATTCATCAACTTGATGTTTCCATAGGAGTTAGAGCTGAAATGGCAGCAATGCAAAAGAAACTCGAAGCTATGGAACAAAATTTTTAGCAGCCTCCCTAAATCAGATGTCACTCTCCAAACTTGTCTGTGGATGTTGTTCTGATCCAGCTCATCTTACGGAAGAATGTCCTTTAAATTCTCCGTTTCAAGGTCAAGAGCATACCAATGTTGCTTTCCAACAAATACCTAGAAACGATCCGTATTCTTCCACTTATAATCAGGGTTGGAGGAATGATCCTAACTTTGCTTGGAACCAATCACAAACTCAAAACACGGTTCCAAATCAAAATAATTTCCAAAGGGGTCCTCCACCACAACATCAACCACTTCAAATAAGTCAGCACCCCTACCAATCACAAAACTTTCAAAATCCGGTCAACACACCTACACAATATAATCCTTTGCAGTTGACCGGTACTGATGAATCCTCTTCACTCGCACAAACCATGAATTTGATACTGAAAAACTTCATGCAAGTTTCGGCTGAGGTTCAATCTTCTGTCGATGATATAAAAAAAACTCTGTCTCCCAAGCTGAGAGTATAAAATCGATGGAAGCACAAATTGCACAATTAAAAACCGAAATGAGTGCTAGAGAGAAAGGGAAACTTCCGTCTCAACCCCTACCGAATCCTGGGCATTCACAACACTACAATATGAATGCCATTACAACGTTGAGATCCGAAAGAGTGTTGAATAATCAAGTTGGGGAAGAGATTGATAATCATGAAGAATTAATTAATAATACCCCGGGTGACACTTTTCCTTCCACATCTACTTCTATTTCTGATCCTTGTTCGTTTACCCCACCACCTTCTTGCGAGCCTATTCTTCGTTTTTCCCAAGGCTCGAACCCTCAGCACACCTCTTCTATTCCACCAAAGACGATCCTCGCTTCTATTCTAGGATCACTTCCACATACACCACCTTCTCTAATGTTAGACCCATCTTTTATTGCTAAAGCTCCTAGATGCTATTCAACAAGTTCCCGCTTATGCGAAAATTCTTAAAGACTTGTACACTAGGAAGAGGAAGACTCAAGTGCCCAAAAAGGTCTTCATGACTAATAATGTTAGCACTGCTTTACCCCCATAGTTACCAAAGAAATGTAAGGACCCTGGCTGTCTAACAATCTCGATTTCTATTTGGGGTAAAAACATTAACCGTTGTTTACTTGACCTTGGCGCAAGTGTTAACCTGCTTCCATATTATATTTACGAGCAGTTAAGGATTAGAGAGTTGAAACCAGCTCATTGCACTCTCCAAATGGCAGACCGTTCAATCACCAAACCTAGGAGTGAACTGGAGGTTGTGTTGATAAAAGTCGGGGAATTTATATTCCCTGTGGACTTTATTGTTCTCGATACACAACCTGTAGCAAACCCGCAAAACCAAATTCCGGTGATTTTGGGTCGACCATTCCTTTCCACTTCCAATGCTGTCATTAACTGTCGAAACGGTTCTATGAACCTATCTTTTGGAAAAATGGCAATTGAATTGAACATCTATAAAATTGGAAGTCAGCCGCCTGAACCCTATGCTCATATACTTGATGTCTGTTTTGTCCACGAGATTGCTCCCGAATGTTGCGAAGTTGATGAACTTTGCTTTGAAGATCTCGATGACACTAGCACATCATTGTTTGATCTTGCACATATTAGTGAGGACACTCTTTCCATCTTTGAGTTTGACACTCTTGACTCTTCACTTTCCGAGTCTGTATCTTTTGCAGGCTATGAGCTTCTTCGTGACTCTGAATATCATTCGATGACCCCACCTTCTATAAGTTTCTCCACCAGCATTAGATCTCAAACTTTTACCTTCTCATCTTAAATATGCATATTTTGGTGAGAATGTGTCTTTACCCGTGATCATATCCGCTTCTCTAGCCTCAGAGTAAGAGAATGCACTTTTGACGGTATTGAGATCTAATAGGCAAGCATTTGGTTGGACTATGGCTGACATCAAAGGGATTAGTCCCTTAATAGTTGAACATCATACACATCTGATGGATGAAGCAAAGCCAACCCGAGAACCACAGAGACGGTTAAACCCCGTCATGAAGGATGCGGTGAAGAAAGAAATCGTCAAATGCCTTGACAGTGGTATCATTTACCCAATCTTCGATAGCCAATGGGTAAGTTCAATTCATGTCGTCCCTAAGAAATCTGGCAACAAGGTCATAACAAATGAGGCGAATGAGTTAATCCAGACACACGCTCAAACTGGATGGAGTGTATGTATTGATTATAGAAAACTCAATGCCGCAACGAGGAAAGACCACTTTCCTCTACCTTTTATTGACCAGATGTTAGAACGCTTAGCTGGACATGAATATTACTGCTTCATGGACGGATACTCTGGCTATAACCAGGTCACTATTGCCAAAAAGGATCAAGACAAAACCACATTTACTTATCCTTTTGGTACCTTTGCTTATAGACGCATGCCCTTTGGGTTTTGCAAGGCTCCCGCTACATTTCAGCGGTGTATGATGGGAATATTCTCGGACATGGTCGAAAATTTTCTGGAGATTTTCATGGACAATTTCTCGATATTCGGAGATTCTTTTGCTGACTGCCTATCTCATCTTAACGGAGTTTTTACTTGTTGTAAGGAGAAGAACTTAACCTTGAATTGGGAAAAATGCCATTCATGGTCCAAGAGGGAATTGTGCATGGACATGTCATTTCATGGAAAGGCATTGAGGTTGACAAAGCTAAAATAGATATCATTCAAAACCTTCCTCATCACAAATGGGTCAAGGATATACGATATTTTCTTGGTAGGCTTTTACAGGAGATTCATTATGGATTTTAGCAAAATTGCTAGACTCTTAATTCGTCTCTTGGCCAAGGACACAACCTTTCACTTTGACTCGGATTGTGAGGCAGCATTTGACTAACTTAAACACTCTCTCACTACATCCCCCGTTCTATCATCTCCTAATTGGAACCACCCGTTTGAGCTTATGTGTGATGCATCAGATTTTGCTGTTGGTGCAGTCTTAGGACAGCCCATTGAAAATATGCCACACATGATCTATTATTCAAGTAAGACTCTGAACGAAACTCAAGTTAACTATACAACTACCGAAAAAGAACTTTTGGCAGTTTTATTCGCATTAGAAAAATTTAGGCCTTACTTGATTGGCTCACATATTGTTGTGTACACTGACCACTCTGCCTTGAAATATCTTTTGGCGAAGAAGGATGCTAAAGGTAGGATAATACGTTGGATCCTTCTATTACAAGAATTTGATCTTGTTATTCGAGATAACAAAGGATGTGAAAACGTTGTAGCCGACCATCTGTCGCGCATCTCTTCTTCACCTGTGACCCTGCCGATCAATGATTCTTTTCCGGACGAACAACTCTTGAATGTATCCGACGAACCTTGGTTCATGGATATTGTGAATTATCTTGCTACGGGACTTATTCCCCGTGAATGGTCAAAATAGGACAAACATCGATTTCTATCCCAACTAAAACACTTTTACTGGGATGAACCCTATTTGTTTAACTATTGTCCTGACCAGATCATTCGCAGATGTGTCCCTAAAGATGAATTCAAGAGTGTTCTATCTTTTTGTCATGATCCGGCATGTGGGGGTCAATTCGGTCCTCGAAAGACGGAGGAAAAGGTTTTGCAATGCGGTTTCTATTGGCCGACTTTGTTCAAAAATGCATTTGATCATTGCAAAATCTGTGCACACTGTCAACACACGGGTAGGATTTCCCAGAGAAATAAGATGCCACTTCAACCCATCTTGGTGGTTGAAATTTTTGATGTTTGTGGTATTGACTTTATGGGTCCTTTTCCCAACTCCTTTAGGAATTTGTACATATTGTTAGTGTATATGCCCTAGAGGCCATTACTGTATCATACTGGTTTGTATATTACTTAATGGAAGTTTGGGATATTCACCTTTTATATACAATCTTGCTCAAAATAGTAGTATGCTACTTGGTTTGTTTCTACTTCAATGTGTACATGTGTTTATTTTAGTATATCACCTATACACATTAGTGGAGCCCTTAGGATCTTTGCTTGATTACCAGCGTTGTGATGGCAGTCACACTAGTGGGGGCTGGGTAATCTATAAGCACATCCTTATGTAGGTCCCTAGTCGCAGGACTATCGAGACAGGGCATCGATACTCCGGAGTAGACTAGCGTATGCGCTTCTCATCCCAGTGTGGGAGATGGTCTGTCCTACAGCCATCAGTTCGTCGTACTGGACATAGTATGCGGGTGCTCGTTAGGTTACGAGTACACTGGACAGGACTCGTCGGGAACTGTTGGTTGGTAGTATACCTATCGTCAGTTATCAGTTCCCAGGTGACATGAGTACAGCTTAGTCCGCTGACTTGATACTGTCACTTCGCCTCGAGTGTGTTCCTACTGCACTTTGATTACTACCCTACCACGGCTCAAAAGAGTCGTGCAAAGAGGTAGTTTTTGGGTGCAGTCCTGAAGCACTTGGATGCAGTGACGGTTAGACAGGATTCGTCTCTTCCGGTATTGGGGTTGACATCGCGCTGTGTCTAGGAGAGCCATTACACGAGTAGTCCCTGGCCAGGGCAAGCGAGCTATACTGGTAGGCTTCCAGTGTTATCTCAGGGTGTATTGGGCTTCACTCCGACACGACTTGTACCGCTATTAGGGGACTGACGTTTACCGCCCCCTAGGCCCGCCATGCGATGTATCAGACGAACAGACCGGACTGTACGGAGACTGTCACATTCAGGCTCAGTAGGAGTTCAGATGGGTTTCACCTCGTCAGTCTTCTTATCGGCATCTACCTGGGGACCGTTACGCACAGCTAGTGCCGCTTGCGGTCTGTGGTTAAACCCACTGCCAGCGTAGTGTCGAGTCTTTAGAGTCGCACACAGAAAGCTATTCGCTTTTAGGCAAAAGAGCAGAGGTCGCATGGTTTTGCGACAGGTCGCATGGTTTTGCGACAGGGTTCGGTCACATCCGTGCACTCGTGCACGTTTAGTGTCCGGACAGTTAACACTAGAGGGCTTTGGTTTAAGCCAGATCCTAGTGTAAGTTTTGGGATTGGTTTTATCCAGTATGTATTCGTGTTCCTCGGAACGCGGATGCGGGTGTGTATCTACAGTTGACGGAGAGACAGAGGCAGAGGATTCTCATTAGGGTTGTTGACCGTTGACTGTTGACTTTTTGCTCAACACTAATGAGAATATGATATGTAATTAACAATAATATTAATTAAGTATTATAGTGACATGGTTGTTGAGGGGTTGACTTTGTTGACTTGTTGAATTTGTTAACCGGTTGACTAGGTTGGACTAGTTGACCATCATGATGACAATGGCTATCATTTCATGGCAAAGAATTTTGCTTGCTTGTTCTCTTGTGCAAAATGAGTGCATGAAATGATATGGCTATTGTAGCTTAAACCATCACTAATACTTGATTGCTATTATGGGTTATGATGGTTTTGGATTATTAGAGCCAAGAGAGAAAAGTCTTGCTCACTTTTTCATTTTCCTTGCTCTCTCTTGTGTTCTTGAGCTCTCATCTTCTTCCTCTTGCTTTCCCTCTCTCTAGTCTATGGTTAACTTGTCTCATGAGTTGAGAACCAAGAACCATAGAGAAAAATCCCAACACACTCTCCTCTACTCACTCTAGTTCACAAGGTTTAGCAAACCGAGTGAACTAGTTTCTTCAAAGTTCGAAGAAGAAACCAAAGGTAAAAGCTTTCAGGTGGATCGATCTTCGGCGCAAGGAGACGACGGCGTGAAGCCGATCCGGAAAACCATCGAGGTTTGAAGACGAAGGAGTTCAAGAAAGAAAGGTATAACCCCCTAACCGAGTACCTAACAACTCCTAGTTAGGTTGTTAGTTAGATGTTTAACAAAGATCCGGTTTTGAGTCCATGTTACCGCCTCTAGAAAATTGTTTTTCACCAAATTCCGCATGCCCGAAAGTACCGGGAGAGGTAGCATGGACTTACAGTGGTATCAGAGCCTAGTTAAACTCTATCTAACAGGTTAGCAAAATAACTAGAAGATCGATCAAAGAAAAAGTAACAAAACGAACCCGATATGTCAAGTTTCTGCCGATTTTTTTTATGTTCAAAAATTGATAAATTTCATCTTAAAAATCGGCTCAGGCTTTTTATTAAATAACCACAAAATTTGGTCCCACGAACTGATCAAATCGCCGCGGAAACGCGGCGGGAGCACGCTCCCGCCGCGGCCGAGGTCCAAACTTTGTGCAGTGTATTTCTGGGGTTGTTTTGGGATTTTTGAAATATGTCTTTTCAGCCCAGATTTTCCAGAACGAAAATTTTGTGTTTGGGGCCTAAAAATCCGTATTTTTGATCGAACTTCTAAAGACTTAAGCTGACGGGTTTTTATTTGTGATGTGATATTTGTATTGAACGTCTGCTAATCGCTATATGTCGATTAGTGGGGGTTATACAAATCTGTGATCTGTAATGTCATTGGAATGTGTATATGAATTCATTGGATTGTCGCGGGTGAATAGCCGGGTTTGTGAGACGAGAGTTTTCTTTTCTTTCAATTCATGTAAACTTGTAAATTGATGTAATAATTATTTGTATGGCCGCACAACCGGGTCGGGGTTGTAGCCGTCATTGTATAATTCTTTTTACTGTTTTTGCTCCTAGGATAGACCCATGGAGGGGGTGCACAAACTACCGGGTATGCCGAAGTGCCGAGTGGCCTACTCACGGAGTTGAGGGAGGTTGCTTCGCTTCGGGTACTTGGCGGGTAGTTTGCCGCACCCGTAGGGGTCTTGGGTGGGGTTTTGGCTATTCACCGTGATCGTGTAATCTGCTTTTCGTTACAGGCTCGTGCGAATTGCGGATTCCTAGTATATCCAATGTGTTCATCTGTGATCTGAAATGGCTATCATTGCTATATATCTATATATGATATTATTTAGCCGTTGCTTATGTTTTACAGCCGCGCTAGCCCAGCCCCCGCTCTGTCGTTAGTTAAGTAACCTAACGGGTAATGACGGGGCCCCGTGGCGAATGCGAATGGCATAAGCGTACGTCATATTTTGATTGTTTTCTGCAATGGTAGGATTAAATGATAGGACGCATTAAAAGAACTAATGCAAGAATATCACGCATTAAAAGAACTAATGCAAGAAAATAAACCAAGTAAAAATCGTTGGAACACTTTGAAAAACCACTCGGTGCTTTTCAAAACCATACTTTTAAATGCGGTGCATGAACCACTCCTTTTGAAAGCTATCTCGTTCCGTCGATTATATCAAGTTCACTACATTCACGGTTTCGCCAAAACCATTCGTAGCCCTCCGTCGTTTCACATGAATGGTCAATAGTATTCAAGCTATGTTTGTTGGCCAAAGTCAAGGCATAGTGATTGGTAGCTATTGGGTATTCATGTGCAACATAGATAGATGCGTTGGTTTGGGGCAGTCGTTCTACCTTGTTGGCCAAAGTCAAGGGTATGTGCGGGTGGGCTCAAATTAACCTGGAGAATGACGGGTAGAACCTGACATGTGACTTATGATTTGTTGGCCAAAGTCAAGGTCATAAGAACATGGGGCAAAAATCCACATCAGGAGTTTCAAAAGAACTGAAACTTGCTAGTGTTGCATACCATTTGGAGTGTGATGATTCTGGTAGGATTCCTTCAGTTTCGTCACGCGATGATATTTGGATCCCGATCCTACTGTGAGTATATGCTACTTCTCGGGAAATTTCTCACTTAACGATCAATGCTATAAACCAAGTAGGTGTCTAGAAAGGTGTTAGCGGGGCAACGCCCACAGGGAAAAGAGCTTATTTAATTAAGGAACTTCGCGAAAGCGTTGGAAAACCTCCCTCGAAGTACCGACACTAGCCTGGCTGAAAGGTTAATCAAGTATTGTACGGTGAGATTGATCCTGACTAATTCTTCCTTTTTGGTTTGAGGAGGGATTCGAGAAACAGTGGGAGCCATCCTGTTTAGACAAACTAAAAACCATTCTAAACTTGCAAGAGCATCGTGCTGAGTGTTTCTTCTCTCTCTCCTAATTGCAGCGACCAATCGACATGACTGAACTTAAATTACTTCTAGATAAAAACATACTGACAGGGCCAAACTACAAGATTGGCTCAGGAATGTCAAGATGGCAATCACTTACGACAAGCTGGGGTATCTTCTTACCACCAAAGCTCCCCCTGTCCCAGGTCTCAAAACCAGCGTCGCGGATAAGGAAATCCGTAAGACCTGGGAAATCGATTGCGCGAAGGCCAAGTGCCTCGTGCTTGCCTCTATGGACAATGAACATCAGAGGAGGCACGAGAATATGGACCTCGAATCCATATTTCTCCATACAAAAGAACTGTATGGAGAGCATTCTCGTATCGTAAGATACGAATTGTCGAAGAAGTTATTTTCGGCAAGGTTGGCCGTCGGATCATCGGTAGCGGAACACGTGCTTAAGATGATTGGCTATATAGAAGAACTCGCGGACCTTGGGACCACGTTGGAGAATGAGCTCTATACGGACTTGATTCTCCAGTCCCTTCCTTCCACTTATGCCCAGTTTATCCTGAACTTCAACTTACAAGAAAAGGAAGTTGAACTTTCAGAACTCCTCAACATGCTGAGGAGCGCAGAGGGCACCCTACAGAAAGGTAGGGAAACATCTACTTTGTTTGTAGGAGGATCTTCCTCTTCTAGGTCCAAGGCGAAAGCCAAGGGAAAGAAGAAGAAAGCCCCCGCCAAACCAAGGGGCGGTGTTAGTAAAGTGGATACGAAAGGAAAAGCAAAAGCAAAAGCAACAAAGAAAGCGGGGCAGCTTGTGGATAAAGAAGAATGCTTCTATTTTCATAAGAAGGGACACTGGAAGAATGATTGCAGGGCTTGGAAAGCCAGAACACAGGAACTGAAGCATGTTGCGGCTTCAGCTTCAGGTGTGTATGTTATTGAAAACTGTCTTTCAATAAACTCTACTTCCTGGGTATTGGATACCGGATCAGGATCTCATATCTGTAATTCTTTGCAGGCGTTGAGAAACCGTAGGTTTTTGAAGGCAGGTGACATGACCCTCAAAGTTGCAAACGGAGCTAGCATGGATGCTGAGTCCGTGGGGGACTATCACCTGGGAATGTCAGATGGACATGTTTTGGTTTTGCGTAATTGCTTTTTTGTACCCAACGCAACTTGTAATATCATTTCTGTATCTTTGGTTTCTAAAGAAGGTTATGAATTTGCGTTTGTAAGCAATGTTGTAAACATTCACCTTAATCAAGTTCTGATTGGGTCAGGTACATTGAGCAATGGTATATACGTATTAAACCAACCATAGATTTTCAATGTCCAGAATACACACAAAAGAAAGTCACCGGAAATAAATCAGACTTTCTTATGGCATTGTAGACTGGGTCACATCAATGAGAGAAGGTTGACGAAGTTACATACAGAAGGATATTTGAATCCGTTCGAATATCAATCGTATGCCACTTGTCAATCCTGTCTCAAAGGAAAAATGACGAAGACTCCGTTCACTGGACACGGAGTAAGGGCGAGCGAGCTCTTGGGACTTGTACACAGCGACGTGTGCGGTCCAATGTCTACACATGCGCGAAGCGGTTATTCTTACTTCATTACTTTTACGGATGACTTTTCAAGGTACGGTTATGTCTTCTTAATGAAACATAAGTCCGAAGCCTTTGGAAAATTCCAGGAATATAAGAATGAAGTAGAAAAACTAACCGGCAAAAGTATCAAGATTCTAAGATCGGATCGAGGTAGAGAATACTTGAGTGCCGAGTTCCTGGACTATTTAAAAGAGAACGGAATTCTCTCTCAGCTTACTCCTCCATACACTCCGCAACATAACGGTGTATCGGAGAGACGGAACCGAACCCTATTGGATATGGTACGGTCCATGATGAGTAACGCTGAGTTGCCGCGATCATTCTGGGGATATGCACTAGAATCAGCTGCATACCTTTTGAACCGAGTTCCAAATAAGACTGTGCCTACTACACCATATGAGATGTGGTGTGGGAAGAGACCCTATCTTAATCACATTAAGACATGGGGATGTCCGACTTTTGTCAAAAAGCAGCATGCGGACAAGCTCGAGGCACGCTCAGTACAGTGCAAGTTTGTGGGATATCCAAAGAACTCCAAGGGATATTTCTTCTATTGCGAAGAGGAATAAAAGATTTATGTTTCTCGTCATGCCCACTTCTTGGAAACTGAATTTTTGGAAAATCGGATAAGTGGGAACGCAATAGAACTGGAAGAAATTCCAGAACCACGAGCTATTACTGAAAGCTTAGTAGAACCAGAGGGTTCAAAAGAACAGGACATTCCTACGCCGCTCCGCAGAAGTAGTAGGCAGTCTCATCCGCCCGAGAAATACTATGGTTTTCTCATAGACGGGGATAGAAAGGATTACATCATAGATTATGATGAGCCTACTAGCTTCCAGCAGGCCGTTCAGAGCGTTGACTCGGTAAAATGGCTGGATGCAATGCGGACCGAAATGGAGTCCATGTACACCAACAAAGTATGGACGTTGGACATTGCTCCAGACGGGGTAAAACCCGTAGGATGCAAGTGGATCTTCAAAAGGAAGATTGGTGTTGATGGACAGGTTGAGACCTATAAAGCTAGACTGGTTGCAAAGGGTTTTCGTCAAAGACCTAGTTTGGACTATGACGAGACCTTTTCTCCAGTAGCTATGCTGAAATCCATTCGGATCCTTCTTGCCATTGCTGCCTTCCACGATTATGAGATTTGGCAGATGGACGTAAAGACCGCTTTTCTAAATGGAAATTTAGAGGAGTGTGTCTATATGGACCAGCCAGAGGGTTTCATTCGGAGTGGGAGCAGCGGAAATGTGTGCAAGTTGCTTAAGTCCATCTATGGACTAAAGCAGGCATCGCGGAGTTGGAACATCTGCTTTGATGAGACAGTCAAGGAATTTGGCTTTATCAAAAATCCAGATGAACCATGCATCTATAGTAGATTTGTAGCGAGAACTGTTGTATTCCTCGTTTTATACGTGGATGACATTCTCTTAATAGGAAATGACATTCCTATGCTACAATCTGTCAAGGGTTTCTTGTCACATAGGTTCTCCATGAAAGACCTGGGTGATGCCTCATACATCCTGGGGATCCGGATCCATCGTGATAGATCCAAGAGGATATTAGGACTTTCACAGTCCAGGTACATCGACACTATACTGAAAAGATTCAGTATGGAAGATTGCAAGCGCGGTAATCTACCGGCTTGTCACGGAATCACCCTCTCTAAAGAGATGTCTCCCAAGACTGATTTGGAGAGGGATCGCATGTCTATTATACCCTATGCTTCTGCGGTAGGCTCTATAATGCATGCGATGTTGTGTACCAGACCGGATGTAGTTTATGCACTGAGTGTGGTAAGCCAGTATCAGTCAAACCCTGGGGAGAAACACTGGATAGCGGTAAAGAACATTCTCAAGTACCTGAGAAGGACTAAGGAGATGTTCTTGGTGTATGGCGGAAAAGACCTCCAGATCGAGGCCTTTGCTGACTCCAGCTTCCAGAGTGACAAGGATGATTCCAAGTCCATGTCGGGTTTTGTCTTTACCCTCAATGGAGGGGGGGTGTAATGGAAGAGTTCCAAACAGGAAACCGTTGCAGACTCGACGATGGAAGCGGAATACATCGCTGCATCTGATGCAGCAAAAGAAGCTGTCTGGATGAGGAAGTTCTTGAAAGAACTTCAGGAGGTTCCGTCCATTGTTGATCCAATACCTCTGTATTGTGACAATAACGGGGCTATAGCTTTAGCGAAGGAACCCAGGTCCCATCAGAGATCCAGACACATCTTGAGGCGGTATCACCTGATCAGGGAGATCGTGGATCGCCAGGAGATCGAGGTTCGGAGGGTTTCTTCAGAAGATAACACTGCAGATCCATTCACCAAGGCCTTACCCCAGACTCAGTTCGAGCGGCTGATCGAGATGATAGGTCTTCGATACGCCAGTACATGGCCTTAGTGCAAGTGGGAGATTGTTAGTGTATATACCCTAGAGGCTATTACTGTATCATACTAGTTTGTATATTACTTAATGGAAGCTTGGGATATTCACCTTCTATATACAATCTTGCTCAAAAATAGTATTATGCTACTTGGTTTGTTTCTACTTCAATGTGTACATGTGTTTATTTTAGTATATCACCTATACACATTAGTGGAGCCCTTAGGATCTTTGCTTGATTACCAGCATTGTGATGGCAGTCACACTAGTGGGGGCTGGGTAATCTATAAGCACATCCTTATGCAGGTCCCTAGTGACAGGACTATCGAGACAGGGCATCGATACTCCGGAGTAGACTAGCGTATTCTCTTCTCATCACAGTATGGGAGATGGTCTGTCCCACAGCCATCAGTACGTCGTACTAGAGATAGTATGCGGGTGCTCGTTAGGTTACGAGTACACTGGACAGGACTCGTCGGGAACTGTTGGTTGGTACTATACCTATCGTCAGTTATCAGTTCCCAGGTGACATGAGTACAGCTTAGTCCGCTGACTTGATACTGTCACTTCGCTTCGAGTGTGTTCCCACTGCACTTTGATTACTACCCTACCACGGCTCATAAGAGTCGTGCAAACAGGTAGTTTTTGGGTGCAGTCCCGAAGCACTTGGAGGCAGTGACGGTTAGACAGGATTCGTCTCTCCCGGTATTGGGGTTGACATCGCGCTGTGTCTAGGAGAGCCATTACACGAGTAGTCCCTGGCCAGGGAAAGCGAGATATACTGGTAGGCTTCCTGTGTTATCTCAGGGTGTATTGGGCTTCACTCCGACATGAATTGTACCGCTATTAGTGGACTGACGTTTACCGCCCCCTAGGCCCGCCATGCGATGTATCAGACGAATTGACCGGACTGTACGGAGACTGTCACTTTCAGGCTCAGTAGGAGTTCAGATGGGTTTCACTTCGTCAGTCTTCTTGTCGGCATCTACCTGGGGACCGTTACGCACAGCTAGTGCCGCTTGCGGTCTGTGGTTAAACCCACTGCCAGCGTAGTGTCGAGTCTTTAGAGTCCCACACAGAAAGCTATTCGCCTTTAGGCAAAAGAGTAGAGGTCGCATGGTTTTGCGACAGGTCGCATGGTTTTGCGACAGGGTTCGGTCGCATCCGTGCACTTGTGCACGTTTAGTGTCCGGATAGTTAATACTAGCGGGCTTTGGTTTAAGCCAGATCCTATGTACGTTTTGGGATTGGTTTTATCCAGTATGTATTCGTGTTCCTCGGAACGCGGATGCGGGTGTGTATGCACAGTTGACGGAGAGACAGAGGCAGAGGATTCTCATTAGGGTTGTTGACCGTTGACTATTGACTATTGACTTTTTGCTCAACCCTAATGAGAATATGATATGTAATTAAAAATAATATTAATTAAGTATTATAGTGACCTGGTTGTTGAGGGGTTGACTTTGTTGACTTGTTGACTTTGTTGACCGGTTGACTAGGTTGGACTAGTTAACCATCATGATGACAATGGCTATCATTTCATGGCAAAGACTTTTGCTTGCTTGTTCTCTTGAGCAAAATGAGTGCATGAAATGATATGGCTATTGTAGCTTAAACCATCACTAATACTTGATTGCTATTATGGGTTATGATGGTTTTGGATTATGAGAGCCAAGAGAGAAAAGTCTTGCTCACTTTTTCATTTTCCTTGCTCTCTCTTGTGTTCTTGAGCTCTCATCTTCTTCCTCTTGCTTTCCCTCTCTCTAGTCTATGGTTCACTTGTCTCATGAGTTGAGAACCAAGAACCATAGAGAAAAATCCCAACACACTCTCCTCTACTCACTCTAGTTCACAAGGTTTAGCAAACCGAGTGAACTAGTTTCTTCAAAGTTCGAAGAAGAAGCCAAAGGTAGAAGCTTTCAGGTGGATCGATCTTCGGCGCAAGGAGACGACGGGGTGAAGCCGATCCGGACAACCATCGAGGTTTGAAGACGAAGGAGTTCAAGAAAGAAAGGTATAACCCCCTAACCGAGTAGTTAACAACTCCTAGTTAGGTTGTTAGTTAGATGTTTAACAAAGATCCGGTTTTCAGTCCTTGTTACCGCCTCTAGAAAATTGTTTTTCACCGAATTCCGCATGCCCGAAAGTACCGGGAGAGGTAGCATGGACTTACACATATTGCTTGCGGTTGATTACGTCTCGAAATGGGTTGAAGCTATTCCTTGTCGCACTATTGACAAAAAGGTTGTCATTAAGTTCTTAAAAGAAAACATCTTTTCACGATTTGGACACCCACATGCTATCATTAGCGATAACGGGACACATTTCTGTAATCGGTCTATCGAGACTTTGATGCGGAAATAAGCAATCAACCACAAACTTTCCACACCCTATCATCCTTAAACGAGCGGGCAAGCTGAGGTTTCAAACAGACAAATGAAACAAAATTTGGAGAAAGCTGTTTCTAAAAATCGAAAAGATTTGTCAACCAATTTGACAGATGCTCTTTGGGCATTCCGAACTGCATATAAAATCGATCTAGGTATGTCTCCTTACAGACTAGTGTTTGGAAAGGCTTGTCACCTTCCGGTCGAGATTGAGCACAAAGCAATGTAGGGCATTAGAGAACTTAACTTTGACTTAAATCAAGTCTGCAACTTTCGGAAGCTGCAATTAAACGAGCTAAGCGAACTCCGTGATGAAGCTTATGATAATGCTGTAATTGTAAAGAACCGGACTAAGGTATTTCACGATAAAAACATTTTGAGAAAAACTTTTACACCAGGTCAACAAGTCCTTTTTTATGATTCACGACTCAATCTTCATGCGGGTAAGCTAAAATCTCAGTGGAAAAGACCTTTTGTTGTGCGGTATGTATACCCGCACGGGGCAGTTGAGGTTGAAAATGTTGAAAACGGTACATTTTTGAAAGTAAATGGACATAGAATAAAACCGTATTTTTCCACTGACCCCATAGAGGAGCTCCTATTTTTACAGGAGCCACTTTATCTTGATTAAAATTCCTCCGTCTCAACTCCATGTCTTGTAAAATACTTAATCATCTTTAGAATGGAGGTGAGTGAAAAGAATAAGTTTGGGACAGAGTTTCACGATCATATTCATTGCCCCCGTTAATAAATTTCCTCCCAAGCTTACAAGTTTTTGTGATCCAGCAGAAGACAACAGTGAGGACACTATTGAAATCAAGTTTGGGGGAGGTTTGTGCTTATTTTCGCATCATTTTGCATCATACTTTGCATAAGCACAAAACTTTTAAAACATATATAAAATTAAAAAAAATATATTTTTAAAAGATAAAAATATTTAATATTTAATTTTATAATAAAAGATTAGATAGTGAAAAATTACATCCAAAAGATTGGAAAAATTTAAGAAAACGAAGAAAGTTAGAAGTTTTCTGAAACGAACTAGTAATAAGTAGTTATGAGTCGTTGTCCCAAGGGTTAGTAAGATGAAAGAAGTCACTAATCTGAGGATAAAAATAAGTCTGAAAATTAGTTCCTATTCTGGAAGCCAAGTATTTGAATGTTGGTACCCTACTATTCGCACTTACACGCGTCTTGAAACTCGGGATAGTAGAGAATACCTTAAAATACTCTTGTCTAAAAACCAAAGTATGAAGGAAAGAATAAATGAAGAAAATAAAATTGTGAAGAAAAATGAACACTGGTTTTGTTATCACGAAGGCAGCAATAAAAAATATAGCGAGGGTGCTTCATCACCTAGTGCCTTAGACCAACTGGTTTGGGAGTCACTGCTAAGCCTTAGGTGTTGCAAGACGAGGAAAATGCTACTTACGCCTAATCATGCAAGAACATGAGTAATCGGTTGGTTAGTACCTCAAGAAGTATTAACGGTCGCATGAAAAATGTGTAAGCAAATTCATCTAAATATTCATCAATTAAAAAGTACTGAGGTGGATGGACAAGAGTATGATAGCTTGAATTGAATTCTCCGAGTGTAGGGATGTCTTTTACACACACGTAGGGGTATATGATCGATATTTGGAAGAAAGGTAGGGATGAAGAATAAGAATGATGTTTTATTGAGTGATGATGTGATTTCTAACATCTTTCTTGACTTTTAAGATAGGGCTCATGACATCTGAAAAACTAGTATTAGTTGGAAACTCTAATTTTCAAAGTCTTTCTTTTACAAATCTTATCTTTATATGTAACTTTCACGGTATTCCTTTTATTATGGGATTTTGTGGGTGCAATCCGCTGAAAACCCTCAGGAGACAACACTCCTCCTACTAGGGACACCTAGAGGTTTAAAGGCTTGTTGCACGTGCTCAGTGCAATCGTGTTACCTATGAAAGTGTGCTAGCTAGTTTTTCTCTTTCTTTTTATTTTCTCCTTCACCTAAATAAAACATGTTTGCTCGAGACGACCAAAATTAAGTTTGGGGGAATTTGATCAGTCGAAAATATTGCATTTTTAACACATTAATGTCCCTACTCTTTGTAATCATCTAAAGGTGTCTGGTATGAATATAGCACATATTAGCAATTTGTCTGCAAAATACCAAATAACATGTATTATACATTATAACCAGCATTTTGAGGGAAATTGTGTGTTTTTTATTGCACGCATGATCTTTTGTGTATCAACACTTGTCTCGAGATTGTGTGTAGGAAATTCTCCAGGTAAAAGAGCCGGAACCGCTAAAAGTGCTGATAAAATATATCAAGTCAAAGACTTGAAATCTGGCAGTAAACAAGAAAGTATATGTAAGTCTACGGTAGCACCCCGGCCGTCAATCCGAGGCCAAATGCGGAAACAAAAACTTTTTAGGAAACCGGCGCTATCGTAGTCTTTCACCCGGATCGAACCATTAACAAAAACTAGCTAACTACTAAGAAGTGAGAGTGGCTATATCGATCGATCCGTGTCCTTCGGTCTTTGGCCACATCCCAAGCTCCTCGTGGCATCTCCGATCTCCGGTCTCCTCGTCAGAAGGGCACCACATCAATGAGTTTTTTTACGGGCTCCCGCTTCATCCGAAGCAACTCGAACATGAAGTTTACTAGCCGAAATGTCCAAGGTGAAGTAGAGAATGTATGTGATAACTTTGTCTCTTGACAATCTAGGATTCTCAACACATGAGATGGGTAGAGTGGAGGTAGAAGAGGATGCCAATGGTGGAACTTGTGAGCTAGAGGAAGAAGAAGAAGAAGAGAGGCTTTTGTTGTTGTGTTGCAAAATGAAAAAAAGAGAGCTTGCATAATAATATCGAGAGAAAAACAACCTCATATGGCTGCCCCCTCTCTCTCTCCACCTCTCATTTCAACCCAACAATCCATAAATTAACATGACATGTTCACAAAAAAAGAGACCATGAGTCACTAGATTGCACATGGCTCATTAATTGCTCCTCATGATGAAATCCACTCACAATTTCCACCAAATAAACATTAACCCAAAATGTTTTGTCCAACAAAAAGATACGGCAACATCTAAAGTAAACTCGTGACGGATTATAAGGATACCCCTCACCTGTATATACATACCTGCAACCGCATTCCGATTAAATGCGAATGCGATGAGATGAAAGTAATCCAACAAATCTAATACTAGGATCCGGCTTAAACCAAAGCCCACTAGTATGATCCGCCCGATCATGATCCGTGCACAAGTACACGTATATGATCGATCCCTGCCATAATACCTTACGACCTCTACAACGTTTCGCCCGAAACTTGAGAAACTGTCTATGAGGGACTCTAAAGACTCGCCAATACTTTGGCTGTGGATTTAACCACTAGTACGTCAGTGGTACTAGCTGTACGTAACGGGCTACCAGGTATTAACCAAAAGGGAGGTCGATGAGCGAACTCATCCTGATACCCTACTGAGCTTGTCAGTGACAATATCCGTAGAGTCCGGTCCGTTCGTCTATGAGTATCGCATGTCGGGCCTAGGGGGTTGGTAAAAGTCAGACCCCAAAAGCGGTACAAGTCGTGTCAGAGTGTAGCCCAGAACACCCTGAGATACTACTGGAATACCTACCAGTAAATCTCCTTTGCCTTGGCTAAGGACTTCATGTAATGGCTCTCCTAAACACTGTTGGAGATAGTGCCCTCAGAGTCAATTATTGGATCACAGGTACGTGATTGCAATGATTGAGGGAGGACCTATCCCGGTAGGACAGTCTTACTCGAGATGATAGTATGCTATCTGGTTTACCTTTATCATCGTGTACTGTTTTAAGTGACCTGACACGTCGCTATTACACGTTGATAGAGCCCCTAGGATTCTTGCTTGACCACCAGCAGTATGAGGGCGATCATATAAGTGGGAGCTGGGGGTCTATAAGCATATCCTTAAAAGGTCCCTAGTCGTGAGAGTTTCGAGACAGGGCATCGATTCTCCATAGTAGACTAGTGCATACAGTCGAGACCCAGACGAGGGGCGGTGGCCGGTCTCACAAGCCACTGGTGTCAGTTGGATCACCTAAGATGTATACAGGTGCTCATTGGGTTATGAGTACACCGGACAGGACTCGCCGGGAACATGCCAGTTGGTCATATACCAGACGTCAGATGGCAGTTCCCTGGTGACATGTGTACAGGTTAGTTCATCGACCTGGGGATCGTCATTTGTCTCGTGTGAGTTCCCACTGTACTTTGATTACTACCCTACCACGGCTCAAAGGAGTCGTGCAAACAGGTTTTAGTTGGGTACAGTCCCGAGCCACATGGAGGCAGTGAGCGTATCTTTAGGGGTTCGTCTCTCCCGGTATTGGGGGTGAGGTCGTGCTGTGTCTAGGAGAGCCATTACACGAAGCCCTCGGCCGAGGCAAGGAGATTTACTGGTAGGTATTCCAGTAGTATCTCAGGGTGTTCTGGGCTACACTCCGACACGACTTGTACCGCTTTTGGGGGTCTGACTTTTACCAACCCCCTAGACCCGCCATGCGATGCTCATAGACGAACGGACCGGACTGTACGGATATTGTCACTGACAGGCTCAGTAGGGTGTCAAGCTGAGTTCGCTCACAGACGTCCCTTTTGGTCAATACCTGGTGGCCCGTTATGTATTGGCTTATACCTCTAACGTGCTAGTGGTTAAATCCACAACCAAGGTGTTGATGAGTCTTTAGAGTCCCCCACATTCAGTTACTCAGCTTTCGGGCGAAAGGTTGTAGAGGCCGTATGGAGATATGGCAAGGTCCGATCAGATACGTGCGGTATTGCACGGATCCGGATCGGACAGTTTGTACTATAGGCCGTATGGTTATATGGCAGGGTTCGATCAGATACGTGCGGTATTGCATGGATCAGGATCGAACGGATATTACTAGCCGGTTTTGGTATAAGCCGGATCCTAGTATAGTACAGTGTAGATTTTGTCTCATTGCATTTGTAATTCGGTCGGAATACAGATGCGGGTGTGTATGCACAGTATCGGGGTTTTCCTGTAATTTATTACGGGACCAGTTTTCTGGAGTTGCCAGTTTGCTTTCCGTTTCGGCTAATTTCCTTTGTATCGTTCATTGGCCGAAGATTGGTGGAGGAGGGCTTATTTGCATTGTTGCAAATAAGTATTTGTGGAGGGGGTCTTTGCATATTATCATGTCATGATACTTGTCCCATCATTTGACTTCATAAACTCATGATTTCTTGACTTTCTTTATCATCATGGTTTTGATGATGGTTGTTGATGATGAGAGATGGTTGTTAGTTGAGTGTTGTTGTGGTTGTGATGATGATGCCTCATCATCACCCTTTTTCTCTTGATTATTGATCCACCCCTCTTGGATTTTTTGACCACACTCTCATATTCTCTCCTCCCCTTCTAGTTATGGCCGGCCAAGCTTGGAGGAGGGGTTGCCCATTTTTTGTAGTGGGGATTTTTGCTCTCTTGATGTTAGAAAAATCCCCAAGTTCCTCCACATTGTTCTTGTATCATCCCTCCACCTAAAATGGCATCTCCATGAACCCCAAAGTGAGACTTGAGGACTACATATTCTACAGCGAACCTTGGGCACGTCGAGTAGCCGGCTTCGTGCCCGAGTTGCCTCGGCATTGAGGTGGGAGCCCGTAAAAGAAGTAGGCGATGTGGTGCACTTCCGGCGACGAGGAGGAGACGGGACATTCCGCAGAAGATCTGGACGATGATGAGAAGACCGGAGGACTTGGATCGTCGGTATATCTCTCTTCCCTTTCTTTTTGTTAGGTAGGACTAGTTAGTGGTTCGATCCGGGTATTAGTGCGCGGCGGTTTGCCAGTTAAAGTAAAATTTAAAAGTTTATCACCGCTTCCGCATTTGGCCGTCGGATTGACGGCCGGGGCGCCGCCGTGCACTTACAGTGGTATCAGAGCCTCGCCATTAACTTAGTCTAGCTTTGTGTAATGTGTTTTTCAGTTCCGATCGATCGAATGTTCCAAAACCCGTATTGCTTCACATCAGTTTTCTGTTGAATTTTTTCAGTCCCCAAAATTTTTTCAGGTTGTATAAAATTGATGTACTGGAAATTATAAGGATACTGTAGAAATTCGACACTGTGATTCACCAATGGGAGCGTGGAACCGCGGCCAAACCCCCTTTGGGCCGCGGTTCCGCCACACAATGGAGTGATCACTGTATCCAATTTCTACAGTTCCTTTCTAGGGTTAAAATTGGGGTTTTGGAATATTAATTTTGGGCCCAGAATTTCCTGATCTGCTGCAGTAACGTTTTGGGGCCCACTTGTCATATTTTGATCGATCGGATATTTTTAAACACATTTTTCACAGTATTTACATTATATCTGCGACCGTGAATGTCACTTGATCGGTAAATCCGGTCTAACTGCTATAGCCCGGTTAGACGGATTTGCGAACGTGACTTTCACGTTGATGTTCTGTTTTTGCTGTGATGTTGCGGATCGGTCGTGGGGGATAGCCTGGATGCAATGCTAGTACAGTTGTGATTGTATTATGTACATTTGATATTGCGGGGCGAGCGTCCGACATGTGGACTGCCGTCACTGCCTGATTGTATTATTCTTTTGGGGCACGGCCAGGTTGCGGTCGATGTACCCGTTGCATGTATATTTTACTTTCTGTACTAGGGTTACCCCACGGAGGGGTGCACGGATAGCCGGGTTCTAGAGGGCAACAAGCCCGCATCTCATGGCATTGAGACGGAGGGGGCTTCACTCTAGAATTGTCGGGCTATTCGCCGCACTCGTAGGGGGTACAGGTTGACCCAGGAAGGGTGCCCAAGTTACCGGATTCCGTGAAGTGCTGGGTGGTCCATTCACGGTGCTGAAGGGGGCTGCCTCGCTTCAGGTTTTGGCGGGTGACTTTCCGCGCCCGTAGGGGTCTAGGATTTCATTGCGCAGGCTATCCACACGACCAGGGGAACGTCGGGTTTCAGTAATGGCTCTGTGAAACCCGGGGATCCCAGATATCTATATTGTTTCTGTGATGCTGTACATTTCTGTGATGTTGCATTTTATTCACACCTTGAGCGAATATAATATATTGGTATATATATTAGTAGATGTTGTATATGTTTTGCATCCGCGCTAGTCCAGTCCCCGCTCTGTCGTTAGTTAGCTAACCTAACGGGTAATGACGGGACCCAGTGGCGAATGCGGATGGCATATGCGTACATCAGTATATTTTCGTTCTTTTTGGTGTGATCAATTGATGGGACTGCGTTGATTTGGATCAACGCAAGTTAAAAACAAACCTAATTTGATGTTGTTGGAACACTTTTCAAAAAGCTGTTATTGCAAGGACGTTCACTTTTGTTTTCCATCGCGGTATTCCTTTAGAATATCCTGCTCCTCAGTCGACGAGGCAAGGGCCGAGATCCCTTCACCGGGAGTGACCCCTTGGACAATAAGTTTGCGTCAGGGCATTAACTTCACTATAGCCGATTACTTTTGCTTTGCATCGTGGTATTCAGTTGGAATATCCTGCACCCCATTCTACGGGGAAAGAGCCGAGATCCCTTCACCGGGAGTGACCTCTTTAGCGGAAGTTGTCGTCACTATATTTCTAAAAAGCTATCCGTTCCTTCGACGAGATCAAGTTCTTTACGTTAAAGGTTTTCGCCAGAAACCATTCGTAGCCCTCCGTCGTTTCATATGGGTAGTCAATAGTATTCAAGCTGTGTTTGTTGGCCAAAGTCAAGGCACAGTGTTTGGTAGCTGTTGGTTATTCATATGCAGCATAGATAGATGCATTGGTTTGGAACAGTCGTATAGCCTTGTTGGCCAAAGTCAAGGGCTTGTGCGGGTGGATTCGAATCAACCTGGAGAATGACGGGTAGAACTTGACATGTGACTTATGATTTGTTGGCCAAAGTCAAGGTCATAAGAGCATGGGGCAGAAATCACATCGGGAGTTTCAAAAGAACTGAAACTTGCCAGATATGCGCATACCTTCTGGAGTGTGATACCGTGAGCGGATTCCATCACGTTTTCATGCGATGAGAGTTGGATCCCGATTCCCACTGATGAGTTAGTTTACTCCTCGGGTGACCCCGACTAATTCTTCTTTCAGGTTTGGAGGAGAATTTGAGGTACAGTGGGAGGTTTCCAGATTAGATAAATTGGTAACCATTCTGATCTAGGTTAGAGTGTACGCTGAGTGTTTCTTTTCTCTCTCTCTTTGGCAGCGACCATTGACCCGACCCTAAGACTATGACTCAGTGACCAAATTGACCGAACCTTCTTAAACACTGGCTTTTGGGTTGTCAGAGTTGCAGACCACATTGCCACTCCTACTTTTACCCTTTTCTCCAGGACACCCCGTATTACTACGAACATCCACTTCCATTGGACAAAACCATCGTATGGTTAGATACAAACTCGAAGGAATTAATTCGAGGATGGTTTCCGGTTCTGGAGGAAACGGATAGGACTATTCAGTTGTCTTTTCCTTTTACCTTCTCTCAGGTAGCGAGTACTCCTTGGTTTAGGAGATAGTACACCTATTACGCAAATTGGATAGTCTTCTTCCAAACCTTAGGCTGGTGCCGAACGGTAGGGAATGAAGAAAACCAATTAGCCTAACGATGGTGTACAGAAGGTATTAAGTTCAGACAAAGAAAGGGATTAGTAAGAGGGCAAAGTAAATTGCAACAGATATTCATGACCAAACCAAGTATTCCTTCGCCAATCCTAAAATCAACTTTGTATTTCTCCAGGACACTCCGTATCACTACGAAGATCCACAGTTTATTTGGATACTCCATCGTATGGTTATATACGAACTCGAATGGAACTTGTTCCAGTTCGGGGATGGATTCTGGTCCAGGAGAAATAGGAATAAGGTTTATTCGGTTGTCTTTTATCTTCACCCTCTCTCATTGCGAGTGTTCCTAGGATTGGGACAGTACACCCATTATGCTTATTGGATAGTCTTCTTCCAAACCATAGGCTGGTGCCGAACGGTAGGGAAGGAAGAAAACCATTTGGCCTAAAGGGGTGTGCAGAAGGTAAAGACTAAAGACATATGAAAGGATTTGGAAAGGTGGCAAAGAACTATACGGTTACAGTTGTGAATCTGGAAGAGGCATTACTAGGAATACCAGGATACCCCATCGAAACATTTCAATGTTTCAGTTTCACTGTGTACTGTTAAAGGAAAACTGATTTCCCAATTAGTCCTTACTCCAGGGTATGTATTTACCAGGTACGATTCTCACATCTGTATGGTTTTACAGATGATGAGTGGGAGTAAGTTATTGGGAATTGGGTGATCATCCTCATTATATCGGGATTCGTTGTAATCGGTGATATTTGAGGAAATCACCTGGGCTGTTTGGCGGTCGGCAAATATTTGGTTTTGAATATCCGCTGTTATGCACCAATTTCAAATTGATATATCTGTACGTCTATTTTCATAGAGTGAGATATACTTTTTGATATTATGTCGATAACATTTACCTATATCAGTGGATGGTTAGGTAAGGAGCATTAAACAGCGGTGTAATTCTTCTTAACCATAAGTACAGTTTTCAACCTACGACACACAGTGAATGAGTTATCAGACTCAAGGGACTTATACAGAGTATTGTATGTTGTCCAGGGTCCATCAGGACAGAGGGGTTGATCCTCGTACTATATTCGGTTTACTTATGACTTCTCTAGTTTTTAGACAGGTGTTTCGCGGAAACACAGGGTCTGAATTTTGAGAAGTTATAGGTATTTGAATAGAGTAGAGAACCAAGTATAGCAAGTATCGGGATTCTTCAAAGTGATCGAAGATGTAGATACTTGTATATGGTATTCAGTTGATAGTAGTGATTAAGAGAAATTGCTTCTCTTTCAGGTTACTCATAATTGGAAGCATTCCTAAGTTGAGTAACGCTGATCGGCCTCCTTCCATTTAGTTGACATGCACTGGAGAAAGCTGCATGATTTGAATCTGGTTCAATTAAATCAGTGCCTCTGGTCCTATATTGGATATAGAACAGTTCGTATCTTAACGATGTTAAGGTACGGGGAGTTGTCCGGCTTATGATTAAAACCAGACACTGGACAACTCAAGGCACGTTTCTGTAATGGCTGTTTGTGGGTTGACCCAGGCTATGACGCGGGTTGATTTTCTACCATCTAGATGAACAATAGCAATATTGTTCTAGACTCGCCACAGTTTTATTAAAAATGGACTTTTTCAGAAAACAGTAGTGGGAGTATGGTAGAACTGGAAGTGATTCCAGAACCGCAAACGATTACTGAAGATTTGATAAGGAACCTAAAGATTCAATCTGGTTTGACATTCCATTGGCCACTCCGCAGATACGGTGGGTAACCTCAGGCACCCGAGAGGTACTCCGGTAGCCTCAAGGACGGTGGCAGGGAGGTTCTTGTTTACCCACACTTGCCATTGCTGTTGTTCCAGACTGTGAGACCCGGCAGGAGGATGAGTATAGCGTCGTTCTAAACTTGCTTTAGAAGTGTACGTTTATATGACTCTGCCAGAGGGTTGTCGTAGTCAGTGGGAGCAGCGGAAGCATTGGTGGACAGGTGGCTTATGTCTATTTATAGACAAAAGCACATGTAGCGGAGATAGATCATCTATTTCTGATGTGACAGTCATGGGTTTGACTTCATCAGAATAGGGGATGGATCTGTTGAGAAGGTAGTAGGGTGTGATATCCTGGTATTTGGATAACATACACAGAGTAGGAAAAGAAACTCCTATACTACAATCGGTTATACTTTGGTCGTCACACAGTGGTTTCTCCACAAAGGAAATGGATTTTATATCAGACATACTGGTTATTAGATCTATGGTTTTAGATCTAGATTTGGGTGGTTTCCCAATCTGGGTACTTAGACAGCATTCTAAGAGTATTTAGAATGGACGACTCCTGGCACGGTAGTGTACCTGCAGGTAATGGAGTCACCCTCTCTAAAGGTGTCTTACAGACTAAAGAGGAGAGGGATGTACATGATTGGCAGATCACTTGCTCAGGCAATTGAGTCAATCATTAGATGTCAAGTACCACACCAGATGATGTTCTTGCACTGGATGCAATAAGTTGATATTGATCCAATCCTGGAGAAGCAGTCGGAAGCAGTTTTAGAACATAAGTGGATGTTCTAGGGATATGATAACTATAGCCTCATGCGGGAGACAGTTATCATTCCAGGCTTCCAAGGTGACCTGGACGACAAGGAGGTTGTCAGAGTTTTGGTTTTCCTTCTGATGAGGGGCAGTTTTTTGGACAGGTGGTCCAAGGCAATACTGAGGGTGGCATGGCGCAGGATACTGATTAAGTTCAGTTGACGATACAGTCTAAGAAGTTTGGATTTGGAGTTCATTTATGAGCTATGTCCCATCAGACATCCAGACACATTCTAAGACAGGTATTGCTCTTTTCGGGAGATGGCTTTCTCCGCGAACTTGAGATGTAGAGAGACATAGAAAGAAACAACAAAGCGGATCCACTCACTGAGGCTGTTCCTCGAACGCAATAGTTTCGCAAACGAGCTTTGTGAGACTGACTAGTAGAGGAGTTGGGTGTTCGGTATCACACGGGCTGTGAGTATGCGACATCGCAATAATTAGCCTTGAGTGCAAGTGGGAGATTGTTGGAGATAGTGCCCTCAGAGTCAATTATTGGATCACAGGTACGTGATTGCAATGATTGAGGGAGGACCTATCCCGGTAGGACAGTCTTACTCGAGATGATAGTATGCTATCTGGTTTACCTTTATCATCGTGTACTGTTTTAACTGACCTGACACGTCGCTATTACACGTTGATAGAGCCCCTAGGATTCTTGCTTGACCACCAGCAGTATGAGGGCGATCATATAAGTGGGAGCTGGGGGTCTATAAGCATATCCTTAAAAGGTCCCTAGTCGTGAGAGTTTCGAGACAGGGCATCGATTCTCCATAGTAGACTAGTGTATACACTCGAGACCCCGACGAGGGGCGGTGGCCGGTCTCACAAGCCACTGGTGTCAGTTGGATCACCTAAGATGTATACAGGTGCTCATTGGGTTATGAGTACACCGGACAGGACTCGCCGGGAACATGCCAGTTGGTCATATACCAGACGTCAGATGGCAGTTCCCTGGTGACATGTGTACAGGTTAGTTCATCGACCTGGGGATCGTCATTTGTCTCGTGTGAGTTCCCACTGTACTTTGATTACTACCCTACCACGGCTCAAAGGAGTCGTGCAAACAGGTTTTAGTTGGGTACAGTCCCGAGCCACATGGAGGCAGTGAGCGTATCTTTAGGGGTTCGTCTCTCCCGGTATTGGGGGTGAGGTCATGCTGTGTCTAGGAGAGCCATTACACGAAGCCCTCGGCCGAGGCAAGGAGATTTACTGGTAGGTATTCCAGTAGTATCTCAGGGTGTTCTGGGCTACACTCCGACACGACTTGTACCGCTTTTGGGGGTCTGACTTTTACCAACCCCCTAGGCCCGCCATGCGATGCTCATAGACGAACGGACCGGACTGTACGGATATTGTCACTGACAGGCTCAGTAGGGTGTCAGGCTGAGTTCGCTCATAGACGTCCCTTTTGGTCAATACCTGGTGGCCCGTTATGTATTGGCTTATACCTCTAACGTGCTAGTGGTTAAATCCACAACCAAGGTGTTGATGAGTCTTTAGAGTCCCCCACATTCAGTCACTCAGCTTTCGGGCGAAAGGTTGTAGAGGCCGTATGGAGATATGGCAAGGTCCGATCAGATACGTGCGGCATTGCACGGATCCGGATCGGACAGTTTGTACTATAGGCCGTATGGTTATATGGCAGGGTTCGATCAGATACGTGCGGTATTGCACGGATCAGGATTGAACGGATATTACTAGCCGGTTTTGGTATAAGCCGGATCCTAGTATAGTACAGTGTAGATTTTGTCTCATTGCATTTGTATTTCGGTCGGAATACAGATGCGGGTGTGTATGCACAGTATCGGGGTTTTCCTGTAATTTATTACGGGACCAGTTTTCTGGAGTTGCCAGTTTGCTTTCCGTTTCGGCCAATTTCCTTTGTATCGTACATTGGCCGAAGATTGGTGGAGGAGGGCTTATTTGCATTGTTGCAAATAAGTATTTGTGGAGGGGGTCTTTGCATATTATCATGTCATGATACTTGTCCCATTATTTGACTTCATAAACTCATGATTGCTTTACTTTCTTTATCATCATGGTTTTGATGATGGTTGTTGATGATGAGAGATGGTTGTTAGTTGAGTGTTGTTGTGGTTGTGATGATGATGCCTCATCATCACCCTTTTTCTCTTTATTATTGATCCACCCCCTCTTGGATTTTTTGACCACACTCTCATATTCTCTCCTCCCCTTCTAGTTATGGCCGGCCAAGCTTGGAGGAAGGGTTGCCCATTTTTTGTAGTGGGGATTTTTGCTCTCTTGATGTTAGAAAAATCCCCAAGTTCCTCCACATTGTTCTTGTATCATCCCTCCACCTAAAATGGCATCTCCATGAACCCCAAAGTGAGACTTGAGGACTACATATTCTACAGCGAACCTTGGGCACGTCGAGTAGCCGGCTTCGTGCCCGAGTTGCCTCGGCATTGAGGTGGGAGCCCGTAAAAGAAGTAGGCGATGTGGTGCACTTCCGGCGACGAGGAGGAGACGGGACATTCCGCAGAAGATCGGGACGATGATGAGAAGACCGGAGGACTTGGATCGTCGGTATATCTCTCTTCCCTTTCTTGTTGTTAGCTAGGACTAGTTAGTGGTTCGATCCGGGTATTAGTGCGCGGCGGTTTTCCAGTTAAAGTAAAATTTAAAAGTTTATCACCGCTTCCGCATTTGGCCGTCGGATTGACGGCCGGGGCGCCGCCGTGCACTTACAAACACAGTGCGATTCACCCCAATACCGGGAGAGACAAAACCCATGTCGATCCGCTCACTGCCTCCATGTGGCTCGGGACTGTACCCAACTAAAACCTGTTTTCATGACTCCTTTGAGCCGTAGTAAGGTAGTAATCAAACCACAGTGGGAACTCACACAAGACAAATGACGATCTCCGGTCGAAGAACTAACCTGTACACATGTCACCAGGGAACTGCTATCTGACGTCAGGTATAATACCAACTAGGATGTTCCCGGCGAGTCCTGTCCGGTGTACTGATAACCCAATGAGCACCTGCATACATCTTAGGTGAACCAACTGACACCAATGGCTTGTGAGACTGGTCATCGCCCCTTGTCGGGGTCTCGACTGTATACACTAGTATACTAATGGAGTATCGATGCCCAGTCTCGAAACTCCCACGACTAGGGACCACTTTAAGGATGTGCTTATAGACTACGCAAGTCTCACGTATATGATCGCCATCATACTGACAGTAGTCAAGCAAGAATCCTAAGGGCTCTATCAACATGCAGTAGTGACCTGTAATGTCACCTAAAGCATGTACACGATGATAAAGATAAACCAGATGGCATACTATCATTTTGAGTAAGACTGTCCTACCGACATAGGTCCCCCCTCAATCATTGCAATCATACGCCTGCGATCCAATAATTGACTTTGAGGTCACTATATCCAACAATCTCCCACTTGCACTCAAGACTAATTATTGCGATGTCGCATACTCACAGCCCGTGTGATACCGAACACCCAACTTCTCTACTGATCAGTCTCACAAAACTTGTTTGTGAAACTATTGCGTTCGAGAAATAGCCTCAGTGAGTGGATTCGCTCTGATGTTTCTTTCTATGTCTCTCTTTATCTCATGTTCGCGGAGAAAGCCATCTCCCGAAACGAGCAATACCTGTCTTAGAATATGTCTGGATATCTGATGGGACCTAGTTCACAAATGAACTCGAAATCCAAACTTCTTTAGATTGTATCATCAACTGAACTTAATCAGTATCCTGCGCCATGCCTCCCTCAATATCCGCTTGGACCTCCTGTCCATACTACTGCCCCTCTTCAGAGGGAAAACTATAACTCTGACAGTCACTCTGTCATCCAAGTCACCTTGGAAGCCTGGAATGATAACTGTCTCCCAAAGGAGGCTGTTGTTATCATATCCCTAGAACATCCACTTATGTTCTGAAACTGCTTCCGAATGTTTCTCTAGGATTGGATTAATATCAACTTATTGCATCTAGTGCAAAAACAGCATCTAGTGTGGTACTTGACATCTCATGATTGACTCAATTGCCTAATCATGCACATCCCTCTCCCTTTAGTCTGTATGACACCTTTAGAGAGGGTGACTCAATCACCTGCAGGTATACTACCATGCCAGAAGTCGTCCATTCTAAAACACCTTTAGAATGCTGTCTTAGTACCCAGATTGGGAAACTACCAAAATCTAGATCTAAAACCATAGATCTAGTAACCATAATGTCTGATATAATATCCATATCCTATGTGGAGAAACCACTATGTGACAACTACAGTATAACCGATTGTAGATAAGAAGTTTACTTCCTACACTGTGTATGTCATCCAAATACCAGGACATCACACCCTATTACCTTCTTAACAGATCCATCCCCTATTCTGATGAAATCAAAGCCCATGACTTTCACATCAAAAATAGATGATCTATCTCCGCTATATCTGCTTTAGTCTATAAATAGACATAAGCTACTTGCCAACTATTCTTCTGCTGCTCCCACTGACTACGACAACCCTCTGGCAGAGTCATATACACGTGCACTTCTAAAGCAAGTTTAGAACGGTGCTATACTCATCCTCCTGCCGGGTCACATAGACTGGAACAACAGTAGTGTCAAGTCTGGGTAAACAAGAACTTCCCTGTCACCGTCCTTGAGGATACCGGAGTACCTCTTGGGTGCTTGAGGTTACCCTACATATCTGCGGAGTGGCAAATGGAATGACAATCCAGATTGAATCTTTAGGTCCTATTAAATTTTCAGTAATCGTTTACGGTTCTGGAATCTCTTCCAGTTCTACTATACTCCCACTACTGTCTTCTGAAAAAAAAATCCATTTTACTAAAACTATGGCGAGTCAAGAACAATATCACTATTGATCTTCCAGATGGTAGAAAGTCAACCCTCGTCATAGCCCGGGTTAACCCACAAACAGCCATTACAGAAAAGCGCATTGAGTTATCAAGAGTCTGGTTTTAAGCATAAGCCGGGCAACTCCACATACCTTAACATTGTTAAGGTATGAACTATTCTATATCCAATATAGAAACAGAGGCACTGATTTAATTGGAACCAGATTCAAATCACGCAGCTGTCTCCAGTGCATGTCAACTAAATGGAAGGAGGCCGATCAGCGTTACTCAACTTAGGAATGCATCCAGATATGAGTAACCTGAAAGAGAAACAAGTTTCTCAAAATCATTACTATCAACTGAATACTATACACAAATATCTACATCTTCGATCACCTTGAAGAATACTGATACTTGCAACACCTGGTTCTCTACTTTATTCTTATACCTATAACTTCTCAAAACATAGACTATGCATTTCTACGAAACACATGTCTAAGAACTAGAGAAGTCACAAGTAAAGAGAATATAATACGAGTAACAACCCCTCTGTCCTAATGGACACTGGACAACATACAATACTCTGTATAAGTCCCCTGAGTCTAATAACTCATTCCCTGTGCGTCGTAGGTTGAAAACTGTACTTATGGTTAAAAAGAATTACACCGCTGTTTAATTCTCCTTACCTAACCATCCACTGATATAGGTAAATGTCATGGACATAATTTAAAAAAGTTATATCTCATTTTATAAAAATAAATGTACAAATATATCAATTTGAATTTGGTGCATAACAACGGATATTCAAAACCAAATATTTGCCGTCCGGCAAACAACCCAGGCGATTTCCTCAAATATCACCAATTACAACGAATCCCGATATAATGAGGATGATCACCCAATTCCCAATAACTTACTCCCACTCATCATCTGTAAAACCATAAAGATGTGAGAATCATATCTGGTAAATACATACTCTGGAGTAAGGGCTAATTGGGAAATCAGTTTTCTTTTAACGCATAGTGAAACTGAAACATGAAAATGTTTCGAAGGGGTATCCGGGTATTCCTACTAATGCCTCTTCCATTATCAGATTCACAACTGTAACCGTATATTTCTTTGCCATCTCTCCAAATCCCTTTATATGTCTTTAGTCATTACCTTTTGTACACCACCTTTAGGCCAAATGGTTTTCTTCCTTGCCTACCGTTCGGCACCAGCTTATGCTTTAGAAGAAGACTATCCAATAAGCATAATGGGTGTACTCCCCAATCCTTGGAGCACTCGCAACGCGAGAGAAGGTAAAGATAAAAGACAACTGAATAAACCTTATTCCTATTTCTCCTGAACCAGAAACAATCCCCGAACTGGAACAAGTCCCTTCGAGTGCGTATATAACCATACGATGGAGTATCCAAATAACTGTGGATCTTCATAGTGATACGGGGTGTCCTGGAGAAATACAAAGGTAAAGTATGAGTGGCGATGAAATACTTGGTTTGGTCGTGAATAGCAGTCGCAGTTTACTTTGCCCTCTTTCTAATCGCTTTATTTGTCTTAACTTATTACCTTCTGTACACCATCGTTAGGCTAATTGGTTTTCTTCATTCCCCACCGTTCGGCACCTGCCTATGGTTTGGAATAAGACTATTCAATTAGCGTAATAGGTGTACCGTCCTAATCCAAGGAGCACTCGCAACCTGAGAGAAGGTAAAAGGAAAAGACAACTGAATAGTCCTATTCATTTTCTCCAGAACCGGAAACCATCCTCGAATCTGGAACAAGTTCCTTCGAGTTCGTATATAACCATACGATGGTTTTATCCAATGGAAGTGGACGTACGTAGTGATACGAAATGTTCCGGAGAAAAAGGGTAAAAGAAGGAGTGGCAATGAGGTATGCAACTTAGACAATCCAAATGCTGGTGTTTTAAGAAGGTTCGGTTAACTTGGTCACTGAGTCATAGTTTAGGGTCGGGCCATGGTCGCTGCCAAAGAGAGACTCTAACCTAGAGCAGAATGGTTATCAATTTATCTAATCAGGAAACCTCCCACTGTATACAAAAATTCTCCTCCAAACCTGAAAAAAGAATTAGTCGGGATCACCCGAGGAGTAAACCAACTCATCAGTGGGAATCGGGATCCAACTATCATCGCATGATAACGTGATGGAATCTACTCACGTTATCACACTCCATAAGGTATGCGCATATCTGGCAAGTTTCAGTTTCTTTAGAAACTCCTGATGTGATTTTTTTTACCACATGCTCTTATGACCTTGACGAAGGCCAATATATCATAAGTTACATGTCAAATTCTACCCGTCATTATCCAGGTTAATTTGAACCCACCCGTACATACCCTTGAAGAAGGCCAAAATAGTAGTACGACTGTCCCAAACTAACACATCTATCTATGCAACAGAAATGTAACAAATAGCTACCATACACTATGCCTTGACGAAGGCCAACATACATAAAATGAATACTAAGTGCCACCTTTCTGAAATGACAGAGGGCTACGAATGGGTTTTGGCGAAAAACCTTTAACGTAATGAACTTGATATCGTTGAAGGAACCAGATAGCTTTTTACAAAAATATAGTGGCGAAAACCTTTGCTAAAGAGGTTACTCCCGGTGAAGGGATCTCGGCTCTTTCCCCGTAGAATGAGGTGCAGGATATTCCAAATGAATACCACGATGTAAATCAAAAAGTAATCGACTCTAGTAAAGTTATTACCTTGACGCAAACTTCTATCAAAGGGGTCACTCCCGATGAAGGGATATCGGCCCTTGTCTCGTAGAATGAGGTGCTGGATATTCATAATCGAATACCACTATGCAAAACAAAAGAGAACGTACTTGCAAAAACAGCCTTTTTGAAAATTGTTCCAACAACATTGAATAGTTTTGTTTTCCTTGCATTGATCTGAATCAATGCAGTCCCATCAATTAATCACACCAATAAAGAACGAAAATACGATGTACGTATATGCTATCCGCATTCGCCACTGGGTCCCGTCATCACCTGTTAGGTTACTTAACTAACGACAGAGCGGGGACTGGACTAGCGTAGATGTAAAACATATACAACATCTACTAGTATATATATATATCAATATATAATAATCGCTCATGGCATAATAAATGCAACATCATAGAAATGTAATAAGCATCATAGAACAATACAGATAATCTGGGATCCCCGGGCTTCACTGAGCCGCAACTGAAACCCGACGTTCCCCTGGTCGTATGGATAGCCTGTGCAATGAAAACCTAGACCCCTACGGGCGCGGCAAGTTACTCGCCAAAACCAGAAGAGAAGCAGCCCCCTTTAGCAAAATGAATGGGACACCCAACACTTCACGGAATCCGGTAACTTGAGCACCCCTCCTTGGGTCAACCTATACCCCCAACGAGTGCGGCGAATAGCCCGCCAATTCTAGAGTGAAGCCCCCTCCGTCTCAAAGCCATGAAATGCGGGCCCGTTGCCCTCTAAAACCAAGCTACCCGTGCACTCCACCGCGGGGTAATCCTAGTACAGAAAAGAAAAATATGTACAACGGGTACATCGACCTCAACCCGGTCGTGCCCCAAAAGAATAATATACAAACAGGCAGTGACGGCAGACCACATGTCGGGCGCTCGCCCCGCAATATCAAATGTACAAACAAAACTAAACTGTACTAACATTGCACCAAGCTATCCATCACGAAAAATCTGCAATATAACAGCACAACACAGAACATCAACGTGAATGTCACGTTCGGAAACCCATCTAAAAGAGCTTTAGTAATTAGACAAGATTTACCGCTCGAATGACATTCAAGGTCGCAGATATAATGTAAGCATTATGATCTAACTTATTTAAATTTCGATCGACAAAATTTCCCGAAATGAGCCCCAAGCACAAATCCAGTACAGTAATAAATCTGGGCCCAAACAAAATATTCCAGAAATTTCAATTCCACACAAAAGACCAGCACAAGAAAAATGGTGCAATGAAGCCACATAACCGTGGCGGAACCGCCGCCAAAACGTGGGTATTGCCGCGGTTCCGCGGCGTTACTGTGGACTCACGCAACCAAATTTCTACAGAGGTCTTAAAAAAGCCTGCCTGATTTTCTGACATACCCAAAATAATTTTTCGACCACAAAAATTTTTGAAAGAAACTCAGAAAATTGAAATGCGGTTTCGGAAATTTTGATCGATCGATGTTTTAAACATGTTAGAACAAGCTAGTAAAGGTTAATGGCGTGGCTCTAATACCATGTAAGTCTACTGTAGCGCCTCGGCCGTCGATCCGAGGCCAAAATGCGGAAACAAAAACTTTTTAAGAAACCGGCGCTATCGTAGTCTTTCACCCAGATCTAACCATTAACAAAAACTAGCTAACTACTAAGAAGTGAGAGTGGCTATACCGATCGATCCGTGTCCTTCGGTCTTTGGCCACCATCCCAAGCTCCTCGCGGCATCTCCGATCTCCGGTCTCCTCATCGGAAGGGCACCACATCAATGAGCTTTTTTACGGGCTCCCGCTTCATCCGAAGCAACTCGAACATGAAGTTTGCTAGACGACATGTCCAAGGTGAAGTAAAGAATGTGTGTGGTAATTTTGTCTCTTGACACTTTAGGATTCTCAACACATGAGATGGGTATAGTGGAGGTAGAAGATGATGCCAATGGTGGAACTTGTGAGCTAGAGAAAGAAGAAGAAGAAGAGAGGCTTTTGTTGTTGTGTTGAAAAATGAAAAAATGAGAGCTTGAATAATAATCTCAAGAGAAAAACAACCTCAAATGGCTGCCCTCTCTCTCTCTACCTCTCATTTCAACACAATAATCCATCAATTAACATGACATGTTCACAAAAAAAGAAACCATGAGTCACTAGATTGCACAAGGCACATTAATTGCTCCTCATGATGAAATCCACTCACAATTTCCACCAAATAAACATTAACCCAAAATGTTTAGTCCAATAAAAAGATACGGCAACATCTAAAGTAAACTCGTGACGGATCACAAGGATACCCCTCACCTGTATATACATACCTGCATCCACATTCCGATTGAATGCGAATGCGATGAGACGAAAGTAATCCAACAAATCTAATACTAGGATCCGGCTTAAAACAAAGCCCATTAGTATGATCCGCCCGATCATGATCCGTGCACAAGTGCACGTATATGATCGAACCCTGCCATAATACCATATGGCCTCTACAACGTTTCGCCCGAAACTTGAGAAACTGTCTCTGTGGGACTCTAAAGACTCGTCAATACTTTGGCTATGGATTTAACCACTAGCACGTCAGTGGTACTAGCTGTACGTAACGGGCTACCATATATTGACCAAATGGGATGTCGATGAGCGAACTCATCCTGACACCCTACCGAGCCTGTCAGTGACAATATCCGTACAGTCCGGTCCATTCGTCTATGAGTATCGTTTGTCGGGCTTAGGGGTTGGTAAAAGTCAGACCGCCAAAAGCGGTACAAGTCATGTCGGAGTGTATCCCAGAACACCCTGAGATACTACTGGAATACCTACCAGTAAATCTCCTTTGCCTTGGCCAAGGACTTCGTGTAATGGCTCTCCTAGACAAAGTGCGATCTCACCCCCAATACCGGGAGAGACAAAACCCCTGCCGATCCGCTCACTGCCTCCATGTGGCTCGGGACTGTACCCAACTAAACCTGTTTGCATGACTCCTTTGAGTCGTGGTAGGGTAGTAATCAAAGCACAGTGGGAACTCACATGAGACAAATGACGATCTCAGGTCGATGAACTAACCTGTACACATGTCACCAGTGAACTGCTATCTGATGTCAGGTATAATACCAACTAGCATATTCCCGGCGAGTCCTGTCCGGTGTACTCATAACCCAATGAGCACCTGTATACATCTTAGGTGAACTAACTGACACCAATGGCTTGTGAGACCGGCTACTGCCCCTCGTTGGGGTCTCGACTGTATACACTAGTCTACTAATAGAGTATCGATGCCCAGTCACGAAACTCCCACGACTAGGGACCACTTTAAGGATGTGCTTATAGACTACCCAACTCTCACGTATATGATCGCCATCATACTGCTGGTAGTCAAGCAAGAATCCTAAGGGCTCTATCAATGTGCAATAGTGACCTGTAATGTCACCTAAAACATGTACATGATGATAAAGATTAACCAGATGGCATACTATCATCTTGAGTAAGACTGTCCTAACGGCATAGGTCCTCCCTCAATCATTGTAATCACGTGCCTTCGATCCAATATTTGACTTTAAGGGCACTATTTCCAACAATATAAAAATATTCCAGACATCAGGAATGTGCCATAAATCCAACATCAGAATTACCCTGGAAAAATAATACAGAAAGCTCCTCAAACGGCCGCGGATCCGCGGCCGAGTCAGGCCGATCCGCCGCGGATCCGCGGCCGAGTTGACTCGTCGGCGGCTGGTCATTTTTGCAGAGGTCTCCTTTTAACGGCCAAGCTTCTACAAGACGTTTTTAATTATGTAGATTTCTCCAGAAGCTTCCTTTCTAACAGCCAAACTTCTTGTGCAAGTTTCAAACTACCAAGCTTCTCATGCAAGCTAGCTAACTACCTTAATCTAGAAACTTTTCTACCCTAGCTTCCGATGCAAGCCTCATAACAACCAAGCTTCCAAGGGAAGCTAGACCAAGCTTCTAGGGGATGCTAAAGGAAATCTATAAAAAGGGACCTAGTGCTTCATTACAAAGGTTGTTGAATATTGAGCCAAAATTCCGCAAGTTGAGTGACACAACTTGCAACTCAAAACCCTAGCCCAAATCCTACTCCAAAGCCAAATCAAGATACATCGAGTACCAAATCAAGCAAGAAATCAACGAGCCTTTGAAGCAACGCCGATCTTCATCCGAGCAAGAGATCTATGACGATCCGCGACTCACGACGATCGAGCCACACAAAGATCGACGCCAAATTCCTCCTCAATTGAGTGAGCTAGAGCTAGTCTTGTAAACTTGAGTGAGAGTTGTAATTTGAAGAAGATCTAAATAAAGGTGAAAATCTTTATTCTTGCTTTCTATTCATTCTCGCATTATGATATTCTTAGTTCTTGATTGCTTTATAATGATGCGTGAGTAAATTCTCCGCTTGTAGCAGAATCGAGAAATTAGGTAGATGATGATGATTAAATTCTTGAACGATTCTTAAGTCTTATGAGTTTTGTAAACTTTAGGAAATTGAATCATCGAAAACCTAATTTGAGCGAGATCGCTTTCTTGAATGTTTTCGCTCCAAATTAGAGATCAACGATCGGTGATTCAATTTGTTAGAGGCTGGAATTTGAAAGATAATTAATGAAAGGACAAGAGATTATGATGGAGAAACCCTAGTTTCTTCAATAGATCCGTAAACCTTGTTGATCGTCATCGATCTAGCAACAAATCTTCAATAGATAAGAATTTGTAATAATTAGTATTCATCATCACTATCAATTGGATCGATTCCGACAAGCGTCTTTACAAATCTTGATAATTCAAATAATTGGGACATTTCTTGATTCTTGATTCTAGATCTATATTCTTTATGCTTCTTGAAATGAAAACTCACAAATCTTAAATCAATTTTCTTGGATTTTCTTTTATGTTTTAATTGTCAACTCAACTAAAATGATAACGAACAAATCACACTTTCTCAGTGGACGATCCGCATTCACCGACGAAATTACAATAGACACCGTAAATTGATTGCGGTATAAATTTCTTTGGTTGTGGAATATTTCTAAACACGGTATGGAAACGAGATCAATTAATCATCTTCGGCGTCGAAGACATCAAGCAAGCTTGTTCCGTTCATCTTATGGAGCCTTTCTAGCGTCCGGGAATTCACTACTTGGAGTGAAGGGACTACTAAACGGAGCTATTGAATTGAAGGACCGGTCTACAAAGGTAGTATTTCTTGTTCACTTAGATGTAAAGATTCTTAGTTAGGGTTCTTTAGCGCGCCAATTTTTTACATTCTAGTTTCGTCTAATTCTCTAGTTAAGATTCTAGGTTAGGGTTCTTTAGCGCGCCAATTTTTTTAAAGCGGCATGGTCGATTCTTCCCGAAACCCAGTGGCGACCCTAGGGAACCATGCAACAAGTCTAACCAAGCTACATAAAGATGGATATTTAAACTCCTTTGAATATATATCTTATCCGACTTGCCAGTCTTGTATCAAAGGTAAAATGATAAAAACTCTGTTTAGTGGACACGGAGAGAGAGCTACTGAACTCTTAAGCCTTATACATAGTGATGTATGTGGACCAATGTCTACACATGCGAGAGGTGGTTTTTCGTACTTCATAACTTTTACTTATGATTTCTCTAGATTCGGACATGTGTTCTTGTTGAAACATAAGTCCGAAGCCTTCGAAAAGTTCAAGGAGCATAAATCTGAAGTAGAAAAACAAACAGGCTTGAGTATCAAGAAACTTCGATCGGATCGAGGAGGTGCGTATCTAAGCTCAGAGTTTCTAGATTTCCTCAAAGAGAATGGGATTCTCTCTTAGCTCACTCCTCCGTACACGCACAGCAAAACGGTGTGTGGGAACAGAGGAATCGTACCCTATTATATATGGTACGATCAATGATGAGTGATGCTGAGTTACTACTTTCATTATGGGGGCACGCATTGGAGACTGCGATATATCTATTGAATAGGGTTCCGACCAAAACCGTGTCTACCACTCCATATGAGATATGGTATGGGAAGAGACCATCTCTTAAATGAGTTAAGATATGGGGTTGTCCATCTTATGTGAAAAAGCAGAATCCGAACAAACACGAGACACGATCGGTTTTGTGTAAATTTATGGGATATCCAAAACACTCGTATGGATATCTTTTCTACCACAAGGAGGAACAAAGGGTGTTTGTGTCTCAGTATGCAATATTTTTAGAAAATGAATTTTTTTAAAAGATATTGTTGGCAATGCAGTAGAACTGGATGAAATTCCAGATCCACAAACAATTACCGATGATTTGGTTGAACCTGAGGTTTCAATAGAACCTGACGAGCCTCAGCCACTCCATAGATCTAGTAGGACTTCTCGCCCACCTGATAGATAATACGGTTTTCTAATTTATGGTGATAGAGAAGATTGCATCATGGATGATGATGATCCTACTAGTTTTTAGCAAGCTATCATGAGTGGTGACTCAGTGAAGTGGCTGGATGCCATGAGATCTGAAATGGAATCCATGCACACCAACAAAATATGGACTTTGAAGGTTGCACCTTCTGGAGTAAAACCCATAGGGTGCAAGTGGATCTTTAAGAGAAAGATTGGTGTGGATGGTCAGGTAGAGACCTATAAAGCTAGGCTGGTCGCAAAAGGATTTTGTCAAAGACAAGGCTTGGACTATGATGAAACCTTTTCACCAGTCGCGATGCTCAAACCCATTCGGATCCTGCTTGTTATAGCTGCTCACTATGACTATGAGATCTGCCAGATGGATGTTAAAACGACATTTATAAAGGGTGATTTAGAAGAATGTTTTTTTATGGATCAACCAGAAGGCTTCATTGACAGTGGGAGCAGCGGAAAAGCATGAAGGTTGCTTAAATCCATCAATGGATTAAAGCAGGCCTCACGGATTTGGAACATCTGCTTTGATGATACAATAAAAAAGTTTGGTTTTATCAAAAATGTAGATGAACCATGTATTTATAAAAGAATTGTTCAGAGTACTGTTACATTCCTCGTATTGTACGTGGACGACATTCTTTCCGTAACAACTCCATTTTTAATGTACAAGAATTGTTTTAAATTCAATGTATACTTGGAGTATTTATTGCGGCTGATATCTCTTTAAGTATTTATTTCACTCCATAATTACAAGAAGGAGCTTATAGCTCATTGGTAAGACCTTGCACTGCTGAACCAAGCCACCAGAGTTCAAATCCCATGCCCCACATTATTTTTATATTTATTTTGTTTTAAATTCTTTGGAATGTCAACGGTCAAAAGGCCATAACTCCCAAAATATGTACTGGACAACAAAAAGTAAATATACCAAATTGTACCCCAGGAAAATCCCTGGCCATTGGAACCGTGACTCGGCCCGACTCGGCGCCGCCGGCCGGCGAATCGGCCGACTCGGTCCGGCGCCGCCGGCCGGACTTGGCCGGACGGCCGAGTCACCAACAGAGAAAAGTTGGGTCTTGAAGTGGTCAACCCTCCTGCACACTTATTATGTGTGGATCGGTTATCATTTGGCCAATAAATTCCTTTTAATCCTAGGTTTAATGAGTTTTAATGAATTTTTATATATTTTTATATTTTTTTTATTAAAAATCCCTAACCCTAGCCTAACCTTATATAAACCCCCCATACCCTCTACCCTCTCATCACTTTTCCTAAGTCCACTCTCCCAAAATTCCAAGAGAACTTGGTACGTGAGAAAACGAGCGAAAGGCGAAGCGCTGACGAAATCGACGGCGAAATCCCGGCGATCGTACAAGGACCTCTTCACGACGTTTCGACGCACCGGCAAATCCACTACCTTCCTCTAACTCTCTAGCGTTGTCCAAACCCGTAAGTCTCTCTTTTCTATCTTTCTTTTCTTCCATTAAAATACGACTTTTCAAACCCGACGGAAATCGGAAGAAACCGATTTCTGATTCGGTTTTCTATCAAATCTCACTAATCACCAATTCCATAATGCTTAAACATCTTCATGTTGACTACTAATCACTTAAAAATTAATTTGAACAAGTTTTCACACATGAAATGATAGCTTTTGCAATATACCGTATTTTTGCACTTAAATACCACCATGTTTAGTTTATCACATTTAACCCTTTAATATTGCTATACCTTAAAGTAGATTACGAGGTAATGACCTACCTCCACACACACGCAAATGCAACCCTAATTGATATCATCAAAACTTAGAATACGATAATACAAGATTTTACATTTAAATACCCTTTTCTTAATAAAACATTTTCTAAAAGTTCCATGTTTTAAACAATTTTAAAACAATATCTTTTAATAAGAAAATACAATATGTCGTGGACATCGATCGTTTATCTAAACCTGATTTTGTGGTGTCTAGGTAAGTGTGTCTAAGACGAGTGGTTACTTAATTAGGGCCACTACTTGTAGTGGAGAGCCACACACTCACCTGGCACTTACCTAGCCGCAATTGGTGGTGAAGAGGCGATTTGAGGCTTCTAATGATTTATCGTTTAGACCATTTAGAAATAGGCTAGTTGGCTTAAGAAACCCTAGAATCTAAAATACGGAATTTTACACCCTTTTACTAATAAATACCTTATCTTTATAAAACCATTTTCTAAATGATTAGTATTTATTAAATCTTTGCAAAGCGCCACTACAACCCACCTTTGGGGAACTCGTTAGGGATAGTATGGTTTATCGTGAACCCTCGGGCTTAGTAGTGCGAGATTCAGACCTCCGCAAGGAGCATTCGGTCTCGAAAGGTTTAAAATACGACATTTAAGAAAAATGAGATTTTTGGAAAATAAAATATTTATTAAAAATTATTCTTGTATAAACATATGTATATTTATCATTTAAACACCTATTTTATTATAAAATAAAGTTTCCACCATTTCCTAAAAATTACAAGATTAAAAGTTACATTAAAATACCATGAATTTCAAATAAATCAATATTACAAATTAATACCTTTATTTATGTAATTAGGATATTTTAACTAGAAATAAAACAAAATAAAATCACACTCATTGTAACTATAAAGACGAATAATAAATATTTGAGGTGTATCTTGAAAACTATATAAAAGTATTTTTACATAAAACCCCTCAAGTTTTATAAATTACAATAAAGACCCTAACAAATATAGAACTGAGACTTATATTTCTTTTAGTCTGACTCGGGTTTGAGTCTGATTATTTCTGACTTGAATATGATTCAAGTCAATCTATATTCTTTAATATTCCAACTCAATATGATTACATGAATCTCATAATCCAGTTAACAAACTATAAAACTTGACTGAATCAAAGCATGGATATACATCCATTATCCCGTTATTCCATTTACCTGATTATGCAGTTACAATCTGTTTACTGATATCATGGTTTTGGTCAGTCATCCAACTTATACAATACAATACAACAATACTATCAAAACACTACGGGGTTTAAGGGGTAGATTGGTACGGAAAGTGTTAAAGGTGGCACGAGGTGGTCAGATTAAGACACCTAACCTATATTCCGTTGCTATTGTACCGTGGCTTAACGGTTCCTTGTACTTTCTGTTTGCCCTGGTTTCTAGCATATAGAGACCCCTCTCGTATACACTGGCATCCTTCTGTACCAAGCTACAAACAACAGCGTTAACACAATATTCTACAATACTATACAACTTCTTTAGAAGATACTCTTATTCTGTCTTTTCTAATTCTTCTTTATCTTTGGGACTTACCGAGCGACCTGTTCGCTGACGACATTTTATTTCTTTCTTCTTTGAATGTCGTCAGGTGCTTTGGACCCAGCAGAGATCGAGCCCACCAGTGAAGACTTGGATCAGTTTCACGAAGACCCCGAGCTCTACATATTGTACCTTGTTCTATTTAGTATTTTCATTTTCTGTTATGCCATTGTTTAGGCATCGCTTTTCATTTCAGTTGTATTTACTTTTCATGCATTGTACAAAAGAATGTTATTAATAAAGTTGCTGTTATTTCTATATCTCTTGTCTCTTGTGATTTACTTTTATATTGCTTAGATACGATTAGCATATGTACTTCTAAGTATATACGAAGCGGATCTCGTCGCGTCCCCTTCGCCGTACACCGGGAAGCGCGGCGTGACAGGTTTTGTTGGTGGCCCATGCAGGTCTGAGCTGTATGAATCCCCATCTTGCAGTTTTGGTCTGCGTGAACAACTTAAGCAATATAACACAAGAACTAGCAACTAAAACATTCTTTACAATTCATGTTTCTTGAATCTTACAAATTTCTATTCCTTGAATCTTATCATTTCTTGTATTTGAATCTGTCATAACCCAAAATTTTCTTCAAGGTTATGGATTCCCCGAACAACACCAGCACCAACGTCAACAACACACCTCCAGCACTACCTCTTGCACCAGCTGTTCCTGCACCACCCACCGAGCAAACAGTGCTAATTGAAGCGATCCGCAGCCTTCTCGAGGGACAACAACAGCTCCTGAACCGTCCTGAGACCGACGCACCAGGGGTAAAGCAATTCAGGGCTTTGCACCCCGAGCAGTTCTCTGGTAAAGGAAGCCCTCTTGAAGATGAAGAATGGGCACAAAGCATCGAAGACGATTTAGCAGCAGCTCAAGTGCCAGACATCGCTTGGGTCCGTGTGGGGAAACTACAACTTACGGATAATGCTCGCAACTGGTGGAAGGCGGAAGAAAGCCGTCTGGTACAGCCGATTGAATGGAAGACTTTTCGCGAAAAGTTCGACGCGAAATACATCCTTGTGACTGCCTAGTTTGCCATGGAGCAGCAGTCCATTCATCTGCAACAGGGTTCAAAGTGGGACAAATCATTAGATGAATACGACGCTAAATTCACCATGTTAAGCCGGTAAGATATGTCACAATAGTTCAATTTTTAAATATCACATACTATACAGCTAACACAATCTTTAAACAGATTCGCGGCACACTTGATACCGACGGACAAGATCAGAGCCCGTCGCTTTCAACAAGGACTGGACACGGAGATTTAGGATGCTCTAGCCACGGGAAAATTTTTGACTCATGAGGATGCCCTGGAAGCTGCCCGCAGTTATGAGGCAGTGATAAAAGCAAGGGGCAGACCTCAGTCTGCAGGAGTCAAACGCCCTGCCAACCAGATGGCAGGTGGAGCCTCGTCTAGGCCACCTTTCGTGCCAAGGCGACCCGGAGTACCAACCCATCGTCCCAGCCCAGCCTTTTGCACCTACTGCAAGAGAACTGGACATATGATGAAGGACTGCCGTCGAGCCAACCTCCTTTGCTTAGTCTGCGGCTCAGCTACCACGATATTGGGTCTTGTCCCAAAAGACAGAACCCAGTTACTGCAACCAGGCCAGCAATTACTTATCCGCAGCGACCAGCTCTTCAGGCACCTGCTCCCAGACCTGCACAACCTGCACCATCCAGAGGACTACAAGCTGCACCACCTCCTCGTCAGTTCCATCAAGCTCAAAAGAACGTTCCGAGGAATGCTTTTCAGGCCAGGAGGAATGTACCAAGGCGCCAGGCTTTCACGATGTCCGTGGAAGAAGCTGAGGCCACTGGCCAAGTCATCACCGGTAAACTTTTCTTTTCAAACTTTTCTTTTCTATCCTGCTACTGAGTTACATATTTTCTATACCTAAAACAAATCCCACATACCTTAGGTACAATCTTAGTATCCTCAATCCCTGCACTTGCACTGTTTGATACAGGAGCATCACACTGCTTTATGTCGCAACGGTTTGTCCGAACCCATGCTATTCCAGTCTCACTGCTTGTATCCAGCTGGAATGTCAGTTCAGGAAATGGCGTTCTAAAGGCAACTATGGGATTCAGCTTGTTTCCAGTCATCATCTGCAGTCGAGAGTTTTATGCTGACCTCAAAGTACTGGACATACCGAACTTCGATGTGGTTCTAGGAATGGATTGGCTTGGAACTTTTTTTGCTACCATCGACTGTCGTCAAAGGAGGGTAGTATTCAAGATCCCAGACCATCCGGTCTTCTATTTCAAAAGCGGAGACCGTACACTGGAGCCAAGTACCTATAAAGCGAAGCCAAGAGAAGCAGTAGTTGCAGCAGTTCAAGTGGAGGAAGAATCAAGACCAGATGTGGTTCGAGAGTTCGACGATGTATTTCCTGACGATATATCAGGTTTGCCTCCCGATCGAACTCTTGAATTCAGTATTGATTTAGTACCAGGAGCACAACCGGTGATCAAAGCACCCTATCGTTTATGTCCGGAAGGTTTGAAGGAAGTCCGAACACAGTTGGACGAATTACTGGCGAAAGGATGGATTCATCCCAGCACTTCAAGTTGGGGATCACCTGTACTACTTGTGAAGAAGAAGGAAGGTTCATACAGAATGTGCATCGATTACAGAGCCTTGAATGAAGTCACTATAAAGAACAAGTATCCACTCCCGCGCATCGATGATTTATTCGATCAGCTAAGTGGATCTTGTGTTTTCTCTAAATTAGATCTTCGTTCAGGTTATCATCAAGTGAAGGTCAAGGAAGTTGATATTCATAAAACAACTTTCAGAACTCGCTATGGACATTACGAATTTCTAGTGATGCCATTTGGAGTGACCAACGCACCTGCAATATTCATGAACTTTATGAATCAAGTTTTCCGGGAGTATCTAGACAGGTTTGTTGTCATCTTCATCGACGACATCCTGGTATATTCTAAGAGTCGGAAAGAACATGCAGAACATCTACGAATTGTCCTGGAAACTCTTCGACAACATCAGCTTTATGCCAAGTACAGCAAGTGCATGTTTTGGCTAAATCAAGTTGGTTTTCTTGGACATATCGTATCAGGAGAAGGAATCTCTGTAGATCCAGCGAAAGTTTCGGCAGTTAGCGAATGGCCTACACCAAAGTCGGTGAAGGATATTCGAAGTTTCTTGGGTTTAGCTGGATATTACAGAAGGTTTATTGAAGGCTTTTCGAACATAGCAACTCCCCTGACCAAGCTCACACGTAAAGATGAAGAATTTTTGTGGTCAGAAGCATGCGAACAAGCTTTCGTAGAACTCAAGTCAAGGTTGACATCAGCACCTATTCTCGTCATACCGGATCAATCTGGAGGATTCGAGGTACATTGCGAAGCATCCGGTAAGGGATTAGGATGTGTTTTACATCAGCACGGTAAGGTTGTGGCTTATGCTTCAAGACAGCTGAAGATCCATGAGCGCAATTATCCGACGCATGATTTAGAGTTGGCAGCCGTCATCTTTGCTCTCAAGATTTGGCGTCATTATCTACTTGGTGAACGAGTGAACATCTACACAGATCATAAGAGCCTGAAGTACGTGTTTACTCAGAAGGAGTTGAATATGTGGCAGAGAAGATGGTTAGAACTCATGGCGGACTTTAACATCAACTTGCAATATCACCCACGGAAGGTGAATGTAGTACCTGATGCTCTTAGTCACCAACCATTAGCAATGAATCTCACCGCTCAGTGGAAGCTTCAACAAGACTTGCATCAGATGGAGATTGAAGTAATCATGCCAGGTAATGCTTCAAGTTTGATGAATTTGCAAGTTCAATCAACCATTGTTAATCAGATCAATGCAGCTCAAGCAAGTGATGCTAAGTTGCGAAAGATCAGAGAACAAGTGGAGAATGGACTCAGAACAGACTTCATCATCCATGAAGACGGATCTTTAAGATACGGCAGCAGATTGTGTGTACCAAAAGGTCCTGTTCGGGAAGAGTTAATGAATGAAGCTCACAGCTCTCCCTATTCAGTACATCCTGGAGGTACCAAAATGTACAAAGATCTACGTCAGAATTATTGGTGGCATGGAATGAAGCTTTAAGTAGCCCGAAGCGTCGCAAAATGCTTGGTGTGTCAGCAAGTAAAGGCTGAACATCACAGGACTGCTGGATTACTTCAACCGTTACCAGTCCAAGAATGGAAGTGACAACACATCACGATGGACTTTGTGACTGCTCTTCCTTACAGTACAAAGGGTAACGATGCCCTATGGGTCATTGTGGATCGACTCACAAAGTCGCTCACTTCATCCCATTTCAAGTTGGCCAATCAACTGAGACACTAGCAAAGAAGTGCATGGAGGTAATAATCTAATTTAGATTTAAAACTCTTCATAATGTACTATCTCTGATACCCATGAACTCATACAAGAAATTGTGAGACTCCATGGAGTACCGGTCTGCATTGTCTCCGATTGTGACACCAGGTTCCGATTGCAATTTTGGCAGAGTCTGCAAGCAAGCTTGGGAACAAGTCTAAACTTCAGCACGGCTTATCATCCACAAACAGATGGTCAGTCGGAACGAACTATTCAGATCTTAGAGGATATGCTCAGAGCATGTATGTTAGACTTTAAAGGATCGTGGGAAGATCACCTACATCTTGTGGAGTTTTCGTACAACAACAGCTACCAAGCAAGCATAGGAATGGCACCTTTTGCAGTATTGTATGGAAGGAAGTGTCGATCACCATTAATTTGGGACGACGTCGGAGATAGGGAACTTGTTGGACCGGAGATGATAGTAGAGACTGTTGATGTAGTCCGTACTATCAGGGAAATGATGCACATACCAAAGATCGACAGAAGCACTGGGCTGATGCAAATAGATGACACTTGGAGTTCCAGCCAGGAGATCACGTATTCCTGAAGATATCTCCGAACCGCGGAGTGATCTGTTTTGGAAGACGGGGTAAGTTGAGTCCGAGATACATTGGACCGTTCGACAACTCGAACGAGTCGGTGAAGTGGCATACCGCTTAGCGCTTCCACATTCATTGGACGGAGTGCATAATGTGTTCCATATATCCCAACTCAGAAAGTATGTAAGTGACCCCAGCCATGTTCTCGATCATTCCGAGCTCACTATACAGCCCGATTTGTCTTGTGAGCAACAGCCCGTGGAGATCCTAGACAGGAAAGTGAAGACACTTCGGAACATGGAAGTTAACTTGGTTCGAGTGATGTGGAGGAAAGACACTCCAGGAGAGTCCACTTGGGAAAGGGAAGATGAAATGCGTACTAGATATCCACACCTCTTTATAAACAAGTCCTCAAATAAAAGTTGTAAATATCGAGGACGAATTTTTTTGTAAGGAGGGTAGACTGTAACAACTCCATTTTTAATGTACAAAGAATTGTTTTAAATTCAATGTATACTTGGAGTATTTATTGCGGCTGATATCTCTTTAAGTATTTATTTCACTCCATAATTACAAGAAGGAGCTTATAGCTCATTGGTAAGACCTTGCACTGCTGAACCAAGCCACTAGAGTTCAAATCCCATGCCCCACATTATTTTTATATTTATTTTGTTTTAAATTCTTTGGAAAGTCAACGGTCAAAAGGCCATAACTCACAAAATAGGTATTGGACATCAAAAAGTAAATATACCAAATTGTACCCCGGGAAAATCCCCGGCTATTGGAACCATGACTCGGCCCGACTCGGCGCCGCCGGCCGGCGAATCAGCTGACTCGGTCTGGCGCCGTCGGCCGGACTTGGCCGGACGGCCGAGTCACGAACAGAGAAAAGTTAGGTCTTGAAGTGGTCAACCCTCCTACACATTTATTATGCTTGGATCGGTTATCATTTGGCCAATAAATCCCTTTTAATCCTAGGTTTAATGAGTTTTAATGAATTTTTATATATTTTTATATTTTTTTATTAAAAAACCCTAACCGTAGCCTAACCCTATATAAACCCCCCATACCCTCTACCCTCTCATCACTTTTCCTAAGTCCACTCTCCCAAAATTCCAAGAGAACTTGGTACGTGAGAAAACGAGCGAAAGGCGAAGCGCTGACGAAATCGACGGCGGAATCCCGGCGATCGTACTAGGACCTCTTCACGACGTTTCGACGAACCGGCAAACCCACTACCTTCCATTCACTCTCTAGCATTGTCCAAACCCGTAAGTCCCTCTTTTCTACCTTTCTTTTCTTCCATTAAAATACGACTTTTCAAACCCGACGGAAATCGAAACAAACCGATTTCCGATTCGGTTTTCTATCAAATCTCACTTATCACCAATTCTATAATGCTTAAACATCTTCATGTTGACTACTAATCACTTAAAAATTAATTTGAACAAGTTTTCACACATGAAATGATAGCTTTTGCAATATACTGTATTTTTGCACTTAAATACCACCATGTTTAGTTTATCACATTTAACCCTTTAACATTGCTATACCTTAAAGTAGATCACGAGGTAATGACCTACCTCCACACGCACGCAAATGCAACCCTAATTGATATCATCAAAACTTAGAATACGATAATACAAGATTTTACATTTAAATACCCTTTTCTTAATAAACCTTTTCTAAAGGTTCTAAGTTTTAAACAATTTTAAAACAATATCTTTTAATAGGAAAATACGATATGTCGTAGACATCGATCGTTTATCTAAACCTGACTTTGTGGTGTCTTGACAAGTGTGTCTAAGGCGAGTGGTTACTTAATTAGGGCCACTACTTGTAGTGGAGAGCCTCCCACTCACCTGGCACTTATTTGGCCGCAATTGGCGGTGAAGAGGCGATTTGAGGCTTCTAATGACTTATCGTTTAGACCATTTAGAAATAGGCTAGTTGGCTTAGGAAACCCTAGAATCTAAAATACGGAAATTTACACCCTTTTACAAATAAATACCTTATCTTTATAAAACCGTTTTCTAAATGATTAGTATTTATTAAATCTTTGCAAAGCGCCACCACAACCCACCTTTGGGGAACTCGTTAGGGATAGTACGGTTTATTGTGCAGCCTCGGGCTTAGTAGTGCGAGATTCAGACCTCCGTCAGGAGTATTCGGTCTCGAAAGGTTTAAAATACGACATTTAAGAAAAATGAGATTTTTGGAAAATAAAATATTTATTAAAAATTATTCTTGCATAAACATATGTATATTTATCATTTAAACACCTATTTTATTATAAAATAAAGTTTCCACCTTTTCCTAAAAATTACAAGATTAAAAGTTACATTAAAATACCATGAATTTCAAATAAATCAATATTACAAATTAATACCTTTATTTATGTAATTAGGATATTTTCACTAGAAATAAAATAAAATAAAATCACACTCATTATAACTATAAAGACGAATAATAAATACTTGACGTGTATCTTGAAAACTATACAAAAGTATTTTTACATAAAACCCCCTCAAGTTTTATAAATTACAATAAAGACCCTAACAAATATAGAACTCAGACTTACATTTCTTTTAGTCTGACTCGGGTTTGATTCTGATTATTTCAGACTTGAATATGATTCAAGTCAATCTATATTCTTTAATATTCCAACTCAATATGAATACATGAATCCCAGAATCCAGTTAACAAACTATAGAACTTGACTGAATCAAACCATGGATATACATCCATTATCCCGTTATTCCATTTACCTGATTATGTAGTTACAATCTGTTTACTGATATCATAGTTTTGGTCAGTCATCCAACTTATACAATACAATACAACAATACTATCAAAACATTACGGGGTTTAAGGGGTAGATTGGTACGGAGGGTGATAAAGGTGGCACGAGGTGGTCAGATTAAGACACCTAACCTATATTCCATTGCTGTTGTACCGTGGCTTAACGGTTCCTTGTACTTTCCGTTTGCCCTGGTCTCTAGCATATAGAGACCCCTCTCGTATACACTGGCATCCTTCTGTACCAAGCTACAAACAACAGCGTTAACACAATATTCTACAATATTATACAACTTCTTTAGAAGATACTCTTATTCTGTCTTTTCTAATTCTTCTTTATCTTTGGGACATACCGAGCGACCTGTTCGCTGATGACATTCTATTTCTTTCTTCTTTGAATGTCGTCAAGTGCTTTGGACCAAGCAGAGATCGAGCCCACCAGTGAAGACTTAGATCAGTTTCACGAAGTCCCCGAGCTCTAGATATTGTACCTTGTTCTATTCAGTATTTTCATTTCCTGTTATGCCATTGTTTAGGCATCGCTTTTCATTTCAGTTGTATTTACTTTTCATGCATTGTACAAAAGAATGTTATTAATAAAGTTGTTGTTATTTCTATATCTCTTGTCTCTTGTGATTTACTTTTATATTGCTTAGATACGCTTAGCGCATGTACTTCTAAGTATATACGTAGCGGACCTCGTCGCGTCCCCTTCGCCGTACACCGGAAAGCGGGGCGTGACACTTTTGATAGGAAATGATGTTCTTATGCTACTGACGGTCAAACTATTCTTATCGCAGAGGTTCTCTATTAAAGACCTGGGTGATGCCTCGTACATTCTGGGAATTAAGATCTATAGAGATAGATCCAAGAAATTATTGGGATTGTCCTAATCGAGAAACATAGACACTCTACTAAAGAGATTTAGTATGGAAGATTCCAAGCGAGGTAATTTACCCACTTGTCACGGGATCACCCTTTCCAAAGAGATGTCTCCAAAGACTGATGAGGAGAGGGCTCATATGAGCATTATACCTTATGCTTCGGTGGTAGGATCTATAATGTATGCGATATTGTGTACTCGCCCAGATGTAGCTTATGCACTGAGTGTAGTAAGCAGATATCATTCCAATCCAGGGGAAAACACCGGACTGCTGTGCAGAACATTCTGAAGTATTTGCGAAGGACTAAAGAAATGTTCTTGGTGTATGGTAATGGAGATCTCCAAATGGAGGGCTTTACCGACACCAGCTTCCAGAGCGACAAGGATGATAGTAAGTCCATCTCAGGGTTTGTATTTACCTTAAATGGAGGGACGGTATGTTGGAAGAGTTCCAAGCAAGATACCGTCGCTGACTCCACGATAGAAGCTGAGTATATTGCTGCTAATGATGCTGCAAACGAGGCAGTCTGGATGAGGAAGTTCATTTCTGAACTTCAGGTGGTTCCATCAATTTCTAATCCAATACCTCTGTATTGCGATAACAATGGAGCCATGGCTTTGGAAAAGAAACCGCCGTACCAGTAGAAATCCATACATTTCTTGAGGCAGTATCACCTCATCAGGGAGATAGTGGATCGCCAAGACATCGAGATACGGAGAGTTGACACGAAAGACAGCACAGCAGATCCATTCACCAAGGCCACCCCTTAAGTCCAGTTTGAGAAATTGTTCGAGATGTTGGGCATGCGGTATGCCGGTAACTGGTTCTAATGTAGATAGTGGGTACTTATTACACCAACTACAGGCCTTAGTGCAAGTGGGAGATTGTTAGATATGGCTTACTTGCCTTTTCGAATTTTTTTCCAAACATTTCATGCCCTAGAGGCCTGTATTGTATAGGATGCTAGGTACGTATATGTACAGAAACAATCTTTGCTCGAAATGATAGTATGCTATCTGGTTTATATTCATCTTAACGTGTTATGTGTTGTATTTCATATCTTATATACATATTGATGAAGCCCTTGGGATTATGCTTGGCTACCTGGATTATGATGTAGATCATACTAGTATGGCCTTGGCAACCTAAAAGCATATTCCTTATTTAGTTCCTAGTCGAGGGTATATCAAGACAGGGCATCGATATTACCAGAGTAGACTAGTATGTACGTTTTTTGACCCTGGGGGCGATGGTTGATCCCACAACCATTTGTGTTTAACATAAAAGATTGTACACAGGTGCTCATTGGAGAATGGGTACACGGAACAGGACTCGCCGAGAATTCCTAGATGGTATATATACCTATTGTCAGATAGTAGTTCTCTGGTGACACTTGTACAGGTTAGTCTGTAGACCCGAGATCGTCATAGTGTCTTGTGTGATTCCCACTGTACTTTGATTTCCTCCCTACCACGGCTCTACTGAATCGTGCAAATATGTGGATTTTGGGTACAGTCCTGAATCACATGGAGGCGGTGAGCGATAGGAGGGGTTTCATCTCTCTCGGTATAGGGAGTTGATGCCGCGCTATGCTTGATCGGCCATAACAGCAAATCCCTGGCCTGTTGCCAAAATTTACTGATAAAAGTTATCATGAGTTTCTCGAACCGTTATGGGCCATAAATCAGCATGATTTATAAAGTTACTGGGGTCTAACATTTACCACCCCTAGACTTCATATGCGATGTATCAGATGAAGAGACCGAACTGTACGGTAAGTATTGCTTATAAGCTCGTTTGGGTTGTGATGAGTTCGCTCGTCGTCCACCTTTTCGTCATATACCTGGGTAGCCATTACGCACAGCTAGTGCCACTGACGTGCTTATGGTTAAACCCACTGCTGGCGTACTGTCGAGTCTTTAGCGTCCCACAAAGAGGGTTTCCTTGTTCAGGAAAAAGATGTAGAGGCCGTAAGTTGTTATGGCAGAGTTTCGATCATGTTCGTGTAATGGTTACAGGAATAATGATCGGAAGGATAATACTGGTAAACTTTGGTTTAAGCCGGATACCGGTATTATATTATTGGATTATTTGTATTCTTATTTTTCGGAATTCGGATACGGGTATACTTATACGGTATACGGTGAGGGATATTCTTGTAATTGTATAAGAATACCTTCTAGAAGGGGACACCTCATAAATGGTTTTCATTTTATGAAAATGGAAATTATGAGGTGGAATTTGGAGAGAGTCAAAGCATGGATGAAAGAATGGCTTATATCATTTTTATTCATTTGGGATTACTGTTGAAGCATGGTCCATTAGTTTTGAGAAAAATATTGCATGCTTCAATTATTTTCAATGAGCCATATCATTTTTCCATGCTAGATTTTTTCATTCATCACTCTTATCTTCTCTCTCCTCATTATCTTCTTCTTCCTCCTCTTAGCTTTATCCTTCATATGTGTTGTGAATCAAAAGCTTAAGAGACATAATAATCCACTACATGATCTCTACATCATCTAAGTGATCATTTCTAGATCACTTGATCTCTTAGTTTACTCTTGAGAAGCGTTTGAAGCTTGTTCCCTAGCTCTTGGGTGGATCATCTACGTCTTGAGGTGACCGGAGATCGAGGACATTGCAAGCATCCAAAGAGCCTAAGAGTCGCATCCAAAAGAAGACCTGAAGGACCGGTTCCTTAGGTATAACCTTTTCATAGTAGTTAAGAACTCTAGATAGGGTTTTCTTGTTAAGGTTTAAGCACAAGATCAAGGGTTCATGTGGGTGTTGCATGCAATAAATTTTTCGTTTTCCACTTCCGCCTCCTCACAAGTGTTGTGAGGGTGTGTAACATCCACTAACATTCTGTACCAGCTTCCGCTGGCGTTAATCTCGAACTACTGCAATCATCAAAAAGCTTTTCCTATGTTTCTTCTTATTCTTCGAAACACAAATGGATTGGTTCTTACGGGACGAGAGGAAAGATATAACGTGGTTGCTGGATTCAAGCTCGCGATAAGACATAAACTCGTGAGTAATGACGCCGAGAGGAAACAAGGTAATACAACGACCATTAGTCAAGAAAATGAATCAAAATAGGACTCCGGGTTACCAAAATAAATTACAACATTGTAACCATACCGGGGTACATACTTACAGTCACATAACTCAATTCAGGTCGTCCAATTCCTACTATCAGAGTCGAAGGTAAGAAGGGAGAAACAATAAGGAATCAAGAGGATTCCAAGTTGAGATGCAAAGTCATTTTCATATCGTTAAGATAAAAGAGTTAAGAGAAAGATAAGATTCTATAATTTGAATGACAGGACAATAATATGGCAGGACATGTTCCTAATTCCGGGTTTCCTGGCTGGTGTATTGGGTTCAATACCCAACTATAAAAGAACCAAATCTGACTAACCCTAAATCCTAGGGCTCTAATATCAAACAAACCCTATCACGCCCCACTTCCTAAAATACGTAAATACGGAATGTGACAGAGCCAACAATGCTACCTGTGGCTAGGAATCATCCCTCCACAGTCACATTACGTCTTTCTATAGGATATCAAGAATATAAAATATATAATCTATCTAGTACATGTCCATTTGCCACAGTAAATAAAATCAGGAAAATGCATAAGCAGAAACGAATCAAGCTCCAATAAACAACATCTGAAACATGTCCGAATATGGGCTCATTTCAAAGAAATAAAACTGGGAAATAAACTAAACTAAACATCTCTAAATACACGTTCAAACAAAGATAGTTTTGAAAATCGTTTAAGTGAAATTTCCGATAATCGGTAAAATAACTGGTGTTTTCCGTAAAAACCATGTTTCTTTTCAACATTAACTTTTTTAAATATTATTATAAGATTTCACTAATACTATTAATTAGTGATAATTACAAATTAGAATGGGTTAATACAAGTTTTGTGCATCATGACACATTAAACCAAAATGTAACATGTTGTTTTTGAAATGAAAGAAATTGTCAAGATGGTTCTAGAAATTTAAAGAAAAAGGTTAAATGGAAAAGGAAAATTTAAAGGAAATAATAAAGAATAGAAGCATGGGCATGTTGATTTGAGTTTTGGGTTTTCTTTACTTGGAAATTCCCCCCCCCCCATACACTCACCCCTTTCTTGGCCGAGCCTAGGCAGCCCCATTCCCCCACACCCCATTCTTTTTTCCTTTTCAAAGTTTAAATAGAAAAGAAGTTAAAAAGAAAATAATAAACAAAGGAGTATGGTGTTAGATAAAAGAGGTATGGGCATTATCTTGGCTTCACAAACACACCCACACTCTTTCTCTCTCCCCTCTCCCCAAGTGGCCGAGCCCCCATTGGCAGCAGCCCTTCCTCATTTCTCCATTCTCTTTCACTTCAAAATTCTTCTTTTTCCATCAAAAATCAAAATAAAACCTCACTAATTATTCAATTAAACCCTTACCCATTAATCTTTGGCCAAACTAGTATTGATCTAGGAGAAAAGGAGTTTTCTTGGAGGCAAGTTTGCAAGCTTGATTCAAATTTTGTTGAGGTATAAATCATAATCCTATAGTTAAATTGTTGGGTAATTACTTAAATCCAATTTAATTAGGTAGTTATATGGTTTTAATTTGCAAGTTTGAAATTTCAAGAGGAGGAATTGGATCCAAGTTAGGGTTTTTACTACTTGATTATGTTTACAATGTGTAGTTTAACATCTTAAGATTTACAAAACCTAATCTAGTTGCTAAATTGTTAATTGATACTTTAAACTGTCCTAATTACATAATTTTGCAAACTAATTTCATGGTAAATGTTGATAAATGAGATTAAAAATTTAGTTAAGAGTGGTGAAGCCTAATTATGATATTAAATGAATATTGTGGCCACTAGATTTGTTAAAACAATTAGATTTGAACTAAAATGGTAAGTTGTGCTTACTTGGTTTTTTGGAAGAAATCGTTTTGAGGTAAGTTTAAGGTTTTGATGGTTTACTACCTATTTCTTATAATATTTAATGTGTTGTGAATGCGCGATTGGGTTTTAGGCTGGGTAGTTGTCACGTTTAGCGACCCTAGTGTTAGTTATATGTATGCCCTAGAGGCCATTACTGTACATAGGATGTATATTGTAGTGGATGCTGGGACATATATAGGGAGGACTTTCTTGCTCGACATGATAGTATGCTATCTGGTTGAACTTTACCTTAACGTGTATACTGATTGTCTCTCTGTTACAGGTTGGTAAAGCCCTTAGGATGTGTGCTTGACTACCTGGACTATGATGCGGATCATACTAGTGGGGACATGGTAGTCCATAAGTACATCCTTCAAAGTCCCTACTCGAGGGTGTATCGAGACGGGGCATCGATATACCAGAGTAGACTAGCGTGTAGCTTCTCGACCCATACAGATGGGCGATGGATGATCCCATATCCATTGGTGTTTGACATCAGGGATGATATACGGGTGCTCAGTAGAGACTGGGTACACTGGACGGACTCGCCGAGAACTCCCAGATGGTATTATACCTCACGTCAGATGGCAGTTCTCTGGTGACACTGGTACAGAGTAGTCTGTTGACCCGAGATCGTCATAGAGTCTTGTGTGGTTCCCACTGTGCTTTGATTTCCATCTTACCACGTCCAAGAGGGCGTGCAAAACGGTGGTTTTTAGGTACAGTCCCGAGTCACATGGAGGCAATGAGCGATAGGAGGGGATTCGTCTCTCCCGGTATAGGGGTTGATGTTGCGCTGTGTTCGATTGGCTATAACAGGAAGTCCCTGGCCAGGGCTGATCAGAGAATTGCTGGTAAGTGTTACCAGTAGTTTCTCGACCCGTTATGAGCCTCATATCGACACGACTTATCGAGCTATTGGGGTCTGACGTTTACCACCCCTAGGCAAGATATGCGACATATCAGACGATCAGACCAGACTGTACGGTAGTGTTACTGGTTGGATTCACTGGAGTGTGAGCGGGCTTGCTCGTCGATCTTCAGATCGCTCAATACCCGGGTGGCCGTTACGTTTAGCAGACCGCTTGCGGCTTGTGGGTGTTTGATATGATCATCGCCTGCTGCCGGCGTATTGACGAGTCTTTAGAGTCCTACACAGAGGTTTCCTGGCTCAAGCAAAACGAAATAGGAGCGCATATGAGATATGTGCGGGACCGAGAATAATGCGTGTATATGATACCGTATTCCATTCTCGCGATGAATGTATCGATTAGGTTTTATGCGATATACCCTAGTTATCGAATCAAAGGTTGATTTGATAAGCCGATACATTATATACTAGTCGGTTGTGTGCGACATGACCGGGTCATTGAATCAAGTGTTGATTTAATTATTTAATGCATAATTATATATTTGATATATTACTTTGCATTAACTAGTATCGGTTCACTTTAAATGGATTTTCTCACTCGGGTGTGCGCATTACATATGCGATATGATTTTGTGCATTTGATTGTATCATGTTTGATGATACATGTTTACTTGGTTAAGTGCAAAGAATTAAACCATGGTTAAAAGAATGGTTAGGGTTTCATTTCCTTTATTTATTCATTTATTTATTTGTTTATTCATTTTGGAAAAGAGGAGAAAAGAATGGTGGCTTAATTTGGAGTTTAGTTGAAGCTTCATGAAACTTTGATCAAGTCAACCATTCTTATCTCATCCTTAACCCTAACCATTCCCACTAACCATGATTCATTCTCTACACTTAACTCTAGTTAACATTATGATAAGTTTTGATTTTTCTATTGTTTTTAATTAACTTATCATATATTTCTTTCTTCTTCTTCTTCATGAGCAAGGAAGAAAAAGCTTTCTTCATCAATGGTGATTGATGATAAAGAGTGAGAAATCCAAATCTAAAGTCTACCCACTTCCTATTTCTTCATCCTCTACCTCTTGCCAAGTAGTAGAGTGTGTTCTCTTCACAAGTTTTTGGACTTGGTGAAGTCGGAGCTTGATTTAGCGATGCCTCGACGTAGATCATCTTCGGCACGTCGTCGATGACCTAGCCCGCTTCTTCTCCGATGAAGCCGACGCAAGAGCCCGGATTTCGGATTTGTACAGCGGAGATGACTTCTTCATGGAGCTATGGAGGTGGACAAATGGATCTACAAAGGTTGTATATCCGTATCCCTTAGTTAACTGTTAACTAGATTACTTTTTCGCCTAGATTTCTAGCAAACGATCCGTATTAGGGTCTCTCGGCACCTAGATAATTTGAAATTGGCATGTTCGATGCCTTGTGAGACCTCATTAGGGTGCCTAGGAACCCTACACCTAGTTGTGTTTTTGGGGTAGGTCATGACAAATATGGTATCAGAGTGATAGGTTTTACCTTTCTGAGTGTAGGATGACCTTTGGTAGATGGAGTATGTGACTTAAGTAGAGTGTCATAGCGTTTGTATCTTGCGCAGCATACTTACGATACAGTACTCCGCCTAAGTGACCTTAGGATATATATTTGCTAGTATTTCCTTCCTTGATTCCGGAAATCCTTTGATTCGATCGCAATGTTCCTATCAATCATGTTTCTTGTTCCAGCCACTATGCCGCCGGAGACTACGAGGGCCAGAGGGCTGCCACCGTAGACTACGAGGGCCAGAGTGATCTGCCTTCTCCAGGACGGATAGCTAGGCTGGAGTCGAGTATTCAGGACTTGGGACAGATGGTTTGATTGTTAGTGGTGGTTAGCCGAGCTCCGAGAGCCGATGATGTCCCTCCTATTTTAAGGACTATGATTGTACCTGCTGCTCAGGCAGCTGTTTCTGTTGTTACCAAGATTTTTCGTATTCTTATAGGAGTTTTTGAGGCTGAAGCTTCCAGTTTTTACCGGCATAGAAGTATCGGAGGATCCGTAAACAATCCTTGATAGGATGGCTAGGAATTTTCGTTCACAGAGATGTTCTGACGAGATATAGATCGAGCTTGCGAGTTTTCGTTTAGAAAGGTCTTGCTCAGACGTAGTGCGGGTCGGTTGAGAGAGGCCGAGCTGCAAATCTACTTCCTATAACTTAGGATGAGTTCACTGCTATATTTCTTGCTCATTTCCTTTAGGAGAAATCGAGATGCCCAGCTCGTAGTTTCGAGCCTTTGCGCAAGACTCCCGGGATGACAGTGTCCGAGTACGACATTTAGTTTACTCAGCGGTCCAATATGCTCCTTACCTGGTGGACTAAAAAGAAACAGATAGAGAGGTTCGTGTGGAGATTGAACATGCAGTTATTCCTTACTATTGGTGCCCAGCATTTTGACACTTATGCAGCCGCGATGGATGTAGCTTTACTGCTAGAGGAGCACATTTCTGAGATTTCGGTCGTTTTTGGATCGAAGCGGATTTGTACCGGAATGCCAGCTTAGAGGCGGTTAGATAGACACCGTTGTGACATTTATTCTTTTGGTGTTTTCCACCGATGCGTATCTCTTTTTGGTGTTGTTGAGATGGTATCCACGTAATTTGTATCGAAGTTGAGCGGATAGTAGTCCTTGCTAAATCAGCCGCTTGTTGTGATTTCTTCCATAGGCTAGTATTTTGTAGCTCTATGTGTTTCTCATTCGTGTTTGTTTTGTTTGTATCGGAGATAGGAATTTTTCTGTCAATTTGATGTTTCTCGATGTGTTTAACCTTGAAGTTTTTCTCGGCATGGATTGGTTAGCCATGAGTTATGCGTCCGTGGACTGCCGGGAGGAGGCAGTCAAATTTAGTTTTCTGGGTAAGCCAGTTCTTGTTATTCAGGGAGACCTTGGCACCACCCTTCCCTATTTGAATTCTTCTCTTCGCGCTAGTCAGCTTTTGAGAAAGGGATGTCAGGAATTCTTGACGTATGTTTGTGATGTTAGAGCTGCAGAGATCCCGTTGGACCAGGTTCCATTTGTGAGGGAATTTCAAGATGTCTTTCCTTACAAGTTGCTTGGTTTGTCCCCAGAGCGCCATGTTGAGTTCTGCTTTGACTTGATTACCGGCACGGACCTTTTCTATACCGCCATGTCGGATCGACCCGGTAGAGCGTAAAGAACTGAAGGATCAGTTGCAAGAATTGTTAGATAAAATGATTGTACATCTGAGTGCGTCACTTTTGGGAGATCCTATTCTGTTCGTCAAGAAGAAAGATGGCAGTTGTGTTTGTGCATCCATTTTTGTCAATTGAATTAGGTTACCATGCGGAATAGATATCCCTTACCTCGTATCGACGAGTTATTTGATTAGCTCCAGGGTGCAGGACATTTCTCGGAGATTGACTTGCGATCAGGTTACCATTAGTTGCGGGTTCGAGAGGATGATATTCCGAAGACTGCTTTTCATACACGTTATGGGCATTATGAGTTCTTGGTGATGTCGTTCGAGCTCACCAATGCACGAACAGCGTTTATGGATTCGATGGACCATATATTCAGGCCGTCTCTTGATCAGTCTATCATCAAGTTCATTGAGGACATCCCAGTATACTTTTGGAGCCGAATGGAGCCTAGGCAATAATTGAGGATTTCGTTGTAAACTTTGAGGGTTATCCAAGTGTGTTTTCGGGTTGGATAGTGTGGACTTCTTAGGACACGTAGTTACGAGAGATGGTAAGTATGGAACTGAAGAAGATCGAGGCCGTTTAGCACCGGCCTGGACCTGTATTAGCGACGAAGGTTCACAGCATTTTAGATTTTGGGCGGACACTATTGATATTTCATACAGGATTTTCGCGTTTAGCTGCAACGTTGACCGGGTTGACCCAAAAGGGAGTTTCTCTTCATTGGACTAAGGTATGCGAACAGAGCTTTCAGCGGTTGAAGACTCGTTTGATTACGACGCCAGTATTATGGATCAGGTGGTTTTGTTGTTTATTGCTATGCTTCTCGGCAGTTGAAGAAGCACGAGCAGAATTATTCCAAGCATGACTTAGAAATGGCTGCGGTGGTTTTTACTTTTGAAGATCTGGAGACACTACAACTTTCAGCAGCGAGATTTGAAATTGAGACATCATAGATGGATAGAGCTAGTGAAAGACTATAACTGCGAGATTCTTTATCATCCGGGCAAGGAGAATATTGTGGCAGCTACCTTTAGTCGGAAGCCCGGAGGTAACTTTTCTTGTTCGAGTACAGTTCGAGTCTACGTCGACCGGGGGACAACTTGTCCGTGTCCGTGCGCATCCACAGTTATTTGATCATATCCGTGATGCATAGTCCGATAATGTGCGTTTGTCAGAGATCTTAGAGCAGGTTCGATAGGGCAGAGATTCAGAGTTCATGATTGATGATCAGGGAGTACTATGATTTGGGACCCAACTATGTATGCCAGATTCCGATGGCCTGAGACATGAGATCTCAGAGGATGCACATCAGTCAGCATACAGTGTTTATTCGGTTTCCACCAAGATGTATTATGATGTGAGAGAAGTCTACTAGTGTGAAGGGATGAATAGAGACATCACGGATTTTGTTTCAGGATGCTGACTTGTCATAAAGTCAAGGCCGAGCATCAGAGGCCAGCAGGAGAATTACAACCTTTGCCCATTCTGGAGTGGAAATAGGAAAAAATTTCTATGGAATTTATTGTGGTTCTATCTAGGATCAGTCAAGAGTATGGCTCTTTTTTAGTGATCGTAGACCGAATTAAAGAAGCAGCTCATTTTCTGCCAATCAAGACCATTTTTGGATTCGTTCAGTATGATCATATATATGTTGATGAGAATGTATGACTACATGGAGTTCCGACTTATATTGTTTCCGATAGAAGCACCCAGTTCACCTGCTGACTATTATAGAAACATTAAGAGACCTTGGACACAGATTGAGTTTCAGTACAGTTTTCTATCTGCAGACCGACGGTCAATCAGAGCTGACCATTAAAATTCTAGACGGATACACTGATCTTGCGTTCTAGATTTCGTGGCAGTTAGGATCGCCACTTGCCCTTGATAGAGTTTTCATATAATAACAGCTTCCAGGAGAACGATTCAGATGGCACCCTTCGAGATATTATATTGGAGGAAATGTCGATCTCCAGTTTGTTGGACAGAGCTCAGTGAGAGCAGTATTTTGGGACAACAGATTGTGCAGGAGATGACCGAAAATGTTCGGTTGATTCGGGATAGGATGAGAGTGGCCCAGAGTAGGTGGAAATCTAATGCAGACCGACGTCGGCGCAGGCTTGAGTTAACAGTAGGCGATCATGTTTTCTTGATGGTTTCCCCGATAAGGGGCATGTTGAGATTCGGAAAGAAATGGAAGCTTAGTCCCAGATATGTGGGTCCCTTTCGAGATTCTCGTGCGTGTCGGCGCAGTTGCTTATCGTTTGGCTCTTCCACCCAGCTTTCTAGATATTCACCCCGTGTTTCATGTATCAATGCTCCGCAAGTACCTTCATGACCCCTCCTGCGCGATACAGTATCAGACGATCCAGCAGGAGCGCAATCTTTCATTCACCAAGCTGCCAACAGTCATTCTAAATCGGCAGGTGAAGAAACTGAGGTCCGAAGTCATACCGTCCGTAGGTTCTTTGACGTGTTCCGAACGGCGAAAAGGGTCACATGGGAAACCGAGGACGAGATGCGGAAGAATTATTCCCATCTCTTCGAGGGTACGCGTAGTTAAATTTTAAATTCGGGGACCGAATTTCTTTAAAGGGGAAGATTGTAACGTTTTGAAAATCCTTTAGGTGAAATTTCCGATAATCGGCAAAATAACTGGTGTTTTCCGTAAAAACCAAGATATTTTTTTTTTCAACATAGACTAAATTATACCTATTTTAGGTATGTAATGGCTAGTATTGGTATTTATTTAGTCATTTATAAATTTACTAGTTTACTAAAATATTTTCCTTACTTAACTATTTTAAATATTATTATAAGCTTTCACTAATACTTTTAATTAGTGATAATTATAAATTAGAATGGGTTAATACAAGTTTTGTGTATCATGACACATTAAACAAAAATGTAACATGTTGTTTTTGAAATGATAGAAATTATCAAGATGGTTCTAGAAATTTAAAGAAAAAGGTTAAATGGAAAAGGAAAATTTAAAGGAAATAATAAAGAATAGAAGCATGGGCATATTGATTTGAGTTTTGGGTTTTCTTTACTTGGAAATTCCCACACCCCCATACACACACTCTCATACCCCTTTCTTGGCCGAGCCTAGGCAGCCCCCATTCCCCCACACCCCATTCTTTTTCATTTTCAAAGTTTAAATATAAAAGAAGTTAAAAAGAAAACAATAAACAAAGGAGTATGGTGTTAGATAAATGAGGTACGGGCATTTTCTTGGCTTCACAAACACACCCACTCTCTCTCTCTCCCCTCTCCCCAAGTGGCCAAGCCCCCCTTGGCAGCAGCCCTCCTCCATTTCTCCACTGTCTTTCACTTCAAAAATTCTTCTTTTTCCATCAAAAATCAAAATAAAACCTCACTAATTCATCAATTAAACCATTACCCATTATTCCTGGGCTAAACTAGTATGGATCTAGGAGCAAGGAAGTTTCCTTAGAGGCAAATTTGCAAGCTTGATTCAAATTTTGTTGAGGTATAAATCCTAATCCTATGGTTAAATTGTTGGGTAATTACTTAAATCCAATTTAATTAGGTAGTTATATGGTTTTAATTTGCAAGTTTGAAATTTCAAGAGGAATAGGATCCAAGTTAGGAGTTTTACTACTTGATTATGTTTACAATGTATAGTTTAACATCTTAAGATTTGCAAAACCTAACCTAGTTGCTAAATTGTTAATTGTTACTTTTAAATTGTCCTAATTACGTAATTTTGCAAACTAATTTCATGGTAAATGTTGATAAATGAGATTAAAAATTTAGTTAAGAATGGTGAAGCCTAATTATGATATTAAATGAATATTGTGGCAACTAGATTTAGCAAAACAATTAGATTTGAACTAAAATGGTAAGTTGTGCTTACTAGGTTTTTTGGAATAAATCGTTTTGAGGTAAGTTTAAGGTTTTGATAGTTTACTACCTATTTCTTATAATATTTTGTGTGTTGTGAATGCGCGATTGGGTTTTACGCTGGGTGGTTGTCAAGTTTAGCGACCCTAGTTGTGGTTTGGGGGTGGGTCATGACAATATAATAATTTAGTTATATATATATATAATATTTTATAAACTGTTAGTTTTGAAAAGAATATTATAATATATATTTTGGGTTTAAACATCTAATATCAAATTACTCCGAAAAATACACAGGTCTCTTCTAAAAATTTGGTTTTAAAATATGGAGAATATACGTACAAGCTAAAACCATAATGCAATGTCCGGGTAATAAAAATGCATACCCCCAAGTACAGATCTACGTAAATATACGTAGCGATCCAAACGAATCTGTTTTGGCAATTTGGACATAAACACGATGTATGGTATGTGGTCTGATAACATGCCATGCTAGATATCAAAAATTATTATTTGGTTATTATTTGTATTATTAAAAGATACACAGATACAAAATATATCTTGTGCGTATAGAATCTAGATATGTATGGATCCTCTATACTAGAAAATATATGACGTAATCTTAAACCATGGTGGGTTTCCAACATGCGGGTCGGGTCGGATACTAATCACAGTTACAAATGCACTATCCGCACCCAAAAGCAATAATAATCAGGAAAATTTGTCGCAATATAAGAAAAACCCCAAATAAAATATAGTACAAATGCACTAGGGTGTTACACACATGCTATGGATGCGGCGATTCAAGTGGAGGAGCGTCTGAACGAGATGACGGTTGTTCCAGAATCAAAGCGAGCCAGACCTATTGGAGCAGCTTTTGGGAAGTTTGGCAGAGGCCGTGGCGGATTTGTTCTAGGTCACGGTAGTTGTCGAGGTTGGACTCAGAGACGGATGCATGACTCATACCCTGAGGGACAGAGGCCGCCTTCGGCATGTTTCATTTACGGACGTTAGGGCGGGACTACTGTTCCGCAAGCCGCTTTACTCCCTCCATTTACTTCTTCGATGGCCTTGATTCCTCCACCAGCTTCTACTTTACGCCAGGTAGTTGTACTGAGAGGCCGTGGTATTGCTGGGTATGCTTAGAGGGGATGAGGGAACTGATGCAGAGGACATCAGGATGCAGGTAGGGGTCAGTATAGGGTTTTCGCTTTGATTCCCGGGATTCCCAGGCATCCAATGTTGTAGTTATATTTACTCTCACCGTATGTTCCCTAGATGCGCAAATTTTGTTCGATCCAGGTTCTACATACTCATATGTATCTGCACACTTCACACCATCACCGGTGAGTGATTCATCGTGGTTGGATGTACCGTTAGTTGTGGTTATTACAGTGGGAGATTCTTTTGTAGCACGACGTGTATTAAGATCATGTTCTGTACATATTGGTGATAAATATTCGTTAGTCAATTTGATTCTTCTCGATATACTAGATTTCGATGTACTTCTTGGTATGGATTGGCTGGACACTTGTCATGCTTACATTGATTTCCGTGTGAAGGAAGTCAGATTCTGTTTTCCTGGTGAGCCGATTTTTGTAGTGCACGGGTATTGAAGTACAACTCCGGCCAATCTTATTTCTGCACTCAATGGTACTGGGATTTTAAGGAAGGGGTGTCATGGGTTCTAGGTGTTTATTCAAGATATTGGAGCCGGAGAGGTCCCGTTGGACCACGTTCCAATTGTACAAGAGTTTTCCGATGTGTTTCCAGCTGAATTGCCAGGGTTGCCTCCAGAGCGTGATATTGAGTTCTGCATTGACCTGATCCCCGGTGTGGGGCCTACTTCTATACCGCCCTATCAGATGGCCCTGATTGATCTCAAAAACTATCTATTAACCGCAATCAAGAACGGCGTCGCTTGGTAGCTAGCCGGTGAGTACGGGTCGGTCCATAAGAATGTTATGAATTTCCTAGTCGCTCAAACGAGTTAATTCCAATTGTGGTCGGATTGATTATTAAATCTAAAAACTAAATCTATCTATACTAAGATTATCTAGATCTAAATCTTGCTAGGGTTAGATTTAGGAATGGTTTGGAAATGTAAATAAATCTCAACGCTTTCTATACCCAAATTAGGATCTAAGAGGAGTTATGGTAATTATCAATAAAGGGGAATAGATCCATTCGGGAGGTGTTCCTTCCTCTAGGTTCTTGTCCTTCCTTTAGAGATCCTTACCCAAACCTCCATGGAAAACGCGCGCAACCGGGCCTTTATACTACGGTATCACTGCTACCTCGAGGGATAGAGTGCTGTAGGACACGGTGTGTGCGTGTATGCATGGAGTCCTACTGATTATATGTGATGGGTAAGAAAGGGATGAGAGATCACATCTCTCAAAAGCCTTCCCCAAAGCTAACTCTAACAGTTATCTAGGGCAAGGAATTAAATCTAAACTAGGGCAGAGAATGAAAAATTACCTACTTTATAGATGGCTCTTTCCAAACATCAACACAGGGTTGTCAGATCTGAATTCATGAAATGAAAAGAGGCACCGATGCTCTCCAAAAGAATTCTGAATTTTATTCATAAAAAGAGGCATAGGGGAGGCATAACCTAATACAATGAATTAGAGTTCCTATTTATATAGGATAGGAATCCCTAGGTTACAATTGATCCGCATGTCTACATTTACCAAAATAGCCTTAGGTAACTAGTCAAAGCCGTCTTAAAATTATGTTAAAATTTATATTCTTTAATTGCTCAGGCCCGCCGCGGAACCGCGGCCCGAGGCCCTGTTTGGCCGCGGTTCCGCGGCCAAAAAGATGATTTGGCTGCTGCAACTTCTTGTGATGGTCCTTGGCTCTCTGGTCTTCGTACTTCTTTATTTCTTTTCTCAATTTAGCTTCTGATTCTCTTCCAGATTTTCCAGTGAACATTGTTGTGGACTTTAATCGTGGCTTTGTGTCGACGTCTTGAACCTTATTTTGTGAACTGATCTTTATATAGGCTTGATCAAGAGTCTTCTGTTTATTGGTCAAAGTCTCACTTTTAAGTCGTCTTTTATTGTTTTCACTGTTTTAGATCCAAAAACCTGTAACCTGTAATATGTAGCAGACATGCGTCAAAAGCACCTGTTTTATTTGTAAAAAGAATAAGAATGGGGAATATAATAATACAATATTATGGTGTGAACAAATACCCCCAAACTTATCTTTTGCTCGTCCTCGAGCAAACTTATCTTTTTATTCTCGATAAAAAACCTAACCGCACTTTCGCAGGGAAACGCGATTGCACTGAGCACGTTCAACAAGCCGTTAAACCTCCAGGTGTCCCTAGTAGGAGGAGTGTTGTCTCCTGAGGGTTTTCAGCGGATACTACCCACAAAATCCTATCAATTTGGCTTTTTCGACTTTAATTCTCCAATTAGGATTTCTAACAAGGAACTCTATTATCTTCGACTTGCAAATTATCCACCCATATTCTTCACACTTCCTCATTATCTAACTTAAGATTATATATGTTCTTCAGACCTACTTAGCTTTCGGCATCTCCTAAGTTTTCCTTCTAGGGTTCCATCTCCATTTAGGAATTTTTATCAACTCTATTAAAGATACAAGTTCTATTCTTCACTCATTTCTCTCATCTAAATCCCAATCACATACCCCTACGTGTGTGTATAAGTCACCCCTACACTTGGAAATTCAAATCAAGCATTCATATTCTTGTCCGTTGTCCAAAGCACTTATTAATTGGTGAATTTTGCTTACACATCCTTCATACGACCGTTAATACTTCTTGAGGTACCAACGACCGATTACAAAATGGGTTTGCACTTTAAAGCGTACTTCCTAGTCTTGCAACACCCAAGGCTTTTTAGCAGTGACTCCTAAACCAGTTGGTCTAAGGCACTAGGTGATGAAGCACCCTCGCTAAATATTTTTCTATTTTTTTAGCCTTAAGTAATCACAAAAACCAGTGTACATTTTTTCTTTATTCACACTTGTATATATATTTTTTCTTCGAACTAAGGACTTTAGACAAGAGCATTTCAAGGTCTCCTCTACTATTCCAAGTTTTAAGGTGCGTGATTGTGCAAATTGTAGGGTATACATTTTCAGAATCTAGACCTAAGCTAGGAATTATTTTTCAAACTTATACTCTAATAAAAATATCAATACTTTTCCTTCGTTTCGACTTATCCCAAGAAGTGAACTCAAAATTTACCTATTTCTAAATAAACTACAAAGGCATATACTTTCTGCCGTTAAACTTTAAGAAAGGTTATTTTTAGGGTTTTTAATTTACTAAGTCTATGATCTAGTTGTTCCTAACCAGTTAACCTATTTGTCAAAATTAAGTCAAAATAAGGCCAAAATTGAATACATTAATTTTTATAATTTTTAAATTTTATTCAAATTTTTATGGGTTTTCAAATAAGTATGCAAATGCAAAAAAAAATATGTACAAATGAAAGCGAAGGAAGAAGACGTACCGAGCATACTCCCAAACTTAAACTTGACAGTGTCCTCACTGTCATGCTACACCAAGAGGGACAAAATACCGGCACTCCCCTGTTTATTTATTTATAAAAAAATTTATATTTTTTTAATGTTTTGAAATTATTTTTTTAATTTTTATAGAAAAAGAAAACAAAAAATATATATACATATATACAACAAGGTCCTCCCCAAACTAAACAAGGCCTTACACAAGCCAAAGGTTAGCACCAACCATTCAAAAATCTTATCGTGGTAATGGTAGAGTTGGTGAAAGGAGCGAGTGGAAAGAAGAGAAATGAGAAACACACGAGACCGTATGGGAAGAAGGGTAGAATATGGTCTCGGTGGAGGAGAAGAATGGCGGAAAGGAGAAAGAAGTGGATTACGATCTTGAGGGTGTAAATCGAGTGAATAAATTAGCGCAATTTGTGATGACCGAAGTGTTAAAAGTGATTGTGCTAATCTATCAACTCGTCGTGAAATAGGGTCAAATCCCTCAAGATTCGCAAGAACGCATGGGTACGTCGAACTTGGTATTGGAGATGAAAGCGTAACGGTCTCTTGCACGGTCGGAACGATAGGACGGACAAAAGGGAGTGAATTAGGGATAGTCTCATTCTCACCGTAGTAAACTGTCTCGAGCTGGAAAGATTCCATCAATGGTTCGAAACGACTGTAAGCAATCGAGTCTGATTGTTTAACTAACTCATCTGAAAATTCAAAGGACTCAAACTCGGGAGGTGAGTCTGCAACATCGTCTGAAGAAGTGAAGCACTCATAAGTGTTATCGGCTGTGAGAACTGTGTCAGATTCAAAGGAAAAATTTTCAAGCTCACAGTCCTCAAGAGTGATCTTTTGCGTGGTCGGAACGATGGAAAGGAGGGAGGGTGATATAACAGTTAAAGATTCAGGAGGATGAATCGGAAAATCCGACATATCAAACAAAAATGGTTCAACCTCAATATTATCCTCAATACTATCCTCATAATTCTCCTCAATATTAAACTCATCCATACCATTATCATCAAAATCAAGACGCATATGAATTTCGGGAGAAACAATCAATGACTCGGGATGATGAATTGGACATAACATTTCAATCAAATCTACGGGTTCATCATCCAAAATATTCCCGGCGTCTATATCCTCAATCAAGTGAAAATCAATTTTTTCTGACACCTCATCAAAAGCATAGATGTTTATCAATTTAGGTTCTAAATTGGAGGTGTAAAGATCAAAAGGATTAAGTGTGGTTTCACTCGAAAGGAGTTCTTCACATCTGGCAAATCAAGCACTACAAAATCACACAATTCGTTTTTATTTTCAACTGGTGAATTATTTAGGACAATCGATGGAAAACCGGAGTTGTGGGCTTCAATTGAGTAAGGGTATGTCTGATTTGGGAATGTGTAGAACTCACTCGCTCCTCTCAAATTCTCCCTCTGTCCAACCGCCTCCTTATACATTGAAAAATTTGAAGCTAGTTGGAAACTAGCTACCGGTTCAGTAGGTTGCATAAGGGACGCTATGGACACATCCACATTCCTAACCAATTTGTTTGTTGCTGAAATATAAGCTTCCAACGACTGTTCCAAACTAGACATGGGTTGTGATGGGGTTTCAGTAAAAGTTTCGAAACTGTTTGGATACGTGAAACTCGCAAATGGCTGTGTAGAAATAGTGTCTAGTGACGATGGGAAAGTCGGGTAGGACTGGTAGGAAGTGGATGGTTGGATAGGAGTAGGATCAATATGTAGATAAAAAGGTAGATGGACATGTTGATTCCTAGAACAAGATGAGTGGAGAGGGGTGAAAGATCGGCTACGAGATTGAGCAATATGCTCAGCAATGGACATCGGTTTAGGTGTTACAACAGGACTCGAAAAAGTGGTATCAACGTACGAAGGTGGTGGAGGTTGACATGGTTGACACAAAATGGGTTGCAACATCGAACTGTTTCTCCTAAACGCTTCTATTTGAACTTTCAAAGAAATTTTGGGCACGGAGGGATCTTCCTTAAATCGACCGAAACAATTGACGTACGAAGCAAAGTTAGGTTCGGGATACCAAAGTTCGGCAAGAGATTTGTGATGTGGGGTACCCATGATGAGAAGAGAAATAAGGTAGGTGGTGCAAGGATTTCTTAGCGACAAAAGTTGCAAGTCTTTTTTAAAAAAATTTCCTTTTTCCTTTTTCTCTTTATTTAGAACTGTTTGCAAAAAGATTTTCGAGGTAAGAGCTAAGACACACTTTCGATCAACCAAAAATGCATAATCAGGCCTAGATCTAGGGTCACCTAGGTCCGCTAGACGGCTCCTAACTGTTCTAAAAGGCTAGAAATAGGACCTCAAACCGCCTCTTCACCGCCAATTGCGGCCAGGTAAGTACCAGGTAAGTGGGAGGCTCCTCGCTACAAGTAGCGGTCTTAATTAAGTAACCACTTACCTTAGACACACTTGCCTAGACACCGCAATGTCAGGTTAAGATAAACGGCCGATGCCTATAACTAGTCCTCTGTCCTATGGAGCTTGAAGTCCTTAGGGCTGAGTCTAGTATTTTTTAATTAAATATGGTCAATGCAAATGCCTTATGTGATTTCTGGGGTCCTGGGAAGGGTGATGAAATCCCCACCCAATCTGAATTGGTCAAAAGCCCCTTAAAGTCAGTTTTAAAGATATGCAAAATAGAAAAATCACTTGCAATCAAATTTTTTTATTTTATGCGCGGCGTAAAGAATCCTGCATAAGATTTGTTATTTGGAAAGGAAGATTTTTTTTAAGCGCAAGAAATCCTGCAGAAGATTTGACAAAAGATATATGGGGATTGGCAGAAGAGGGAAAAGGGGAGCAAACAGTGCAAAACACGCTCGCTGACATGGCAAATGGACCGCGGAAACTCGGCGGGAGCGCGCTTGCGCGGCGGAAGGGCGGCGGATTGGAAGCTTCAGGTCTCTGAAAAAATTGTGATGCTCCGTCGTTCCAATCCCTTTCCGTTTTGATCTACCTTTTTCTGTTTCGCACTCTGGATCTTTCCAAATCCGTCGATCCTGCAAAGATTCACAAAAAATACCTTTTCCAAAAAATAACAGATGATATATTTTTATATTTTTTTTTTGATTTTTCAGTTTTTATGATTTTTTTAATTAAGATTAACCCGAAATTGCAAAAAGGAAATAACACGCCATCCCCGGCAACGGCGCCATTTGATTGATCTCAAAAACTATCTATTAACCGCAATCAAGAATGGCGTCGCTTGGTAGCTAGCCAGTGAGTACGGGTCGGTCCACAGGGATGTTGTGAATTTCATAGTCGCTCAAACGAGTTAATTCCGATTGTGGTCGGATTGATTATTAAATCTAAAAACTAAATCTATCTATACTAAGATTATCTAGATCTAAATCTTTCTAGGGTTAGGTTCAGGAATGGTTTGGAAATGTAAATAAATCTCAACACTTTCTATACCCAAATTAGGATCTAAGAGGAGTTATGGCAATTATCAATAAAGGGGATTAGATCCATTCGGGAATATGTTCCTTCCTCTAGGTTCTTGTCCTTCCTTTAGAGAACCTTACCCTAACCTCCATGGAAAACGCGCGCAACCGGGCCTTTATACTACGGTATCACTGCTATCTCGAGGGATAGGGTGCCGTAGGGCGCGGTATGTGCGTGTATGCATGGAGTCCTATTGATTATATGTGATGGGTAAGAAAGGGATGAGAGATCTCATCTCTCAAAAGTCTTCCCCAAAGCTAACTCTATCAATTATCTAGGGCAAGGAATTAAATGTAGACTAGGGCAGAGAATGAAAAATTACCTACTTTATAGATGCCTCTCTCGAAACATCAACACAGGGTTGTCAGATCTGAATTCATGAAATGAAAAGAGGCACCGATGCTCTCCAAAAGAATTCTGAATTTTATTCATAAAAAGAGGCATAGGGGAGGCAAAACCTAATACAATGAATTAGAGTTCCTATTTATAGAGGATAGGAAACCCTAGGTTACAATTGATCCGCATGTCTACATTTACCAAAATAGCCCTAGGTAGACTAGTCAAAGCCGTCTTAAAATTATGTTAAAATTTATATTCCTTAATTGCTCAGGCCCGCCGCGGAACCGCGGCTCGAGGCCCTGTTTGGCCGCGGTTTCGTGGCCAAAAAGATGATTTGGCTGCTGCAACTTGTTGTGATGGTCCCTGGCTCTCTGGTCTTCGTACTTCTTTATTTCTTTTCTCAATTTAGCTTCTGATTCTCTTCCAGATTTTCCAGTGAACATTGTTGTGGATTTTAACCGTGGCTTTGTGTCGACGTCTTGAACCTTGCTTTGTGAACTGATCTTTATGTAGGCTTGATCATAGTCTTCTGTTTATTGGTCAAAGCCTCACTTTTAAGTCGTCTTTTATTGTTTTCACTGTTTTAAATCCAAGAATCTGTAACTTGTAATATGTAGCAGACATGCGTCAAAAGCACCTGTTTTATTTGTAAAAAGAATAAGAATGGGGAATATAATAATACAATATTATAGTGTGAACATGCCCCAACGGAGCTCAAGGAGCTCAAGAGTCAGTTGGAGGAATTGCTTGATAGAAGAATTGTTCGTCCGAGTGTATCGCCATAGGGAGCTCACGTCCAGTTCATTAAGATGGTCGGCAGCAAGAAATTGTGTATCGATTTTTGTCAGCGGATTCGAGTTACGGTGCGGAATAGGTATCCATTATGTCGTATTGACGATTTGTTCGATCAGCTGCAGGGAGCAGGTTATTTCTCAATGATTGATTTGTGATTGGGGTATCATCAGTTGCGAGTTTTGAATGCTGACATTCTGAAAACTGCCTTTCTGATGCGCTATGGGCATTATGAATTCCTGGTGATGTCGTTCAGACTCACCAATGCCCTAGCAACATTCATGGATCTGATGAACTGGATCTTCAAGCCGTTCGTCGACCAGTTTATCATTGTTTTCATTGACGATATTTTGGTCTACTCCAAGAGTCGAGAGGATCACGAGCAGCACTTGAGAATTGCATTGTAGACTTTGAGAGAGTATCTGATGTTTGCCAAATTCTCAAAATGTGCTTTCTGGCTTGACAGTGTGGAATTCTTGGGTCACAATGTTACGAGAGATGGGATGCAGGTTGATCCGAAGAAGATTGAGGTGGTACAACATTGGTCCAAACCCGTTTCAGTAACCGAGATTCGTAAATTTTTGGGCTTAGCTGGCTATTAACGTCGCTTAGTGCAGGATTTCTCTCGTATTGCGTCTCCTATGACTGGTTTGACCCAAAAAAGAGTTCTGTTTCTGTGGACTGATGAGTGTGAGCAGAGTTCCCAGCAGTGGAAGACTCGTCTGATGATTGCGCCTGTTCTATCTTTACCTTCAGGCTTAGGCGGATTTGTGGTATATTGTTATGCGTCACGTGTGGGCCTAGGTTGCGTAGCGATGCATCATAGCAGAGTTATTTGCTTATTCTTTTCGGCGGTTGAAGAAACACGAGCAGAACTACCCTGCCTATGATCTAGTGATGGCTGCAGTGGTCTTTACGCTGAAAATTTGGAGATACTATTTGTATGGACAGTTGTGCCAGATTTTTACAGACTATAAGAGTCTGAAATAATATATTCCAGCAACAGGATTTATACTTAAGGCAGCGTCACTGGATGGAGTTAGTGAAAGATTATGATTGTGAGATTCTTTATCACCCGGGCAAGGCAAATGTAGTGGCTGATCGTTGAGTCGGAGACCTAGAGGTAGCTTATTTTATTTGGGTACAGCTCAGAGACATTTGAATATGGATTGGTAGATTTTGAGCGATAGTGGCATACAGTTCGAGTTTATATCCATAGGTGGACAGTTTTCTCATGTTCATGCTTACCACTTTTGCTCAATCGTATCAGGGAGGCACGGTTTGAGGTTGCACAATTATCTAAGATTTTGGAGCAGGTTCGGCAGGGGAGAGATTCTGAGTTTATGACCAACAGCGAGGGAGTGATACGGTTTGGGACCAATTTGTGTGCGCCCGACTTTGATGGGCTGAGGTGCGAGATCTTAAAGGAGGAACATCAGTCTTCTTACGGCGTTCATCCAGGATCTACCAAGATGTATTATGATTTGCGAGATGTATACTGGTAGGAAGAGATGAAACGTGATGTGTCTAACTTCGTTTCGAAATGCCTGACTTTTCAGCAAGTTAAAGCCGAGCATCAGAGGCCGGCAGGAGAGTTGCAGCCTTTATCCGTTCCGGAATGGAAATAGGAGCAGATCTCCATGGATTTCATTGTGGGTCTACTTAGGTCCATCAAAGGGTATGACTCCTTTTGGATGATAGTGGATCGATTGACAAAGGTAACTCACTTCTTTCCGGCAAAGACTACTTTTAGATATGCTCAGTATGAACAGATTTATATTGATGAGATTGTGCAGTTGAACAGCGTTCCGACCTGTACTGTTTCTGATAAGAGTACACAGTTTACCAGTTTTCACTGGTAGAAGCTTCAGAATGTTTTAGGTACTCGCTTATGTTTTAGTACTGCCTTCCACCCATAGACCGATGGTCAGTCAGAGCGCACGATTCAGACGCTTGAAGATATGCTCCAGCATGCATGCTAGATTTGAGTGGCAGTTGGGATCGTCACTTACCTTTGATTGAGTTCTCCTATAATAATAGTTTTCAGGAGACGATTCAGATGGCACATTTCGAGGCGTTATATGAGAGGAAGTGTCGGTCACCAGTTTGTTGGACTGGGCTTAGCGAGAGCAACCTCCTAGGGTCTCAGTTGGTTCAGAAGACTACTGAGAAGATCCAGATGATCTAGGATAAGATGAGAGCAGCCCAGGGCAGGTAGAAGTCTTATAGTCATCGCCGTCGCCGTAGACATGAGTTCGGTATTGGTGACCACGTGTTTCTCCATGTTTCTCCGATAAAGGGTGTGATGCGATTTGGGAAAAAAGGAAAGCTTAATCCGAGATATGTTAGACCCTATGATATTCTTGAGAGAGTGGGTACTGCAGTGTATCGTTTAGCTCTTCCACCCAGTTTTCCAGATGTGCATCCCGTGTTCCATGTGTCCATGCTCTGCAAGTACCTTCATGATCCTTCTCACTCTATTCAGCATCAGACTATACAGCTAAAGCGTGATTTATCCTATACTGAGCAGCTGGTAGCCATGATATTTTAGAAATTGGGGGGAGATATACAGTTGCAGATTCTTACGATATCTTGACCGAGTGGGGGAGTATACAGTTAGATACATGGTAGACCCGGTCGATCCCGAAGGGCAGGAAAGCCGCATTTGAGGTGGGGAGCCTAGCGAGGACATTCGATTCCGGAGATAGTTTGGGAAATACGGCGGATATTTAGAGGATACCGACCGGTGTTAGTAGATGCTAGGATCGCTCGGAGAAATGATGCCTGCAAGAATTGATGATTTGTGTTGATGTTTGACATAAGACTTGATGATAGTTTATGGATATATTTAAAATATTGGGATATTTTGATGAGATATCCGTTTTCTTATTTACGGACATTGTTATGACATGTTCATGTTTCATAATTATTATACATATGCTATTATACATTACGACTACATGTGCATAGGTTTATTCGCTACTTCGGTTATGCATACGATTTCCACTTTATGATATTAGTTTATTAACTGAGTTTGCAACTCACCCCCTTTGTGCCTTAGTTCCATGCAGGATAGACCGTGTAAATGCATAGCGGCGTTGCAGACTTATATCTTAGGTTTTCATCATAGATTTTGCTAGGTGGGTTACGTGCATAGTAATCGCCTCTTTTGTATATATTATACTTTGTATATTTATTCACTCTATCAGACAGTTTGTGTTGTTTGACTTAGAGCAAGTTGGGACATATGTATATTTTGGTCGACTTGAGTAGATTCGGCTAGTTATCTTGATTTGTGCAGTTTTACTTATAATATGCTTGTAATTCATCACTTTTGAGCGTCGTATATGCATTGCGTGGGTTTGTTTCTGCCGAAAGGCATTGATGTTGCTCCCAAGTAGGGATGCCATTATAATTGTTATTATGTTCTTGTTTTCTCCAAAAATTACAATGGGGGTGCTGCTGAAATTTCAAATGGTGCAAAACTTTTCTTAACCCTATTTCAAATCACTTGATATATGCTTTAAATTAAACAATTTTTGTAATACGAAATGGAGATTCATATCAATTACATCTTTTAAAACATTACCTCCTTTATTCTTCAAAAAGGGTTTAGATCTTGGTTTCTGGTTTACTTGGATTACGTTGACATCTTTAGACGTCACACAATCTAAGTGCGGGCCACATGCCAATTTCGGGTCATGACATGAGAGAAATGAATAAAAGCGATAGAAAGTAGAATGGCTTCACAATTTTTTACAACTATACAAATAAAGTCTCATAAGAATTTGTAATATAATAATGAAGCTCATTCCTCTCTACATGTCTTCAACCATGCTTAATACCACCTAACCCTCCACCTCATTTCATGAATGTTCATAAATGAAGTATCCATCTTCGAGAACAAATTACATATAAATACGGAATACAACCCCGTATACGTATCGAAATATATATACGCGTATCGGTATAAAAATATGAATAGCCAAGAGAGAAAATGAATAATGAACATTAATACTAGAATTCATATATTAATATGTGTGTGTGTGTGTGTAAATTATTAAATCAAAATTTGATTTAATAATCCGGCTTAATCCTAAACCGCTAGTATCATCAACCGTCCAATTAATGTTCGTGTAGTTTGTACAAATATTTATCCGGACACCTGTATGTGCCAACATATGTCATCTACATCATATCGCCTGAACCGGAAAAACCCTATGTGTGGGACTCTAAAGACTCATCAGTACGCTGACAGTGGATTTAACCACAAGCACGTTAGCGACACTAACTGTACGTAACGGCTACCTTGGTATTAAGTGAAAGGAAGGTCGACGCGCAAACTTATCCATACCCCTACTGAGCCTGTCTGTGACAATCTCCGTATAGTCTGGTCTGTTCTTCTAAGATTATCACATACCGGGTCTAGGGTTAGATAAAGTCAGACCCCTAATAACGCGATATTTCATGTCTGTGTGAAGCCCATCACCCACTGAGAAACTACTGATCCAAATCAGTAATTCTCATCCACCTTGGCCAAGGATTTCTGGTGATGGTCACCCGTGCACTGTGCGACATCTATCCCTAATACCATAAGAGACGAATCCCTAATGATCCGCTCACCGCCTTCATGTGGCTTGAGACTGTACCCAACTAAACCTGTTTGCATGACTCTTTTGAGCCGTAGTAGAGTAGTAATCAAAGCATAATGGGAACTCACACCAGACAAATGACGATCTTAGGCCGACAGACTAATCTGTACTCATGTCACCTGAGAACTGCTATTTGAAAATAGGTATAATACCATCTAGCATGTTCCCGGTGACTCCGTCCAGTGTACTCACCTCCAGTGAGCACATGTATACTATCTTAGGTGACCAACAAAAACCAATGGCTTATGAGACCGGCCACTGCCCCTCGTTGGGGTCCCAAAAAGTATACACTAGTCTACATCGGAGTATCGATACCCAGTCTCGATACTCCCTCTATTAGGGAAATTTAAGGATGTGCTTATGAACCACCCAGCTCCCACGTATATGATCTCCATCATAATTCTGGTAGTCAAGAAGGAATCCTATGGGCTCTATAAACATGTAATAGTTATCAGAAAAGCACATAATGTATGTACATGATGATAAAGTCAAACCAGTAAGCATACTATCATCTCGAGTAAGACTATTCTACCCGTATAGGTTCTCCCTTAATCATCATAATTGCCTTCCTGCGATTACAATAATTTCCTTGAAGTCACTATATCCAACAATCGCCTACTTGCACTTGAGACTAATTATTGCGGTGTCGCATACTCACAGCCTGTGTGCTACCGAACACCCAACTTCTCAACTAATCAGCTTCGCCTATCATATTTGCAAAACATTCATGTTGAAGAAATAACCTCAGTGAGTAGATCTGCTCCAATGTTTCTATCTTTATCTTTTTATATCTCAACTTCGCGGAGAACGACTATCTCTTGAAATGAGCAATACTTACCTTAGAATTTATCTGGATAGCTGATGGTATTAGTGATATATGCCCTAGAGTTCATTATTGTATAGTACTGAATTGTATATTACATTTTGGAAGCTTGGGATATTCATAGATATAATAACAGTCTTGATCAATATGATAGTATGCTATCTAGTTTGAGTCTATCTTAACATATCTATGTGTTTCTTTTCACATATCTCTATTACATGTTGATAGAGCCCTTAGGATCTTTGCTTGACCACTAGCATTATGATGGCAGTCACACTAGTGGGGGTTGGGTAGTCTATAAGCACATCCTTAAACATTGTCCCTAGTCGTAAGATTATCGAGATTGGGCATCGATACTCCAGAGTAGACTAGTGTATACGCTTCTTATCCCCGTCAGGGGAGGTGGCCTGTCCCGCAGCCATTGGTATATGGTACTAAAGATAGTATACAGGTGCTCATTGGGTTATGAGTTACACTGGACGGACTCGCTGGGAACTGCTAGTTGGTATTATACTTATCGTCAGTTAGAAGTTCCCTGGTAACATGGGTACATGTTTGTCCGTTGACTTGACATCACTATTTGTCTCGAGTGTGTTCCTACTGTACTTAGATTACTACCCTACCATGGCTCAAATGAGTCATGGAAACAGGTAGTAGTTGGGTGCAGTCCCGAAGCACTTGGAGGCAGTAGGGGATAGAAGGGATTCGTCTCTCCAGGTATTGGGAGTTGATATCAAGCTGTGTACGGTTGGCCAATACATAAGTTCTCTGGTCTGGGCAAGTGAGATTTACTGGAAGGTACACAAGTAGTTTCTCAGGTTGTAACGGGTTCCACACCGACATGATTTATTGCGTTATTAGGGGTCTGACTTTTTCCACCCTCTAAGCCCGATATGTGATACTTTTAGACGAACAGACCGGACTATCCGGAGAATGTCACCTATAGGCTCAGTAGGGTTTTCGGACGAGTTATCGTGTCGATCTTCTCTTCGACAGATACCTGGGTACCCGTTACGTACATCTAGTGCCACTGACGTATTTGTGGTTAAACCTCCTGCCAGCGTATTGTCGAGTCTTTAGAGTCCTACACAGAGGGTTTCCCGGTTCAGGCGAAACAGTGTAGTTTGCGTATGGTTTTACGCACGGGTGTTCGTTTGAACACATGTATTTATACATGTGCTTTAATCATATGGTTTAGTAGTACTAGCATGTTTGAAAGACAACAAGTTTTGATGGTAGTATTATATTGCTCTCTTTTGGGTATTTGTATGTTAACACGAATACATGTATTTGTACGAATACGTGTATTTGTATAAATACAGGTATTTGTGTTTTGATACAAATACTTGTATTTCTTTCTAAATATGAATACGTGTATTTTCTATTTTCGGTACAAATACGGTAATCGTATTTTGGTAGAAATATGGTATACATATTTATATGGGTTTGAGTATACTTGTTTATATACATGCATTTTATATTTATATAAGTGTATGTAAATGGATACTAGTTAGGTGGCTACACTCTCTCACTCATCTCTTCATCGTTTAATGAAGAAGTGTGTGGACTTGTGACTCACCCGAGTGAGTCACTAGCCCACCCACTCCTTTGTTTGTGGCATATAGAAATAAAATGAGAGAGTGAGGAGATATATTGTGATGGTTGATCTTTTATCACACTCTTGATATTTTTCAAGTAGCCATTTTCTTCTTCTTCTTCCTCATATTTTCTCTAGAGTTTTGAGGATTAAAAGAGAGCATATAGTTTTGCAAACTACACCACTCTAAGTATCCTGTCCTAGGAAGACTTGATCTTTAGTTTCTTCGGATGAAGCTATCGCTTGACTCGGCATCCTCGGTTGGATCCTATTTGACGTGAAAGATCGACTTCGAGAGCTCATTCCATCAACCCAAGGTGCTTGTGGAGTCAACCTTTCAAGACCCAAAGGACCATCTACAAATATTGTAATTCTAACCTAGTAGCCAAAGCTTTAGTTAGAAATGTTTAGTTTAGTGTATGAGCTTGTATCCTTGAATTTTAGTGTATTGTGCTGAAGATTTTAAAGTTTTTGATTCCGCATAGCTGTAGTTATCACGGCAACGAGCACATATGCACTTACAGATTGGACCATGTTCATAAATGAACATCCACATCTAACAAACTAGTAAGGCTGTATCTTCTACAAAATTTAATCAATATCCAGCGCCATGCCTTCCTCGGTATCCGCTAGGGCCCTCAGTCCAACATATTGCCCTTAGAAGCGAGAAAAAATTATCTCTGACGGTCACTTTGTCATTGAGGTCACCTTGGAAGCTTGAAATGATAAATGCCTCCTGAAGGAGTCTGCCGTTACCATATACCAAGAACATCCTCTTATATTCATAACTGCTTCCTAATGTTTTTCCCGTATTGGATTAATATATGCTTATTGCAGCTAGTGCAAAATCAATATCTTGTGTAGCACTTGATGTCTCATGATTGACTCAATTGCCTACCTAAGTGATATGTCAATCATGCAAATCCCTCTTCTCATCAGTTTAGAGGACATTTCTTTAGAGAGAGTGATTCCATCATCTGCGGGTACACCACAACGTCAGGAGTCATCCATTCTAAAACACTTTAGAATAGTGTCAAAGTATCCGAATTGTGACACTTTCTAAATCTTGATCTAAAACCATGGATCTAGTCACTAGAATCCCTGATATTTTGTCTAGATCCTATGTGGAGAAAACACCTTATGACAACCACAGTATAACCGACCGTAGTATAGGAACATCACTTCCTATCTAGGAGCACGTTATTCACATATCAGGACGTCACTCCTTACTACCTTGTTCATCTATTGTTCTGATGAAGTCAAACTCTATGACTGTTTTATCAAGAATACATGACCTATCTCCACTATACTTGCTTTAGTCTATAAATAGACATAAGCTACTAGCCCACCAGCTTCCGCTGCTCCCACTGACAATAACAACCCTCTGGCCGAGTCATATACACATGCATTTCAAAAGATAATTTAGAGCGACGTTATAGTCATCCACCTGCCAGACCTTATAGTCTAGGATTGCTGTAGTGGCAAGCTTAGGTCATCAAAACCTTTCTGTCACCGTCTTTAAGGAGACCGAAATACCTCTCAGGTGGCTGAAGTTACCCACCAAATCTGCAGCGTGGCTAATGGATTATCGAATCCAAATGAATCCTTAGATTCTACTAAATTTTCAATAACAGTTTGTGGTTCTGGAATCACTTCTGGTTCTACCATACTCCCATTAATTTTTTCTGAAAAGAATTCGTTTTACTAAAGCAGGTGGCGATTCAAGAACAATATAACAATTGATTCTGCAAATGGTAGAATGTTAACCCTCGTTAAAGCCCGGGATAATGCATAAACTGCCATTACTAAAACGTGCCTTAAGTTTATTCGGATTCTGGTTTTAAGCATAAACCGGAAAACTCCATATACCTTAACATCGTTAAGATATGAATCCATTCTATATCCAATATAGAAACAAAGGAACTAATTTAATTGGAACCGGATTAAAAAATCATGCAGCAGTTTCCAGTGCATATAGACTAAATGGAAGAAGGCCATACAACATTACTCATCAAGGAGTGCACCCACGGATGAGTAACCTGAGAGAGAAGCAAGTGCTCAAATATATTACTTACGACGGAATACCAAGCATAAATATCTACATCTTCGATCATCTCGAAGAATCCTGATATTTGCAATGCATGGTTCTCTACTTTATTCATATATCAATAACTTCTCAAAGTTTGGAACTTGTATTTCAACGAAATGCGTGTCTAAAACCAGAGAAGTCATAAGTAAACGGAATATAGTACTGTTCCCCCAATCAGAGCAAGGCTCTGCTTGAATTTTGAAAATTCAAATTTTGAAGCAACGCTTCAGTTCCCGTGCGCTGCGCGCAGCGCGCCATGTGTCAGAAGTTGACACGGCAGCACAACGCCCAAGGCAGTACGTCCAATCAGAGCAAGGCTCTTTAAAAAACATAAGCAACACTCAACTGCGCAAGCGCACGGCAGCGCGACACGTGTCTGCGCAGTTGCGCAAGCGCTGTTGCGCAAGCGCACCGCTGCGCGACACGTGCCTGCGCAGTTGCGCAAGCGCTGTTGCGCAAGTGCTCTGCGCAGTTGTGCAAGCGCTGTTACGCAAGGGCACCGCTGCGCGACACGTGTCTGCGCAGTTGCGCAAGCGCTTCACTGCGCGACACGTGTCACGCGCTGGTGAGTTGCGCAACAACAGAATGAAGATTTAAGGATATTTTTTTTCTGTTCTTATTTAAACCAGAAGATTTCTTCTATAAAACAGGGGCCTTTGGATCAAAGATCCAACGGTGGGGAAAATTCCCCAAATCACTCAGAAAAGATCTTTTTAACAAATTTAACTGATTTTTGAGCACTATAGAAAGGACCCCAGACCCCATTTCAAAGGGAGAGACAATTGGATTAAAAAAAAAGAGAGAGAAAAGAGCTCTTGAGAACTTCTTGAGAACACAAAAAAAAGAAGAAGGTAAAAACCTTTGAAATAAGAGAAAATTCTCTTAGGAATAGATCATTGATCTAAAAGACAAGATCAGTGATCTTCAATAAATAAATAAATAAATAAAAATAATAAAAAAAATAGTGCCTTGCACTTGCTAGAGAACCTCTGATTCTCTGAGATAGAAAGAAAGAAAAGATTTTTCTTCTTTTCTTTGATCTAAATTTAGATCAAGAAATTAAAAAGTGCTCTGCACTCCTTTCCTTGAATCTAAAAGATTCTTGGTGCTTTGCACAAATGCAATGCATTACTTGAAGGGCCAGGCCCAAATCAAAAAGACCTAGCAGGCCAAAATAAATTGCAAAGCAATAAAAGGGCTGAGCCCAAATAAAATTTATGCTCTGCATCATTTATAAAGAACAGAGCCCCAAAACAAATTTATGTTTCTGCACCCTTTCTGGGCAAGGCCCAAATAAAAATAAAGAGAAAAGAAAAAGCAATGTTGAATATTCTCAACTGGACTTAGCCCAATCGTGGCCGTAAGTCCTTAAATTAAATTGGCTGAGCAAAATGGCCCTACTAAATCAATCTACATCCGGTACGAGGGTACATCTCCGAACTCCTTTGACATCCATCGTTGTAATTCCTCAACGATGTCAAAGAGGTGACGAGTCCCAATGGCCAGATACCCAGAGGGACCGAAACGTCCTTAAACTAATATGGGACCGAAACGTCCTTAAACTAATAATGGACCGAAACGTCCTTAAACTAATATTGGACCTAAACGTCCCTAAACTAATATCGGATCGAGACGTCCCTAAACTAATATTGGACCACCACGTCCTTAAACTGGCGATGGACCACCACGTCCCTAAATTGGCACAACAGAGCCCACATGCTCTTTTGTCGGATCTAAACGATCCCGTTAAGTTGATCTTAGTCCCAGACTGGGCTAATGTATCCTTAACAACCGTTTAAGCTGGTCTTAGCCCCAAACAAGGCTAATGTATCCTTAAATACTCAAATGGACCATAAAAATCTAAATCAACTTCGGTTCGAGGGTACATCTCCAAACTCCTCTGACACTTGTCGTTGTAATTCCTCAACGACGTCAGAGAGGTGACGAGTCCCGACGGCCATATATTAAATGAATCACGCTTAAGTTGATCTTAGCCTCAACGAGGCTAACGCATCCTTAAACTAAAATATCGAACCCAAATCTAAGTAAATACGGATTTGGACTAATCCACGTCCTACGGGCGACGGCATTACTCAGTCTCCGTATACAATCCACGGGCAACCACAAACAAAATGAACACACACGACACGAAGTGAAATTCTGGAGAAGGAGAAAGTTGTTACCGCGATGCGGTAGCGTAATTAACTGCAGGGGCTTGCGCCTGCAGGGAAGAGCGTCCCCACAATCAAAAACCCCTCATTCTGAGGGGGGATTTGACGAAGTCTGCTACATCGGCCGCATCCGTCTAAACCTCCGATACACGGTGCCATAAATCAACTTGGCATCTTCAGAGAGATAAACGGATAAAACCAAATAGCATCTGCCCCGAACATCAGGCATGGACGCAAAGTCTAGGCCGCCATTCGGAGGGGAACAGATTCTGGCACGCCCGGTGGGACCTCTTCCTCTTTCCACTCCACACTTCGTGTGTCGTCTTCGCGAACCAATCGCGGTTCATTAAATGGTTGTCTTCGGATTTCAAGTTACTAAGATTTAGTCTTTTACCTGGTGCAGAATTCAAGATTCGATGGCCTCTAGCTGTACCAACTGCTCGAAATGCCGTTGCAACGGACGCTCCACCTCGCCAGGAGGTGTAGCATATGGGCCCCAAGCGGCTTCCTTCCTTACTCTGCCGGTAGACCAGGTGACCCAAGCCACCACTAGCTTGTTCTTCGGGACTATGATCCCACCTGCAAGCTTTTCTTCACCAATACATGCACCGGAAGTGGGTAAAAAGTCGGTCTTCAACCGGCTCACTGTTTTGACAGCCCCTGTCAACGGGTCGCCCGCTACTAAACTGACAGCCTCCGTTTTCACCAGGCTAGGTCAGAACTATAAAGTGGCCGTCCCAAAGAGGGCAACGGCCGCTGCTTCGGAAGTCGTTAAAGCGGCTTCTCCCATCAGAGAGTCGGTCTTCGCAAGATTGACGGTTCCCACTCCTCCCCCAGCTGGTCAAAAGGCATCAGTCTTCGACAGGATGACATCGGCAGTTACCCCACACTCAAACAGGGGGCACCAAGAAACCATCTTGATTTCCGAGCCAGTCCCAACGGCTCGTCGTGCGCGACGTCGCCATTGGCGACGAGTGAGGAAAGCAGGGGGCAACTCTGTTGCGCCACGGCAGCGCCCCGGCCGTCTATCCGAGGCCAAAATGCGGAATCAAAATTTTCTTAACTTTTAAACTGGCGCTACCGCGGACAATATACCCGGATCGAAACCATTAACCTATACTAGCTAACTAGAGATGGGTTTTGAGATATACCGAGTGATCCAAGTCCTCCGGTCTTCTCGTCGTCGTCCCGATCTCCTGCGGAAACTCCGGTCGTCGCCTCCTTGCCGGAAGGGCACCACATCGTCTGTATCTTTTACGGGCTCCCACCTCAATACCGAGGCAACTCGGGCACGAAGCTGGCAAGTCGACGTGCCCAAGATTTGCTGTATAATGTACTGTAGATGATGCTAGTCTCATTCGGGGTTTGTAGTTGCCTTGATGGAGGAATGGAATTTTCAAATGGAGCTAGAATGTATGTAGTAAGGAAAAATGAGATGAACAAATTTTTCCTTCATCCAAAATGAAATGATCCCCTCTCATTTTTCCTCTCTTCCAAGAAATGTGGCCGGCCTCCCTCATTTTCAAATGGTGGAGAGAATGAAACATAATACAAAAGGGGGTGAGTGTAGGAAAAAGGTGGAGGGTGACCACATCCAAAACATCAACCATACTTCATACTTTAAACCCATACCCTCTCTTAAATGCAAGTGATGGTAAAGAGAATGATGATGGTCATATCATAATCCCACATATGCAAGAAACCCCCTCCCCAAATGTAATTTGCAAAACTGCAAATTACCCCCTCCATCGAAAAAGTCCGGCCGGGAAAGAACAAAGGAAAACCGGCCGGAACGGAATGCAAACTGGCAACTCCAGAAAACTGGTCCCGTAATAAATTACAGGAAAACCACGATACTGTGCATACACACCCGCATCTGTATTCCGACCGGATACAAATGCAATGAGACAAAATCTACACTGTACTAAACTAGGATCCGGCTTAAACCAAAGCCGGCTAGTAAAATCCGTTCGATCCTGATCCGTGTAATACCGCACTTATCTGATCGAACCGTGCCATATAACTATATGGCCACTAGTACAAAACTGTCCGATCCTGATCCGTGCAATACCGCACGTATCTGATCGGACCCTGCCATATCTCCATACAGCCTCTACAGCGTTTCGCCCGAAAGCTGAGTAACTGAAAGTGTGGTGGACTCTAAAGACTCGTCAATACTATGGCTGTGGATTTAACCACTAGCACGTCAGAGGTATAAGCCAATACGTAACGGGCTACCAGCTATTGGCCAAAAGGGACGTCGATGAGCGAACTCATCCTGACACCCTACTGAGCCTGTCAGTGACAATATCCGTACAGTCCGGTCCGTTCGCCTATGAGTATCGCATGGCGGGCCTAGGGGGTTGGTAAAAGTCAGACCCCCAAAAGCGGTACAAGCCGTGTCGGAGTGTAGCCCAAAACGCCCTGAGATACTACTGGAATACCTACCAGTAAATCTCCTGCCTCGGCCGAGGGCTTTGCGTAATGGCTCTCCTAGACACAGCGCGACCTCACCCCCAATACCGGGAGAGACGAACCCCTGAAGATCCGCTCACTGCCTCCATGTGGCTCGGGACTGTACCCAACTAAAACCTGTTTGCACGACTCCTTTGAGCCATGGTAGGGTAGTAATCAAAGCACAGTGGGAACTCACACGAGACAAATGACGATCTCAGGTCGATGAACTAACCTGTACACATGTCACCAAGGAACTGCTATCTGACATCTGGTATAAGACCAACTAGCAGGTTCCCGGTGAGTCCTGTCCGGTGTACTCATAACCCAATGAGCACCTGTATACATCTTAGGTGAACCAACTGACACTAGTGGCTTGTGAGACCGGCCACTGCCCCTCGTCGGGGTCTCGACTGTATACACTAGTCTACTAATGTAGTATCGATGCCCTGTCTCGAAACTCCTACGACTAGGGACCTTTTAAGGATGTGCTTATAGACTACCAGCTCCCACGTATATGATCGCCATCATACTGCTGGTAGTGAAGCAAGAATCCTAGGGGCTCTATCAACGTGTAATAGCGACATGTCAGGTCACCTAGAGCAGTACACGATGATAAAGATGAACCAGATAGCATACTATCATCTCGAGTAAGACTGTCCTACCGGGATAGGTCCTCCCTCAATCATTGCAATCACGTGCCTGTGATCCAATAATTGACTCTGAGGGCACTATCTCCAACAATCTCCCACTTGCACTCAAGGCCAATTATTGCGATGTCGCATACTCACAGCCCGTGTGATACCGAACACCCAACTCCTCTACTAGTCAGTCTCACAAAGCTCGTTTGCGAAACTATTGCGTTCGAGGAATAGCCTCAGTGAGTGGATCCGCTGTGATGTTTCTATCTATGTCTCTCTATATCTCAAGTTCGCGGAGAAAACCATCTCCCGAAATGAGCAATACCTGTCTTGGAATGTCTGGATGTCTGATGGGACCTAGTTCATAAATGAACTCCAAATCCAAACTTCTTAGACTGTATCGTCAATTGAACTTAATCAGTATCCTGCGCCATGCCTCCCTCAGTATCTGCCTGGATCACCTGTCCAGAATACTGTCCCTCGTCAGAGGGAGAACTATAACTCTGACAACCTCCTTGTCGTCCATGTCACCTTGGAAGCCTGGAGTGATAACCGTCTCCTAAAGGAGGCTGCCGTTATCATATCCCTAGAACATTCACTTATGTTCTAAAACTGCTTCCGACTGTTCCTCCAGGATTGGATCAATATCTACTTATTGCATCTAGTACAAGAACAACATCTGGTGTGGTACTTGACATCTCATGATTGACTCAATTGCCTAAGCAAGTGATCTGTCAATCATGCGTATCCCTCTCCCCTTTAGTCTGTAAGACACCTTTAGAGAGGGTGACTCCATTACCTGCAAGTGTACTACCGTGCCAGGAGTCGTCCATTCTAAATACTCATAGAATGCTGTCAAGGTACCCAGATTAGGAAACCACCCAAATCTAGATCTAAAACTATAGATCTAGTAACCAGAATGTCTGATATAATATCCAAGTCCTGTGTGGAGAAAACACTGTGTGACAACCAAAGTATAACCGATCGTAGTATAGGAATATCACTTCCTACTACCTTCTCAACAGATCCATCCCCTATTCTGATGACGTCAAACCTATGACTGTCACATCAGAAACAGATGATCTATCTCTGTTATATCTGCTTTAGTCTATAAATAGACATAAGCCTGATGTCCACCAATGCTTCCGCTGCTCCCACTGACTACGAAAACCCTCTGGCAGAGTCATATAGACGTGCACTTCTAAAGCTAGTTTAGAACGACGCTATACTCATCCTCCTGCCGGGTCTCACAGCCTGGAACAACAACAATGGCAAGTGTGGGTAAACAAGAACTTCCCTGTCACCGTCCTTGAGGCTACCGGAGTACCTCTCGGGTGCCTGAAGTTACCCACCTTATCTGCGGAGTGGCCAATGGAATGTCAAATCAGATTGAATCTTTAGGTTCCTTATCAAATCTTCAGTAATCGTTTGCGGTTCTGGAATCGCTTCCAGTTCTACCATACTCCCACTACTGTTTTCTGAAAAATAACCATTTCTTTTTAAAATGTGGCGAGTTAAGAACAACATCATTATTGATCTTCCAGATGGTAGAAAGTCAACCCTCGTCTTAGCCTGGGTCAACCCATAAACAGCCATTACAGAAACGTGCCTTGAGTTGTCCAGTGTCTGGTTTTAATCATAAGCCGGACAACTCCCCGTACCTTAACATCGTTAAGATATGAACTGTTCTATATCCAATATAGAACCAGAGGCACTGATTTAAATGAACCAGATTCAAATCATGCAGCTATCTCCAGTGCATGTCAACTAAATGGAAGGAGGCCGATCAGCGTTACTCAACTTAGGAATGCTTCCAATTATGAGTAACCTGAAAGAGAAGAAATTTCTCTTTACTATCAACTGAATACCATACACAAGTATCTACATCTTCGATCACCTTGAAGAATCCCGATACTTGCAATACCTGGTTCTCTACTCTATTCTTATACCAATAACTCCTCAAAACTCAGACCCTGTGTTTCTACGAAACACATGTCTAAGAATTAGAGTACTTAAAAGTAAACAGAATATAGTATGAGGACAAACCCCACTGTCCTAATGGACACTGGACAATATACAATACTCTGTATAAGTCCCTGAGTATAACAACTCATTCACTGTGTGTCGTAGGTTGAAAACTGTACTATGGTTAAGAAGAATTACACCGCTGTTCAATGCTCCTTACCTAACCATCCACTGATATAGGTAAATGTCATAGACATAATTTCAAAAGGTATATCTCACTCTATAAAAATAGACGTACAGATATATCAATTTGAAATTGGTGCATAACAACGGATATTCAAAACCAAATATTTGCCGACCGGCAAACAACCCAGGTGGCTTCCTCAAATATCACCAATTACAACGAATCCCGATATAATGAGGATGGTCACCTAATTCCCAATAACTTACTCCCACTCATCATCTGTAAAACCATACAGATGTGAGAATCAATCTTGGTAAATACATACCCTGGAGCAAGTGTCTAATCGGGAAATCAGTTTTCCTTTAACAGTACACAGTTGAACTGAAACATTGAAATGTTTCGATGGGGTATCCTGGTATTCCTAGTAATGCCTCTACCATTATCCAGATTCACAACTATAACCGTATATCTCTTTGCCATCTGTCCAAATCCCTTTATATGTCTTTAGTCATTACCGTCTGCACACCCCTTTAGGCCAAATGGTTTTCTTCCTTCCCTACCGTTCGGCACCAGCCTATGGTTTGGAAGAAGACTATCCAATAAGCATAATGGGTGTACTGTCCTAATCCTAGGAGCACTCGCAATGCGAGAGAAGTTGAAGATAAAAGACAACCGAATAAACCTTATTCCTATTTCTCCTGGACCAGAATCCATCCCCGAACTGGAACAAGTTCCTTTCGAGTTCGTATATAACCATACGATGGAGTATCCAAAAACTTGGGATCTTCATAGTGATACGGAGTGTCCTGGAGAAATACAAAGGTGATTTAGGTTTGGCAAAGATATACTCGGTTTGGTCGTGAATAGCAGTCGCAATTTACTTTGCCCTCTTACTAATCCCTTACTTTGTCTCAACTTAATACCTTCTGTACACCATCGTTATAATAATTGGTTTTCTTCATTCCCCACCGTTCGGCACCAGCCTAAGGTTTGGAAAAAGACTATCCAATTTGCATAATAGGTGTACTATCTCCTAAACCAAGAAGTACTCGCAATGAGAGAAGGTGAAAAGAAAAGACAACTGAATAATCCTATTCGTTTTCTCCAGAACCAGAAACCATCCTCGAAGTCCTTCGAGTTCGTATATAACCATACGATGGTTTTGTCCAATGGAAGTGGACGTTCGTAGTAATACGGGGTGTCCTGGAGAAAAGGGTAAAAGTAGGAGTGGCAATGAGTTTTGCAACTCTGACAATCCAAAAGCCTGTGTTAAGAAGGTTCGGTCAACTTGGTCACTGAGTCATAGTCTTAGGGTCGGGTCAATGGTCGCTGCCAAAGAGAGAGAGAAAAGAAACACTCAGCGTGCACTCTAACCTAGATCAGAATGGTTATCACTTTATCTAATCTGGAAACCTCCCACTGTGCCTCAAATTCTCCTCCAAACCTGAAAGAAGAATTAGTCGGGGTCACCCGAGGAGTAAACTAACTCATCAGTGGGAATCGGGATCCAACTATCATCGCATGATAACTTGACGGAATCCACTCAAGTCACCACACTCCAGAAGGTATGCGCATGCCTGGCAAGTTTCAGCTCTTTTGAAACTCCCGATGTGATTTTTACCCCTAGGACCCAAGTGACCTTGACTGAGCCAACATATCAAAGGATCCTAGTCAAGTTCTACCCGTCATTATCTTGATTGCATTAGACCCACCCGCACGAATCCTTGACTGAGCCAAAATGACCGCACGACTGTCCTAACCAATCTCATATCCATGCAACAGAAAAGCACTACATAGCTACCGAACACTACGCCTCGGCTAAGAACGACATACGTAGCACGAATACTAAGTAATACTAATCTGAAATGACGGAGGGCTACGACTGGTTTTTGGCGAAAAACCTTTAACGTAATGAACTTGATATCGTTGAAGGAACTGCATAGCCTTTTATAAAAATATAGTGACGAAAACCTTTACTAAAGAGGTCACTCCCGGTGAAGGGATCTCGACTCTTTCCCCGTAGAATGAGGTGCAGGATATTCCAACTGAATACCACGATGCAAAGCAAAAGTAATCGGCTATAGTGAAGTTAATGCCCTGACGCAAACTTCTGTCCAAGGGGTCACTCCCGGTGAAGGGATCTCGGCCCTTGCCTCGTCGACTGAGGAGCAGGATATTCCAAATGAATACCACGATGCAAAACAAAAGTGAACGTCCTTGCAATAACAGCTTTTTGAAAAGTGTTCCAACAACATCAGATTAGGTTTGTTTATCTTGCATTGATCCGAATCAATGCAGTCCCATCAATTGATCACACCACAAAGAACGAAAATATACTGACGTACGTATATGCCATCCGCATTCGCCACTGGGTCCCGTCATCACCCGTTAGGTTAGCTAACTAACGGCAGAGCGGGGACTGGACTAGCGCGGATGAAAAACATATACAACATCTACTAATATATATAACAATATATTATATTTCGCTCAAGGCGTGAATAAAAAGCAACATCACAGAAATGTATAGCATCACAGAACAATACAGATATCTGGGATCCCCGGGTTTCACAGAGCCACTATTGAAACCCGACGTTCCCCTGGTCGTGTGGATAGCCTGTGCAATGAAATCCTAGACCCCTACGGGCGCGGCAAGTCACCCGCCAAAACCTGAAGCGAGGCAGCCTCCTTCAGCACCGTGAATGGACCACCCAGCACTTCACGGAATCCGGTAACTTGGGCACCCCTCCTGGGTCAACCTGAACCCCCTATGAGTGCGGCGAATAGCCCGCCAATTCCAGACTGAAGCCCCCTCCGTCTCAATGCCCTGAGATGCGGGCCCGTTGCCCTCTAGAACCCGGCTATCCGTGCACCCCTCCGCGGGGTAATCCTAGTACAGAAAGTAAAATATACATACAACGGGTACATCGACCGCAACCAGGTCGTGCCCCAAAAGAATAATACAAACAAGCAGTGACGGCAGTCCACATGTCGGACGCTCGCCCCGCAATATCAAATGTACATAATACAACAGAAACAGTACTAGCATTGCATCCAGGCTATCCCCACGACCGATCCTTAACAACACAGCATAAACATAGAACATCAACGTGAAAAGTCACGTTCGCAAATCCGTCTAACCGGGCTATAGCAGTTAGACAGGATTTACCGATCAAGTGACATTCACGGTCGCAGATATAATGTAAATACTGTGAAATAATGTGTTTAAAATATCCGATCGATCAAACATTAACAAGTGGGCCCCCAAGCAATACTGTAGCACTCACAGAAAATATGGGCCCAATATTAATATTCCAAAACCCCAAAAATTATCCTAGAAGCCCACTGGAAAAATATGATACAGTGAAGAGACCAATGCGCGGCGGAACCGCGGCCCAAGGGGGGGTTTGGCCGCGGTTCCGCGCTTCAGTCATCGACTGACTGTGTCGAATTTTCCCAGTAGTCTTAGAATTTCATGTACATCAATTTTGTACAACCTGAAAAATTTGTAGAGCCCGGAAAAAATCGACAGAAAACTGATGCATGCAAAAACGCGAATTTTGGAATTTTGGTCGATCGGATAAGTAAAACACATTAGAAAAAACTAGGCTAGGTTAATGGCGTGGCTCTGATACCATGTTGCGCCACGGCAGCGCCCCGGCCGTCTATCCGAGGCCAAAATGCGGAATCAAAATTTTCTTATCTTTTAAACTGGCGCTACCGCGGACAATATACCCGGATCGAAACCATTAACCTATACTAGCTAACTAGAGATGGGGTTTGAGATATACCGAGTGATCCAAGTCCTTCGGTCTTCTCGTCGTCGTCCCGATCTCCTGCGGAAACTCCGGTCGTCGCCTCCTTGCCGGAAGGGCACCACATCGTCTGTATCTTTTACGGGCTCCCACCTCAATACCAAGGCAACTCGGGCACGAAGCTGGCAAGTCGACGTACCCAAGATTTGCTGTATAATGTAGTGTAGATGATGCTAGTCTCATTTGGGGTTTGTAGTTGCCTTGATGGAGGAATGGAATTTTCAAGTGGAGCTAGAATGTGTGTAGTAAGGAAAAATGAGATGAAAATTTTTTTCCATCATCCAAAATGAAATGATCCCCTCTCATTTTTCCTCTCTTCCAAGAAATGTGGCCGGCCTCCCTCATTTTCAAATGGTGGAGAGAATGAAACATAATACAAAAGGGGGTGAATGTAGGAAAAAGGTGGAGGGTGACCACATCCAAAACATCAACCATACTTCATACTTTAAACCCATACCCTCTCTTAAATGCAAGTGATGGTAAAGAGAATGATGATGGTCATATCATAATCCCACATATGCAAGAAACCCCCTCCCCAAATGTAATTTGCAAAACTGCAAATTACCCCCTCCATCGGAAAAGTCCGGCCGGGAAAGAACAAAGGAAAACCGGCCGGAACGGAATGCAAACTGGCAACTCCAGAAAACTGGTCCCGTAATAAATTACAGGAAAACCACGATACTGTGCATACACACCCGCACTGTATTCCGACCGGATACAAATGCAATGAGACAAAATCTACACTGTACTAAACTAGGATCCGGCTTAAACCAAAGACGGCTATTAAAATCCGTTCGATCCTGATCCGTGCAATACCGCACGTATCTGATCGAACCGTGCCATATAACTATATGGCCGCTAGTACAAAACTGTCCGATCCTGATCCGTGCAATACCGCACGTATCTGATCGGACCCTGCCATATCTCCATACGGCCTCTACAGCGTTTCGCCCGAAAGCTGAGTAACTGAAAGTGTGGTGGACTCTAAAGGCTCGTCAATACTATGGCTGTGGATTTAACCACTAGTACGTCAGAGGTATAAGCCAATACGTAACGGGCCACCAGCTATTGACCAAAAGGGACGTCGATGAGCGAACTCATCCTGACACCCTACTGAGCCTGTCAGTGACAATATCCGTACAGTCCGGTCCGTTCGCCTATGAGTATCGCATGGCGGGCCTAGAGGGTTGGTAAAAGTCAGACCCCTAAAAGCGGTACAAGTCGTGTCGGAGTGTAGCCCAGAACGCCCTGAGATATTACTGGAATACCTACCAGTAAATCTCCTGCCTCGGCCGAGGGCTTTGCGTAATGGCTCTCCTAGACACAGCGCGACCTCACCCCCAATACCGGGATAGACGAACCCCTGAAGATCCGCTCACTGCCTCCATGTGGCTCGGGACTGTACCCAACTAAAACCTGTTTGCACGACTCCTTTGAGCCGTGGTAGGGTAGTAATCAAAGCACAGTGGGAACTCACACGAGACAAATGACGATCTCAGGTCGATGAACTAACCTGTACACATGTCACCAAGGAACTGCTATCTGACATCTGGTATAAGACCAACTAGCAGGTTCCCGGCGAGTCCTGTCCGGTGTACTCATAACCCAATGAGCACCTGTATACATCTTAGGTGAACCAACTGACACCAGTGGCTTGTGAGACCGGCCACCGCCCCTCGTCGGGGTCTCGACTGTATACACTAGTCTACTAATGGAGTATCGATGCCCTGTCTCGAAACTCCTACGACTAGGGACCTTTTAAGGATGTGCTTATAGACTACCAGCTCCCACGTATATGATCGCCATCATACTGCTGGTAGTCAAGCAAGAATCCTAGGGGCTCTATCAACGTGTAATAGCGACATGTCAGGTCACCTAAAGCAGTACACGATGATAAAGATGAACCTGATAGCATACTATCATCTCGAGTAAGACTGTCCTACCGGGATAGGTCCTCCCTCAATCATTGCAATCACGTGCCTGTGATCCAATAATTGACTCTGAGGGCACTATCTCCAACAAACTCCCCCTCAGGGATAACTCCACCCGCTCCAATGGTGGAAGTCAACGCTGCTGTTACAACTGGGAACAGCTTTGAACTACTGAGGAGAGTGCATAAGAACTCTCCAACTGCTACCTTGAAAAGATCTCCTCCACCTGCGGAGAGTGTTCCAGAAACAAAACAAGAACAGCCCCCTCAACGGCTATCCTCAAAAGTTTACAAGGTTTGGCGTAGAGTTCAAGACTCCGTGATTGACCCGGACCACTTTCATCGCCAGAAAAGGGCGAAGGTGGAAAAAGACAAAAACCGCCCCATTAGACAACAGGGGGCAACAATTGCTAGGATGCCCACTCCAACGGCTCCTTTAACCTCGATGGCCCATAAAAGAAGGAGGCCAGAGATAGCTCCCGCGTCAGCGGCAAAGTTTAAAAGCGGTGAACCTAAACGCCCCAAGTCAGGGGGCATAATTGTTCATACGGTTTATATGGCTTCTGGAAAGGAAGAAAGCCGTACTTCTACGGGTCACCGACCGCTCACCCGATCAGTGACCAAGGCTCAGGAGCAGCAACAAAAGCTCCAGGAGATGATGACCATAATGGCTGCACTCACTGGGCCAAAAGAGAACCCTGAGACGTCCTTCGATGAGCGCCAGGAAGAAGAGACCGACGCCGAGTTCCTTCGCCGAGTACTGGAGAAGAGGGACAAAGAGGCTGCTGAACAAGCGGCCAACATACAGCGGATGGGCCTCCTCTTCCAGGACATGATAGGGATGATGATACAACAAGATCCTCCCGCTGAAGAACCCCTAACCGTCCTTGGAGATGATAAGGGAGATACATTAAATCCGCAGCCCGCTCTATTGACAGCTAAAGTGGATACAATCTCTAAGACTGATCTGGACGAATACATAGCCCAGCAAATAAAGGTTCATCATGCGGCCGAAGCAGCCGGCCACGTCGTAAAAATGGGGCGGCCATATCCAGGCTGGTATGACCAAATCAAGTACCCGCCGGGTTACACAATTCCCAAGTTTCATGTCTACAAAGGGACTGGCAATCCCCATCAGCATGTCGCCCAGTTCAGGGCGCTTTGCGGTAACACCGGCGGCGATGACAAGCTTTTGCTCTGCCAGTTTGTCGGAAGTCTATCAGATACAGCATTCGAATGGTACTCTGAACTCCCTAATGATTCTATCAAAACCTTTGCGGAGATGGAGCTGCTGTTTACCCAATGCTTTGCAAGTGCCAGTGAACGTACCCCGATGACGGCACTGATTAACGCTAGGGTAAAACCCGGCGAGACATGGGTTCAATACGCTATACGGTGGCGTAATCTATGGTCAAAGTGTGAGCAGCGCATAGAAGAAGCCCCTGCGGTGGGAATGTTTGTTGGAACCCTTGATCCACAGGCAACCATCTCACAGTTTATGATGTTTTTCAAGCCGACTTCCTTCCAGGCTTTGATTGACAAACTAGCGCAAATGGACCAGATGGGTCATAAACCCCCTCTCCCAAAGCCAGATTCCTGAAATGACAAAGGAAAGGGAAAAGCGATCATTGTCGCTAATGCTCAACAACAACCGAACGACTTGAAGCCGGTTGCTCGTCCAAACAATACGCGCCCTTACGTACCCCTTGAGGATAGGATGGGACGTCCTTATTCCTTTCCCCGCGATAAAACGAAGAGGTTATTCGAGCTGGCATTACGCAACAGACTCATAAATCTGCCAGATCCAAAACGTCCGTTGCAACCAAGTGACGTCAACGAACCTAATTACTGTCCCTATCATCGAGTGCTAGGCCATCCTATTGAGGACTGCTACGTTTTCAAAAATTGGCTTGAAAACCAGTATAGACAGGGAAAATTTGCGTTATCTGACAAATGGAAGGTGAATCCCCCGCAGCCCCACACCTCTAAAGGGACGAATACGCCGGGGGCAACATGCTCTGCCATTGAAGAAACTCCGTGGGAGGTTGTATTATCATCAAAAACGAAGAGAATGCTAAATGATCTTCGGACATGTCCGGCGATCAAGTGGAAAAGCCCATTGGAACCGCAGGTCGTTGAGGGGATGTTAAAGCCACGTCCAACTCCAAAGACCAATGATGGGGGTTCAAGCACTAGTAGCCAGTCGTCAAATTCTTCGAAGAAAAAGAAGAAGGCCAAGAAACCGGTGAAGCCTGGCGATAGGCGCACAGACTTGCAAAAGCAAATTGACGCGCTGAAGGAGTACAACCAGAAGGCGCGGACTCCCATTACATTGCAAGAGTTCCTCAACCACGTCTTCCAAGCAGAAGATGAGGAGGGTAGTTCATCAAATGAATCTGAAGAACATGTGGCAAGTTACCATGTGATTTCCTATTTGTCCACAACCGATGAGGAGACTACTCGCGCTGAAAAGCTGGGGGCAGAGCCCGCACAAAAAATGCTGGAGCCGTCGGATGAAGTGATTGATGCATTCCTAAATCAGGCGTTCTTAAAGGGCAAAGCTGATCAGGATAACGAAGCGGTTATATTCGAAAGGGCCAAACGCCAGCGCATTGACGAAAGAATTGCGGTACTCCCGCTAGAACAAAATACACCCACCACAGATAAAATCAAGTTCAAGATAAAGAAGAGATTCGCTAAGGCTGTGTCAATGGGTATAAAGCTACCACCCTCCGAGAAAAACATTACGGGTGAAATGGAAAACCACCCCTCCTATTGCTTGTACCATCGGAAGGTGTTGCATCCCACTGAAGAGTGCAAAGCTTTCGGTAAGTGGTGGCAAGGATATGTTACTCACCGGCAACAGTTTAAGCGGGAAAAGCGCAAAGCCCGCCGAGAGCAGAACGAAATGATCAAAGTGCTTGATAAAACTAGCAGTGGTTGTTGCATGATTGACGCCGGTAGATCACAAGTGCCTACATTCGGGAGTGATTCTGATGAAGAGCTAGAACTTGCCCCTCTCTTTAAAGAGTCCGCTTCAGGAAAAGAAGAAGAACCGAAGGTCTGCGAAAATATCCGGTTGTGAAATCGGACGCTGCCTGAAAAGAACCTCGGACCCTTGAACAGAAAAGATAAAGGGAAAGAAAAGGTCTCTGAGGATATTACTCTCGATGACCAAGTTGCGGAAGAGTTAACCGCTAAGAACCCACTAAAGAAGGATAAGGTGGATTACAACGTTTTAGCACATCTGAGGAAACTGCCCTCGCAGCTCAGCATTCTCGACGCCCTTTTGCTATCAAAAGTGGCGAGAGATTCATTGATTAAGGCACTCCAAGACCCCGAACAATTCCAAGCATGCCTGGCCGAGGAAAAGATGAAGGATGAGTTGGAGGAAGTACACACGGCTGATGTTACTTTTGGCGATGAGGACCTTCTACTTGGGACTTGCGAACACAATCGCCCTCTCTATGTTTCGGGATACTGCCATGATATAAAGTTAGGCAAAATTCTGATCGATAACGGGTCGTCTGTTAACCTACTCAACGTGTGGGTTTTAAAGGAAATCTGCATGAGCGTCCAGCACCTTCCTCGGGACAAGATCACCATATCCGGGTTCGACTCCCAATCGTCAAAGACTCTTGGATCTGTGATACTGACGCTACGCTTCGGATTACTCATCACGGACATTAAGTTCCACGTCATAGATGCCAAGACATGCTACAAGGCTTTGCTCGGCCAACCATGGTTACATGAGTACAACATCATCACTTCTACACAACATCAGTGTATGAAGTATTTTAAGGATGGTTTCGAGTATACCGTGACGGGAGAACTGAACCCGTTCTCTGTGAACGAGGTCCGCAAATACGAAGATGCCAAATACTTCTTGCCGGATTTCGAAGACACGGAGAAGTGTCACAAGTCGAAAAATAAAACTAACGCCACCATCCCTGTCTTCGGCAGTGATACCGAGGAAGAAGAGGAGGTCGTTTATTCGGGTCCGCCCCAATATAACAAGCCAGGACCGTCCACTCCTACATTGGTCTTTGGTAGTGACTCGGAGGATGAGGACCATGTCGTATTCTCTGCTCGGCCTTCAATACGGGCTTCCGCTGATGAAGAGCGAAGTCTGCAGATAACCATGGTACCGCTTGAACATTACAAAGAACTGGATGCACTCAACACCAACAGCGTAGAAGAATTGCAGACATTTTATATCCCTCCCGGATGGGAAGTCGAGAAGGCAATCCTATTCTACCGTTCTGAAGAAAACAAGGTGGAAAAAGAAGTTTGGCATGGCGTGGATCCCACGCTCGACAGGCTTCAGCCTATCCGTCTTCCCAGATATTATACCGAAGGTTTGAAGAAGCTGCTGAAGAGCCAGGGGATATCCTTCAGACAGACCGTTAGAGAGGCCAAATTCTATGACAGGGTCTGGAATGTTCCCGGGACCCAACGCAAACTGCCTAACGGGAGAATGGAAACAAGAGGGCTTGGATACATCCGTTCAAAGAAACGAGAGTTACTACCCGGCTGCTACGTCGTATATGACCTTGATGAAGAAGCGGATGCTCAATGGGAGGACGCTAATCCTAAGCCAGTGAAGGTTCCAGATGCAAGAGAGCCCAGTCCGTCGTTCGAGGAACAAATGGACAGAGTTATAAAGAAAGCTGGTCAAAAAGTCCGAGATGATCACAACCGTGAGACGGCCATCTACGAGAAAGCCAAGACGCAACGCCTTCTCCAACAGGCCGTGAAGGATGAAAATGCCGCTCTTTGTCAACCTGCTACAAAAAAGGTTCGACGCGAAAGCAAAAACAAGTCAAAGGGCAGAAAAGGCGCTCAACAACCACAAAGCAGAGCTAAGAAACCACGTATCCGAGAGTCGAGCGTTATTGACTTAGCCCTCATGAAGAAAATGGGTCGAGCATACTCATTTCCTCGGAACAAAACAAGGAAGATATTTGATCTTGCTCTAAAACATCAAATGCTTACGCTGCCAGAGTCCAAGCACCCCGAGCACGCAGGCGAGGTATTCAACCCAAATTATTGCTTTTACCATCGAGCAATGGGACACCCTCTCGAATATTGCTTCACCTTCAAGAATTGGGTTGAAGATCAGTATCAGCTTGGCAAATTCACGTTTTCTGATAACTGGAGGGTTGCGCCACCACAGAAGCACGAGCCCGAGGCCACGAAAGAAGAACCAGTTCCACATTGGGATTGGCAGAAAATACGCACCTGTCGTATGATAACGATATTAAAAGAAGAGTCCGAGAATGTGGACAGCCTTCCCTGGTGCTTCGAAAACAGCAATGATGAGGTGATCTCAGAATTTCCCCCAGCTCCGAAAGAACTGGAGGACGGCATACATACCACTGCGGATAACCTCAAGAAAATTGAGTTGGGGACGATAAATGATCCGTGACCGACATTCGTCAGCGAGCTGCTGTCCGAGGAAAAGGTGGTTGCGTTAAAGGACGTCCTTGTACAGCATAAAGATTGCTTCGCATGGAACTATTCCGAGATGCCGGGACTTGATCCAGAAGTTGCTGTCCATAGACTGGCAATATCCCCGAGTGTCAAGCCGGTCAAACAAGCGCCGAGAAGAATGCGGCTTGAGCTCGAAATGAGCATCAACGCGGAAGTCAAAAAGCTGATAGACTCCGGCTTTATCCAAGAGGTTCAATACCCTGAATGGATTGCTAATATCGTCCCAGTGATGAAGAAAAATGGTACGGTGCGCATATGCGTGGACTTTCGGGATCTCAACAAAGCCTGTCCGAAGGATGATTTCCCAGTACCAGTCACCGAACTAATGATAGACAATACGTCCACGCATGAGATTTTCTCATTCATGGACGGCTCATCAGGATATAATCAAATAAAAATGCACCCTGAAGACCAGAAACATACGGCTTTCCGGACTCCTTTGGGAATATTCTGTTACAAGGTGATGCCCTTCGGTTTAAAGAACGCCGGTGCAACCTACCAAAGGGCCATGACGAAGATTTTCGATAACCTTATACACGAAATTGTTGAGTGCTATATCGACGACCTCGTTGTTAAAAGCAAATCATATGAGGAACATCTCGAGCATCTAAAGACCGTATTTCAACGTCTTCGACAATACAACTTGAAGATGAACCCTCTGAAGTGTGCATTCGGGGTTTCCTCGGGCAAATTCCTGGGATTCATCGTTCGACACCGAGGTATCGAGATAGATCCGTCCAAGATCAAGGCAATCATGGGAATGCCTCCACCGAGAACTCTCAAACAGCTGCGGTCTCTCCAAGGGAAGCTCGCGTACATACGGCGATTTATAGCCAACCTCTCAGGAAAGTGACGCCCTTACAGCCACCTGATGAAGAAGGGAACCCCGTTTGTCTGGGATCAAAAGTGCCAAAGCGCACTAGACGAGATCAAACAATACCTGCAAAACCCTCCAGTGTTGGCTGCTCCAGTGAAGGGAAAACCTCTCATTCTTTACACGGCCGCCCTTGAAGGTTCTTTGGGCGCATTATGGGCACAAGAGAATGACCAGGGGAAAGAAAGTGCACTTTACTACTTAAGTCGAGTGCTGCTGGGGGCAGAAAGCAATTACTCCCCCATTGAAAAACACTGCCTGGCGTTGATCTTCGCAATAACAAAGCTTAGACATTACGCATTAGCGCATGAAGTCTATCTCATTTCAAAGGTGGACCCTCTCAAATATCTAATGTCAAAGGCCATATTGACAGGACGACTCGCTAAATGGGCCCTGCTCTTAATGGAGTTCTCGATAGCATATCGACCACTCAAGGCAGTAAAAGGCCAGGCCATCGCCGACTTCCTTGCTGAGCACCCGATACCAGCCGACTCTCCTTTAAACTGCGATCTTCCAGACGAACATGCGTTTGATGCGATCGATGGTGATAATACCTGATGGGAGCTTTATTTTGACGGAGCATCTTCCGTGAAGAAGCGCAAACAAAGTACCCCTATAATCAAATCGGGGGTAGGACTCATCTTTATCACTCCACAAGGAGGGATAATACGCTACGCGTTCTCCCTGACGGAACCGAGGACAAACAACGAAGCCGAATACGAAGCTCTGATAGAAGGCCTCGAGATCGCCATTGACATGGGAATTGAAAACCTCCTCATATACGGAGATTCGCAACTGGTCGTTAGTCAAGTAAACGGCGATTACCAAACATGCAAACCAGAATTGGTAAAATACGGTGAAAAGGTGCAACAACTGCTAACCCAAATTCCCTCCAATACTTTGGAGAGCATACCACGCGCGGATAACAGCAAAGAGGACGAGTTGGCCAAACTCGCTAAAGAAATGGCTGACGAGAACTTCGATGACGTTAGAATCATGGTACAAAGTCGTCAGGTGCTCGCCCCCGCAGAAATACCTTCGGAATCACCCGCAGAGAAGGGAGTGATTGGACAAGCGACCTTGCAAATAAAAGAACATGAGAAGGTTGAGGATTGGAGGGAAGTCTTTAAAGACTACTTCAAGTCCCACCAAATGCCCGAAGATGCGTCCGCAAGACATCAACTCATAAAACGAGCTCTGTCTTTCGCCTTCGTCAATGATACTCTATATAAGAGGTCATTCGATTCTCTGTGGCTGAGATGCTTAGGACCGGACGAATCGGAAAGAGTCGTTCAGGAAGTTCATGACGGAATCTGCGGTTCCCACCAAGCAGGCCCAAAGATGAAGTTGAAGATCAAACGGATGGGCTATTACTGGCCCACGATGATTCAAGACTGCATCGAATATGCGAAGCAATGTCACTCATGCCAGATTCATGGGGACTTCATCCACCAGCACCCAAATCCGTTGCATCCAACGGTAGCTAGCTGGCCATTCGAAATGTGGGGGACTGATATAGTCGGCCCCATCGAACCAGCATCGTCTAAAGGACATCGTTTCATCCTAGCGACGACTGACTACTTCTCTAAGTGGGCAGAAGCAGTACCATTGAGAGAAGTGAAGACGGAGAATATCCTCCATTTCTTCAAAACGCACGTCATATAACGGTTTGGAACTCCGAGGCGGATCATCTCCGATAACGGGCCAGCCTACCGAAGTCGTAAAATCAGCCGCTTCGCACAGCAGCATAACATAGACTGGAGATATTCCTCAGTCTATAATCCACGAGCTAACGGTCTCGCCGAGGCCTTCAACAAGACCTTGACGAAAATTATAAAGAAAACAGTGTCCCGAAATAAGAAAGACTGGCATGAGAGACTGCAAGAAGCTCTTTGGGTGTATCGAACCATGTTCAAGACAGCCACAAACACAACGCCATACGCGTTGGTGTTCGGCACGGAAGCAGTACTCCCTCTCGAGATAGAGTTACCCTCTCTACGAGTGGCAGTTCACCACGAGCTAACGGACGAAGAAAACGCTCACCTTCGGCTTGAGGAGCTTGACGCCTTTGATGAAACTAGGCTCATAGCGCAACAAAATCTGGAAGCTTATAAAGCAAAGATGATGCGCTCATACGAAAGATTGACTCGACCGAGGACATTCCACCAAGGCGAACTCGTGCTAGTGGTCAAAAGGCCTATGATCCCCAATCGCGCCAAGCGTGGAAAATTCGAGCCGAACTATGAAGGCCCGTACATCATAGATAAAGTTTACCAGGGTGGGGCCTATCTACTCATGGACATGCACGGTGAAAGGCCTTTCAGACCAATAAACGGTCGCTTCCTAAAGAAATACTACGCTTAATGAGCCACAGCCTAGGTCAACGATAGATGACGACGACTATGTCCGCTCGCTATCTTCCTAAGCTCAAACTGTATAAGCAGTAGCCAGCTTCTCAATAGCGGACCGAAATGTCCCTAAACTAACAGCGGACCGAAATGTCCCTAAACTAACAGCGGACCGAAATGTCCCAAAACTAACAGCGGACCGAAATGTCCTTAAACTAACAGCGGACCGAAATGTCCTTAAACTAATAGCAGATCGAAACGTCTTTAAACTAATACCGCAGCATCCTTAGGCTGACGAGATAAAAAAAATAAAATAAAAATAAAATATAAAAATAAAATAAAATAAAAACGGTATGTCCATAAGCAAAAAGGGGCACGGATGAAAACCCGAAAGGGCTCCGTGAGTAAAAACAGCATGGCTACCGGCGAGTGTTCGTGAAAACCCAAAAGGACCCGACCTCGTTAAAAAAAAGAGAAAAAGGAAATAAAAAGAATAAAAAAAAGGATGGTATGTCCATAAGCAAAATGGGCACGGATGAAAACCCGAAAGGGCTCTGTGAGTAAAAACAGCAGGACTACCGGCGAGTGTTTGTGAAAACCTGAAAGGGCGCAACCTCGTTAAAGAACACTTACAAGATCCTCTCGACCTTGTAGGGAGAAACCACCTGCGTGAGATCCTTACGACTCACAAGGGAGCAACACACTTAGGGATCCCCACGATTCTTAAGGAGAAAATACACTTGCGAGATCCTCACGACTCGTAAAGAGAACTCTCTTATGGGACCCTCACGGCTCATAAGATTTGAAAGTCTTAAGTTACAGATACCTAAACCTGTGCTTAAGCAACCCCCACAACCTTCAATTTTTCCCTACAAGTGGTCCAACACTGGCCCTTGTATACAATCCACGGGCGCGAACAAACATTTCCCTAACCAAGTCCCACCCGTGACTGGGGATATGTTCATATGGTGAACAACCCTTGTAAGTCCTCTCGACTTATAAGGAGAAAACCCTTTTGTAAGATCCTTACGACTTACAGAGGGACATGCACTTAGGAATCCTCACGATCCCTAAGGAGAAAACACACCTATGAGATCCTCACGACTTGTAGGGAGAAATACCTTTGTGAGACCCTTACGGCTCATGAAGTCAAAAGCCATAGTCGACAGGACCCTAACCCTGGTCGCTAAGCCTCCTTTGTTCGACAGTGACAGAGGCAAATGATGATTCGCTCCTGGCAACATCCCAGTTGTAGCGGTGCTGATGCCAAAATCAGTGTCCAAGTTCGGGTTTACGACGAAAAGCCAGTAAGCCGCACATGCATACGAAATAGCCGAAATGATAGGGCAACTTGCAATAAAAAGCAGCAAGTAAAATGCATGCATGCGAAATAGCCGAAATGACTGGGCAACTCGCAATAAAAAGCAGCGAGTGGAAATAAAATAAACAGCCGAAATGATTGGGCACCGCGAAAAATAGCCGAAATGATTGGGCGATCGCGACCTTCGCGATATAAAAGCTGAAATGATAGAGCATCGCGGAAATAAAAAAAAAATAATGATGATAAAATTTTGGCCCTACAGTTAAGATCACATCGACCTCTGTATACAATCCAATGGCGTAAACAAAGAGGGAGCCATACTCTCCCAACAAACTCCTCGACTCACGGATACAAACACTCCTTGACGAGAGACTCCTGATCCGCGTCGACCTGCAGAGCCACCAGCGCCTCCATTGGAATCCTCGACTCGTTTCAAACCCTAAGGAAACAAATAATCCTTGCCGCTCGGGAAACAAATAATCCCTAGCAAATCCCTCGACTCACGGATACAAACACTCCTTGACGAGAGCCTCCTGATCCGCGTCGACCTGCAGAGCCACCAGCGCCTCCGTAGGAATCCTCGACTCATTTCAAACCCCAAGGAAACAAATAATCCTTGGCGCTCGGGAAACAAATAATCCCTAGCAAATCCCTCGACTCACGGATACAAACACTCCTTGACGAGAGCCTCCTGATCCGCATCGACATGTAGAGCCACCAGCGCCTCCGTGGGAATCCTCGACTCGTTTCAAACCCCAAGGAAACAAATAATCCTTGGCGCTTGGGAAACAAATAATCCCTAGCAAATCCCTCGACTCACGGATACAAACACTCCTTGACGAGAGACTCCTGATTCGCGTCGACCCGCCGAGCCACCAGCGCCTCCGTGGGAATCCTCGACTCGCTTCAAACCCCAAGGAAACAAATAATCCTTGGTGCTCGGGAAACAAATAATCCCTAGCAAACTCCTCGACTCACGGATACAAACACTCCGTGATGAGAGCCTCTCAATTCATGTCAACTCGCAGAGCCATCACCCTCTCCGCGAGCAAATTCCCGATTCGTCTCAATTTGTAAGAAGAAGTCTCAGACAGCAAGGATTGAAAAGCTTGCTTCTTGAGCAATGGGGCCCTGCAAGTCAATCCAAAATGGTCTCTTGCATACTATTTACGGGTCTCACTCTCCGAAGTCGAATTTCGACGAGGAGGGAAACAACCGCTTACGAATTCTCTCGACTCGTAAGAGGGAAATTCTCTTATAAGATCCTTACGACTTATAAGAGAAAACCACACTTAGGAATCCTCACGATTCCTAAGGAGAAAATCCACCTATGAGATCCTCTTGATCCGTAGGGAAAAAAGCCTCTATGAGACCCTCACGGCTCATAGAATTGAAAAGTCTTAGGCGGTAACCTGAACCTGCGGCCTAAGCCATCGCTATTTCCTGAGGAAGTCAGAATACTCGTTTTAGACATCCATCAACCATGGTTATTAAGACAGCCTACTGACGTTAAAAGAAAGAAGATGACAGAAAGAACATCCGTTCTACATTTGATCTGGCATGCGTGACGCATTCATTTATGCATGGACAGAAGACTCAGGACGAGAAATAAGACAAGCTGAAATAGAAAAGGGGAGGGTTTTCATTCATACCGCTAAAAGTTTTTTACAAGCATAAGAATAATGAATAAGAAACATTGTTCAAAATATTACAACGGTATAACCACGGATCCGGGGCATGGATTGAGGAAATCAAAAGTAAGGCCATCCAGAGTTCTTCTGGCCTTTCTAATTATTCTTATGCGCAGTCTTTCGCGCTCCTCGGTGTCGATATCATCGGCAAGCCCTTCCGGCCTTTGATAAGCAGCAACGATCGTCGTCTGCTGAAACACTTGATGCAGGATGTCAACGAGGTCGTTCCGTCGTTTCTTCGAGATCAGCCCTTTCAGGTGCACTGAATGCACCTTTTCCTCGGCATCATCCAGCTCATTGAGTGGTAGGGCCTCGTGAAGACCCGGAAGTGCCCTCCATATTGCTCCCAGCACGACTTTCAAAAGAGTCGAACGCCGAGGCAACAGCCAACCACCGCTTGCGTTCAGACGACCCATAACTTCTGCACATTCAGCGTTTGTAAACTCCTGGTTTTGTTGACGACCCTGAGCGCGGATATCATCGTAGGTAATGAACTCGTGCAGACTGTATAGATGCACCGCCGCCATTATGCCTGGAGAAAATATTACAGGAAGATCAACAATAGAAAAGCAATAATATACATGGATGACTAAATTCCTAGAGAGCAAAACTATGTTCAAAGATGAAACCCACTAGACGAGAGCTCTGCTATTTAAGATTGATCTAAGAATCGATTTTACCTGAAGTTCTTCTAAAAAACTTTTTAAAAAAAGGAGCAAAGCACCGGAGTTCTTAAAGGCAAGAACAAAGCTCTGAAGTCTTCGAAAATGGAAATCTGGAAGATGATAAGTATCTGGAGGGGACCAAAGGTCCTATTTATAGGCCTCAAGTGCCTCTTCGACTTCCAAGAGTTGTCACGGCAGTTTACCCTAATTGGAGCGAATTTCCGTTCGAATTCCAAGACAGGAGATGAAGCAACGCTTCATCCTTCCCTGATCAGAGCAAAGCTCCGTCTTGAAGAAGCGACGCTTCAACACGGAAGCGCTAGCGCAGTTGCGTTGCGCTGCGCGCTACACGCCACGTGTCCAGCGCAAACGCATCAGCGCAGCACCCCAAAGCAGCGCACCCAGCCAAAGCAAAGCTCTATTTCAAGTAAAACCAAGGGAAGCAACGCTTCAGCGGCGTATACGTCGTGCGCTGCATGACACATGTCGGCGTAGATGTGCTAGCACAGTTGCGCTGGACTGTGCGCTGTGCGACACGCGTCATACCCTGGAGCATTCGCGCTAAACAAAAAGGTTCTGAAAAAATCTTTTCGGTTATTATCTTCTGTAAACAGAAGCCCCTAGATCAAAGATCCGACGGTGGGGGGAAATCCCGCCAAATCTTTCAGAAAAGGGATTTCTTCAACAAATTGAACTTGCTTCTTAATCTGCAAGATGAAGCCTCAGGCATCAGAGGTAGGAGAACTTGCTTCCTGAACAATGTGACCCTACAAATCGATCTAAAATGGCCTCTTGCATACTATTCACGGGTCTCACTCTCCGAAGTCGAATTTCGACGAGGAGGGAAACAACCGCTTACGGGTCCTCTCGACTCGTGAGAAAGAAAAACTCTCTTGCAGGAACCTTACGACTTGTAAGAGAAAACCACACTTAGGAATCCTCGCGATTCCTAAGGAGAAAAGCCCGCCTACGAGATCCTCTCGATCCGTAGGAAGAAAAGTCTCTATGAGACCCTCACGGCTCATAGAGTTGAAAAGTCCTAGGCGGTAAACCTGAACCTGCAATCTAGGCCATCTTTATCTCTGTGAGAAATGAAGTTATCTATCAATAAGGTGCATTAAATATGTCATGCTGAAAAGAATGAGAAAGGCGAAGAAATGACACAGGACGTTACAAAAATGTGTGTCTTTTATTCATGAATATTGACTGGGTACAGGATACATTGTACTAAAGAATAAAAAAAATATACATATATTTTACAAGTACAAATGATACAAGGAGAAATTACTGGGAAGGAAGCGTCTTGCATAGATTTAGCAATTGCTCGCATACTTCCTTCCACGTCTTCTCTCGATCGGCTACCACCGCCAGCTCTGCCTCCACTTGGGCTCGCTGCTGCAAGACCGACGCAAGCTGCTCCCTGACGGCCTGATAGGCAGCTTCCCGACTTGGGATATTGCGCTCAGCTACGTCAAGCTTCCGCTTCAAGTTTAGCCCATGGGAGATACGCTCCAAGAGACCCTCGAAGATAGTCTTCACTTGGGCAGCATTTGCCTTAACCTCAGCGTGCAGATGGGCCGTTTCGTTCGAAGTCTTTTGGCATTCCCTTAGTCTTGAAGTTGCTTCTTGTTCCAAGTGGCGGAAGTGCGAAGTGCTTTGCTCGAGCCAAGTTGTGCGTTGGGTGCTCAGGGCTAAAACTTCGGGAGAAGGGCGCGTCGACTCCAGCCGATATAGACAAGCCTCGATCCCCCTGCAGTGGTTAACCCAAGATTCGACGACGCCTTCGTTATGAAAATTTACAAGCGCCGCCAACATCGGGTTAACCTCCGCAGCAAAATCTTCGGCAGAAGAGAGAGCGTCCATATTGAGCTCTTCAATGTACCCGCTCAGCATGCCCAAACTCATCACAGCACCCTTTGAAGATGGACGTCTCAAGAAAGGGCCTGCCGGTGAAAGGACGCGAGCCTCAAAGGGGACCGGAGCCGGAACAATAGCTGCAAAACAAAATATGGTTAAACGATGGTTCAGAAGATGTTGAAGGGTTACCAAAAAAGGAAAATTTACTATACCAGCTGCAACGGACGGCAAAGCCGGAAGGGCCGGTAGCGCGGCAGGTCTTGCATCCCCTCCTTCGATTTGTGGCACTGCAATAAAGAAAAGGAAAAGTCAGAAATTATCCCATTGCTAGAAAAAAGGGGGTAAATAAAGATATTATAGTGAAAGTATACTCACCAATGCCACCAGAGGGAGAAGCGAGTTCGGATGGGAAAGAGAAGTGTGCGAGCAACACTTGATATAAATGATCGAAGAGCACTCCTGCAAAGGCACAATGGTATAATGTTAGTACAAAACTACATTTTTTAAAGATTAATGCATGAGTCGTGAATCCATACCTTCCAACATCCGTGATGGTACAAGGGAAGGCGGGGAGGTGACCACCGCCAAAGCAGTAGTCGACGGTGCCCCCTCGAGCAATGGAGCATCGGCACTGGCCGCACCTGCAAAGACAAGCTTGTTAGAAGAGAACGCAAGATATATAGAAAAGGGGGGAAACGCTGGTGACTCAAAAATTTACCCGACGAGCTGCCAGCAGAAACTGAAGCAATCCCCTCATCCATCGACATGAGACCACCGCCCGTAGCCTCATCACACGACTCGATGGGAACCGTTGTTGTGCTCGCGAGCCCGGGAGACAACAAGGAACCATACGTGGGGAGGGCTATGATCGGAGTATTACCAGATTCCTGGGAAAGAGCGGTTCGCTCCTCCTCAGGAATCGTGGCCGCCTCACCCAATACTTCCTCGGTTTCTGCGGTCACGGTTGTCTCGTCCATCGGCACCGTGACGTCTCCAGCCCCAAGTGCTTCGACTTCTACCGCCTTCGGCTCGACAATCATCTCATCTGCCGCCACTTCAGACGCGGCATCAATGACCTTCTCGGCGGCGGATCCTTCAACTTCTGTTTCAGGCGCCGTGGCCCCGACGACGATGCCCACTGTTGGGTCGTGTTCGGCAGGCACTGCTTCCGCCGTTTCCCTGGGTTCAACGGTCTCCGCCTCCCCCTCAGTCGGACTTGGTCCTGCAAGATGCAATGCATATGAGCCAATGGCTTTATAATAATTCTTACAACAAGGTTCTGAAAGAGATGCTACCTGAAGGGGATTTATTGTTTGCACTTCGGGCCGCGCGCGCCACTTGCCTATAAGCAGTAGACAGAGCGATAGGGACCTCTTCAGAAGGAGTGTCAGCGTGAGGAATAGTGCTAGGGCCCGCTCCCACGGCCAAAGCAGCTCTGCGCGCCTTTGCTTCGCGTCTCAACCGCTTCCGCTCCTCCCGAGCCGTTGAGACGGATGCCACTAGGGCTTCTTTAATTGAGGCGTCCTCATCCGTGAATAGGGATGCCTCCAGATTTTTCAGGGCATCCATCGTCGTTTTGTCAAGCCGAGGCTCTTGCGGCAACTTCGACGAAGCCGGGACTTCGGTAACGGGCTCGGGAAGGATCCCCGCGTCAACTGATATAACCTCTGCAAAGAAACAAAAGAAGGTTAGGCTGACCATCATAGAAGATGACAAACTTTCCTTATGAAAGGGAAAAGGGTGGGACGTACCTACGCCTGCTGGGACATGCTTCTTCTCCTCCTCCTGGAAGGTCTTTAAAGAGGCAGCAATGGCCTCTTCAGTAGAAATACCTGTTGAGAATGAAGCAAATATTAGCTAAAGATAATAATAAAAATGCAGTAAAATGACAAATAAAGCGGCTGATGATTACCTGACTCAGCGAGTCTGCTTAACATTGCTTCGAGCCTTGCCGATCGCTCCGAGGCTGCAATGGCGGCAGCTAAATTGGTGTCCTCAGGGTCCACCACAAAGCCCTCATTGCTGCCATACTCACATATGGCCTCGGCAGGAGGAGCCGCAGGCTTTGAGCTGAGGATCGCATCGAGGGAAAGGGCGGACTTCTTCTTTTTCTGCTGTCCACCAGCTTTGGATCCACCCGGAGCGGATTTGTGCTTGGCAGCCACTTTAGGGCAGCGAGTCCCGATCTCTGCCCCTCCGCCAGATCCTGGTGATACCACATTAACCGTCTTCGTAGGAGCACGGGGCGCCGGCGGTGCATCCACCGTAGTGGGCAATGGCAATCCACGCGGGGGGCTCAACACGCGCGGTCGGTCAGCTCTGGCATCTTTTATCGGGGGGATGACCTGGATCCTTGGCTGCAAGGGAGCCTTGCGATCACCACCAGGAGGCGCACCCCTACGGTCAACCAGCAGGCGTTTCTCCATTAAAATGATTGGGCCTATAGCATGTGCATACCAGGCTACATACGGATGGATTATTTTAGGGGCGCAGCTAGGCTCACTGATAAAAAAATAAGAGCCTGTATTGAGCTGGGTGAAATGATGCATAGCATTCCTTATTCCCCCTTGGTTGGCCGCGGGTGTTTCCAGAAAGGCTTCCATCGGGATCCCTTGATTGTAACTCGATTGTCGGGCAAATCGATGTGGGTTATACCTCATAAAGAGAGCCGTCTCATTCTGCCTAAATACTAGGTAGCCCGGCCGAATGGAGTAAAGGTGAAGGATTTCCCGAGCCTTCAGTGCAAAAACCCCGCCCTTAAAGTCATCACGCAGCGACACCACTGACTTAGTGGTCTCGGAGCCTATGGTGATGACCTTATCCACAAAAGAGGTCTTCGCTCCTACTAAATGTGAACGCAGGAGCAGTCCCCTAGACTCCCGCGGAGGTGCAACCACAATTGAAACCCTGACCAACCGCATGATTCTTGGGAGTCTGTGTTTCTCAAAAAACGGAGGAGTCTTATGGGCACCAAACACCCCTCGCACATGCAGCTCCATCCAAGAAGTGAAGTAGTGCATCGGGAAGTTAGCAGGCTGTACCACAGGCTCATTAGCATCCGCCGCTACGCTAAGTCCATTGTAGAGGTAAGCCAGCCCAGCGATCCCTACTGATAACTGTAAACCAGCCGCCATTCGATGCGCCGGGTAAAAGACAGAGGACCGCATGAGGCGTGGGTGCATGGGAAGCGCGAAGCTGCATAGCCATAGACCCAAGAACCCTATGAAAAAAGTCTCCTCGTCCATGCCAGGAACGGCGATCTCTGAGAAAGGGACGCTGGCAGTGCCGGGGAAATAAAAATCCAGCTGGTCATTTTTCGATGAAGGTCGGCGGTCCAAGCCGAAACCAAAGGGGTCAGCAAGCTGAGCGAACTTCTCGCCCTGCTCTGATAGGAACTCCGGGCGGATAAAACGAGCAATGAAATCCACGAAATTGACGCCCCGGTCGCCCGATTCCAAATGGAGTTCCTCATAAATCTCCAACACCTTCACCAAGCCCGGGTGCTGATGCTGAATGGCATTTTCTGGAGTTAAGTCAAATACAAGCTGCTTGGTGGCGAAGACATACTCGTCAAGAGGAAGCAGCTCCTCGTAGTGTTCTCCCCTCATTGGCAGACCTGAAATCTCAGCAAACTCCTCCAGAGAGATGGAGACTTCCCTATCCGCTGTCAGGAAGGTATGGGTAGGGATATTCCATTGTTCGATGAAGGCCTTTATCCACCACGTCGGAGGAGAGGGATACTCGAAAAGCGAGACGTAGACAGCCGAGTATAAACCAATCGTCGTCAGGAGAGCCCACTTCGTCGCCAAAATGTAACGGGCCCATTGCAAATATCCGGCAAGCGGCCGCGGGATCAATCCAATGTTATAAGCCTGTCCCCAAGGGCGTGCTTCACCCTGACAGATTCGCCTCCCCAAGATATCTATAGCCGGCGGCGGCTGCACCGGAATGGCACCGATTGCAGGCTGAAGGAGGTCGTCGGAATTCCAATTTTTAACCTCCACGGCATACTCCACCGGGGGCTTGTCCGCATAAGGGATCGTAACTATGGGCTCAGAGGGCGAAGCGGAGCTGAAGCTGCGACGGCCTTGGATGATTTGGCTGTACCACCTTCCCCACAGGTGAAGTCTCTTGCACTCTGGATCGTGATCTTTAATCAAGGAGAACACCACCCGGTCCACTGGCGAATGTGGGAACCCTCCTTCTGAGCGAACGAAAGGGAAAGACAGATCTTCGGACATGTTTCCTGTAGGAAAAGAAAAAAAAATAATATAATCGTTAGTGTTCCAATGCTTCACATTTCAAAGTCCTACATCACACTACAATGCAGTGGGTAGGGGACCAAAAGGGGACCCACAAAATCTAGATGACGGCGCATCATTTGATAAGACAGTCCCATCATTGGATGAGACTGTCAGTTAATGAAAAAGACCCCCAAGAGAATATCCTCATTGGGGAGAAATCCCTAGAGACAAGGAGAAAATCTCCTCTTTTAGAGCAAAGCTCTGTCACAGAGTGACATTTGTCAAACTCTGGTCTCAAAGGAATAAAACTTCTTAAAAAAGAGCCTAGCTCTGTAATAATAATGATAACTATAACCCCTAAGGATTAAAAGAAAAATTTTGGGATCTGAAAGATCCAGGGAAACTTTTAGGAGTTCTCCATTTATATATATATATATATATATAAAAAGGGGGGGAGATCTACATTTGATCTATGAGCAAGGCTCTGTTCATGGGTTAAAACCCAGGAACGAGATCTCCCTAAATCTTTGAGAGCAAGGCTCTATTGATGAAACCCCAAAGGGGTTTTCTTTAGATCAGAGATCTATGAGAGCAAGGCTCTGTTGAAGAAACCCCAAAGGGGTTTTCTTTAGATCAAAGATCTATAAGAGCAAGGCTCTGTTAATTAAATTTAATTCAAATTAATCTAATTTTTTACCTAGGGTGATCCTAAGTTATGAACTCTGGAGTTCTTGAAAAAAAAAATCAAGAGCAAGGCTCTGAAAATTCTTAAGCAAGAGCAAGGCTCTGAGTCAAAATTCTTAAAGTGGTAAAGAATTTTCTAAAGGACCAAGGGTCCTATTTATAGGAGCCTGCGCCCCTTCAACTGACCCCCATGATCCAACAGTCAGGATCTTGCCACCGCTGCACTCACCTGCGCGCCACGTGAGCGCAACGGTAGGGGGGCATTTGTTCCCCCAATCAGAGCAAGGCTCTGCTTGAATTTTGAAAATTCAAATTTTGAAGCAATGCTTCAGTTCCCGTGCGCTGCGCGCAGCGCGCCATGTGTCAGATGTTGACACGGCAGCACAACGCCCAAGGCAGTACGTCCAATCAGAGCAAGGCTCTTTAAAAAACATAAGCAACACTCAACTGCGCAAGCGCACGGCAGCGCGACACGTGCCTGCGCAGTTGCGCAAGCGCAACTGCGCATGCGCACCGCTGCGCGACACGTGCCTGCGCAGTTGCGCGAGCGCACCGCTGCGCGACACGTGCCTGCGCAGTTGCGCGAGCGCACCGCTGCGCGACACGTGCCTGCACAGTTGCGCAAGCGCTGTTGCGCAAGCGCTTCACTGCGCGACACGTGTCACGCGCTGGTGAGTTACGCAACAACAGAATGAAGATTTAAGGATATTTTTTTTCCGTTCTTGTTTAAACAAGAAGATTTCTTCTGTAAAACAGGGACCTTTGGATCAAAGATCCAATGGTGGGGAAAATTCCCCAAATCACTCAGAAAAGATCTTTTTAACAAATTTAACTGATTTTTTAGCACTATAAAAAGGACCCCAGACCCCATTTCAAAGGGAGAGACAATTGGATTAAAAAAAAGAGAGAGAAAAGAGCTCTTGAGAACTTCTTGAGAACACAAAAAAATAGAAGAAGGTAAAAACCTTTGAAATAAGAGAAAATTCTCTTAGGAATAGATCATTGATCTAAAAGACAAGATCAGTGATCTTCAATAAATAACTAAATAAATAAAAATAATAAAAAAATAGTGCCTTGCACTTGCTAGAAAACCTCTGGTTCTCTGAGATAGAAAAAAAGAAAAGATTTTTCTTCTTTTCTTTGATCTAAATTTAGATCAAGAAATTAAAAAGTGCTCTGCACTCCTTTCCTTGAATCTAAAAGATTCTTGGTGCTTTGCACAAATGCAATGCATTACTTGAAGGGCCAGGCCCAAATCAAAAAGACCTAGCAGGCCAAAATAAATTGCAAAGCAATAAAAAGGCTAAGCCCAAATAAAATTGATGCTCTGCATCATTTATAAAGAACAGAGCCCCAAAACAAATTTATGTTTCTGCACCCTTTCTGGGCAAGGCCCAAATAAAAATAAAGAGAAAAGCAAAAGCAATGTTGAATATTCTCAACTGGACTTAGCCCAATCGTGGCCGTAAGTCCTTAAATTAAATTGGCTGAGCAAAATGGCCCTACTAAATCAATCTACATCCGGTACGAGGGTACATCTCTGACATCCATCGTTGTAATTCCTCAACGACGTCAAAGAGGTGACGAGTCCCAACGGCCAGATACCCAGAGGGACCGAAACGTCCTTAAACTAATAATGGACCGAAACGTCCTTAAACTAATATTGGACCGAAACGTCCCTAAACTAATATCGGAACGAGACGTCCCTAAACTAATATTGGACCACCACGTCCTTAAACTGGCGATGGACCACCACGTCCCTAAATTGGCACAACAGAGCCCACATGCTCTTTTGTCGGATCTAAACGATCCCGTTAAGTTGGTCTTAGTCCCAGACTGGGCTAATGTATCCTTAACAACCGTTTAAGCTGGTCTTAGCCCCAAACACGGCTAATGTATCCTTAAATACTCAAATGGACCATAAAAATCTAAATCAACTTCGGTTTGAGGGTACATCTCCAAACTCCTCTGACACTTGTCGTTGTAATTCCTCAACGACGTCAGAGAGGTGACGAGTCCCGACGGCCATATATTAAATGAATCACGCTTAAGTTGATCTTAGCCTCAACGAGGCTAACGCATCCTTAAACTAAAATATCGAACCCAAATCTAAGTAAATACGGATTTGTACTAATCCACGTCCTACGGGTGACGGCATTACTCAGTCTCTGTATACAATCCATGGGCAACCACAAACAAAATGAACACACACGACACGAAGTGAAATTCTGGAGAAGGAGAAAGTTGTTACCGCGATGCGGTAGCGTAATTAACTGCAGGGGCTTGCGCCTGCAGGGAAGAGCGTCCCCACAATCAAAAACCCCTCATTCTGAGGGGGGGTCTGACGAAGTCTGCTACATCGGCCGCATCCGTCTAAACCTCCGATACACGGTGCCATAAATCAACTTGGCATCTTCGGAGAGATAAATGGATAAAACCAAATAGCATCTGCCCCGAACATCAGGCATGGACGCAAAGTCTAGGCCGCCATTCGGAGGGGAACAAGTACGAGTACCAACCTCTTATCCTAATGGACAATGAACAACTTACAATAGTTTGCATAAGTCCTCTGAGTTTAATAATTCAAACCTTCTGCGTCGTAGGTTGAAAACTGTTTTATGCATAAGAAGAATTACACCATTGTTGAATGCACCTTACTTAACCGTCAACTGATATAGGTAAATGTCATAAACATAATTTTAAAAAGTTATATCTCACTTTATAAAATAAACATACAGATATATCAATATGAAATTGGTGCATAACAATGGATATTCAAAACCAAATTTTTTTGCCGTTAAGCAAAACCTAGGTGATTTCCTCAAATATCACCAATTTCAAAGAATTCTGATATTGAGAATCTAATTACCAAATTTCCAATATTCTACTCCCTCTCAGTATCTGTAACGCCATACAGATGTGATAATCAAGTCTGATAAATACATACCCGGCAGTCAGAATATAATTGGGAAAGCAGTTTTCAATTAACACCGCACAGAAAAACTGAAACATGAAAATGTTTCGAGGGGGTGGCCGAGTATTCCTAGGCATACCCGTAGTATCGTATCCTAGACCCCTGCGAGTGCGGCAAGCCATCCGCCAATCCCAGAAGCGAGGCAACCCCAATCAACGAAGTGAATGGGCTACCCAGCACTTCCAAAATCCAGTAACTTGGGCACCACTGAGCGGGTCAATCCTATACCCCTACGAGTGCGACGAATAGCCCGTTAATTCTAGAGTAAAGCACCCCGGTCTCAACGCCATGAGATGATGGCCTGTTGCCCTCAAGAACCCAGCTACTCAAGCACTCTGCTACGGGGTAATCCTAGTGCATGTAATGAAAACCTTAATATAGAACGGTGACTACGTTCGCTACCAGGACGCGCCCCAAAGAATAATACAAGCCATGATGACAGAAGTCCATGTAGGGTTCCTAGGCACACTCAAGAGGTTCCACAAGGTATCAACCATGCCAAAATCAAATTTTTCTTGTGCCGAGAAACCCTAATGCTAGATCGTTAACTAGAGATTAGGCGAAAACTAATGCAAGCAAACTACTTTGCTATAAGGTGAAAGTGACTACAACCTTTGTAGATCCGGTCCTCCACTTCCTTAGCTCTATTATGATGTCCCTCCGCTGCGATCATCGGATCTCGGACTCTAGCGATGGTTTCGTCGAAGAAGTGATCGGGCTAGGTCGTCGACTTCGATGCCGAAGATGATCTACGTCGAGGCAACTCAAGATCAAGCTCCATCTTCACTTGGTCATAAAACTTGTGAAGATAACATACTCTACTACATGGCAAGTGGTAGAGGATGAAGAAATAGGAAGTGGGTTCACTTTGGATTTTGATTTCTCACATGGAAGCATCACTTAGAAATTTTCAAGAAGAGTTTTGTTTTCTTCATGAAGAAGATGAAAGAAAAAGAATTCTTTTTTAAAATGAAAATCCAAGTGATTCATATCATGTAGCAACCATGGGTTAGTTAACAAGTGTAGAGAATAAACTAGGGTTTAGGTAAATGGTTAGGTTAAGCATAAAAACAAAATGGTAGACTTTTTCAAAGCTTCATGAAGCTTCAATAATAAAACAATGTAAGCTACCATTTCCTTTTTTGCCAAAAATGAATTAAAGAAAATAAATAAACCAAATAAAATCCAAACCATTAACCTAAATATGGTTTAAAACATACACACACCCAAGTTTTCTTGTATCATAAAACATGATACAAACTTGTGCACAAAACTATATCATATATACAATGTGCACATCAAGTGAGAAAATCCATCTTAAGTGAACCAATACTAGTTAATGCAAAGTAATATATCAAATATATAATTATACATTAAATCATTAAATCAACACTTGATTTAATGATCCGGTCATACAGCATATAACCGACTAATATCAAGTGTATCAATGTATCGAATCAACACTTGATGCGGTAATCCGGCTATATCATATATAACCGTCCAATGATACAAATCGCGAGAATAGAATAAAGTATCACATACTGGTATTATTCTCGGTCCCGCACATATCTCATATGCGCTCCTATTTCGTTTCGCTTGAGCCAAGAAACCTCTGTGTAGGACTCTAAAGACTCGTCAATACGCCGGCAGCAGGTGATGATCATATCAAACACCCACAAGCCGCAAGCGGTCTGCTAAACGTAACGGCCTCCCGGGTATTGAGCGATCAGAAGATCAACGAGCAAGCCCGCTCACAATCCTGTGAATCCAACCAGTAACACTTACCGTACAGTCCGGTCTGATCGTCTGATATGTCGCATATCTCGCCTAGGGGTGGTAAACGTCAGACCCCAATAGCTCGATAAGTCGTGTCGATATGAGGTCTATAACAGTTCGAGAAACTACTGGTAACACTTACCAGTAAATCTCAGCAACCCTGGCCAGGGATTTCCGGTTATAGCCAATCGAACACAGCGCAACATCAACTCCCTATAGCGGGAGAGACGAATCCCCTCCTATCGCTCATTGCCTCCATGTGATTCGGGACTGTACCCAAAAACCACCGTTTTGCACGCCCTCTTGGACGTGGTAAGGTGGAAATCAAAGCATAGTGGGAATCACACAAGACTCTATGACGATCTCGGGTCTACAGACTAACCTGTACCAGTGTCACCAGAGAACTGCCATCTGACGTAAGGTATAATACCATCTGGGAGTCCTCGGCGAGTCCGTCCAGTGTACCCAGTCTCCACTGAGCACCCGTATATGATCTCTGATGTCAAACACCAATGGATATGGGATCATCTATCGCCCATCTGTATGGGTCAAGAAGGTATACGCTAGTCTACTCTGTTATATTGATGCCCCGTCTCGATACACCCATGACTAGGGACCTTGAAGGATGTACTTATGGACTACCATGTCCCCACTAGTATGATCCGCATCATAGTTCAGGTAGTCAAGTACACATCCTAAGGGCATTACCAACATGTAACAGAGAGACAATCAGTGTACACGTTAAGGTAAAGAGCAACCAGAAAGCATACTATCATGTCGAGCAAGAAAGTCCTCCCTATATATGTCCAAGCATCCACTACAATATACATCCTATGTATAGCAATGGCCTCTAGGGCATACATATAACTAACAATCTCCCACTTGCACTAGTGACATCTGATAGCAGTGGTTGTAGTATCTCATACTCAACCATCCCTTAAAAGTCTCTCTCTGGGAAAAGGCCTTTGTGAGTGGATCCGCCGTGTTGTCCTCTGAGTCTACTCTCCTAACCTTGATCTCCTTGGAGATCAACCATCTCCATGATCAGGTGATGCTTCCTTAGAATACGTCTAGGTCACTGATGGGACCGGGGTTCCCGGGCCAAAGCCACACTTCCATTGTCACACAATGGTAGGAACCTAGTTCATCTCATGAACCTTTATACACCCAAACAGCTTCTTTGGTAGCATCTTAAGTAGCGATGTATCCTGCCTTTATCGTCTAGTAAGCCACGGTATTTAGCTTGGAACTCTTCCAATATACCGTCCCTCCACTGAGGGTAAAGACAATGCCTGTGACTGACCTTCAGTCGTCCTTATCACCCTGGAACCTTTCCAGTGATTCTTCCCAGGATCGCTTGATACCAACTCACTACAACTAGTGAGAATCCTAACATTCAGTTAGATCTATCTCATAGATCCAAAACTTAGGATTTAGGAGTTATCACTTTGATCCTATATGGAGAATCCTTGTATTAGGCGGAGATTGGCCGAGCGTAGCATAGGAAACTCCTTCCCCATAAAGAGTATGTCATCCATGTACTCTACGAGGATCACCACCATACTCCCTACTACCTTTTTGTATATACAAGGTTCATCTACCATTTTGATGATGTCAAACTCTTTAACTACCACATCAAAACAGACGTTCCAACTCCGCGATGCCTGCTTTATCCTATGAATCAACTTGTGCACGTTTCCGCTGCTCCCACTGTCTACGAAGCCCTTTGACTGTGTACTTATAGACGCCTTCTTCTAAAAAATTATTTAGAAAAGCTGTCATGACACCCAACCACCAGATATCGTAGTCATGGTATGTAGCCGTGGTAAGTAGGATCTAGACGGACTTAAGCATAGGCCCTAGAAAAGGTTTCATTATTAGCCACAACTGGTCTACGATGCAAACCTTTAACAAGTCTAGCTTTGAATGTCTCAACCTTTCCATGTACATCAAGTAATCTTCTCAAGATATATTTGCTCCTGATGGGGATTTAACCCTTCAGATATAGCAGCCAAAGTCCATACTTTGCTGGTGTACATGGATACCATCTCAGATCGCTAAGCATCCAGCCATTCTTACAGAGTCCCTCTCCTGATAGCCAGCTCGAAACTAGTTGGGTCATCATCTCATGATGCAATCCTTGCTCCCACTGTCATAGAGAAACAAAAGTATCTCTCAGGTGGATGAGGAACCCTACTAGATCGGCGGAGAGGCTAAGGTTCGTTGGAATCTACTGAATTCTTTGGTTCTATCAAATCATTAGCTGCAGTTTGTATAGCTAGAACATTTCCAGTTCTACATAACAGACCTTGCCTCGAGCTTGTCCGGATTTTGCTTTTAGACATAGGCCGGTCAATCCCAAATCTTAACTAGCTTAAGACATGGGCTCTTCCCATACCATATCTCATATGGAGTGGCAGGCTGTGATCTGATTCGAACCTAATTCAATAGGTATGCAGCTTCTCAAGTGCATAACCCCCAAAAGGAAGTTGGAAACTCAGTAGTACTCATCATAGAGCACACCATATCACATAGGGTGTTATTGCTCCGCCCCGATATACCATCGTGCTATGGTGTATACGAAGGAGTAATGCTGAGAGAGAATCTCATTCTCCTTTAGAATAGTCCAGGAATTCTATGCACAAGTATTTTCCTCCTTGATCTCATCAAAGGACATAATACTTATACCCGTATTGGTTCTCTACTTCTAACTTATATTCTGTGAATATCTCAAAAGGTTCGGACTTGTGTTTCAACAGGAACATATGACTGAATCTTGAGAGATCATCAGAGAATGTAATGAAGTACAAAGAACCGGTCTTGGCATGTGTAGATAGGGGACCTTACATACATCAACATGTATCAATCCCAAGAGTTTACTAACTCTTTCTCTGTTTCCAATAAACAGAGCTATGGTCATTTAATCTTTGTGACATGACTGGCAAGTTTCACAAGATGTAAATTCAAACTGATTTAAATATGCATCAAAATGTAGCTTTAGCCAGTCGGGTCGCATTGATATGACCTAGTCTACAATACCTCAAGAAGGATTCGTTCATTTCTGAACTCTTTCTCTTGTGTGTGTTCTGTATACTAGGAACTGTAGTTTGATTTAGAACGTCAATACTTTTAGATAATGTTCCTGAACCGATCAACTTTTGATATAGGAAATGTTCAAAACATTATCCAATAATACAAAATTATATCCTTTCTTTACTAATAAAGAGACTGATATGATTTTGTATATCACGTTCGGTATCTAATAACATTTGTTCAGAATCAATGTATTCTGGTAATACAGGGTGACAGTGACCAACAGATTTGGCTGCAACACTTGCACCGATTTCTGTCTCATGAAACTTATCACCTGTTCTCAGTTCTTTACCTTTCTGTAGCCCATGTAATATATTACATATGTGGGATCCTGATCCAGTATCATATACCCAGGACGTAAAGGACATTGAGAAACAGTTCTTTGTAATGAACATACCCAAAGATGATGCATTGGTATGAACTTTCTTCGTTTGGGCGGCACGGGAATTCTGGTAATTCCCAATTTCCTGCTCTGTCTTATAACAATTTTAAGTTGGAGCGGGATCAACGTTCCCCAGCTCAATATAACAAGCGGCTTCGGTCAATAATCCGTATTATTATCTTGATTAAGGCGTGACATGGTCGCTACCAGGAGAGAGAGAGAAAAAAACACTCTGCGTGTGCTCTTGCAAGTTCAGATTGGTTATTATTTTATCTAATCAGGATGGCTCCCACTGTTTTTATCAAATCTTCCTTCAAACCCTAAAAGGAAAGACTAGCCGGGATTAATTACACGCTACAAGTTCGCCAATCTTTCAGCCAGGCCAGTGTCGGTACTTTGAGGGAGGTCCCCCGTGCTTTCGCACGAACCTAATTAATGTAAACCTCGTTTTCCTAGAGGCGTAACCTCGTTAACACCTTTCTAGACACCTACTTGATCGGCTAATTGTAATGTGTAAAACTCTCCCAGGAGTAACTCTTACTCGTAGCGGGTATCGGGATCCAACTATCTCATAGAAGGTATGCAATCTCATTGCAAATTTCAACACTTGAAATTCCCGATAATATTTTGCCCCAAACGATCTATGACTTTGACAAGGTCAACAAACCATAGACCATAAGTCAAGTTCAACCCGTCATTTCTTGATTGAATCAAACCCACCCGCACGACCCTTGACAAGGTCAACAAGGCCGTACGACTACCCTAACCCAATCCGCATCATATGCATAAGCAGATAAATACTGGTTAGCTACCGCACACTACGCCTTGACAAGGTCAACAAACGCAGCACGAATACTAAGCAGGACTTATCTGAAATGACTGAGGGCTACGACAGGTTTTTCTGAAAACCAATTGCGTAATGAACTTGATATCGTTGTAGAATCAAATGATTTTAAAATGGAGTGTTTTTGAGGCTTTTCTAGTTTTGCTAAAGGGGTCACACCCGGTGAAGGGATCGTCGGCCCTTTCCTCGTCGAATGAGGTGCGTGATATATCATATATATCGCTGTGCAAAGCAGAAACTATAGAAGCAATCAAAAAACAAACCGTGGGTTATAGCATCTGCCAGTTATTGCTAAAGGGGTCACTCCCGGTGAAGGGATCGTCGGCCCTTTCCTCATCGAATAAGGTGCAGGATATATCATATATACCGCTGTGCAAAGCAAGAACTGTAGCTACCTGTTTTATTTTTGAAATTTGATTCAACAGCATCTTTAGGTTTCTTTTACTCCATTAATCACATTAATGAAGTCCTATCATTTAAGCACCTAAACATCACAGATAAATATAACGTACGCTTATGCCAGCCGCATTCGCCTCGATGTCCCATCTGCACCGTTAGGTTAGGTAACTAACGCCAGAGTGAGGCAGGTCTAGTGCGGGTGTAAAACATAAGCAACGTCTATATAATATATAATATATACTATATACAGTATTTATCACAGAATATCAAATGATCACATCACAGATATAGCAGCAGAAGAATTATATGAAATATTGGATATACTAGGACGTCCGTGTTTTCAATACGAGCCTGTATAAAACACGGATTCCACGGTCGCGATGAATAGCCAAACCCACACCCCTAGACCCCTACGAGAGCGGCAAGCAACCCTACCAATTCTAGAGTTAGGAGACCCGGACTCGACTCCTCGAGTTGGTCTCCCACTGGACTCCAGAACCCGGTTACTTGTGCCCTCCTCCTTGGGTCTATCCTAGTGCGGAAAAGTAAACAATATACAAAAGGTGACATCTTCTGCAACCTGGAAGTGCCCCAATAAAAGAATATTACATACAAGTTTTTACATGAATGAAAATGAAAAACACTCATCTCACATAAAACCCCCCGGCTATTCAAACACGACGATCCAATATAACATATCCAGCAACACATAACATCACATGTCATCAACGTAAGTAAATATGCGCATCCCAATTGTCGTTGACATATAGCAACGAAACCGGCGATATCACATATTACACTTACGGTCGCAGAAAAGAAAGTGTAAAACTACAACAGTTGGAATCCGCAACCTGCATAGACATCGCATGCCTAACCAAATGAATTCCTTAGACATTGCATGCCTAACAATTATAAACCCCGCATTTTAGTCTCATTATCGAAAACTCTTTTCAATATCAAGTCGGGCAATTCAACAAGATTCCTGATATCCTGATCGAATGCTCGTCGCAAACTTTAGTAGGCGGCCGCACCCCCGACGCCGTTGATGAAGTGCACCAAGGCGGAACACCGCTGCCGTGAGCACCCAAACGGATGCTTTCGGCGATGGGGTTCTCCTACAGTCACTTGGTCGGGGCTATGGGGTGAGGCTGTCTATTAAGTTTACCCGGCGAGTATCCGCGTACGCTACGTGATTGCGACGGACTTTTGATCACATCAAAATTCCGTGGCAACCGATCAAGTGAGACTAAAGTGCTATGTTTATAACATTCAAATTAGTTATCTCATAACTCCTTGTGGATTCCAAATATTGTATCACATTCCGGATAAATAGAAAATGTTAAACTTTCCGATCGAACAATCAAACACCCAAGTTTTCCCGAAACAGCTCAACACATGAAATAAGTTCAAAAACATCCTTTTCATGCCTCGGTACCAACGGTCCAGCTGTAGAAGGGTCAAGCCAACGCCTCACATGTGGCACGCCGTACTGCCCCAAACCCTAAGGTTCAAAGGGCAGTTCAAGACGGTCACATAATCGAGTTAAGGTTTGTTGTTTTCTAGATGGTCCATCGCGTTACTTGCACTACTCAGAACGTTCTCAAACTACGGAAAAAATCCACCACTTGGAAATTTTTCGGCAGGGGAAAAATTGGGTATTTATATCCGGTCGAACTTTTTAACATATTCAAAAATTATCCGGAAAAACACATAGACGCGGTTAAAGTTTCCGATCGAAACATCGAATCCCAAATATACCCCAGATAACGCAACAGTGGAATATGAATTAAAAATATCCAGAAGAATCAGGAATCAGAGGGGGACATTACTGTGCAAACTAAAGAGAATAAAGTGCCCGTACGGCCGCAGAACCGCCGCATGAGCTATGCTCATGCCGCGGTTCCGCCGCGCTTTTATGGACTTAAACGCACGTGCTTCACAGTAATTCCCAAAACACCCTGCTGAATTTTTTGGCTATTTTTAATTAGGAAAAATCCACAGTTACAAAAAATGTACAGAGAAGGGTTTTGGATTAGGGTTTCAGGTTCGATCGGACTTCTAACATCGTCTACTCTTCGCCTAAAGCTCTAGCTAGGCTCGGAAACCACTGTAGGGTTCCTAGGCACACTCAAGAGGTTCCACAAGGTCTCAACCATGCGAAAATCAAATTTTTCTTGTGCCGAGAAACCCTAATGCTGGATCGTTAACTAGAGATTAGGCGAAAACTAATGCAAGCAAACTACTTTGCTATAAAGTGAAAGTGACTACAACCTTTGTAGATCCGGTCCTCCACTTCCTTAGCTCCATGATGATGTCCCTCCGCTGCGATCATCGGATCCCGGACTCTAGCGATGGTTTCGTCGAAGAAGTGATCGGGCTAGGTTGTCGACTTCGATGCCGAAGATGATCTACGTCGAGGCAACTCAAGATCAAGCTCCGTCTTCACTTGGTCATAAAACTTGTGAAGATAACACACTCTACTACATGGCAAGTGGTAGAGGATGAAGAAATATGAAGTGGGTTCACTTATGAAGATAACACACTCTACTACCTCTGTGTAGGACTTTAAAGACTCGTCAATACGCCGGCAGCAGGTGATGATCATATCAAACACCCACAAGCCGCAAGCGGTCTGCTAAACGTAACGGCCATCCGGGTATTGAGCGATCAGAAGATCAACGAGCAAGCCCGCTCACACTCCTGTGAATCCAACCAGTAACACTTACCGTACAGTCCGGCCTGATCGTCTGATATGTCTCACATCTCGCCTAGGGGTGGTAAACGTCAGACCCCAATAGCTCGATAAGTCGCATCGATATGAGGTCTATAACAGTTCGAGAAACTACTGGTAACACTTACCAGTAAATCTCAGCAACCCTGGCCAGGGATTTTCGGTTATAGCCAATCGAACACAGCGCAACATCAACTCACTATACCGGGAGAGACGAATCCCCTCCTATCGCTCATTGCCTCCATGTGATTCGGGACTGTACCCAAAAACCACCGTTTTGCACGCCCTCTTGGACGTGGTAAGGTGGAAATCAAAGCACAGTGGGAATCACACAAGACTCTATGACGATCTCGGGTCTACAGACTAACCTGTACCAGTGTCACCAGAGAACTGCCATCTGACGTAAGGTATAATACCATCTGGGAGTCCTCGGCGAGTCCGTCCAGTGTACCCAGTCTCCACTGAGCACCCGTATATGATCTCTGATGTCAAACACCAATGGATATGGGATCATCCATCGCCCATCTGTATGGGTCGAGAAGGTATACGCTAGTCTACTCTGGTATATCGATGCCCCGTCTCGATACACCCACGACTAGGGACCTTGAAGGATGTACTTATGGACTACCATGTCCCCACTAGTATGATCCGCATCATAGTCCAGGTAGTCAAGTACACATCCTAAGGGCTTTACCAACATGTAACAGAGAGACAATCAGTGTACACGTTAAGGTAAAGAGCAATCAGATAGGATACTATCATGTCGAGCAAGAAAGTCCTCCCTATATATGTCCAAGTATCCACTACAATATACATCCTATGTATAGCACTGGCCTCTAGGGCATACATATAACTAACAGTCCATATATCGGAGGCTCGCCATGCAATATGAATATACATTACATAACAGAGAATAAAATCTAAAACTACAAACACTGGACTGTCCATCATGACAAATCCAACATAACCATAATCAATAAGCAATATCCATCACAGAACATGCAAACCTACGGGTATCAATTCTGTAACCCTGTCTAGTTAATTCGTATAGAAATTAGACGACGTTTTACCAAACGTTATGATACACGCAACCAACACAAAATCTATGACAATCGAATACCGCACACAAATAGCTAACACTTCAATTTTCCAAAACACCGAAAATCAAGTGTGCTAAAAACTGAACAAAACTTCTAAGCTAAAACCCACTCCGAGAGGCTGAAATGAGCTCGGACTGATCCGAAACTTTGCGGAAGACCCTGGCACGAAATTAACTACGACCCTGAGGGAACCTAAAGGGTACCCACCCCCCTAAATCACCATAAGGTGGCTATATAGATGGGGTAGGGCTCGGTTCCCCACCCCCACCAAGGCCACCTTAGGGTGGTCTTGATTGATGTGAGAAATTGAGTCTTTCTATACTTCCTAGTTACCGCAATCAATAACGGTGTTGCAATAGCTAGCTGATAGTCAGTACGGGTCGTCTACTGGGAAATGGTAAACTATCTTTATTATTTTAGACGAGCTAATAAAAAAGGTGGGATTTTTATCGTTTTATACTAAAGAGATTTGAAAATTTTATAAGAGAAGGACTTGTAGGGCTTTTCGGATTGAGTAGTTAAAGGATGGAGTTTTAAAAATAATTTTTTTATCTTTTAATTATTTAATATTAGAGAAATAACGATGAATGTGGGTCAAGGTACATAGAGGGATAAGGGTTTCCCTCTACTAACCCTTGTCCTTCCATTGATCCCTATTTATGGCAAGCCCTCAACAAAGAAAGTATTAACGAATCTCAAATCGAGGACGCAACTATCATGAATTGGTAGCACGTTCGAATAAGAGGGTTAAGACTCCCTTTGTTAAACATTATAAAAATTAAAATATAAGAAGAAGGTAAGAAATTTTTTCTTTATCCATTATACTATCCTTTCCTACAAATCCTAACAAGCGAGAATTTGCTCGCTCATTGGAAAAAATGAAGTAAACAAAGAAAGGTAGAAGAATAAGGAACCCATAAGGAAAGCAAAAAAGAAAAGTTCGAAAAATAAAAGTAGAAAATATATGCGGAAAGTATGAGACAAAATTAAAAGAAAAGAAACTACTTTTTATTGAAAATTTTGCATTACAGACTTTGATTACAGAAAAAAACTAAAAAAACTAAAAAACCCTAGATTGCTTGATAGATTAGACCGATCGATAGATTGGTTGATAACCTAGATTGCTGCTCGGTCCTTTATATAGGCTCTGGAACTGGAAACCCTTGACGTCATCATAAATTTTGTGAAAAGACGATCATGCCCCTGAAATTGCACATCCAACGGCAATTTTTGAACTGCGGAACCCCTGCCTTTAACCCTATTCCACCGCGGTTCCGCCGCCATTTGGTGTTATCACGCCTCCAGATTTTTTGTGCTTTTTTCTCTCGATTTTAGGAGATTTTTCTGATGAATATATTTTGAAAATATTTCTTTCTCTCTGTAGTTACGAGATTCTTCAATTTGCTCCTAAAATTTGGCTGATTTGGTTTGCTAACTCGATTTGATGTGGATCTCTATACTTATGTTTATAGCCCTGATTTGATTTATTATCTTAATACCTGCATAATATCTCAAATCAAATCATTAATAGTATTTTGTTTATTTGAGATAGTATGCCAACCAATTTTAATTAAATTATTTAATAGATATTATATGATATGATATGCACATCTTAATAATAATGGTTATAATATGCATATTTTCATAATTAAGAATCACATGGATATTTCATTTAAATATGATATGCATATATTCCCCAATTTTATTAATTATAAATTAAAAAACATATGAACAAATCTTTTTACACATAAACCCATATATGTTCTTAAATTATAAATAACACCATTTAGTAATTAATAAAAATAGGGGACATGACCGAAAAATGTGCAATAAATATGATTAATCAAATACCCCCAAATTTATTTTTGGATCATCCCGAACAAACTGTTTTATTTTTAAAAGAAAAAGAAAAACCTAGCACACTTTCGTAGGCAACACGATTGCACTTAGCTCGTGCAACAAGCCGTTAAACCTCTAGATGTCCCTACCAGGAGGAGTGTTGTCTCTTGAGGGTATTCAGCGGATTACACCCACAAAATTCCAAAAATTTAGAAAAAAAGGAAAGAAAACAAAAATTACATGCAAATATAAAAACATATAAAAGAAAGACTTGAAAATAAGAGTTTCAAACTACACTAGCTTTTTAGTTGTCATGAGCCCTATCTTAATGGACTTGAAAAGATATCAGAAATCATATCCTACCTCAATAAAACATCGTCTTTAGTCTTCCTCCCTACCTCTCCTCCAAATATCAATCATATACCCTTACGTATGTGTAAAAGTTATACCTACAGTTGGAGAATTCTATTCAAGCTATCATACACTTTGTCCATATTCCTTAGTATTTTTTAGTCGATGATGTTTTAGATGGATTTGCTCACAAATTCTTCAGGCGACCGTTAATACTTCTTGAGGCACTAACTAACCGATTACTTAATGTGCTCACTTATTAAGGCGTACTTAGAAATATCCTAATCTTGCAACACCTAAGGCTTAGAAGTGACTCCCAAACCAGTTGGTCTAAGGCAGTAGGTGATAAGGCACTCTTGCTGTATTTTTTTTTATATGCTGCCTTAACCAATTACAAAATCAGTGTTCATTTTTCTTATAAATTTTATTTTATGTGTCATTTATATTTTGTTGATAATTTTTTTTCCGAATTAAGGTTTTTAGGCAAGAGTATTTCAAGGTATCCTCTACTATCCCATGTTTTAAGATGCGTGCAAGTGCGTATAGTAGAGTATCAACATTCAGAAATTTGGAATCAAGAATATGGACTATTTTTCAAACTTATTTCTATCCACAGATTAGTAATTTCTTCATCTTAATAACCCTTTGGACAAAGGCTCATGACCACGTATTACTAGTTTCGTTCTAAAATATCTAATTTTCTTGCATTTCTTAAGTCACTTCTTTTCTTTCATATGTATTTTCACTTGCTAACTTTTATTTTCAAAATTTTTTTATAGTGCTTTTTTTATTGTGCAAAATGATACATGAATAAATACAAACCTCCTCCCCAAACCTATTTACAGCAGTGTCATCACTGATAGTGTTGTTCGAGAGCAAAAACCTATAGACTTGGGTGAAGAATGATAGGGTCAATAGTTAATCAAATGGAAAACCTCCCCCAAACTTGTTCTTAGCGCACACATATATATATATATATATTTATTTTATTTTTATTTTTAGATTTATTAATATACACACCTCCATTCTTAGTTGAAACAGTGTTGCCTCTGTTTATGGCTGGAAAACTGAAGCATGAAGGAAATGCGGATGAAACTTAGTCGTGATAAAGCGGCTCCTACAAGAACAGGAGCTCCTTGGATGGGTCAGCGGAAAAGTGCGGTTTTGATTTATACCCATTTACTTTGAAAAGGGAACCGTCTTTAGGGTTTTCTACATCCACTGCACCGTGCAGGTATACATATCGCACCATAAAAGGTCTCATCCAACGAGATCTCAGCTTACCTGGATGAAGATGGTGACGGGTATCGTAAAGAAGGACTTGTTATCCCGGTGTAAATGTTTTTCGCAAAAGGTGTTTGTCGTGAAACACCTTTGTCCGGTTCTTTCTATAACTATGTTATCGTAGGCTTCATTACGAATCTCGTTCAGCTCATTTAATTGCAGCTTCCGATAGCTTCCCGCTTGGTCAAAATCGAAGTTAAGCTCTCTAATTGCCCACAACGCCCTATGTTCGATTTCGACAGGGAGGTGGCAAGCCTTCCCAAACACAAGCCGATAAAGTGACATGCTAAGATCGGTCATATATGCAGTACGAAATGCCCAAATTGTATCAGTCTGTTTACAGGACCAATCTTTAGGTTCTTAGAAACCGTTTTCTCCAAAATTTGCTTGATCTGTCGATTGGAGATCTCGGCTTGCCCGCTCGTTTGGAGATGATAGGGTGTTGAAAGCTTGCGGTTTATTGAATATTTCTGCATCAAAGCCTTGAAAGACCGATTGACGAAATGTGTCGCATTGTCGCTAATGATAGCGCAAAGGTGCCCGAACCGAGAAAATATATTTTCCTTACGGAACTTAACGACAACCTTGTTGTCATTAGTATGGCTCGGTATTACTTAAACCCATTTAGAGACATAATCAACTACTAAGAGAATGTATAAGTTCCTAAAAGAGTTGGGAAACAGGCCCATGAAATCAATTCCCCACACATCAAATATCTCAACAACCAAGATTGGTTGGAGCGGTATCTCATTCCTTCATGAAATCCGACCCAAGTGCAGACACCGTGAACAAGTTTTACAATAATCATGTGCATCTTTGAATCATGTTGGCCTATAACATCCACATTGCAGAACTTTTTCCGCAGTTTTCATGGGCCAAAGTGACCGATGCTTGATCATAGCAGAAGGACAATACACTCATGAACTCATTATTAGGGACATACTGGCGAATGATCTGATCAGGACAATACTTGAACAAATAAGGCTCGTTCCAGTAAAAGAGTTTTACCTGGGATAAAAATCTATGATTGTCTGGATTTGACCGTTCGCTGGGTAGAAGTACCGTTGCTAAATAATTCATGATATCAGCGAACCAAGGTACGCAAGATAGGGTCAAAAGATGTTTGTCTGGAAAAGAGTCGTTTATTGTCAAGGTCAACGTTGGTGAATAAGGAAGTCGTGAAAGATGGTCGGCTACGACATTTTCACATCTACTTTTATCTCTTATGACAAGGTCAAATTCTCGCAACAAGAGGATCCAACGTATTAGCCTGGGTTTAGCATCTTTCTTTGATAAAAGATGTCTTAAGGTGGATTGATCGATGTAAACTATGACTGGTGAGACAATTAGTAGGTCCTGAATTTTTCTAATGCAAAGACAACTACAAAGAGTTCTTTCTCGGTGGTTGTATAGTTCATTTGGGCATCGTTCAAGGTCTTACTCTCATAATAAATGACATGTGACATCTTATCGATGTGTTGTCCTAAGACTGCACCAATAGCAAAATCGGATGCATCACACATAAGCTCAAAAGGGTGATTCCATTCTGGAGATGATAGAATGAGGGCGTTAGTGAGTGAACGTTTAAGCGATTCAAAAGCAGCCAAGAAATCCGAGTTGAAGTGAAAAGTTGTATCCTTGGTCAAGTGAAGAGTTAAGGGTCAAGCAATAGTGCTAAAGTCCTTGATGAATCATCTATAAAAACAGGTATGGCCAAGAAAGAATCGTATATCTTTGACGCATTTAGGAGGAGGAAGGTTGGAAATGACATCTATTTTAGTTTTGTCTACCTCAATGCCATTTCATGAGATGATATTCCCTAAGACAATACCTTCTTGAATCATTAAATGACATTTTTCCCAATTCAAAGTTAGATTTTTGTCCTTGCAGCGGGTAAGAACAGCGTCAAGATGACGTACATTCCTCGAAGGAATCCCCAAATATGGAGAAATCGTCCATGAATATTTTCATAAAATTCTTGACCATGTCAGAGAATATCCCAATCATACACCGCTGAAATGTACTGGGAGCATTGCATAGCCCAAAGGGCATGCATCTATAACTGAAAGTGTCGAAAGGACAAGTAAAACTTGTCTTATCTTGATCCTTATTGGCGATGGGAATCTGGTTGTAGCTTGAGTAACTGTCTAAGAAACAGTAGAACTCATGCCCAGTTAAGCGTTCCAACATCTGGTCAATGAAGGGTAGGGGGAAGTGATCTTTCCTCATCGCGGTATTGAGTTTTCTTTGATCAATACATACCCGCCACTCGGTTTGGGCGCGAGTTGGAATCGACTCATTTTCCTTATTAGTTATGACCGTGATGCCAAACTTTTTAGGGACAACGTGAATAGGACTTACCTACTGGCTATTAGATATTGGGTAAATTATACCACTATCTAAGCATTTGATGATTTCCTTCTTCACTGTCTCTTTCAAGACAGGATTGAACCGTTTTTGTGGGTCACGGGCTGGTTTGGCCTCATCCATCACATGTATATAATGTTCAACAAACAAGGGGCTAATGCTGGGTTGTCTAGGATAGCAGCAAGGTTTCGGGAGGAATCGTCCATTGCAATTTCAAAATTTTGTCGTTCTAGCTAACCCTAACCCTAGAATCGTTACTAAAAAATGCAACGAAACATAATGCAAACAACTTTGCGAACAAGTGAACAAGGAATACAATCTTTGTAGACCGGTCCTTCACTTCAATAGCTCCATGTAGTCGTCCCTTCACTGCGAATCATGAACGCCCGAACTCTCGAAAGGGTTCTCCTGAAGAAATGAGCAAGCTTGCACGAAGTCTTCGAGGCCGAAGATGATCTACGTCGAGGAGACATTAACCCAAGCTACACCTTCACTAATTGTGGAATTAGTGAAGCAAACTCCCTATACTAAATGGCAAGTAGTAGAGGATGATGAAGTAGGAATTTTACTTATTTTAGAAATAATTTTCTCACTATTTTTCTCTCATATCCATTGAAGCTCGAAAGCTTTTTGGAAGAAGAAGAAGAAGTCTCTCATGATAAAATCATTATCAAGTGGAATGGCAACCATGGTGAGTTAATATCATATATTAACCTTTGTAGAGACTTAACTATGGCTAGGATAAGGGTTGGGTTAATAAAATATCTTAAGCAAAAAAAACCTAGTTTAATTAGTTAATGGTTATCCAAGCTTCTCCAAGCCTCTAGCCATGACAAATATGCAACCATTTTGAATTACTTAATCGATTAATAGACCTTAATTTATACATAGCATGGTGTAAGTCACACACACACCCTTGTTGCATGTATCATCAAGCATGACACATTTCATGTACATAAATATATATATCACATATATACAATGTGCACAAATCAAGTGAGAAAACAAATCATAAGTGAGCATGTATTAGTTAATGTATGTTAATATATCAAATATATAATTATATATTAAATTATCAAATAAACACATGACTTAATAATCCAGCTATATCACATATAACCGTCTAATACAATGTGTATCAACTTATCGAATCAACACTTGATTCGATAACCCGGCTATGTCCCATATAACCAACCGATAACACAAATCGCAAGAATAGAATACAGTATCACATATCGTATTAATCTCGGTCCAGCACATATCACATATGTGCTCCTATTTCGTTTCGCTTGAGCCAGGAAACCTCTGTGTAGGACTTTAAAGACTTGTCAATACGCCGGCAGTAGGTGGTAATCATATCAAACAGCACAAGCCGCAAGCGGTCTGCTAAACGTAATGGCCATCCGGGTATTCAGCGATCGGAAAATCAACAAGCATGCTTGCTCATACACCTGTGAATCAAATCAGTAACACTACCGTACAGTCCGGTCTCTTCGTCTGATATGTCGCATATCTCGTCTAGGGGTGGTAAACGTCATACCCAGTAACTCGATAAGTCGTGCTGATGTGAGGCTCGTAACGGGTTGAAAAATTACTGATAACACATACTATTATATCTCTGAATCAGCCCTGGCCAGAGACTTCTTGTTATACCCAATCGAGCACAGCGCAACATCAACCCCCAATACCGGGAGAGACGAAACCCCTCCTATCGCTCATTGCCTCCATGTGATTTGGGACTGTACCCAAAAGCCACCATTTTGCATGTTCTCTTGAAAGTGGTACGGTGGAAATCAAAGCACAGTGGAAATCACATAAGACACTATGATGATCTCGGGTCTACAGACTAACCTGTACCAGTGTCACTAGAGAACTGCCATCTGACGTGATGTATAATACCATTTAGGAGTTCTCGGTGAGTCCGTCCAGTGTACTCAGTCTCCACTGAGCATCCGTATACTATCTCTGATGTCAAACACCAATGGATATAGGATCATCCATCGCCCATCTACATGGGTCGAGAAGCTATACGCTAGTCTACTCTGGTATATCGATGTCCTGTCTCGATACACCCACGACTAGGAACATTTGAAGGATGTACTTATCAACTACTCTGTCCCCACTGATATGATCTGCATCATAATCCTGGCAGTCAAGTACTCATCCTAAGGGCTTTATCAATATGTAATAGAGAGACAATGAGTGTATATGTTAAGATAAAGATCAACGAGATAGCATACTATCATGTCGAGAAAGAAAGTCCTCCCTATATATGTCCAAGCATCTACTACAATATACATCGTATGTACAGTAATGGCCTCTAGGGCATACACCCACTTGCACTAGGGCCATCTGTTGTAGTATCCAATACCAAACAATCAGCAGTGGTTGTAGTATATCATACACAACCATCCCATAATCGTCTCTTTTGGGAACAAGGCTTTTGTGAGTGGATCCGCCGTGTTGTCCTCAAAGTCTCCTCTCCTAACCTCGATCTCCCTGGAGATCAACCATCTCCATGATCAGGCGATACTATCTTAGAATATGTCTGAATCACTGATGGGACGGGGGTTCCTAGGCCAAAGCTACAACTCCATTGTCACACAATGGTAGGAACGAAGTTCATCTCATGAACTTATATACACCCAGACACCCTCTTTGGTAAAATCGTTGGTAGCGATGTATCCAACCTTCATTTTCTAGTTTGCCACGGTATCTAGCTTGGAAATCTTCCAACATACCGTCCCTCCACTGAGGGTAAAGATAATGCCTGTGACCGACATTCAGTCGTCCTTACCACCCTGGAAGGTATCCAGTGATTCTCCCCAGGATCGATTGATACAATCTCACTACACCTAGTGAGAATCCTAACATCCACTTAGATTTATCTCATAGATCCAAAACCCAGGATTTAGGAGGTATCACCTTGATCCTATATGGAGAATCCTTGTGATAAGAGGAGATTGACCAAGTGTAGCATAAGAAACTCCTTCCTTATCAAGAGTATGTCATCCACGTACAATACGAGGAAGACCACAATACTCTCTACTACCCTTTTGTACATACAAGGTTCATCTACCATTTTGATGAAGTCAAACATTTTGACTACCACATCAAAATAGATGTTCCAACTCCGCGATGCCAGCTTTAACCTATAAAGCAACTTGCACACGTTTCCACTTCTCCCACTGTCTATGAAGCCCTCTGGCCATGTACTTATAGACGCCCTCTTCTAAATCATTATTTAGAAAATGCAGTCATGATACCCAACCGCCAGATATCGTAGTCATGGTATGTAGCAATGGCAAGTAGGATCTGGATGGAATTAAGCATAGGAACTAGAAAAGGTTTCATCATAATCCATACCTGGTCGATGACGAAAACCTTTTACAACAAGTCTAGCTTTGAAAGTCTCAACTTTTTCATCTACACCAAGTAATCTTCTCAAGATATACTTGCTCTTGATGGGGATTTAACCCTTCAGATATAGCAACAAAAGTCCATACTTTGTTGGTGTATATGGATTCCATCTCAGATCGCTTAGCCTCCAGCCATTCTTATAGAGTCCCCACTCTTGATGGCCTGCTCAAAACTGTTGGATCATCATCTCACGATGCAATCCTCGCTCCCACTGTCATAGATAAAACTGAAGTATCTCTCAGGTGGATAAGGAACCCTACCAGATCGGCGGAGAGGCTGAGTTTCGTCGGGAACTATTGAATCCGCCAGTTCTACCAAATCATCAGCTGTAGTATGTATAGCTGGAACTCCTTCCAGTTCTACTTCATGACCACTAATTTCTTTCCAAAATAAATTACTTTTCTAAAAAAGGTGGTCATGCCAAGAAATAAAACAGCTTTTGTTTCTCGGTACGGTAGAAGATATTCCCTTGCGAATGCTTGGGATATCCAACAAACTTCCACAGATCTGACCTTGCCTCGAGCTTGTCCGGATTTTGCTTTTGACATAGGCCGGACAACCCCAAATCTTAATTTACTTAAGTGATGGGCTCTTCCTATACCATATCGCATCTGGAGTTGTGGGCACCTGATTTGGTTAGAACCCTATTCAATAGGTATGCAGCTTCTCAAGTGCATAACCACCAAAGGAAATAGGCAATTCAGTAATACTCATCATAGAGCGCACCATATCTAATAGGGTGTGATTGCTCCTCCCCGATACACCATTGTGTTATGGTGTATTCGTAGGAGTAATAATGAGAGAGAATCTCATTCTCCTTTAGAATAGTCCAGGAATTCCGTGCTCAAGTATTCTCCTCCCTGATCACATCAAAGGACATAATACTTATACCCGTTTTGGTTCTCTACTTCTGACTTATATTCTTTGAATTTCTCAAAAGATTCAGACTTGTGTTTAACCAGGAACATATGTCCGTATCTTGAGAGATCATCAGTGAATGTAATGAAGTACAATGAACCGGTCCTGGCATGTGTAGACAGAGGACTTACATACATCATCATTTATCAATCCCAAGAGTTCACTAACTTTTTCTCTATTTCCAATAAACGGAGCTATGATCATCTTATTTTTGTGACATGACTGGCATGTTTCACAAGATGTAAATTCAAACTGATTTAAATATGCATTTAAATGTAACTTAGCAAGTTGTGTCGTATTGATATGACCTAGTCTACAATACCTTAAGAAGGATTCGTTCATTTCTGAACTCTTCCTTTTGTGTGTGTTCTGTACGTTAAGAACTGTGGTTTGATTTAGAACGTATATGTCATTAGATAACGTGACAGAACCAATCAACTCTTGATATTGGAAATGTTCAAAACATTATCCAACAATACAAAATTATATCCTTCTTTACATAATAAAGAGATTGATATAATTTTGTATATCAGGTTCGGTATCTAATAACATTCGTTCAGAATCAATGTATTTGGTAATACAGGGTGATAACTGCCAACAAGCTTGGCTGCAACACTTGCACCGTTTCCAACTCTTGAAACTTATCATCCATTCTCAGTTCTCTACCAATCTTTAGCCCATATAACAGATTACATATATAGGATTCTAATCCGGTATCTCATACCCAGGACGTAGAGGATACAGAGAAACAGTTCTTGGTAATGAACATACCCGAAGAAGATGTAGCAGCATGCACTTTTTTCGTTTGAGCAGCACGGGAATCCTGGTATTCCCCTATTTCCTGCTCGGTCTTATAACAATTATATGTTGGAGCGGGACAAACGTTCCCCAGCTCAGTATAACAAGCGGGTTCGGTCAATGCATCCATATTATTATCTTGATTAATGCTTAACATGGTCGCTACCTAGAGAGAGAAAGAAGAAAACGCTCTGCTTATGCTCTTGCAAGATTAGATTGGTCATAATTTTATCTAATCAGGATGGCTCCCACTGTTTTTGTCAAATATTTCTTCAAACCCTAAAAGGTATAACTAGCCGGGATTAATTACACCCTACATGCTCGCCAATCTTTCAGCCAGGCCAGTGCCGGTATTTGAGGGAGGTTCCCTGTGCTTTCGCACGAACCTAATTAAAATAAATCTTGTTTTCCCATGGGCATAACCCCGTTAACACCTTTCTAGACACCTACTTGATCGTCTAATTGTAATGTGTAAAACTCTCTCAGGAGTAACTCTTACTCGTAGTGGGTATCAAGATCCAACTATCTCATAGAAGGTATGCAATCTCATTGCAAATTTCAACACTTGAAATTCCCGATAATATTTTGCCCCTAGCCACTTATGACCTTAACATGGTCAACAAATCATAAGCGCTACCCAAGTTCAACCCGTCAATTCTTGATTAAATTAAACCCACCCGCACGACCCTTAACATGGTCAACAAAGTCGTACGACTACCCTAATCCAATCGCATCTCATGCTTAAGCAGATAAGCACTAATTAGCTACCGCACACTACGCCTTAACATAGTCAACAAACGTAGCACGAATACTAACTAATACTTTTCTGAAATGACGGAGGGCTACGTCAGGTTTTTATGAAAACCTTTTGCATAATGAACTTGATATCATTGTAGAATCGAGTGATTTTGAAACAGAGTGTTTTTTAGGCTTTTACCAGTTTTGCTAAAGAGGTCACTCCCGGTGAATGTCTCTCGGCTCTTTCCTTATCAAATAAGGTGCAGGATATTTCACAAATACCACTATGCAAAGCAAAAACTATAGAAGCAATCAAAAGACAAACCGAGTGGGTTATAGCATCTGCTAGTTTCGCTAAAGAGGTCACTCCCGGTGAAGGGATCTCAGCTCTTTCGTTATCAAAAAAGGTGCTGGATATTCTACAAGGATTACCGCTATGCAAAGCAAGAACTAGAGCTACCAGTTTTTAAAACAAGTTTCTACAACATCTTTTAGGTTTCTTTTATTTCATTAATCTTATTATTGAAGTCCCATCATAATATGCTTCCCAAGCATCACATATGAAACGAAAGCAACAATATATAATATATATCATATATATATAATATAAGCATTCGTCTCAGAATAAACACAGTGATCACATCACAGAGCAGCAGAAGAACATATAAGAAATATTGGATATACTAGGATTTCCGTGTTTTATATCAAGCCAGTAGAAATCATGGATTCCACGGTCGTGATGAATAGCCAAACCCACATCCCTAGACCCCAATAGAGCGGCAAGCAACCCTACCGATTCTAGAGTTAGGAGACCCGGTCTCGACGCCTCAAGATGGTCTCCCACTGTACTCTCGAACCCGGTTACTTGTGCTCTCTGCTTTACGTCTATCCTAATGCGGAAAAGTAAATAATATACATCAATGGTGACATCAACATAAACCAGGAAGTAGCCCAATAAAAGAATATTACATACAAGCTTTTACATGAATGAAAATGAAAAACACTCATCTCACGTAAAAACCCACGGCTATTCAAACATGAAGATCTAATATAACATATCCCAGCAACATGAAAGGTTCCTAGGCATACTATAGAGGTCACACAAGGCATCAACCATGCCAATTTTAAAATATATGAGTGCCGAGAAACCCTAATACGGATCAATGACTAGAAATCTAGGCGAAATACGAATCTAGTAAACAATTTAAGTAAAGATCAGAAGCTACAACCTTTGTAGATCCGGATATCCACTTCCTTAGCTCCACATAGGCGTCCTCTCGCTGTCCATCTTGAATCCCGAACTCAATCGTCGGCTTCATCGGGAAAATGGGCGGACTAGGTCGTCGGCTTCGTGCCGAAGATGATCTACGTCGAGGCATCGCAAGTTCAAGCTCCGACTTCACAAATTTATGAAACTTGTGAAGAAAACACCCAAAACAACTTGGCAAGAGGTAGAGGGTGAAGAAATAGGAGGTGGGTTCACTTTAGAATTTGATTTCTCACTTTAGAACTCAAGTTGCCATTGATGGCATCAAGCTTTTACTTTTGAAGATGAAGAAGAAGATGAAGCTAGAATTATGATAAGTTATTTAAAAATGTAAAAGAAATGAATACTTATCATAATATGAACCATAGTTAGGTGTAGAGAATTGACTAAGGTTAGATGAATGGTTAGGGTTAAGTGTGAAGACAAAATGGTCACAAAGTCAAAGCTTCATCAAAGTTCAAGAATGAAAGCAACCATTTTGTATTCTTATGCCATCCTTTTTCCAAAATGAAAAATAAAAGAATGGATAATTAAAAACCCTAATCACTTTCTTAACCTAGGTTTAATTCTTTACACTTAACCAAATGTGCAAGCATCATCAAACATGATACAAAGATGTGCATAAAAGTATATCACATATACAACTTGCACATCAAGTGAGAAAATCCTTTTAAAGTGAACCAATACTAGTTAATGCAAAGTAATATATCAAACATATAATTATACATTAAATCATTAAATCAACATTTGATTTAACGATCCGGCCATATCACATATAACCGACTAGTATCCTATGTATCGGCTCATCGAATCAATCCTTGATTCGATATCTAGGTTATATTGAATATAACCAATCGATACATTCATCGCGAGAATGAAATACGGTATCACATACACGCATTATTCTCGGTCCCGCACATATCTCATATGCGCTCCTATTTCGTTTCGCTTGAGCCAGGAAACCTCTGTGTAGGACTCTAAAGACTCGTCAATACGCCGGTAGCAGATGATGATCATATCAAGCACCCAAAAGCCGCAAGCGGTCTGCTAAACGTAACGGCCATCCAGGTATTGAGCGATCAGAAGATCGACGAGCTAGCCCGCTCACACTCCTGTGAATCCAACCAGTAACACTTACCGTACAGTCCGGTCTGTTCGTCTGATATGTTGCATATCAAGTCTAGGGGTGGTAAACGTCAGACCCTAATAACCGATAAGTCGTGCCGATATGAGGCTCATAACGGGTTGAGAAACTACTGGTAACACTTACCAGAAAATCTCTGATCAGCCCTGGCCAGGGACTTCCCTGTTACGGCCAATCAAGCACTGTGCAACATCAACCCCCAATACCGGGAGAGACGAAACCCCTCCTATCGCTCATTGCCTCCATGTGACTCGGGACTGTACCCAAAGACCACCGTTTTGCACGCCCTCATGGACGTGGTAAGGTGGAGATCAAAGCACAGTGGGAATCACACAAGACTCTATGACGATCTTGGGTCTACAGACTAACCTGCACAAGTGTCACCTGAGAACTGCCATCTGACGTGAGGTATAATACCATCTGGGAGTTCTCGGAGAGTCCGTCCAGTGTACCCAGTCTCCACTGAGCACCCGTATACGATCTCTGATGTCAAACACCAATGGATATGGGATCATCCATCGCCCATCTCATGGGTCGAGAAGCGTATACGCTAGTCTACTCTGGTATATCGATGCCCCGTCTCGATACACCCACGACTAGGGACCTTGAAGGATGTACTTATGGACTACCATGTCCCCACTAGTATGATCTGCATCATAGTCCAGGTAGTCAAGTACACATCCTAAGGGCTTTACCAACATGTAACTATAAGACAGTATAAAGAGACTAGTATACATGTTAAGATAAAGAGCAACCAGATAGCATACTATCATATCGAGCAAGAAAGTCATCTCTATATATGTCCAAGCATCCAATATAATATACATCATCTGTACAATACTGGCCTCTAGGGCATACATACAACTAACAATCTCCCACTTGCACTAGGGCTTACTGCTGTAGTATCGCATACCGAGCATCCCGAAGAGTCTCTCAAACTGTATCTGGGGAATGGCCTTCGTGAGTGGATCCGCCGTGTTGTTCTTCGTGTCAACCCTCCTGACCTCGATCTCCCGGCGATCAACTATCTCCCGGATCAGGTAATACCGCCTCAGAATATGCCTGGATCGCTGATGGGACCTGGGTTCCTTGGCCAAAGCCACCGCTCCATTGTTATCGCAATACAAAAGTATTGGATGCTCAATGGATGGAACCACTCCAAGTTCAGCAATGAACTTCTTGATCCAGACAGCCTCTTTAGCAGCATCGTTGGCAGCGATGTATTCAGCCTCCATCGTCGAGTCTGCCACGGTTTTCTGCTTGGAACTCTTCCAGCTAACCGCCCCTCCGTAAAGGGTAAAGACAAATCCCGACTGAGACTTAGAGTCGTCCTTATCACTCTGGAAGCTGGAATCGGTAAAGGACTCCACTTGGAGTTCTCCGTTACCATACACCAAGAGCATCTCTTTAGTCCTTCGTAAGTACTTGAGAATGCTCTTCACAGCTGTCCAGTGACTCTCTCCAGGATCGGCTTGATACCTGCTCACTACACTTAGTGAGTATGCTACATCGGGTCTGGTATATAGCATCGCATGCATGATAGAGCCTACAGCCGAAGCATAGGGTATCCCTTGCACGCGAGCTCTCTCCAAATCAGTCTTGGGAGACATCTCTTTGGAGAGAGTGACTCCAGAGATCGTGGGCAATTTCCCACGCTTGGATTCTTCCATACTAAACCTCTTTAGTATGGTGTCAATGTACCTGGATTGGGACAATCCCAAAATCCGTTTGGATCTATCTCTATAGATCCTAATTTCCAATATGCAGGAGGCATCACCAAGATCTTTCATTGAGAATCTTTATGATAAGAAGAGCTTGACCGATTGCAGCATAGGAATATCATTTCCTATCAAGAGTATGTCGTTCACGTACAATACGAGGAAGACAACCTTACTCTCTGCCACCTTCTTGTAGATACAAGGTTCATCTGGGTTTTTGACGAAATCAAACTCTTTGATAACGACGTCAAAGCAGATGTTCCAACTCCGCGTTGCTTGCTTTAATCCATAAATGGATTTAAGCAGCTTGCACACCTTCCCGCTGCTCCCACTGTCTATGAAGCCCTCTGGCTGAGTCATGTACACGCACTCTTCTAAATCACCATTTGGAAAGGCGGTCTTAACATCCATTTGCCAGATTTCGTAATCATGATATGCAGTGATGGCAAGCATGATCCGGATGGATTTAGGCATAGCCACTGGAGAAAAGGTCTCGTCATAGTCCATACCTGGTCTTTGACGAAAACCTTTTGCAACAAGTCTAGCTTTGAAAGTCTCCACTTTCCCATCTACACCAAGTTTCTTCTTGAAGATCCACTTGCTCCCAATGGGTTTTACCCTTTCAGGAGCAACGTCCAAAGTCCATACTTTGTTGGTGTACATGGATTGCATCTCGGACCGCATAGCATCCAGCCATTTCACTGAGTCCTTACTCGTGATGGCCTGCTCGAAGCTAGTTGGGTCATCATCCTCCATGATGCAATCCTCGCTGCCACCATCCATGAGAAAACCGTAGTATCTCTCAGGTGGGCGAGGAACCCTACTAGATCGGCGGAGAGGCTGAGGTTCATCGGGAGCTACTGAATCCTCTGGTTCAACCAAATCTTCTGTTGTAGTCTTTATTGCTGGAACCTCTTCCAGTTCTACCTCCTTGCCACTAATCTCTTTTTCAAGAAATTCATTTTCTAAAAAGGTGGCATGTCGAGAAACAAACACCTTTTGTTCCTCGGTGTGGTAGAAGATATACCCGCGTGAATGTTTGGGATATCCAATAAACTTACACAGAATGGACCTTGCCGCGAGTTTGTCCGGATTTTGCGTTTTTACATATGCCGGACAACCCCATATCTTAACATAATTAAGACATGGTCTCTTTCCTTTCCATATCTCATATGGAGTGGTTGGCACGGTTTTGGTGGGAACCATATTCAATAGATCTGCAGCTGTTTCCAGTGCATATCCCCAGAAGGAAATAGGTAACTCAGCTGTGCTCATCATAGAGCGCACCATATCCAATAGGGTGCGGTTCCTCCGTTCTGATACACCGTTGTGCTGTGGTGTATATGGAGGAGTCAGCTGAGAGAGAATCCCATTCTCTTTTAGGAAGTACAGGAATTCATTGCTTAAGTATTCTCCTCCTCGATCAGATCGAAGGATTTTAATACTTTTTCCGGTTTGGTTCTTGACTTCTTGTTTATATTCTCTAAATTTCTCAAAAGCTTCTGATTTGTGTTTCATCAGGAACACATATCCGAATCTAGAGAGATCGTTAGTGAATGTAATGAAGTACGAAGAACCATCCCTGGCATGTGTAGACATGGGACCGCATACATCACTATGTATCAGTCTCAAGAGTTCGGTAACTCTTTCTCCGTGTCCCGTAAACAGAGTTTTGGTCATCTTGCCTTTGAGACATGATTGGCAAGTGTCATAAGATGAAAATTCAAAAGGATTTAAATATCCATCCTTATGCAACTTAGCTAATCGTGTCGCATTGATGTGACCCAGTCTACAATGCCACAAGAAAGATTCGTTCAGTTCTGAACTCTTCCTCTTGTGTATGTTTGTTATGCTCAGAACTGTTGATTGATTTAGAACATAAATGCCATTGCACAACGTGCCTGATCCAACCAACTTTTGGTTACGGAAAATGTTCATAACATTGTCCTGTAATACAAAATTATATCCCTCTTTACTCAATAAAGAAACTGATATAATGTTGCATATCAGGTTCGGCATGTAATAGCATTCGTTCAGAACCAATGTATTACCAGTCGGTAATACAAGGTGATATTCCCCGACAGTCTTAGCTGCAACAATTGCACCATTTCCAACTCTAATGTCTTTATCACCTTCTCCAAGTTTTCTACCTTTCCTAAGCCCATGTAACTGATTACATATATGGGATCCTGACCCGGTATCTAACACCCAGGACGTAGAGCAAATGGAGAAACAGTTCTCTGTAACGAACACACCCGAAGAAAATGCATCAACATGTACTTTCTTCATTCGGGTGGCATGGGAATCCTGGTATTCCCCTATATCCTGTTCATTCCTATAACTCTTATAAGAAAGAACGGAACCAACGTTCCCCAGCACAGTATAACATGCGGGTTCGGTCAATACATCTATATTATTATCTTCATTAGGGCATGAAATGGTCGCTACCTGGAGAGAGAGAGAAGAAAACACTTTAGCGTATGCTCTTGCAAGATCAGATTGGTTATTATCTTATCTAATCAGGATGGCTCCCACTGGTTTTTATCAAATCTTCCTTCAAACCCTAAAAGGAAAGACTAGCCGGGATTAATTACACACTACAAGTTCGCCAATCTTTCAGCCAGGCCAGTGTCGGTACTTTGAGAAAGGTCCCCCGTGCTTTTGCACGAACCTAATTAATGTAAACCTCATTTTCCCAGAGGCGTAACCTCGTTGACACCTTTCTAGACACCTACTTGATCGGCTAATTGCAATGTGCAAAACTCTCCCATTAGTAACTCTTACTCGCAGCGGGTATCGGGATCCAACTATCTCATAGAAGGTATGCAATCTCATTGCAAATTTCAAGACTTGAAATTCCCTATAATATTTTTCCCCTAGCGTCCTATGACCTTGACGCAGGCCATCAAACCATAGTGCGCTAGTCAAGTTCAACCCGTAATTTCCTGATTGAATTAAACCCACTCGTACGACCCTTGACGCAGGCCAACAAAGTCGCACGATTACCCTAATCCAATCTGCATCATATGCATAAGCAGGTAAATACTAGTTAGCTACCGCACACTACGCCTTGACGCAGGCCAACAAACGTAGCACGAATACTAACTACTACTTATCTGAAATGACGGAGGGCTACGCAGGTTTTTCTGAAAACCATGAGCGTAATGAACTTGATATCGTTGTAGAATCAAATGAAGTTTTGAAAATGGAGTGATTTTGAGGCTTTTCTAGTTTTGCTAAAGGGGTCACTCCCGGTGAAGGGATCGTCGGCCCTTTCCTCGTCGAATGAGGTGCGGGATATATCATATATATCACTGTGCAAAGCAAAAGTCAAAAGCAATCAAAAGCAAACCGAGTGTGCAGCATCTGCCAGTTATTGCTAAAGGAGTCACTCCCGGTGAAGGGATCTCGGTCCTTTCCTCATCGAATAAGGTGCGGGATATATCATATATATCGCTGTGCAAAGCACGAACTGTAGCTACATGTTTTATTTAAAATTTGATTCCACAACATCTTAGGTTTCTTTTCTTTCATTAATCACATTAATGAAGTCCCATCATTTATGTACCTAAACATCACAGATAAATACGACGTACACTTATGCCATCCGCATTCGCCTCGATGTCCCCTCGTGCACCGTTAGGTTAGGTAACTAACGACAGAGCAGGGCAGGGCTAGTGCGGGTGCAAAACATAAGTAACGTCTATATAATATATCATATATACTATATACTGTATCCATCACAGAACATCACATGATCACATCACAGATATCGCAGCAGAAGAAACATATGAAATATTGGATATACTAGGACGTCCGTGTTTTCAATACAAGCCAGTATAAAACACGGATTCCACGGTCGTGATGAATAGCCAATCCCACACCCCTAGACCCCTACGAGAGCGGCAAGCAACCCTACCAATTCTAGGGTTAGGAGACCCGGACTCGACTCCTCGAGTTGGTCTCCCACTGGACCCTAGAACCCGGTTACTTGTGCTCCCCTCCTGGGTCTATCCTAATGCGGAAAAGTAAATAATATACAAAAGGTGACAACTTCCGCTACCTGGAAGTGCCCCAAATAAAAGAATATTACATACAAGTTTTTACATGAATGAAAATGAAAAACACTCATCTCACATAAAAACCCCCGGCTATTCAAACACGACGATCCAATATAACATATCCAGCAACACATAACATCACATGTCATCAACGTAAGTAAGTATGCATACCCCAATTGTCGTTGACGTATAGCAACGAAACCGGCGATATGAACATACTACACTTACGGTCACAGAAAAGAAAGTGTAAAACTACAACAATTGGAATCCGCAACCTCTTTAGACATCACATGCCTAATCAAATGAAATACTTAGACATCACATGCCTAACAGTTATAAACCCCGTATTTTAGTCTCATTATCGAAAACTCTTTTCAATATCAAGTGAAACTAAACCGCTAGATTTATAACATTCATTCAGTTATCTCATAACTGTTTGTGAATTCCAATTATTGTATCACATTCCAGATAAACAGAAAATGTTAAACTTTCCGATCGAACAGTCGAATACCCAAGTTTTCCCGATACAGCTCAACACATGAAATAAGTCTAACAACATTCAGTTCGTGCCTCAGTACCAACGGTCCAGCCGTAGAAGGGTCAAGCCAACGCCTCACATGTGGCACGCCGTACTGTCCCAAACCCGAAGGTTCAAAGGGCAGTTCAAGACGGTCACATAATCGAGTTAAGGTTTGTTGTCTTCTAGAGGGCCCATCGCGTTACCTGCACTACTTAGAACGTTGTTAAACTACGGAAAAATCCAACACTTGGAAATTTCCCGACAGGGGAAAAGTTGAGTATTTATATCCGGTCGAACTTTATAACAAATTCAAAAATTATCCGGAAATACACAAAGACGAAATTTGATAATCCGGTCGAAACATCGAAGCTCTAAAACACCCCAGAAAAATTCAACTCTTGAATAATTATTAAAAATACCCATAAAACTCAGCTGCAGAAATTATGAATTACTGTGCAAGGCAGGAGGGCTAACGTCATCAATAGGCCGCGGAACCGCCGCAGAAGCCATGCTTCTGCCGCGGTTCCGCCGCACAGTTCACTGTTGATTGAAAAATAATTGCACCGTAATTCTTTGAATTATCTGCTAAATTTTTTTAAGCATTTTTAATCTAGAAAAATCCCAGATTTTAGAAAAAGTCCAGAGAGCACTTGGGTTTTAGGGTTTCGGGTTCGTTCGGGTTTCAAACGTCGTCTAGACTTCGCCTAAGGCTCTAGCTAGGCTCTGATACCAGTGAAAGGTTCCTAGGCATACTATAAAGGTCACACAAGGCATCAACCATGCCAATTTTAAAATATATGAGTGCCGAGAAACCCTAATACGGATCAATGACTAGAAATCTAGGCGAAATACGAATCTAGTTAACAATTTAACTAAAGATCAGAAGCTACAACCTTTGTAGATCCGGATATCCACTTCCTTAGCTCCACGTAGGCGTCCTCTCGCTGTCCATCTTGAATCCCGAACTCAATCGTCGGCTTCATCGGGAAAATGGGCGGACTAGGTCGTCGGCTTCGTGCCGAAGATGATCTACGTCGAGGCATCGCAAGTTCAAGCTCCGACTTCAAAAATTTGTGAAACTTGTGAAGAAAACACCCAAAACAACTTGGCAAGAGGTAGAGGGTGAAGAAATAGGAGGTGGGTTCACTTTAGAATTTGATTTCTCACTTTAGAACTCAAGTTGCCATTGATGGCATCAAGCTTTTTCTATTGAAGATGAAGAAGAAGATGAAGCTAGAATTATGATTGTTAGTTATATGTATGCCCTAGAGGCCATTAATGTATATTGGATGTATATTGTAGTGGATGCTGGAACATATATAGGTAGGACTTTCTTGCTCGACATGATAGTACGCTATCTGGTTGCACTTTATCTTAACGTGTATACTTTCTGTCTCTCTGATTACATGTTGATAAAGCCCTTAGGATGTGTACTCGACTTCCAGGACTATGATGAAGATCATACTAGTGGGGCCTGGATAGTCAATGAGTACATCCTTCATTGTTCCTAGTCGTGGGAATATCGAGACGGGGCATCGATATTCCAGAGTAGACTAGCGCATATCTTCTCGACCCATGCGATGGGCGATGGATGATCCCATATCCATTGGTGTTTGACATCGAAGATGGTATGCGGGTGCTCAGTGGAGACTGGGTACACTGAACGGACTCGCTGAGAACTCCCAGATGGTATTATACCTCACGTCAGATGGCTGTTCTCTGGTGACACTGGTACAGCTTAGTTTGTTGACCCGAGATCGTCATAGAGTCTTGTGTGTCTCCCACTGTGCTTTGATTTCCACCCTACCACGGCTCTACTGAGTCGTGCAAACAGGTGGTTTTTGGGTACAGTCCCGATTCACATGGAGACAATGAGCGATAGGAGGGGATTCGTCTCTCCCGGTATTGGGGGTTGATGTTGTGCTATGCTCGACTGGCCATAACAGGAAATCCCTGGCCAGGGTTGCAGTGATATACCGGTAAGAGTTATCAGTAGTTTCACGAATGTTATGGACCTCAAGTCGGCATGACTTATCGAGCTACTGGGGTCTGACGTTTACCACCCCTAGGCGAGATATGCGACATATCAGACGAACAGACCGGACTGTACGGTAAGTGTTACTGGTTGGATTCGCAGGAGTGTGAGCTGGCTTGCTCGTCGATCTTCTGATCGCTCAATACCCGGGTGGCCGTTACGTTTAGCAGACCGCTTGCGGCTTGTGGGTGTTTGATATGATCATCATCTGCTGCCGGCGTATTGACGAGTCTTTAGAGTCCTACACAGAGCTTTCCTGGCTCAAGAGAAACGAAATAGGAGCGCATATGAGATATGTGTGGGACCGAGAATAATGCGTGTATGTGATACTGCATTCTATTCTCGCGATGAATGTATCGATTGGTTATATGCGATATAACCTAGTTATCGAATCAAGGATTGATTCGATAAGCCGATACATTGGATACTAGTCGGTTATATACGATATGACCGGATCGTTAAATCAAGTGTTGATTTAATGATTTAATTTATAATTATATATTTGATATATTACTTTGCATTAACTAGTATTGGTTCACTTTAAATGGATTTACTCACTTGTTTTGTGCACATTGCATATGTGATATATTTTGTGCACACGATTGTATCATGTTTGATGATACATGCAAGCTAGGGTTAATGTAAAGAATTAGACCACGGTTAAGATTATGATTAGGGTTTTCCTTTTTCTTATTTATTTATTTATTTATTTTGGAAAAAGATGAGAAAAGAATGGTTGCCTTTTTTGTTTGCTAGTTGAACATTCTTGAAGCTTTGAATTAGTCCACCATCCTTGTCTTATACTTAACCCTAACCATTCTAATTAACCATGGTCCATTCTCTACAACTAACCAAGGGTTAGTAAATGATAAGTATTGATTTATTTATCATTTACATAATACTTATCATATTCTTTTTCTTCATCTTCATCTTCTTCAACATGAAGAAAGCTAGTGGCCATTAATGGCAACTAGTGAAATTGAGTGAGAAATCCAAATATAAAGTCTACCCACTTCCTATTTCTTCATCCTCTACCTCTTGCCAAGTTGTATAGGGTGTTTACTTCACAAGTTTTCAAAGCTTGGTGAAGTTGGATCTTGTTCTTGTGATGCTTCGACGTAGATCATCTTTGGCATCGAACCGACGATCAAGCCCGCCCATTCTTCGATGAAGCCAATGCTAGAGTCGTGAGTTCGATTTGGACAGCGGAGGGAGATCATCGTGGAGCTCACAAAGTGGTGGACCGGATCTACAAAGGTTGTAGCCCCTTCCCTATTTCTATATTTCCGTTTACTTGCTTGCTTTGCCTAAATATCTAGTTAACGATCCGTTCTAGGTTTTCTCGGCACCGTAATTTTTAGAAATTTGCATGTTTGATCACTTGTGAGACCTCACTAGGGTGCCTAGGAATCCTACAGTGGTATCAGAGCCTAGCTAGAGCCTTAGGCGAAGTCCTGACGGAATTAGAAGTCCGAACTACCCGAAAACCCAACCCTATATATGCTCTCTGTACATTTTTTAATTTCGGGGATTTTTCCACATTAAAAATATGCAGAAAAATCAGCAGGATAATCTAAGAGTTACTGTGAATTTCGATGGAGTAATTCCATCAAAGAGCCGCGGATCCGCGGCACGAGCATGGCTCGTGCGGCGGTTCCGCGGCAGTGTTGTCGTTTTGTGTATTTAAATTTTCACAGTAATTCTCAGTTTTCTGTTCTGGTTTTCCTGGGAATTTTTAATATTTATTCAAAAGTTGAATTTTCTGGGTTATATTGGGGACTCGGTTTATTCGATCGGACTGTCTAATTTTTGTCGGTGTGCTTTTCCGGGTATTTTTAGAATATGTTAAAAAGTTCGACCGGATATAAATACCCACTTTTTCCCCTGCCGGGAAATTTCCAATTGTTGGATTTTTCCGTAGTTTAACGACGTTCTAAGTAGTGCAAGTAACGCGATGGACCCTCTAGAAGACAACAAACCTTAACTCGATTATGTGACCGTCTTGAACTGCCCTTTGAACCTTCGGGTTTGGGGCAGTAGGCGTGCCACATGTGAGGCGTTGGCTTGACCCTTCTACGGCTGGACCGTTGGTACTGAGGCACGAACTGAATGTTGTTAGACTTATTTCATGTGTTGAGCTGTATCGGGAAAACTTGGGTATTCGATTGTTCGATCGAAAAGTTTAGCATTTTCTATTTATCCGGAATGTGATACAATAATTGGAATTCACAAATAGTTATGAGATAACGGAATGAATATTATAAACATAGCAGTTTAGTCTCACTTGATCGGTTGCCACGGAATTTTGATGTGATCAAAATTCCGTCGCAATCACGTAGTGTACGCGGATACTCGCCGGGTAAACTTGATAGACAGCCTCACTCTATAGCCCCGACCAAGTGACTGTAGGAGAACCCCGTCGCCGAAAGCATCCGTTCGGGTGCTCGCGGTAGCGGTGTTCCGCCTTGGTGCACTTTGTCGACGGCGTCGGGGGTGCGGCCGTCTACTAAAGTTTGCGACGAGCATTCGATCAGAATGTCGGGAATCTTGTTGAATTGCCCGACTTGATATTGAAAAGAGTTTTCGATAATGAGACTAAAATGCGGGGTTTATAATTGTTAGGCATGCGATGTCTAAAGAATTCATTTGGTCAGGCATGCGATGTCTGAGGTGGTTGCGGATTCCAACTGTTGTAGTTTTACACTTTCTTTTTCGTGACCGTAAGTGTAATATGTGATGTCGCCGGTTTCGTTGCTATATGTCAACGACAATTGGGATGCGCATATTTACTTACGTTGATGACATGTGATGTTATGCGTTGCTGGATATGTTATATTGGATCGTCGTGTTTGAATAGCCGGGGCTTTTTATGTGAGATGAGTGTTTTACATTTTCATTCATGTAAAAACTTGTATGTAATATTCTTTTATTGGGGCGCTTCCAGGTTGCGGAAGTTGTCACCGTTGATGTATATTATTTACTTTTCTGCACTAGGATAGACCCAAGGAGGGGAGCATAAGTAACCGGGTTCTGGGGTCCAGTGGGAGACCAACTCGAGGAGTCGAGTCCGGGTCTCCTAACCCTAGAATTGGTAGGGTTGCTTGCCGCTCTCGTAGGGGTCTATGGGTGTGGGATTGGCTATTCATCACGACCGTGGAATCCGTGTTTTATACTGGCTCGTATTGAAAACACGGACGTCCTAGTATATCCAATATTTCATATGTTTCTTCTGCTGTGATTTATCTGCGATGAGATCATGTGATGTTCTGTGACAGATATTATATATAGTATATATGATATATTATATAGACGTTGCTTATGTTTTACACCCGTGCTAGCCCTGCCCCGCTCTGCCGTTAGTTACCTAACCTAACGGTGCAGACAGGACATCGAGGCGAATGCGGATGGCATAAGCGTACGTTATATTTATCTGTGATGTTTAGGTGGACTTAAATGATGGGATATTCATTAATGTGATTAATGAAAGAAAATAAACCTAATTGATGTTGTGGAATCGAATTTCAAAATAAAAACAGGTAGCTACAGTTATTGCTTTGCATCGCGGTGTTCATTACAGAACATCCTGCACCTTATTCGATGAGGAAAGGACCGAGATCCCTTCACCGGGAGTGACTCCTTTAGCAATAACTGGCAGATGCTACACACTCGGTTTGTCTTTGATCGCTTCTATAGTTTTCGCTTTGCACAGTGATATATATGATATATCCCGCACCTCATTCGACGAGGAAAGGGCCGACGATCCCTTCACCGGGAGTGACCCCTTTAGCAAAACTAGAAAAGCTTCAAAAACATTCCATTTAAAAACCATTTGATTCCGCAACGAGATCAAGTTCAAAGCGTTAAAGGTTTTCACAAAAACCATTCGCAACCCTCCGTCATTTTAGGAAGTAGAGTACTTAGTATTCGTGCTGTGTTTGTTGACCATAGTCAAGGCACAGTGTACGGTAGCTAAGTGATGTCTTCCTACACAGCATATGATGCGATTAGTTAGGACAGTCATGTGGCTTTGTTGACCTTAGCCAAGGGTCATGTGGGTGGGTCTAATTAATCACGAAATGACGGGTAGAACTTGACTAGTACCTATGATTTGTTGACCTTAGCCAAGGTCATAGGTGCTAGGGGTAAAAACCATTATCGGGAGTTTCAAGTGTTGAAATTTGCAATGAGATTGCATACCTTCTATGTGATAGTTGGATCCCGATACCCACTGCGAGTAATTGTTACTCCTGGGAGAGTTTTGCACTTTGCAATTAGCCGATCAAGTAGGTGTCTAGAAAGGTGTCAACGGGGTTACGCCTCTGGGAAAACGAGGTTTACAGTAATTAGGTCCGTGCGAAAGCACGGGGAACCTCCCTCAAAGTACCGACACTGGCCTGGCTGAAAGACTGGCGAACTTGTAGAGTGTAATTAATCCCGGCTAGTCTTTCCTTTTAGGGTTTGAAGGAAGATTTGATAAAAACAGTGGGAGCCATCCTGATTAGATAAAACATATAACCAATCTGATCTTGCAAGAGCGCACGCAGAGTGTTTTCTTCTCTCTCTCTCCTGGTAGCGACCATATCACGCCTTAATCAAGATAATAAAATGGATGTATTGACCGAACGCGCTTGTTATACTGAGCTGGGGAACGTTGGTCCCGCTCCAACTTATAATTGTTATAAGACAAAGCAGGAAATAGGGGAATACCAGAATTCCTTTGCCGCCCAAACGAAGAAAGTGCATATGATGCATCTCCTTCGGGTGTGTTCATTACAAAGAACTGTTTCTCAGTATCCTCTGCATCCTGGGTATATGATACCGGATCAGGATCCCAGATATGTAATCTGTTACATAGGGCTACAAAAAGGTAGAAAAACTGAGAACGGGTGATAAGTTTCATGAGGCAGAAAACGGGGCAAGTGTTGCAGCCAAGTCTGTTGGTCACTGTCACCCTGTATTACGAATACATTGATTCTGAACAAATGCTATTAGATACCGAACCTGATATACAAAATCATATCAATCTCTTTATTAGTAAAGAAGGATATAATTTTGTATTGTTGAATAATGTTTTGAACATTTCCTATATCAAAAGTTGATCGGTTCAGGCACGTTATCTAAAAGCATTAACGTTCTAAATCAAACTACAGTTCCTAGTATACTGAACACACACAAGAAGAAGAGTTCAGAAATGAACGAATTCTTCTTGAGACATTGTAGACTAGGTCATATCAATGCGACCCGACTGGCTGAAGTTACATTTAGATGTATATTTAAATCAGTTTGAATTTACATCTTGTGAAACTTGCCAGTCATGTCACAAAGATAATATGACCATAGCTCTGTTTATTGGAAACAGAGAAAGAGTTAATGAACTCTCGGGACTGATGCATGATGATGTATGTAAGGTCTCCTGTCTACACATGCCAGGACTGGTTCTTTATACTTCATTATATTCTCTGATGATCTCTCAAGATTCAGTCATATATTCCTGTTGAAATATAAGTCCGAACCTTTTGAGGTATTCATAGAATATAAGTAGGAAGTAGAGAACCAAAATACGGGTATAAGTATTATGTCCTATGATGAGATCAGGGAGGAGAATACTTGTGCATAGCATTCCTGGACTATTCTAAAAGAAAATGAGATTCTCTCTCAGCATTACTCCTCCGTATAAACCATAGCACGATGGTATATCGGGGCGGAGCAATCACACCCTATATGATAAGGTATGCTCTATGATGAGTACTACTGAGTTACCTATTTCCTTTTTGGGAGTTATGCGCTTGAGAAGCTGCATACCTATTGAATTAGGTTCGAATCAAATCAGTGCCTACCACTCCATATAAGATATGGTGTGGCGAGATCCTATCTCTTAAGTAAGTTAAGATTTGGGATTGTCCAGCCTATGTCAAAAGCAAAATCCGGACAAGATCGAGGCAAGGTCAGTTCTGTAGAACTGGAAAGGTTCCAGCTGTACAAAACTGCTAATGATTTGACAGAACCAAAGGATTCAATAGTTTCCGACGAACCTCAGCCTCTCCGCCGATCTAGTAGGGTTCCTTACCCACCTGAGAGATGCCTCGGTTTCTTGATGACAGTGGGAGCGAGGATTGCATCATGAGATGATGACCCAACCAGTTTCGAGCAGGACATCGAGAGTAGGGACTCTGTAAGAATGGCTGGATGCTTAGTGATCTGAGATGGAATCCTTATACACCAACAAAGTATGGACTTTGGTTGCTATAACTGAAGGGTTAAATCCCCATCAGGAGCAAGTATATCTTGAGAAGATTGCTTGGTGTACATGGAAAAGTTGAGACTTTCAAAGCTAGACTTGTTAAAGGTTTTCGTCATCAACCAGGCACGGATAATGATGAAACCTTTTCCAGGGACTATGTTTAAATCCATCCAGATCCTACTTGCCACGGCTACATACCACGACTACGATATCTGGTGGTTGGGTGCCATGACTACTTTTCTAAATATTGATTTAGAAGAGAACGTCTATAAGAACACAGCCAGAGGGCCTCGTAGACAGTGGGAGCAGCGGAAACGTGTGCAAGATGCTTTATAGGATAAAGCAGGCATCGCGGAGTTGGAACATCTATTTTGATGGATTAGTCAAAGAAGTTGACATCATCAAAATGGTAGATGAACCTTGTATAAACAAGAAAGTAGTAGGGAGTATGGTGACGATCCTCGTAGAGTACGTGGATGACATACTCTTGTTAGGAAAGGAGTTTCCTATGCTACGCTAGATCAATCTCCGCTTATCACAATGATTTTCCATATAGGATCAAAATGATACCTACTAAATCCTAAGCTTTGGATCTATGAGATAGATCTAATTGGATGTTGGGATACTCACTAGTTGTAGTGAGATGGTATCAATCGATCCTGGGGAGAATCACTGGAAGAGTTCCAGGGTGATAAAGACGACTGAATGTCAGTCACGGGCATTGTCTTTACCCTCAGTAGAGGGACGGTATGTTGGAAGAGTTCCAAGCTAGATACCGTGGCAAACTAGACGATAAAGGCTGGTAACATCGCTATTAAACATACTATCAAAGAGGCAGTTTGGGTGTATAATGGTTCATAAGATGAACTAGGTTCCTGCCATTGTATGACAATGGAAGTATGGGTTTAGCCCTGGAACCCTGGTCCCATCAGTGACCAAGACATATTTTGAGGAAGCATCACCTGATCATGGAGATAGTTGATCTCCAGGGTGATCGAGGTTAGGAGAGTAGACTCAGAGGACAACACGGCGGATCCACACACGAAGGCCTTTTCCCAAAGAGAGAGACAATTTAGGGGATGGTTGAGTATGTGATACTGCAACCACTGCTACAGATGGACCTAATGCAAGTGGGAGATTGTTAGTTATATGTATGCCCTAGAGGCCATTACTGTACATTGGATGTATATTGTAGTGGATGCTGGGACATATATAGGTAGGACTTTCTTGCTCGACATGATAGTATGCTATCTGGTTGCACTTTATCTTAACGTGTATACTTTCTGTCTCTCTGATTACATGTTGATAAAGCCCTTAGGATGTGTACTCGACTTCTAGGACTATGATGAAGATCATACTAGTGGGGCCTGGGTAGTCAATGAGTACATCCTTCATTGTTCCTAGTCGTGGGAATATCGAGACGGGGCATCGATATTCCAGAGTAGACTAGCGCATATCTTCTCGACCCATGCGATGGGCGATGGATGATCCCATATCCATTGGTGTTTGACATCGAAGATGGTATGCGGGTGCTAAGTGGAGACTGGGTACACTGAACGGACTCGTCGAGAACTCCCAGATGGTATTATACCTCACGTCAGATGGCAGTTCTCTGGTGACACTGGTACAGCTTAGTCTGTTGACCCGAGATCGTCATAGAGTCTTGTGTGTCTCCCACTGTGCTTCGATTTCCACCCTACCACGGCTCTACTGAGTCGTGCAAACAGGTGGTTTTTGGGTACAGTCCCGATTCACATGGAGGCAATGAGCGATAGGAGGGGATTCGTCTCTCCCGGTATTGGGGGTTGATGTTGTGCTATGCTTGACTGGCCATAACAGGAAATCCCTGGCCAGGGTTGCAGTGATATACGGGTATGAGTTATCAGTAGTTTCACGAATGTTATGGACCTCAAGTCGGCATGACTTATCGAGCTACTGGGGTCTGACGTTTACCACCCCTAGGCGAGATATGCGACATATCAGACGAACAGACCGGACTGTACGGTAAGTGTTACTGGTTGGATTCACAGGAGTGTGAGCGGGCTTGCTCGTCGATCTTCTGATCGCTCAATACCCGGGTGGCCGTTACGTTTAGCAGACCGCTTGCGGCTTGTGGGTGTTTGATATGATCATCATCTGCTGCCGGCGTATTGACGAGTCTTTAGAGTCCTACACAGAGGTTTCCTGGCTCAAGCGAAACGAAATAGGAGCACATATGAGATATGTGCGGGACCGAGAATAATGCGTGTATGTGATACTGCATTCTATTCTTGCGATGAATGTATCGATTGGTTATATGCGATATAACCTAGTTATCGAATCAAGGATTGATTCGATAAGCCGATACATTGGATACTAGTCGGTTATATACGATATGACCGGATCGTTAAATCAAGTGTTGATTTAATGATTTAATGTATAATTATATATTTGATATATTACTTTGCATTAACTAGTATTGGTTCACTTTAAATGGATTTACTCACTTGTTTTGTGCACATTGCATATGTGATATATTTTGTGCACATGATTGTATCATGTTTGATGATACATGCAAGCTAGGGTTAGTGTAAAGAATTAGACCATGGTTAAGATTATGATTAGGGTTTTCCTTTTTCTTATTTATTTATTTATTTATTTTGGAAAAAGATGAGAAAAGAATGGTTGCCTTTTTTGTTTGCTAGTTGAACATTCTTGAAGCTTTGAATTAGTCCACCATCCTTGTCTTATACTTAACCCTAACCATTCTAATTAACCATGGTCCATTCTCTACAACTAACCAAGGGTTAGTAAATGATAAGTATTGATTTATTTATCATTTACATAATACTTATCATATTCTTTTTCTTCATCTGCATCTTCTTCAACATGAAGAAAGCTAGTGGCCATTAATGGCAACTAGTGAAATTGAGTGAGAAATCCAAATATAAAGTCTACCCACTTCCTATTTCTTCATCCTCTACCTCTTGCCAAGTTGTATAGGGTGTTTACTTCACAAGTTTTCAAAGCTTGGTGAAGTTGGAGCTTGTTCTTGTGATGCTTCGACGTAGATCATCTTCGGCATCGAACCGACGATCAAGCCCGCCCATTCTTCGATGATGCCAATGCTAGAGTCGTGTGTTCGATTTGGACAGCGGAGGGAGATCATCGTGGAGCTCACGAAGTGGTGGACCGGATCTACAAAGGTTGTAGCCCCTTCCCTATTTCTATATTTCCGTTTACTTGCGTGCTTTGCCTAAATATCAAGTTAACGATCCGTTCTAGGTTTTCTCGGCACCGTAATTTTTAGAAATTTGCATGTTTGATCACTTGTGAGACCTCACTAGGGTGCCTAGGAATCCTACAATGATAAGTTATTTAAAAATGTAAAAGAAATGAATACTTATCATAATATGAACCATAGTTAGGTGTAGAGAATTGACTAAGGTTAGATGAATGGTTAGGGTTAAGTGTGAAGAAAAAATGGTCACAAAGTCAAAGCTTCATGAAGCTTCATCAAAGTTCAAGAATGAAAGCAACCATTTTGTATTCTTATGCCATCCTTTTTCCAAAATGAAAAATAAAAGAATGGATAATTAAAAACCCTAATCACTTTCTTAACCTAGGTTTAATTCTTTACACTTAACCAAATGAGCAAGCATCATCAAACATGATACAAAGATGTGCATAAATGTATATCACATATACAACTTGCATATCAAGTGAGAAAATCCATTTAAAGTGAACCAATACTAGTTAATGCAAAGTAATATATCAAATATATAATTATACATTAAATCATTAAATCAACATTTGATTTAACGATCCGGCCATATCACATATAACCAACTAGTATCCTATGTATCGGCTCATCGAATCAATCATTGATTCGATATCTAGGTTATATCGAATATAACCAATCGATACATTCATCGCGAGAATGAAATACGGTATCACATACACGCATTATTCTCGGTCCCGCACATATCTCATATGCGCTCCTATTTCGTTTCGCTTGAGCCAGGAAACCTCTGTGTAGGACTCTAAAGACTCGTCAATACGCCGGTAGCAGATGATGATCATATCAAGCACCCACAAGCCGCAAGCGGTCTGCTAAACATAACGGCCATCCAGGTATTGAGCGATCAGAAGATCGACGAGCTAGCCCGCTCACACTCCTGTGAATCCAACCAGTAACACTTACCGTACAGTCCGGTCTGTTCGTCTGATATGTTGCATATCAAGTCTAGGGGTGGTAAACGTCAGAACCCAATAACCGATAAGTCGTGCCGATATGAGGCTCATAACGGGTCGAGAAACTACTGCTAACACTTACCAGCAAATCTCTGATCAGCCCTGGCCAGGGACTTCCCTGTTACGGCCAATCGAGCACTGTGCAACATCAACCCCCAATACCGGGAGAGACGAAACCCCTCCTATCGCTCATTGCCTCCATGTGACTCGGGACTGTACCCAAAGACCGCCGTTTTGCACGCCCTCATGGATGTGGTAAGGTGGAGATCAAAGCACAGTGGGAATCACACAAGACTCTATGACGATCTCGGGTCTACAGACTAACCTGCACAAGTGTCACCTGAGAACTGCAATCTGACGTAAGGTATAATACCATCTGGGAGTTCTCGGCGAGTCCGTCCAGTGTACCCAGTCTCCACTGAGCACCCGTATACGATCTCTGATGTCAAACACAAATGGATATGGGATCATCCATCACCCATCTCATGGGTCGAGAAGCGTATACGCTAGTCTACTCTGGTATATCGATGCCCCGTCTCGATACACCCACGACTAGGAACCTTGAAGGATGTACTTATGGACTACCATGTCCCTACTAGTATGATCTGCATCATAGTCCACGTAGTCAAGTACACATCCTAAGGGCTTTACCAACATGTAACTATAAGACAGTATAATGAGACTAGTATACATATTAAGATAAAGAGCAACCAGATAGCATACTATCATATCGAGCAAGAAAGTCATCTCTATATATGTCCAAGCATCCAATATAATATACATCATCTGTACAATACTGGCCTCTAAGGCATACATACAACTAACACAACACATAACATCACATGTCATCAACTTAAGTAAATATACGTATCCCAATTGTCGTTGACGTATAGCAACGAAACCGGCGATACACCACATATTATACTTACGGCCGCAGAAATGAATGTGAAAAACTACAACAGTTGGAATCCGCAACTAACTTAGACATCATAAATTCAATGTATCACATATATTGGATTTCATGCCTAACCAAATGAATTCCTTAGACATCACATGCCTAACAATTATAAACCCCGCATTTTAGTCTCGATATTGAAAACACTTTCCAATAACCTGTCGGGTAATTCAACAAGATTCCCGATAACCTAATCGAATGCTCGTCGGAAACTTTAGCAGACGGCCGTACCCCCCGATGCCGTCGAAGAAGTGCACTAAGGCGGAACACCGCGGCCGTGAGCATCCAAACGGATGCTTTTGTCGACGGGGTTCTCCTACAGTCACTTGGTCGGGGATATAGGGCATGGATATCTAGTAAGGTTACCCGGCGAGTATCCGCGAACACTACGTAATTGCGACGGAATTTTGATCACATCAAAATCCCTTGGCAACCGATCAAATGAGACTAAATTGCTAGATTTATAAAGTTCAAATTAGTGTGGATTCCAAGTATTATATCCCATCACATGATACCCGGACGACGTTAAACATTTCGATCGATTCATCAAAGTCCCTTAATTCCCCGATAGCTCAACACTTGAGTCCAGTTTAATAATACCCAGAACATGCCACATTACCCATGCACCAGCCGTAGAAGGGCAGACCCAAGCCTTATTAATAGCACCGCAGAACTACCGCAAACCCTAAGGTTCGAAAGCGGTTCCATGGTCATTATGTCGAGTTAGGGTTTCATTCTTCTAGAGGGTTCACAGAATTACTTGCATGATTTTCCGAATACGTTAAACTTGGAAACATGGGTTTTTGACATCCGTTCAAACTTTTTAACTTCGCCTAGACAACATGCGAATACCCTAAACACTATTAAAACTATGAATACGAAACACTCCAAATTGCCTATACTGTAAGATCACATCACATGCAAACTTAGAAAAAACAAACAACACCTGAAACACCGAAACCCAGAGGCTGGAACACAGAAAAAAATTGAAGCCCAGAACATGCAATCCAACCGAGCAGGCCGGATTTTAACCTCATGTGGCCGGCCAAAGTTTTCCCAAATTGCTGCAATTTTCTTCTGTGTTCATGTTATATCTCATATAACATTCTGCAGTTGTTTTAAAAAAATTTTGAAGACTTTTTAAATTCGACAAAAACCATGTTTTCGTGTTTCAAGTTTCGGAGTCGTTTCAGTTTTGTAATCTAACAAACATCGTCTAATTTTGTAGCAAGGGTCTGATACCACTGCAGGGTTGTCTAGGACGACAGCAAGGTTTCGGGAGGTATCGTCCATGCCAATTTCAAAATTTTTCCGTTCTAGCTAACCCTAACCCTAGAATCGTTAATAGAATATTCGACAAAACTTAATGCAAACAACTTTGCAAACAAGTGAACAAGGAATACAACCTTTGTAGACCTGTCCTTCACTTCAATAGCTCCGTGTAATCGTCCTTTCGCTGCGAATCAGAACACCCGAACTCTCGAAAGGGTTCTCCTGAAGAAATGAGCATGCTTGCACGAAGTCTTCGAGGCCGAAGATGATCTACATGGAGGAGACACTAACCCAAGCTACCCCTTCCCTAATTGTGGAATTAGTGAAGAAAACACCCTATACTAAATGGAAAGTAGTAGAGAATGATGAAGTAGGAATTTTACTCATTTTAGAAATAATTTTCTCACTATTTCTCTCTCATCTCCATTGAAGCTAGAAAGCTTTTTGGAAGAAGAAGAAGAAGTCTCTCATGATAAAATCATTATCAAGTGGAGAATGGCAACCATGGAGAGTTAATATCATATATTAACCATTGTGGAGACTTAACCATGGCTAGGATAAGGGTTGGGTTAATAAAATATCTTAAGCAAAACAAAACTAGTTGATTAGTCAATGGTTATTCAAGCTTCTAGCTATGACAATTATGCAACCATTTTGAATTACATAATCAATTAATAAACCCTAATTTATACATAGCATGGTGTATGTCACACACACACCCTTGTTGCATGTATCATCAAGTATGACACATTTCATGTACACACACACACATACACACATATATCACATATATACAATGTGCACAAATCAAGTGAGAAAACAAATCATAAGTGAGCTTGTATTAGTTAATGTATGTTAATATATCAAATATATAATTATATATTAAATTATCAAATCAACACCTGACTAAATAATCCGACTATATCACATATAACCGACTAATACCATGTGTATCAACTTATCGAATCAACACTTGATTCGATAACCCTGCTATATCACATATAACCGACTGATAACACAAATCGCGAGAATAGAATATGATATCACATATCGTATTAATCTCGGTCCGGTACATATCACATATGTGCTCCTACTCTATTTCGCTTGAGCCAGGAAACCTCTGTGTAGGACTCTAAAGACTCATCAATATGCCGAAAGTAGGTGATGATCATATCAAACACCCACAAGCCGCCAGTAGTCTGCTAAATGTAACGGCCACCCGGGTATTGATCGATCAGAAGATCAACAAGCATGCTTGCTCATAATCCTACGAATCCAATCTGTAACACTACTGTACAGTCCGGTCACTTCGTCTGATATGTCGCATATCTCGTCTAGGGGTAGTAAAAATCAGACCCCAGTAACTCGATAAGTCGTGCATGTGAGGCTCGTAACGGGTCGAGAAACTACTGATAACACTTACCAGTATATCTCTGAATCAGCCCTGTCTAGGGACTTCCTGTTATAGCCAATCGAGCACAGCGCAACATCAACCCCCAATGCCGGGAGAGACGAAGCCCCTCCTATTTCTCATTGCCTCCATGTGACTCGAGACTGTACCCAAAAGCCACCGTTTTGCACGTTCTCTTGAATGTGGTAAGGTGGAAATCAAAGCACAGTGGGAATCACGCAAGACTCTATGATGATCTTAGGTCTACAGACTAACCTGTACCAGTGTCACCAGAGAACTGCCATCTGACGTGAGGTATAATACCATCTGGGAGTTCTCGGTGAGTTCGTCCAGTGTACCCAGTCTCCACTGAGCACCCATATACTATCTCTGATGTCAAACACCAATGGATATTGGATCATCCATCGCCCATCTACATGGGTCAAGAAGCTATACGCTAGTCTACTTTGGTATATTGATTCCCTGTCTCGATACACCCACGACTAGGAACATTTGAAGTATGTACTTACCGACTACTCTGTACCTACTAGTATGATCTGTATCATAATCCTGGTAGTCAAGTACTCATTCTAAGAGCTTTATCAACATGTAATAGAGAGACAATGATTGTACATGTTAAGATAAAGATCAACCAGATAGCATACTATCATGTTGAGCAAGAAAGTCCTCCCTATATATGTCCAAGCATCCACTACAATTTACATCGTATGTACAGTAATGGCCTCTAGGGCATACATATAACTAACAACTAATCCATTTGATGTTCGCCATTGTCTAACTGAAAGCTTGCGGATTTGATTTCAAGACAGATAGAAGAGCTTTCTCTTGCTCTAAGGCTAGAGAAACTGAGATGTTGACGGTGAAAGACTCTTTCTCATCTAAATATGCATACTTAAGATGAGATGGCAGCGGCTTGAGATCATGTGTCGACGGAGAGACGATAGAAGGTAGGGTAAGGGAACGATGCTCGGACACCATGAGAGGTTCATTGCTAGCGTAAGAAACTGACTCGGATAGCTCAACTAACTCATTCAAAAAGTCAAAGGATTCGAACTCGGGGATGACTTCTTGACAGTAGGGACCTGTGTATCAAGATCATCAAAGAGAGTGAACCTTTCGTATTCCGTATTCGTGTGCGAAGCGGCGGGATCAAACAATAGCGCACTAGTGGCGTCGAGATCAATGTCGTAGAACAAAATCTCCTCAAATTCACAACTGTCGAAAGCTATCTCGTGGATGGAAAAAATCTTGTTAGTGATATATGCCCTAGAGGACATTATTGTATCATACTGGTTTGTATATTACTTAATGGAAGCTTAGGATATACACAGATATAGTAACAGTCTTGCTCGAAATGGTAATATGCAACCCGGTTTGTTTCTACCTCAATATGTGCATGTGTTTCTTAGCATATCGCTTATACATATTAGTGGAGCCCTTAGGATCATTGCTTGATTACTAGCGTTGTGATGGCAGTCACACTAGTGGGGGCTGGTTAGTCTATAAGCACATCCTATACAGGTCCCTAGTCGTAGGATTATCGAGACGGGGCATCGATACTCCAGAGTAGACTAGTGTATATGCCTCTCCTCCCAGTAGGGGAGATGGTCTATGCCACGGCCATCAGTACGTCGTACTGGAGATAGTATGCAGGTGCTCATTAGGTTGTGAGTACACTGGACAAGACTCGTCGGGAACTGTTGGTGGGTATTATACCTATCGTCGGGTAGCAGTTCCTAGGTGACATGAGTACAGCTTAGTCCTTCGACTTGACACTGCTACTTCGCCTCAAGTGTGTTCCAACTGTACTTTGATTACTACCCTACCACGGCTCAAAGGAGTTGAGCAAACAGGTGGTAGTTGGCTGCAGTCCCGAAGCACCTGGAGGCAGTGGCGGTTAGATAAAATTTGTCTCTCTCAGTGTTGGGGTTGATATCGCGCTTTGTTTAGAAGGCCATTACACAAAGTCCTTGGCCAAGGCAAGCGAGATTTACCGGTAGGTACTCTACTGGTTTCTCTAGGTGTTTTGGGATACACTCCGACACGACTTATTGCGCTATTAGTGGTCTGACGTTACTGCCTCCAAGGCCTGATATGCGATAGTCTTAGACGAACAGACCAGACTATACGGAGACTGTCACATACAGGCTCAGAAGGAGTTCAGATGAGTTAGCTCATCGTCCTTCTTATCGACACATACTTGGGTAGCCGTTACATGCAGCAAGTACCGCTTGGGGCTTGTGGTTAAACCCACTGCCAGCGTAGTGTCGAGTCTTTAGAGTGCCACACTGAGGGTTTCCCTGCAACGGGCAAAAGGTGTAGATGTCTTATGGTTTTTCGGCAGGGCTTCGATCACTTATATGTACTTTTGCACGTATGATGATCGGGTGGATAATACTATAGGGCTTTGGTTTAAGCCGGATCCTAGTATTGTATTGATGGATTGTTTTCGTCTCTTTGTATTCGTATTCTTCGCAATGCGGATGCGGGTATGTATATACGGATGAGGGGTATTCTCGTAAATTCTCGGGAAAGCTTCTAGAAGAGGATACATAATTAGGGTTTAATTCTTTTTAGATTAAACAAAATTGGGTGGAGGAATGAGGTGGAGTTTTACATTGAATCTAGCATGGCTACTTGGTGACTCATGGTTATGACTCATCACTAGATATTTTGTTATGATATTTATCTTATAAATTATTCATATGCTTCATATTTATCAAGAGAGGGCAACTAAGCTTTTTCCATGTTCTCACTTCACTCTCACTTCTTCAAGTGTTCTTCTTCTTCTTCATCAAAACCCTAATCCTCTCATGTGTTGAGAATCCTAGGGTTCCAAGAGACAAATCAATTCATCTTCTCACTCTACACCCTTTAGGACTTCTAGTTTAGCGAACTAGAAGCCATAGTTATCTCAGATTCGAGGTAAGAGCTCGGACTATAGACTCTTGGTTAGACCGTCCTTGACTTTAGGAGGCCGTCGAGGATTCTCGATCCGTTTTCGATCCTTGGAGCCGATGATAAGGTGGAGGACAACGAAGAAGACCTGAAGGACTTGGTATCGTGAGGTATAACACTTCTAACTAAGTAGTTAACCGCTTACCAGTTAGCTAGTTACGGTTTAGTATCGATCCTGGAGTTCAAGTCAGTGTTGCGAGCTTTGAAAAATCATTTTTTGCATATTCCGCCTCCCCGCGAACCCGCGGGGTGCGCGACATCGACTTACAGTGGTATCAGAGCCTAACTAAACCTTAGTTAACTATTTAGACGAAGTGTAAAACTACGAAACCGAAATAACTCCAAAAAACGAAACCAAAACTCCAAGTTTCTGTCAAATTTTTCTGAGCCTCTAAATTTTTTTTAAACAATTGCAGAGTGCTTTACTGCTTGTGATATGAACACACACAAAAAATGAAGCAATTCCACCTGAATTGGGCTAGCCACATGCATAAAAAAAACCGGCCTCACCTTTTTTATTTTGGTGGAATTCTTTGAATTTTGGTCTGTGTTCTAGTTGCTTGGATCTAAGTTCTTAGGTGTTGTTTGTTTTTGCCAATTTTGGATATACTGTTATCTTTTTACTCTAGAAATACAGAGTGTTTCGAAGTCATAGTTTTAAAGTTTCAAGTTGTGATATATGTGTTTCAAAACGTCGACTAATTGCTATACGTCGATTAGTTGGGGCTGCACATATCTGTGTTGCTGTTCTTGTGGTTTGTGTATATGAACTTATTGGATCGTCATGGATGAATAGCCGGGGGATGTGAGATGAGGGTTTTCATTCATTGATTCAATGTAAATAGTAAAGTGATGTAATATTATTTTGCGGGGCATGTCTGGGTTAAGGTTGTGCCACCGTTGTATTATTTCTTTTACTGTTTTCTGCTCCCAGGATAGACCCATGGTAGGGTGCACAAACTACCAGTTACTTTGAAGTGCCGATTGGCCTACTCATTTTACTGAGGGAGGTTGCTTTGCTTCGGGTATTTGGCGGGTAGTTTGCCGCACCCGTAGGGGTCTTGGGTAGGGTTTGGATATTCATCACGACCGTGGAATCCGTCTTTCGTTACAGGCTTAAAAAAAACGCGGAATTCCTAGTATATCCAATATGTTCATCTGTGATCTGGAATGCCTATTATTGCGTCAGACAAATGTTTATTATATATATGCTATATAATAGACATTGCTTATGTTTTGCATCCGCGCTAGTCCAGCCCCCGCTCTGGCGTTAGTTAAGTAACCTAACGGTGTAAGACGGGGCCCAGTGGCGAATGCGGATGGCATAAGTGGACGTGTTATTTTCGTCTTTTTCTGTGATGATAGGTGTAAATGATGGGACTGTTGGATATATGTATGCCCTAGAGGCCATTATTTGATAGTGGATGTATTTATACATGTATATATATATATTTATATATATATATATATATATATTCAGAGGACTTTCTTACTCGACATGATAGTATACTATCAGGTTACACTTTATCTGACATGTTCACTTGATCATGCTTTTATTCATTTGTACATGTTGATAAAGCCCTGCGGATATTTGCTTGACTACTGTGACTGCGATGTAGATCATACTAGTGGGACATATGTAGTTTATAAGCATATCCTGAAATGTCCCTAGTCGTTGGTGTATCGAGACGAGACATCGATATTCCAGAGTAGACTAGCATATATGATATGGACCCATGAGATGGGCGATGGATGATCCTACATCCATTGGTGTTTGACACCAAGATTGAATACGGGTGCTCAGTGGAGACTGGGTACACTGGACGGACTCGCCGAGAACTATATGGTATTATATCTATCGTCGGATAGCAGTTCTCAGGTGATGATTGATGATCTTTTTCTCGATGTGTATGGAAAATGTAAAATATCACAATCAAAGAAATTTGTAAACCGCAATCAATAACGGTATCATTTGTAGGTTCGTTAGCAAGTGCGGATCGTCCACAGGGAAAGTGAGATTTGCTCGTATTTGTGTTAGTTGAATTGAAAATTAAAGAGAAAAGAAAAGAGAATTCGATTCAAGATTTAAAACTGAATTTCAAAAATTATCAAAATCTAGATCTAATATCAAGAATACTAAAAATCAAGAATCAAGAATTGATGATATCCAAATCAAATGAGTAATCAAAATTTGTAGTGAGGCTCGTAGGAATCGATCGAATCAATAGTGAATGATGAAGACTTGTGATTACGTATTCTTATCCATTGATGATTTGTTGCTAGATCGATGACGATCAATGAGATTTAAGGATCTATTGAAGGAACTAGGGTTTCATCATCTCATCCTTTGTCCTTTCGTTGATTATCATTCAAGTGCTAGCCTCCAGTAAATTGAATTATCGGTCGTTGATCTCTAATTAAGAGCGAAAACATTCAAGAAAGCATCTCGCTCGAAACTGGATTGTCGATGATTCAATCTACAAGAGTTTACAAAACTCATAAGAATTAAGAATCGTTGAAAGATTGTAATTATCATCATCTATCTATTCTCTCGATTCCTCCACGAGCGGAGTTTTTACTCAAACATTATGAAAAAGAAATCAATCAAGAATCGAGAACTCATCATAATGCTCAACTGTAAAGATAAGCAAGATAAAGAAATTTCACCTTTTATTATTCAACAATTCTGTTACAATTCGCTCAAGAACTATAAGAATTTGAGGAAAGAACTCGATCGTCGAATTAGCTCCGCATCGTCTCCATGAGTCGCGGATCGTCTTGGATCAGTTGCTCGGTTGAAGATCGGCGTCGCTTCTAAAAGGTTGAAGGCTTCTTGCTTGATTTGTACTCGGAGATCTTGAATTTGGCTTTTGGTGATTGGATTAAGGTTCGGCTGCAGAAGTTGTGTCACTCAACTTTTGGGTGAATTGATGTGGAATGATCAACAAAGAACAACCTTTGAGAAGAAGCCTTGGGTCCCCTTTTATAGCCTTCTTTAGCTTCCCCTAGAAGCTTGATTTGGATTAGCTTCCTTTAGAAGCTAGGTTTAGTTTAGCTTCTCTTGATAAGCTTGGTTGTTAGGAAGAAGCTTCTTGGTTGAGTTAGTTATGTGGCTTGCTTGAGAAGCTTGGAGGTGTTTAGCTTGTACAAGAAGCTTGGCTGTTCGGACAGAAGCTTCTGGAGATCTCTGGAATTTAGAGTGGCTTGAAGACATTTATCCAGTGAAATGAGAAACCTGAAGCAATATCCTTCTGACGTCATGATGATGTGGCCATGGATCCGCGGCCCTTGTAAAGGCTTGAAGCATGATTTTTCCAGGGTGAATTTGTGCTGACTTTAGGGCTATTTTCTGATGTCTGGAATATTTTTAGACTATCTTGTTTACTACCAGATCACAAATCTTGGACTTGGCGCATTTTTATCAGCACTTTTTAGCAGTTTCGGCTCTTTTCCTGGAATTTCCTGCACAGATTCTCGAGACAAGTGTTGCGCTATACAAAAGATCATGCGTGCCATGATAAACACTTAATTTCCCTCAAAATGCCAGTTATAACATATAACGCATGTTATTTGGTATTTTACAGACAATTTGCTAATATGTGCTATATTTATACCAAACACATTTAGATGAGTGCAAATAGTAGGGAAATTGATGTGTTAAAAATGCAATATTTTCGACTGATCATGTGACACTGGTACAGGTTAGTCTGTAGACCCGAGATCGTCATAGAGTCTCATGTGTTCTCCCACTGTGCTTTGATTTCCACCCTACCACGGCTCTACAGAGTCGTGCAAACAGGTGGCTTTTTGGTACAGTCCCGAGACATGTGGAGGCAATGAGCGGTAGGAGGAGTTTCGTCTCTCCCGGTATTAGGGGTTGATTTTGCGCTATACTCGATTGGCTATACCAGCAAGTCCCTGGCCAGGGCTAACGAGATTTACTAATAAGTATTATCAGTAGTTTCTCGAACTGTTATAGGCCATACATCGGCATGACATATTGAGTTATTAGGGTCGACGATGCCATCCCTAGACTCGGTATACAGCATATCTGACGAAGAGACCAGACTGTACGGTAAGTGTTACCGGTTTGCTCGACAGGAGTTTTGACAGGTTCGCTTATTTTACTTCTGCTCGTTCAATACCCGGGTGGCCGTTACGTTTAGCTGACCACTTACGGCTTGTGGGTGTTTTATATGATCATCGCCTACTGTCGGCGTATTGACGAGTCTTAGAGTCCCACAAAGGGGTTACCTAGCTCAGGCGAAATGATGTGGGGGTGCATATGGTGATATGCGCGCATGCATGATTAAATGCGTTATGTGATACCGCATTATAATCTGGCGTTTTCTTTTGGTCGGGTCATATGTGATATGACCGGTATATTAAATCAATTGTTGATTTAATATTAATGACCAATAGTCTTTTCACTTATAACCTTTTCTTTATTTATTGTATGCATGAATGTATGTATGTACATATGTTGAAGTGTATGCACACATGCATGCATACATGTGTCATGGTGATGATACATTGGAGTTGGCTATGCAAGAATCACATGGTTTGGATATTTATTTATTTTGATTATTGATTAAAGAATTAATTAGGATTATATCATGGTTGCTTTGTTTCTACACACTTCCATTGTTGACTTCGACTTAAACCATGGTTTAATCTCTACACTTAACCATGATTTAATCACTACACTTATTCTTTGACCCAATAATAAAATATCTAGATATTTTTTAACCTTGGTTATGAGTGAGTGTGACCCTCTCTTATATATTCATTATTCATTATTCATTTCTTTTTTGGCATAACAATTATCTTGAGCTTGCTTAGCCATCTTCTTTTTCTTCCTCCTCAAAGGCTTACTACCTCCATCAAAGTGAGTTAAGGAGACAAAAAGAAAAGAATTTTAAGTGTGATCCAAACCAACATCAACAATCTACACTAGTTTAGCCTACTAGTTTAGGTTGTTTTGCATCACTTCTACTTTGTTCTAGTAAAGCAAGGAGCTTGAGCTAAGATACTCCGCGGTGTATCGTCGTGGACAATGAAGGACTCAAGAGGACCTGTCCAAACACCGAGTTGATCCAAGGAGCCTCAAACGAGAGATCTACACAGGTTATATTTCTCATCTATTAGTGGTAGACTCTCCTTGTTATAGTATGATACTATATTGTTACTTTAAATTTCTAGTTTGATCCTAGGTTAGTTTGATTAGCACCCAAAAATTTAAATGTAGCATGTTTGATACAAGAGAAACCATTGTATGGTGCTAAGTAAACCCAACAGTGGTATCAGAGCAAAGCTAGTGCTTCAGGGTAACCTAGACGACGTTAAAAATTTCGAACGGACATCAATTACCAGGAAAAATCCTTCCCTGGAAAATTTTCAAAATATTGGAATTTTTCACATTAAAAATATTCAGAAAATCATGCAGTTAATTCTATGGACCCTTTAGAAGAACGATACCCTAACTCCATTAAATGACCGCGGAACCGCAGCAGAAACGTGCTTTTAGCTGCGGTTCCGCGGCACCATTTGTGAAGCTCGGGTCGGCCCTTCTACGGTTGGTCCATAGGTACTGTGGTATACTTCTAAGTAATTTTAATTCTGCTCAGGTGTTGATCTTCTCTGTGAATTTTCTGGGTCCTTTATCGATCGATCAAATGGTTTAACATCGCCTAGATTTGTATGATACCTATTTCTTCGACCGTAAGTGTAGTTTGTGGTGTATCGCCGGTTTCGTTGCTATATGTCAATGACAATTAGGGTACTCATACTTGTTTATGTTGATGACATGTGATGTTATGTGTTGCTGTGATATGATGTATAAGATCGTCATAATTGAATGGCCATGGGTTTTATGTGAGATGAGAGTTTTTCTTTTCATTCATGTAAAATTCATTTGTATGTAATATTCTTTTGTTGGGGCACATCCGGGTTGAGGATGATGTTACCTTGATATATATTATTTACTTTTCCGCATTAGGATAAACCCAAGGTGGGGAGCACAAGTGACCGGGTTCTAGAGTCCAGTAGGAGGCCATCTCGAGGAGTCGAGACCGGGTCTCCTAACTCTAGAATTGGAAGGGTCGCTTGCCGCTCTCGTAGGGGTCTAGGGGGTGGGATTGGCTGTTCATCACGACCGTGGAATCCGTATTTTCTATCGTTGGCTAAATACAAAATACGAAAATCCTAGTATATCTTATATGTTCATATATGTGCTTCTGCTGTTTATATTCTGTGATGAGATCGCTTTATATGATGAGGCGAATGGTATTATTCTATATATGATATATAATAAGCGTTACTTATGTTTTACATCCACGCTAGTCCCGTCTTGGTATGCCATTAGTTAAATAACCTAACGGTGCATAACGGGACACCGTGGCGAATGCGAATGGCATAAGTGTACGTTCTATTTTCGTTTCTTTTCTGTGATCGCTTAAGGACTTAAATGATAGGACTACATTAATATGATTAATGTAAGGAAAAAAATAAAGCTAAAAGATGTTGTAGAATCAAATTTGAAAACCACTCGGCTTTTTACGAAAAAGCTACATTTCAAAATTGCGGAGCTTAAGCCACATCTTTTGAAAACCGTTTGATTCTACAACGATATCAAGTTCAAAGCGTTAAATGTTTTCTTAAAAAAACCAACTGCAACCTTCCTTCATTTTAGGAAGTAGAGTACTTAGTATTCGTGCTACGTTTGTTGACTATAGTTAAGGCTTAGTGTACGGTAGCTAAGTGATGTCTTCCTACACAGCATATGATATGATTAATTGGGACAATTATATGACTTAGTTGACCATAGTTAAGGGTCATATAACTGGGTCTAATTAATCAAGAAATGACGGGTTGAGCTTGACTAGTGCTTGTGATTTGTTGACCATAGCTAAGGTCATGAGTACTATGGGTAAAAACCATATCGGGAGTTTCAAGAGTTGAAATTTGCAATGAGATTTCATACCTTCCATATGATGGTTGGATCCCGATCCCACTGTGAGCAAGAGTTGCTCCTAGGAGAGTTTTGCATTTTACAATTAGCTAACCCATTATGTGTCTAGAAAGGTGTCAACGGGGCTACGCCTCTGGGAAAATTAGGTTTACTTTAATTAGGTCCGTGCGAAAGCACGGGGAACCTCCCTCAAGTACCGACACTGGCCTGGCTGAACGGTCAGCAAAGTTATTGAATGTAATTAATCCTGGCTAGTTTTCCTTTTAAGGTTTGGAGGGAAATTTGATAAAAGCAGTGAGAGACATCGATTAGATAAGATAAATAACCAATCTGATCTTTGCAAGAGCTTTCGCTGAGTGTATTCTTTTCTCTCTCTTAATGGTAGATACCAATGACAGGACTTAAGCTTCTACTAGAGAAAAATAAACTGAATTGGACCAATTATAATGACTGGCTGAGGAACATTAACATTGCCTTGACTTATGATAAGGTATCATATTTCCTCACGGCCCCAGCCCCACCTGTCCTAGGTCCTAAATCTTCAGTTGCGGATATGGAAATCCGCAAGACATGGGACACTGACTGTGCCATAGCTAAATGCCTTGCGCTTGCATCGATGGATAACACACATCAAAAGCAGCACGAGCAGATGGATTTCCAATCCATCTTTTTCCATACAATAGAGTTGTATGGGGAGCAATCTCGTGTCCTACGATACGAAGCATCTAGAAAGCTGTTTCAGATGCGGATGGCTCCTGCCACACCAGTAGGTGACCATGTTCTGAAGATGATAGCTCGTATAGAAGAACTTGAGGATCTCAGATGGACAATGGAGAACGAACAATATATTGATATGGTTTTACAGTCTCTCCCCCTGCCTTTGCTCAATTTGTAGCCAATTTCAACATGCACAATATGGAGAAGTCACTAGCTGAACTTCTTAATATGTTGAGAAGTGCAAAGAGCAGGCTCAAAGCAGTGAAAACTCCCACTTTGATTGCTGGGCCATCTTCCTCCTCTCGCCCGAAGGCCAAGGCCAAAGGAAAGATGAAGAAGAAACCCACCAAACCTAGAGGTGGAGTTAAAATGGCTAAGGGGAATGACAAGTCCACGACTGGGGAATCGGGGAAAGGGGAATGTTTTTACTGCCACAAAGCGCGACACTGGAACCGCAACTGTATTGGGTACTTGGATCTCAAGAAGAAGAATCATGGTGTTACTTCCGCTTCAGGTGTGTTTGTTACAGAAAACTGTTTTTCAATAAACTCTGCTTCCTGGGTATTAGCTACCGGTTCAGGTTCTCACATTTAAAATTCCATGCAGGGGCTGAGAAATAGCAAAGTTATGAAGAAAGGTGACCATATTCTCCGGGTTGGAAATGGTTCCAATGTACATGCGGTTTCAGTGGGAGAGTATCACCTGGGATTGCCGTCAGGGTGTATATTGGTTTTGAACCCATGTTATTATGTACATAGTATGCTTTGTAATATAATATCCATTTTTTTGTTAGACAATGAAGGATATAATTTGTTGGAGATAGTGCCCTCAGAGTCAATTATTGGGTCACAGGCACGTGATTGCAATGATTGAGGGAGGACCTATCCCGGTAGAACAGTCTTACTCGAGATGATAGTATGCTATCTGGTTTATCTTTATCATCGTGTACTGCTTTAGGTGACCTTACGAGTCGCTATTACACGTTGATAAAGCCCCTAGGATTCTTGCTTGACTTCCAGCAGTATGAGGGCGATCATATAAGTGGGAGCTGGGGTCTATAAGCACATCCTTAAATGGTTCCTAGTCGAGGGAGTTTCGAGACAGGGCATCGATTCTCCACAGTAGACTAGTGTATACAGTCGAGACCCCGACGAGGGGCGGTGGCCGGTCTCACAAGCCACTGGTGTCAGTTGGTTCACCTAAGATGTATACAGGTGCTCATTGGGTTATGAGTACACCGGACAGGACTCGCCGGGAACCTGCTAGTTGGGATATACCAGACGTCAGATAGCAGTTCCCAGGTGACATGTGTACAGGTTAGTTCATCGACCTGGGATCGTCATTTGTCTCGTGTGAGTTCCCACTGTACTTTGATTACTACCCTACCACGGCTCAAAGGAGTCGTGCAAACAGGTTTTAGTTGGGTACAGTCCCGAGCCACATGGAGGCAGTGAGCGGATCTGCAGGGGTTCGTCTCTCCCGGTATTGGGGGTGAGGTCGTGCTGTGTCTAGGAGAGCCAGAACATGAAAAGTCCTTGGCCAAGGCAGGAGATTTGCTGGTAGGTATTCCAGTAGTATCTCAGGGTGTTCTGGGCTGCACTCCGACACGACTTGTACCGCTTTTGGGGGTCTGACTTTTACCAACCCCCTAGGCCCGCCATGCGATACTCATAGACGAACGGACCGGACTGTACGGATATTGTCACTGACAGGCTCAGTAGGGTGTCAGGATGAGTTCGCTCATCGACGTCCCTTTTGGTCAATAGCTGGTGGCCCGTCACGTATGGCTAATACCTCTGACGTGCTAGTGGTTAAATCCACAGCCATAGTATTGACGAGTCTTTAGAGTCCACCACACAGACAGTTACTCAAGTTTCGGGCGAAACGCTGTAGAGGCCGTATGGAGATATGGCAGGGTTCGATCAGATACGTGCGGTATTGCACGGATCGTGATCGGACGGTTTTTACTAGCCGGCTTTGGCTTAAGCCGGATTCTAGTATTTGATAGTGTAGTTTTGTCTCTTTGCATTTGTGTTCAGTGGGAATACAAATGCGGGCATGTATTTGCAGTAGCGGGGTTTTCCTGTAATTTATTACGGGATCGGTTTTTCTGGGGTTGCCAGTTTGCATTCCGTTCCGGCCGGTTTTCTCTTTTTCCTTCCCGGTCGGACTTTTCGTTGGAGGGTGTTAATTGCAAGTTTGCAATTAACATTTTGTGAGGGTTTTTTTTGCATGAGTGTGACCTCTTCATCATGATATTCCATTCTTGTCCATCTTTTTGCATTTATTTGATGGTTGTTTGATTTGAGTTGAAAAGGAAATTGTTGTGACCATTATTCTTTTTGGATTTTCCTTTTCTCCTTTGTTAATTCATTCATCCATTTTCCCACCAATTCCTTTAATTGGGGCCGGCCACTGTTCTGTGAGAGAGAGAGAGAGGCTAATTGATGTGGGAAAATTCCATGCTTGCTAATTTTGGTGGACCCCCTTCCCATTTGTTTTGGCTGTGAAAGTATTTCTCTTTTCCTCCTTTGTTTTAATTCATGCACACATTTTTTCTTTAGTTGCTTGTGCTTGCAATTTTTTTCCAGCAAGCTTTTTGGTCGAGCTCCTCTTTAAGGAGATGCTCATTTCTTTGATTGCATGCTCCATTATTCCCACACTCCTCCATGAATATCCTTGTGCTAAAATTCCTCCAATCATGGCAATCTCATAAACCCCAAAAGAGACAAGCTTCTACACTATTTCTATAGCAAGCCTTGGACGCGTCGGCTAGCCAACTTCGCGCCCGAGTTGCCTCGGTCAAGAGGCGGGAGCCCGTAAAAGATTCCGGCTATGTGGTGCCCGTTTCGACGAGGAGATGACGGACGATATATCCGCGGGAGATCGGAGTGGAGACAAAGACCGAAGGACACGGATCGCTTGGTATACTTTTCTACTCTTTTCTTATTTTGCTAGCTAGCTAGGTTAATGGCCCGATCCGGGTGAAAAGTCCGCGGCGGTGCCGTTTTGCAAAGTTCGCAAAGTTTTTGTTTTCCGCGTTTCCGGCGTCGGATCGACGGCCGGGGCGCCCCCGCGGGCTTACAATGGTATCAGAGCCACGCCATTAACTTAGCCTAGCATGGTCTAGTGTGTTTAAAACCCGATCGAACAAAATCCCCAAAATCCGTATTTTCCATGCATATGTTTCTGTCGAAATTTTTTCAAGCTCCAAAAATTTTTCAGGTCACTGCAGAAACACAAGCATAAAATTCTAAGACATCTGGTGAAATTTGGTGCACTGATCTCTTAGTACGGCCGCGGAAGCGCGGCCAAACCCATGGTTTGGCCGCGGTTCCGCGGTGGGAAGGTTTCATCACTGCACCAAAATTTCTCAGTAGGCTTTGGACTTGGAAATAGGGCTTTTGGGATATTATTTTTGGGCCCAGATTTTCTGTAAGTGCTACAGTACTGCTTGGGGCCCACTTTGATAAATTTGTTCTATCGAAATTTTTAAACATGCCAGTTCACAGTTTTTACATTATATCTGCGACCGTGAATGTCACTTGATCGGTAAATCCCGTCTAACTGCTATAGCCCGGTTAGACGGATTTGCGAACGTGACTTTCACGTTGATGTTCTGTGATTGTACTGTGTTGTTGCGGATCGGTCGTGGGGATAGCCTGGATGCAATGGTAGTACAGTTCTGTTGTATTATGTACATTTGATATTGCGGGGCGAGCGTCCGACATGTGGACTGCCGTCACTGCCTGTTTGTATTATTCTTTTGGGGCACGACCTGGTTGCGGTCGATGTACCCGTTGTATGTATATTTTACTTTCTGTACTAGGATTACCCCGTGGAGGGGTGCACGGATAGCCGGATTCTAGAGGGCAACAAGCCCGCATCTCATGGCATTGAGACGGAGGGGGCTTCACTCTAGAATTGGCGGGCTATTCGCCGCACTCGTAGGGGGTATAGGGTTGACCCAGGAGGGGTGCCCAAGTTACCGGATTCCGTGAAGTGCTGGGTGGTCCATTCACGTCGCTGAAAGGGGCTGCCTCGCTTCAGGTTTTGGCGGGTGACTTGCCGCGCCCGTAGGGGTCTAGGGTTTTCATTGCACAGGCTATCCACACGACCAGGGGAACGTCGGGTTTCAGCGGCTCTGTGAAACCCGGGGATCCCAGATATCTGCATTGATCTGTGTTGCTATACTTTTCTGTGTTGCATTTTATCACGCCTTGAGCGAAATATAATATATTGGTATATATATATTAGTAGATGTTGTATATGTTTTTCATCCGCGCTAGTCCAGTCCCCGCTCTGCCGTTAGTTAGCTAACCTAACGGGTGATGACGGGACCCAGTGGCGAATGCGGATGGCATATACGTACGTCAGTATATTTTCGTTTTTTGTGTTGTGATCAATTGATGGGACTGCATTGATTCGGATCAGTGCAAGTTATACAAACCTATTCTGATGTTGTTGGAACACTTTTTCAAAAAGCTGTTATTGCAAGGGCGTTCTCTTTTGTTTTGCACAGTGGTATTCAGTTGGAATATCCTGCTCCTCAGTCGACAAGGCAAGGGCCGAGATCCCTTCACCGGGAATGACCCCTTGGACAGAAGTTTGCGTCAGGGTAGTAACTTCACTATAGCCGATTACTTTTGCTTTGCACCGTGGTATTCAGTTGGAATATCCTGCACCTCATTCTACGGGGAAAGAGCCGAGATCCCTTCACCGGGAGTGACCTCTTTAGCAAAGGTTGTCGTCACTATATTTTTAAAAGCTATCAGTTCCTTCAACGATATCAAGTTCATTACGTTAAAGGTTTTCGCCAGAAACCATTCGTAGCCCTCCGTCGTTTCATATGGATGGTCAATAGTATTCAAGCTGTGTATGTTGGCCAAAGTCAAGGCACAGTGTTTGGTAGCTGTTGGGTATTCATATGCAGCATAGATAGATGCGTTGGTTTGGGACAGTCGTACTGCCATTTTGCCAAAGTCAAGGGTATGTACGGGTGGGTTCGAATTAACCAAGAAAATGACGGGTAGAACTTGACATGTGACTTATGATATGTTGGCCAAAGTCAAGGTCATAAGAGCATGGGGCAGAAATCCTCATCGGGAGTTTCAAAAGTACTGAAACTTGCCAGATATGCGCATACCTTCTGGAGTGTGACACCGTGAGCGGATTCCGTCACGTTATCATGCGATGAGAGTTGGATCCCGATTCCCACTGATGAGTTGGTTTACTCCTCGGGTTATCCCGGCTAATTCTTCTTTCAGGTTTGGGGAAGAATTTGACGTTACAGTGGGAGGTTTCCAGATTAGATAAAGTGACAACCATTCTGATCTAGGTTAGAGTGCACGCTGAGTGTTTCTTTTCTCTCTCTCTTTGGTAGCGACCATTGACCCGACCCTAGACTATGACTCAGTGACCAAGTTGACCGAACCTTCTTAACATTGGCTTTTGGATTGTCAGAGTTGCAGACCTCTTTGCCACTCCTACTTTTACTCTTTTCTCCGGGACACCCCGTATTACTACGAACGTCCACTTCCATTGGACAAAACCATCGTATGGTTATATACGAACTCGAAGGACTTCGAGGATGGTTTCCGGTTCTGGAGAAAACGAATAGGACTATTCAGTTGTCTTTCCCTTTTACCTTCTCTCAGGTTGCGAGTACTCCTTGGTTTAGGAGATAGTACACCTATTACGCAAATTGGATAGTCTTCTTCCAAACCTTAGGCTGGTGCCGAACGGTAGGGAATGAAGAAAGCCAATTAGCCTAAACGGTGTACAGAAGGTATTAAGTTCAGACAAAGCAAGGGATTAGTAAGAGGGCAAAGTAAATTGCGACTGCTATTCACGACCAAACCATGTACTTCTTTGTCAATCCTAAATCACCTATGAATTAAGTACATTCGGTTGTCTTTTATCCTCACCTTCTCTCGCATTGCGAGTGCTCCTCGGATTAGGACAGTACACCCATTATGCTTTTTGGATAGTCTTCTTCCAAACCATAGGCTGGTGCCGAACGGTAGGGAAGGAAGAAAACCATTTGGCCTAAAGGGGTGTACAGAAGGTAATGACTAAAGACATATAAAGGGATTTGGAAAGGTGGCAAAGAATTATACGGTTATAGTTGTGAATCTGGATAATGGAAGAGGCATTACTAGGAATACCAGGATACCCCATCGAAACATTTCAATGTTTCAGTTTCACTGTGTACAATTAAAGGAAAACTGATTTCCCAATTAGACACTTGCTCCAGGGTATGTATTTACCAGGTATGGTTCTCACATCTGTATGGTTTTACGGATGATGAGTGGGAGTAAGTTATTGGGAATTAGGTGATCATCCTCATTATATCGGGATTCGTTGTAATTGGTGATATTTGAGGAAGTCACCTGGGTTGTTTGCCGGTCGGCAAATATTTGGTTTTGAATATCCGTTGTTATGCACCAATTTCAAATTGATATATCTGTACGTCTATTTTTATAGAGTGAGATATACCTTTCTGAAATTATGTCTATGACATTTACCTATACCAGTGGATGGTTAGGTAAGGAGCATTGAACAACGGTGTAATTCTTCTTAACCAAAAGTACAGTTTTCAACCTACGACACACAGTGAATGAGTCACAAGACTCAAGGGACTTATACAGAGTATTGTATATTATCCAGTGTCCATTAGGACAGAGGGGTAGGTCCTCGTACTATATTCTGTTTACTTTTAACTTCTCTAGTTCTTAGACATGTGTTTCGTAGAAACACAGGGTCTAAGTTTTGAGGAGTTATAGGTATAAGAATAAAGTAGAGAACCAGTTATTGCAAGTATCAGGATTCTTCAAGGTGATCGAAGATGTAGATACTTGTGTATAGTATTCAGTTGATAGTAATGATTAAGAGAACTTGCTCCTCTTTCAGGTTACTCGTAATTGGAAGCATTCCTAAGTTGAGTAACGCTGATCGGCCTCTCTTCCATTTACTTGACATGTACTGGAGACAGCTGCATGATTTGAATCTGGTTCAATTAAATCAGTGCCTCTGTTTCTTGGATATAGAACAGTTCATATCTTGACATGGTTAAGATACGGGGAGTTGTCTGGCTTATGCTTAAAACCAGACTCTGGACAACTCAAGGCACGTTTCAGTAGTGGCTGTTTGTGGGTTGACCCGGGCTACGACGAGGGTTGATTTTCTACCATCTGGAAGATCAATAGTGATATTGTTCTTAACTCGCCACAGTTTTATCAAAAATGGATTTTTTCAGAAAAACAGGAGTGGGAGTATGGTAGAACTGGAAGTGATTCCAGAACCACAAACGATTACTGAAGATTTCATAAGATCCTAAAGATTCAATCTGGTTTGACATTCCATTGGCCACTCCGCAGATATGGTGGGTAACCTCAGGCACTCGAGAGGTACTTCGGTATGCTCAAGGACGGTGGCAGGGAGGTTCTTGTTTACCCACACTTGCCATTGCTGTTGTTCCAGGCTGCGAGACCCGGCGGGAGGATGAGTATAGCGTCGTTCTAAACTTGCTTTAGAAGTGTATGTGTATATGACTCTGCCAGTGGGTTGTCATAGTCAGTGGGAGCAGCGGAAGCATTGGTGGACATGTGGCTTATGTCTGTTTATAGACTAAAGCAGAAATAGCGGAGATAGATCATCTATTTCTGATGTAACAGTCATAGGTTTGACTTCATCAGAATAGGGGATGGATCTGTTAAGAAGGTAGTAGGGTGTGATGTCTTGGTATTTGATGACATACACAGAGTAGGAAGTAATATTCCTATACTACGATCGGTTATACTTTGGTCGTCACAATCGGAAGCAGTCTTAGAACATAAGTGGATGTTCTGGGGAATTGATAACGGCAGCCTCCTTTAGGAGACGGTTATCATTCCAGGCTTCCAAGGTGACCTGGATGGCAGAGTGGCTGTCAGAGTTATAGTTTTCCCTCTGACGAGGGGCAGTTTTTTTGGACAGGTGGTCCAGGTGGATACTGAGGGAAGGCATGGCGCAGGATACTGATTAAGTTCAGTTGACGATACAGTCTAAGAAGTTTGGATTTGGAGTTCACTTATGAGCTAGGTCCCATCAGACATCCAGACATTCTAAGACAGGTATTGCTCATTTCGGGAGATAGTTTTCTCTGCGAACATGAGATATAGAGAGACATAGAAAGGAACATCAAAGCGGATCCACTCACTGAGGCTATTCCTCGAACGCAATAGTTTCGCAAACGAGCTTTGTGAGACTGACTAGTAGAGGAGTTGGGTGTTCGGTATCACACGGGCTGTGAGTATGCGACATCGCAATAATTAGCCTTGAGTGCAAGTGGGAGATTGTTGGAGATAGTGCCCTCAGAGTCAATTATTGGGTCACAGGCACGTGATTGCAATGATTGAGGGAGGACCTATCCCGGTAGAACAGTCTTACTCGAGATGATAGTATGCTATCTGGTTTATCTTTATCATCGTGTACTGCTTTAGGTGACCTTACGAGTCGCTATTACACGTTGATAAAGCCCCTAGGATTCTTGCTTGACTTCCAGCAGTATGAGGGCGATCATATAAGTGGGAGCTGGGGTCTATAAGCACATCCTTAAATGGTCCCTAGTCGAGGGAGTTTCGAGACAGGGCATCGATTCTCCACAGTAGACTAGTGTATACAGTCGAGACCCCGACGAGGGGCGGTGGCCGGTCTCACAAGCCACTGGTGTCAGTTGGTTCACCTAAGATGTATACAGGTGCTCATTGGGTTATGAGTACACCGGACAGGACTCGCCGGGAACCTGCTAGTTGGGATATACCAGACGTCAGATAGCAGTTCCCAGGTGACATGTGTACAGGTTAGTTCATCGACCTGGGATCGTCATTTGTCTCGTGTGAGTTCCCACTGTACTTTGATTACTACCCTACCACGGCTCAAAGGAGTCGTGCAAACAGGTTTTAGTTGGGTACAGTCCCGAGCCACATGGAGGCAGTGAGCGGATCTGCAGGGGTTCGTCTCTCCCGGTATTGGGGGTGAGGTCGTGCTGTGTCTAGGAGAGCCAGAACATGAAAAGTCCTTGGCCAAGGCAGGAGATTTGCTGGTAGGTATTCCAGTAGTATCTCAGGGTGTTCTGGGCTGCACTCCGACACGACTTGTACCGCTTTTGGGGGTCTGACTTTTACCAACCCCCTAGGCCCGCCATGCGATACTCATAGACGAACGGACCGGACTGTACGGATATTGTCACTGACAGGCTCAGTAGGGTGTCAGGATGAGTTCGCTCATCGACGTCCCTTTTGGTCAATAGCTGGTGGCCCGTCACGTATGGCTAATACCTCTGACGTGCTAGTGGTTAAATCCACAGCCATAGTATTGACGAGTCTTTAGAGTCCACCACACAGACAGTTACTCAAGTTTCGGGCGAAACGCTGTAGAGGCCGTATGGAGATATGGCAGGGTTCGATCAGATACATGCGGTATTGCACGGATCGTGATCGGATGGTTTTTACTAGCCGGCTTTGGCTTAAGCCGGATTCTAGTATTTGATAGTGTAGTTTTGTCTCTTTGCATTTGTGTTCAGTGGGAATACAAATGTGGGCATGTATTTGCAGTAGCGGGGTTTTCCTGTAATTTATTACGGGATCGGTTTTTCTGGGGTTGCCAGTTTGCATTCCGTTCCGGCCGGTTTTCTCTTTTTCCTTCCCGGTCAGACTTTTCGTTGGAGGGTGTTAATTGCAAGTTTGCAATTAACATTTTGTGAGGGGTTTCTTTGCATGAGTGTGACCTCTTCATCATGATATTCCATTCTTGTCCATCTCTTTGCATTTATTTGATGGTTGTTTGATTTGAGTTGAAAAGGAAATTGTTGTGACCATTATTCTTTTTGGATTTTCCTTTTCTCCTTTGTTAATTCATTCATCCATTTTCCCACCAATTCCTTTAATTGGGGCCGGCCACTGTTCTGTGAGAGAGAGAGAGAGGCTAATTGATGTGGGAAAATTACATGCTTGCTAATTTTGGTGGACCCCCTTCCCATTTGTTTTGGCTGTGAAAGTATTTCTCTTTTCCTCCTTTGTTTTAATTCATGCACACATTTTTTCTTTAGTTGCTTGTGCTTGCAATTTTTTTCCAGCAAGCTTTTTGGCCGAGCTCCTCTTTAAGGAGATGCTCATTTCTTTGATTGCATGCTCCATTATTCCCACACTCCTCCATGAATATCCTTGTGCTAAAATTCCTCCAATCATGGCAATCTCATAAACCCCAAAAGAGACAAGCTTCTACACTATTTCTATAGCAAGCCTTGGACGTGTCGGCTAGCCAACTTCGCGCCCGAGTTGCCTCGGTCAAGAGGCGGGAGCCCGTAAAAGATTCCGGCTATGTGGTGCCCGTTTCGACGAGGAGATGACGGACGATATATCCGCGGGAGATCGGAGTGGAGACAAAGACCGAAGGACACGGATCGCTTGGTATACTTTTCTACTCTTTTCTTATTTTGCTAGCTAGCTAGGTTAATGGCCCGATCCGGGTGAAAAGTCCGCGGCGGTGCCGTTTTGCAAAGTTCGCAAAGTTTTTGTTTTCCGCGTTTCCGGCGTCGGATCGACGGCCGGGGCGCCCCCGCGGGCTTACATAATTTTGTATTGCAGAATAATATTTTGAACATTAACCTGAATCAAATGTTGGTTGGGTATGGTACACTTAATAATGGAATATATGTCCTAAATCAACATACAGTTTTCAGCATACAACACACTAATAAAACAAAACTTTCAGAAATAAATGAAGCTTTTCTTTGGCATTGTAGACTTGGTCATATTAATGAAACAAGACTAAATAAGTTACACAAAGATGGATATTTAAACCCTTTTGAATATAAATCTTATGTGACTTGCCAGTCTTGTATCAAGGGTAAAATGACCAAAACTCCGTTTACAGGACACGGAGAAAGAGCTTCTGAGCTCTTAGGCCTCGTACATAGTAATGTATGCGGGCCAATATCTACACAGGCTAGAGGTGGTTTTTCTTACTTTAATACTTTTACTGATGATTTCTCAAGATTCGGTCATGTGTTTTTATTGAAGTATAAGTCTGAAGCTTTCGAGAAATTCACTGAGTACAAACTTGAAGTAGAAAAACAAACCGGATTGAGTATCAAGATGCTTCGTTCAGATCGAGGTGGTGAGTACCTCAGTGTTGGGTTACGGCAGCGCCTTGGCCGTCAATCCGAGCCAAATGCGGATTTTTTTTATAACTTGGCGCTAACACAACTGTTACCTGGATCGAACCATTAACCGTTAACTAGCTAACTACAAAGTGAGTTCATAGATTATACCGATCGATCCCTGTCCTTCGGTCTTCAATCCCCTCCCCTAGCTTATTCCGGCTGCCCCGATGAAATCCGCTCTTCGGACTCCTCGTCAAAGTGGCACCACGTCAACGAATCTTTATACGGGCTCCCACTTCAAACCGAAGCAGCTCGGACTTGAAGTTTTCTAGCCGACATGTCCAAGATTGAAGTAGAGAGAGTGTAGAATACTTTGACTCAAGGCACCCGACGAATCGGGCGATGGTAAATGAAGTTGCCATTTGGAGAGAATGAGAAATGTGAGCATGATCATAGCAAAGGAAAAAAATCCTGACATAAAAAGTGCTCGGCCAGTGAAGGAAAATGGGGTTCTCTCATGAAGAGAATGTTCTCTGTGAATTCTCATGATCAAGTGTGTGTGTGTTGATTAATTAATGAACAAAGAATTCCCCCCCACAAATTCCAGCACACACACAATCAAACTGCCACCTCACCCCTCTTCCTATGCTGCCCACTAATAGCCCATCCCTAAAAAAAACAATAAAATGAATTAAACAAGACCATGTCTCATTAATGCATGAACAACACTCATGACACCTCACCATGCCGCCCATGCTCCCCATGCCAGCACAAAAAGGAGTCGGCCAAAATGAGAAGGAAAAGACCCAAAAACAAAGCTCAAAGATTAACAACTAATTAAAAATTAAAGCTAATGTTTAATCAGGTGAAGAAAAACTGGCAACTTCAAAAATAATCCCGTAACTAATTACAGGATTACCCCACAACTGTATATATATACACGCATTTGAATTCCGACCGAATACGAATGCAACGAAACAAAAATATTCAAACACAATACAATACTAGGATCCGGCTTAAACCAAACCCCACTAGTATGATCTGTCCGATCATGATCCGTGCACGAGTGCACGTATATGATCGAACCCTTCCATAAGTCCATACGGCCTCTACAACGTTTCGTCTGAACTTGGGAAACTGACTGTGGGGGAATCTAATGACTCATCAATATACTAGCTGTGGATTTAATCACTAGCACATCAGTGGTACTAGCTTTACGTAACGGTTTCCCATGTATTGATCGGAAGGGAGGCTGACGAGCGAACTCATCCAGAAACCCTACTGAGCCTGACAGTGACAAAATCCGTACAGTCCGGTCTGTTCGTCTAAGAGTATCGCATATCGAGTCTAGGCTGTGGATAAAGTCAGACCCCTACTAACGCGATAATTGGTATCGGTATGAAGCCCATCACCACCTGATAAACTACTGATCCGAATCAGTAATTCTCGATTACGTTGGCCAAGGATTTCTGGTGATGGCCATCCGTGCACTGTGCGACATCAACCCCCAATACCGGGAGAGACGAATCCCCGACGATCCGCTCACTGCCTCCATGTGGCTCGGGACTGTACCCAACTAAAACCTGTTTGCACGACACCTTTGAGCCGTGGTAGGGTAGTAATCAAAGAATAGTGGGAACTCACACGAGACAAATGACGATCTCAGGTCGACAGACTAACCTGTACACATGTCACCTGGGAACTGCTATCTGACAATAGGTATAATACCAACTAGCAGGTTCCGGCCGAGTCCTGTCCGGTGTACTAATAACCGAATGGGCACCTGTATACATCTTAGATGAATTAACTGACACCAGTGGCTTGTGAGACCGGCTACCACCCTTCGTTGGGGTCTCGAACTGTATACACTAATCTACTCTGGAGTATCGATGCCCAGTCTCAAAACACCCATGACTAGGGACACACTAAGGATGTGCTTATAGAACCCAGCTCCCACGTATATGATCGCCATCATACTGCTGGCTGTCAAGCAAGAATACTATGGGCTCTATCAACATGTATATTATGATAAAGATAAACCAGATAGCATACTATCATCTCGAGTAAGACTGTACTACCGGTATAGGTCCTCCCTCAATCATTGCAATCATGTACCAGCGATCCAATAATTGACTTCGAGCTCACTATATCCAACAATCTCCTACTTGCACTTAAGGCTAATTATTGCGATGGCGCATACTCACAGCCCATGTGATTCCGAACACCCAACTCCTCTACTAAACAGTTTTCACAAAAATCGTTTGTAAAACTGTTGCATTCGAGAAATAGCCTCAGTGAGTGGATCCGCCCTGATGTTTCTTTCTATATCTCTCTTTATCTCATGTTCGCGGAGAAAGCCATCTCCCGAATTGAGCAATACCTGTCTTAGAATATGTCTGGATATCTGATGGGACCTAGTTCATAAATGAACTCCAAATCCAAACTTCTAAGACTGTATCGTCATAATCAGCATCCTGCACCATGCCTCCTACAGTATCCGCTTGGACCACCTATCCAAACTACTGCCCCTCGTCAGAGGGAAAACCATAACTCTGACAGTCACTCTGTCATCCAAGTCACCTTGGAAGCCTGGAATGATAACCGTCTCCCAAAGGAGGCTGTCGTTATTAAATCCCTAGAACAATTACTTATGTTCTAAAACTGCTTCCTAACGTTTCTCCAGGATTGGATTAATATCACAACTTATTGCATCTAGTGCAAAAATAACATCTGGTGCGGTACTTGACATCTCATGATTGACTCAATTGCCTAAGCAAGTGATATGCCAATCATGCACATCCCTCTCCATTTTAGTCTGTAAGACACCTTTAGAGAGGGTGACTCCATTACGTGCAGGTACACCACCATGCCAGGAGTCTTCCATTCTAAATATCTTTAGAATACTGTCTAAGTACCAAGATTGGGAAACTACCCAAATCTAGATCTAAAACTATAGATCTGGTAACCAGAATGCCTGATATAATATCCATATCCTATGTAAAGAAACCACTGTGTGACAACCATAGTATAACCGATCGTAGTATAGGAATTATACTTCCTACTCTATGTATGTCATCCAAATACCAGGACATCACACCCTACTACCTTCTTAACAGATCCATCCCCTATTCTGATGAAGTCAAAAACCTATGACTGTCACATTAATAATAGATGATCTATTTCCGCTATATCTGCTTTAGTCTATAAATAGACATAAGCTACTTGTCCACTATACTTCCGCTGCTCCCACTGACCACAACAACCCTCTGGCAGAGTCATATAGACGTGCACTTCTAAACCTAGTTTAGAACGACGCTATACTCATCCTCCTGCCGGGTCTCATAGTCTGGAACAGCAGTAATGGTAAGTCTGGGTAAACAAGAACCTCCCTGTGCGTCGTAGGTTGAAAATTGTACCCAGGTGATTTCCTAAAATATCATCAATTACAACGAATTCCGATATAATGAGGATGATCACCTAATTCCTTATAACTTACTCCCACTCATCATTTGTAAAACAATACAGATGTGAGAATCGAACCTGGTAAATACATACCCTGGAGCAAGGGTGTAATTGGGAAATCAGTTTTCTATTAACAATGCACAGTGAAACTGAAACATGAAAATGTTTCGAAGGGGTATCCGGGTATTCCTAGTAATGCCTCTTCCATTATCCAGATTCGTGACTGTAACCGTATATTTTGTTGCCATCTCTCCAAATCCCTTTATTTGTCTTTAGTTATTACCTTCTGTACACCATCGTTAATTTAAGTGGTTTTCTTCCTTCCCTACCGTTCGGCACCAGCCTATGGTTTGGAAGAAGAAGACTATCCAATAAGCATAATAGGTGTACTGTCCTAATCTTAGGACTGCTCGCAACCTGAGAGAAGGTGATGATAAAAGACAACTGAATAAACCTTATTCCTATTTCTCCTGAACCAGAATCCATCCTCGAAAAGGTTCCTTCAAGTTCGTATATAACCATACGATGGATTTATCCAATGGAAGTGGATGTTCGTAGTGATACGAGGTGTTCTGGAGAAATACAAAGGCAAAGTAGGAGTGGCGATGAAATATATGGTTCACTCGTGAATTTTAGTAGCCGCAATTTACTTTGCCCTCTTTCTAATCCCTTTATTTTTTGTCTTTACTTATTACCTTCTGTACACCCAAATTAGGCTAATTGGTTTTTTTCATTCCCTACCTTTCGGCACCTGCCTATGGTTTGAAAGAAGACTATCCAATAAGCG